>OX336390.1:136738186-138056936 GCA_946902985.2 Meconema thalassinum | reverse complement strand
TTTGAAGGGCACGGTCGGGGTCGGAAAAAATATTACTATAACCTTACCTAGTGTCACGGAAATTTCTCCAGACGTTTAGATTTTAACAAGGGGACACATACACACATAGGCTATGCACACACTCACTCACACACACATACACATACACATACACACACACAGGGACAAAAGGTGATCTCATAAGCTTATTTTTTGATAAATGAAAATTGGCTAATAAGGAGGGAATGCGTTTTGGAATTTTGGAAAAAAAAAGAAGGAAAACAGTAAGGATAACATTAGAAACATGCTGCTATTCAAAGATTCAACGATCTTCGAATGTTTTAAATACTATTTGTAAGGCTACTTTGCCTGCTCTATATTTCGTATAAAAGTTCATTTATTTCCAAAATTCATTCGAATTTCTTGTTTTAGCATTTTGCACAGATTTTTCAGTATGCATAATTATTGTGAAGAGTGAATTCGGTGTACACAAAATCTGAAAGGTGAATTTGTGTCTTCCGGAGCCTTCAACACCCTCGGGTCCCAGGACTGGGGCCTCATGCCCCTCCTTCTCGTCGGGCCTGACTTCTACAGACACCGCAATAACACAGGTTATCAGACAATTTCACTGGAATGAAGGACCACGATGTCCAAGCCCCGCAAACGATACAACAACTTAATACACCTACACACATTACTACGAGCACAATCATCACAGAAACACACGTTATGAGACAAGTTCGCCATACAACCGAACACATGAGACTGATGACCAAGATGTCCCAAGTCCCTAAAATGAATTAACAACAACACTTTGTGGTTTGGAAGGAATGCGTGCTAGATGAGGACGTGCTAGTTGCGGATAACCCTAATTGATACCATTTTGGTGCTAGTTGCAGACATTTTCTGCGCCACTCCCAACAATTCGTGCCGGTTGCGGACATACCTAGCTTGCCTCTTGCTACCAATTGGCGGCCGGAAATATGAAACAATAGTTCTCCCTGATCTGGCTTGGTTGTGTGGTTAATTCCTCTCGCATCCTCTTTATGCAGATTGGTTCAACTGTGTCTCGGCCACATTGGTTGATGTTGCAATTTTTGTTTTAAGGGGCCAAACATGTAGGTTATCGGCCATTAATGGTTTCGGTGATAGTGAAAGATGAGATGAGAATGTAACGAAAACTATTACTAATACTAACTACAGTCTTACAACCTAGAAGAAGAAATGGTAAACAAATAAAGAATAAGGCAAATTATGAACAGGAGGAAAAAGAAATGTCCTTAACCCTCGAAGAATGAGGATTGAGGGACTTGTAAGGAAGGAGAGCCATGAAAGGCTGATAGGAAAGGGAAAGAGGAGAGGGCCCGCCCCAGAGGCAATGGAAAAAGGAAAAAAAAACTGGACCCAGCTCAGGAATCTCTCGGGGTCGCCAACTCCCGAACTCACCAGCCGTGAGCCCTTGAGGGTGTAACACTATCCAGTGTGCACCAAAAGTGGTGTGGCTACACACACCCTGCCTCCTTGCGGGCCTTGAGCAGAAGGCAGGAGATTGAAGAGAACAGAAGAATTCTTACCCCTCGAAGAATGAAGGAACAGGAAAGATGAGACAAGGATCAATTAAGGCGGGAAAGTAAAAGAATCGCTAGGCCTCGGATACCCTAATCCCGTCGGGGTCGGAAAGGAACCAGAATTGACCCAGGGTGGTCGATAGGATAGATGACAGAGAGGAGCCCGGCACAAGTAAGTGGAAGCAATGCCGGACTCAGCTGGGGTCCCGTGGTCGCCAACCCACATCCCACTAGATGTGAGCCCCTGGGGGAAGATCACATTGGGAATGCACAGATAAGGTGTATGACTTCATTGCTGGTGGTAGTTTTTAATGCACCTTTACATGTCACACACCTCTCCTGAACACACACCCTGTGAATAGCATTTCCAATTTTGCCGGTATCGGTGCCCTCCAAAAATTAGGGAAGACTTCCCTTTAGTTGAGTGAATAAATTCCATTACTGCACGCTGTTGTACTTTAGAAAAGAGACGAGCAACTGGCATAAGCCTTAAGTACATTTAACCTTCCAGGAATCCCCAGGGAATAACCGAGGCACCTGGCCTTAAGTAGGGCTACATTTAACCTCCCAGAAATCCCCAGGCGCCTGGCTTCCCGATCCTTGTCCGCATCTAGCACCATCTAACCATGACCTTCATACCATGTCCGCAACTAGCACCATCTAACCATGACCTTCATACCATGTCCGCAACTAGCACCATCTAACCATGACCTTCATACCATGTCCGCAACTAGCACCATCTAACCATGACCTTCATACCATGTCCGCAACTAGCACCATCTAACCATGACCTTCATACCATGTCCGCAACTAGCACCATCTAACCATGACCTTCATACCATGTCCGCAACTAGCATCATCTAACCATGACCTTCATACCATGTCCGCAACTAGCACCATCTAACCATGACCTTCATACCATGTCCGCAACTAGCACCATCCGCAACTTGCTCGTCCGCAAATCGCACGACACTATTTGGAAGTTATTAGAAATTATGTACTAAAGGGATCAGTCGGTGCTTAGTGAGCACTTTTACACTTTTACCAAACATATTCAATAATGGGTACTTACAGTGCTCATAGCCGATGCTGAAAATGTCCTCCCTCTCTTGTAACACACACCTGACATCTTCTGATGAAAGAATGGACAACGATCTCATCTAATTTTTGTTCTGTAAGAACACAACGCTGTCTGTCAACTCTTGTATTATTTACGGAGCTTGTTTTCTTAAATCGTTTAGTGAGCCTCCTAATTATTGTACTAGCATTAGGCACAGGTCTTCGTGGAAACTTCATTCAAAATTTTCATCTTGTTTCAGAACAAGACTTTCTGCTTTTCATATATGAATTATGGATATGCACACGTTCGCGCAATGTGAATTGGTGTCTAGGCATGACCAACAATCACAGTAATCACAATACTCACTAAACGTGCAACACTAACGTCTAAGCTTTGCAGATACACGCCCATATGAATGACAAAACACGTGTGAACTAACGATATGAGTCAACAGAGCGTGCCCACCACCGGCTGAACCGTGGAAAAGCACCCGTGATCTGCGCCACTCAAAGCCGGCTTAGCTTGCCGTGTTTATCGGGGCGCACATATATAATGACCCCGTACTAGCATCAGTCCGTGTATGTGCTTGTGTAGGAATGAATGTATGATCTGTATGACGATTACTTACACCACAAGCTAAGGTGCTGATGACCAAGATGTCCCAAGCCTCTAAATTTAATTAACAACAATACTATGTGGCTTGGAACGCCGGTGCCTCACCGCTGGGTCCGTGGTTCAAATCTATGTCACTCCATGTGAGATCTGTGCTGGACAAACGGAGGCAGACAGGTTTTTCTCCGGGTACCCCGTTTTCCCTGTCACAATTTCATTCCAGCAACACTCTCCACTATCATTTCATTTCATCTGTCATTCTTTTAATCATTGATCCAGGGGAGTGCGACAGGCTTCGGCAACCGGCACAGTTCATATCCTCTCCGCTAGATGGGGACTTCATTCATTCCATTCCTGACCCGGTCGGTTGACTGGAAGCAGGCTGTGGATTTTCCATGTTTTCACTATATGACTTGGAAGTCACTAGAAATTCTTTACTACTACAGTAGGATCTTTCCGTGTATGTGCTTGTGTAGGTAAGGTGCTGTGTTCCTAGAACCTACATCGTTACAAATATTCGTAATAACTCATAAACTATCATCACAATTTAGCACGTAGTTCTTACTGTCGTTCATAGAGATGTTTGAAAGTCGTCAGCTACCAGAGTTCCGTATCAAAAGGCTGACAGAACGTCGTTAAAGCAGAGGTACGGTGCGGGATATTTGTGGACTGCCCAGTGAAGTATGTGGCTAGCTTTGTGTGGGATTCCTCGTGGTCATTAAGCTGCACAGGGAGATTTACTTGGAGCGAAGTGCAGTGGCGCATCTGCAGATAAATGGACGACTTTTTCACATTTAAAACTGGGTCTTTGTTTAGGTCACGATGAAAACAGAGCGACACAATGTGGACCAATGCCAGCAGCATTACAGAATACTGTGAACTTTCAAACAAGCACACCTGCAATAGTATAGTTGGCATTGCTGAAATACGCCACATCAATGCAGGCAGTTGTGTGAGTGTTTAAGGGTAGTACGTACCTTAACTTTTGCGAAAATTCCGAATTTCGAAAATTTATGTAAGGAGCACGACTCTAGTAGCGGATTTGCTGGTGTAAATCGTGAAACTGATCATACACAGTCATTATTATTATCATTCAGCCAGAGAACTATCAGAAAGTTGTAACCTATGTAGAATTTCATTTTTTTTTACGAGGCTAGTGGAAAATCTTACAAAGACTTTGAGAAGGGTCCGCACTCCTCCGTACTTCTTACCCACTAAAAACCACACCCTATCCTCTTAACAAAACCCATCCCGGGACCATTTTCGTATTACTTCAGGATGGAGCCTTTTCTTTGCTACACAAGCACCTTCTTATTTCTCAGTCCGCGGATCGCAGACTTAATCAACTAAATCGTGCAAGTCCCCATCCGACTTCTTCTGACGAAGGACCACCTCAACGAAGAAAAAGACCGTATCCCAGCTGAGATCGTTCCTCAGCATAATTCCAACTATATTGTCCGGCGTTATTGGACCAACCTCAGCTTCAAGTCGATGTTTTTCCGCTGCTCAACGAGAGCAGACGAAGAACGTATGATATACGTCATCTGGTTCGTTCTCCTTACTTTGTCCAAACCTCTGTAGAATAATTATGATACAGTAATAATAATAATAATAATAATAATAATAATAATAATATCAGTAACAAAACCACCTAATAGCTGAAGTACCTTATTTGGCACAGGACTTATTATTTCTTTATTAATGTATTGCTTACGAGTAACTATCTATTTCATAGTTACAGTGCTTAATTTTTGTTGTACATTCAGTTGGGGGCTTAGTACATCGTGGTCATTTAGCCCCTTGCACTTGGGTGTGTGTGTCTGATAGCCTGAGCTATTGTGATGTCTGTAGAAGTGTGTAGGCTATGCTTGTAATTGAGGCTTGGAAAACAGGTGGCCATGGGTTTCAATAAGAAACAATCCTGGCAGCAGGATCGTTCTAACCTACATCTCAAGTACGATTTATGTAAGTTGTTATTTAATGTTAACTAGTGGACCCATGCAAGAACTCTCGCATAATGAATTGTGTGCGCCCCATGTGTACAGGCTATCCGCCCAGCTCTAGTGCTATGCCGGCAGTACGCGACACAGTTCTGCCAGGGTCTATCGTCTTGTTTATTTATTTAAAAGTGCTTTATAAACAAATTTCCGTTGACTTTTCAAGAAATGCAAGATTTTTCCTATAGTCTACTATTGAGACGATTTGGAAGATTTTGGTACAAACCACATATTCTAACTCCCTCTGGGTTAGGAGCTTGAGTTTTGTGAAACATACACCTTATCGTATTATATAATAATATTTTCTCAGATGTTGTTTTCTTTTTCTTTAGGTACGCTCAGTTAAAATACTAGACTATATACTATAGAAATCTGAAATAATTGTCAGTAATACATTCACACCTAATCTCTGAAAACCCGCTACTTTCCTTTCGATATGTTAATATATGGGGACAAGAAAAAATATAATTCCCCAAATTGTTCATGTAATTTTTGAAATTTGGAAAAAAAAAGTTCCCAAAATATTACTATGGACTAAAAAAAAAAAAAATAAGTTCAGCGTTGAAAAGCACAAGGATTGCACATCAATACCACAAAGTTTCAATATTGTAGGATAAATGACATTTAACCTGAGCGTATCGAAAAATTACTAAAATAGAATTGTCAGCATCGGCAGTACGTACTCCTCTTATGGGGGAAGGACAAATCCAAAATGTTAGAGTACTATTGGAGGTTATCCTAATGGATTAAAAAATACTGTAAAAAGTTTGTATTTAATGTGCCTATAGTAATTATTGAATTGGTGAAATCAATCAGTAAGTTGGGGATTACAATTCATAGATTTGATATAAAAGGGTACGGTAGTTTAAATAAAGTAATAATGATCAGATTTCTATTAATTTTTGAGTTTTAGAACTAAAGAATACTTAATATTGATTTAAAAGACCAGTGTTTTTATTTTAGCTACTAAAACAATGTACTCCCTTTGCCCATATTCTTAGAAGTATTGGGTTTTTGAAAACTTATTGAAGTTATTCTTCGCCTTGAGTTCTGGGTAATTAGACTTAGGGCGAAATTCTGTCAAGTGTAATGATGGTTGTAGTTAGGTAATTATTTTATTGGAAGAGCATCTTTAAATGGCTATATCAAGATTGAAGAACCGATTCCTTCACAGATTTCATAGAATACTTTATCAGTTCGGCAATTTTGTATCCTTAACATCGGTTGATGATCATAGCTTCACTGATGAAATTATGGTCCATATTTGTTTCACCAGTAACTTTGGTATCAATGCATATATAATGAATTGTATTTGATAACTGTACCATAGAATTTAATCCTGTAGTAAGTTGATAGATAATAAACTAATGAAAGAAAATCCACAGCCTGCTTCCAGTCTTCGACCGGGTCAGGAATGGAATGAATGAAGCCCCATTCTAGCGGCGAGGATATGAAGTGTGCCGGCTGCCGAAGCCTGTCGCACTCCTCTGGGGCAATGATTAAATGAATGACAGATGAAATGAAATGATAGTGGAGAGTGTTGCTGGAATGAAATTGTGATAGGGAAAACCGGAGTACCCGGAGAAAAACCTGCCTGCCTCCGTTCTGTCCTGCACAGATCTCACATGGAGTGACCGGGATTTGAACCACAGACCCAGTGGTGAGAGGCCAGCGTGCTTCCGCCTAAGCCACGAAGGCTCTAGATAATAAACTAATAATAATAATAATAATAATAAAAATAAACATTCTAATGCTTTTGTAAGGATATCCATTTTCTCGTTGTATTTGTTAATGTAGTTCTTAAGATTATTTCTATTTAATCTTCGCTGACGAAGGTATCATTGTTATACCGAAATATGTACGTTTTAATTTAATTATTAAACTTCTTAGTGTTTGACAAGGCGAATTTTATAATTGGAGATTGCTTACGAGAAGTAATTCAATCATCAGGATTGAATCGTGAGGTAAACAAAGAGAGAGTTATAAAATTACAGTTGGTATATAGAATGACCTGGAACAGAAATAACAAAAGAAAACAATATCGAAGAACGCAAAATGAAGACATTATACCACAGTAATGAAACCTGAAGCACAACATACCTCGGAAACCTTGATAATTGGAGGCAGAACTCGTATTTCTGTTAGTTACTCAGCCCGAAGGCTGGGTGAATCCTCAAAAAGCACAGCCGTTAGGTTATGTGGGTAGATACCCACAAAAATCCAAGGCAGCGCTATATTGAGTTGTACTAGGCAAGATGAGGAGTGAGGTAGCTTTCCATTGCTTTCCTCACTGAGTCAGAACAGCAGTACTAACCCTATGAGTAGAACCTTTCACAGCATCCACGGGCACTCACAGTGTCCTGAATGGCATAACTAAGCACCATCCACACCTCAGTAGCTTCCATTTAACCTCCTAAGACCCAAGACAAATATTATGGCTGAGAATTTCTTTTTCAATGTTTCTTAGTTAAATAATGGCACAAGTAACACATATTTGAAGTTAAGGGACACATTCTCAGTGAAATATTAAGTTTGAAGGTCACAATCACCGAGCGCGGTTAAGTTCAGGACTGGTCAGGGAAGTCGAGTCGGTTCGAACCCCAAAATTGGATGTCCCTGATATATTTTATAGTTTATGGTTTTCAATTCATAGAGAACGGTGTTTTATAATAGGCCACGGCTGTTTCCTTCCAGCCTTTAGTCCAGTTTCATTTATAACCATTTATACTCCCTCCAATTAATCCTTCTGTTGAATTAGGGGCCGAGAGCATGAAGTTGTAAAACCCATTCGCCGCATAGAAAACTCTACGAGTACTATTCCAAAACTAAGGTCCAGTTAAAAAACATCCAAAATCAAAATTGTTTCCAAAACAATTGTTTTATTGACATTCCTTACGTCATTCTATATTTTTAGCCTACTTTCGATTTTTGCAAAAAATGAAAGTAGACTTATGAGATCAACACAGGGCGAAAAAAAAGTGTGTCTGCCTGTGTGTGTGTGTGTGTGTGTGTGTGTGTGTGTGTGTGTGTGTGTGTGTGTGTGTGTGTGCGTGTATGTATGTGTGTGTGTGAGTCTGTGTGTGTGAGAGTGTGTGTACTCTGAATGTATGTCCCCCCCTATCAATTCGAAAATGGTGAACGCGAATTGAACGAAATTTGGTACAGAGGTAGTACTAGCAAAGGGCACCTCAGTGTCATGTTTTATATCGCCGCCGTCTTGACGGAAACGTAATGGCGGCCACACAAATGTTCAAAGCTTAAATCAAATTACGACTAACCTAAACATCCGATCTCTACCAAATTTTGCAACAACATACCTTTATGGAGGAAGCATCCTTTGACCAAACTAATAGGTGATTAGGCTAATAGTTTGCGGATGGCGGCCATCTTTGTGTCAAAATCGATTTCCCCTATTAATTCAAACACGGTGAAACCGAATGGAACGAAATTTGGTACAGAGGTAGCACTAGGAAAGGGCACCTCAGAGTCATGTTTTATATCGCCACCATCTTGACAGAAACGAAATGGCGGCCACACAAATGTTCAAAGCTTAAATCAAATTACGACTAACATAATCATCCGATCTCTACCAAAATTTGCAACAACATACCTTTATGGAGGGAGCATCCTTTGAACAATCTAATAGGTCATTAGCCTAATAGTTTGCGGATGGCGGCCATCTTTGTGTCAAAATCGATTCCCCCTATTAATTCGAACACGGTGAAACCGAATGGAACGAAATTTGGTACAGAGGTAGCACTAGCAAAGGGCACCTCAGTTTCATGTTTTATATCGCCGCCATCTTGACATAAACGTAATGGCGGCCACACAAATGTTCAAAGCTTAAATCAAATTACGATTAACCTAATCATCCGATCTCTACCAAATTTTGCAACAAGATACCTTTATGGAGGGAGCATTCTTTGACCAATCTAATAGGTCATTAGCCTAATAGTTTGCGGATGGCGGCCATCTTTGTGTGAAAATCGATTCCCCCTATCAATTCGAACACGGTGAAACCGAATGGAATGAAATTTGGTACAGAGGTAGCACTAGCAAAGGACACCTCAGTGTCATGTTTTATATCGCCGCCATCTTGACGGAAACGGAATGACGGCCACCCAAATGTTAAAAGCTTAAATCAAATTACGACCATCCTAATAATTTGATCTCTACAAGATTTTGCAACAACATGCCTTTTTGTGGAAAACTTTTTATGACTGACTACAAGGTCATCAGCCCAATAGTTTGCAAATAGCGGCCATGTATGTGTGCAAATCCATTCCCCATATCAATTCAAATACTGTGAAACCGAATTGAATGTTTTTTTTTTACAGAGGTAGCACTAGCAAAGGGCACCTGATATTCATGTTTAATATCCCTGTAGCACGTTGTATTTCAACAAGGTACTACAAAACACTCCGCTCAGGATATCATTTACAATCTATCAGAAATGCTGTCAATTATTGGGCACCACCGTGGATCAGTCATAGCAGGAGACTTTAACTGTCGTGTAGATAAGGAATGTACAAAAAGTAAAATGGTTGTAGAATTTCTGGAGGCAGAAGGTTTCTATCTATTAAACAGCAGGACAACACCAACATATATATGTCATAACGGTATGAGCTCAGTGGATTTAATCTTTGCGAACACATACGTTAGGACAATTAATATCAAGACACTCTCCTCAAATTCTGTGATACCATTAAGGAAGCACCTACCAGTCGTTGCTAAAATTAAAGTAAATATTGCACCATCAGAAAGAAACATAAGGAAGCCTGTAATAATCAAACGCTCCCTCGACATCAACTACCTAGAAGAAACTTTAATGACTTCAAAAAACCACATCCTAGATTCGGCGAGACAAGGAGAAACAGATGCTGCAGCATTCAGTCTTGAAAAGATTATAAAGGAGTCCCAAGTTAGGATGCCTCCAACAGATAGGAAATCTCAACCGTGGTTTGATGCATACTGTTTTTCGGTAAGGAAAGACGTCCTAAATTTGCTTCATATTGTTCGATACTATAAAACAGAAGAAAACCTCAAGAGGTATAGCGACCTAAGACGATCCTACAAAAAAATCCTTATGGAGAAAAGAGCAGCTTGGTTGGAAGAGGAAGGGAATAAACTAGTGAAGAGAGCACTACAGCCCAGAACCCAGAAGTTCTTGCTGACTATCAGTATGGACGCTTGGGAAAGGCATTTCCAGAATATTTTCAGTACCGGTAACTCTTGCAGGGTAACGACTCTTCATGGACATGCTGATTTCCCTCCAATTACTGAGGTGGAGGTTGTGAAAACTATACTCAGTCTTAAAGCTGGCAAGTCCCCCGGGCCTGATGAAATATTTAATGAACACTTGAAGGAGGCTTTGCCTTACTTTCGTGACATATTGCCTACACTTTTCAATAAGTGTCTTGAAGCCTGTACAATACCGTCATCCTGGAGAACGTCATTTATCAAACTACTTTATAAAGGGAAAGGAAGTGCAGACTCTCCGGATTCTTATAGAGGAATAGCGCTCGAGAACGCAATATTCAAAGTATTCACAAGAATTCTGACGGACAGACTGACAGAAAAAGTTTCTGACAAGATCCCAGACCAACAGTTTGGTTTTCAGAAAGGTAAATCAACTCTACAGGCAATTGGAAACCTACTGTCAGATATTGATGAGGCACTTCGTCACCATAGAGGTAAATTTCACGCCATCTTTGTGGATTTTAAGAAGGCCTTCGACCTGTTAAGTCGACAGGTCATAGTTGAGAAACTTCAGACTATGCTCGGTGAATCTGATTATCTGACACTGATAATAACCAACATTCTACATCACAATACCGTGTTTATCTCCGATGGCCTTAGTTCTCAAAGCCTATTGAACAGATAAATGGTGTCCTACAGGGTGACCCAATCAGTCCACTGCTGTTCATTCTCTCAACTGCTGACATCACGGGTATCCTCGAGTCTTTGGAAGAGAAGATATCTCTTTATATATACGCAGATGATGTAGTAATTGGAGCAAAGAGTTTGGAAGTTCTGCAGGAATGTATGGATCGTCTGCTTCTCTGGGCCGAGAGGAACAAATTACAGATCAACGAGAATAAAACAGCCCACATGGTCTTCCGTAAGGGAGGAATGATTTCGAATAGAGATAAGATTTATTACAGACCTGGAGATTTACCGATAACAACCGTCAAGAATTTTAACTATTTAGGGTTAATTTTCCAGACGACAGGAACTTCTTTCACAATGCATGTGAGAAACAGAGCGACTGCTGCACTTATAGCTATGAACAACATACAGCATTTGCGTAAACTATCTTTAGTTACTGCTATGAAGCTCTTTGTTTCCACACTGACACCTATTTTAACCTACGGTCTGGAACTGATCTGGCCTCATCTGACCAAAACCAACTTAAAGGAAATAGAGCAAGTAAAGTCTATCTTCCTAAATAAAGCATTGTGTGTATCGAAATTTACTCCGTCCCGGCTAATGTATGAGCTGTCTGCAGAGCCATTCTGTATTGAGCAAATCAGACTACAAATGCAGCTTCCATCTAGCGCTGCCTATCAGGAACTTCTTGCGGAATTTCAATCAAAAAAGAAAGAAATATGGTTGGACTTCTATGGGACAGAAGGATCATATCGTCTGACTGGAAGAGAGCAGACTACGATTTACGACACACTGAGACGCGTTTCGCAGTCCATGGATTTCATTTCAGGTGTTGCGGAAGAAAAGACTTTCACACTCCAAATGCAGCTACATGCATATGTGAATTGTGTAGCGAGCCCTGTGACCGATATCATGCGGCATATTGTAAAGGTAGATTAACTTCCCTGACGCTATTTTGTAGCGACTGACAGTACCTGCATTGTATTTTTAGCCTACTTTTCACATTTTGCAAAAATGAGGAAAAAATAGACTTATGAGATCGATCCGGGATAATGTGTGTCTGTCTGTCTGTATGTATGTCTGTCTGTCTGTCTGTCTGTCTGTCTGTCTGGCTGTGTGTGTGTCCCCCCTATCAACTCCTAAACGGCTGCAGCAATCGAAACCAAATTTAGTGTGAGTAAAGATGTATACCGGAATATCTCACGTCCATATTTGAAAATGATGTCAGTGCTACCAACTGCTGAAAAAACACACTAGAAATTTGATCTCCATGTTGGATATCATGGAAGGTATGCATGGGAGCTCTTACAAAATTGGCACATATGTAGACAATACTATTTCAGTTTTATTTCCAGGAGGCCATACATGACAGTGTTGCCAAAATAATTTTAAGCCTTCTGATAGGTCCACTTTTTAAATGCATATAACGTCTACACTATCAATTGGATTTCAACCAAATTTTGTATGTAATATGTGTACATAAGCAGATATGACTGAGCGTATTCTTAATGACCACCAGGGCTGCCAACTGTTAATAATTGCTCTCTATATTTTTGTTTATCCAAATACCAATATATCAAAAAGTATGCAAGCCGACAGCTTTTAAACTATGAACACGTGTAGTACCTGACATTTTAGATTAATTTGGAGTAAATTATGTACGTCAGTTCTACCAACATGATTCTAAGCCTGCTGATAGGATCAATTTTTAAATACATGTAACTTCTATACTATCAGTTGGATATCAACCAAATTTCGTATGTGCTATGTGTAACATACCAGATATGACTATAAGTATTCTTAAGTGCAATCAGGGCTGCCAACTGTTAATAAATGCTGTCTATATTTTTTCACCCTAATATCAATATATCAGAAAGTATGCAAGCCAACAGCTCTATACTTTGCACACGCATAGCACCTGACATTCTAGATTAATTTGGAGTAATTAATATAAGTCAGTGCTGCTAACATGATTCTATGCCTGCTAATAGGTCCAGTATTAAAATACATGTAACTTCTATACTAATAAATGGATTTCATCCAAAATTGGCACAACAAGATATCATAGTATTTCAGATTATTTCTGACCAGCACACGCATGACATTGTTGCCAACATGCTTTTACGCGTGCTGATAGATCGAATATCGAACTGCATGTAACGTCCATTGGACTTCAACCTAATTTTTTATTCTGCACCTTAAGAGATGGAACTAAGAATCTATTCTGTCACCAGGGCTCTCAACTGTAGTTATCTATTAGGCTACATTATACCAGGTATATTTCGAACTAATTGGACATTTCGATATTACCAACTGAATCTCGTCATTATTGTAGATAGGTTCATATACTGTAGATTAATCATTGGCATGAAAAGTAGGCTCTTTAGTTCGTCACGGAACTTCTTGTTTACTTTTTCAATGGCCATTGGCTGCATTAAAACTATTATTAATTATACTCCTTGAAAAGGACAAAGAGTTATAACAATACCCATGCATTTAGGAGAAAGTAGGCTATATGTTCTTTACTGAACATCTTGTTCTACATATTTTCCATACTTATTTACACATTTGTCACATCGTTCCACAAGCTTTTGAATGCCTAAGTCGTAGAACTCGGCCGCCTGCGAAGCTAACCAGTCTTTAACAGCTTCTTTCACTTCATCATCGGTGTCGAAGCGCTTGCCGCCAAGAAACTCCTTTAGGTAGCGGAACTGGTGGAAATCACTTGGCGCCAAGTCCGGACTGAACGGTGGATGGTCCATCTGTTCCCATCCAAATTTCTTGATTAGAGTATGCGTGTCATTCGCAGTATGGAGTCTGGCATTGTCATGCAACAACAACACTCCAGACGACAAACGACCACGTCGCTTATTCTGGATTGCACGTCGAAGTTTAGTCAGGGTAGCGCAGTAGGCGGCTTTATTGATCGTTATCCCTGAAATAGTGAATAGTCGATCTTCACGAATTTTGTCGTCAACACATGAACCAACTCGTCTGAAATCAGAGCGGGGTTCATCCTGCACATTTTCCCGTCCTTCATTAAAGGCTCACACCCACTTGCGCACTTTACTGTCACTCAATATGTTAGGACCGTACTCTTAAGTAACCTGCCGATGAATTTCTACCGCAGAAATGTTTCTTGCAGACAGAAACCGTATCACTGCCCTTACTTCACATTCGGTGGGCTGATTAATTGTCTTAAACATTGTGAACTGACTATCAATAGCACACAGCAACAGTAACAACGCTACTGGCGGCTTTTGCCGCGCAAGGCATGCCAGGAGTCGGCGCGCATGCGTGTTTAGCCCTTGGCACTGCTTTCAAATATTTACGGCGAATCGGACCTTACTTTTGGAATTACCCTCGTATCTACTCATCCCCGTTCCTGTCAAAATGGGGTAGAAATACAGGCCAAAATGCATAATACCAACTGCAGCTGATAAAATTATTAAAAAGTAAAGGTGCACATTTTTACACCCTGGGTCTGGAGAGGATAATCACAGCCATCGGCGAAAAGCCACATTTTACTCTAGCCTGTGCCAACAGACAAAAGCAAAAGTACTGCATTCATCAAGAGATGGAAAACAGGCCAAATCTCTTAATTAAGACAAATAAAAACAAGATGTTCAGTAAAGAACATATAGCCTACTTTCTCCCAAATGCATGGGTATTGTTATAACTGTTTGTCTTTTTCAAGGAGTATAATTGAATGTTGGTTGTAGTAGCTTGTTGAAATACAATGTGTTGTACGGATATTAAACATGAATATGAGGTGCCCTTTGTTAGTGCTACCTCTGCACAAAATTTCACTCAATTTGGTTTCACCCTGTTTGAATTGATATGGCGAATCGATTTGCACACATACATGGCCGCTATCTGCAAACTATTGGGCTGATGGCCTTGTAGTTTGGTCAAAATATTCTTTATACATAAAGGTATAACGTTGCAAAATTTGGTAGAGATCAGATGATTAGGTTGGTCGTAATTTGATTCAAGCTTTTAACATTTGGGTGGCCGCCATTACGTTTTAGTCAAGATGGCGGCGATATAAAACATGACACTGGAGTGCCCTTTGCTAGTCCTACCTCTGTACCAAATTTCGTTCAATTCGGATTTACCATGTTTGAAAAGAAACGGGGAATCGATTTGCACACATACATGGCCGCTATCTGCGAACTATTGGGCTGATAACCTTGTCGTTTGGTCACAAGATGTTTCCTAAATAAAGGTATGTTGTTGCAAAATTTGGTAGAGATCGGGTGATTAGGTTAGTCGTAATTTGATTTAAGCTTTGAACATTTGGGTGGCCGCCATTACGTTTCCGTCAAGATGACGGCGATATAAAACATGACTCTGAGGTGCCCTTTGCTAGTGCTACCTCTGTACCAAATTTCGTTCAATTCGGTTTCACCATGTTCGAATTGATAGGTGGGACAGACATTCAGAGTAGACAGACACACACACAGACCGACACACAATTTTTCGCCCTGTGTTGATCTCATAACTCTATTTTCATTTTTTGCAAATATCGTAAGTAGGCTAACAAGAAATGAAAATATTGAGGGAATCCTTGGTCCGGTCTGCTCAGCATTTGGATGAAACCGAAGTCTTGGCAGCTTTATCAGCATTCTGAAAAGATCACTAACACCTTCAAGAAAAGGCGATTGTAGTTCTATGGCCGCATTCACAGAATTAACAATGACAGGCTCGCCAAAGGGAGTCTCAACCTTACTCTCTCAATGAAAGCGATGAATAGTTGGCTTAGTGAAATAGAAAGAGACCTTCAAGAAATTGGCATCAAAGAGGAAATTATACAAGATCGATTCCAGTTCAAAACAGTAATCAACAAGATGTTCAGTAAAGAACATATAGCCTACTTTCTCCTAAATACATGGGTATTGTTATAGCTCTTTGCCCTTTTCAAGGAGTATGATTGAATGTTGGTTGTAGTAGCTTGTTGAAATACAACGTGCTATAGGGATATTAAACATGAATATGAGGTGCCCTTTGCCAGTGCTACCTCTGTACCAAATTTCGTTCAATTCGGTTTCACTGTGTTTGAATTGATAGGGGGAATCGATTTGCACACATACTTGGCCACCATCTGCAAACTATTGGGCTGATGTTCTTGCAGTTTGGTCTGAATATGTTTCCCACATAAAGATATGGTGTTGCAAAATTTGGTAGAGACTAGATTATTAGGTTGGTCGTAATTACATTTTAGCTTTTAACATTTGGTTGGCCGCGATTACAATTCCGTCAAGATAGCGGTGATATAAAACATGACAATGAGGTGCCCTTTGCTAGGGCTACCTCTGTACCAAATTTCGTTCCATTCGGTTTCACCGTGTTCGAATTGATAAGGGGAATCGATTTTCACACAAAGATGGCCGCCATCCGCAAAATATTAGGCTGATGACCTATTAGTTTGGTCAAAGGATGCTCCCTCCATAAAGGTATGTTGTTGCTAAATTTTCTAGAGATCGGATGATTAGGCTAATCGTAATTTGATTTAAGCTTTGAACATTTGTGTGGCCGCCATTACGTTTCCGTCAAGATGGCGGCGACATAAAACATGACACTGAGGTGCCCTTTGCTAGTGCTACCGCTGTACCAAATTTCGTTCATTCGGTTCCACCGTGTTCGAATTAATAGGGGGAATCAATTTTGACATAAAGATGGCCGCCATACGCAAACTATTAGGCTAATGGCCTATTAGATTGGTCAAAGGATGCTCCCTCCATAAAGGTATGTTGTTGCAAAGTTTGGTAGAGATCGGATGGTTATGTTAGTCGTAATTTGATTTAAGCTTTAAACATTTGTGTGGCCGCCATTACGTTTCTGACAATATGGCGGCGATATAAATCATGACACTGAGATGCCCTTTGCTAGTGCTATCTCTGTACCAAATTTCTTTCCATTCGGTTTCACCGTGTTTGAATTAATAGGGGGAATCGATTTTGACACAAAGATGGCCGCCATCCGCAAACTATTAGGCGAATGACCTATTAGATTGGTCAAAGGATGCTCCCTCCATAAAGGTATGTAGTTGCAAAATTTGGTAGAGATCGGATGATTAGGTTAATCGTAATTTGATTTAAGCTTTGAACATTCGTGTGGCCGCCATTACGTTTCAGTCAAGATGGCGGCGATATAAAACATGACACTGAGGTGCCCTTTGCTAGTGCTACCTCTATACCAAATTTCGTTCCATTCGGTTCCATCGTGTTCGAATTAATAGGGGGAATCAATTTTGACATAAAGATGGCCGCCACCCGCAAACTATTAGGCTAATAACCTATTAGATTGGTCAAAGGATGCTCCCTCCACAAAGGAATGTTGTTGCAAAGTTTGGTAGAGATCGGATGGTTATGTTAGTCGTAATTTGATTTTAGCTTTGAACATTTGTGTGGCCGCCATTACGTTTCTGTCAAGATGGCGGCGATATAAAACATGACACAGAGGTGCCCTTTGCTAGTGCTACCTCCGTACCAAATTTCGTTCATTCGGTTCCACCGTGTTCGAATTAATAGGAGGAATCGATTTTGACATAAAGATGGCCGCAATCCGCAAACTATTAGGCTAATAACCTATTAGATTGGTCAATGGATGCTTCCTCCATAAAGGAATGTTGTTGCAAAGTTTGGTAGAGATCGGATGGTTAAGTTAGTCGTAATTTAACTTAAGCTTTGAACATTTGTGTGGCCGCCATTACGTTTCTGTCAATATGGCGGCGATATAAAACATGACACTGAGATGCCCTTTGCTAGTGCTACCTCTGTACCAAATTTCGTTCCATTCGGTTTCACCGTGTTTGAATTAATAGGGGGAATTGATTTTCACACAAAGATGGCCGCCATCCGCAAACTATAAGGCTAATGACCTAGTCATTTGGTCAAAGGATGCTTCCTCTATAAAGGTATGTTGTTGCAAAATTTGGTAGAGATCGATGGTTAGGTTAATCGTAATTCGATTTAAGCTTTGAACATTTGTGTGGCCGCCATTACGTTCCCGTCAAGATGGCATCGATATAAAACATGACACTGAGGTGCCCATTGTTAGTCCTACCTCTGTACCAAATTTCGTTCCATTCGATTGCACCGTGTTCGAATTAATAGGGGGAATTCATTTTCACACAAAGATGGCCGCCATCCGCAAACTATTACGCTGATGACCTATTCGTTTGGTCAAAGGATGCTCCCCGCAGAAAGGTATGTTTTTGCTAAATTTGGTAGAGATCGGATGATTAGGTTAGTCGTAAGTTGATTTAAGCTTTGAACATTTGTGTGGCCGCCATTACGTTTCCGTCAAGATGGCGGCGATATAAAACATGACACTGAGGTGCCTATTGTTAGTCCTACCTCTGTACCAAATTTCGTTCCATTCGGTTGCACCGTGTTCGAATTAATAGGGGGAATCCATTTTCACACAAAGATGGCCGCCATCCGCAAACTATTAAGCTGATGGCCTATTGGTTTGGTCAAAGGATGCTCCCCGCAGAAAGGTATGTTCTTGCAAAATTTGGTAGAGATCGGATGATTAGGTTAGTCGTAATTTGATTTAAGCTTTGAACATTTGTGTGGCCGCCATTACGTTTCCGTCAAGATGGCGGCGATATAAAACATGACACTGATGTGTCCTTTGCTAGTGCTACCTTTGTACCAAATTTCGTTCAATTCGCATTCACCGTGTTCGAATTGATAGGGGGGACAGACATTCAGAGTACACACACACACACACAGACTCACACACACACATACACACACACACACACACACACAGACTCACACACACACATACACACACACAGACACACTTTTTTCGCCCTGTGTTGATCTCATAAGTCTACTTTCATTTTTTGCAAAAATCGAAAGTAGGCTAAAAACTATCACTTTGCTGAGAAAATGACTACCACGACCTTTCTTCTTTATTCGTGTCAGAAGTATAAATACGAATATTGAATACAGAATATCTACATTACTACCATAGATATATATACAGGTATATTATACAAAACAAATCAAATATTGAGAAACAAATTTGAGAGCTAGATAATTTTGCCCAGTATTGGGTGACGTCAATAGCGCTGGAGGAGGCTGCAATCAAATCTTCCTTAGTGCACTTTGAAGGACATAAGTCACACTGACATAAATGTTGGATTGTCTGCTGCTCTCCAGAGTCACAGAGTGATGAGTCGCTTGAGAAACCCCACTTCCGCAGATGTACTCTTGTTCTGGCGACTCCTGTACGGAGTCTGTTAAGGGCTTTCCAGGTTGTCCACTTCTAATGGTGACCACATGGAAGACTTTCCTTCGGCTCCATCCAGTTGGAAAGGTGGTTAGTTCTTTCTTTCCACATCTTGATCCTAGCATTCTCTGCTTTCCATTGAAGCTTAACTGACGTGCAGAGAAAACACTTTCTAGATTTCAGCCTCCGTGTTGCAGGATGGTATCCATAGAGGGGATGTGCTTCTGAAGTAGATGATTGGAGCCTCTCTTTGTTAGCTGCTACCTCCCTACGAATCTCACCAGGAGCAATACCAGCCAGAAGTTGAATCTTCTCAATAGGTGTTGGTTTTAAGCATCCTGTAATGAACCTGCAATTTTCGTTAAGAGCGATGTTGATATGCTTCGCATGGGCTGATCTGTACCAAACCGGGGAGGCATATTCGCCTGCAGAGTAGCATAAAACTAGAGCTTATGTTCTGATCAATACCAGGACCAATAAATCATTGACTGAAGAACTGAGAAAGATGTCCAATGCCCAGATGAAGAGATTTCACTAGTTACTCCACAGTACTGTGAGCCTCATCAACTAACCATTTTCACGCACCTTTCTTAAATATATTTTATTAGCCTATTTTCATATATCCTACTTATGTCAATTGCCTCTATCAACATACAAAATTTCAGTACGATTGCTGTAATAGATTCGTAGATATTGAGTACGGTCTAAATGTTTCGGATGATCGCCATGTTGGATTTTAATATGTGTAGGTCTTAGACTATGTAACTTACTATTATATGAAGATTATTGTGTAGGTGTATTAATCAAACTTCAATCGCATGATTAGGGTACAAGAAATAAAAATGAGATTTTAAAATTTCGCACATCCACCATCTTGTGGTTATGAAAACAATTGAAAGAAATTAGATGCCAATGGATTTAATTTTGTATAAGCATATACCGTACCAAGTTTCATTGCGATCGGACGGATAAATCGCGAGAAACGTCCATTTCAATATTTAAATTTTCTCGTCGCCGCCATGTTCGACCTGTGGTCACCAGGTTATTGAACGTCCCATAGGTGAACTTATGTTTATAGCCTTTATCAACATACACAATTTCTGTTTGATTGCTATCATAGATTAATAGTTATTGAGAACCGTCTAAATATCGGATGGTCGCCATGTTTGATTTTAATATATGGAAGCCATAGAGTTATGTACTATTAGATGAGGATTATTGTGTACGTTCATTATTAAAACGTTGATTTTGATCGCATGATTAGAACACAATAAATGAAAACTTAATTTTAAAATTTCGCACAGGCGCCATCTTGAACTAAATTAGATGTCAGTGCATAGCAATTTGTATAGTAATTTGCTGTACCAAGTTTCACTGCATTCGGATCGTTAAATCGCGAGAAAAGTATATTTAAATGTTTCAACTTCGCTTTGCCGCCATGTTCGTTTTGTAGTTAACAGGTTTTCCTCAATATTTACGAATCTATTACAGCAATCAAACTGAAATTTTGTATGTTGATAGAGGCTAAAAATATAGGTAGGAGATATGAAAACAAGCTATATATATCTTCACGGAACTACTTGTTATACTGTTACGTAAACTTTCTCGAACAAAGGGTCATTCCATAAGACATAGCAACTATGTTATATCTTTCGAACATATGGCATCACGGTAATTCCAGTCTAGACATTCGAAACCCCGCGGCAAACAGCACAGAACTCACCCGACAGACGACGACTGTAAGTGCAGGTGGCTAGGTACCAGTGCCATGCACGTTCATTCCGTTCTTGGCCTTGCTACAAGATGGATGTAAGCAAATTGAAACAGCGATCATTCGTGAAAATTGCTTTTCTCGGTGGCAGAAATGCTATGCAGTGTCATGCAGCACTATGTGAAGCTGTTGGTGATTACCAAACAGTTGGAGTTGGGTGGAGGCTTTCCAACATGGCCGCGCAGCAACTGCAGGCTACTGTCGACCAAAGTATTATGTGTACTCGAGTTTGAAGGTTGTTTGTTAAGTAACCAATAGACCTATATAAAATCCAATACCATCAACATTTTCGTCGTTCTATTTTACGTTAGTTCACGTAGGTTTGGATTTTTAAATTTATATTTTAATATTTGTTATCGCAGTTGGAACACAAAAAGTACCCGTTTTTAAGCGTGTTTCAACCATGCGTCACATTTAAGAATTATTATCTCAAATTCCCGTCATCAAATCGAATCCAAATGTTAACACAATATACATTGGAATGTTGTATAACAGGTTTATTAATTTCAAAATTGTGTGTGTCCAAGAAACAAAGTTGTTATCATTGTTGTAAGGTAACTTTTTCTCGGCTCGGGGTGGTTGGAAAATGTAGTTCTTGGTGGCTTTGTAATCATTATACATCAAAAAGGTTATGCTGGATGACTGTGAAAATGAAAATCCACAGCCTGCTTCCAGTCTCCGACCGGGTCAGGAATGGAATGAATGAAGCCCCTATCTAGCGGCGAGGATATGAACTGTGCTGGCTGCCGAGGCCTGACGCACTCCTCTGGGGCAATGATTAAATGAATGACAGATGAAATG
The DNA here is from genome assembly GCA_946902985.2 of Meconema thalassinum. NCBI lineage: Eukaryota > Metazoa > Arthropoda > Insecta > Orthoptera > Tettigoniidae > Meconema > Meconema thalassinum. The sequence continues at coordinate 138,035,012 of OX336390.1, read as the reverse complement.
AAATGATAATGGAGAGTGTTGCTGGAATGAAATTTTGACAGGGAAAACCGGAGTACCCGGAGAAAAACCTGTCTGCCTCCGTTTTGTCCAGCACAGATCTCACATGGAGTGACCGGGATTTGAACCACGGACCCAGCGGTGAGAGGCCGGCGTGCTGCCGCCTAAGCCACGGAGGCTTGCCGGATGACTGTGAAAAGCGTAAATTAATTCACTTATTTTATATCGGTTTGTATTTGTTCGAGGAAATAACACATGGTTTTCCAGCTAACCGCTCTAGGAAAACCTGTACAGCGTTGCTGAGATAGAGCCCATCACTTCCGAGCGAGACGCGCCATGATGCGTGTGGGCACCATTTCGGCAACGCTGTATGGCTGTTGCCGGAGTGGCTAGCTGGTGAAACATGTGTTATTTCCCTGTAGAAATACAAACCGATATAAAATAAGTGAATTAATTTACGTATTTCACAGTCATACAGCATAACGTTTCGATGAATAAGGATTACAAAGCAACCAAGAACTACATTTTCCAACCACCCCGAGCCGAGAAAGAAGTTACCTCACAAAAATGATAACAACTTTGTTTCTTGGACACACACAATTTTGAAATGAATAAACCAGTTATACAACATTCCAATGTATATTGTGTTAAAATTTGGATTCGATCTCATGACGGGTTTTTGAGATAATAATTCTTAAATGTGACGCATGGTTGAAACACTCTTAAAAACGTGCACTTTTTGTGTTCCAACTGCGATAAAAAATATTAAAATATATATAAAAAATTCCAAACCTACATGAACTAACGTAAAATAGAACGACGAAAATGATGATGTTATTGGATTTTATTTAGGTCTATTGGTTACTTCACAAACAACCTTCAAACTCGAGTGCACATAATACTTTGGTCGACAGTGGGCGCGAAGTGGGCGCCCCTTGTCTGCCCGAACTGACACGTCCGTGTCTGTTATTGAACAGTGTTCCAATGCTCGTAAACGGTGCCCTGGATTTTAATAGATTGATTGGTGTTCCATTTGAACTCGTGCGAAACGAATTTACACTTGCATTTTGTGGTTTTCATTTGTACCTTTGCCGTTAACTCCTGTTCTCGAACCCTATTTTCTGTTGGCAGTGAGATATCACATGGCCTTAATGGTTCAATGCACATCGTGGATTTCCCATGCTGTAGCATTATCGAAAGATATAACATAGTTGCCATGACTTAAGAGATAATATAATAATAATAATAATAATAATAATAATAATAATAATAATAATAATAATAATAATATCGTATGGCCTCGGATGCCGGGTGCAAGCTTTGTTATTTGCGCCCAGAGGGCAGCTTGCATGTCGAATTTGGGTGTTCCTTGAAGCACTATGAAAGTCAAGGAGGTTAGATATCTGAGCTCCTTGACACTATAGCGCTTTCTAGTAGAGAAATGAGGAACTTTGTACTGGCGGAATAGGCCTATCCCGAGATAAATTTTTCCATTATGAACACGGCCTACTGAATTCAAATGGGTTCTTTAACATGCCAACATCGTATGACATGCCTGTCGTCATTTTTTCCGCCTTAAAAAAAAAAATCACTTACCACGGCCAGGAGCGAACCTGCAAGCTTGGGGGGTTAGTAATCCGACACGATAACCACACACCCACCGTGGTAAGCTACTTAAGGTATGACCCTCGTATATAGCTTTGAGGCTATTAGGTCAAGTGGAAATTGTCAATACCAACGTTTCGAGACAACTGTTTGTCCCTTTGTTTGTAATGTAAGAAGGAATGAGAAAACAATGGCATGTAGCCTCCATATAATCCATAGGGCCATGTCTGGGTGGAACAAATGGCGCGAACTAACAGGAGTTTTATGTGCTCCGAAAATACCGATAAGAACGAAGGGGAAAGTTTTTAAAACTGCCGTAAGACCAAACCTACTCTATGGCAGTGAAACATGGGCTACTGCAAAGGCATATGAGCAAAAGCTACATACCACTGAAATGCGTATGTTACGTTGGTCAGGTGGAGTTACTCTCAAAGATAAAATCCGTAATGAACATGTGCGGGGCAGTTTCTAAGTAGCGCCTATAACAGAGAAACTTTTAGAAACCAGGCTAAGGTGGTATGGACTGTAACCGATATCGAATGGTTTTGAGAGCTCTGGCAACGTCGCATAGCAGGAGGAAGAAAGCAAGCGGAAGTAACCTGAGGTTGATGTTTTACGTCATGGACATAGTCGACAGCATGACTAGGCGAAGGTTCCAGAAGCGTAGAGGGCGCTGATGAGCTCCAGGAAAAGTCAAGGTGGGAAGGTCACGCCGGAGAAGTGGGTCACTTTTCTTTTCTATCACCGTACAACGAAGTTCACTATATTTTTGTGTCGCCATACACCGCAGTTCACTTTATTTTTGTGTCGCCGCACGCTGAAGTTACACACAAGTGTGTAGTAGCAGTCGTACCGTGGCAACTTGGAACCAGTGTGGTATTCCGACAGTTTTTGGAACATAGCTGAAAGACTCAGTATTATTTCTTGCGTGGACAGCTCTGTATTAACGAATACTAAAGCCGAATGTGTCGAGGTGATATTATAACGCAGATCATAATGCATTATGTTGTGGGACACTAGTCATTAGTACAACGAAGTGCGGGCAGACACACGTGGTGTCTTAAGCTTTTACTAGGTACGGGACTGCATGGGCCGTGCGCGATATAATTGACGCCCAGAACATATGAACGAAGCGATGTGCTTTTGTTTGACGAGCAGACAAATGAGTATCCAGGGTCAGTGAACTATGAGAGATAAACTGAGCGTAGTCCAAATATAGAGCGACATTCAAGGCCAAGGACGGACGTAATCTCTTATGAGTGCAGGCTATTGTATATGCGTACGATATAACCTGTGCCGTTATAGAGTTATTATCACGGCCATAAGTTGATATTACTTGGCATGTTCGACATGAAGATTGCAGCGATGTATTGGACGGACATAAAGGCTATCAGTACAGACCAGTGCGAGTTTTGTGACAAGAACTTTACGAGCGAAGAGATGACCAGCTAAATCTAGAAATGTGGAAGCTGTTATGATGACGTGGAAACGAAGGCGAGCCAGGACCATGGACACCCAGAGGGTCGCGAGCTGGATCCAGGACGAGAGGGGAGGATGTTCAATGGGAAGAACGTGGAGCCAAACCCCCAGGAAACGTGTCAGCGGAACCAAGACTGAGGTGGTCGAAAGGTATTGAAAACCATGTTAATTCTTAAGTAGTGGTTAACGGGTAGTGGTTACTAAGATTTGGACAGATGGGCTTAAATCGAAATAGAAGTTAATCAAAAAGATAAAATGCGATATCATGACAAGATTATTAGGGGAGTAAATTTTAAGTTTTCGTTCGAGAGATTATTAGTCATATTTAGGATTTAAAATAAAGTATATATATGGATGCTTTAAAATATAATCTGAGTACAGGGTTCTTTCAGCGTGTTACGTCGCTGTGTTCTTTGAATTGGTGCAACCTGGATGACAATTTATGGTTTGAACAGGCTTAAATTACAGGGGGAACATTTACACTTAATGGGCCACTTTTTGTGCGCACATCATGATATTTATACTAAACACTCACACGTCACTGAGGTTTCCCTTTACATGCTAACATGAGGAGATACGTTTGGTAGGTAACTGATACAAGGTTGTTTAAATAATGAAACTGCATTGATAAAATAGTAGGGTTGCCTAATACGAAGTTATGATGAAACTAAAGGTTCTCGCTATAGCAAGGAGAATAAAATAAATGATTATAATTAATGTTACGTGATAGGTTAAAGTATATGAAATTTTGAGGCAATTGTCAGTTGAAAAATAATACAGATAGGCAGAGGCCATCTACTTAAATGTTTATGGTCTATTTATAAATGTGTAAAGAGCATGCAGTGGTTAACAAAAAAAGAAATAAATATCTGGAATCATAAAGATGTTACAATGTAAAGTAATAAATGTAAAAGCCAACAACCAGTCATTTTTCTGAGTGAGGCACAGCTGAACGAAAATCAGTGAAAATAATAATGAAAGTATTTAATCCATGAATAAAAGGTCTGAAAATGAATTATTTAACGCCAGTGACATCCATATATAAATATTTATTTTTTATTTTGGTGATTACATTTAGTTAGAAGGAGATCGAATGAGGCAACAATTGTTTTCTTTGAATATTTTCTCATAGTTATGCTCCTGCTCATTTATGGACTATTCAACGGAGAGGTGACATAGCATTTTGAAGTAATGGTTGTAATACTAGGGTGATATAGCTCTGATCTCCGTAAGTTATTTTGTATCCAAAGATTAGGACGCCCGGAGATTTTTGTCCTCATTAATTTGAATTTTGCTTCTGCGTCATTTATTTATTTATTTGCACATCAAGAGTAATTTTGAGAAGTCTCCGAGCGAAGGTAGGCTTCTGTGTTTGATTTTATGTACTTGGTGGTATGGTTCTGTAATAAATGGTGGATGAGGTTTATTTTAACAGCGGAGTTTTTTGTCATCCTTGTTCGTTGTCATACTTGTGTATCCACTGGATCAATTTTGAGATTTTTCCCCCGTTGTACCCATTATTATAAAGACCCCGGGATTGCTTGAATCTCGTTCCCGACATAGTTTTTTTAAGGCCAAAATTGATTCGGACATTCAAGATTTCTTTTTCTTTTCGAGTTGTACCGAAATTTGGGTGAGGATTGACGTGTGTGTCGGGCCACCCAATCCAAAGCCAGATTATCGGGCACAGGACATGTTAGGCGAAGACCGGAGAATCATGTACTGACGAAGTGCCTTTCCATGACTACGCAAAAGAGAGGGATCGGCAGACCTCAAATAACATGGATGACGAATGTCGAGAGGGACATGAGAGTATTGGGCCTATCTGCTGATGATGCTTTCCAAAGAAATGAGTGGCGCCTCAGGAATAAGAAAGCCGACCCCGCGTGACGGGAAAAGGCGAGGAGGAAGAAGAAGAATGGCATATAGCCTCCATAGATAAAATGTATAAGATAGGAAGCCATGTCGAAACAAATAACCATGATGGTTATCCCTTAAGTGTATCATGGCTGCCATCTATAGTTTCATTACGACGAGGTCATGGAGTAACTATTTGTTAACCGAATATCTAAAACACAGCTATATAGTGTTCTTATTAGCGGTCCCATGTCATAGATTTTTGGCATGAAAAAGAACATTCCACGAATTACACTTGTGGAAGCAAACATTTGTAGGTTAGTTTGATGACGCTCTATTAGTTCCAACGTTTGCCACCGGGTGCTGACTGCGATGGCATTTAGTAGCCACGTCCGCAGGTAGGTGTCGTGGATGGTAGCATTTGGTGGCAAATGTAGGAATTACTTGAAAAAAATAATCGTCTGCAGTCCTTCTATCTGAATCACAGAAAACACACACTAATACAGCCATTGCTGGCCCCGTGGTATTGGGGTAGCGCGCTTGCCTCTCACCCGGAGGCTCCGGGTTCGATTCCCGGCTCCGTCAGGGATTTTAGAAACTAACGTGAGGGCTGGAACGGGGTGCACTCAGCCTCGTGAGGACAATTGAGTAGCTGTCTGACGGTGAGGCAGCGCCCCGATCACGAAAACCAAGATTAAAGGCCGAGGGGACCCGATGCGCTGATCACGCGTCACCGCAACATCTGCAGCCCAAATGGCTGGGCAGCGGTCGCTTGGTACGCCTAGGCCCTTCATGGGCTATAGTACCAGGGGTTATCATTATTATTATTATTATAATTATTATTATTAGTAGTATTATTATTATTATTATTATTATTATTATTATTAATACAGCCATCACAATTAACACCGGTTATCAGACAAATTCTACACACACCCAAAGTTCACGGGGCTACATGAACACGTTGTCGCAGCCCCTAAACTAAGGAACCAACCGTTCTTATTAGATTTGTGTTTAGGGTTGATTGATGTGTTCCTATGGTATCTTATCTCTATGCGCTTTAACCTATGGCCCAAACCCCGCTGTTCCGATGTAGCTTGCAGTGGACACTCGGCCTACCTAAAATACCCGGGTATCAACTCTTTTATACAGCTCGGTATATCATTGGAGACGGACAGACCACACATCTCGCTGTCCACTATCTTTGCCAAACATTATTCTCCTTGTACCTGACTGCTCGAAACAGGTGCCAGAGCGATTTGGCATTTACATAAAGGAAGTGATTCTTGAAATTCTTTCGCTATTGACAGCCTGTTAGCTACTCAGCACAACGACAAATTTACAGCACAAGTGAAATTCGACAGCTGTGCCTCTAATTTGTCTCTCAGTTTGCGTAGAATGTCGCGTGAGTTTCCTTTGTATTCTCTTGAGAATAATATTACAAGGACCTGCTATTTATTTCCCGACAAAATACAAAGGAGATGCAAATATTTAAAATATTTAACGTCTAAAATGATGGCATCAGTTACATTTGTTAAGTAAAACATGAAAACGAGACAGAGTTGTGATTCAAACTCGAGTCACCTGCATTCCGGGCAGCTGTATTAACCCTTTGCACACCAATGGTCTACTCAAGTCTTAGATCAGAGATCTTCAAAAGGATGGAGGAGGGAAGGGGAGAGGGTGAGGGAGAGGGGGGGGGGGTAGGGGGAGGGGGGGGGGACGGCTCCGATTGAAATCTGTATATTTCATATTATGTAACAAATATTGGTATCCCCATATCCATGAAGCTCCCACGACCATTCAAGACCAATAAACTCGTACTTTTGATATCTTATTACACAAGACCTGATCAGTAGATCATAACAGCAGGAATTCTGAGCACAGCACCCTTTTACCGCAGGGATATTCCCTTACCAAACACTTTACAACCACTAATGTCAATAAGCCGCTTGACAATTGGTAGGTTATTACTGAGTGTAACATTACCTGAGGGAAGACGATGATAAAATAATGAAGTAAGTTTAGGAGTGGGAACAATTTTAGGCAGAGAGGAAGAGAATCCAACACAAAGCCGTAAGGAAATAACGATGTACAGAGAAATTTTACTGCACAAAGCCCATGAAGTACCTAAAATGTGCGAGGACTTGTGGAAGGCTAACGGAGAGCGCAGCGTGAGCTGAGGTCGCCGGCAAGCTATTACTAAGTGTTCTTTCCCTCCCGAGCGTGATTGCGGGTATATTGCGGGTATATTGCAGGGACGTAGTGTGCTGGCGGACCACGTGGTGCCAAATAGCAATGAATTATGTACTTCTCTTCAAAAGGGTGAACGTTTAGAGAGCATTCTGAAATGCCATAAGGATTTAAATTGGCTGGAATATTTTTATTGTCAGACACTGTCGGATCCCCGACAGAAAGGCCGAATGTCCCCAGAGTTGGCAGAGACAAAGCGACTCTAGTGCTTTTAGCAATATTATTATTATTATTAGAAATCTTCAGAGAGTACCAAATGTTGCATTTAAAGCAGGCTAAATTCTTATCCAGCAGAGTGCCGACTAAAACTTTAGAAAGGAGGAAAACCTCGAACCTAACTTAAACAAAACCACAATTTCGACAGTAAAACACTAGTCAGAGAGAAAATCTCTACAAGTAGGACGCTGGCAGAGAGAGCTATACATGCCTAAATGATTTACTAGAATTAGCCGTGATAGCTAAGAGACACTTAGTAAAAATAATGTTGTTCCTAAAAGTTTCGTTTTAAACGCAATAAGTGATGAGTTTTTTAATAAACTTGTCATTCAGTGATTGCATTTTTCTTTGAATAGGGAATAATGGTAGGAGGAAAATTAGGGAAGAGAAGGTCCTGCCTAACCATTTTTTCTAGCATGAGAGATAGAAACCAAATAATAAAGAATTTATTTATGAACATGGGGAAGTTAAAAATAGTAACAATTATGTATTAGATCTATTTTGAGATAAGAACAAATTATTTGTTTATGCCAATTTCCAGGTCTCAGACCTGTAATAAACATTAAAGAACCTTAATAGGGTAAAATTGAAAGGTTTATAACCTATGATAATATTAATAATAATAATAATAATAATAATAATAATAATAATAATAATAATAATAATAATAATAATAATAATAAAGAAGTTACAATTAGGTTTAATTTCTCATTAGACTAATCAGGTAGAATATTAAATTTTCAAAAGAAAAAACAAGGCTTTTAGAATAACTTAGTAGCAATATAAAGGATTACAAATTCCTGGGCGCAGCAGGATAAGAAAAAAGAAGATTAATAAGTGGTTCCTATAACCACTGTTGTATTGACACAGAAATTAAGATATGCTACATTGGGCAGGTCGTGTTAACGAAACCTGGATGACATAAGTTAGGTAATTTTACAATTGGGAAACGCTCACTTCCTAGACGAAGCAGGGAAAAGATAACGTGGGTTATAACCATGGTTATTTTTACAGAATGAATAAGTGTTATATAGAGCAAAAATGGGAGGGCGCCTAAATTAGGCGAGGCCTCATAGCAAAGTAATTAGTTTAGAATTGTTAGTAAAGGGATTAGGAGAGTTGGAAACATGGGGTTTGAGTCCTGGCCAGATTTTATAAATTCGAACGAATCGCGGCGCGGTAGATTGTTGAACGGACACTGTTTTTGAAGTTTGTTGATAGATTGTAAGGGTTAACTATTACGGTATTTATAGGTTCGTTAAATTGCGTTTTGACGGTTTTTAGCGGTATGTAGTCTTGATACTGCAGTTTATGAATTCAATGAGTTTGACTTGAATAGGTTTATTGCGTTAGAAAGTTTTTGGATTGCAGTTAATAGTTCTGGTTCACTTAAAGTTGTGGTAATTTTGACAGTATTGAGTGTAGTTCAACACGGTTGACAGTTTAATTTGAATGGAAAGTTTCAGAACTGCAGTGCCAGTTAAATGAAGCGGTAGTAATCCCTCGGAGGCAGCAAGTTAAGTTTTAGAAAGTTATTAATTGGCATAAATCCCTCGTTGTAGGGAAGGTATCCCCTATTTAGTACAAGAAGCACCAACTTTCAGGTTTAGAAATAAGCTTAGTTAGCTTAGGCATGACAATTCCCTCAGGGGCAGTTATTTCACAAGTTTGAGAAAATCCCAACACTGCCTATAACTTTCATTAAAAGCATTCAAAATGTTGTTTAAAACCTTCCTTAAAACATGATTAAAATCATTTTTGGCAGTTACTTAACTTGCATGATGATTACAGCTGGATGATCCCTGCAGCCGTTACACTTAAAAATCAGACATGGCGCCGATTTGAATCACTTCATCTAAAGAGGAAGTGTAACTCTGAGAGAGGTCTGAACTGTTCACACGAAGTCCGAACTAGAAGTGGGCGAAGGATTTGAGCACACGGCGAGCGAGAAGACGAAGGAGAGGTGGGGAGAAACAAAGGAACAAAAACCAGGGTAGGAAACATAAGAACAATATATACCCTTTACAGAATGTAATTTTCTTCATGGAGATGATAGCTGACGACGAAGACGACGCCTGCTGGAATGGAGTGTAAGTCCTCTTGAACTCGATGAATCCAAAAAAACTTCGGTGGGTTGCCGCGTGAAGCGCCGTTACTTTGCAAGGAATACATAACTGAAACAAACTTATAGATATTTTAGAGCATGTTAAAAAAAGGGAATACAAAAGGGGGCTCTGTTGGTGTCTGCGAGGGAACTCTAACTAACCGTGTATTCCAAAGAATACACCAACAATGTGACCGCCACTTCCTTACAAGAATAGATTCTCCATTGTCGACTCAAATTCATCCAGGCCTTTGCGGTCAGTTCAAAGACAGTGAGTGAACAGGAGAATTCTAGTGCGTGTTCTGTGGAAATGGTCAGCCCGATTTCCAAAAACTGATACAAGTAACGCCGTTGCCCATGGATAAGTCAAGTAGCTTATTAGCAGTGGTAAAATGATACCCCATGAAGGTGATAGTGCTTGCCCTTCTTTGGAAATCAGAAACTTTGATGTGCTCTAAGAATAGTAAATTGTGTGTTATTATTATTGTAACTAGTAGTTGCAGTAATTAGACAGAAGCAAATAATGTAGATCTTGTGATACTTAATCTTTGTGCCTATGAGAAGTGCTAACAAAGGAAAGAAGAATAAAGGACGGGGAGGGGGCGCTAGATATTTCATGTTTCAGAAGTGGGGCGCTTAGATTTAAAATGTATTATTTTAAACAATTTTTTATCAATGTCATACTAACCGTTTCCGGTGTATGTCCAGAAAAACAAAACTCCGCTGTTGACGGACGCAACTTAAAAGTTGGTGGTTTTCGGAATCTATTGCTGCTGAACAAACGACACGTAACTAAGGTGCCGCTATTGACCTACTGTCGACCAAAATATTATGTGCACTCTAGTTCGAAGGTTGTTTGTGGAATAACCAATAGGCCTACATAAAATCCAATAACATCATCATTTTCTTCGTTCTATTTTACGTTAGTTCATGTAGGTTTGGAATTTTTAATTTATATTTAATATTTATTTTATCACAGTTAGAACACAAAAAGTGTCCGTTTTTAAGCCTGTTTCAACCATGCGTCACATTTAAGAATTATTAACTCAAACACCCGTCATCAGATCTACTCCAAAGCTTAACACAATATACATTGGAACGTTGTATACCTGGTTTATTAATTTCAACATTTTGTGTATCCAAGAAACAAAGTTGTTATCATTTAGGTAAGGTAACTTTTTCTCCGCTCGGGCTGGTTGGAAAATGTAGTTCTTAGTCGCGTTGTAATCCTCATACATCAAAAGGTTATGCTGTATGGCTGTGAAATACGTAAATTAATTCACTTATTTTATATCGGTTTGTATTAGTACAGGAAAATAAGACATCGTTTAGCTAGCCGATACAGAGAAAGCTGTACAGCGTTACCGAGTTGGAGCCCATCACGTGTCATGGATCGCCTCGCTCGGAAGGGATGGGCACAACTCGGCAACGCTGTACAGCGTTCTCTGTAACGGCTAGTTGCTAAACGATGTCTTATTTTCCCATACAAATACAAACCGATATAAAAAAAGTGAATCAATTTACGTATTTCACAGCCATACAGCATAACCTTTTGATGTATGAGGATTACAACGCGACTAAGAACTACATTTTCCAACCAGCCCGAGCCGAGAAAAAGTTGCCTTACGAAAATAATAACAACTTTGTTTCTTGGACACACAAAATTTTGAAATTATTATACCAGTTATACAACATTCCAATGTATATTGTGTAAAAATTTGGATTCAATCTGGAGACGGGTTTTTGAGATAATAATTCTTAAATGTGACGCATGGTTGAAACACGCTTAAAAGCGGGCACGTTTGGTGTTCCAACTGCGATAAAAAATATTAAAATATAAATTAAAAATTCCAAACCTACATGAAATAACGTAAAATAGAACGATGAAAATGATGATGTTATTGGATTTTATGTAGGCCTAGGTCTATTGGTTACTTCACAAACAACCTTCAAACTCGAATACACATAATATTTTGGTCGACAGTAGTTTGCCATATGAACAAACGACACGTAACTAAGAGGTAGGCAATTATACGCCAAAAAATGTTTCGTGTGCATTAATGTAAATATAGAAGTAGTGTGAGGTAGTGTGAGGTAGCACTATTCTAGTATTGGCAGATTAGGTGGTCAATAAAGGCTACCGTTATGATTTATGGGGATTCGTGTAATAACCACTATAAATGCAACCCGTACTTTTGAAATCCTCTAGACAAGTTCTTGAGTTCTCTTTACTTATTCAAAAGATAGTATAGGCTAAATGCTAACAATGGATTGCTCACCATTGTAAAAACAAGTGATAGTTAAATCATTGCCCCCCTAATAACGAGCTTCCTGGGTGAAACTTTCTAGTGACACCACTAACCATGAGGCGAACCGTTTACCATTAATACAGCAATGCAACTGTTTGAACCAATTCGCCATGTAGATTTTTCTAAGTGCTTCATTACGGCCTTACATATAACGAAATCTGCAGGCTTGTTCTTTGATTAAGTCGTGCCCTGTCAAAAGAATTCGCTGTAACAATGCTCACATGCCATTGTCTATTATATGAGTTTTTGTTTCTGTAATAATATTATATTAGTTATTCCTCAGATCAAAGGCACGTAGCTAATCAGAAGACTTGTATTCGAACGCCGGAGGTTATAAATCTGAGTCGAGATCTGAATATAAGAGCTATGCATTGTTAAAATATCAGGTAGATCATCAACATACCTCAAGAACAGCGGATCGAAATACAGCGTCTGATTAGATCTCTTCTTAAGCCGTATATGGGAAGTTCCTCTGGATTGTCCAGAGCAGTTTTATATCGATCGGTACTGATTGATGTTTAAGTCCAACATTCACAATCATACAGTACTTATGACTCGTTTATTGACATTTCGTGCAATTTAAGAATTTCAGAACGTACCTAAAGAATTGTTCATATTCAGCCATTGGATATCAGGGACATTCCGTGGTAACTGGTGTGACGTTAGAAGTATAAACTTAACTTTTACAAACAAAAAAGTAATATTTGCACAAAGCAAGAGGCGCATTTTGAAAAATGAATAAAAATAGTTAAGATTTAAATTTTGAAAATTTTAGACTTTGCTTCTAACAGCATGAATCCTTGGAAATGTAAATAATTGTTGTATAAGATGTATGACATAAAAGGTTATAAGATTAATATCGTTATTGTTTTGGCTCCTTCTGCTGTGCGCCCCCCTTAACCCTTGAGGACTGGCGTGAAAAAATATAACACGAGGACTGGCGCAGGGTCATTTTGACCCATAGTGTGTCTCTCCATTTTCGTCGTGTCGTACGAATTTTAGAAAAGTAATTTTACACTTGGTGTCTTGCTATGAACTATTCCCAATATAAAATGAGTTTTTAAAAATATTTTTCAAATTTAATATGCAGAGAAATGCCAATAATTTTCGTAACAGTAGCATTGGCCTTGATAGTGGCGGCAAAGCAGTCATCTTAATTGTTTTTAACAAAGGAGCTGATGACCAAGGTGTCCCTAGACCCCAAACATGGATGTACAAGAACGTGAGCTACCGTAAGTGATTGTGCTGCTCCAAAATAGGTAGATTTTCCCCCTTATTTGATACAGATTTTTCCGACTAACGTAACCCGAAAATTGTCCTGCGAGGACGGGCGCCATGGGTAAATCTGACCATTAATAATATAGAAATAACTTGAGTGTTCAAAAAGCTATGGACATGTTTCTTTTGCAGGATGCAGTTCAAGGTACAGTAAGTGACAGGAACTAAGGGCTGACCTGAACGAGAATATAGAGCAGTTCTTAAATCTCGGGTCAAAAATACCCATGCGCCAGTCTTCGCGGGTTAAAATTTATAAAAGGGAGACAGCCACACAGACAGACAGGCTATACAAACGGACAGACACAAAAATTGTCCCTGGATGATCTCTTAAACAACTATTCCATTTTAAAAATAAAAGTAGCCTTAAGACTGGTAACGTTGCTACTATAAGTACAGGGTGCGGCAGAAATAACTGACGAATTTCAAACGTAAATAACACAGCAACGCAATGCGATATTCACCAATTTATTGCGCAGTTTAAAAGAGCAGTGTTTGCCATTGTTGTCACATAGATTGCAGCGGTAGATCTAACACCTGTATTCGAAATTGTCGGCCCTTACTTTTTTGAAGAGGAGGATAAAACTGTGACAGTAACATCTGCTCGTTACGTACAGCTGTTAGGCAACTTCCCACAGCCAATACTCAACGACTTAGGAAATCCTCCTGTGTGGTTTCAACAAGATGGTGCCACTGCACACACAGCCAGTGAATCGATTAGCGTCCTCAGAGAGATGTATCCAGAACGTTTAATCTCCTTACGGGGTGACGTTCCTTGGCCAGCCCATTCCCCTGATCTCGCTCCGTGCGAATTTTTTCTCTGGGGATATCTGAAAGCTCGCGTCTTCCAACGTAAGCTATGAATACTACACGACCTGAAAGCTGCTATCCGTGAGGAAATCAAGGCAATACCACTAGACATGACTAAGAGGGTCATGCGGAACTTCAGGGAGACGCTTCAGAAGTGCATCGTAAAGGGCGGTCGGCATTTGGATGATATTATTTTCAAAACCTAGTGTGTATGTGTATATGATGCAAATGGCAAACACTGCTCTTTTAAACTGCGCAATAAATTTGTGAATATCGTGTTGTGTTGCTGTGTTATTTACGTTTGAAATTCGTCAGTTATTTCTGCCGCACCCTGTACAACTGAAATAGTGTCAAGGGACAAGAATCTTTCTAGTTAAGGTACAGTGGGAGAGTTTTCTATAACACAATGGGCCAAGTTCAACGGAACAACAATCAGTCTTTGTCAGCTAGAAGGGTAATTATTATGTTTGTACGTGCATTCCTTAGTAGGCAGAAGCACTCCTAGCAGGATGTAGTAAAGTGCGAATTCGCACCCGTCATGAACACACCAATTATCTTGCCTAGAACTTGCATCAGTATCTCTCATTAAATCATGATTAACAAATACGTGTTTACATCGCCCGCACTAGGCCTGACAAAGGAACTAGAGCATTTCTTTGAGATTTGAATCACGCTTGCCAAAGGTTTATATTCAGAATCTTACGGTCATGGAGAATTACCTATAGCTTATGTGATCTGCTTAGAAAGGGTAATGATTCATGGTGCTGGCTTTAATGATGCGACAGTGCTGATGAATAAACGACTTTTGACTCAGGCACACACAGCGATCAATGTTAATTAAATTGAGGCAACCCTTCCACCACCTCCCCTCCCGTAACACTCTTCCCCTCATGATGAGCTATGCCAGTTCTTAGAGAAAAAACACTTAATTAGTTCAAAGAGAGAAGCAGACAGAAGATGCTGCCGAAATATGTTTTGCCAGACTTCTTTTCTTTGTCACCTTGCACCTGCTGCGGGAGGAACAAGATTTTATAAACATATTTACGAAGAGCAAAGGTATAAGTGTTCACAGAATATTGTACCTCATTACGATTTTTAATGTTCCGTGAAATAAAAAACAACCTGTTAATTTATATCTAGTTAGTGACTAATTTCTGTTTACGAGTTATAAATCATATTTGTAGAGGAATCATCTCATTTGAATTGTCGTTGCTTCATTTGTGGGGCTTGGACATCGTGGTCTTTTAGCCCCGTGTGGATTGTGTGATAACCTGTGTCATTGTGATGGCTGTTTTAGAGTGTGTATTTGTACGTCATTCAGGTGAGGATTGGGAAGGGAGCGGCATGGCCTTACGTTAGGAACCATTCCGGCATTCACCTGCAGTAGAAGTGGCAAACCACAGAAAAATACTTGAAGGATGACTGAGAAGGGAATCTAACCCACCTCTCCTCAGTTGTGCCTCACGAGGCTGAGTGGACCCCGTTCCAGATCTCAGATCAGAATTAAATTTCATGGCAGAACCAGGAATCGAACTCACATTCTACTACAGTCACCACACAAACATAGCTTGTCAGGCAGTTTCAACACACACTCAAGTACACGGGTATGATGACCATGATGTTCCAAGTTGATAATACGAACTATTAACAACAACAACAACAACAACAGACAACAGTATTGTAATCGCGATGTGATATGATACATTGAGCTCAATTTGTGGAGCGCACTCTTGTTGAATTGGTAGCATTTCAAACCACTTTATCAGTGTTTGACAATATGTTCCCGTACGTTCATACCCATTCTAGTTACGTTTCCAATGCATCCAAAGGGTGTGTAATTCAACAGAATAAGTGTAATCTCAAAGCTTGCGCGTGTAAGACCTCATTTCCGAGAATTTGCGTGGATGTAGAGCTTTTAATACTCGTATTTTTATTTTCAGCCTACTTTTCTCATTTTGCAAAAATGATGAAAAAGTAGACTTATGAGATCGATCCGGGAAAATGTGTGTCTGTCTGTGTGTGTGTGTGTGTGTGTCGCTCCCTATCAACTCCTAAACGGCAACAGCTATCGGAACCAAATTTGGTATGAGTAAAGACCTATGCATGAATATCTCACGGTAATATTTGAAATTGACGTCAGTGCTACCAACTGCTGAAAAATCGCAATGGAAATTTGAGCTCTATTTTGGATATCTCAGAAGTTATGCATGCGAACTATTCCAAATTTGGCACACATATACATAATAACATTCCAGAGTAATTTTCAGAAGTCCATTCATGCCAGTGTTGCCAACATGATTCTAAGCCTGCCGATAAGTCCAATTTCTCAACACATGTAACTTCTATACTGCCGATTGGATTTCATCCAAATTTCGTTTGAACTATGTGTACTACAACAGATATGACTGTGCGTATTCTAAAGAGCCACCAGGGCTGCCAACTGTTAATAAATACGCTCTCTATGCTTTAACCCTAATATCAATTGGCTATATCAGAAAGTCTGCAAGCCAACAGCTCTAAAATTTGAACACGTATAGTACCTGACATTCTACATTAGTTTGGTGTAACTTATATACATAGGTTGGTTTTTTAGTTTTGGCACCTTAGTTATAACTGGATTAATAACTCACTAGGTTCCATGTTTCACAGGCCCTCGATGTAGTCCCCACCATTGCGTACAACGTGTTCCCAGCGATGCGGAAGTCGTTGGATCCCGTTGGCACTGCCCAATCTATTGATGGTACGAAGAGAGCGCTCGGCAGCCTGCTTAACGTCTTTAATGGTACGGAAGCGCTGCCATACTATTCCTCGAGGGCAAACCGTTAATGCGGCGTACTATTGTTCGTTTCTGCAAGACCATCTCCGAGGAGCTCTGAGAAGGAAAGGGCGCCACCACATGGTTACACCGCCCATCGTTCTGCATGACAATGCTAGGGCACACACAGCAGGCGTTGTGTCAGCATTGTTGGATCGCTGGGGCTGAGAGGTCCTCTATCACCCCCCATATTCTCCCGACATCAGTCCCTGTGACTATGATCTCATCCCGAAGATGAAGATGACAATGACGTTAAGCAGGCTGCCGAGCGCTCTCTTCGTACCATCAATAGATTGGGCAGTGCCAACGGGATCCAACGACTTCCGCATCGCTGGGAACACGTTGTACGCAACGGTGGGGACTACATCGAGGGCCTGTCAAACTTGGAACCATCTAAGTGTGTTATTAATCCAGTTATAACTAAGGTGCCAAAATTAAACAAGTAGTTCCGTGAAGAACTATACAGCCTATTTTCATATATCCTACTTATGTTAATTGCCTCTATCAACATACTCAATTTCTGTTTGATTGTTGTAATAGATTCGTAGATATTAAGAACCGACTAAATATTTCGGATGGTCGCCATGTTGGATTTTATATATGTAGGTCCTAGAGTTATGTACTGTTACATGCAGATTATTGTGAAAGTGTAGTATTCAAACTTCAATCGCATAATTAGGTCACAAGAAAAAACAAGGAGATTTTAAAATTTTTCACAGCTGCCATCTTGAGGTTATGGAAACAATTGAAATAAATTAGATGCCAGTGGATTAACATTCGTATAAGGATTTACTGTACCAAGTTTCACTGCACTCGGATGGTTAAATTGCGAGAAACGTCCATGTAAATATTTATAATTCGCGTCACCGCCATGTTGGATTTGTGATCACCAGATTACTTAAAGTCCTATTGGTGAACTTAAGTTCTTAGCCCCTATGAACATTAAAAAATGCAGTTTGATTGCTAAAATAGATTGGTAGATATTCAGTATCGTCTAAATATTTCGGATGGTCGCCATGTTGGATTGTTAAATGTATAGGCCATAGAGTCATGTACCATTAAAGGAAAATTATTGCCTAGGTTCATTATTCAAACTTTCACTTCGATCACATGACTACATCACAAGAAATAAAAACTTAATTTTAAAATTCGCACTGCCGCCATCTTGAGGTTATGTAAACAATTGAACGAAATTAGATACCAGTGGATTACAATGTGTATAAATATTTCCTGTACCAGGTTTCAGTGCGCTTGGAACATTAAATCGCGAGAAAGGTCTATTAAATTTTTTCAAATTCGCTTGACCGCCATGTTCGTTTTGTAGTTAACCGGTTTTTGAAAGTCTTATAGATGGACTTCCAGTAGTGCCCTTTATCTCCGTACAAAATTTTATGGAGATACCGCTAATAGTTTCAGAGATATAGAATGCCGGTGAAATATTTTGCACATCCGCCATCTTGTGATTATGTAAACAATTGAACGAAGTTAGATGTTGGTGCATTACAATGTATATAAACATATACTGTACCAAGTTTTATTGCGTTTGGTTGGTCAAATCACGAGAAACGTCTATTTAAAAGTCACAAATTCGCTTGGCCTCCATGTTGGTTTTGTAGTTACCAGGTTTTCAAAAGTCACATAAGTGAACTTATAGTAGTTCCCTCTATCACCATATAAAATGTCAGGGTAATATCGGTAATAGTTTCGGAGATATTGAATGCTGGTGAAATATTTCGCACAGCCGCCATGTTGGATTGGTGAGTCGTAACAAAATTTGAAGGGCACGGTCGAGGTCGCCGGGAATAGTGCTATGAACTTTCCGAGTTTCATTGAAATCGCTCCTGCCGTTTAGATTTTATTAGGGGGGGACACACACACGAATCACACACACACACACACACACACACGCACACACACACGGACAAAAGGTGATCTCATAAGCCTATTTTTTCAAAATTGAAAATAGGCTAAAAAACAACCCATGTACATCAGAGCTGCCAACATGAATCTAAGCTTTCAGATAGTTTCAATTTTTTTAATTGCATGTAACTTCTATACTAACAAATGGATTTCATCCAAAATTGGCACTATAATAGATCGTAATATTTCAGATTAATTCTGAGCATCACATACATGACATTGCTCCAAACATGATTTTACGCGCACTGATAAATCCAATATCAAACTGCATATAACGTCCATACTATCCAATACTAGACTTCAACCAAATTCTGTATGTGCATTCTATACCTTAATAAATGGAACTTAGAATATATTCAGTGTCACCAGGGCTACCAACTGTAGTAAGTTACTCTATTAGGCTACACTATTTCAGGTGTATTTCAAACTGCAGAACCGGTACTTTGAATTGCTAGTATTACTAACTTGATTTTCGTCATTATTCTAGATAAGTCTATATAGATGGCCATGAATCTTAAATTTTAAGAAATGTAGGCTCTTTAGTTCTTCAAGGAACTACTTGTTATTTATGATGACTGGTGGGCACGTGACATCTTTCACACTTTAGCGTAAGAACGTAAGAACAATAAAACACGAACAGATAACGTATATCATTTTTAAAGAAGAGCACGCTTCTTTTTGATTTTGTTACATTGCGTACCCTCAATTGGGGTGTTTTAAGTATTTATTTTTTGTGTCGAAAGTTTAAATTCGCTCTCCTGAAAAATTTACAGAATGTGACTTACCTCGTTTTTCTCGTGGAGTCTTCATTTATTAAATACCCACTGGTAAATAATATTAATATCGTATGGCCTCAGGAGCCAGGTGCAAGCTTTGTTATTTGACATCCAGAAGGTAGGTTGCATGTCAAATTTCGTTGTTCCTTGAAGCACTATGAAAGTCAAGGAAGTTAGATATCTAAGCTCCTTGAACACTACAGCGCTTTCTAGTAGAGAAATGAGGAACTTTGTGTTGGCGGAAACTCCCGTGATTAATTTTGCCTTTATGAACACGGCCTAGTGAATTCAAATGGGTTCTTTGACATGCCAACATCGTATGGCATGATGTCGTAATTTTTGCCGCCTTTCAAAAATCACTTACCACGGCCAGGAGTGAACCTGCAAGCTTGGGGGCTAGTAGACCGGCTCGTTGACCACTCACCCACCGTGGCAAGCCACTAGTAGGCCTATTTCATTTAGATCAAACGTCAATAAGAAAGCTATTAGATATAAGTTCATAACACTACGTTACTGTAACTGTATCACAGTCAATTTTCACATTAAATACGGTAACTTCATTATCATATTGGTAGGTAATGGTTAGGGCTCGGATTTTTAGGTAAATAAATATTCTCTTATGTAAATACATACTTTAAGCATTTTTTCTACAAAAAAAACCTGCCTTTTCACTTATTAGCACATAAAAAGACATAATATTTACATCTTTTAAAATCAGTATGCTAGATCTTTCAGTTTATTGCATTCTTGTTCTGTGTTACTTCAACGGGGAAAGCCTGTGAGCTATCGAATTCTCATGCAGTGCGTATGTCAGCTTGCAACTGTGTTATTCTTAACTTGTCGCCCCGTGCCACTCACTGTGGAAGCCGGGGATTTTCTTTGCCCTTTGCCATATTGCACCACGTGCTAGACCTCCCCCAGCTACCTGGAACCAGTGTCACTCACATGCAGTTCATTTCTGGCACTGTGAAGTGTAAGGCAGTTCTACGATGCCTAAAGTAAAAACAACTACAAATTATCGTCTGTTGCAGAATTTAAAGATAATTACTTCTGATGGGGACGTTCTGTTCTGATAACCATGTGGGAATGCAATCAAGGCTGAACAGCGATCTCAAGTTACACAACACCTCAAGGGCAAGAAACATATTGCCACAGTTTCGCGCCTTCAGAATAAGTGTTTCGTGATAATCGTCGGTCATTTGTGATGGACAACCTGAAGATGTATCTCGCTGTGTATTGTAATGCTTCAGCAGTCAGTGAGAAAATTATGAAAATCCACAGCTTGCTTCCAGTCGACCGACCGGGTCAGGGAATGGAATGAATGAAGCCCCCCCATCCAGCGGCGAGGATATGAACTGTGCCGGCTGCCGAAACCTGTCGCACTCCTCTGGAGCAATGATTAAATGAATGACAGATGAAATGAAATGACAGTGGAGAGTGTTGCTGGAATGAAATTTTGTGACAGGGAAAACCGGAGTACCCGGAGAAAAACCTGTCTGCCTCCGCTTTATCCAGCACAAATCTCACATGGAATGACCGGGATTTGAACCACGGACCCAGCGGTGAGACGCCGGCGCAGCAGTCAGTGAGACATAGCATAAATTGCATTCGTAAGAACTGCTTATTTTTTATATTCACATTAATAAACTATATTATAATTAAATATTTTTACATTTTTGTTACATATGACAGGCATTTTTAATACATAAAAAATAAATATGTTTCCGATTTTTAGCACCTACAAATCCGAGCCCTAGTAATGGTAACTGTAAGATGAGGGGTAGAAGAACTCGTAGTTCCTCCCCTTAAAACAACAATAACTAACTAACTAACTAGCTAACTAACTAACTGTAAGAGGTAACGTACTCATCCCTGCCTAAAGGTATTACTGAGTGACATCTCAACTGCGGCCTTTCGACAAGAAGTGTTTAAAGAATTCCTAACCTCTTAATATCCCTGGTAGGTGTGTGAAGTGTCGTGTCTACCATCTGTTTGGTCGTTGCTGTTATAGGAATTTGGCTCCAAGTTAGCAAAACACAGTCGTATTTTAAAAGGTTTCAGCAGGAAGTGGAGAGTGTTTCATTTAGAGAAATCGTTTAAAACGAACTTAATCTCGAGTGTAGTGGGTACTAGCGTTCACTGTGCAATCCCATGTTGCAATGGGACGCTAGCCAAAGAATCCAATGTAGTGGCATTTTGGCAGGCGAAGGCTTAGCTCAGGCTTTAAGGTTTCAAGCGTTTTATTTGGAACGACAGGCTCCATTTGTTTGCAGTAATGTCACAACTATCCCAGACATCATAATTATGAAACATTTAACTTCACTTTAATCCCAACCTGTCCAATATGTTATGAAAAGTAATCCGGACAAGATGTTGAACACGTTTGGCGACTCTTATTTTGTCATAACCTATGCCACAGTGTCTGAAGTTTCGCCGTATGTATCAACCTTCACCGTATTCAGCGATCAACAATAATAATACTTTATTTTTAGGGGAAGAAATGCATTTACGCACAGAGTGTCGGGCTCCTGCTCCTGAGTAGCAGACTACCGACTAAAACTCCTCTGTTACTTCTGAACACTAGCCTGGAACCGTTTATCACATTACTTCAGGCTAGAGTCAATTTATATTTGCCCGTCACTCTTCCGTAATGAATCATCTTCAGTGGCGATCCAGATCCGTCTTCTTTGTTCGGAGGATATCTTCAACTAAACTTGCTACCAGTTTCCAATGTTCTTCATTTTGTAGCATTACCGCTACAATATTGTCGGGAGATATCTCTACATCAATTTGATCTTGAAGAGACTGCCTACTTTGGACCCACCGTCCACAAGAGAAGAAGGTGTGATTAACATTATCTACCTCATTAACACAGTAGATACAATCTAGTGAATCCACTTTCCCCATCTTCTTAAGATAAGAACAGAAGTACCCATGGCCAGTCAAGAACCGAGTGAGATAATAACCAACCTCACCATGTTTCCTCTCTGTCCAAACATGCACCTGGGGTATCATTCTCCTAGTCCACTGGCTTCGGTGTCCTTGCTCCCATTTGATCTGCCAATTGTGAAAGGTTTGTGCTCTTGCTGTTCGTCTTGCATTTTGTAAACCTAATTCCGATTTCCTCCAGTAAATGTACTTGCGTTCTTTCGCTAGAAAAAAATTGGAATTATCCCAGCAATAACAAGAACTGCTTCTTCAGAGACCGTGCGATAAGCAGATGCCAGGCGTAAAGCACCCCGTCTCTGCACTTGTGCTAGTGACTTCCTATAAATTTCCTTATCCAGGGCATCCGCCCATATTTCCGCTCCATACAGCAGAACTGAATAATACTAATACTACTAGACTAATAATAATAATAAAATAATTAATGTAATGATAATAAAAATAAATAAAATAAAATAAAACCTGGGGACCGAGGGTTAATTTATTAATAAGAAACAGTGTGCATACATTTAAAAAATTAATTTACAAATATAATTGTAATGTTATGTTGTTAAATAAGCGCATAGGACTTGAAACCGGGAAGAAATTTGTTGAAACCTTTGTCTGGACTTCGGGAAAACAAGCACAATCAAGACAAGAAGCTGCCGAAATGTCGTTCTGGAGAAGACTGACGAGATGGAGGGAAAAGAAGACTAATGAACAAATCTTGGACGACGTTAAGGAGAAACGGACATTACTTTATTTATTAGAGCAGAGGAAACTAAATTCCTTGGACGCGTCTTTCGGCATGACACCTTTCTCCGGATTGTCTCCGAAGGCAGGATCCTAGGGAAGAAATCGAGAGGAAGACCGCGTCTCTCATACCTTAGAAACAAAATCACTTAGCTGGGATTTGCTTCCTACGTCACGAAGGGAACCGCTGACGATCGTGGGCTGTTGCTGCAGCCTTTAGATAATGATGAAAATCCACAGCCTGCTTCCAGTCTCCGACTGGGTCAGGAATGGAATGAATGAAGCCCCCATCTAGTGGCGAGGATATGAACTGTGCCGGCAGCCAAGGCCTGACGCACTCCTCTGGGGCAATGATTAAATGAATGACAGATGAAATGAAATGATAGTGGAGAGCTTTGCTGGAATGAAATTTTGACAGGGAAAACCGGAGTACCCGGAGAAAAACCTGTCTGCCTCCGTTTTGTCCAGCACAGATCTCACATGGAGTGACCGGGATTTGAAGCACGGACCCAGTGGTGAGAGGCCGGCGTACTGCCGCCTAAGCCACGGAGGCTTCTTTAGATAATAATGATGATGGTTATAATGACAACTTCCGCCTGGAGCTACAGCCCATGAAGGGCATAGGCCTACCAAGTGACTACTGCTCAGCCATTTGGCCTGCAGATTATGAGATGACGCATGGTCAGCGCGTCGGGTCCACTCGGCCTTCAATCTTTGTCTGCGTAACCGGGGCGCCACCTCACTGTCAGACAGCTACTCAATTGTCCTCACGAGGCTAAGTGCTCCCCGTTCCAGCGCTCACGCCAGTTTCTAAAATCCCTGACGGAGCCGTAAATTGAAACCGGGGCCTCCGAGTGCGAGGCAGTCGCGCTGCCCCAACACCACGGAGCCGGCGTTATAATGACAATAGTAACACAAAAATAGCAAAATAATTTAACAGTATTTTGTTGTTGTTGTTGTTGTTATTGTTGCATCTGTAATCATATTATGATTCTTTCGATTATTATATTTTACTTTTATACATACTTGTACATACTACTAACAATATTATTAGTATCATGGTCCTACAAAGCCATAAGATATGGCACAGGTTCTATCTGTGGGAACAAATTTAGAAATATTACTTAAATGTATATCTTGATAGAACCCCACTCATGAAAATCGGAACATACATTTGAGATTGCTATACCTCATTAAAAATTAATATTTTACTTTTTTTTAACCTACTTCCAATTTTTGAAAAAAAAATGAAAGTAGACTTACGAATTCTACACAGGGCCAAAAATTGTGTGTGTGTGTTTGTGTGTGTGTGAGTGTGAGTACTCTGAATGTCTGTCCCCCCTATCAATTCGAACATGGTTAAACCGAATTGAACGAAATTTGGTACATAGGTAGAACTAGCAAAGGGCACCTCAGCGTCATGTTTTATATCGCCGCCATCTTAACGAAAACGTAATGGCGGCCACCGAAATGTTCAAAGCCTAAATCAAATTACGACTAACCTAATCATCCAATCTCAACCAAATTTTGCAAGAACATACTGTATATTTATATGGCGAGCGTCTTTTTGCTTAACTACAAGGTCATCAGCCCAATAGTTTGCAGATGGCGGCCATGTATGTGTGCATATCGATTACCCCTATCAATTCAAACTCGGTGAAACCGAATTGAACAAAATTTGGTACATAGGTAGCACTAACAAAGGACACTTCAGTATCATGTTTTATATTGCCGCCATCTTCACGAAAACGTAATGGCGGAAAACCAAATGTTAAAAGCTTAAATCAAATTACGAAAACCTAATCATTTGATCTCTACCAAATTTTGCAGCATTATATCTTTATGTATGAGGAATCTTTTGACCAAACTACAAGGTCATCAGCCCAATACTTTGTGGATGACGTCCATGTATATGTGAAAATTGATTTCCCCTATCTATTCTAACACAGTGAAACCGAATTGAACAAAGTTTGGTACAGAGGTAGCACTAGCAAAGGGCGCCTCAATGTCATGTTTTATATTTCCGCCATCTTGACGGAAACGTAATGGTGGCCTCCCACAGCTTAAATCAAATTACGACCAACTTAATAAACTGATCTCTATCAAATTTTTCAACAACATACCTTTATGTGGGAAGCATATTATTACCAAACTACAAGATTATCAGCCCAATCGTTTGCAAATGGCTGTAATGTATGTGTGCAAATCGATTCTCCCTATCAATTCAAACACGGTGAAACCGAATTGAACGAAATTTGGTACAGAGGTAGCACTAGCAAAGGGCACTCCAGTGTCATGATTTATATCGCCGCCATCTTGACGAAAACGTAATGGCGGCCTCCGAAGTATTAAAAGCTTAAATCTAATTATGACCGACCTCATCATCTGATGCCTACCAAATTTTGCAACGTTATACCTTTATGTATAGAGAACCTTTTGACCAAACTATAAGGTTATCATCGCAATAATATGCGGATGGCGGCCATGTATGTGTGCAAATAGATTCCCCCTATCCTTTCAAACACGGTGAAACTGAATTGAACGAAATTTGGTACAGAAGTAGCACTAGCAAAAGGGCACCTCATATAGTGTTTTATATTGCCGCCATCTTGACGAAAACGTAATGGTGGCCACCCAAATGTAAAACGCTAAAATCAAATTGCGACCAACCCAACCGTCTGATCTCTACCAACGTTTGCAACAACATACCTTTATGTAAGGAGAGTTCTGTGACCAAGCTACAAGGTCATCAGTTCAATAGTTTGCATCCGGCCATGTATGTGTGCAAATCGATTCCCCCTATCAATTCAAACACAGTAAAACCGAATTGAACGAAATTTGGCACAGAGGTAGCACTAGCAAAGGGCACCTCAGTGTCATGTTTTATATCGCCACCATCTTGACAGAAACGGAATGGCGGTCACACGAATGTTAAAAGCTTAAATCAAATTACGACCAACCTAATCTTTTGATCTCTACTTTTGATTTTGCAACAACATGCCTTCTTGTGGGAAGCATCTTTTGACTGAACTACAAGGTCATCAGCCGAATAGTTTGCAGATAGCAGCCATGTATGTGTGCAAATCGATTCCCCATATCAATTCAAACACGGTGAAACCGAATTGAATATTTTTTTTTTTACAGAGGTAGCACTAGCAAAGGACACCTCATATTCATGTTTAATATCCGTATAGCAAGTCGTATTTCAACAAGCTACTACAACCAACATTCAATTATTCCTCTTGAAAAGGACAAAGAGCTATAACAATACCCATGCATTTAGGAGAAACTAGGCTATATGTTATTTACTGAATATCTTGTTTAAAATTTGTTGTGTGTGATCAAAACCTAGCTTGGTTGACTGATAGTTTTTCTATGATTTTTTTGTTTTTTCTTTTGCTTCTTGTATTGGAATTATAATTATAGTACAACAACAACAGCAACAACAAGGTGAGGATGGAGGCCTATGGTTGTTTCGCCAAAGCATTGCTTTTAGATGGTGATGATGATGATGACTGAAAAACAAACAGTTCCCTGAAGAAATAAATAGCCTATTTTCTTATATCCTACTCACTGTATGTCAATTGGCTCTATCAACATACAAAATTTCAGTTTAATTGCTGTAATACAGTATATTCGTAGATATTGTACAATACCCAAGGGGTATGCACCCCTTAGAGATCATCCCCCCCATCATCTGTCTAAATCTCATAAAAGGCAACCCTTTAAAAGCCTACCCAATATCCATCAATACTATAAGGGCAGCTGGCTACTCCATAAAGCAGCTCAACCCTTGCGTAATTATGACACACAGCGACATACTACAAACTGGTTCAACTATGCCACAACGCGCTGACAGAACAGAGGCTAAAGGTATAAAAGGTGCCTTAAGTGGGTCACGAGGATCTCTCCATCATCAGTGCTTCGACGAGACAGCCGGAGGCTAACGACAGTGTCAACCGAGGTGAGTCAGTCAGTCAGTGTTCAGAATCCTACTTTTGTAACCTAACACCCACAGTTTGTACTCACATTATAACATCACAAGATCCCTTAAAAGGGACTAACAGTTACTCATTGCTGACCAATAAACACTTGGTCAGTCTCTTACACTTGCATTACTGATCTACACTCTTCTTCACGTCCCAACGTCCTTCCTTA
This sequence comes from Meconema thalassinum, assembly GCA_946902985.2. Classification (NCBI taxonomy): domain Eukaryota; kingdom Metazoa; phylum Arthropoda; class Insecta; order Orthoptera; family Tettigoniidae; genus Meconema; species Meconema thalassinum. Next base: position 138,007,760 of record OX336390.1, on the reverse strand, counting down.
CTCCCGTCACAGTCAGACGTGACACACCGTAGTAATAACGCCAACTCAGACGTCATTGTATTCCTCACAGCGGCTCGCGTGCTCAAGTGAAGCGCGTGCCGAACCGCTGACACTAGCAAGGTGATTATATAATAAGTAGCCGGCTGGGCGACTAGTACATCGACCCGCGTGCTAAGGCTACATCCCTTAAACCACATTTACAGTCTTTATAGGAGCGCCCCCTAGTTCCTAACACTAAACAACACTCCACACTGGTCAGCTTGCCCCTCCAAAGGCAGCTACCCCCTTTTAGACACTCCATTCAAAATCAATACAGTAACTCTTCCGTTTTAGGTCCTACCACCCCTAAATAAGGGATCTAAAACAGATGGTGGAGGCGGGGTACTACGCGCAGTAACAGGACTCAACCAACGAGCCCTCGTAGTCAAAACGACCCCCTCTGAACCGCAAAAAGCCAAGCAGATAGTGAAAAAATTTTTCCCCCAGACAGAAAGCACCATATTTTTTTTTGGTGCTCTAAGCTAGCTACACAAGGGAAAGGCTTGATAAACCAACCCCCTAGCCCCATACAGAACCAGAGAGATATAGGAATACACTGGCAAACACGCACAGATTTTTTTTTTCTCTCTATTGTTACTTTAGGCCCATACACTTCAGGCAGAATGGCACCTCATGAAGAGATTGCAAGCCATGAAGGTAATAGGGGTATGCCAATATTAGTAGCATTATTGGCTAGATGCCAAAGGCACATACAGATCAGGCAAACACAAATACGGACACTCAAAACAGAAAATCGGGACAATACAGGGCAAACAGCCATACACTCCGTCAGAGGGTAGGACAGCGCGATTAAGATGCGCACATAAGCACTTGCAAACAGGCCATATGCCTCAATAGGCAGTACACCCAAATTTGGGACGAATACCGTGAACTCCAAACCAACAAGGCCATTTTTGAGTTCATGGTGGGGCCACCAGCCCAGCCGAGAGAGGACATAAGCGTAGATACGCTAACTCGACAATTTGCGAGGATGTCCCTCTCGACAAGTACTGCCACGCAGTGGCAGGAGTTCGCCGTGGCCACAGTCCAGGAGACGGCCAGGTTAGGCTCCAACATACTAAAGAATACATCCTACACAGACACACGTCCTCCAGCTCCGGATCGGAAGGCAATTTTGCCAAGCCGAGGGGAAGAGCCTGGAACAATCCCCTCGGACCGGATGAACGAGAGGGAGTTGAAGCCAGGACCTTCAATCACACATAATACGACAGAGGGACAACAGGAGGTAACCTCGTCATGGGCTGACGACGTAGAGCCTGACCTACCACATATAAAGCCTACATACACTCACACAGATAGGCTAACACAGTGGCAGGAGTCTGCCGTGGCCACGGGCCAGAAAGCGGACAGGCTACACGACACCACATTGGCAGGACAAAAACAGGCACTTAAGCGGCCCTCACCGCCAGTTCAAAGGGCAAATTTGCCAGAACGGAGGCGAACACCGGCATTAGTCCCTCAGGATGCACGATATACGCACGAACATTTTGACCGGGCATTACCACACAGTACACGGGGATAGGAAAGGTGTTCTCACCTACCCCACAAAACCACGCAGGCAAATATATACACACTCCCGTAAAATCTACTAGGGCAGCGTCAAGCACAATTAGGCCCTCGAATACAGGTACATTTAAACCTATAGACACGCGCTACGGTGGGAGTAGGCCAAAGCTTACTTTGCTAGAAATTCCGCCGGAAGGTAGCAAAGGAACACCCCAGTGGATTCCAAAGGCCTATAATATCGTAACAGGGCAAAACCCTTCACCTTTCTGAGCACTGAAGCTCGAAAGACGATAACGACTTCCACCAAGGCCAAAGAAATAAAATAACATCACTTCCCCCATCATAAATGGCCACACAAGTTCTTTCACGCGGGAGATATCAGAAAATAGACCGACAATTACATAGTAAACATAAACTGCGCATTTTTTTTTTCTTTCTCGTATTTTATGTATATACAGGGCAACATGGCCAAATTAGAAGTGAGTAATTTTAAATCCTTCTGTGTTTTTTTTTGGGAGCCATGGCATCTTTCTATTAGGCCATCACTAAGCCAAGTGAAAGCCCATCAGGCTTAAGGCCGGAAAGAGATATTTTGAACACAACTTAGGCATAAAATCACAGCATAGAGCTTAAGGGAGTCTTTCTAAGTAGAAATGACTAGACGTTCTACATTATGGTTCCACAGTTTGACAGATTCTCTTGTTGCGGGCGAAAACCGTAAGCATGGCAAGAATTAAGAATCTCAAACTAGTTTCAAAAAAAAAATTTTGGGAGGTGTGCTTTAACCAACTAAAAAGCCCAATTGCACACCGGGATGAGACACTGTCATTTTGATGAGTTACAATTACTTTGATAGGCAGGTTTGACTCCCACAGTGCACTGGCTTTGCTCGTGACGTGGATACAAGGGTATCAGTTACGTCTGGCGATGGCCTTCCTAAGGTGTACTAGACAGTGTCGGTAGATTCCCCTGAGACGTAACCAGATTACGGTAGTACTCACGTTACCAAAATGGTAAATACTACACTCAGGTCCCAATCACCATTTTTTTTCAAAAACATAGTGCTCACGACATAGTTTTTAGAGACTAACGCCACCTACTATTATTTTCTTTCAATGTGCTCTCTTAATTCAGAGCGGGGCATAAATAATTTTTTTTTGTTTCACACATTTAGCCCAAGAAAGAAAAATGGCCAAATAAACTATATATATATTTTATACATAGGTATACATAACACAACACTCGGGGACACAAGTGTAGTCAATGGAAGGTTCTTTTGCAGACGGCCAATGCATATGAGATTTCCGAAGTGAAATGCCATGGCCTGTGGTTTGGATTCCAAGTAGAACGGAAATCCCGTGGCACATGATCTCCAGAAATGGTCACGTTAAACCACAAAATTCCCCTCTTGCCTTTTTATAATGCGAAGAGCACTAACAGAAAGCAGGCTGATTAAGAACACATGTTCGGATACACAGCGTTATCGAAACAAGTAAACAAGCGAGCGCGCAAGACATTGCAACCCGACACCATCATACTCAGCAGTAAAGCAGACCTCAGTGATAAACTGCGAGCCTTACAGACGACAGTTCCCAAAGCACACTGCACGGAATCATTCATAGCCAACCCAAGAGCCCTATATCTTCAAAATTTACACTACGAGGAGAGGGCAAAAATAAGCAAACTCCTCGCAGGAAGGTATACTAGGGGTTGCGCATAGAAAAACACACAGCCCATTTGCCATAGTGTAGGCGGCACAGAAATGGCCACCAAATCTTTACAGACAACCGGCTTCGAACCCATGTCCACACACAAAAACCTCGTACCGAAAACTAACTAAACAACGGTATTTTCGGTACGAGAAACACAAACAAAATACAGACAGAATGCCCGCAGAACATGAACAACGCAGACATATAACACAGAGAATTACATAGAACACGGGTTCGAACCCCAGAGAAAATTGCACGCCAGGGAAAAACAAGCAGACGGCCTTCCAATCACACCAAAATTGGCCCATATAACGGCTTAGACAGATAATACTACATTCCTGCGGCCAAATGACAGGCATAAAATTCCAGAAATACACTTGACAGGGAAAATGGACTTTCCAGACAGAGACATATAAATTTCGTAAGACAACGGTCTTACGGAATAATGGCCACACAACGGCAATAGTAGCAGGGCGGATTACCACATCGGGCCGCCAGGAATTTAACACAATGACCACACTGGCATACGTGCAGAAAAACACGCAACAGTGGTTAACCTACATAAAATCCCGGCCTGAAGTTACACACACAAACTGATGACTTGCAGACTTAGCCACTTTGCAACACTGTCGATGACAAAACGCGATTGTGTAGTGGCAGTGACCATGAATAAACAAATGCAGAACAATCATAACACTATACATTTTTCAACACTGCGAAAGCATTTATCAACAAGCAGACGTCACAGACCAAAACTTGTCGCAGGCCCAGAGTAGCACGTTCGTAAAGACGTTGGCAGGCCACGGGCGCTTCCTACCCATACACAATATACACAGTAGGACTTAGCCCTACAGCAGACCAGGCGTCCGCGTGGTGTAGCGGAGCGTAGTCACACACACACACACAAACGCGCTCACCAATCAGGGGCGAACATAGGGACTTTGAGGAAACGGGACCTCCCCTTAACAACTTCTTTTTGCGACCCTAGTCCCGAAACAAATCATTCCAGGCGACTAGGACTTAGCCCTATAACGGACCAGAGTAGGTCGTGAAGCTTCGCTATCCCAAAGCGCGGATAGAAAACCAACATGGACCAAGGAAGGATGACAAGAGAACATGCTAACAGCGTCCCACTCTACTCCCTTCCCATAACCTTTTCACGTCCAAACATAAACAACGCAGACACATGAACACGACCAGCACAGCTACACTACACTACAAAGTATACATAAGGGTTGGTAAACTTCATGTGTTTACAGAAAGGGCATGCTACGCCTTGAGCCCCACCGCTATCACCTGAATGAGAGGGGTGCATCGGCAAACACCAACTAAGCGTAATGCACATCTCCATATGAGAGATGAGGCCATAAGTAATAAATACTAACCATTTTTTTTAAATTTAAATCATCCCGCATGAGAGGGAAATATATTAGTATTATGCCTCAACCTACACCTATCCATACATGAGTGCAAACGCCTCATATCCAGACGCATGCATGTATATCCCATCCATTCACCAGGGGATATTGATATCAGACCGGCATGGATTTTTATTTTATTTTTTGCAACCCCGGGAATTACCTGCCCCGTTCCACTCACTGTAGGAGCATCCCAGCACAAAAACCGGTTCCAGGCCGCCACTAACGCGGAATTCGGAAGTGCGCAACCTCCTCCTACCCTGCTTTAACCCACTCTACAGATAACTACCCCCAGATCACAATAACAGGGTACCTGACGCCACAGACCCTACTAACACCTCCATCAAGGTTAAAAAAGAGCATTATCGCTGGAGAAGCTGATATAGCACAGGTAGCCTAAAGTAGTCTACGTATGTAGAGGTTTTACCAGCCCACCACACTGGAAGTATTTTACATTTGACACTTTTTACACAGGTTACACCTATATTTAAAAAAAAAAAAAAAAAGGGAATCTGAAACACCCTGGCTGATGATACCGGCGTTAGCCAAAGGTCAAAAGCACAACACTAGGGGCAGAACTGGGGTAGGTAATGACAACCCTTACCCCAGTTGGCTCATCAAATTACTGACGACTAGACCAAATAGACGAACCACGTAAGGTCAAAGCATTCGCGGCCTGGTCGGGCAAGCTCTGGAATCCTAGGTGCGCATAAACCGCCCCTGGGAGGAAGGGATGCTAAACCCACTTTGAGCCACGGTCGTCGAAGCCAAAACCTGCAGGGAGACTTTCTGAGAATGGCGGGAGAAATAGCTCACTCCGCGCCGGCCTCGGGAGCTATCCCTAGAGACGACCATATTATGACTAGACTGTTAGTTAAATTTACGTAAGTAGGACTTCCATGGCGGGGAGTCAGACTCCTATTCGTCAGGAGTGAAGCAGGATCCAAGGGTTCAGCAGGACCAATCCTAGATCCGACAAGTCCTTACCCCGCGAGGTGAAGGTGAAGACCACGACGGTAATCAATAATGCAGAATGAAATATGAATATATATATATGGAATGTACGCGCTCATTCGGTCCTGCGCCCACGTAAATGGACGACAACGGGTCGCCAGAGTTCTTAAATGAGTAGCATAGCGGGCACTCAAAAGGGTTCAGTGGGCCAACCCAGCAATGCCGATTAAGGCGAAGAGGACTCCCCGGACGCTCACTTCCCGGAGGACATATGAATACAAATATTGCGGCCGACACAGGCAAAGAGGACTCCCCGGACGCTTTTTTCCCGGAGGATATTATGCCATTGGACCACACTGTCCAATGCCCACATAAATGACGACGCATCGGGCAGTCAGAGGGCATTAAGAGATGGGGCATTGCGCGCCCCTCACAGGAGCCAAGTGGGCGGCTCACCTACGTCAAATAGGAACAGCACCCGGTTATGAACACGAAAGTTACAGCGGGCGAAACGGTTAGCTTAGTGGCACCGTAAGCGCCTGCGCATAGATTAGTCCTAGTAATAGACGTCGACACCTAGAGTTAAGGGGACGGAATCTAGCGACCCTAGAGACAACCGGTGTTTCTGGGGCTCGTGCGGGTGGTGATCTGGGGATTTAATTGCCCCAGGCGATCGTCCTAGGCCAAATTTAGTTATACACGGTTGCATTTGACACGCAACCTAGGATTAAGCAAATTTAATGAACACTGTTGCAATTCAGCACAGCATCTTTCGGCAATAGATTAAGGCAACCCTCTCGGCTTAGATGTAGTTTTTTTTATATATACCATAAGTAGAATAAGTAGTATAAGAGAACGCCGTTCGGCGCCTGATGACCCACAAATCCGTCATCAGGGTAAGTCCGATAACTCATGATAAGTTATTATAATGTAGCATAGTCTTACATTTAAGACAATTTTTTTTAATACATATATTGAGGTAAAATTTCGGCGCCTGGCGGCCCAAATTCGTTGCCAGGGTAAGCCCAATACTACAACACATTAGGAAATGACGTCACGGCACCATATAGGGTAAGCCCGGCCATATATCGAGTAATAATAACCATGCCATTCTTTTCACAGGTAAAAAGGGGCTTCAGACTGTGGCAACGCTGCCACAGGAAGCGGCATATGGAATAGGGAATTTCAATGTTTTGTTAACCTCTCCATTTTTTTTTGCAGGCATTGTCACCTAGAATATGACACGTGTAATTATGATTTTGCTGCCAGATAGCAGCAACATGCTATTTAATGCCCCCTTATTGTAGTATTATACCTGTGCATACTAACCTCCATTTAACATTCATTCTCACTTACACACTCACTACATTTTTTTTTTTACAGCTACACGTCAATAATCTGCACAGCAGGAATGATGCCTGTGGGGCATCAGGCTTGCTGGCAGATCTGCATAAAACAAAAACACTTGAAGCGTCAAAATGCGACGCAGCTTACGGCGATGAGGGCGCAACCGGCATGTGGCGGCGACCCTCATGGCCAAGTGTGCAAGCATTCACCCACAGAGGATGCTTCACAGACTAGGTATTAAGAATACACTGCAAGCGGTACGACCACTCAACCGTGCCAAGAGGTGGCCGTATAGGATCAGCCGTGATACGGCAAGCGTACGTACAAACAGGTAGCGTGCACGCGAGGATCCAAACAAAAACTAGAATTATAAGGGTTTAGCGCGCTTAAGTAGACATAAGGTCATTGTAGTTCATAATTTTAAAGAGTAAACTACATACATATTCATGCGCCCACGGGCAATTATTCCAATGGAAATTCCTAAATGTCAGCATCGCAACATAATACATTAAACACTATATATATTTTTGTCTGTTTATCAAGTTCACGTGTACACGATGTCTATATTTTTGTTTTGTTTTGTTTCGTTTGCTAAGGTAACACGTAACCAATGTCTGTGAATTGTTTTCTTTCATTTTTCTCTCTTCTAACTTCCCCATTTGTCAGGGTGTTCCGTTTTATCCCACACCAATAAATACATTTTAAATATTTCCTTTAAATTATACCCTGGAACACCCATTTTTTTCTATTCTCTCCTATCTTCTTTATTGCAGGGAGCACTTTTTCCCCAAGATAGGGCGGACGACGCAATCATCCGTTCGGCCCTGGGTTTTTCCTCCCTGCACAACTATGTAACCATGTATAACCATGTTTTTTTTCTTTTTTATGCCGACAACGGCAATGGCGATTGTGCCTCAATAGCAATTATTTTCTTTATTCAACAATGTTAATGCACATTTCACCATGCAATGTAAAATTTATATACATATATATCTATGTACACCCCATAACCCTCCCCTCTGAACACGGGCTGACCGCACACCTACACTTCTGCACGACGACACCCGTTCCATACGACGACGCTTACGACGCCACCACCAGAAGAGACGAGGGGGATTCAAAAACTACTACGACAACATCCCAACCCCAAGTGCCCTTCCCGGTCGCGAGGACGCGACCAAATGGAGGAAGAGGCTTGTACAATACCCAAGGGGTATGCACCCCTTAGAGATCATCCCCCCCATCATCTGTCTAAATCTCATAAAAGGCAACCCTTTAAAAGCCTACCCAATATCCATCAATACTATAAGGGCAGCTGGCTACTCCATAAAGCAGCTCAACCCTTGCGTAATTATGACACACAGCGACATACTACAAACTGGTTCAACTATGCCACAACGCGCTGACAGAACAGAGGCTAAAGGTATAAAAGGTGCCTTAAGTGGGTCACGAGGATCTCTCCATCATCAGTGCTTCGACGAGACAGCCGGAGGCTAACGACAGTGTCAACCGAGGTGAGTCAGTCAGTCAGTGTTCAGAATCCTACTTTTGTAACCTAACACCCACAGTTTGTACTCACATTATAACATCACAAGATCCCTTAAAAGGGACTAACAGTTACTCATTGCTGACCAATAAACACTTGGTCAGTCTCTTACACTTGCATTACTGATCTACACTCTTCTTCACGTCCCAACGTCCTTCCTTACTCCCGTCACAGTCAGACGTGACACACCGTAGTAATAACGCCAACTCAGACGTCATTGTATTCCTCACAGCGGCTCGCGTGCTCAAGTGAAGCGCGTGCCGAACCGCTGACACTAGCAAGGTGATTATATAATAAGTAGCCGGCTGGGCGACTAGTACATCGACCCGCGTGCTAAGGCTACATCCCTTAAACCACATTTACAGTCTTTATAGGAGCGCCCCCTAGTTCCTAACACTAAACAACACTCCACACTGGTCAGCTTGCCCCTCCAAAGGCAGCTACCCCCTTTTAGACACTCCATTCAAAATCAATACAGTAACTCTTCCGTTTTAGGTCCTACCACCCCTAAATAAGGGATCTAAAACAATATTGAGAACCGTCAAAATATTTCGGATGGTCACCAGGATGGTTTTTCATATTTGTAGGCCATAGAGTTATCTATAATTAGATGAAGATTATTGCGTAGGTTTATTAATCAAACTTCAATCGCATGATTAGGATACAAGAAATAATAAAAAAAAAAAATATTTTAAAATTTCGCACAGCCGCTATCCTGAGATTATGAAAACAATTGAAATAAATTAGATGTCAGTGGATTAAAATTTGTATAAGCATTTACCGTACCAAGTTTCACTGCGCTTGGATGGTTAAATCGCGAGAAGTGTCCATTTAAATATTTAAATTTCGCGTCACCACCATGCTGGATTAGTGCTCACCTGGTTATTGAAAGTTCCATAGATGAACTTATGTTAATAACCTTTATCAACACACAAAATTCAGTTTGATTGCTGTTATAGATGAGTAGATATTGAGAACCGTCTAAATATTTCGGATGGTCGCCATGTTGGATTTATATATATTGAACCCTTATTGATCTTCGATAAATAAGTATTCATATTTATTATTATTATTACTACGGCCCAGGCAGCACATAAGGAAGTCGACTTGGATATTAGGGAGGCCAGCATTTCGTAATGGTTGCAACAGAAGCTGAGTTGGTAGCTATTCCTGGGGACGGCCAGAATTAGTCGAGTTCAAGGCCAAATTGTGCAACTACTGTACCAAAATTGGAGACATAAAGGGAGAATCACGAGGTCCTCTCAACGAACATACGATTGAATCAGCCAATCGCAAGAGACCAAGCCGTGACCACGAGGTGGACGGCGTCAGTAGTAAAAAGCGCGCGGAAGTGTGTATCTAAGGAACCGCCGAACGGATTAATCTCCGCTCGAGTAATTTGAGACGTTGGATTCATTTGGAGAAGAATGACACTAGCCCCATCTTTGTGAGACATAAACTCTGGAAGTTTTTATCCGACTCCGCCCCACTCCACCGCCCTTGTCAGTTTCTCATAAATAGTCTGGCCTGACGCCTATCTAAGTAATTATCTTGTGGAGCCTTCAGAGGCATACTCCACGCCAGTTTGTAGTGTGATTTGGACGCTCGAATTTATCTAAGTACTTAATGTGTGGAGCCTTCAGAGGCATACTCCACGCCAGTTTGAAGTGTGATTTTGACGCTCGAATTTATCTAAGTCTTATTGTGTGGAGCCTTCAGAGGCATACTCCACGCCAGTTTGAAATGTGATTTTTACGCTCTAAAATCAGTGAAGCTAATTTTATTTTCTGAGCTCTGGGAAGCTAAAGCCGCAGCGTTTGCAGTATCGAGTTTTATAAGCTATAATACATTTTGTTCTAAAATCAACTAAATTGTGTGATCTAAATATTTCACGCCAGCGCGTGATAAACTGTAACATTCTTTTAAAGACGACGAGTTCAACTTTAAGGGGGAAGTATCGTGTCACCCTCATTAGCGCTTACCAGAACCGAAGTCCATAAGACGGGACGGAAATACCGGACGAGATAGCGACTGCGAGTGCAGCCAGGATTTTGAACTTGTTAACGAGCCAGTGGCGCGGACTCGAGATGTATATTTTATGTATAAATTGTGTGTATTGTATGTGTTTTTATAGTGCGTATGTGCGATATAATTAGGGCCAGTCTTCGCTATTAATCGCAGTAGGACAATTGTGGGTGAACTGAGTAGCCTGCAAGCGATTATAGATAGGCAAATATTTAACATTGAACTTTTCTGCCAAGGAGTCGAGACCAAGATGATCAGCACGTGGTTTGAAGTTGGGATGAACTTCAAGAAATCAACGCAGACGACTACTATGGAGTGCTAAATTGTCCATAGGGCAATGGGTTGAGGAGGATGTCCTTAGTCCTACATGCAGAAGCGGTGATGTACTAATATTGGATTATTTCAATTATGTAGTTAGATTTGGCCGGGGAACTTTGTAAATAGTCATGTTTTTCTTTCTTGTTTTTAGCTGTTTTTCTTGTACCGACACTATATGTTTAAATGTCCGTTGGCGCGTGGCCAAAGTGTTTGTTGATATTTTGATTTTTTCTTGAGTCATGTGTAATGTACGCGGCGTGCGTGCGTGATTTTATCCTTGCAATTGCGGAACCCGTTACATTCGATAAATGGTGCTTTATTAACGTTAATATTTTGAAATAGGAATGGGAGGAAATGATTGTAAAACATTTTGCTGAACAGGTTATTATTCATGTTAGGGTAGCCGAGTGCACCAACTTAAAAGTAATTGTAGAACACCTTCGTTCTAATTTTGATAGATTTTTCTTGAGTCCTTTTCAGGGGACTAGTCACGGCATAGAACGATGGCGCCAGCATGTGGATATTATTTGTGTCTTTTATTTCAGGGTCTGTCACAACCCATACGTGTGATTCAGTGTGTGTTGATGTGTCGTGTGTGTGTTGATTCTACGTGAGGAGGGGGTAGTTGTCCTACCGCCCTTATATATATTTTTGCTGCTGTTGTATTTTTAGATGGAAAGACAGAGTGCTCTTGGGAGACTGCTGATTCTTGTCCATATGTTTTTCTGACACACACGTATTATTGTGCTTTGGGGCACATTTCTTCGAGGTTCGACCCCATGTTCTGGGAGGTCGAGGTTATTGACACGTGGGTTGACAGACATGCAGAGTTCCACAAACCGCCCGTTTTGCCTGTGACTTATTTTGATAGGCAGTCCTTTTTGTCCGACTGAACCCTGTAAGCTTTCATGTAGCAAACCTGTTCATTGTGATGGCTAATTTTTAAGCCATAATTAATTGGGGAGTTCGCCATGTGTGTAACGGATTGTTGTACCTTGTATGGATAAGAATATTGTGATTAACGTAAATGTTGGCTGTTTGCCTATTGCTTTGTTGATGACTCGATTTCATGTAATTTTGTTTGTCACACCCGTGTGGTGTAGTGGTAGAGTATTTGTAAATTTTGACAGCGGTCATTTGAGTATTTTTCTATTGGGCACGTGTTAATGTACTTGTGTTGATTTGTGTGAGAAGTCCTAAGTTTTTAGGCAGTAAATGTTGCTACGGCAATTTAAGTCCAATTTCACACGGAAATTTTGTGTTTGTTTATAGTAGATTTAGGAAGTGTCGATTTAACTTAAGTATTGTAGTTGTGTTCCCTTGTGTCGGTCTAGCTCTAGGAAATGCGGATTCGTTGTTTGAAGGGTCATTCTGGATGATAACGAATCACGCATTCAAAGTACACATCGTGGTGCATGTAGAACGGCGTACGCACTTATATGGTCACTTTTGTATCTTTATTTAAGGACACTTGGTCCAGGTAATTAATCTCTCCAGAGATATCGCCTAAGTTTTTTTGGCATTTTTATTAAGCGGGAGTCGAGTGGGAGTTTTTGTTGTTAATTGTTTATGTAAATATGGTGATTTGTTAGTAAATTCAGTTGTTTTAACCCTGGCTTCACTCTTTCCTGCATGTTATTTTGTTATATGTTACCCTGCAAGTTAATGAAGCGCCCTGACAGCAACTTACGAATATGACCTGTTACGCCCCGAATCTGAGTCTCATATGCTTCTTTGCAAGGGTTCATAAAACAAAAATGGCGCCCAACTTGGGGATTGTTGTTGTTGTTGCTTCGCTGATCTCATATTTATTTCGTTGAGAAATGATGCCAGGTCAAGCGGACATGTAAATTCAGTAAATGGAGGCGATGTTGTACCGCCATGTGCATTAGTAAAATCACTGAGTTCCTAAAGTTAGAAATATTGAACAAGGTTAGAATTTGATTTGGTATTTGTTATAAACTTGTTCTGGCGCCCACATTAAAACTAGAAATTTGCATTATTAATGAACTCAGTCAAAGCAGGAAGATGTTGCCTTATATTTGACATTTAATTGACTTTGGTTAATTGGTGTTTCGTAAATTCTGTTGGTTAGGAATTTAAAAGCAGATCACTAGGGGTTATTTTGTTGTTTGGGAATAAATGTCATTGTATTCAGTAAATTTTGTTACTGAAATTTTCATTAAATTAGAGCCAGTAATATTTAAATGTGTGACATGTATGTGCGTATAGGGCTGAAACCTTAGCCCATAACCCTGTTTTTCTCTGAATGTATTTTGTGTGTGATATGGCGAGTGTTGATGAGATAAAGGCATTGTTAGAACAGATGTCGATCCAAATGTCCGCGAAAACGGAAGAACAATTAGTGCAGATGTCCGTAAAGACGGAAGAACAATTAAAAGAACAATTAAAAGAACAATTAGAAGCTCAGCGTGAGCAGAGTGAAAAACAATTACTTGATATGAGCAGTAACATTTCGGTCCAGTTAGAAGTCCAGAAATTAGACACTGACAAACAATTCAATGAACTAAACCACAAATTGTCACAACAGGCGGTAACACAAACCGAACAGTTAGGAAAAATCACAAATGATATTAATCAGAGCGTTCAAAAAGTAGAGAAACTGGCAGGCGAGGTTGCGGAAAACAACATCAAACAGTTAGGCGAAATGAAGAAATTGGAGGCGAAATTTGATAACAAATTAGTACAATTTGACGAGATGGTGGCAGATAAACTCAAGCAGATAGAGGCAGCATGTGTCAGTAACACCGCGGGAGTGAAGAAAACCCAAGAGAAACTACAGCAGCAAATTAATTCGGTAGATAACAACGTGCTGGAATTAATAAAGGAAATAGATAAAGTCGAAGTTAAGGCTGAAACCGAGCGGATACACTTGCGGGAAAATTTAGAGGAGCAATTAGGCAGAACACAAGAGATCATAAGAAAAGAGATGGAAGGCCAGCTAATAAACACACAAGAGGTCATAAGACAAGAAGTAGGGGAGCAGCTCGTCAAAACTCAGGATAATTTGGAAGAACAACTAGTGAAAACGCAGGAACGGATACGTGAAGAGCTAGAGAAAAATCAGGAGAGGAACGAGGAGAAAATAAATAGCTTAAAAAGTAGGATCCGGCGAGATTGGGACCAGCAGGCTCATGCGAATAAGGAAGACAGGCTGGCAGTTTTAAAGCGAATGCAGGCACTGGAGGAAAATATGAAGTCGAAATTACAGGAACACTCAGAATTAATCATAAAGAACGAGATTAGATCGTTAGAGAATGCGACATTATTTTCAAACGAAAATATTCCGGAAAAGCAAACAAGTATTGGAAGTCCGGCAGGTTCGAAGTTGGCTGAGGACACGAGTCGGGGTCAAAGTCCCAGACCAACGACTAATGCATTCCAGCAGTACAGGGGGGAGACTTCAACTCCGCAACCGAACTTGGCACCAGCCCAAGTCATCCAAGTCATTCGGGGTAATGATTTTAAGCCCGATAAGTTTAAAGAACATTCAGGAACTACTCCCAAAGCATTTCTACGGCAATTAACTGACTACTTTAATGACCAACACATCGGCCCGGAGAAACAATTAAGACTGGTGGAGAAATTTTTAGAAGGACCTAGCCTGACCTGGTTTTTAAGTTTCAAGTACACGTTTACAGACATGGCTCAATTCCGCGAGGCGTTTTTGAAGAAGTTTTGGAGTCCTTCGTTACAGCAGGGGTTAAGAATGGACCTGTACACGCGCAAATACCACAGTACACATCCAACCCGTTTTTCAGAATTCTTCAGTCAGCAATTGGTAAAATTCAGGGATTTTGATGACCCGCCTAGCGAGCCGAATATGGTTCTAACCATCGGAAAACAACTCCCAATGCATATCCAACAATTATTAGTCGCAGGAAATATTTAGACCGCAGTCCAAGCCGAAGAATTACTCAGACACTTAGATGAGACGAGTATGGTAAGCCCACAGACAGGAAGAAGGAATTTGGAATGTGTCAACACGGCAGAGGTAGTTCAGGGACTCCAAAATAACCACGGCCAGGGGAACCAAAGTAAGACACAGTCCACAGGGACACAGTTCACGCCAAGAAGACAAGATTTTGACGGCCGAAACCAGTTCCATAACAACAATCAGAATTATCAGAATAACCGCGGGAGATATCATCAGAATAACCAAAATCAAAATAATCAGTGGACGTACCAGCGGGAATACACGAATTGGAGGGCAAACCAGAGACAAGGTAGACCTTACCAAAGAAATGGAGATGGTAGATGGAGTTACGGCAGGGACTATCGCCAAGAAAACAGAGGGGATTATAGGAATAACTGGGACGAACGATATATTGAATCCCGTAAATACTTGGATCAATTAAGTAATGAAGAAGCGGAGAAGGAGAAGTGGGGGCGTGCCATGGCGAACAGACAGAGCCCAGACAACCATCAAGGAGAGGGGGCAGAGAGTTTACTGAGGCAACAGGAGCGACAGAATGATAACCGGCGAAACACATCTAATGGGGCCCGGGATAAAAAAAAACCAAATGAACTGAAAGGAGACAGGCTAGAAACGGAGATCGCCAGGGAGCAAGAAGAGATGATAGTGGCCAATATAGAAGAGTGGGTAGCATTCCCAGACGACTGCCTGGAGGAAGTGGTGAAGAACCGTGAAAATGTTATCAGACAGCTACCAATTATTTACGCGCATATTGGAGGTATGAGGGTGAGATGTTTAATTGATACAGGTAGCCAGGTGAGCTTAGTCACTGAAATTTTGATAAAAGAAATAGCAAGAAAACAGACTGTTCCTATTATGCCGGTACCGCTAATGAAAGTCAGAGGTGTCATTCCTGACAAAACTATGAATTGTAAACAGCAAGCATTTCTAGATCTGGAAATATTGAACCATACTTTTTCACAAACATTCATTGTTATTCCAAAGATGAACTACAATATAATTTTAGGAGCCAACTTCATCTGCGATTTTCATGCTGTAATTGATTTACATAACAACACTGTAAGCTTCAAACAAGTAGAAGGATTGGATCATGTGGGTTTAAATATGGAAGAGAATCCGCTGGAGAGAGAGGCAAATACTTGGGTTGTTGAGGAATGCACTAATGAGGCCGGAGATAAGATCTTGAGGGGAGAGCAAGTTAACCAGACAGCAGTGCTAGAAATGGACAGCCGAGATATTTCGCAGGAACTTTGGGTGCATTTGGCGGAAGAAGAAATGGGCGGAACCAAATTCGAAATTCTACTTCAGGAGCGACTTAAGGAAGCCATCGTAGGGGAATCTGATAGAAGAAGATTGGAAGAAATTTTAAGATTACATAAAGGAGCGTTTGACACCGTACCTGGGAAAGTTTTAAATTTTCAATATGCGATGCAGGTCACAGATTGAACCCCATTTAAAAGTAAATTGTACCCGATCCCAGAGAAGCATTTTTCTCAGGTGAGGGATATCATTACTAACTTATTAGATTCTGGCATGATAAGGAAAGCTGCAACTCCTTATCTGAACGCAATATTGGCTGTGACCAAGCCAAACGGATCAATTAGGCTGTGCCTAGACGCGCGAGTTTTAAATAGCAAACTGCTAGTTGAGCACGACCAAGCACCGAGGATCAAAGATGTTTTGAAAGGCTTCCGTGGGAAGAAGATATACTCAAGTGTTGATTTGACGAATAGTTTCCACCATCTTGAACTTGAAGAAAAATCCCAACTGTTGACGGGATTTTTATTCGATAATCAAAGTTATATCTGGTGTCGAATGCCCTTTGGCGTGAAAACTGCGGGATGTGCACTCATTAGAGCACTCGATAGAAATCTGACTGAGGAGGTCAAGAACTTCACCACGAGATATGTTGATGACATATTAATCGCTTCTGAGACAATGGAAGAACACTTGATAAATTTAAATAAACTGCTGGACAACCTGAGAACCATGAACTTCAAGATCAACTTAAAAAAGTCACATTTTTGCCAGAGCGAAATTTTATATTTGGGACATATAATTGATGTCGAGGGCGTGCGGCCTAATCCAGCCAAGATTGATGCTATTAAGAAATTTCCCACACCTACCAAAGTCAAACATGTTAGAGCATTTTTGGGAGTGACAGGTTTCTTCAAAGAAAATTGCCCTGGTTACACAGAAACAGTAGCGCCCATGCAGGAGATGTTGAAGAAAGCGAATCGATGGTCGTGGAACGAGGAGTGCGACAGGTCTTTTAAAGCAACGAAGGATTTATTGGAAAACTGTGTGAAACTTGGATATCCGGATTTTGAGAAACAATTTATCATTCAAGCAGATGCTTCGTTAATTGGGATTGGTGCTATGCTGTACCAAGAGGACGCTGAAGAACCCAAGAAGAAATCCTATTTGGCATTCACGAGTCGTAAATTACGGAAACATGAGAGGAACTACACAGTTACGGAACTGGAGCTACTAGCAATTCTATATTCTCTCCAACAGTGGCGCAAGATGATCTACGGTTATTCCATCATTGTTAGGACCGACCACCATGCACTGACATTTTTATTTAAGACAACAATAGCAAGTGAGAGAGTTACGCGCTGGTCCATCTACATACAGCAGTTTGACATCACAATAGAGCATTGTCCTGGGAAATTGAACGTCATACCAGATGCCTTGAGTAGAAACCCTGAGGACGGAAACGAAGTAACAGCGGAAGTTCACAATATTACCTTGACACCTAAGGCTCGTGAGTTTTTGGCAAGACTGAAGGATATTCGGAAGGAGCAAGAAGCTGACCCATGGATGATGATGATGATAAAATTCTATAGGAAGGAGTTACAACCAAATTCACCGGAGTACCGGGAAGCCAGTGCTAAACAAGCGAGATTTCACTACTTGAATAACTTGTTACATAAGTACGTGGATGAGCATCATACTAAACTGCGGATCTTAGTTCCAGCATCACTACAGAGGGGATTAACTTGGCATGTTCACGAGAGCCTAGCACATATCGGCACGGATAAGACTGAAGCTACGATAGGGGAGACCTTTACTTGGCCCAAGATGAGATTCACCATTGTTGAAGTAATTAGAACGTGTGACGCTTGTCAGCGCACAAAGCCGAACAACTTTATTCTGAAACAACCTCCAAGACCACTATTACCGCAGAAACCATGCGAGATGCTCGCGATTGATTGCTTTGGTCCTTTAGTAAAAGGAAAGCGTGGATGCCGACACCTCTTGGTATGTGTCGATGTATTTTCGAAGATGGTCGTGCTATGTCCTATTCAGAAGACGACATCAAGACAAGTCCTTAGTCGAATTAAGAACAAAGTCATTCCGATGCTTGGGAAGCCGGAATCCATTCTATCAGAGCACGGTACCTATTTCACAAGCAATGTTTTTAGGCAAGGTTTGGAGAGCCTAGGAATCAAACACATATTTTCAAGTATTCGTCATCCTTGTGGAAATCCGAGCGAAAGAACAATTCGCTGTGTCGCTAAATACTACAGAGTAATGATTCCTAACGAACACAATAAATGGGTAGACAAAGTAGGGGAAATTGAGATGTGCATGAACACTACTAAGCACGAGTCGACGGGTCAAGTCCCACTGATTGTACACCACAACATATTGCCGGAAAGAACTTGGGACAAGATCATTCCTTGCCCAAGGGATCCATTATTAGCGCATGATTTGCGAATCCAGCGAACGAGAGAGCACATGAGGAACCAAGCGGACCGAAGGCTGAGACGGTACCGAGGAAAGAAGTTTCACCGAGAGTTACAAGAACAAGAATTAGTGCTGGTTCGTAGACCACCGATCTCCGACCCTAAGAACAAAGTCTTCGCCAAGTTCTGTCCGAAATTCATTGGCCCGTTCCGGGTAATTAAGAATCTGGGTAACAATGCCTACAGATTAGAAGAAGTGAGCACTGGTGCAAAATCTGTTTTTAATAGCGCCAATTTGAAACCGTACTACAGAAGGGAACCATTTGATGATTAGGAAAGATGATATGTGCAGAATCTGTATTGCCAGAAATTTATATTTTTTTTTGAAAAACAAACACTCAAATCCACGGGGAGCGCGTGAGTACGCACTTTGTTTGTAAACAACGAGCAGCTGAGACGACGGGAGTGGCAACTACGTGAGGAGAAGGGGGAGACCTAATGAAAATATGAATGACATTCCAGCGAGAAGGGAGCATACTAAGTGAGTCAGAGGGGCATACACTCGAGCAGCTGAGTGAGATTTAAAGAGATGTGTTGTTACTACAGTGGATTTTGTTTTTGAAATCCAAACCAATAAATTGTTTCGAATTTCAAAACCTTGCTGAGGATAAATGAACCCTTATTGATCTTCGATGAATAAGTATTCATATTTATTACTATTATTACTACGGCCCAGGCAGCACATCAGGAAGTCGACTTGGATATTAGGGAGGCCAGCATTTCGTAATGGTTGCAACAGAAGCTGAGTTGGTAGCTATTCCTGGGGACGGCCAGAATTAGTCGAGTTCAAGGCCAAATTGTGCAACTACTGTACCAAAATTGGAGACATAAAGGGAGAATCACGAGGTCCTCTCAACGAACATACGATTGAATCAGCCAATCGCAAGAGACCAAGCCGTGACCACGAGGTGGACGGCGTCAGTAGTCAAAAGCGCGCGGAAGTGTGTATCTAAGGAACCGCCGAACGGATTAATCTCCGCTCGAGTAATTTGAGACGTTGGATTCATTTGGAGAAGAATGACACTAGCCCCATCTTTGTGAGACATAAACTCTGGAAGTTTTTATCCGACTCCGCCCCACTCCACCGCCCTTGTCAGTTTCTCATAAATAGTCTGGCCTGACGCCTATCTAAGTAATTATCTTGTGGAGCCTTCAGAGGCATACTCCACGCCAGTTTGTAGTGTGATTTGGACGCTCGAATTTATCTAAGTACTTAATGTGTGGAGCCTTCAGAGGCATACTCCACGCCAGTTTGAAGTGTGATTTTGACGCTCGAATTTATCTAAGTCTTATTGTGTGGAGCCTTCAGAGGCATACTCCACGCCAGTTTGAAATGTGATTTTTACGCTCTAAAATCAGTGAAGCTAATTTTATTTTCTGAGCTCTGGGAAGCTAAAGCCGCAGCGTTTGCAGTATCGAGTTTTATAAGCTATAATACATTTTGTTCTAAAATCAACTAAATTGTGTGATCTAAATATTTCACGCCAGCGCGTGATAAACTGTAACATTCTTTTAAAGACGACGAGTTCAACTTTAAGGGGGAAGTATCGTGTCACCCTCATTAGCGCTTACCAGAACCGAAGTCCATAAGACGGGACGGAAATACCGGACGAGATAGCGACTGCGAGTGCAGCCAGGATTTTGAACTTGTTAACGAGCCAGTGGCGCGGACTCGAGATGTATATTTTATGTATAAATTGTGTGTATTGTATGTGTTTTTATAGTGCGTATGTGCGATATAATTAGGGCCAGTCTTCGCTATTAATCGCAGTAGGACAATTGTGGGTGAACTGAGTAGCCTGCAAGCGATTATAGATAGGCAAATATTTAACATTGAACTTTTCTGCCAAGGAGTCGAGACCAAGATGATCAGCACGTGGTTTGAAGTTGGGATGAGCTTCAAGAAATCAACCCAGACGACTAGTATGGAGTGCTAAATTGTCCATAGGGCAATGGGTTGAGGAGGATGTCCTTAGTCCTACATGCAGAAGCGGTGATGTACTAATATTGGATTATTTCAATTATGTAGTTAGATTTGGCCGGGGAACTTTGTAAATAGTCATGTTTTTCTTTCTTGTTTTTAGCTGTTTTTCTTGTACCGACACTATATGTTTAAATGTCCGTTGGCGCGTGGCCAAAGTGTTTGTTGATATTTTGATTTTTTCTTGAGTCATGTGTAATGTACGCGGCGTGCGTGCGTGATTTTATCCTTGCATTTGCGGAACCCGTTACATTCGATAAATGGTGCTTTATTAACGTTAATATTTTGAAATAGGAATGGGAGGAAATGATTGTAAAACATTTTGCTGAACAGGTTATTATTCATGTTAGGGTAGCCGAGTGCACCAACTTAAAAGTAATTGTAGAACACCTTCGTTCTAATTTTGATAGATTTTTCTTGAGTCCTTTTCAGGTGACTAGTCACGGCATAGAACGATGGCGCCAGCATGTGGATATTATTTGTGTCTTTTATTTCAGGGTCTGTCACAACCCATACGTGTGATTCAGTGTGTGTTGATGTGTCGTGTGTGTGTTGATTCTACGTGAGGAGGGGGTAGTTGTCCTACCGCCCTTATATATATTTTTGCTGCTGTTGTATTTTTAGATGGAAAGACAGAGTGCTCTTGGGAGACTGCTGATTCTTGTCCATATGTTTTTCTGACACACACGTATTATTGTGCTTTGGGGCACATTTCTTCGAGGTTCGACCCCATGTTCTGGGAGGTCGAGGTTATTGACACGTGGGTTGACAGACATGCAGAGTTCCACAAACCGCCCGTTTTGCCTGTGACTTATTTTGATAGGCAGTCCTTTTTGTCCGACTGAACCCTGTAAGCTTTCATGTAGCAAACCTGTTCATTGTGATGGCTAATTTTTAAGCCATAATTAATTGGGGAGTTCGCCATGTGTGTAACGGATTGTTGTACCTTGTATGGATAAGAATATTGTGATTAACGTAAATGTTGGCTGTTTGCCTATTGCTTTGTTGATGACTCGATTTCATGTAATTTTGTTTGTCACACCCGTGTGGTGTAGTGGTAGAGTATTTGTAAATTTTGACAGCGGTCATTTGAGTATTTTTCTATTGGGCACGTGTTAATGTACTTGTGTTGATTTGTGTGAGAAGTCCTAAGTTTTTAGGCAGTAAATGTTGCTACGGCAATTTAAGTCCAATTTCACACGGAAATTTTGTGTTTGTTTATAGTAGATTTAGGAAGTGTCGATTTAACTTAAGTATTGTAGTTGTGTTCCCTTGTGTCGGTCTAGCTCTAGGAAATGCGGATTCGTTGTTTGAAGGGTCATTCTGGATGATAACGAATCACGCATTCAAAGTACACATCGTGGTGCATGTAGAACGGCGTACGCACTTATATGGTCACTTTTGTATCTTTATTTAAGGACACTTGGTCCAGGTAATTAATCTCTCCAGAGATATCGCCTAAGTTTTTTTGGCATTTTTATTAAGCGGGAGTCGAGTGGGAGTTTTTGTTGTTAATTGTTTATGTAAATATGGTGATTTGTTAGTAAATTCAGTTGTTTTAACCCTGGCTTCACTCTTTCCTGCATGTTATTTTGTTATATGTTACCCTGAAAGTTAATGAAGCGCCCTGACAGCAACTTACGAATATGACCTGTTACGCCCCGAATCTGAGTCTCATATGCTTCTTTGCAAGGGTTCAATATACATATATACTGTATATATATACAGTATCAGGCCATATATTTATGTATTATTAGATGACAATTATTGCGCAGGTTGATTATTTAAACATTGACTACGATCGCATGATTAAGACACAAGAATAAAAACCTTAATTATAAAATTTCGCATAGGCGACATCTTGAGTTTATGGAAAAAAAAAGAATTATATTGGATGTCAGTTTATTACAATTTGTACAAACATTTGCTGTTCCATGTTTCACTGCATCGGATGGTTAAATCGCGGGATATGTCAATTGATTCAACTTCGCTTGGCCGCCATGTTCGTTTTGTACTTAACACGTTTTTATAAGTTAAATAGGCGAACTTCTAGTAAT
Source organism: Meconema thalassinum (assembly GCA_946902985.2). NCBI lineage: Eukaryota > Metazoa > Arthropoda > Insecta > Orthoptera > Tettigoniidae > Meconema > Meconema thalassinum. Next base: position 137,985,126 of record OX336390.1, on the reverse strand, counting down.
GCCTTTTATTACCGTACAAAATTTCAGAGTGATATCCGTAATAGTTTCGGAGATATAGAATGCCGGTGAAATATTTCACACAGCCGCCATGCTGGATTGGTGATACGTAATAAACTTTGAAGGTCACGGTCGGGGTCGGACGAAATAGTACTATGTCCGTGCCGAGTTTCATTGAAATCGCTCCAGCCGTATAGTCTTTATTAGGGGATACACACACACACACATATATAACACGGACAAGGTGATCTCATGAGCCTTTTTTTTTTTTTTTTTTCATAAATGAAAATAGGCTAATAATGAAGATGGCTTTGAATACTAGGTCTTTGTGTGATTCCATTATTGTGTCCACCATCTGCAGCTCCCTAATGAGACACGATTGTAATTGGGGAACATATTCCAAGAAGACAAAAGGGGTATTGTACTTGGAGATACTGTACTTACGATGCTCCAATCTGCACATCTGTGTTAATGTACCATATAATGCGCAGCACTCAATGCTTGGTATTTTGAGCCTGCTAAACATGAGATATCTTGGCAGTGGTCTCCGCACCACATTCCCCACTACTGTACCGCCTTGGAGAGTTCCAGGACAACAAGACATGATGCAGGGTGAGATATTGTCACTGTCACACTCTGACGATAGACTTATCTCTTACTTTAAGGTGAAGGATCTCTATTTGTGTACATAGTCGTGTGTCTCGACTCACTCTTATAGAATTAGGCAGATCGTACGTCCCATCTTGGTTAGAGCAATCGCATCAGATCATCCCGTCGGCTGTTTATGAAGCAGGAGTTTGTCCCGTTTTGAAGAAATTATAATTATAATTATTATTATTATTATTATTATTATTATTATTATTATTACTCGTATTCTTCTTCGTCTTCTTCTTCTTCTTCTTTCGATTCGGCCATCTAAGGACCACGTCATTTCAACTGCTTCTTGCTGCATCGAGCATTAACATCCTCCCAGTATTTTCGCATTAGTTCTCGATGCTGTTGTTTCCTTTCTGCAGTCCACTTCTTGGAAACATCGGTGTGCTGTTAGTTCTTGTTTAAGTGTGGCACGGGCCTGTAATTCCCATTTCTTGTAAATCTTTGTCCACCTCAGTAAACCAATCTCCCTTGGTTTTCTTTTTGAGGAGGTAGGTGAAAATTCTATTTGTCAATCGTGCTGGGTTCATTCTCGTTATATGACAGTAAAAGGCAATTCTCCGTTTCCTCATGGCATCAGTTATTTTTTCCACGTGGGTGTAAAGTTCGTGGTTGTACCGTCTCCTATATTCCCCATTTTGTTTTACCGGACCCAAGATCTTTCTTAGAATTTTTCTTTCTTTCACTTCCAGATTCTCTGTTAGTCCCTCGCGATGCATGGCAAGGCACTCTGCAGCATACAAAGCCTCTTTGTCTTAACTAGACATTTGTTGATATGGATTTCTTGTTGTAAATGGCCTTTGTTAGATTATATGCCATTTCCATTTTCCATTATTACTCGTATTATTATCATTATTATTATAGTTTGCCACGGTGGGTGAGTGGTTATCGTGTCGGTATACCAACACCAAGTTTTCAGGTTCGCTCCTGGCCATGGTAAGGTTTTTTTTTTTTTTTGAAAGGTGACAAAAATCACGACACTCATGCACAGGAGATAACTGGCATGTTCGCATCTGTGAAGAGGTCTTTTCTACAATGAAGCTTCGCAAAAAATAGCGTCAGAAATAGATTGACAGATCGCCATTTAGCTGCGCTACTAAGAAACAGCTCATCCCAGATGATGAAAAACGTTTAGAAGCACTGTCACAGTTTTACTTACTTCCTTCCTCTTCTAACAAATAATGAAGGTGTGTTCCTTTTTCCTACGTTTTTTACCGTTGTAGCCTAAAGTTTTGTTTGATTGAATTTTTAGCCTACTTTCGATTTTTGCAAAAAATGAAAGTAGACTTATGAGATCAACACAGGGCGAAAAAAGTGTGTCTGTCTGTGTGTGTGTATGTGTGTGTGTGAGTCTGTGTGTGTGTATGTGTGTGTGTGAGTCTGTGTGTGTGTGTGTGTGAGTGTGTGTACTCTGAATGTCTGTCCCCCCCTATCAATTCGAACACGGTGAATGCGAATTGAACGAAATTTGGTACAAAGGTAGCACTAGCAAAGGACACCTCAGTGTCATGTTTTATATCGCCGCCATCTTGAAGGAAACGTAATGGCGGCCACACAAATGTTCAAAGCTTAAATCAAATTACGACTAACCTAATCATCCGATCTCTACCAAATTTTGCAACAACATACCTTTATGTGGGGAGCATCCTTTGACCAAACCAATAGGTCATCAGCGTAATAGTTTGCGGATGGCGGCCTTATTTGTGTGAAAATCGATTCCCCCTACTAATTCGAACACGGTGCAACCTAATGGAACGAAATTTGGTACAGAGGTAGTACTAACAAAAGGCACCTCAGTGTCATGTTTTATATCGCCACCATCTTGACGGAAACGTAATGGCGGCCACACAAATGTTCAAAGCTTAAATCAAATTACGACTAAACTAATCATCCGATCTCTACCAAATTTTGCAACAAAATAGCTTTATGGGGGGAGCATCCATTGACCAAAGTAATAGGTCATCAGCATAATAGTTTGCGGATGGCGGCCATCTTTGTGTGAAAATCGATTCCCCCTATTAATTCGAACACGGTGCAACTGAATGTAACGAAATTTGGTACAGAGGTAGTACTAACAAAAGGCACCTCAGAGTCATGTCTTATATCGCCGCCATCTTGACGGAAACGGAATGGCGGCCACACGAATGTTCAAAGCTTAAATCAAATTACGATTAACCTAATCATCCGATCTCTACAAAACTTTGCAACAACATACCTTTATGGAGGGAGCATCCTTTGACTAATCTAATAGGTTATTAGCCTAATAGTTTGCGGATGGCGGCCATCTTTATGTCAAAATGGATTCCCCCTATTAATTCGAACACGGGGGAACCGAATGGAACGAAATTTGGTACAGAGGTAGCACTAGCAAAGGGCACCTCAGTGTCATGTTTTATATCGCCGCCATCTTGACTGAAACGTAATGGCGGCCACACGAATGTTCAAAGCTTAAATCAAATTACGATTAACCTAATCATCCGATCTCTACCAAATTTTGCAACTACATACCTTTATGGAGGGAGCATCCTTTGACCAATCTAATAGGTCGTCAGCGTTATAGTTTGTGGATGGCGGCCATCTTTGTGTGAAAATCGATTCCCCCTATTAATTCGAACACGGTGCAACCGAATGGAACGAAATTTGGTACAGAGGTAGTACTAACAAAAGGCACCTCAGTGTCATGTTTTATATCGCCGCCATCTTGACGGAAACGTAATGGCGGCCACACAAATGTTCAAAGCTTAAATCAAATTACGATTAACCTAATCATCCGATCTCTACCAAATTTTGCACCAACATACCCTTGTAGAGGAAGCATCCTTTGACCAAATGAATAGGTCATTAGCCTAATAGTTTGCGGATGGCGGCCATCTTTGTGTGAAAATCAATTCCCCCTATTAATTCAAACACGGTGAAACCGAATGGAACGAAATTTGGTACAGAGGTAGCACTAGCAAAGGGCATCTCAGTGACATGTTTTATATCGCCGCCTTATTGACAGAAACGTAATGGCGACCACACAAATGTTCAAAGCTTAAGTTAAATTACGACTAACATAACCATCCGATCTCTACCAAACTTTGCAACAACATACCCTTAAGGAGGGAGCATCCTTTGACCAATCTAATAGGTTATTAGCCTAATAGTTTGCGGATGGTGGCCATTTTTATGTCAAAATTGATTCCCCCCATTAATTCGAACACGGTGGAACCGAATGGAACGAAATTTGGTACAGAGGTAGCACTAGCAAAGGGCACCTCAGTGTCATGTTTTATATCGCCGCCATCTTGACAGAAACGTAATGGCGGCCACACGAATGTTCAAAGCTTAAATCAAATTACGATTAACCTAATCATCCGATCTCTACCAAATCCTTTGACAATCTAATAGGTCATTCGCCTAATAGTTTGCGGATGGCGGCCATCTTTGTGTCAGAATCGATTCCCCCTATTAATTCAAACACGGTGAAACCGAATGGAACGAAATTTGGTACAGAGATAGCACTAGCAAAGGGCATCTCAGTGTCATGATTAATATCGCCGCCATATTGACAGAAACGTAATGGCGGCCTCACAAATGTTTAAAGCTTAAATCAAATTACGACTAACATAACCATCCGATCTCTACCAAACTTTGCAACAACATACCTTTATGGAGGGAGCATCCTTTGACCAATCTAATAGGTCATTAGCCTAATAGTTTGTGGATGGCGGCCATCTTTATGTCAAAATTGATTCTCCCTATTAATTCGAACACGGTGGAACCGAATGAACGAAATTTGGTACAGAGGTAGCACTAGCAAAGGGCCCCTCAGTGTCATGTTTTATTTCACCGCTATCTTGACGGAAACGTAATCGCGGCCACCCAAATGTTAAAAGCTAAAATGTAATTACGACCAACCTAATAATCTAGTCTCTACCAAATTTTGCAACACCATATCTTTATGTGGGAAACATATTCTGACCAAACTGCAAGAACATCAGCCCAATAGTTTGCAGATGGTGGCCAAGTATGTGTGCAAATCAATTCCCCCTATCAATTCAAACGCGGTGAAACCTAATTGAATGAAATTTGGTACAGAGGTAGCACTAGCAAAGGGCACCTCATATTCATGTTTAATATCCCTATAGCACGTTGTATTTCAACAAGCTACTACAACCAACATTCAATCATACTCCTTGAAAAGGACAAATAGTTATAACAATACCCATGCATTTAGGAGAAAGTAGGCTATATGTTCTTTACTGAACATCTTGTTTATTTTTTTTATTTAGTCGATTTACCCTCTAGGTTGGTGGTTCCCACGGACTCAGCGAGGGAACTCACCACTACCGCCTCTTGGGCAGTGTCCTGGAGCTTGGAACATCTGGTCGGAGGGGATACAACTGGTGAGGTGTGATCAGCACCTCGCCCAGGCGGCCTCACCTGCAAAGCGAACAGGGGCCTCATGAGGGAAGGGAGGAGGGGAAGATTAGGATGGATAGGCAAGGAAGGGGGAACGAGGCGGCCGTGGCCTTGAAGTAGGAACCATCCCGGCATTTGTCCGTAGACGAAGTGGGAAACCACGGAAAACCACTTCGAGGATGGCTGAGGTGGGAATCGAACCCCCTCTACTCATTTGTGCCACCCGAGGCTGAGTAGACGGCGTTCCAGTCCTCATACCACTTTTCAAATTTCGTGGCAGAGCCGGGAATCGAACCAAGGACCTACGGGGCGGCAGCTAACCATGCTGACCGTTACGCTACGGAGGTGACTTGTTTGATTGAAAATGCAGAAATAAAATGTTTATAATCCATCTATAAACATGTGTTGTTTTATTTCCCCCCAGGGACTCACATCTAGTGGGACATGGGTTGGCGACCACGGGACCCCAGCTGAGTCCGGCATTGCTTCCACTTACTTGTGCCGGGCTCATCTCCGTCTTCATTCCTGTCGACCTCCCTTGGTTAACTCTTGTTCTCTTCCGACCCCGACGGTATTAGGGTATCCGAGGCCTTAATTGGCCCTTGTCTCATCTTTTCTGATACCCTCCTTCTGCGAGGGGTTAGCCTTATTTTTCTTTTCATGGTATCTCCTGCCTTCTGTTCAAGGCCCTCAAGGAGGCCGGGTGTATATAGCCCCGCCACTCCTGGTGCACCCTGGATATTGCTACACCCTCAGGGGCTCACGGCTGGTGAGTTCGGGAGTTGGCGACCTCGAGGGATTCCTGAGCTGGGTCCGGTTTTCTCCCTTTGTTTCCATTACCTCTGGGGCAGACCCTCTCCTCTTTCACTTTCCTATCTGCCTTTCATGGCTCTCCTTCCTTTCAAGTCCCTCAATCCGCATTCTTCGAGGGTTGAGGGCATTTCTTTTCCTCCTGTCCTTTATTTGCCTTATTCTCCTTTTGTTTTCCATTTCTTCTTCTAGTATACAAGTTAGTAGTTAGTTTTAGTTTGCATTTCATTATCATCTTCACGATCACCCAAACCATTAGGGGCCGATAACCTAGATGTTAGGCCCCTTAAAACAACAATTATCATCATCATCATGTTTTATTTTCGGCCCACCTAGATTATTTTGTATTAATCTGGCCCTGCTCTTAAAACATTTGCCCATGTCTGCCCCATACCCAATGAGGTCTCTAGTGGCTCCATGGAGTGGCACAAAATCAGCGAACTTGCTGGACTGATCTAAAAAGGAGGCATTCCGGCAGACGGCACGGGAAATAGCGCAGGCTACATGCCGCCAACGAGCCTGCTTACAAACGTGAGTGAATGCTGTCAATTAGGTAATTGCTCCCGATTGTTGACAGAAGATTAAGATCCGGTTCTAGTAGATACCTTCACTTTTTATTTCACTTTACAAACGCTCACTATGTTGTCCAATGTGATGCTGTACTTGTTAATGTAATTGTTGAGCTGAGTCATTCAGCCATGGGTGCTGATTGGCGGAACGATTTTTTAGCCTACTTTCGATTTTTGCAAAAAATGAAAGTAGACTTATGAGATCAACACAGGGCGAAAAAAGTGTGTCTGTCTGTGTGTGTGTATGTGTGTGTATGAGTCTGTGTGTGTGTGTGTGTGTATGTGTGTGTGTGAGTCTGTGTGTGTGTGTGTGTGTGTGTCTGTGTGTGTGTGAGTGTGTGTACTCTGAATGTCTGTCCCCCCCTATCAATTCGAACACGGTAAATGCGAATTGAACGAAATTTGGTACAAAGGTAGCACTAGCAAAGGACACCTCAGTGTCATGTTTTATATCGCCGCCATCTTGACGGAAACGTAATGGCAGCCACACAAATGTTCAAAGCTTAAATCAAATTACGACTAACCTAATCATCCGATCTCTACCAAATTTTTCAACAACATACCTTTATGGGGGGAGCATCCTTTGACCAAACCAATAGGTCATCAACCTAATAGTTTGCGGATGGCGGCCATCTTTGTGTGAAAATCGATTCCCCCTATTAATTCGAACACGGTGCAACCGAATGGAACGAAATTTGGTACAGAGGTAGTACTAACAAAAGGCACCTCAGTGTCATGTTTTATATCGCCGCCATCTTGACGGAAACGTAATGGCGGCCACACAAATGTTCAAAGCTTAAATCAAATTACGATTAACCTAATCATCCTATCTCTACCAAATTTTGCAACAACATACCCTTACAGAGGAAGCATCCTTTGACCAAATGAATAGGTCATTAGCGTAATAGTTTGCGGATGGCGGCCATCTTTGTGTGAAAATCAATTCCCCCTATTAATTCAAACACGGTGAAACAAAATGGAACGAAATTTGGTACAGAGGTAGTACTAACAAAAGGCACCTCAGTGTCATGTTTTATATCGCCGCCATCTTGACTGAAACGTAATGGCGGCCACACGAATGTTCAAAGCTTAAATCAAATTACGATTAACCTAATCATCCGATCTCTACCAAATTTTGCTACTACATACCTTTATAGAGGTAGCATCCTTTGACCAATCTAATAGGTCATTCGCCTAATAGTTTGCGGATGGCGGCCATCTTTATGTCAAAATTGATTCCCCCTATTAATTCGAACACGGTGGAACCGAATGGAACGAAATTTGGTACAGAGGTAGTACTAACAAAAGGCACCTCGATGTCATGTTTTATATCGCCGCCATATTGACAGAAACGTAATGGCGGCCACACGAATGTTCAAAGCTTAAATCGAATTACGACTAACCTAATCATCCGATCTCTACAAAATTTTGCAACAACATACCTTTATGGGGGGTGCATCCTTTGACCAAACTAATAGGTCATCAGCGTAATAGTTTGCGGATGGCGGCCATCTTTGTGTGAAAATCGATTCCCCCTATTAATTCGAACACGGTGGAACCGAATGGAGCGAAATTTGGTACAGAGGTAGTACTAACAAAAGGCACCTCGGTGTCATGTTTTATATCGCCGCCATATTGACAGAAACGTAATGGCGGCCACACGAATGTTCAAAGCTTACGTTAAATTACGACTAACATAACCATCCGATCTCTACCAAACTTTGCAACAACATACCTTTATGGAGGGAGCATCCTTTGACCAATCTAATGGGTTATTAGCCTAATAGTTTGCGGATGGCGGCCATCTTTATGACAAAATTGATTCCCCCTATTAATTCGAACACGGTGGAACCGAATGGAACGAAAATTCGTACAGAGGTAGCACTAGCAAAGGACACCTCAGGGTCATGTTTTATATCGCCGCCATCTTGACTGAAACGTAATGGCGGCCACACGAATGTTCAAAGCTTAAATCAAATTACGATTAACCTAATCATCCGATCTCTACCAAATTTTGCAACTACATACCTTTATGGAGGTAGCATCCTTTGACCAATCTAATAGGTCATTCGCCTAATAGTTTGCGGATGGCGGCCATCTTTATGTCAAAATTGATTCCCCCTATTAATTTGAACACGGTGGAACCGAATGAAACGAAATTTGGTACAGAGGTAGCACTGGCAAAGGGCACCTCAGTGTCATGTTTTATATCGCCGCCATCTTGACTGAAACGTAATGGCGGCCACACGAATGTTCAAAGCTTAAATCAAATTACGATTAACCTAATCATCCGATCTCTACCAAATTTTGCAACTACATACCGTTATGGAGAGAGCATCCTTTGACCAATCTAATAGGTCATTTGCCTAATAGTTTGCGGATGGCGGCCATCTTTGTGTCAGAATCGATTCCCCCTATTAATTCAAACACGGTGAAACCGAATGGAACGAAATTTGGTACAGAGATAGCACTAGCAAAGAGCATCTCAGTGTCATGAGTAATATCGCCGCCATATTGACAGAAACGTAATGGCGGCCAAACAAATGTTTAAAGCTTAAATCAAATTACGACTAACATAACCATCCGATCTCTACCAAACTTTGCGACAACATACCTTTATGGAGGGAGCATCCTTTGACCAATCTAATAGGTCATTAGCCTAATAGTTTGCGGATGGCGGCCATCTTTATGTCAAAATTGATTCTCCCTATTAATTCGAACACGGTGGAACCGAATGGAACGAAATTTGGTACAGAGGTAGTACTAACAAAAGGCACCTCGGTGTCATGTTTTATATCGCCGCCATGTTGACAGAAACGTAATGGCGGCCACACGAATGTTCAAAGCTTAAATCAAATTACGACTAACATAACCATCCGATCTCTACCAAACTTCGCGACAACATACCTTTATGGAGGGAGCATCCTTTGACCAATCTAATGGGTTATTAGCCTAATAGTTTGCGGATGGCGGCCATCTTTATGACAAAATTGATTCCCCCTATTAATTCGAACACGGTGGAACCGAATGGAACGAAAATTCGTACAGAGGTAGCACTAGCAAAGGGCACCTCAGGGTCATGTTTTATATCGCCGCCATCTTGACTGAAACGTAATGGCGGCCACACGAATGTTCAAAGCTTAAATCAAATTACGATTAACCTAATCATCCGATCTCTACCAAATTTTGCAACTACATACCTTTATGGAGGTAGCATCCTTTGACCAATCTAATAGGTCATTCGCCTAATAGTTTGCGGATGGCGGCCATCTTTATGTCAAAATTGATTCCCCCTATTAATTTGAACACGGTGGAACCGAATGAAACGAAATTTGGTACAGAGGTAGCACTGGCAAAGGGCACCTCAGTGTCATGTTTTATATCGCCGCCATCTTGACTGAAACGTAATGGCGGCCACACGAATGTTCAAAGCTTAAATCAAATTACGATTAACCTAATCATCCGATCTCTACCAAATTTTGCAACTACATACCTTTATGGAGAGAGCATCCTTTGACCAATCTAATAGGTCATTCGCCTAATAGTTTGCGGATGGCGGCCATCTTTGTGTCAGAATCGATTCCCCCTATTAATTCAAACACGGTGAAACCGAATGGAACGAAATTTGGTACAGAGATAGCACTAGCAAAGGGCATCTCAGTGTCATGAGTAATATCGCCGCCATATTGACAGAAACGTAATGGCGGCCAAACAAATGTTTAAAGCTTAAATCAAATTACGACTAACATAACCATCCGATCTCTACCAAACTTTGCGACAACATACCTTTATGGAGGGAGCATCCTTTGACCAATCTAATAGGTCATTAGCCTAATAGTTTGCGGATGGCGGCCATCTTTATGTCAAAATTGATTCTCCCTATTAATTCGAACACGGTGGAACCGAATGAACGAAATTTGGTACAGAGGTAGCACTAGCAAAGGGCACCTCAGTGTCATGTTTTATATCACCGCTATCTTGACGGAAACGTAATCGCGGCCACCCAAATGTTAAAAGCTAAAATGTAATTACGACCAACCTAATAATCTAGTCTCCACCAAATTTTGCAACACCATATCTTTATGTGGGAAACATATTCTGACCAAACTGCAAGAACATCAGCCCAATAGTTTGCAGATGGTGGCCAAGTATGTGTGCAAATGGATTCCCCCTATCAATTCAAACACGGTGAAACCGAATTGAACGAAATTTGGTACAGAGGTAGCACTAGCAAAGGGCACCTCATATTCATGTTTAATATCCCTATAGCACATTGTATTTCAACAAGCTACTACAACCAACATTCAATCATACTCCTTGAAAAGGGCAAAGAGTTATAACAATACCCATGCATTTAGGAGAAAGTAGGTTATATGTTCTTTACTGAACATCTTGTTTTATATTATTTTTAAGATACATGTGTTTTTGGGCTGGAGTTCTATCTGGAATTAGCGACATCAATTTGCAGATACAGTGAAACCTCTATTAAGAGACCAGTGACGGTTCCATGGAAAACTGGCCTTTTAGAGAGGTGGTCTCTTAATAGGGGTAGGCATTAAAATTATTTTATACTGCATTATTAATAAAGTACAGTTGGAACACATACTTGATTACAATTTATCTGCATTGGTTCACATTTAGTACAAATTAATTACAATTAGTTATTTTCTGAGCTCGTGTCATTTTAAAAAGTCGCGAATTGATCTCTGTTTCAGATTAGCACTTTTTTAACAATTTCACTTTTTAGAATATCTCTGAGTGAGTTCGGAAGTCCATTAATTTGTTCTGGGTTCGAACAATTTTCTAGGAGAGCAGTTTTTTGTATTTTTTGATATGTTGCATAACAGTTTTTCTAATGACATTGTATGCTGATGCAGTTCTGTGCCAACAGAACCATTGTTTACATCATCACCATCTCCAATGGGAAGGCAGACGAGAAGTGGTCTCTTGAAAGAGGTCAGAATGAGAAATTGCCTGGTCTTTGGTCGGGGAGAGGGGTGGTCCTTAAATCGAGGTAACAGATACAATGACCTTATGAGGTTTAAAATCGGTTCCAAGAAAAATCGGTCTTTAAGAGGGGTGGTCTTTTATTAGGGGTGGTCTTTTAGAGAGGTTTCACTGTACCATGGTTACCAGTGGTCGTCATCTATGTATATTAGTTCAGTAACGTAATCTATACGTTGTTATAAGAACGCAAGCTCTTAGTTACGTTACGTAGTGTTTGCTCATCTACGCCAGGAAAGTTACCACTTGAGATGTAGATAATCTCAAATGTAATATGTGATTCAAAACCTCCTTGTCAAACACTAAAGAATGTAGTTTAATTACTGCTCATACGTGCATGTTTCGGTGTTCAATGACACCTTCGTCAGCGTAGATTGAATTAAAATAATCTTAAAACTAAGTTTACAAAGATAAAAGAGAAAGTCGATATCCTTTCAAAACACTACTAGAAATTTAAATAAAAAGGAAGCTCACAAAAAGAATTAGAAAACAAATGAATAAATAAGAATAGAATGAATGTAAATATACCTTAAAGGACTGCTTGTTAATAAATATGGTTCGATTATAATGAATCGAACGTCGTTGCTTTATGATGTATCTTCCAGTTATCTCACAATCCTTCAGTGTGGTTTAATATTATCGGACGTATTATGACTATAAATCAACCATAATGGATACGGCAGTCTGTAGCACATTGATGTGGTCTAACCTTGAAATTTTCAGATGGAGCATACTTGTCAGTTATGATGTGTTACGATATTGTTAATAGATTGGTGAATGAATGAAAATCCACTGCCTGCTTCCAGTCTCCGACCGGGTCAGGAATGGAATGAATGAAGCCCCCATCTAGCGGCGAGGATACGAAGTGTGCCGGCTGCCGAAGCCTGTCGCACTCCACTGGGGCAATGATTAAATGCATGACAGATGAAATGAAATGATAGTGGAGAGTGTTGCTGGAATGAAATTGTGACAGGGAAAACCGGAGTACCCGGAGAAAAACCTGTCTGTCTCCGTTTTGTCCAGCACAGATCTCACATGGAGTGACCGGGATTTGAACCACGGACCCAGCGGTGAGAGGCCGGCGTGCTGCCGCCTAAGCCACGGAGGCTCGTAATAGATTGGTGAAAGATGTAAAATTTTGATGGTATAGAATTATCTAACCATGAATTAAACCAGAAGATTCCTACTAGTTGGATCGTTCTGTTGAAATGTGCCACTCTAATTTACTCCCTCTCCCATATTTTGCCTCCACCTCAATCCTAGCTTCAATTATAAATACACACACTAATAAAGACAACAAAATAACACAGGTTATCAGACAAATTCAAACACACACACGCAACTAAATTACTCGGGGCTGAAATGACTACGATGTCCAAGCCCCTAAATGAAAAACAACAAAAAATTCAAATGGTGGACAAATGTTTACCAACGATCAAAGATTATACTCCTGAGTGTAAGTACCTTGGTTAGAGCCCCGTCATGTTATATCAGGTACCTTCCAGGGAGCTCCTAGGCCACCTAGTTAACATTTATAAGTTTATAAGTTTGTTTCACCTTAATGCCAATAAAGGCTGTTCTTCTTATTACTTCATTTGCGGGTCTTGGTCATCGTGTGTGTTTCAGTCTTCAGTCTCTCGACTGGTTTGATGCAGCGCTCCATGCTTCCCTGTCCTGAGCTAATCGTTTCATCTCTGCATACCCTTTATAGGGTAAACCTATTTTTAGCTATTTTCAATTTTGAAAAAATAGGCTTATGAGATCACCTTTTGTCCGTGTGTGTGTGCGTGTGTGTGTGTGTGTGTGTGTCCTAATAAAATCTAAACGGCTGGAGCGATTTCAATGAACCTCGGTAAGTTTATAGCACTATTCTCGGCGATCTCGACCGTGCCCTTCAGATTTTGTTACGTCTCACCAATCCAACATGGCGGAAGTGCGAAATATTTCACTAGCATTCAATCTCTCCGAAACTATTACCGATATCGCCCTGAAAATGTGTACGGTTATAAAGGGCACTACTAGAAGTTCACCTATGAGACTTTCAAAAACCTGGTGACTACAAAACCAACATGGCGGTCAAGCGAAGTTGAGACTTTTAAATAGACTTTTCTCGCGAATTAACTATCCAAACGTAATGAAACTTGGTACAGCAAATGTTCATACACATTGTAATGCACAGGAGTCTAATTTAGTTCAATTGTTTACATAACCTCAAAATGGCGGCTGTGCGAAATATTTCACTGACATTCTATATCTCCGAAATTATTACAGATATCACCCTGCAATTTCGTGCGGTGATAAAAGGTACTGATACAAGTTTACCTATGTAATTTTCATAAACCTGTAAAGTACAAAACGAACATGGCTACCAAGCGAATTTGAAATATTTTAATAGACTTTTCTCGTGATTTAACTCTCTGAGCGCAGTGAAATGTGGTACAGTAAATGATTTTGCAGATTGTAATGCACTGCCATCTAATTTAATTCAACTGTTTACATAATCTCAAGATGGCGGCTGTGCGAAATTCTAAAATTAAGTTTTTATTTCTTGTGTCGTAATCATGCGATCGAAGTGAAAGTTTGAATAATGAACCTAGGCAACAATTGTCCTTGAATGGTTCATAACTCTATGGCCTATATATATAACAATCCTAAATGGCGAGCTTCCGAAATATATAGACGGTTCTCAATATCTATGAATCTTTTACAGCAACCAAACTGATTTTTTTATGTTCATAGAGACTATGAACATATGTTCACCTATAGGACTTCAGTAACCTGGTGAGCACAAATCCAACATGGCGGCGACGCGAAGTATAAATATTTAAATGGACGTTTCTCGCGAAATAACTATCCGAGTGCCGTGAAACGTTGCACGTTAAATGCTTATACAAATGTCGATCCACTGGCATCTAATTTATTTCAATTGTTTGCATAATCACAAGATGGCTGCTGTGCGTAATTTTAAAATCTCGTTTTTAGCCTACTTTCGATTTTTGCAAAAAATGAAAATAGACTTATGAGATCAACACAGGGCGAAAAAGTGTGTCTGTCTGTGTGTGTGTGTATGTGTGTGTGTGAGTCTGTGTGTGTGTGTGTGTGTGTGTGTGTGTGAGAGTGTGTGTACTCTGAATGTATGTCCCCCCCCCCCTATCAATTCGAACACGGTGAATGCGAATTGAACAAAATTTGGTACAAAGGTTGCACTAGCAAAGGACACCTCAGTGTCATGTTTTATATCGCCGCCATCTTGACGGAAACGTAATGGCGGCCACACAAATGTTCAAAGCTTAAATCAAATTACGACTAACCCAATCATCCGATCTCTACCAAATTTTGCAACAACATACCTTTATGGGGGAAGCTTCCTTTGACCAAACTAATAGGTCATCAGCGTAAAAGTTTGCGGATGGCGGCCATCTTTGTGTGAAAATCGATTCCCCCTATTAATTCGAACACGGCGCAACCGAATGGAACGAAATTTGGTACAGAGGTAGTACTAACAAAAGGCACCTCAGTGTCATGTTTTATATCGCCGCCATCTTGACGCAAACGTAATGGCGGCCACACAAATGATCAAAGCTTAAATCAAATTACGATTAACCTAATCATCCGATCTCTACCGAATTTTGCAACAACATACCCTTATAGAGGAAGCATCCTTTGACCAAATGAATAGGTCATTAGCCTAATAGTTTGCGGATGGCGGCCATCTTTGTGTGAAAATCAATTCCCCCTATTAATTCAAACACGGTGAAACCGAATGGAACGAAATTTGGTACAGAGGTAGCACTAGCAAAGGGCATCTCAGTGGCATGTTGTATATCGCCGCCATATTGACAGAAACGTAATGGCGGCCACACAAATGTTCAAAGCTTAAGTTCAATTACGACTAACATAACCATCCGATCTCTACCAAACTTTGCAACAACATACCTTTATGGAGGGAGCATCCTTTGACCAATCTAATAGGTTATTAGCCTAATAGTTTGCGAATGGCGGCCATCTTTATTTCAAAATTGATTCCCCCTATTAATTCGAACACGGTGGAAACGAATGGAACGAAATTTGGTACAGAGGTAGCACTAGCAAAGGGCACCACAGTGTCATGTTTTATATCGCCGCCATCTTGACTGAAACGTATTGGCGGCCACACGAATGTTCAAAGCTTAAATCAAATTACGATTAACTTAATCATCCGATCTCTACCAAATTTTGCAACTACATACCTTTATGGAGGGAGCATCCTTTGACCAATCTAATAGGTCATTCGCCTAATAGTTTGCGGATGGCGGCCATCTTTGTGTCAAAATCGATTCCCCCTATTAATTCAAACACGGTGAAACCGAATGGAACGAAATTTGGTACAGAGATAGCTCTAGCAAATGGCATCTCAGTGTCATAATTTATATCGCCGCCATATTGACAGAAACGTAATGGCGGCCACACAAATGTTCAAAACTTAAATCAAATTACCACTAACATAACCATCCGATCTCTACCAAACTTTGCAACAACATACCTTTATGGAGGGAGCATCCTTTGACCAATCTAGTAGGTCATTAGCCTAATAGTTTGCGGATGGCGGCCATCTTTATGTCAAAATTGATTCCCCCTATTAATTCGAACACGGTGGAACCGAATGAACGAAATTTGGTACAGAGGTAGCACTAGCAAAGGGCAGCTCAGTGTCATGTTTTATATCGCCGCCATCTTGACGGAAACGTAATGGCGGCCACACTAATGTTCGAAGCTTAAATCAAATTACGATTAGCCTAATCAACCGATCTCTAGCAAATTTATCAACAACATACCTTTATGGAGGGAGCATCCTTTGACCAAACTAATAGGTCATTAGCCTAATATTTTGCGGATGGCGGCCATCTTTGTGTGAAAATCTATTCCCCTTATCAATTCGAACACGGTGGAACCGAATGAACGAAATTTGGTACAAAGGTAGCACTAGCAAAGGGCACCTCAGTGTCATGTTTTATATCGCCGCCATCTTGACGGAAACGTAATCGCGGCCACCCAAATGTTAAAAGCTAAAATGTAATTACGACCAATCTAATAATCTAGTCTCTACCAAATTTTGCAACACCATATCTTTATGTGGGGAAACATATTCTGACCAAACTGCAAGAACATCAGACCAATAGTTTGCAGATGGTGGCGAAGTATGTGTGCAAATCGATTCCCCCTATCAATTCAAACACGGTGAAACCGAATTGAACGAAATTTGGTACAGAGGTGGCACTAGCAAAGGGCACCTCACATTCATGTTTAATATCCCTATAGCACGTTGTATTTCAACAAGCTACTACAACCAACATTCAATCATACTCCTTGAAAAGGACAAAGAGTTATAACAATACCCATGCATTTAGGAGAAAGTAGGCTATATGTTCTTTCCTGGACATCTTTTTACTTCTTGTGTTCTAATCATGCGATTGAAGTTTGAATACCACACGTACACAATAATCTTAAAGTGATAGTACAAAAATAAAAATCCAACCTGGCGACCATATGAAATATTCAGACGGTTCTCAATATCTACGAATCTGTTACAGCTATTAAACTGAAATTTTGTATGTTGATAGAGACAATTAACATGAGTAGGATATATGAAAATAGGCTGTATAGTTCTTCACGGAACTACTTGTTTTATGTGTTTTTACATTTTAATTTATTTTAATTATTATAATTATTAATAATGTTATTTTGTGTTTCTCTAATAATGTTAACATATTTTTAATTTCAATTTTTATTTATGTTCTTATAGATTAAATTTTGATATTTTACTGAATTAATTAATTAACTAATTTTCAATTGATTTTTTCAAGTATTTTCATGTTTTATAGTTATGTTAATTATTTTAATTTTGATATTTCTTTTATTATTGTAATTTTATTTTTATGATTTTTATTCTATATTTATATTTTATTTTTACACTTTAATTGTTAGTGTTTTTATTATTTTATTTTATTTTATCCTACATATACTAGCACTTTGGCATGAAAATTCTCCGAATTTTGGCTTAACCCGTTGAATGCTACGCCCGTCTATAGACGGTTTATACGAGCTTGACATTTTTCATAGACCCTGTTTGTTCTCAAGTACAGAATCGATCTCTACCATATTCTGCCATCTGTTGGGCATTATGTAGTACTACTTGAGTTTGGATGTTTTCTTCCAGAAGTTAATAACAGAGCATTTTGTTGACGTCTGTCCTCTGCAGCTGGAGTTCATATGTGATGTGAACAAGCATGGCGGAACAATAACCAAATTCTTAGTTAGGAGCAATAAGTATTAGTTGCCAACTGAGTTTAGGAAATAATTTTCTTTTGGGTCATTTATATCTATGGAGATTATGCAAATGTGGGTATACAAATTTAATTTTAATTTGTCTCAAAATAAAAATAAATACAGGCATACACGTAGGACTTTGATTTTGCATTTTAATTTAAGAAAAAGACCCAAAACCTATACGCTTCACATTTCAAGCCTATTACTTCCCTGATAAGTTAAAAATTACGGGCATTTGCTTTCGAATGAAAAACCTCAGCACTAGGTTTGCAAACAGCTAAGTAGTAACTCAGCACTTAATAGGTTAAGGATTCAACTATCAGCATATTGGAAAGCATAAACAGTCCTTATGACAGGTGGTTAATATAGAGACCACTATCCCATCAAGGGTTAATCCCGTGTACTTGGGTGTGTGTGTGTGTGTCACCATGATGTCTGTATCGTGAGTCTATTTGTAATTCAGGTGAGGATTGAGAAGGAGGCGGCTGTGTCCTTAAGTTAGGAACCATCCTGGAATTTGCCTTGAGTACAAGTGGGGAAACCACGAAAACCACTTCCAGGATAGCTAAGGTGGGAATCGAACCCAACCTCTTCTCAGTTTTGCCTCACGAGGCTGAGTGGACCCCGTTCCAGCCCTCAGATCAGAATTAATTTTCTTGGTGGAGCCAGGAATCAAACCCGGACCTTCGGGTTGAAAGCCAAGAATGCTAATCGCTACACCACGAGGTATGCCACTGACCATATCACCCGCATCTTTTATACGGAATCTCAAGAAAATGTGGTCTCAACATTCTTCATTGAACGCTGTACTAGAAAATGTAATTTGCCTCTTTAACGTCAGGAATTATAAACTAGGTTTCATTCGCAATATGGATGCTAATTGGATTGCAGATTGACAGGTTCATTATACAAGTGTTGTGGTATTCAACCTCTGAAGATGAAAAGAACCGCCGAGGTCAAGTTGGAGCTTTATCTTTTTTCTGCAATGTGTCAGCAGTAGGAGATAATTTGATAAACATATTATTGAAAATCTGAGGAGCCTCCGTGGCTTAGGCGGCAGCACGCCGGCCTCTCACCGCTGGGTCCGTGGTTCAAATCCCGGTCACTCCATATGAGATCTGTGCTGGACAAAACGGAGGCAGACAGGTTTTTCTCCGGGTACTCCGGTTTTCCCTATCAACATTTTATTCCAGCAACACTCTCCACTATCATTTCATTTCATCTGTCATTCATTTAATCATTGCCCCAGAGGAGTGCGTCAGGCCTCGGCAGCCGGCACAGTTCATATCCTCGCCGCTAGATGGGGGCTTCATTCATTCCATTTCTGACCCGGTCGGAGACTGGAAGCAGGCTGTGGGTTTTCATTTCATTATTGAAAATCTGCACAGTATGTAGCTGTATGGTTCAAGTTTGTAGCGTAGGCTCAACATTTGCGTCCTGCGGTATAGCCGTGCCTGTTAAATCGTGATCACGGCTACGAGGGTAGCTGCAGCAAGTCAGGAGACGATCCCGTTCCCGAATTCCGGCGCTGACAACACTGACTTTCTTGAGTGTGTTTTTCCCCGGGTGTTTCCACACTCCCTCCAGGCAAATGCCGGGATAGTACTTTATTTCAAGATCCAAGGCACCTAACTCATTCCTGTCCCCAGTGTTGGATTACCCATTAGGTCCGACTAGGCCCAGGCCTAGGGCCCCCAATTATCTGGGGCCTCCGAAAAAAAATTTTTTAGCTGATATGGAACTATCAGAAAATGAATGTTAAAAACAATATCTAATTTAGTTCAATTTTATTCCGAAGATTTAGAAATTATTTATCCAGAACTGAGACAGTTTCAGCGTTATATTAAATTACAATATCCTTTAAAAACTGAGTTCACTCATTCTGAACAAAATTCTTATTCGAGACAAGCTTGAGCCTGTTTTTCCGAACGTTGAAATTGCTTTTCGCATTTTCCTGACCCTCATGATAACGAATTGTTCTGCGGAGCGCTCGTTTTCAAAACAGATCAAAAGTGCGCTAAGAAGTATCATGTCACAAGAACGATTAGACATACTAAGTTTAATGTATATCGAGTCAGATGTTCTGCGGTAAATTGATTTTGATGACATTGTAGAAGATTTCATTGACTGGAAAAAAATTGATTACATTTTACAGAAATAAAAAATTGTTAAATTGTTCATCAAATCATCTGAAATGTTTTCAAATAACAATGATCGTTTCAACTGAAATGTATGTATATATGATGTAATAACAAGTGTATTATTCATCTTGAGAAAGAAAACTCCTGTATATACTTTATTAAATGTACAGGTGCTAAAAATAAAAATTATTTGAAAAAAAAAAAGTGCCCCCAAAAATCTGAGGGACTTGGGCCTTATTTTACCTTAATCAGGCACTGCCTGTCCCTAACACAATTACACCCACTACTAGAGTCATCGCATAAATACAGGTGATCACACAAGATCAATGTCCGAAGCCCTTAAAATGAATTAACAACGCCAACATTATACATTTATGTTCGACGATGTCGAAATGTAAATATTATATTTCAGTAAACTGTATCATAATGAGGGTCATTATAGTACTATTCTTCATTATGTAACAGTTTCTCCAGCCAATCAGAGCTCATTCATTGACCAATAAGGTAAGGATAGCTTCGCGCATGCGCACAAAATCCAACATGTCGGACATGAATTACATGATTTGAAAGTTCAAATTGGATATCGGATCAACCATTGTAGTTACAATCCAAAACACAAGGACAAAATCAGCACGAACCTTTACGGTAACAAGAAAATACTATGACATATGCAAGAAATTTATTACTCTACGTCCAGAAATTAGCAACACAACATCCTTCTACATTATTATTATTATTATTAGCGTATGGCATAAGTAACATATATACAATTAAATATGATACAATAACAAGAAACAATTTCAAATAGAAATGTCCAGTCCTTCGATCCACTTTAGTGCTGCCTCTGATGGGATCAAGAAATCAGCCCAGCTACCCGAGTAGGCTCTCAGCTTGCAGCTGTCGACGATATGAGCGATGGTTTGCCGTGGAGCACCACAGTCGCATTCTGGTGACGTTAAACAGTTCCACTTGTAGAGTGAGTCCCTGCATCTTCCATGGCCTGTCCGAACTCTGTTAAGAGTGGCCCACTGCCTGCGTGGTAGATGGAATCCACTAGCAATTTGCGCACCAGAAAAGATGTTGTGTAGGGACAAGTCTGTGGAAGTTTCCCAACGGTCTTTCCAAACGTTCACAGCGTCGAAGTTGTTGTGAGCCATGTCAGTAGCATCACGCAAAGGTGGATGGCGTGACTTCAATCTTTGAAGATTGAGTGCAGGGATGTCTTCTTGTATGGGTAGTTCAGGATTTCTGCAGATTTTTTGGTACTCTCTTAATAGGGCATTCGATCTGCGCAGATCAGGTGGAATTATTCCCGTGAGCAGCGGGAGCCAATGGATTGGCGTGGATCTGATTGTGCCCGAAATAAGGCGCATGCTGTTGTTTAGCTGCGTGTCAACATATCGGGTATACGGGCTATTTAACCATACTGGAGAGCAGTACTCTGCACTGGAGTAAACCAGACCAAGGGCAGAATGTCGTAGAGTGCTTGCAGTAGATCCCCAAGTGGTCCCACACAGTTTCTGAAGAATGTTGTTCCGAGTTTTCAGTTTCTTTGATAAGTTCAATAGATGTTGCTTGAATGATAAAGTGCGATCTAAGGTTATACCAAGATATTTAGGAAACCAGTTATGACGAAGAACTCGGTTACAGAAGCTTATGTTCAATTTGCTGTTAGCCAGTCGGTTATTTAAGTGGAAGCATGACACTTCTGTTTTACTTGCACTAGGACTGAGTCTCCATTTCTTGAAATAGACCTCTAGAGTGGACAGGTCCCTTGTGAGGATTTCCTCAGTTTTCTTGAGATCTTGATGCTGTGTGGCTAGTGCAAGATCATCAGCATAACAGAATTTCCTGCAATTTGTCTCAGGAAGATCAGAGATGTATAGATTGAACAGTAGAGGGGACAGAACTGATCCTTGGGGTAAACCATTCTTGAGTTTTCTCTCTGTGCTCTTACTGTTGCCTGAGTACACCTGGAATCTCCTGTCACTTAGCATGTTGTTGATAACCTGAACGATGGTTCTGCAGGGTATGACTTTGAGGAGCTTGTAGATCATACCTTCTCTCCAGACAGTATCGAAGGCAGCAGTGAGGTCTATAAACGCAGCAGATGTTTTAAGCTTCTTTTGGAATCCTGCCTCAATATATGATGTGAGTGATAGTACTTGATCACAACAGCTGCGACTTGGTCTAAAACCTGCCTGATCTGCAGGAATGTGTGCCAAGATTGTGGAGTTAATTCTGTTAAAGATAAGCCTCTCAAACAGTTTGTAGCAGCAGCTAAGAAGAGCTATCGGTCTATAACTTTCAGGTCTATTAGAGAGTTTTCCAGGTTTCAGGACAGATATTATCTTTGCCTTCTTGAATTCTGATGGGATTTCCCCAGTGTTTAAAATGTCCGTAAAGAACTCTGCCAGCCATCTCTTTGCATTATTACCCATGTGTATGAGGAATTCTGGGTGAACTCCATCGAAACCAGGAGCTTTACCGGACTTCAGATCCTTGAGTGAGGCATCTATTTCGTTAGATGTGAAGGCACAAGAGTAGTTTGATTTGCGAGGTGTTGTTAATTTCAGAGCTCGAAGCTGCCGTCTGATGTACCTGGTGTGTTTCTTATCTGCTGGAACTCGAGATGTTGCAACGATGTGAGACGCTATTTCATCAGGTGTCACCGCAGGCTGGTTTTTAACAACTGGTGCGCTTTCTACGAGTTTTCTAAGGAGGCTCCATGCCTTTCGACTGGAGTGAGTGAAGTCCATATTTCCTACAGTTTCAGCCCATCTTTGACTTCGGTTAGCATCCAAACTTGACAGGAGTTGGTCAGCAACATGTAAGTCTCCACTTTGTTGGAAGTCATTGTAAAGTGCCTCACTCTCTGCGCTCCAACCAGGGATGTATTCCTTCCTGTACCCTCTCGGCATGCTTTTCTTAGCTGCTGACATTACTGCACCTAAAAATCGTTTGTAGTTTTGGTGCTTTGGCTGGATCCAGCGAACAGATTTATCCAGCTCAGCAGAGAACGTAGTCCAATTAGCTTTCCGAAAATTCCACCGGGCATGTGGTGTAGATCTTACAATTGGGATTGAGGTGCCAATTTCTAATATTACAGGTCGATGCTGACTGTGAGGGAAGTTTCCAATCACTTTTCGTATGATGTGCAGAGGATATCCATTTTCATTGCAGCTGGCAAAACACAAGTCAGGATTAGTATCTGTACCCCATGCAGCTGATCGGAAGGTGCCATGATCTTTGGCATCAAAAACTAGATGAAGATTGTTGACTTCAGCCCATTCTGAGAGTTTAATACCACATTCATTATTTTTTGAGTACTTCCATGATTCATGGTGGCTGTTAAAGTCACCCACATAGACTGCAGGATGTTCAGCAGTTGGTAGGACAGCGTCGGGCCAAGATGTGCTGGGTGGTTTATAAATGTTGACAATGGTGACATTATTCAGCCGTATCGTTACACTGTGGATGTCTCCATCTACACTTTGGGACAGAAGTGAAGCTCCTTGGATGTTATTCCGAGCGTACGTAGCAACACCGTAGACATCATGGTAAGTCACTCCAAGAGCTGTATAACCCGCAATACGACCCCTCTTCTGGAACTGTTCTTCATTGGCAGTATGTGTTTCCTGTATGACAGCAATATATATGTTATTATCCAGCAGAACTTTCGACAGAAAGTCACACTTGGCTTTGCTGATATTTTCGATGTTGAGTTGTAAAATACGGATGGAAGGTCCAATGTTTCTTGTTAAGGAGCTCTGAAAAGAGCCGTTTCCATTAGGTGTTCTTGTCATCATGTGATAGCCAGGAGATCTTGCAGATAGACTGGCTGCCAGAATATTGTTGCTCGCTTAGCACCACCCAGGGGTCACGTGTAGGGTACTTTAAGGTTATACCTACGGACAGAGTTGGGCAGTATCGAAAATACATGTATTTAAAATACGTATTTTCGATACTTTTGTATTTTGTATTTTGTATCGAAAATACATTTTTGAACATGTATTTTGTATCTGTATCGAAAATACTTTTCATGAGTATTTTGTATTTTCAAAATACATAAAATACAATCAAAATACAATCACTGCATTAGGTAATTTTCAGTTTTATCTTCCATTATTTTCGCTTTTAATAATTTAAGTCAATTGGTAGACATTAAGTTTTAGATCAATACAACTCTTCCAGCAATAAAGCGACCTAGTAAGACCATGTGCAATGCTATTTATTTAGGATGCATTTAGAACAAAATCTCCGAAGGATGTCTCCCGATGTTCTGTTATCAGTGTGTTTGATCTTGGAAACCTTTCCACAAGCAGTAGCCTCAAGCTACGTAGTATGAAATTCCCAAACGCATGAGGTTGTCTGAACCTGTTAACTAGTATTGTTCGAAAATTCCTGGAAGTGCTCACATAAGGGCTGTACAAAATGCGGCAATTGTCTCCCGTAAGAGTAGTGTAAGAGTTGTATAAAACTTTGAATTGACAAATAAGTTGCTGTTCTTTCATTTGACGAGCTTGTATCACATCGTGATCATTTTGTCCCGTGTACTTATGTGTGTATGTATATATATATATATATATCATTCATAACCGTGTTATTGTGGGTCAATGTTGTAGTAGTACCGTAGTGGGTTTATATTTAATTTGGGGAAGGAGACGGCAGTGGCCTTAAGTTAGGAACCATCCCGGCATTTTCCTGAAGTATAAGAGGAAAACCACTTCCGCTCTTCGCAGGTTTGCTAGCCACTGCACCACGAGCCAGACGAAAATAAATATGATGGTTGTTGTTAATAAATCTTGATCATCAGCCCGATGTATTTGGGTGTGTGTTAAATATGTCTGATAACCTGTGTTTGTGTGATTTTTGTAATAGTATGCATGGCTGTATTTATTATGGTCTAGGATTGAGCAGATGCCCTGTCAGTGCCAGAAAAAGAAACTTGGATCTCTGTATTTGTCTTGAATACAGTAGTTGCATACGTTAAGGATGGAAGGAAGAAGGAAGATTGTAGTTTTACGTGACCGTTAATCTCGAGATCATGAGCCACGGGACCTCCTTTTTACATGGAATCCGAATCACTGAATATGGCATTTCACAAGCATTGACTGGGAATTGAACCCACTCCGCCGTGGTGAGAGGCCAACAGCTTGACCGCTGCTCCACCACACCCTCTACGATAAGGATGGATGACGATGTATGTCTACCCCTTACTTTTACCTATTTAACGGGATCGGGGATGAGATGCGATGAAACGCTATGTGGCGGATGTATTTACGACCGGATGCCCTTCCTGACACCAACATGAGAGGAGTTAATGAGAGATCTAGATGAATGAAGCTGGGCAAGGATGTGGAAGGAAGCTGCCGTGGCCTGTCAGAAGGATCGTCCCAACATTTGCCTAGAATTGAAAGTGGGGAAACCACGGTAAACCATTTCCAAGATGGCCGACGGTGGGGTTCAAACCCACGTCTACCAAGTCCACATGGAGCATGGCCACATTGCCTAGCGCTGTGCGTTAGCGGGTGACCGCTGTCGGTAGTGATAAGATGACCATAATAATACGGTAATAATAACTATAATGCGTATGATTCCTGTTTCAACTGGGACGGAAATGAGATAATATATATTTTCGCGTCCTTATGGTGGATAGTTTATACAGTCGGATGTCATTCCTGTCGCCAACCTCATTTTTTTTTAGCGTATGGCTTTTAGTGCCGGGAGTGTCCGAGGACATGTTCGGCTCGCCAGTTTTTGTAGCTACTTCGAGACGGACACCCAATGGGTGAGTTACAAGTACCGTTGGGGAGGAAAGTGGGAATGTACAAGGACGAGGAGTTGAGTTGGAAGGTAGCGGCTGTGGCCTATAGTTAGGGACCAACCCCGGCAATTGCCTGGAAGGAAGATGGGAAACCACAGAAGACCATCTTCAAGGTTGCCGGCGGGGTATTCGAACCTCCTCGCCTCCCGGATGTGAGCGACTGCCAGCAGTCATGCCGAAACGACCTCGGCTAACTCACCCGGTGCCAACCTCATGAGAGGAGTTAATGAGAGATGATATGAATGAAGGTGAATGAAAATAAGCACGGATTTGGAAGGGAGCGGCCGTGGCACATTCGAAGGTGCCGTCGCAGCATTTGTCTGTAGTTGAAAATGGGAAACCACGGAAAACTATTTCACGGACGGCCGGCGGTGAGGTTCGACCCACGTCTACCGAGACCACAGACATCTGGGCACCAGCTGCCGTTGTTGGTTGGTTGTTAATAATTATAAATGACCCAACTTCGTTCATTAATTATGTTTTTTATTCTTTTGTGGCATACCGGTACGGTATTACTTACAAAGGATAATTTATAACGGAATGTACAAATTAAACATGTTGAGTCAATTGACTGTAGTGTCCCGTGGTGCTGATTTCTTACATCACCATTTTAGGATATCAGAGAGTAGTCTGAATGAAATGCCTCACTGTTTGCCTGACAGCGCTATAAAGAAAATATGAACAGACGGACATATAACTAGGGCATACACCTTTTTTTTAAAACATCTCAACTAAGAAACAGTTCTAAATAGTAGGAAATATTATTTTATGGATCCTCAAGCAGTCTTACCATCAATAATTATTTTATTATGTTCATTTTTAAGTATAACTCGTATACAATTAAAATACCCATTGATTTAAAAAAAATGAAAATAATTTTACAATATTTACATAGTGAATTCAGAATAAACAAGAAGTTCCGTGAAGAACTATACATCCTACTTTTCATGCCAATGATTATTCTACAGAATATGAACCTATCTAGAATAATGACGAAATTAAGTTGCTAATATCGAAATTTCCAATTAGTTCGAAATACTGTATACCTGGCATAATGTATCCTAATAGAGCACTACAGTTGGCAGCCCTGATGACTGAATATATTCTTAGTTCCGTCTCTTAAGGTACTAAATACAAAATTTGGTTGAAGTCCAATGAATAGCATGGACGTTACATGCAGTTAAACATTGGATCTAACAGCGCGCGTAAAATCATGTTGGCAACAATGTCATGCATGTATTGGTCAGAAATAATCTGAAATAATATGATCTATTGTTGTGCCAATTTTGAATGAAATCCATTAGTTAGTATAGAAGTTACATGCATTTTAAAATTGGACCTATCAGCAGGCTTAGAATCATGTTGGCAGCACTGACGTATATTAGTTACTCCAAATTCGTCTAGAATGCCAGGTACTATATGTGTGCAACGTTTAGAGCTATTGGCTTGCATACTTTCTGATATATTGATATTAGGGTAACAAAAATAGGGACAGCACATATTAACAGTTGGCAGCCCTGGTTGCTCCTTAGAATACGCATAGTCATATCTGTTATGGTACACATAGCACATACGAAATTTGGTTGAAATCCAAATGATAGTATGGAAGTTACATGTATTTAAAGTTGGACCTGTCAGCAGGCTTAGAATCATGTTGGTAGCACTGACGTATATAAGTTACTCCAAATTAATATAGAATGTCAGGTACTATATGTGTGCATAGTTTAAAGCTGTCGGCTTGCATACTTTCTGATATATTGGTATTTGGATAAAATAAATTAGGAGCATTTATTAACAGTTGGCAGCCCTGGTAGGTCTTAAGAATACGCTCAGTCATATCTGGTTATGTACACATACAACATACGAAATTTGGTTGAATTCCACTTGATAGTGTAGAAGTTATATGCATTTAAAAATTGGACCTATCAGGAGGCTTATAATCAGTTTGGCAACACTGCCATGTTTGGCCTCCTGGAAATTAAACTGAAATATTATGATCTGTACGTGTGCCAATTTTGAAATAGCTCCCATTCATACTTTCCAAGATATCCAACATGGAGCTCAAATTTCAATTGCGATTTTTTAGCAGTTGGTAGCACTGACATCATTTTAAAATATGGCCGTAAGATATTCAGGTATAGATCTTTACTCCTACCAAATTTTGTTTCGATTGCTGCAGCCGTTTAGGAGTTGATAGGGGGGGACACACACACAGCCAGTCAGACAGACAGAAGGACAGACAGACAGACAGACAGACTTTTTCCTCATTTTTGCAAAATGTGAAAAGTAGGCTAAAAATAATTGATATTAACTTGCAAAAGGGACTGTATTGAAATAATTTCAGTATTATCCTGTGATAGTCTCCTGAAATTTCTTCTTGCTGACAAGGGCTGAATTGATGTGTGTTTTTCTTTTTTTATTTCTTTTTTAACGACATTTCTCTTATGTTTGGCGGGTTCCAAATGTTCAGCCACAGAAAACTTTCCAGAAACTCCCTACATTTCCTTCACAAATTTTACAATAAAGGACACTATCGTCGGTAGAATATAATTCATTCCCAAATGTTTTCAAAAAATTTCGCAACTTAACAACGACGTTAGCTTTTATTGGAGTCATACCTCCGTGCTTGCTGTGGTTGACAGTAAGCAGCTTGGTATTTCACTGAAGGTTGGAATTAAGGAATTTGAGATAATAGGTCCAGGTAATATTTGTGGAAATCCCTGGTCATTCATAAGCTGAACCCCTATTGTGAACTGGTGATAAATGAATGGAACGAAGGTATTTCAGTTGTTGGAGAATCCGGTTTTTCCTTATTGGCAATGCAGACTACTAGTTATCAGAATATACAAATACTCGGGGTGATTTAAGGGAGGTGAAAGCAACTTTATCATTAACAAGGAAATGTTCAGGTTTGACTAACCAACCAAGAAACTCTTGGAGTCCGAATAGAAATATACGACTGAACATGAAGTAACAAAAAGCGCTTCAAAACAATAGGAAATTAAAATATACACTATTCTCCAGCATAGATATGCACTTAAACAGGCAAAGGAGAAGAATATGATGCATTGTGCCAAAATAACCAAAATATGCATAAATATGCAAAAATATGATTTTGCATGATCTTCCGGGCCTTAGTTATTAAGCTGTACACCTATTATCTTGGCACGAGAGCTATTTATCCGACTACTTCGTGGTGCAGTGGCTATTATTCTTGGCTGTCACTCCTGAGGTCGGTTTCGATTCACGAATCTGTCAAGAAATATAATTCTGGTCTGAGGCAACTCAATTATCCTGCAAGTGGTTTCCCACTTCTACTTCAGGCAAATGCCGGGATGGTACCTAAATTAAGAGCATGGCCGCCTCCTTCCCAATCCTTATCTGAAATACAAATAGGCTACACACACTAATATAGCCATCACAATAACACAATTCATCAGACAAATTCCACACACGCCCAAGTACACGGGGCGACATGAACACAATATCGCAACGACAACTAGCTCTTTATCCGAACTGGTGCACAGTATTCAGTGACAGATTATACGAAGTCAACAGCTGAACAACAGAGAATATTGGTGTTGGACCCTAAGTGGAACGACAAAGCTTCCACAAAATGTCATTCTACGTCTTGCGGTTGTCGGCAGTCTTTGTTAGATAATCTTTGAATGATAGCGTTTTCTCAATAGTTTCATCCTGTTTAAACAGTACACATATACACTATATATATATAAGTTCGACGTGTTGCGTAGTGGCTAGCACTCTTGGCTGTCACCACAGAGGCCCGGGCTCGAAGCCGACTCTGGCAAGGAATTTATTTCTGGTTTGAGGGCTGGAACGGGATAAACTCAGCCTCGAAGGCCAAACTGAGAAGAGGTGTGTTCGAATCCCATCTCAGCCGTCCTGGAAGGGCAGATGTGGGCATCACCATGCTGCAAAACTACCAATATCTTTGTTAGCATCAACTGTGGCAGTTGTATAGCCAAGATTGACCAATGCGAGGGTGGGGTTATAGTTTCAAAATATTGTGTGGTGCTCATCATTATACCATTATAAGGATTGGTTGGTTCTTAAGTTTAGGGGCTGCGACAACGCGGTCATGTAGCCCCGTGTACTTTGGGTGTGTGTAGAATCTGTCTGATAACCGGTGTAAATTGTGATGGCTGTATTAGTGTGTGTATCTGTTTTTTAATTCATGTGGACTGCAACTTCGATTTTTTCAGATAGTTCCTACTTTTGCCGCCAAACGCCACCGTCAACGACTACAAGGCCTAGTTCAGAACTTAGCTACTAGACGCCACCGCAACGAACGTAGAAACCTAAGAGCGTTGTTTACATTCGTAACCTATACAATTTAGCTTCACACAGGTGTAATTAGTGGAAGGTTCTTTAACATGCCATAAATCTATGACATGGGACCGCCGGCTTAACTTCCACTCCGAAGGAAGGCATACTGAGGGATTTTTAATGCTCTTAAAAATCCGATGGCTTCGGCCGGATTTGAACCCGCTATCTTGGTCATAGAAGCTCAGCATGCTACCAACTACGTCATCGAGGCCGCATCTCCACGAGGTAGCTTAGGTCATACGATAATAATAATAATAATATCAAGGATGATACAGCACAACTAAACACCAAATATGGAACGATAAACCGTGTTAATAAATTTAAATATCTTGGGGAATGGATCCAGCAAAATGGCCTTGACAAGGAAGCCATAGAAGCAAGAAGCAAGAAAATGGAAGTCGCTTTTCAAACCACCCGCAACATATATAACAAAAAGTGCTTTTCTATGAACACAAAAATTCGTCACTACAACACTGTCATCAAACCAGTACCGCTATATGCATCTGAATGCCTTATCCTACCCGAGAAATATTTACTCGCGAAGTTAGAGAAAAAGAAAGAAAGATCCTACACATCATACTTGGCCCGGACTACAAAAATGGCATCTACATCAGAAAATCCAGGCAAGAAATTTACTCGAGGATAGAGAAGATCACAGATACAATGCGAAAACGCAGAGTTTGCTTTTACGGTCATATACGACGGATGATCGACTCCCGATTGACGAAACGTATCTTCAGTATATTCGACTCAAAACCAAAAACGACAATGCCAAGGTATGTTAACGTCCAGAAAGATCTGAAAGAAATGGGGATACGAGCAGAAGATGCACAAGACCGAAACCTTTATAGAGCAGCCATCAAGACGTTTGGGACTTACCGGGACGAAAAAACGGACAACTGGTGCGAAATGGACAGAAGAACGTCGTGCTAAACACAGTGAGCTCATGAAGACAATGTGGATCAAGCGAAAAGTGAACAAATGCCAGAATGTAAGATGAGGCTTATCGAGGTCCCTAGTTGGCCGATTAGGGAAATTGAGTGAATGAATAATAACAATTCCTATACCGTATATATTTCCCATGTTGTGGGTTCGAGGACAAAGTGAGGTAAATTTCTATGTGGCAGTGGTTTTCACGGCTGGATGATCCTCCTGACGCCATCCTCAACACAGAGCTGGATGGGAAACGAAATGACAACAGGGCAACAGCGACCAAGGCCCATCAGGAAGTACCATTTCATGGAGGCTGACGGTGGGATTTGAATCCTTTGGCCTTGCACGTTAATGCACGCACCCGTCTTGATCACCGATAATAATAATAATAACAATAATAATAATAATAATAATATTAATAATAATAATAATAATAATAATATTTTGAAAAGTTTGAATGGAAGAGAAGCATATTTTACTAAGTATTTTGTATTTTGAAATGTATTTTAAAATACTATTTTGTATTTTGTATTTTCAGGAATTTTATAACTGTATTTTGTATTTTGTATCTAAAATACTTTTTTGTGAGTATTTTGTATTTTGTATCGAAAATACATTTTGTGAGTATTTTGCCCAACTCTGCCTACGGACGTGAGCAACATCAACCTACATAAATTACCGACATGGAAAATGCACCGTCCCATATGTTCGCGTAAATAAACTGGCAAATATGAGGCAAGAAATAGCACTGTACCTTAATATTCCCAACTTCAATTTCTACACAGCGCATTGCTTTCAAACGACTTCGGTGACAATATTAGTGAATGCTAGTTCTGATCCGCACTAGACATCATGCAGGCTGTAAACAATAGCATTGCCAAGCAATCCTCAGCCATCCTCGAAGTAGTTTTCCGTGGTTTCCCACTTCGTCTTCGGGCAAATGCCGGGATGGTACCTTCTTCAAGGCCACGGTTGCCTCCTTCCCTCTTCCTTGCCTATCCATCCTGACCATACATTACCTTCCCTCATGAGGCCCCTGTTCGCTTTGCAGGTGAGGCCGCCTGGGCGAGGTGCCAATCACACCTCACCAGTTGTATCCACTCCGATTAGATGTTCCCAGCTCTAGGACACTGCCCGTAGAGGCGGTAGCGGTGAGTTCCCTCGCTGAGTTCGTGGGTTCCACCAACCTGGAGGGTAAACGACTAAGAAAAGAAAAAAAAGATGTACAAAGAAATATTCAGTTCAATAAAAATCTTGCATTTTGATCGTTGATCGGCAAGATATTCTTTCCATTGAAATATTCCAAAGATCTGACAGTCTTTCTTTACCTCGTTCTGCCTCTGGCGCTCTGCTAACCCAACGACTGTCAGCTCTCCTATCCACCTCCAAAGACATTTTGAAACATTTTGAGAATGTTTGAAATGAGCTCCATCTCCGCACAAAGAAATTCAATCACAGCTTTCTGCTTTGTACGGGTTTCCCTAGCAGCCGCCATTTTGAAACTGAACTGCATCAACGATAGCTGTCAGGTAACAATGGCATTTTGTGACGTCATTATTGAAGGTACGTTCTATAAAGGTTTGTTTATTTTCCAATGAAAGGCTGTCGAGAAATAAATGTATGTGCATTACTTATTGAACGATGTAGTAGTTCATACAAAGGAAGGCTAGTTGTAGCTAATGAAGAAACATTCTGACATTTTTATTGCTCTCATAGAAGTATACACCACTATTTTGTTTAAATTTAACTGATTTTGTTGAAAACAAAAAGAAAAGGAAGTATTTATTTCGCAGAAAATGAAGAGCCTAATTTCGCCTTTTGAGCTACGAATATTTTCACATTTTATCCCTAATTAAATACCGTTAAAATCGTATCATTGAGGTCATAGGAATTGAAGATACGGGTCATGATGAGGTTTAGGCAAATTTCACATCGATCATAATAGTACATTATGCAAAGAGCCTATAATGGCAATAATTAAGACACGAGTTTTATAATTTCCATACGAGTGTCTTAATTACCATTATAGGCGAGTTGCATACGACTGTTTATGTTCGGCGATAATTATAACTTTATTATATGTTTTAAAATAAATATTCATAAATATCTGTGGGATTCAGTAACTTCAGTTAGTGAACAGAGCGCATGCGTGGGTCAAAGAATTTCGAAAGAAGAGACCATTTACTTTGCTTGGCAATGCTATTGTTTACAGCCTGCATGATGTCTAGGTGCCGATCAGAACTAGCATTCACTAATATTGTCACCGAAGTCGTTTGAAAGCAATGCGCTGTGTAGAAATTGAAGTTGGGAATATTAAGGTACAGTGCTATTTCTTGCCTCATATTTGCCAGTTTATTTACGCGAACAAATGGGACGGTGCACTTTCCATGTCGGTAATTTATGTAGAAGGATGTTGTGTTGCTAACTTCTGGACGTAGATTCATAAATTTCTTGCATATCTCATAGTATTTTCTTGTTGCCGTAAAGGTTCGTGCTGATTTTGTCTTTGTGTTTGGGATTGTACTTACAATGGTTGATCCGATATCCAATTTGAACTTTCAAATCATGTAATTCATGTCCGACATGTAGGATTTTGAGCGCATGCGCGAAGTTATCCTTACCTAATTGGTCAATAAATGAGCTCTGAATGGCTGGAGAAACTGTCTCATAATGAAAAACAGTACTATAATGACCATCATTATGATACAGTTTTCTGACGTATAATATTTACATTTCGTCATCGTCGAACATAAATAATATGATGAGCAATTCGCTAAGAACAGTATTATTGAACTAGTGTATAGGCTATTATTGTACCGTAGTTATAATTACTGTGTATAGCCTAATATTGCAAAAAATCCTCATTTGTTACAAATGTGCTTCAAAATACTAAATATGAAAACCATAGGTGCCACAAAATGCTAAATTTGGAATTAAAATAGCGAAATTTTGTAATCTTACATGCTAAAAACCTCAAACACCACTTGGATGAAAAAAATGAAATAAAGACGGATTCTTCTTCTTCTTCTTCTTCTTCTTCTTCTCTTCCAGTTTCGGCCTTCGTTAATCCAGCTGCTTTCTTCGTCGAGATTTAACACATCCCCAATCGCGTTTCATTCGTTCTCGATGGTGTTGCTAACAGTCCCCGGTCCATGTCTTGCCTGTTGGAAATTTAGGTTTCTCTTCGAAACTATGGTGCTTATTATTATTATACCAAATAACAAATTTCCTTCTGCATTAGTTTGTAGGCTACAGTTGAGTATCCAGATGCAGTTCTTTAATGCCTTGGAGTAAGGTACTTGGGATTACGCCTGTACTCGAGACAGTGATAGATATAGCTTGCCACGGTGGGTGAGTGGATAGCGTGTCAGTCTACTAACCCCAAGATTGCAGGATCGCTCCTGGCCGTGGTAAGTGATTTTTGAAAGGCGGCAAAAATACGACACGCATGTCATACGATGTTGGCATGTCAAAGAACCCATTTGAATTCAGTAGGCCGTGTTCATAATGGCAAAATTAATCTTGGGAGTTTCCGCCAACACTACGTTCCTCATTTCTCTACTAGAAAGCGCTATAGTGTTCAAGGAGCTTAGATATCTAACCTCCTTGACTTTCATAGTGATTCAAGGAACAACGAAATTCGACATGCAAGCTACCCTCTGGGTGTCAAATTAAAAAGCTTGCACCCGGCACCCGAGGCCATACGATAATATTATTATTATTATTATTAGTGATAGATATGGTCCTTACCCGTTCTACATGCCATTTATTATTATTATTATTATTATTATTACTATTATTATTATTATTAATATTAAGGCAGCCAATAGCCTTTTATTTCATTTTCAGGACGCGTCAGGAAGGGATTTTGTAAGAAAATCTGCCGTGGATATATTGAATGGAACTGTCCCGGAATTTGCCTGGTGATGAAAATGGGAAATCGCGAAATGCATTTACAAGACGGCCGAGGTGGGATTCGAACCCACATTATCCCGATGCCAGTGAGACACGAGGTAGCACGTCAAAGCTCTTGGCACCCGCAACCGGTTACTCTTATGAATTATTACATTAATTACATTAATTGCATTACATTACATTACATTACATTACATTACTTCATATGGGAAACAAGAATTGAAAGTTTTAATACTGTACGAAGATTACTCAATTCACTACCGTCAACATTAAGAAATCTCCCAACACAAGAAGAACAAGTAGTTCCGTGACGAACTAAACAGCCTACTTTTCTTAAAATGTAAGATTCATGCCAATCTATATAGACCTATCTGCAATAATAACGATATCAAGTTCCTAATACCAACATTTCTAAGTACTGCAGTTTGAAATACACCTAAAATAATGTAGCCTAATACAGTAACTTACTACAGTTGGCCGCCCTGGTGACTCTGAATATATTCTGAGCTCCCTCTCTTAAGGTATAGAATGCACATACAAAATTTGGTTGAAGACTAATGGATAGTACGGACGTTACATACAGCTTGATATTGGATTTATCAGTGCGCGTAAAATCGTGGTGGGAACAATGTCATGTATGTGATGCTCAGAATTAATCTAAAATAATACGATCTATTATAACCTAGTGCCAATTGCTAATAATTGTTAGTATAGAAGTTACATTTAATTAAAATTGAAACTATCAGAAAGCTTAGAATCATGTTGGCAGCACTGAGGTATATTAGATACTCCAAATTAATCTAGAAAGTCAGGTACTATACGTGTGCAAAGTTTGGAGCTGAAGGCTTGCATATATTTCTGATATATTGATATTAGGATTAAAAAACAAATAGAGAGAACATTTATTAACAGTTGGCAGCCCTGCTGGTTCCTACGAATACGCATAATCATAACTGTTATGGTACACAAAGCACATACGAAATTTGGTTGAAATGCATTTGTTATTATAGAAGTTATATGCATTTAAAAACTTGACTTATCAGCAGGCCTAGAATCATGTTGGCAGCACTGAAGTATATAAGTTACACCGAACTTGGGTAGAATATTAGGTACTATAAGTGTGCAAAGTTTAGAGCTGTTGGCTTGCATACTTTCTGATATATTGACATTAGGGTTAATCAAATAGAGAGAACATTTATTAACAGTTGGCAGCCCTGTTGCTTCCTACGAATAAGCATATCATAACTGATATGGTACACAAAGAGCATACGAAATTTGGTTGAAATCCATTTGTTAGTATAGAAGTTATATG
The DNA here is from genome assembly GCA_946902985.2 of Meconema thalassinum. Taxonomy (NCBI): domain Eukaryota; kingdom Metazoa; phylum Arthropoda; class Insecta; order Orthoptera; family Tettigoniidae; genus Meconema; species Meconema thalassinum. Next base: position 137,948,907 of record OX336390.1, on the reverse strand, counting down.
CATTTAAAAACTTGACCTATCAGCAGGCTTAGAATCGTGTTGGCATCACTGATGTATATAAGTTACACCGAACTTGGGTAGAATATCAGGTACTATACGTGTGCAAAGTTTAGAGCTGTTGGCTTGCATACTTCCTGATATATTGACATTAGGGTTGAAACATAGTGAGAGCATTTATTAATAGTTGGCAGCCCTGGTGGCTGTTTAGAATATGCACAGTCATATGTGTTGTAGTACATATAGTACATACGAAATTTGGTTGAAATCCAATCGATAATATAGAAGTTACATGCATTCAGAAATTGAACCTACCGTCAGGCTTAGAATCATATTGGCAACACTGGCATGTATGAACTTCAGAAAATTAATTTGGAATGTTATTATCTATACGTGTTCTAATTTTGGAATAGTTCGCCTGCATAACTTCTGAGATATCCGACATAGAGCTGAAATTTCAATTGCGATTTTTCAGCAGTTGGTAGCACTGACGTCAATTTCAAATATGGTCGTGAGATATTCAAATATAGATCTTTACTCTTACCAAATTTGGTGTTGATAGCTGCAGCCGTTTAGGAGTTGATAGGGGGGGGGGACACACACACAGACAGACAGACAGACAGACAGACAGACACACATTTTCCCGGATCGATCTCATAAGTCTACTTTTTCCTCATTTTTGCAAAATGTGAAAAGTAGGCTAAAAATATCAAATTATAAAATACTAGCAGTAGTGCCCGGCTTCGCCCGCTGGAATTATTAATTTGTTTTCTGGATGATAATGAATACTAGACTACTTCTGAACTGACACATGAAACTTACAAACTAACAGGAGAGAATATTTCAAAAATATAACTTTATGTGGAGGTGGTGATAAGTAATACAGTATAATCCACGTAAAATCCAGATAATTTTCCCCTAGGCTAGGGAAACGGCTACTCACTAACTACAGTACTGATGCATGTAATTTACAAACGATTTGAAAAGAGTTATTAGAAAGAGGAGTAAGTGAAATAAAATATATTTTAATGAGTGCAGCCAATGGCCAAAATGTACAGTATCTCAGTTAATATAAACTTATATAAATTTTCAGTATAAAATAAAAAGCACTGCCTAGGACCTATATCTCATTGGTTGTTAGAAAAGTAGAGCGCAATAGTGTCGTCTTTTGCCGCATAGTGACGTAGGAAAATAATAAGGGCACTTCGGAAAACTTCGGCTGTCCCGAGCTCCTGAGGTGGCAATAGTATCATTTACCGCCACATAGCGCTGCAGGATAAGCATGGGAGTACATGAAAGTACATTTGAAAGCACCAACACTAATCTTATTGCAGCTGATAACCTCTATGTACTGCGCCTACACCATCGCACTTATACAGAGGCCTAATATTTTCATGATGACGAAAACTGTTTTTAGGGGCCTAAAGAATGGTTGGTTGGTTGGTTCTTAAGTTTAGGGGCTGCGACAACGCGGTCATGTAGCCCCGTGTACTATGGGTGTGTGTAGAATCTGTCTGATAACCGGTGTTAATTGTGATGACTGTATTAGTGTGTGTTACCGGTTTTTTTTTTAAATTTAAGTACATACTGCAACTTAGAATTTTTCAAATAGTTCCTACTTTTTCCACCAAGCGCCACCGTCAACGACTACTAGGCCAAGTTCAGAACTTAGCTACTAGACGACACCGCAGTCGGCTCTTGGAAACGAACGTAGAAACCTAAGACGGTTGTTTACATTCTTAACCTATCCATTTTAGCTTCACACTGGTGTAATTAGTGGAAGGTTCTTTAACATGCCATAAATCTATGACATGGGACCGCCGGCTTTAGTTCCCCTCCGAAGGAAGGCATACTGAGGGATTTTTACCTCTCTTAAAGAATCCGACGGCTTCGGCCGGGTTTGAACCCGCTATCTTGGGCATAGAAGCTCAGCATGTTACCGGCTACGCCACCGAAGCCGCTGGCCTAAAGAATCTTTTTGCACTTATTACTACCCGTGACTACAATTTATAAGCAGCGCAAGATGTAACTATTTTTGCAAATTTGCACTAGAATACGAGTAGGGGCAGCCTGATGCAGCCCATATTGCCAGCAAACAAGAGACTTATTAAAATATTCTTAGAGTTACACTACTATGGACATGAATGGTTCTAGGGCCTTAAAACATGGTTTTCAGGTCTCTTTGTCTATTATTCTAAATGTAGGGAATGAAGAGAGTTGTCCAAAATTTCAAGTGAACAGAGTTACCCGATGGCTTCCAAAAGGTAAGTATGCAAAATTTGGTGCAAAAAAATTAGGTGAAACGGAGTAGAATTGTTCCAAAGGACCTAAATGTAGGGAATAGTGAGGGCTGTCCGAAATTTCAAGTAGACAGTGTTACTCGTCGGGTTCCAAAGGGTGGGTATCTAAAATTGGATTCAGATCGGTGAAACAGTGTAGATTTGTGCCAAAGGACCTAAATGCAGGAAATGGAGTGGTCTGTCCGAAATTTAAAGTAGATAGTGTTACTCGTCGGGTTCCAAAGGGTAAGTAGCCTATGTAAAATTTGGTTCAGATCGGTGAAACGATGTAGATTAGTGCCAAAGGGCCTAAATGTAGGGAATGGAGTGGTATGTCTGAAATTTCAAGTAGACAGTATTACTCGTCGGGTTCCAAAGGATAAATATCTAAGATTTGGTTCAGATCGGTGGGACGGTGTGGATTTGTATAAATAACAAACAAACATACAAGTAGGGTAGTGAGGCCGGTTTAAACGCACAGCCTACTTTCCTGGGAACATTGCCGATATCTCTTGAACGCCAGGTGGGATTTTTACAAATGAGGTGTCGTTGGACTCGAGCTGACGGGGGCTTTGCTATGGACCACTCGTTATATATATTTTTTTTAAAATTTTTGTTTTCGAAAATAACCGATAGTTACAAGACCAAACATGATAGAACGTTGGGCAATAGCTTAAACAAACTATCTTTATATCCTTTATTTTTTATAATAAAACGTTTAAATTTTTTACATTTTTTTGAGAAAAGTTCAATTTCGAAATTTTTATATTTTGGAAACTAAAGAGATTACAAAAACATTTGTTTGACATAAATGAATGGCCCTGACCCCCTCTACCCGCAAAATAAATTTCATTCCTCTAGGACTAAAACTGTGCAGTAGTGGGATGGGGACAGTTCTACCTATAATCGCGCGTAAGCTTGAATACGTATGGCTATCTTGGAAAAGGTTGGTGGTGGGGGAGGACTAGGGTCGAGTGAGGGGTCGCTTAGATGGTAGTTTTTCCGCTCTATTTGATGGTGAGGTTATTTTTTACAATGGGTGGAATTTGGAAACGCAATTTGAGGTAAAAGTGGGTTTTTGACATTTTGGTGATATTTAATGAGCTTTTAAGGCTAGAACGATGTGTTGTTTAGGAGCGGGGTGACGTTCTCTTGCCTAAGAATGTGTGTTGTTTTTTATAATTTAATTTTGAAAATTTTTGTTTTTTTGGATTGGCACTATTTTGGAAACGCTGAATTTTGGGAAAAAGTTTGTTTGACGTTAATGAAAGGTGGGTATGCCCTCTAGGCGGGCAGCAAGTTTTAAAGGTGTAGGAGGAAAAAACAAATGATAGCCTACTTTCTCGCGAACATTGGCGATAATTGGCGAACGGATGGTCGGATTTTAACAAATGAGGTGTCGTTGGACTCGAGCAGACGTCCTCTTTCCTATAGACAACTCGTTATATTTTTTTGAAAATTATGTTATTAATAGTAGGCGATAGTTTGAAAACCAAACATGATAGAACGTTGTGCCATCGTTGAAACGAATGGTCTCAATGACCTTTATTTTTATAATATTTTATTTTTATTTTCTGAGATTTTTTGAAAACACTTAAATTTTGAATTTTTCCTATTTTTGAAACTAACAAGTTTACAAAAGAGTTTGTTTGACATAAATGAAAATCCCTACCCCCTCGACCATGAAAATAAATGTCAAGTCTCTAGGACAAAAAAATATATGCATTTTAAAACTTTTTTATTTTTTTTAATAAAAGCGTGTTTGTAGACAGAGAGCCGGTAGCGCTTTACGTATGTTACAACGAGGCTATGATTGGCCATGGTGGATACGGGAAAATGGCTATTTCGACGGGGCGATGTATGGCAACGAGGGGTCGCTTTTCGCTATTTTTTCCTATGACGAATAAATGAAGGCGAATATTTTGAAATGTAACAAGCATGCTAAGGTTTTTACCCCTGAAGGGGATCTTTAACGTTTTAGTTAACGGTGATGAGCGAGATCGTTCTCTGACACAACATACGGTTGTAGGATATGACCAAGTGATTCTTAGACGTTGGCGATCTCGGTGACCGTGCCCGGAAGAAATGAATTGCTATTTTGGTGGGATGGCGGGGGCAGCTTATGACGATTGGTTTTGTGACATTTCCTATGTCGGATGGAGGCGAATATTTGAAAATGTGTTAAGTGTGCTAGGATTTATTTTACCCCTGAAGGGGATCTTTAGCATGCTAGTAAACGGTAATAAGCGAGACTGCTGTCTGGCACAGTAAATGGTTTTAGAATAATGGAAACCTATAACATTTGCTCGACCAAATCAAGTGCATGTATGCAAAGAGCCAAAACGGTAAGGTCATTGGCCTGAAATGTTATAAACTAAATATTGAACTGGGTAAAGTCATGTGTTTTAGGGTGTAAGTATGTGGTTAACATGATCATGTATTGAGGATGGCCGCTTGCTAGTAATTATTATTATTACAGTAAAATGTTTAATAATAATAATAATAAGAAGAAGAAGAAGAAGCAGAAGAAGAAGAAGAAGAAGACACACATGTTTTCAATGCTAACACACACACAATCCTGCTCATTGGAGACTGAATATTGTACCTAGCCAGAGGACTCGTGAGAGAGACTGCTGATAAGACAAAGAATGTCTACGTCAGCAGGAAGTGTGATATCAGCTTACTTGCCTCGTGGTGGCTAGCAGGTGTGCTTTTTAAGCAGAGACCGCCATTTTGGTTCTGAGACAGTAGGACTACCGATGAATAAGAGGCAGCCATTTTGGTTCTTATTAAAAACATGAAACTAGTATAAGGTACACGAATCTTATTCAGATTGAGGAATGTGAAGAGGCGTGGGAACACGTGTGAGAGAGACAACATTTCAAGGTCAAAACGCTGAAAAAAGGCAATTCTCTCTGTTGCTAGGCTAACTGATAACGATTGCGTTAGTCATGCACTTGCCATTTTAGCACACGGACGTATACAGTAGAGCTGTGGAAGAAAAATCCTTTTATTTTTGGTAAGTACCTATGAATGATTTTTTTAATAATGTCATGCTAATGAACCTTAAATTTGTATTTATTGATCAGGTAATTAATGATTTTTATTTATTTATTTATTTATTTATTTGTTTGTTTGCAGATAACCGGTATAACTTACATGTCTGAGAAACCATTGCGCTTTTGGGCCCACTAGAAGGAAACAGTAACAAGCCAGTGCAAGTGAAGGTGGGATTCTTTTTTTAAGCTAACTTGTTTCATTTTTTTGTTTGATATTATTTTATGAAATGCATGTATTAACTTCAATTTAGGTATTTATAGCGGTTTAATTTATTTATTTTTAGAAACTTGTAAAGAAAAGCCTTACCACTGTAGCAGTGGCTGAAACCCCAAGACGCAGTAGAGTGAAACCATTGTTTCCAGGCAGTGAACTATTGAAAACTCAGGTAAGTCTAACTTAAAAATGCTATTCCATTTTACCACGAATGAAAAACCATAGACAAAAAATATTCATTACCTGTACATTACTGGTACAATGATTGCTTTCTTGATTAATGACTATGTATTGGCAACCGGTACAAGACCATATTGGTTGTTTACCGAGAATGTACAAGGCCATATTGGATTTTAAAAAATAATAATAATTTATGGGTGATTCCCTATGGACTCAACAAATAATCACAGGTTTGAATAAGATAATCTGAACAAACTGACATGACATTCATTTTTGTTTATATATTGGTTAAAGGGGAATGTAAATGACTAAAGCTTTATAAAAAGAGAATAAGTGCATGGGTTACTGTTAGTGCCAACATACAGTTTATTTTGAATAGTGTTTTGATATATTAATGTCAATTAACGTTAAAGTTTAATTACAAGTATTGATTGATTGATTGGTTGATTGAGTGATGGGTTATTTTGTTTGTTTTTAGGTGTGGTCATGCGCCATTAACGTAGTGAACGGACAGTGAACAAGCATACATTATGCTTTAAAGTAGTCTGCGCTCTTGTGCAACGTCAATATCTTGCAATAAAAAAAGTTTTATTATAACACATGGTGTTAGTACCAAATACAACATGTGAGCAAGTTGGTTTACCACGTGGGTTAAATTTAAAATCAGAACATGATCGTTGGTTAACATTTTAATCCTGGCCTGTAGGCTTTTTGTCGACACATAAACTTGCAAAAGCCTTTTTTTTTTTACTTGAACAGAGAAGATGTGGTGCGCTGTGTGTTTTGTCGCATTGAACTTTCACACTGGGAAGAAGGGGATGATCCCTTTAGAGACCATTTGCGATGGTCTCCTTGTTGTCCTTACATGCTTGGAAAACAAGTGGGTAACATACCCGTGTATCCATTTTACCGAACCACAAGACCATTGGCCGCTACTTACGTTGCTGAATCACAAATAAATAATAATAATAATAATGATGTATTACCAGCCAACAACGGTAGTGTCGATATATGTGGTCCATATGCCATAGACAGAGTTGAATTGGCATGTGATTTTGAAAAATTGGGAGTTTGCAAGACTAAAGCACTAGCACACCCAGAGTACAGCTCTGTTGAAAAATGTTTAGTATCTTATAAAAATGTTTGGCCATTAATATTAAAACACCTTACCAAACAGCTAAGTGAAGCTGGATTTTTTTTATACTGGTGAAAGGGATAAAACTATATGTTTTTATTGTGGATTTGCTTTAAAGGATTGGCAAATGACTGATGACCCTTTTGTGCAACACGCTCGTTGGTTACCTAACTGTAAATACATTGTGTTGCTTAAAGGTCGGGAATTTGTGAACACTATTCGTAAAGAAAACGTGATTGCAGCACAAGTCATAAAAGTGCCTTTAGAGTTAGATCACGCGGAGCAAATACATGAGGCTGAAAAAAAAAAGACTTGTCTCACGAACAGATACAAAAGTGTGACCAACAATTATGTAAAATTTGTTATCAAGATGAACTAGGTGTTGTATTTTTGCCTTGTGGACACATGATAGCCTGTGTCAAGTGTGCATTAGAACTCAACACTTGTGCTATATGCAGAAAAGCAGTATCTGATACAGTTAGGGCATTTCTTGCATAAATAGTATAATTTATTAGCCATGCATAGTGCAAAATCCCTAATTGCTCAATGTTATTAAAGCTGTTTTAGAGTGCAATAGATATGCTTTTCCTTTGTTTATAGACTGCTACAATGAAAGTTTTGAATGCTGTGGGTCAAGCATGTGGCTTAGAGACAAAGAAGCTCAGTGAATTGCCAACGCATATTCCATTCCGCATTATCAAGATTCGGAAATTGAAAACGGCGTATGGTGATCGTGTACTTTGTGTATGTGAAAACTTTGAGACATTTCTGCCTACACGATTTAATGATATGTCGGAGAGTGTTTTGATGAAGTCAATAATGCTGTGCAACCTGTACACTTAATTTATGAAGGTTTTAAAAACAATAGGTACCGGTACATGGTCCGTTTTAATTAAATGGAAAAAAGTGAAATAATAATGGAAAATATAAGTGATGACAATGGACTGAACGAAAAAAATATGTGTATAGAATAATAATGTTTTAGTTTTTAGTATTGTCTTAAAAATATTATCATGAAACCAAAAAAAAATATATAAAATTTGTTAATAAATGCAAAATGTTGTTACAATGTTGTTTTATTTTATACAAAGTTAGAAAATTTAACATTGCAGAGTATACATGATTATGACAAGAGATGCACACTTAATTCAACTCTTTCTCTCTTTACAATAGTCTGTTATAGTTTTTAAACACAAGGCTTGTTGTAGATCTTTTTATAGCAATGTCCATTCACTGTTGGTTTCAAAAACTGAGGAAGCCGCAATGGTTTTATAGGCATAAAAACCTTATTGTTATTACTATTTAGTCATTTTGATCCTCTTGCAATACTACGGTACCATTTTGCATATCAAGAGCAGATGACCTAGTTGTTCCACTCCTTAAAACGACGACGACGACGACGACGACAACAACAACACTACCTCTTGCATAGTTTGTGATGTTGATGGCTCTTGCGATGTGGAAGACGGATTAAACATAACTTTTAGAACAGGGGTTAAACGTTGCTCATTAAACAATCCACTATTTTGAGTAGCAATATGGTTTTCTTGATTTTTTGTCGACGGCAACTGTGTTTCATGCAGTACACTACCTTGATGATCACTGACACTTAAAACCTCACTATTTTTACTTTTTAGGTCACCGCGACAATGCTTGGAACGTTGTTTTGAACAGCGCCAAATAACAGTTCCGTTTTTATTGGTTCGTTTCACAACATATGAATATCCTTTATAGTATGCATAAGGCTTACCATACCTAGTCACTGATATTTCCATGTCAAATGTCAAGCATAGACTAAGCTCTTGTAAAGTCAACTTGGTAATAAGAATAATAGTTTAATTTGACAGCAAATATGGATCCAAAGAGCTCAGGTAAAAGTTGAAGCAAAGAAGCAAATATAAGAACCAAGAGTGGGGGGGAAAGTGGTCGCAAAGTGGTAGAGCCATTACACAATAATTTTAGCACGACGTAGCTCTTGTTCAATTTCTTTGATTTCCCAATCGTGACCGGTATGCCCAGTTTGTTGTAAAGCATGCAAGTGTCGAAGCCGTTTAATTAGCTTACTGGGTTTGTTCCAGTATACAAATTTAACAAATGAATTTTTAGGTGTAAACAAAGCATTACCATTATCATCATCATCATAATCATCATTATCATCATCATCATCATGATCATCATTATCTTCATGACCATCATCACTATTACTATATAGTCTGTTTTGATCCTCTTGCAATACCACTCCATTTATAGTCTGCGTTGATTTTGATAGAGTTAAAGGTTTCTTGGACGTTGACAACCGTCTTAACATGACTTTTTGAGGACATGGTAAGTCCTTTTGAAAAAACACTGCAATATTTTTAGCCGCAATATCGTTTTCTTGAACTTGCTTTTTAGCATTTTGATAATTGTTTGTAAACAGCAACCGTGGTTCGTTTGGAGCACTACATTGATGAACACTCACACTTAAAACCTTTCCATTTTTACTTTTCAGATTGCCTCGATATTTTGTTGACCTCTCTTTTGAGCATCGCCAGAATATTATTCCTTTCGTATTCTGACGATTATAGTTATAAGAGTAGCCTTGATAGAGTGCACGTTGCCTACCTTTGTTGGTTGTAGTAAGTTCCATAGTAGTAACTGACCTGTCAGTACGATGTTCACACTACAAAGGTTACAACTGTTTTGCTGATGGAGTGACCTACCATAAGCTTATGTGTTGGCTTTTTGTGTTGGCTTTTTGTGCTGGCTTTTGTGTTGGCTTTTTGTGTTGGCTTTTTGTGTTGGCTTTTGTATTGGCTTATTTGACAAGTTATTTTTGACCAATGTATTAAGTGGATTTTTTCTTGGTGTTGAAAGTATTTGAAAGAGAGGGAATATTTAAAGACTTAACCTCAGCTCACTAACCTAACCTAACCTAACTTCACCTAACCTAACCTAACCTAACTTTACCTAACCTAACCAAACCTAACTTCACCTAACCTAACCTTTCAACTCTCAGATGATAATTAAATTCTGGGCATAGTCGAGTTGGAACCCAAGACCTCAAGGGTAAAAACCAATTATTTTTGGTAGCTTCTATTGGTAGCTTATGTTCATGGCTAACCTAACTTTACCTAACCTGACGTAGACATTTTTTGTCATATCAGCAGTCTCTCTCACGAGTCCTCTGGCTAGGTACAATATTCAGTATCCGGTGAGCAGGACTGTGTGTGTGTTAGCATTGAAAACATGTGTGTCTTATTATTATTATTATTATTCTCATTCTTAAACATTTAACTGTAATAATAATAATTACTAGCAAGCGGCCATCTTCAATACATGATCATGTTAACCACATACTTACACCCTAAAACACATGACTTTACCCAGTTCAATATTTAGTTTATAACATTTCAGGCCAATGACCTTACCGTTTTGGCTCTTTGCATACATGCACATGACTTGGTCGAGCAAATGTTATAGGTTTCCATATTCTAAAACCATTTACTGTGCCAGACAGCGTCTCGCTTATTATCGTTTACTAGCATGCTAAAGATCCCCTTCAGGGGTAAAATAAATTCTAGCACACTTAGCACATTTTCAAATATTCGCCTCCATCCGTCATAGGAAATGTCACAAAACCAACCGTCATAAGCTGCCCCCGCCATCCCACCAAAATAGCAATTCATTTCTTCCGGGCACGGTCACCGAGATCGCCAACGTCTAAGAATCGCTTGGTCATATCCTACAACCGTCTGTTGTGTCAGAGAGCGATCTCGCTCATCACCATTAACTAAAACGTTAAAGATCCCCTTCAGGGGTAAAATAATCTTAGCATGCTTGTCACATTTCAAAATATTCGCCTTCATTCATTCGTCATAGGAAAAAAATAGCGAAAAGCGACCCCTCGTTTTGCCATACATCGCCCCGTCGAAATAGTCATCTCCCGTATCCACCATGGCCAATCATAGCCTCGTTGTAACATACGTCAAGCGCTACCGGCTCTCTGCCTACAAACACGCTTTTATTTAAAAAAAAAGTTTTAAAATGCATATTTTTTGTCCTAGAGACTTGACATTTATTTTCATAGTCGAGGGGGTAGGGACCTTTCATTTATGTCAAACAAACTCTTTTGTAAACTTGTTAGTTTCAAAAATAGGAAAAATTCAAAATTTAAGTGTTTTCAAAAAATCTCAGAAAATAAAAAAAAAATATTATAAAAATAAAGGTCATTGAGACCATTCGTTTCAACGATGGCACAACGTTCTATCATGTTTGGTTTTCAAACTATCGCATACTATTAAAAACAAAAAAATTCAAAAAATTATAACGAGTGGTCTATAGGAAAGAGGACGTCAGCTCGAGTCCGACACCTCATTTGTTAAAATCCGACCATCCGTTCGCCAATTATCGCCAATGTTCGCGAGAAAGTAGGCTATCATTTGTTTTTTCCTCCCACACCCTTAAAACTTGCTGCCCGCCTAGAGGGCATACCCATCTTTCATTAACGTCAAACAAACTTTTTTTTTCCAAAATCTACCGTTTCCAAAATAGCGCCAATCCAAAAAAACAAAAAATTTCAAAATAAAAATAAAAATAAAACAACACACATTCTTAGGCAAGAGAACGTCACCCCGCTCCTAAACAACACATCGTTCTAGCCTTACAAGCTCATTAAATATCACCAAAATGTCAAAAACCCACTTTTACCTCAAATTGCGTTTCCAAATTCCACCCATTGTAATAAATAACCTCACCATCAAATAGAGCGGAAAAACTACCATCTAAACGACCCCTCACTCGACCCTAGTCCTCCCCCACCACCAACTTTTTCCAAGATAGCCATACGTATTCAAGCTTACGCGCGATTATAGGTAGAACTGTCCCCATCCCACTACTGCACAGTTTTAGTCCTAGAGGCCTGAAATTTATTTTGCGAGTAGAGAGGGTCAGGGCCATTTATTTATGTCAAACAAATTTTATTGTTAACTCTTTAGTTTCCAAAATATAAAAATTCCAAAATTGAACTTTTTTCAAAAATATGTAAAAAATTAAAACGTTTCATTATAAAAATAAAGGACATAAAGATAGTTCGTTTAAGCTATTGCCCAACGTTCTATCATGTTTGGTTTTGTAACTATTGTTTATTTTCGAAAGCAAAAATTTTCAAAAAAAAAACTAAAATATAACGAGTGGTCCATAGCAAAGCCCCCGTCAGCTCGAGTCCAACGACACCTCATTTGCAAAAATCCCACCTGGTGTTCGAGAGATATCGGCAATGTTCCCAGGAAAGTAGGCTGTGCGTTTAAACCGGCCTCACTCCCTTACTCATACAGACACACCAACATTGAGCTTTATATATATAGAAGATAGAAAATTGCAGGACAATGGGTCAGAAAAGTATGCCATCAAAGAGTGGGCGAGAAGAATTGAAATGGCTTATTAACTTACGAAGGATATATACAACAAAAAGGGGCTAAATTCCGACGCTAAGATACTGTTGTCAGATCTGAATGTCTGTAAGCAGCAGAAACACTAGACAGGATTGGGAAGGGTGGCCTCGAAGACATCCGGGAGAGAGAAAGGAAAATGCTCCGAAAAATCCCAGGTCCAAATATCACGGATGGAGAGGGGAGACTCAAACCTGACAAAGAGCTATAAAGTACCCGAAGACAGATGGAGTCGTAGCCCTAATGAGAAAAAGGAGAATACAGTTTCACGGACACTTGGTGTTGATGAACAGTGCCAGATTGACGAAGAGGATTTTTGAATTTTTCAGGGAGATGAAGACAGAGCCGAAATAGTTTCGGGAAGTGACATTGGACTTGGATCGGAGAGGTGGGGGAGGGGAGGGGGGTTAAAGAAGAAGACATAAAGGACGGAGAGCGATTTAGACGGCTAGTTAAGGAGTTTACATGCTTCCAGAAGACAGGGGAGTTGTCAGTGAGGAAAGGAAGATCTTACACGTACGAACAGAAGAAGAAAGTGGGAGAGAGGATGAAGAGATATTGGCAGAGGCTGAAGACAAAAATAAGGTAAAAACTGTCAAAAGTGGTCCATAATTGGCAGTAACGAACATATAGATAGAAGATAGAAGAAGACGATTATAGAAAAACTATGAGTCAAATAAGCTAGGGTTTGATCATCCCTACATACGGTATATAAAAATGAAAGATTGTCTGTTTTTTTTTCTGAATTTCTACGGAAATTTGATTTATTAACGTGTTTCAGACTGGTTTTTGACGGTTACGCGTAAGAACAAAATTTTTGTCTGTATGTCTCTCTGTCTGTGTACAACTCTGTACGCGCTTCACTCGAGAACGGTTGAGTGGATCAACGTAAAATTTGGTACAGGTGTCCATCAGAGGCACGAAATTAATCATTGATGTAACTCTTCTCCGTACCTCACATAAAAGGGGGCCTACCCCCTTAAAATTCATGCTGAAATGGTCGTAGAAAGACGAGACAAAGTTCATTTACAGCCTCTCAATGTGAGAAACAAAACTCGGAGATCACCTTTTGTCCGTGTGTCTGTCTGTGTGTGTGTGTGTGTGTGTGTGTGTGCATATGTGTGTGATTCGTGTGTGTGTGTCCCCAATATAATCTAAACGTCTGGAGCGATTTCATTGAAACTCGGTAAGTTCATAGCACTATTCCGGACGACCCTGACCATGCCCTTCAAATTTTGTTACGTCTCACCAATCCAACATGGCGGCTGTGCAAAATATTTCACCAGCATTCAATATCGCCGAAACTATTACCGATATCACCCTGGAATGTTATACGGTGATAAAGGAAACTAGTAGAAGTTCACTTATGTGACTTTTGAAAACCTGGTAACTACAAAACCAACATGGCGGCCAAGCGAATTTGCGACTTTCATATAGACGTTTCTCGCGATTTAACCAACCAAACGCAATGAAACTTGGTACAGTATATGTTTATACACATTGTAATGCATCGACTTCTAACTTCGTTCAATTGTTTACATATCCTCAAGATGGCGGCTGTGCGAAATATTTCACCGGCATTCTATATCTTTGAAACTATTACCGGTATCACCCTGAAATTTTGTACGGAGATAAAGGGTACTACTGGAAGTTCATCTATGAGACTTTCAAAAACCGGTTAACTACAAAACGAACATCGCGGACAAGCGAATTTGAAAGTTTTAAATAGACCTTTCTCGCGATTTAATGATCCAAACGCAATGAAACTTGATACAGCAAATGTTTATACACATTGTAATAAACTGGTATCTAATTTAGTTCAATCGTTTACATAACCTCAAGATGGCGGCTGTGCGAATTTTAAAATTAAGTTTCTATTTCTTGTGTCTTAATCATGCGATCGAAGTGAAAGATTGAAAAATGAACCTACGCAATAATTTCCTTTAATGGTACATGCCTCTATGGCCCATACATATAACAATCCAACATGGCGACCATCCGAAATATTTCGACGGTTCTCATTATCTACGAATCTATTATAGCAATCAAACTGTTTTTTAATGATCATAGGGGCTATGAAAATAAGTTCACCTATAGGACGTTCAATAACCTGGTGATCACAAATCCGACATGGCGGCGACGCGAACTATAAATATTCACAAGGACACTTCTCGCAATTTAACCATCCGAGTGCAGTAAAACTTGGTACAGTAAATCCTTATACACATGTTAATCCACTGGTATCTAATTTATTTCAATTGTTTCCATAACCACAAGATGACAGCTGGGAAATTTTAAAATCTCGTTTTTACTTCTTGTGTCCTAATCATGCGATTGAAGTTTGAATACTACACGTACACAATAATCTTCAGGTAACAGTACATAACTCTAGGACCTAAATTTATATAAAAATCCAATATGGCGACCATCCGAAAATTTAGTCGGTTCTCAATATCTACGAATCTATTACAGCAATCAAACTGAAATTTTGTATGTTAATAGTGACAATTAACATAAGTAGGTTATATGAAAATAGGCTTTAGTTCTACACGGAACTACTTGTTACATTTATGTTAAAGTTTGCAAATGGCTATAAGGTTATCATGGAATCAAACATAGACTGTAAAATTCACCAATATGCTTAAGGGGATCAAGCGGTACCCTAGAATTTTTACACGCGATTTGCACGTGCGATATATTGTACAGAATGCCTAATATATCTCCAAACAGCAACATTATTTTCAAAAATTCCTGAATTCAAATCGTGTTTTTTGCAGCTTTTGGTAATTTGGGCCGTTGGAGGCTAAAAATCCTGAATTTTCATGCCACTCAAGCCTTTATAATTTGTGGTGTTTGAAGCCATATTTTCAGTGTTGCCTTAGTAAACAAGAGTTTAGTGCTTTTCAGTCGGTCAATACGAATGTACCCAAAAGAGATGGGTTATACCCTAATCCTGAAATAAATTACATGAGATTAATAAAACACTAGGATGACCAGTTTCGATCGTCAAGCGATCATCATCAGATCCATTACACTTAGGCTATAAAATCTATGTTTGAAATACAGGTGAAAATATTTACAATATGTACAATTATTTAGTTGCAGTATTGGTACTGCAACTGTCAGTGTATGCTAAATGCAGTATATATGATGTTAGGTGAAATGCTAAATGGTGATAGCTATCCGGAGTTTGTACTTTGGAGAGATTATACGGTTGTAAAAATCAACTATGGTTAAACTATAAAATTATCGGCTAACTACTTATCTGATTGCCTTCCTTACTACAGCTATTCGCAGTTTTCGTGCTCACTGGAACTCACGGTGCGGTCGACTGCGGTGGTTATCTTAACGACTGGCTTTTCTCTGCTTTCTCCCCTCTGCCCATACGTGCTGTGCGGAGTGATAGCGATGTGTTTATGTGAGGTGTTGCCAACCTAGATAAGATGTATGTTATTGAATGAGGGTCAACAACTATTAAAGACCGTGGATTAGCCCTCGCCACGCGTGGACCATAAGCCATTCGAACTAAGCGTTGACGGTCTTATGAGGACGTCCCGGCACCTTTAATACTGCCGCGAATATGGGCCTTGGTTTATTGCTGAAGAAAAGTACATCGTACACCTGATCCAGATAACATTTACTTATTAAAAACCCCTCATTCCCCCCCCCTCCCCCCCCCCCTTTTATCTAGCTTGGCTGTGTCGCTATATTGTGTCTTGTTTCCGACAGGGTGTGTGTTTTTAGTAGCGTGAAGAGGGGTGAGCTCTCCATGAACGTGTGTTCATTTAGATTGTTTGGATTGTTTCGTTTGGCTAGGTGTATCTCAATTGCTTCCTTTATGTCAAGAGCTCTGACTTTCGATTCGTGATGGATTATTTTAAGGTCCGACTCTATGTTGGTAAAGCTGTGCCAGGTGTACGGTGTACTTTTCTTCTGCAATAAAGCAAGGCCCATATTCGTGGCAGTATTAAAGGTGCCGGGACGTCCTCATAAGACCGTCAACGCTTAGTTCGAATGGCTTATGGTCCACGCGTGGCGAGGGCTAATCCACGGTCTTTAATAGTTGTTGACCCACCTCATTCAATAACATACATCTTATCTAGGTTGGCAACACCTCACATAAACACATCGCTATCACTCCGCACAGCACGTATGGGCAGAGGGGAGAAAGCAGAGAAAAACCAGTCGTTAAGATAACCACCGCAGTCGACCGCACCGTGAGTTCCAGTGAGCACGAAAACTGCGAATAGCTGTAGTAAGGAAGGCAATCAGATAAGTAGTTAGCCTATAATTTTATAGTTTAACCATAGTTGATTTTTACGACCATGTAATCTCTCCAAAGTACAAACTCCGGATAGCTATCACCATTTAGCATTTCACCTAACATCATATATACTGCATTTAGCATACACTGACAGTTGCAGTACCAATACTGCAACTAAATAATTGTGCATGTTGTAAATATTTTCACCTGTATTTCAAACATAGATTTTATAGCCTAAGTGTAATGGATCTGATGATGATCGCTTGACGATCGAAACTGGTCATCCTAGTGTTTTATTAATCTCATGTAATTTATTTCAGGATTAGGGTATAACCCATCTCTTTTGGGTGCATTCGTGTTGACCGACTGAAAAGCACTAAACTCTCCTTTATAATTTATTAAAGGGGTCTTCCTGGGGATGGGGACTTTCCACAACGGTGAGGGTCAGCTTTTATGTTAAATATACAGTGCGTATATTGCGTTTAATCTACGAGGTTTTTCAATAGACTGTTATTTTCACGTCAGGAAGTACGCGTTAGGTGAATTTAGTTTGAAAGCACATTTTAACTAATCATATTTTTGTCGACAAACGGGTTCATCGTAAAGATGATTTTGTTTGACATTGTGTGGTTGATATATCGTTATGTTTGTGTACGCCTATAACTCTCGTTCGGGTGCTTGGAGCATCGTAATATTAGGTATTGTAATAATAATAATAATGTTATTGGTTTTACGTCCCTTTTAACTACCCTGGCTTTTAGAGACGCCGGGGTGCCGGAATTTTGCCCCGAAGGGGATCTTTAACGTGCCAGTAAATGTACTGACACGGCTCCCTCGCATTTGCGCACCCTCAAATGCCAGCTGACTTATTAGGTATTGTAGCCATGAGTTAATACACCAATCATTTATAAAACTCTTAACCGTACTTCTCATTGAAGGGTGGATATAGAGGTAAAATGTTTCAAAATGCATGCTAAAATAGGCGGCAAATAAAAATTATCCTAGAAAGACGACCAAAGCATATGTTGCGCTTCTCAATGTGTGACACAAAACTAGGAATCTATAAAGGGTCTCTGAAAATCACATTTTAAGGCCCTTCAATACCCAGAAAACTGACTTTGCTCTGGTAAACTTATGAAGGAATGACAAGCCCCTAACCATTGCATCAGTAGCTCAATTGATAACGTCTGGTTATTAATACCGAAGACCGTTCGAAGAGCGGGTACTTCTGCTAGAAAAGCAAATCAACGCCAATTCCGTACAGGCCATGGAGGCCCTGGGAGTAGTGGAAGGTAGAGGCTTCCACTTTTTGTGACATCGACACCAGATGGGATGGAGTTGTCAGCTCCACGCCCGGCCGTCTTTGCGCCCAGAAATTACCCTAGTACTCTTTTCATGTGTAGGCTGAGTGAACCGTAGGGCTATTTGCGTTTCCGAAAGTTGTAGTTTTGTTTCTAAAATCCACTAACTGGGTGGGGATCGAACACACTCCCTTTTAGTTTGAAGCTCAGCGCCACGCAGCCTCCTACTTCTGCTAGTACTTAATATATTTGCCAAATATTTTTCACAAGTGAAGTTCTATAGAAATGCACATTTTAGTAATATTTAGTAACAGAGACAACCCACTTCTGATGGATTTGTGGAACCTTGATACTTGTAATATTTCAAGTACAGTAGCCTACGTATATATCAAAAACATTATATGTAGATTAAGGCTCTCACAGCCCGGAATACTATATAAATATTCATGTTTTTTGGGTTAATGCCTTGTGAAATTAAATTAGAACCATACGTTTCGGAGAAACCTTGCCACCTTTTTCAATGGAATCAAACAAAGTGGCCAAAGTAAGTATCACAATGAGATTAAAACAAATTGCGACGTACACGTGAAATCATAGAATTGATTAATTGACCATGAGAGTCGACTATTAAATACATATCACTTCCCTATTTATCTGTGACTATTGTCATTATTCCACAACATTTTACATGTATTTGTTAATTTCGTTTCATATAGCCTATATACTGTATGTAAAGTAGTTGAGCCAAATAAAGGCCGGTTCTAAATAAGGCCCATCTGTGATTTTATTAAGGGAATATCTGAAATTCTACAAGATTCTTATTATTTCTGATAGCCACTGGCCTCTAGCGGTTAAACTGTAAACTAAAACAGCTGATGCGAACAATTCCGCGATGATTGCTTGTGAACGACATCTCAAGCTGGTTGGTTGGTTCTTAAGTTTAGGGGCTGCGACAACGCGGTCATGTAGCCCCGTGTACTTTGGGTGTGTGTAGAATCTGGCTGATAACCCGTGTTAATTGTGATGACTGTATTAGTGTGTGTTATCTGTTTTTAATTGAATTAGGGCCTACTGCAACTTAGAATTTTTCAAATAGTTCCTACTTTTGCCGCCAAGCGCCACCGTCAACGACTACTAGGCCAAGTTCAGAACTTAGCTACTAGACGCCACCGCAGTCGACTCTTGGCATCGAACGTAGACACCTAAGAGCGTTGTTTACATTCCTAACCTATCCAATTTAGCTTCACACAGGTGCAATTAGTGGAAGGTTCTTTAGCATGACATAAATCTATGACATGAGACCACCGGCTTTACTTCCCCTCCGAAGGAAGGCATACTGAGGGATTTTTAACGCTCTGATGTTGCTAATACTTCAATAAACCTTCTTTATGTTTTGGAAATGTAACATACCGTACATAAACCTGGTGTAGGCAATATAATTTCAAAGAATATGATATGTAGATTAATAAACTGTATTCATATTTTCTTTTTCATGTGTATTTCTTTATCTCTATGTAAACTTACGAATGAAAACGTGGCTCGACCATGAGCTCCAAATAAGGACCTGTATAGATGAGCTAAACAAGGCCCATTGGCCTTATTTGGTACATCAATTTCATTCAAAGTAAGTTATTGATGAATTAGCATGTTATCTATACTAATATCATAAAGCTGAAGAATTTGTCTGTGTGTTTGTGTCTTGAAACGCGCTAATCTCTGGAACTACCAGTCCGATTCGAAAAATTCTTTTTTTATATGATAGCCAGATTCAAGAGGAATAGTTTACGCTATGTAGTACTAAGCTACACCTCTCAGGTAACCTTAAAGATTGATTTTTGTTCAGTAAGTCGGTAGAACAAGCGCTCCCGAACAGCTCTATCCGCATGCGCTGGCGTTATGGTTAGTGATACGTACACCGTTTCACCGATCTGAACCAAAATTTGTATAATTACCCTTTGGAACCCTGCGATTAACACTGTCTACGTGAAATTTATGACAGACCAGTCCATTCCCTGCATTTAGGCCCTTTGGAACAAATGTACTCCTTTTCACTGATCTGAACCAAAATTTGTATACTTGCCCTTTTGAACCCTGCGAGTGACACTGTTTCCATAAAATTTCGGACAGACCACTCCATACCCTGCATTTAGGCCCTTTGGCACAAATCTAAACCGTTTCACCGATCTGAACTAAAATGTGTTTACTTGCCCTTTGGAACCCTGCGAGTAACACTGCCTACATGGAAATTATGACAGACCACTCCATTACCTGCATTTAGGCCCTTTGGCACAAATCTACACCTCTTCACCAATCTGAACCAAAATATGTATACTTACCCTTTGGAAACCTGAGAGTAACACTGTCTGCTTGAAATTTCGGACAGACCACTCCATTTCCTGCATTTTGGCCCTTTGGCACAAATCTTCACCGTTTCACCGATCTGAACCAAAATGTGTTTACTTACCCTTTGGAACCCTGCGAGTAACACTGTCTGCATGAAATTTTGGACAGACCACTCCATTCCCTGGATTTAGGCCCTTTGGCACAAATATACTCCGTTTCACCGATCTGAACCAAATTTTACATAGGTTACTTACCCTTTGGAACTCGACGAGTTACACTGATGCTTGAAATTTCCGACTGACAACTCCAATCCCTTCATTTAATTCCTTTGGCACAAATCTACACCGTTTCACCGACCTGAACCAACTTTTGTATACTTACCCTTTGGAACCCTGCGGGTGACACTGTTCACTTTAAATTTTGGACAGACCACTACATTCCCTGCATGTAGGCACTTTATCACAAATCTACACAGTTTCTCCTAATTGCACCAAATTTTACATACACTTTGAAACCCTGCTGGCAACACTGTCCACTTGATATTTTGGACAACGCTCTCTCTTCCCTACATTTAGAATAACAGACAAAATAAACTTGAGAACCACGTATTAAGGCCCAAGAACCATTCATGTCCGTAGTAGTGTAACTGTAAGAGTATTTTAATAAGTCTATTGTTGACGGGCAGGTCGGTCTGCATCACGTCACCCCTACCAGTGTTCTGGTGCAGAATTGCGAAAACAGTTGCATCTTTCGCTGTTTATAAATTGCAGTCACGGGGAGTAATTAGTGCAAAAGGATCTCTTAGGCCCCTTAAAACAGTTATCATCATGAAAATAATTATGCCTCTGTATAAGTGCAATGGTGTTGGTGCAGTACACTGACGTTACCAGCTGCAATAAGCGTTGGTGCTTTCAAATTTACCTTCATTTATTCCAAACCTTATCATTGAGCGCTATGTGGCGATAAATGATACTATTGCTACCTCAGTAGCTTGGGACAGCCGACGCTTTCCAAAGTGTTCTGATTATTTTCCTACGGCTCTATGGGACTAAAGACGACACTATTGGTCTCTACAGTTCTAACAGCCAATGAGATATAGGCCCCAGGTAGTGTCTTTTATTTCACTTACTACTCTTTCTAATCATTTTTAAAAAAATTGTTTGTAAATTACATGTGTCAGTGCTGTAGTTACAAAATAGCCG
Organism: Meconema thalassinum; assembly: GCA_946902985.2. Taxonomy (NCBI): domain Eukaryota; kingdom Metazoa; phylum Arthropoda; class Insecta; order Orthoptera; family Tettigoniidae; genus Meconema; species Meconema thalassinum. Next base: position 137,927,504 of record OX336390.1, on the reverse strand, counting down.
ATTCCCTGTTGATTATTATCATTACGGGAAAATGAACGGAATGTTACGTCCATTATGCTGTACTACTTATCACCCCCACTACAACCACCACCACCACCACCACCACCACAAAAAGTTATTTTTTAAATATGTTTTTCTGCTAGTTTAAGTATCATGTGCCAGTTCTGTAGTAGTAGGCCTATTCATTATCATCCATAAAACAAATAAATCCACCGGGCGAAGCCGGGCACTACTGCTCGTGATAAATAACAACGATAACAACAGTGCTTTTATTGCCGTCATCATCATTTTCCATCTCCAGTTTCCTGGGTGTGGCAAGCAAGCGCTCTCCATCTTGCCCAATCTTGGTACACCATTTGTTCTTGGACATCGTCCCAGTTAAAACCATTCTTCTCCGCCTCTGATCAAACTGCCTCTATCCATCGTATCCTTGGTCTTCCTCTTGGTTTCTTTTATTGTAAAATAGCATAATAAGTGAGAAGAGGCATAAGAAACAACACTTCAACGACTGTGTATATCTCAATTGCTACTACGGCAGCTAGTTCAAGTTGAAGCATTAACCCGAAACAGTGTTTCAAAACAAAGAGATTTAGGTGACTCCACAACAAGTGAAATATTCTCGCTTCATGATGAATCTAGTGACTTCCCTTGGGTCTAGGGATGAAAAGGGAAAATTAATAACTTCATTTCAAGACTCAGCAATTCTTCTAGGTTTGTGCCATGTCTTGTGTGGGGTTTCGCCTACTGTAGGACACCAAGCTGGCTCATCGGCGGGCTCTTGGTGTCCCCGCCCGGACCCCCACAGGAGTAACGAACTGCGCGTTACCTCCCTTTATATTAGGAGCAACTGCACCATATGACTGCGAGAACTAAAAGCTCAAGCAGCCTTAACCTCCCTATGAAGGCTTCCAAAAAGATGGTATATTGGCTTTCACGGCCAGTGAATTAAAACTCAGCATATCTTCTAGGTTTGTGCCGTGTCTTGTGTAGCCGTGAAAGCCAATATACCATCTTTTTGGAAGCCTTCATATGGAGGTTAAGGCTGCTTGAGCTTTTAGTTCTCGCAGTCAAGTGGTGCAGTTGCACAGGGAGGTGGTGTTGATTAGCGCAAAGGAAGTTCAGATAGGGAAATGTCCTATGCCTTCCAAGAAAGATCTTGCCGAAGCTGAAGCGAGTGGCATTAAAACTTAAAGAGTTAAGAAAAAAGAACGTTGGTTTCGTTACTTATAAAGAGAATATCGCATTGCTGACATGTGACTGTTTGTGAAGTGTTCAACTAGTGTTCATGAATAAAGTGTTGGACTTAATGCTAAGGACAAAATATGCAGTGTCATTTGCCCACGATGTGATACTTAGACTAAAAAAACTCAGTAACTCTCCAAGTTTTCTGTTTCCAGTGTGTAATCATTAGGCTAAGACCATTTTTTTCCCTTTTTCCCAGAGTAAGTTTTATCATTTTAAATGATCTTGTCGACTTCGTCGTTACGCTGGGGTCTGGCGTTACGTTACGGTGACGGGACGTAATGTACCCAGATGCACTGAGGTGTGTGACGTCATAGTACCGCTTGGTGCATGTGCTCCCCAACAATCTCTACTTCGTTAGTATAAGACAAAAATCCCCGATTCTTGGATGTCACGGGCCATCTCGAAAACCACTGGATGGATTTTGATGCGGTTTTCACCATTCTGTAAAGGATATCTCGAGGAAAGATTCTGTAGAAAATAATTTATGTATGATCAAAGAAGCCAATCAGCAACGATTTCAGTGAAAAAGTCGAAAACAAACTTGGCGTCCGTGTGCTTCTTAAGCTTACGCTGGGCAAACCGTTATAAATATCAATATACTATGAGCGTAAGAATTGATCAGCATGAAGAGTTCTACAAAAAAAGTCCGCGAGAGCATATCTCTATCTTCAATACATCGCCCACTATAAGTTATGCCCAAGATAGCGGGTTCAAACACGGCCGAAGCCGTCGGATTTTTTAAGAGCGTTAAAAATCCCTCAGTATGCCTTCCTTCGGAGGGGAAGTAAAGCCGGCGGTCCCATGTCATTGATTTATGGCATGTTAAAAAACCTTCCACTAATTACACCTGTGTGAAGCTAAATTGGATAGGTTAAGAATGTAAACAACGCTCTTTGGTTTCTACGTTCGTTGCCAAGAGCCGACTGCGGTGGCGTCTAGAAGTTAAGTTCTGAACTTGGCCTAGCAGTCATTGACGGTGGCGCTTGGCTGCAAAAGTAGGAACTATTTGAAAAATTATAAGTTACAGTCTGTACATAAATTGAAAAACAGATAACACACACTAATACAGTCATCACAATTAACACCGGTTATCAGACAGATTCTACACACACCCAAAGTACACGGGGCTACATGACCGCGTTGTCGCAGCCCCTAAACTTAAGAACCAACCACTATAAGTGTTTTATACTGGATGGAAGGGGCACGTCCCCGCGCGCTCTGGTGAGCGTGCGGCATCCCGCGCTCTTGACCTTGCTTTGCCCTTGGTTTGCACTTGCCATTCGCGAGTAATTTGAAACAAGATAAGCAAGATAAGTATTATGCAGATAATTTTCTAACATGTCAAGAGTCTTTGGCTTCGAGCGAAGTGAGAAGCCTCCAGCCTTTCTAGAATTTGTCAGCATTTCCTATAGCATTTAAAATGATACAAAGTCAAGTCTTTTAGACTGACTGTCGCTTTTATTCTCGTATTCTTCATTCTTGGTATAAGTAACACGTATGATCTTTTATAATTTAATTGTCATAACTATATTTTAAATTCATATGAATTTAAGTTCCTATGAAAGTCGGAAACAAACCAATTCTATTACCCTTTCACGAATTGATTGCCGGCGGTCAAGATGGGAACTATTCTTTGTATACTTGAGTCACACGTCACCCTGCTTCGCTGAAAGGTACAGTTGCGCGAGTAGGATATGACTCAGCTTCAGTAGCATCAGTCATCGTTTGACTGTCCGTGGTGACATGAGCTCCCGTGGTGCACAATGCTGTTTGACTTATGTGCAGAATGCACTCTGTCATCGCTGTGTTCCCCGCTTCGCCCCGCGGGCTCATGCTATAATAAACAACAAACGCTGGTGCAGCCACGCTCAGCGGCAATCAAATCTTAAATGGGCAATACGGACATTGCAAAATGGGCGAGGTAATTCAGCTGTTTCCCTCCTCTTAAACGATGCATTAGAGAGTTGAGAGGTCAAATTTAGCCATTTAAAGTGATTGCATCATAGTGGTAGGTTAACGAACGTTTCTGTTTGATGAAATGCTCGTGCTAACTTAAATAACCTATAATGATGAATTGATAGTTTTTAGCGGATTAATAAAGACAGTCCTCCGTAGCGTAGCGGTTAGCTGCCGGGGGAGGTCCTGGGTTCGATTCCCGGCTCTGCCACGAAATTTGAAAAGTGGTATGAGGACTGGAACTGGGTCTACTCAGTCCCGAGTGGTCCAAATGAGTAGAGGGGGTTTAATTCCCACTTCAGCCATCCTCAAAGTGGTTTTCCGTGGTTTACCACTTAGTCTTCGGGCAAATGCCGGGATGGTACATACCGTCAGGCCACGGCCGCCTCCTTCCCTCTTCCTTGTCTATCCCTCCCATTCTTCTCATCCCGTCCCATCCCTCATGAAGCCCCGTGTTCGCTTTGCAGGTGAGTTAGCCTGGGCGAGGTGTTAGTTCCGCCTCCCCAGTTGTATCCCCAAATCTCGATGTTAAGCTCCAGGACACTGCCCGTAGCGGCGGTGAAGGTGGGATCCCTAACTGAGTCCGTGGGAAAAGCCTACCTGGAGGGTAAACTGACTACGAACAAACAAGAGACTGATAGTCTGAAGGACTTCATATATTTTAAATACTAGCAGCCGAGTACCAAGAGGGCAGTGCGAGAACAGAGTTTCAAGATTCTATTTTGTTTCTTCACTGCCTACTTGATTGTTCTCGCACTGCCTTCTTGAAACTCTGTTCTCGCACTGCCTTCTTGGAACTCGGCTGCTACATAGTAATATGACGTCACACACCTCAGTGCATTCTAGGTACATTTCGTCCCGTCACCGTAACGTAACGCCAGACCTCAGCGTAACGACGAAGTCGACAAGATCATTTAAAATGATAAAAAATGATCTTTTATAATTTAACTGTCATAACTATGTTTTAAATTCATATGGATGAAAGTCCGTATGAAAGTCGGAAACAAACCAATTCTACCGCCAATGCAAAATGCGCGAGGTAGTATTCAGCTGTTTCTCCCCACTTTAACGATGCGTTAGAGAGTTAAGTGGTCAGATTTGGCCATTTAATGTAATTGCTATATAGTGGTAAGTTAACGAACGTTTCTGTTTGATGAAATGCTCGTGCAAACTTTAATAACCTTTAATGATGAATTGATAGTTCTTAGCGGATTAATAAAGACAGTAAGTAATAATCAGTAGGCCTAACACTCAAGAAAAGAAACAGGAGCACAGTTAGCGGCTGGAAGTGATGGGTAAAGAGTTAATTTAGGGTGTATGCTAACGAGGTGCCTATTGAAAGGCAGCGCACGCCGCTACCATCTTGCGCGTGCGGCTTGTGTCTCCCCCTTAAGTGTCCCGTGACAGGAATACTAGCAGCAGGCTTGTCTGAGTGCGCGCTCGCAAATTAATATACCACGTTAGTGTGAAAATGAGAATCCACAGCCTGCTTCCAGTCCACCGACCGGGTCAGGGAATGGAATGAATGAAGTCCCCATCTAGCGGCGAAGGGCTGCCGAAGCCTGTCGCACTCCTCTGGAGCAATGATTAAATGAATGACTGATGAAATGAAATGATAGTGGAGAGTGTTGCTGGAATGAAAATTTGTGACAGGGAAAACTGGAGTACCCGGAGAAAAACCTGTCTGCCTCCGCTTTGTCCAGCACAACTCTCACATGGAGTGACCGAGATTTGAACAACGACCCAGCAGTGAGAGGCTGGCGTGCTGCCGCCAAAGCCACGGAGGCTCACCACGTTAGTGTGAAGAATATTAGAAATCCTACTGTCAAGATAACCCTGGGCTAATTGTAGCCTACGAGTGTAATCGGTAGACCTAGTATCTTTATCCACTAGAAATGGTAAAATACCCATGCATTTCTACACGAAAAATGGTTTAAATATGCTCCAAAAATAAAAGACATAAGCTTTATAAAATACATAGAAATTCATGATTTGTCAAAATGAGAAACTCAGCTTCGATCATTGTAGTATGTACGACAGGTATTCCAATGAGTCTTATCGTTATCAGTCGGGTTATAGGCTCCATTAACATCATTGGCCAGTGTGAGAATCATGATTATTTTACCACCCCATAAACTTGACGGGCAGCTTTGGTAGCCTAGTTGGTATAATGCTGAGCTTCTATGCTTAAGGTCACGGTTTCAAACCCGGCCGAAGTCGTCGGATTTTTAAGAGCGTTAAAATCCCTTAGTATGCCTTCCTTAAGAGGGGAAGTAAAGCCGGCGGGCCCATGTCATAGATTTATAGCATGAAAAAGTACCTTCCACTAACTAGACTTGTGTGAAGCCAAAATTAGTAGGTTAGAATTGATAACGCTCTATAAGTACCAACGTTCGCCACCAGGTGCTGACTGCGATGCCATCTAGTAGCCAAGTCCGCAAGCTAGATATCGTGGACGGTAGCATTAGGTAGCAAAAGTTGGAACTACTTGAAATTACTCCCCCCAGGGGCTCACATCTAGTGGGACGTGGGTTGGCGACCATGGGGTTCCAGCTGAGTCCGGCATTGCTTCCACTTACTTGTACCGGGCTCCTCTCCGTCTTCTTTCCTGTCGACCTATCTTGGTCAACTCTTGTTCTCTTCCGACCCTGACGGTATTAGGGTATCCGAGGCCTAGGGAGTCCCTTTCTTTCTCGCCTTAATTGGTCCTTGTCTCATCTTTTCTGATACCCTCCTTCTACGAGGGGTCAGCCTTCTTTTTTTTTCCTGTTATCTCCCGCCTTCTGCTCAAGGCCCTCAAGGAGGCAGGGTGTATGTAGCCTCACCACATCTGGTGCACCCTAGATATTGCTACACCCTCAGGGACTCACGGCTGGTGAGTTCGGGAGTTGGCGACCCCGAGGGATTCCTGAGCTGGGTCCGGTTTTCACCCTTTTATCCATTGCCTCTGGTGTGGACTCTCTCCTATCTGCCTTTCATGGCTCTCCTTCCTTCCAGGTCCCTCAATCTGCATTCTTCGAGGGTTGAGGGCATTTCTTTTCCTCCTGCCCTTTATTTGCCTTCTTCTCCTTGTGTTTTCCATTTCTTCTTCTAGTATGTAAGTTAGTGGTTAGTTTTAGTTGGCCTATAGTTTATATTTCATTATCATCTTCACGATCACCCAAACTTTTAGTGGCCGATAACCTCGATGTTAGGCCCCTTAAAACAACAATTATCATCATCATCAACTTGAAATTACTGTCTGCAGTCCCTACTAGAATTTAAAAAGAAAACAGATAACACACACTAAAACAACCATCACAATTAACATCGGTTATCAGATTATACACACACCCAAAGTAAACGTGGCTACATGACCGGGTTGTCGCAGCCCCTAAACTACAGAACCAACCAACCATAAACTTGAAGCGTATGCAGCACTTAAATAGAATATTTCATGCCGCTGTCGGTAGTTTATCCTTTGCCCCTGGGGCGGCAAGCGTCTTTTGACTTAACTACAAGGTCATCAGCCTAATAATTTGTAGATGGCGGCCATGTATGTGTGCAAATCGGTTCCCTCTATATATTCAAACACGGTGAAACCGAATTGAACGAAATTTGGTACAGAGGTAGCACTAGAAAAGGGCACCTCAGGGTCATGTTTTATATCGCCGCCATCTTGACGGAAACGGAATGGCGGCCACCCAAATCTTAAAAAGCTTAAATCATATAACGACCAACCTAATAATTTGATCTCTACCAAATTTTGCAACAACATACCTTTTTGTGGGAATCATCTTATGACTGAACTACAAGGTCAGCAGCCCAATAGTTTGGAGATAGCGGGCATGTATTGAACCCTTATCATTGTGTCCAATAATAATGTTTCATATTATTAAAATTGCTGGAAATACTAAATACATGATATGCTGGATATTTGAGTAAAATTGATGTCGCAAGCAAACTGGACTTGGCAAGATGGGCTACGTGCTGGGTGGAAGCTACCGACAGTTTCACAACCAATGCTATTCTTATTCTTCTGAGAAAATCAGGTATGACGCTGAGGCGTACGTGACTATCGACAGGCCACGATGCTTGGTCCACGGCAAGGAGTGAGAGAGAGGAGAAGTGTCATGACGTCAAAATAAGGGCGGGATTTGTAAGGTCAGAACCCCGACGCCAACTTTACTGACAAATGAGAGGACAGGACGCCAGAACATAGCATCAGTGTGTTTTTGCGCGCCAATCGGTTATAAAAAGATCTAGCGATCGGTATGCGAGTTCGGTGGCAGATTCGCGACCTGTGAGAAATTACAAGATTTTTGAGAGGTCACACATAATTATAGGCCCATTATTAAAAATATTGAGGAGCTATTTCTCCCTCCATGGAAACTTTAGGCTTTCTGTATATAAACAAATGTCTGAGATGAACCGGGGCACTCCTAATTATTCTTCGACAGTCAATTTAAGATGTCCTTAAGACGGGCTATGTTTTTAAATTCTAGTTGTGTGTCGACAACTAAGTTATAAATGTCATAAATTGTGAGATGGCAATTAGCCATAAATAGGGAAAGTCTACGATTCTGCATAGGACTATATGAGGAAATAAAATACTCATAAAGTAGATAGAACAGTTTTAAAACTTTAATTTAATTGTGTTTTAACAGCGGCAAGATGACGACCATGGAAAGAAGACAACAAGTTTCATCCTCCATTACCATGAGTGTTATGGGCTAAAGGCCTAATGGTGGGAGATGACGAGGCGGGAGGCCTCTGGAAAGCGGTTTAAGTGATGAATACTAAAAAATTGATTTATTGATTTTGGACGAGGGGAATCGCGAGAGATGTGTGGAACTTTGTACAGATTTTATTTGTGTGGTTTAATTTAAATTTAGTGTTTGATTTCTTAACTGACATGCTTGTAGTAATTTTGGCATTACGTGACAATTATGTTGTACAGTAATTTTGTAACTTAAATGTTGTCCTTATGTATACGTAAATGTTATAGCGATATGGCCGCATATGATTAACGTATCAATAAAAAGTGTAGCCATGAATGAGAACCTAGGAACGAAAATGATAAATGGACTGGATTCATGATAATGTAAAACAAAACTAGATGTGGGGGGAAAAATTAGTGTTTTAGTTGCTTTTTATAACTCGGGCTAATTCTGATTCCAGTAATTAATTCTTTATTGTCATTTGGACAAGTTGTGTCTCATTTATCTGAAGGGTGTGCTGGTTCATATGCTGCGACGAGATCTTCGAGAGTGTGCCACGTATTCTTGGGTGTAAGTGTGATGGCGAGGAAAGGTAAAGCCTGTCCTTGACTGTAATAATCATTCCGGCAAATTAGTTACCTATGGGGCTAAATTTGACCTGGAGATGTGTTCTTGAAAATCCCTGAGAGGATGTTTTGAGATAATGTGATATTATGTATTTACGCGTTTAACAGGTGACGATTGGCAAAGATCGCTGGACGCTGGCTATGCGCCAGAATCTATATTTAGCGTGGCACACATTTCTACAATGGGGGAAGGAATCAGCCACTTACTCAGATATGCGATAACAGACCCGGCTGTCTCCAGCTCTGTTATGACACGTAAATGTTTGCTTTAAAGCCTGATGAGTTAAGGTTATTTTATTTGGTTTAATTTGGGGAGTTGCCATGTTGTGGATCCGAGGGTTTTTATCATGACTACGACTTATTTGTTCATTGTTTAAACGCCAAATTTTTCCGGCGTGAATTTAAAATTTGTATTTGTTGTTGTTGGCTCTTATATCAAGGCCATTGTATTCATTATAAATATAATTTGGCAATCGGCCAAACTTGTTCATGTCACGTTGTGCTTTCCTAGTGTTTGAGGTATAAGACGGTTATTCCGCAGCCGTTATTTTAAATAATACACACGTGTATTTGGTTGTGGTAATCTAAGGTTAGAGCAGGTCAGTAGTGTATTTAAATATGTAATTGTTGTTCCCACATTTCCGTAATTCGTCTTCGCAGTACGGAGTTCGTTCCCGAACCGAATGTTTTGGTCGGAAACGAGCGCCCGTCAAAGTGCTCATTACTTGAACTAGTCTTAAAACGCGTGTCGCTCATAAATATTAAATTCTTGTACTATTTGTATTTGTTGTTATTTTTGGATCCTGTGATCCGTTTTCCTTTGTTACTTTGAATTAAGTGACATTGCAGTCACAACGCTTGTTTGACAGCTGTCATGCCGTGTTATCATGGTACGTCAGACTAGTCAGTGTCAGATCTGTTCACGTGCGAGTGAACTAATTTAAGGGTGGTTTATTGTTAAGTGTTTTATGTTTGATTCAGTTATTAAATTTCATTTGTTAGTAGATCCTGTTGTTTTCTTGGCTTTGTAATAATTAGTTAACCTTATGAAACCTGGAAGTTATTTTGATAGCATAAAATCCCTAAATCACATTCACAAGAATCCATTACGACCCCGAAACCTCGAATCTTGTATACATGCTATTATCCAAGGGTACATAAGAGTTACTTTGTCGCCCAACGTGGGGAAATTTGTGTTTTAGAGTTAAAAAAATAGATCACCGGCATGTGATAAGTTTATTAACGTAAGTTAGGCGAAGATAGTACCGCCAAATGTTTGAAAATATAAAGTCATGGAGTTTGCAGTAAAGTAAATGTGGAACAAGTTAAGTGTTTGAACTTTGATTAAAATTCGAACAAACTGTTCCAGGCGCCCAATAAATTTCAATTAGCTTTGTGTATAAAGGCCAAACTCAAAAGATTATTGGACAGGAAGGTTAGACCTTAAAAACTAATTAATACTCTATTAATTGGTTAAAAATTTGTAAATGAAGTAAGGCCAGAAAGATTATAACTGAAACAAAGTGTTAAAAATTAAATGGAATAATAAGTAAATTATACTCAGTGATGCTATAGTTTGTGGGAGTAATTTAAAGTAAATGAACTGAGTATGTAAAGGGTTAATGTGTGTATATTTAATATATGTGAGCGCGCGTATCCAGGGCTCCGCCCTTATGTCATTTCCCTATGTCTCAAATATATTATTGTTGTGATGGCAACTCTGGGAGAAATCCGCGAAGTGATTGAACTAGCATCCGCACGTACGCGAGAACAACTTAGTGAGATGAGAAAGGACATAACCAATGAATTAAAGACACAGTTAGCGGCAAATAGTGATGAAATGCAGACACAGATAGCGGCTATAAATAAACAATCGGTAGAAATGCAGACACATTTAGCGGCAAATAGTGTAGAAATGCAGACACAGTTAGCGGCAAATAGTGCAGAAATGCAGACACAGTTAGCGGCAAATAGTGAAGAAATACAGACACAGTTAAACACAAAACTAACTGAAGTGAACAAAATATAAATCAGAAAATCGCTACACAAAACACTCTGGTTATTGAACAATTACATAGGCAGTCCGAGAAAAACAATGAAATGTTAAACACACAAGACGAAAGGAACACTCAAAACTTAGCTACGCTAACGGTAGAAATCAAAAGGCACACAAAGAACAGCTAATCCAATCAGCAAAGGACGTTAGCACTAACAATACCAAACAATTAGGAATAATAAAAGGTATCGAAGATTCGTTTAAAAAGGAAATAAAAGGAATGGATGAGACTGTTATGGCAAAACTAGCACAAATCGAGCAAGCGTGTTTGACCAACTAATCTGAGATTAAAGAAGCACACACAAACTTAGAAAAAGGTTTGAGAGGATCGAACGAGGGACACAGGGTATGCAAGATCAGATAATTACTGTAGGTAACAATATCACTGGCTTAGTGACGGAACTCAACAAATTACAATCAATTGTGAAATGGAAAAAGTTAGAAATTGACCAGAAAGAAATTAAACAAACATTAGAGCAGAACAGCATTTCTCTGGGAGAAAGGATAGATAAAGTCGAAGATAATCAGGAGGCTAGTCAACAGGAAGTCGAAAAGCACATTGATAAATTGAAGGATACTATTGGAAGAGATTGGACCAAGATGAGCGCTGATTCGAAAGATGAATGGCTCGCAGTAAGCAAGAAGCTAGGGGAAAATAACGCGAAAATACAGGCGTTAGAAGAAAATATGAAGTTAAGATTTCAAATTCAAGAGGACCGCATGATAAAATCGGAATTGCTGTCACTTGGACATAATACGATGTTTGCGACACTAATGGAAAAGGGGAAAGGGGAGAATGCGGAAAGAGAGCACACAGTAGACAGCCACGAGCTTGGGCAAAGTCCAAGAACGATAGACACGCAAGCATTCCAGAATTATGAGGGTCGTAGCTCGACACCTCAAAACACACAACTTCCCACGCAAGTTATACAAGTTATCCGTGGAAACGAATTTAAACCGAATAAGTTTTTACCAGAGAGCGGAGGGACACCTAAAGCTTTCTTAAGAGAACTGACAGAATATTTTTCGGACCAAAATGTTAGGTCAACGCGACAATTAAGAATGGTTGAAAAATTTTTGGCGGGCCCAGCACTTACGTGGTATCGTGGATTTAAGAACACATTTAAATCAATGGAAGGGTTCCAGAAGGCCTTCCTAAGCAAATACTGGAGTGGTTCATATCAACAAAGCTTGCGAATGGACTTATACTCGCGCAAATACCATTCCACGCATCAGACGAAATATGCAGATTTTTTGCCATGCAACTTGTCAAATTGCAGGATCATGATAATCCCCCAAGCGAAATGGAGCTAATAACTACTATAAGAAAACAAATGCCTATTAGCGTTCAGCAATTCTTGGTGGCGGCAAATATTACGACCGTGGTCCAGGCACAAGAGGTATGGAGGAGGATAGATGAAACCACTAATTACATCAACCCGAGAGAGAAGAGACAGATAGAGTTAGTTAATGCAGTCGAAGTAGTCAAGACACCGAACAAAAACAAGAGGTCGCAAGCTACAAACACGGGGGATAATCAAAGGCGGCCGAACACAGAAGAAAATGAGCCGAGATCTCAACCGAGATATGAAAATAGGGACAAAAACCATTACAATCAGGAAGAAACTAACCGCTACTGGAACACAAACAATCAGCAGTGGCGAGATAATAGGAGATACCAAACATCATACAATAGGAATAATAATAATAACGCACCTTATAATCAGGGATGGCGTGGAGGGCAGTATAATCAACAATACAGGCCCAGGGACAATAGGCGTTACAACCAACAACATAACGCACAAGATAACCAGCGGTTTAACGAGAAATCGGATCCAAGGGAGGACCGAAGAAATTGGTACGATAGACACGCTGACCCGCAACAGTACATGGAGGAGCCACGTAACATGGAAGGAAAATATAAGGATTAATGGGAAAGAGCAATAGATCGGCGGAAGAATCCCGACACCCACGAGGAGGAAAACGGAACACATCAAATGTTGGAGGCCATGCATGTAGAAGCCCAGAGATATTTGGAGGAGCTGCATGGAGAAGAAGAAAATAGAGCAGCCGACAATAGGAAACAGAAGAATAGCAGGAGAGATTCGCAGGCCGTGTCAGGCAAGGGTCTCGAAATATGGTGAAGAAATTTATCGTACGGGAATCGGAGAAGAAGAAGGGAGAAGGAAGAAGATGGCAACGTGGGGGAGAAGAAGGAGATGACATCACGGTAGAATGGAGAAAAGACAGGAGCGGCTTAAGGAAGTTCGACTAGGGGTTACGAATTTAGGTAACAACGCCTACAGAGTCCGGGAGGTGAGCACAGGAAACATGGCAGTGTATAATATTTCAAACTTAATATTGTATCATCAGAGAGAGCCATACGAACCGAAAAATAATGTTACTGCAGCAAATTAAGCATTCGCCTGATAACATACAACAAAAGATACGGGGGGACACTAGTACTGAATGCGCTCGAAAGACAGCCCTGACGTGTTTAAAAATTCAGGCGGAAGTTGTAAATGAGCAATGTTGATGTTTTGAAAGAGTGAGAAGGGAGACGAGTAGCAAAGAGAGAGGCCGGAGGGCACAAGCGTACAGGAATTTCCTAATGATTTTGGAGCGAGACGGCTACTGAAACAGACAGAGGCGGACAGTCATTTTATTTTGAGGGTGACCAGCAATTTCAAATTTGAGCCAGAAAAATTAAGGGTGTGAAATTCGACTTCATACAGAGTTCGAATTTCATCAACTAGGGGTCAGATGAACCCTTATCATTGTGTCCAATAATAATGTTTCATATTATTAAAATTGCTGGAAATACGAAATACATGATATACTGGATATTTGAGTAAAATTGATGTAGCAAGCAAACTGGACTTGGCAAGATGGGCTACGTGCTGGGTGGAAGCTACCGACAGTTTCACAACCAATGCTATTCTTATTCTTCTGAGAAAATCAGGTATGACGCTGAGGCGTACGTGATTATCGACAGGACACGATGCTTGGTCCACGGCAAGGAGTGAGAGAGAGGAGAAGTGTCGTGACGTCAAAATAAGGGCGGGATTTGTAAGGTCAGAACCCCGACGCCAACTTTACTGACAAATGAGAGGACAGGATGCCAGAACATAGCATCAGTGTGTTTTTGCGCGCCAATCGGTTATAAAAAGATCTAGCGATCGGTTTGCGTGTTAGGCGGCAGATTCGCGACCTGTGAGAAATTACAAGATTATTGAGAGATCACACATAATTATAGGCCCATTATTAAAAATATTGAGGAGCTATTTCTCCCTCCATGGAAACTTTAGGCTTTCTGTATATAAACAAATGTCTGAGATGAACCGAGGCACTCCTAATTATTCTTCGACAGTCAATTTAAGATGTCCTTAAGACGGGCTATGTTTTTAAATTCTAGTTGTCGACAACTAAGTTATAAATGTCATAAATTGTGAGATGGCAATTAGCCATAAATAGGGAAAGTCTACGATTCTGCATAGGGCTATATGAGGAAATAAAATACTCATAAAGTAGATAGAACAGTTTTAAAACTTTAATTTAATTGTGTTTTAACAGCGGCAAGTTGACGACCATGGAAAGAAGACAACAAGTTTCATCCTCCATTACCATGAGTGTTATGGGCTAAAGGCCTAATGGTGGGAGATGACGAGGCGGGAAGCCTCTGGAAAGCGGTTTAAGTGATGAGTATTAAAAAATTGATTTATTGATTTTGGACGAGGGGAATCGCGAGAGATGTGTGGAACTTTGTACAGATTTTATTTGTGTGGTTTAATTTAAATTTAGGGTTTTGATTTCTTGACTGACATGCGTGTAGTAATTTTGGCATTACGTGACAATGATGTTGTACAGTAATTTTGTAACTTAAATGTTGTCCTTATGTATACGTAAATTTTATAGCGATATGGCCGCTTATGATTAACTTATCAATAAAAAGTGTAGCCATGAATGAGAATCTAGGAACGAAAATGATAAATGGACTGGATTCATGATAATGTAAAACAAAACTAGATGTGGGGGGAAAAATTAGTGTTTTAGTTGCTTTTTATAACTCGGGCTAATTCTGATTCCAGTAATTAATTCTTTATTGTCATTTGGACAAGTTGTGTCTCATTTATCTGAAGGGTGTGCTGGTTCATATGCTGCGACGAGATCTTCGAGAGTGTGCCACGTATTCTTGGGTGTAAGTGTGATGGCGAGGAAAGGTAAAGCCTGTCCTTGACTGTAATAATCATTCCGGCAAATTAGTTACCTATGGGGCTAAATTTGACCTGGAGATGTGTTCTTGAAAATCCCTGAGAGGATGTTTTGAGATAATGTGATATTATGTATTTACGCGTTTAACAGGTGACGATTGGCAAAGATCGCTGGACGCTGGCTATGCGCCAGAATCTATATTTAGCGTGGCACACGTTTCTACGATGGGGGAAGGAATCAGCCACTTACTCAGATATGCGATAACAGACCCGGCTGTCTCCAGCTCTGTTATGACACGTAAATGTTTGCTTTAAAGCCTGATGAGTAAAGGTTATTTTATTTGGTTTCATTCGGGGAGTAGCCATGTTGTGGATCCGAGGGTTTTTATCATGACTACGACTTATTTGTTCATTGTTTAAACGCCAATTTTTTCCGGCGTGAATTTAAAATTTGTATTTGTTGTTGTTGACTCTTATTTCAGGGCCATTGTATTCATTATAAATATAATTTGGCAATCGGCCAAACTTGTTCATGTCACGTTGTGCTTTCCTAGTGTTTGAGGTATAAGACGGTTATTCCGCAGCCCTTATTTTAAATAATACACACGTGTATTTGGTTGTGGTAATCTAAGGTTAGAGCAGGTCAGTAGTGTATTTAAATATGTAATTGTTGTTCCCACATTTCCGTAATTCGTCTTCGCAGTACGGAGTTCGTTCCCGAACCGAATGTTTTGGTCGGAAACGAGCGCCCGTCAAAGTGCTCATTACTTGAACTAGTCTTAAAACGCGTGTCGCTCATAAATATTAAATTCTTGTACTATTTGTATTTGTTGTTATTTTTGGATCCTGTGATCCGTTTTCCTTTGTTACTTTGAATTAAGTGACATTGCAGTCACAACGCTTGTTTGACAGCTGTCATGCCGTGTTATCATGGTACGTCAGACTAGTCAGTGTCAGATCTGTTCACGTGCGAGTGAACTAATTTAAGGGTGGTTTATTGTTAAGTGTTTTATGTTTGATTCAGTTATTAAATTTCATTTGTTAGTAGATCCTGTTGTTTTCTTGGCTTTGTAATAATTAGTTAACCTTATGAACCCTGGAAGTTATTTTGATAGCAAAAAATCTCTAAATCGCATTCACAAGAATCCATTACGACCCCGAAACCTCGAATCTTGTATACATGCTATTATCCAAGGGTACAGTATGTGTGCAAATCGATTCACCATATCAATTCAAACACGGTGAAAACGAATTGAATGAAAATCGATTCACCATATCAATTCAAACACGGTGAAAACGAATTGAATGAAAATTTTTACAGAGGTAGCACTAGCAAAGGGCACCTCTTATTCATGTCTTATATCCGTATAACACATTGTATTTCAACAAGCTATTACACCCAACATTCAATTATACTCCTTGAAATGGACAAAGAGTTATAACAGTACCCATGCATTTAGGAGAAAGTGGGCTATATATTCTTCACTGAACATCTTGTTTTTATTTTGTATTTTAATGTATTTTCATGTATTATCTGTGTGTAAACAATTGCTTGCTACTATAATTGGGGCACTGCACTGTTGTGGTAATAAATAAATAATTAAATAAATAAATGCCAGGATGGTACTTAGCATAACTAGCTTAAGGCCACGGTTGAATTTTACTCCCAATCATAGCCACAATTACAAGAACACACACTAGTATAGCCATGACATTGACACAGGTTATCAGGCAGATTCCACACACCCAAGTAGATGGGGATTTATGACGACGACGATTGTAAACAGCACAATAAAAGATTTACATTTAATTCATCGAGGAGCTTTGCGACATCGTGGTCATGTAGCCCCGTGTACTTGTGTGTGTGTGGAATTTGTCCCATTAACTGTGTTATTGTGGGGACTGTAGTCTATTAGTATTGAACCCGAGGAGGTTATGCTGACTGGAATCGAACGTGGTTCTCAGAGACTGTGATCTCAGTATGAAGGTTCCATCAGGGAACGAACCAGAGATCTGTAAGAGGCAGTTTCATGTAAAAAAAAAACCTCGAAAGAAGTGTATATTTAATCACTGGTGTGATTTTTGGTGCAATGACATTATTTATTAAAATAATGCAGGGAAAAATGAGCAGATTACAGCATTATTAGACTACTTGGTGTAGGCTATACGAGGCTTGAAGCACGGAGAGGACAGAGTTGACATTTTACAAATTAGCCCAGAATTGTGGGTGGGGCCCAGTGGAGCCATGTCCATCTCTGTGACCCCATTCTGTCGTCTGGAGCAGGGGGAGGCCTGAATAATGACCCAGTTATTCCCCGACGGAGAATAGATTTGAGGAGTGGGAGGAGAAATGCCCAGGAAAATCATTGATTACTCGTGATTGGAGCAACGAATTGAGATGAGAGTTGCTCACAGATGAATCTGTTGGCAGGAGGCTAATTTTAGAGCCTTTTACCTGCGAAATTGGGGCATATTTAACGAAGTGCGGAAGGACTGTAAAACGACCATTGTGCGCGGATAGATTTGAGAATGTTGCCGGGGAATACCCGTAAGATAGCGTCCCACGCTATGGAGAAAGGAATTAATATTAATTAATTGGACGAGCGATTCCTTTGCACGCAGATAGTTTTGGAATCTGTGAAGAAAGAGGAACCCAATGATCATGGTTTGGAGACCAGATTCACGCTGTGAGAGGAGCCAAGATTTCGCGGGAAGATTTCGCCCTACTTTCAGTGAGAATCTGATATAAGGGAGTAGACCCTTGGAGGAGCGCTCTGTCTCAACCCAGTCTCTCTCAGTTCAAGCTCAGTCTACGCGCAGTTCACGTGCAGTGTGCACCCAGTTACAGCCCAAGTAGCAGTCTTACGCAGTCTTCACGACGTTAGAAGTTACCTAGTGGTAGCACAGTTGCAGTAAGTTGCAGTCAGTATGCAACAAGTACGAGGGCAGTACGAGACAGTACGTAAGCAGTATACAGCAGTCTTCAAGTAAGGTACGAGCAGTCTTCAAGTGAACCTTCAGTCAGGTACAGCCACTTTGAAGCAAGTTCGTCAAGGCAGAACGCATGGCGGTTCTACTCATAATAGACACCGAACAAAGACTGGTACATGTAAGTGAAGCATTTTATAAGCTTGTATGAATAATAGTCGTGCTATAGGCATATCAGCAGTACGAACTATGCCGTGTTCAGTTACGAAGCACCGTTTAGGCTAATGGCAGAACTATTGTAAATAATTATTTGTGTAAAGTATTGGACAGTGTTGAGCGCAATGTGTAAAGTATTGAATGATCGTATATGTGTAATTACGATGGTAGGCGCTAAATGAAACTCTATGAGGTGTTTGGTAATGTCATGAGAGTACCAGATGATAACTCAGGACGGGAGCTAGCATATTTATGCAACGCAGGACGCTTACTGTAGGAGTAAGAATAATAAAAACTGTTGGTGAATTCCGAAAGCAGGCAAACCAGACTTTCAATCAGAAGTTGATAGGAGCACGGGAGATGCTGTCGACACCTGCAATTTCGATCTTTGCTAGGAAATTTAAGCATTGAAAAGTGTATAAAGTGACGTGTGTTAAGTGTACAACATATGTAAAATATCCTTTAGAGTAGTGATTAGATAAGTGTTTCACATGTTTGGGAGCAATAGCTTCATGAGAGTTATGCAACGTGTCGTGTTGTTGATGAAAATTATGTGTTATAAAATGTGTGTTTGCAAGATGAATATGTCGCGTTAAACCTGCTAATGGCGGGCGACATGGAGAAATATGATTGGTTGGAGCCACCATAGACGCCTATAGAAATGTAAGTACCCCACAAGTTATGATTATGTAGAAATATGGGCCACTGCATGTTGTGAATTCCGTAAAGATGCCAGTAAAAATCAGTTTAGGAGGCAGATCCTCCATGTTTAATCATTATTGTGTTGATTTTAATAGAGTTGAGATGTTAATTTGCATCATTAAGTGGAGTAATTATTCCCACTATGAATTAAGAATGGCAATCAGTTATGTAAATGTGACGAGCACTATTGTTCGGATTTTAAGACGTTTAGCTAGGTCGGATTTTGGTAAAGTTATGTGAGAATAATAATAAAGAATGAGTTTGGTCATTTATGTCAGTGAGATTAATAAGAATAATAAAGTAATGAGTTTTGTCATTTATGTCAGTGAGATTAATGGTAATAATAATAATGAATATTAAAAGTATGAATGAACACATCAGGAAACAAATAAATGTTATAAGCGAGAGATTTACGCTAATTGCAAGACTTATCAATCTAAGCAGTAAGATGATACAGTAAGATTACATTACAGTAATTAAGGAAAGAAGTTTTATATCAGAATATTGCATATATTCAGTAATGATGCCAGGCATGAAAGAGCTTTTAGTGGATTGAATTTGCAGCTTATATGAGAAGCTTATAGAGTAATTGTTAGATTTCTCTTAATAATATAGGTCGGAGGTCGTAGCATTGAGTAAGGGGCCAGATGGTCTATTCTACGTATGAAATCTCCTATGATATGGGCATAAGTGGAGATATAATTTTATGCCAGAGTTGTAGTGTGTACCCTAGCTCTGAGGAAGGATATGAGAGTGTTCCGGGTTGGGATCCTGTGATAGAGACGAGGAGAACGAGGACACCTCGAAACTCTATGGTCTCCCGAGAACTTATTTGATGAGTTATTCCGCTTGTGGTAGCGAAACTCATGGCGACAGCTGCAGTGAGCGCCTATATTTTACTTGAGACATCGGTTACCCGTCAGACTAATGCATTACGAACCCCGAACCTTCATGTTGAATGGAGGCCAGTAATTATTATATCCTCTGTGTAGGAGTAATTATAAAAGCTCGTTCAATACCTGTTTGCATAATAGTCAATTAAGATCCTTTGGGATATGTGTGTCGGTCAGACAACAGTATTTGTCTTGTAAATCTTTACTGCTTAGAAAGGGAAGCATTCAAAACCTTTAAGGAGGGTCGAGGTAATTGGTGGAACACCCATCCCACTTTCTATTGTGTGCGGACTCCTCTAGCCGAGGGTCTGCAGTCTAAACTCGAACCGTCAAGGCAAGTTGAAAGGGACAGATTTTCGACCCTGGTAAATGACATATAATGAAAGATTGTTATGTTGAGTAATGTAGCCATGTGGTTTAGGAACACATGGATAATTATAGAATATCCTGATGGTTCATTAGTTTAGCTATCTGACGAATAGTTAGATGATGTATTTGTACTGTCACTGAAACCAAGTTTTGAAGTTAGTTACCAGATGCCAATCGCCACGAGAGCGAGGTAATCTAATTTGAACATCCGACACAAGCTATAACGTAACGTTTTATGTAGGAATCACATACAGCATGCAATGGAACCATATAAATAGAGGAAGTGGAGGGGTAGCTTACATAATTAGGGAGTTGCACGTTGATTGCGGTGCAACGTCCGAATAGGTAAATGCATGCAAGCATTTGTTTGGTGAGAAGAGAAAAATCAAAACACGCACGGCACACATAATTGTTAAAACCAAGAGGTTTAAGGAATAATTAATTTGTGATATTAAAGAAGTCACATTGTATGACTGTTATGTTAATGTACAGTTTGTATTGAAGTCGTAGGTGCATCAGCGCACTAGAATATCTTTATGTAATTCACGTAAGGGTACAGCTTTATGGTTTAATATGATTTTATTATGATTTCATTTTTGTTTGTTTGTGGATTGTGGAAGTAAAATTTTTGTTTGCTTTGTTTTTTTATGGTTTTTGGGATTGTTTTTGTGTTTGAAGCCATGATTTTCATTTACTAAATTAAAGTTTTAGAATAGAGTTGTGCCTTGTTATTGTAGAGTTGTTACCTTATAGCCTCAAATCCACAATATGCACTGCTCATTTGGGGGAACGGCACGCGCCTGAGACCTGATGCTAGCTGGAGGCAGCTGCATATTTACCATCGAGATTACTAACATGGGTACATGGGATTTGATGTCCTATACTGTGATTTGAGCTATCGGTACAACTAAAGTCGGTCAGATCTAGTGCACACAACTCTATTAAAGTAAGAATTAACGAAGTAGGGAATGACCGCTCCTATCCTAGCTAAGTTCCGATACGTACATATAAATTTTGATAGATGTATAAGTACAGTTCTACTCCTTTGTAAGTATGACACTAATTTATCATGGCCCAAGCGACGTGGGACGGTATTAATTCATTATGGAACCGCCTGCGTCAGTGTAATATGAGCGATCTTGGCATTGCACATGCCTGGCATACATGAATGATGTACATGAGTCTTCTATTTATCATGGCGCCCAGGTACGTGGAGCTTATGGGATTTAGGGAAAACCCATAGATTTTTATGGTATTTCATGGGGAAAACCATAGTAATTGTTTTGCCTCAAACTGTGTTTGAGTGATTTTTGAATTCAGTAGGCTTTTTATGTAACGCAGAATCTCTCTATTGAGAAGAGAATTGCCCAAGGGTATGAGCGCTACATACCAGATCCACAATCTACCATAATATTATCAGGTTTTGTACGACTTCACAATATGTGTGCAGTGTTTGATGTTTCTCTTCGAAACGTATCCACATATTTTTCCAGGAAGCCTGCCTGCATATTTAAGTGTGTTATTGTAAAATGTCAGGTACGGAGGAAATCTTGCAGGTTATTGCAGGATTGAAACAGCATTTTGATGCTGCTAACGAGCAGAATAAACTGGAAGCCAAGGCTTTCCAGGATAGCATAAACACTCGTTTAGATGCCAATCAGGAGGCAATTAATGCAACTCAGGTTGAAATAAACAACCGTTTAGATGCAAATCAGGTTGCAATAAATAATAACCAGATTGAATTAAACAATAAGTTAGGTCAAATGCAAGAGGTAATTAAGACCGAAGTAACAGATACTGTTGTAAGCATTGTATCGGAAATGCAGGTTAAAACTGATAAACGTTTCGAGGCTATAGAAGCCAAACTTGAGGGTAATTTACAAGCGTGTAAGCATGCTCAGGAGGAAACCAACAGTAGATTAGATGCGTTGTCTAACGATATTAAGGATATTCAAATCCAAAATGAGGCGAATCTCGAACGCCAAGCGAAACAGTTCGCAGAGTTTACAAGAACGGTAGACCAGAGATTAGAGGAGAACGACTCCAAATGGGACCAGAAATTGAAAAGCTATGCTAGAGCAATTAACGGTGACCTCAAGAAACAGGACCAGAATATATTAGGTCAATGCCAGGAAATAGGCGAAATTAAGGCTATCGCTCATGAAAGTAAGGAGCTGGTAAGCAACGTGAAAAGTCAGATGGGCAAAGTTAATCAAGAACTGGACCAAGTTCAAAGTGACATTGTCATAGTTAACAAAAGGCAAGAGGAGAATAGAGGTGAGATCACGAAGGTCCGGAATGAATTGTCTAAAGTCAATGGACACATTCAAGATGAAATTAAAGGGTTAAGAGAAGAACTCGAAATAAGAGAAGGCCAGAAAACAGAGGCAAGCGACAAGACCCTTGCTCAAATTAAAGAAGATGTAGAGGATGAAATATCCCATATCAAACAAAGTCTGAAAGAAGACAAGGTGAAAATATTTCAAGTAGCCGAGGAAAACCGAGATAGGCTTACAAGAATAGAGAAAGAAGTCATTACTCGCCTAGAAAGAGCAGAGATGCGCCACAATCAAATGGAGACTAGGATAATAGCACAGGAGGAAACGCTTCTGAAAGGTCCTAAGTCAAGTGAAGGCAGCATGGAGGATATGAGGAAAACAAGGTGGGCAGACTTGGAAACCCAACCTATGAGCAGGAATGCTACAAGCCCAGGGGAAAGTCCTTATATGACGCCAGGTGTACCAATTGCGGCATCGACGCCACATGAAAATGCTATGCACACCCAGGTGATAAACGTCATTAGGGCAAGCGAAGAAAAACCAAGGAAATTTTCAGGTAGCCACTGTAGTATGACACCAAAATATTGGTTAAAGGAAGTGACTGAACATCTAAATGATGCACGAATACCGCAGGAGCGTAGGCTACGTGCTATAGAGAAATTAACAGAGGGAGAGTGCGCATTATGGTTTCGCAGCTTCCGTTACACTTTTGATACTGTTGAGGAGTTCCGTGAGGCATTCTTGAAGAGATATTGGGACGCCGCGACTCAACAGAATTTACGGTTGGATTTATATGCAAAGAAATACAGTACTAATAATCCGACAAAGTACGCAGAATTTTTCATATCGCAGATGTGTCGCTTTAAAGAGCTGGATCAAAAACCAAGCGAACTGGAGCTATGTATTGCTATCGCCAAACAGCTTCCATACGAGATCCAAAGGCTACTAATCTCGGCTAATGCGAAAACTGCTATGGAAATGGAGACAGTTCTAAGGCAACTGGACCTCACCACAGCAAATACAATGCGTCAGAGTCGAACCGTGGAACAAGTCCACGTGACCAACACACAGACTGACCAACAGCAAGCTCCAAGGAACAACAAAGCTACGAGCACAGAAACCTTAGATTCCTATGGACGGCAATGGGAACAGGAACCCAGAAGATGGCAGTCAAAATTCAAAGGAAATGCTAATAGAGGAGGAAGAGGTCGAAGTTCGTGGAGTAAGCAGAATAACAGGGGTAAACCGTACCATAACAATGGAGGTAATAATGGCCAAGAAGGCAATAATAGAAATTGGAGACCCCAATAAAGAAGAAGTAACTTCGATGACGAGGTAGAAGAACGATACCATGCTTCTTTGCGATACCTCGAAGAAAGGGGAGATGAGCCCCAGAAACAACAAGTTCGATGGCAAGAAGTCATGCAGAACAGGACATCGCCAGACAGATATGGAGATGGAGCTAAGAGTTTGGAACTAAAGCGCAGCGAACAGGAGAGAAGAAACTCAAAGGGGGCGGGCGCTGAAGAAAAAAAAACGCCAAAATTAGAAGAGTTTGAGACTGATGGATGGAAGTCTATTAATATCATCAATTGGATAGCCAAACCAGAAGAACTGATTGAGGATACAGGAGGACCACAGGTCCTGGTCAAGAGAGAATTGCCTATTATAATTGTAAGAGTGGCAGGATTAAAAGTCAGAAGTCTGCTAGACACAGGGTCAACCGTGAGCCTTATGACACAAGCTCTATATAATGAAATAGCCCGGAGAGAGAACATTTTGAAAATACCGATCTCTAGTGTCAAGATTAAAGGGGTAATTCCAGACCGAACAATGATATGTAAATGCCAGGTATTCCTAGATTTACAGATAGGAGGCTCTATTTTCTCACAGAGTTTTCTGTTAGTAAACAAACTGCCTTATAACCTACTTATTGGGGCAGAGTTTATAAGGGAATACAGAGTGATAATCGACCTAGCACAGGACAGGGTTATGTTCCATGTGAATGAAGAAGCTGAAGGCTTAGAGGTCGCACTCAATGAGATTGAACCAGGATCAAGTGAACAAGTATGGCATATATACAGAGATGTGGCTGAGGAGGGAGTGTTAGCTATTGAGCAGTTAGAAGAGGAGCTTACAACACTAGCCACAGACTTGGAAAAAGATCTGGAACCCAAATTGGAAGAATATATTTCGGAAAAGCTAGAAGAAGCGAAAATTGGGCTAAAAGAGAAGGAAAATTTAAAGCAGTTATTACTGGAACAGAAGGAAGTCTTTGATTCGAGACCTGGTCGGATAAAGAACTTCACTTATGCTTTTCAAGTCAGTGATTGGACACCATTTAGGCAGAAACCCTACCCTATAGCTGAAAAGCATTATGCTAAAGTGAAAGAGGCAATTCAGGAGATGTTGGAGGCCGGTGTTATTGAGAAGACACCTACGCCTTATGTAAGTCCATTGGTAATTGTACCAAAGACAGACGGATCTGTCAGAGTCTGCCTGGACCTGAGACGCTTAAATTTGCGAGTTATTCCGGAATTTGACCAAGTGCCACCTATTAAAGAGATCCTCAGGAAGTTTAAAGGAAAAACCATATTCACAAATTTGGATATCACATCCAGTTTCCATCATCTTGAATTAGAGAAGAAAACTAGTCTGTTGACAGGATTTATGTTTGATCAACATACATTCACATTTTTAAGGCTACCTTTTGGGTTGAAAACAGCTGGTTCAGCCCTGATAAGAGCGTTAGATCGCAATCTTTCAGATGAGGTTAAAGAGAGTACCATCAGAGATGTAGACGACATTCTACTCACATCAGAATCTCTGGAGGAGCACATGAGAGACCTGAAGAAGTTGCTAGATGACCTTCGAGAAGCTAACTTTAAGGTTAATATCAAGAAATCGCACTTCTGTCAGAGGGAAGTTAAATTCCTAGGGCATGTTATCGATGCAAATGGAGTGAAGCCTAACCCAGATAAATTGGAGGTAATTCGAAATTTCCCTCGACCCACGAAAGTAAAGCACGTCCGACAGTATTTGGGAGTAATTGGATTCTTTTCGAACCACTGCCCAAACTATACTGCGACAGTAGCACCCCTGCAGGACCTATTGAAGAAAGGCGGCAGATGGAATTGGACGGAGCAATGTCAGGAAGCATTCGTGAGGTCAAAACAAATGCTTATGGAATATGTGAAGCTGGGATACCCGGATTATACCCAGAAGTTCATCATACAGACGGATGCATCACTTATTGGGATTGGAGCGATGCTATTCCAGGAAAATGTTGACCAGCCTGAGAAGAAAGTTTTTATCGCCTTTATAAGCAGGAAACTGAAAGCCCATGAGAAAAAATACACGATCACAGAGATAGAGTTGCTCGCAATTTTGTACGCGTTGCAATCTTGGCACAAACTCGTGTATGGCTTCCGAATAGTCCTTAGAACAGACCATAAAGCTTTAACATTTTTGTTAAAGACAGATTTGTCTAGCCAGAGATTGACAAGATGGTCCCTGTATATCCAGCAATTTAATGTGGAAATTGAATATTGTCCAGGGAAAGAGAATGTAATACCGGACATATTAAGTCGTTACCCTAGAGAATAGGAAGCGCTAGCGGTCCAGATTGAGAATCGAGATCAGAAGACGTTGGATGACTTAAGGAATCTTACCAACCTACAACGCGAAGACCCATGGTTGAAGATGATGATCGATTACTTTGAGGGACGCTTAGCAAGGGGAACTGCGGTATACAGAGAGGCGGAGGCATTGGCAACAGAGTATGTATGGTATAATCAGATATTACACAAGTGGGACGATGTAGATCATACACGTCAAAGGATTGTAATTCCTGCATCTTTGCAGAGAAGATTGGTATGGCTAGCCCACAGAGCATTTGGACATCCGGGGATAGATAAACTCTGTGCTCTGTTGAAGGAAGCATTTACTTAGCCAAAATTGAGAGAAACGGTGAGAAATGCTATTAGGACATGTGATCTATGCCAGAGGGTTAAGCCAAATCCCGTTTTAATGAGGCAACGACCTATCCCGTTGTTACCGGAGAAGCCAAGGCAGCTATTGAGTATAGACAACTTTGGACCATTGCCTAGAGCACGTAGAGGCAATAGACACATTTTTGTAGCCATGGATGTATTTTCGAAAATGGTGGTGTTATGCCCCATACAAAAGACAAGTTCAAAACAGGTCTTGAAGCGCCTGAAAGAGAGAGTTATTCCGATTCTTGGGAAGCCGGATAACATTCTCTCGGACCACGGAAGTTGCTTTACAAGTGCAGAATTTCGTCGAGAACTAGAAACTCTAGGAATTAGGCAGATTTTATCTACCATTCGCCATCCTGAGGCAAGCCCAGTTGAAAGAGTAATGAGAGAGATCCAGAAATACATGAAGATCTACTGCTCTGTGGAGAATTGGCGTTGGATAGAATTTCTAGAATAATTGAATACTGTATAAATAATACTGTACATGAGGCGACAGGTCAGGTTCCCGTGACTCTACATCTGGATCAAAGACCAGAGAGACCGTGGACTGGTGTTATTCCATTGCCAGTAGATGCACAGCCCGGTAGAGAATTGAGGATCCAACGAACCTTTGAATATCTCAAAACACAGGCGGAGAGACGTCAGAGAAGAAATCGTGCGAAGAGGTATCATAGACCGCTCCTCGTGGGAGAGAAAGTTTTAATAAAGAAACCCGCCAGTTCAGATCCAGAGGCACGCAAGTATAAAAAGTTCAATTTTTCTTATCACGGCCCGTTTGAGGTGATAAGAGACCTCCAGAACAATGCATACAGGTTAAGGCATCTAGAAAATGGAAACGAGGTCGTTATGAACGTAGCCAACTTAAAAGTTTATTACTCGCCAGAAGAATTCGACGAACAAGAAGAAGTATTGGTAACGCACACCCAACTCAACGGGGAGAGCGAAGTCAGTCAAGCAGTCAGACCTGAAAGTTGGAACGGCAAGACGGGACGAGAAGCAGACAGATTACCCAGTGTAAGCGAAGAGAAGAAAGAATGCCAGTGTCTGCGAGAATTCTATGAAGAAATGGTCAGAGTGGCGAGAGAGGTTGAAGCCATAAACGCGACCCTCCGCATGGAGAATGAACAGCTTAGGAAGAAGGCCGAGTGTGGAAGGGGGAACAGTACTAACCTACTCGCAGCCAGACGAGGTGAAGGACCCCAGATGTAAACATAGACAGTGGTAGACAGTCAGCTGGTTACTTATAGAAAGCCACTTGCAATTGACTTTTATAAGTTTCGCAAGGGGAATATGAACCCGAGGAGGTTATGCTGACTGGAATCGAACGTGGTTCTCAGAGACTGTGATCTCAGTATGAAGGTTCCATCAGGGAACGAACCAGAGATCTGTAAGAGGCAGTTTCATGTAAACAAAACTCGAAAGAAGTGTATATTTAATCACTGGTGTGATTTTTGGTGCAATGACATTATTTATTAAAATAATGCAGGGAAAAATGAGCAGATTACAGCATTATTAGACTACTTGGTGTAGGCTATACGAGGCTTGAAGCACGGAGAGGACAGAGTTGACATTTTACAAATTAGCCCAGAATTGTGGGTGGGGCCCAGTGGAGCCATGTCCATCTCTGTGACCCCATTCTGTCGTCTGGAGCAGGGGGAGGCCTGAATAATGACCCAGTTATTCCCCGACGGAGAATAGATTTGAGGAGTGGGAGGAGAAATGCCCAGGAAAATCATTGATTACTCGTGATTGGAGCAACGAATTGAGATGAGAGTTGCTCACAGATGAATCTGTTGGCAGGAGGCTAATTTTAGAGCCTTTTACCTGCGAAATTGGGGCATATTTAACGAAGTGCGGAAGGACTGTAAAACGACCATTGTGCGCGGATAGATTTGAGAATGTTGCCGGGGAATACCCGTAAGATAGCGTCCCACGCTATGGAGAAAGGAATTAATATTAATTAATTGGACGAGCGATTCCTTTGCACGCAGATAGTTTTGGAATCTGTGAAGAAAGAGGAACCCAATGATCATGGTTTGGAGACCAGATTCACGCTGTGAGAGGAGCCAAGATTTCGCGGGAAGATTTCGCCCTACTTTCAGTGAGAATCTGATATAAGGGAGTAGACCCTTGGAGGAGCGCTCTGTCTCAACCCAGTCTCTCTCAGTTCAAGCTCAGTCTACGCGCAGTTCACGTGCAGTGTGCACCCAGTTACAGCCCAAGTAGCAGTCTTACGCAGTCTTCACGACGTTAGAAGTTACCTAGTGGTAGCACAGTTGCAGTAAGTTGCAGTCAGTATGCAACAAGTACGAGGGCAGTACGAGACAGTACGTAAGCAGTATACAGCAGTCTTCAAGTAAGGTACGAGCAGTCTTCAAGTGAACCTTCAGTCAGGTACAGCCACTTTGAAGCAAGTTCGTCAAGGCAGAACGCATGGCGGTTCTACTCATAATAGACACCGAACAAAGACTGGTACATGTAAGTGAAGCATTTTATAAGCTTGTATGAATAATAGTCGTGCTATAGGCATATCAGCAGTACGAACTATGCCGTGTTCAGTTACGAAGCACCGTTTAGGCTAATGGCAGAACTATTGTAAATAATTATTTGTGTAAAGTATTGGACAGTGTTGAGCGCAATGTGTAAAGTATTGAATGATCGTATATGTGTAATTACGATGGTAGGCGCTAAATGAAACTCTATGAGGTGTTTGGTAATGTCATGAGAGTACCAGATGATAACTCAGGACGGGAGCTAGCATATTTATGCAACGCAGGACGCTTACTGTAGGAGTAAGAATAATAAAAACTGTTGGTGAATTCCGAAAGCAGGCAAACCAGACTTTCAATCAGAAGTTGATAGGAGCACGGGAGATGCTGTCGACACCTGCAATTTCGATCTTTGCTAGGAAATTTAAGCATTGAAAAGTGTATAAAGTGACGTGTGTTAAATGTACAACATATGTAAAATATCCTTTAGAGTAGTGATTAGATAAGTGTTTCACATGTTTGGGAGCAATAGCTTCATGAGAGTTATGCAACGTGTCGTGTTGTTGATGAAAATTATGTGTTATAAAATGTGTGTTTGCAAGATGAATATGTCGCGTTAAACCTGCTAATGGCGGGCGACATGGAGAAATATGATTGGTTGGAGCCACCATAGACGCCTATAGAAATGTAAGTACCCCACAAGTTATGATTATGTAGAAATATGGGCCACTGCATGTTGTGAATTCCGTAAAGATGCCAGTAAAAATCAGTTTAGGAGGCAGATCCTCCATGTTTAATCATTATTGTGTTGATTTTAATAGAGTTGAGATGTTAATTTGCATCATTAAGTGGAGTAATTATTCCCACTATGAATTAAGAATGGCAATCAGTTATGTAAATGTGACGAGCACTATTGTTCGGATTTTAAGACGTTTAGCTAGGTCGGATTTTGGTAAAGTTATGTGAGAATAATAATAAAGAATGAGTTTGGTCATTTATGTCAGTGAGATTAATAAGAATAATAAAGTAATGAGTTTTGTCATTTATGTCAGTGAGATTAATGGTAATAATAATAATGAATATTAAAAGTATGAATGAACACATCAGGAAACAAATAAATGTTATAAGCGAGAGATTTACGCTAATTGCAAGACTTATCAATCTAAGCAGTAAGATGATACAGTAAGATTACATTACAGTAATTAAGGAAAGAAGTTTTATATCAGAATATTGCATATATTCAGTAATGATGCCAGGCATGAAAGAGCTTTTAGTGGATTGAATTTGCAGCTTATATGAGAAGCTTATAGAGTAATTGTTAGATTTCTCTTAATAATATAGGTCGGAGGTCGTAGCATTGAGTAAGGGGCCAGATGGTCTATTCTACGTATGAAATCTCCTATGATATGGGCATAAGTGGAGATATAATTTTATGCCAGAGTTGTAGTGTGTACCCTAGCTCTGAGGAAGGATATGAGAGTGTTCCGGGTTGGGATCCTGTGATAGAGACGAGGAGAACGAGGACACCTCGAAACTCTATGGTCTCCCGAGAACTTATTTGATGAGTTATTCCGCTTGTGGTAGCGAAACTCATGGCGACAGCTGCAGTGAGCGCCTATATTTTACTTGAGACATCGGTTACCCGTCAGACTAATGCATTACGAACCCCGAACCTTCATGTTGAATGGAGGCCAGTAATTATTATATCCTCTGTGTAGGAGTAATTATAAAAGCTCGTTCAATACCTGTTTGCATAATAGTCAATTAAGATCCTTTGGGATATGTGTGTCGGTCAGACAACAGTATTTGTCTTGTAAATCTTTACTGCTTAGAAAGGGAAGCATTCAAAACCTTTAAGGAGGGTCGAGGTAATTGGTGGAACACCCATCCCACTTTCTATTGTGTGCGGACTCCTCTAGCCGAGGGTCTGCAGTCTAAACTCGAACCGTCAAGGCAAGTTGAAAGGGACAGATTTTCGACCCTGGTAAATGACATATAATGAAAGATTGTTATGTTGAGTAATGTAGCCATGTGGTTTAGGAACACATGGATAATTATAGAATATCCTGATGGTTCATTAGTTTAGCTATCTGACGAATAGTTAGATGATGTATTTGTACTGTCACTGAAACCAAGTTTTGAAGTTAGTTACCAGATGCCAATCGCCACGAGAGCGAGGTAATCTAATTTGAACATCCGACACAAGCTATAACGTAACGTTTTATGTAGGAATCACATACAGCATGCAATGGAACCATATAAATAGAGGAAGTGGAGGGGTAGCTTACATAATTAGGGAGTTGCACGTTGATTGCGGTGCAACGTCCGAATAGGTAAATGCATGCAAGCATTTGTTTGGTGAGAAGAGAAAAATCAAAACACGCACGGCACACATAATTGTTAAAACCAAGAGGTTTAAGGAATAATTAATTTGTGATATTAAAGAAGTCACATTGTATGACTGTTATGTTAATGTACAGTTTGTATTGAAGTCGTAGGTGCATCAGCGCACTAGAATATCTTTATGTAGTTCACGTAAGGGTACAGCTTTATGGTTTAATATGATTTTATTATGATTTCATTTTTGTTTGTTTGTGGATTGTGGAAGTAAAATTTTTGTTTGCTTTGTTTTTTTATGGTTTTTGGGATTGTTTTTGTGTTTGAAGCCATGATTTTCATTTACTGAATTAAAGTTTTAGAATAGAGTTGTGCCTTGTTATTGTGGAGTTGTTACATTATAGCCTCAAATCCACAATATGCACTGCTCATTTGGGGGAACGGCACGCGCCTGAGACCTGATGCTAGCTGGAGGCAGCTGCATATTTACCATCGAGATTACTCACATGGGTACAGTATGTGTAGTTGTAATTCAGATAAGGATTGGGAAGGAGGTGGCCGTGGCCTTAATTTAGAAACCATCCCAGCATGGTGCCTTTTAAAATCAAAATAGAGCACTATGATTGGGTAATTTTAATGAAATGCGAACACGTTTGGAATAGCGGCTTCGGATGTGTTGTTGGTAGCATACTGAACTGCTGTGCCCAAGAACGAGGGTTCAAACCCAGCTCAAGTCGTCGGATTGTTAAGAGCGTTAAAATCCTGCAGTATGCCTTCCTTCAGAGGGGAAGTAAAGCCGGCAGTCCCATGTCATACATTTATGGCAAGAAAAAGATCCTTCCACTAACTAAACTTGTATGAAGCTAAATTTCTAGGTTAGATTTCGTTGCAACGCTCTATCAAAGTTCCAACGTTCACCACTAGGTGGTAGTGACATCTGGAAGCGAAAATTGGAACTGCTTGAAATTGAACGGAAATTATAGCTCACCCATGGGTGTCAGCTTGATGCAGCTACAGCCTCTGGTGAGCCGAACATGTCCTTGAACATGAAGTATAACATAAATTTCTCGCCAAATCAATACTTTACTTACATTAAAAATACTACAGGTACATGTTTCGGAAAACTAAATGTTTCCTTCCTCAGCCCACTTTTTGGTGTATAACATCATACTACATCGAAAACCTCACCAAATAACAAAAAAACACATTTCACATTTACTCTCTCATTCTTCTTTTGTTAGGCCTGTGTCATTAGACACATTAATGTCACTCACGGAATAAACACTTATTAGTTGAAGTATTGAATATGGAGCGAGGAACATTGACATATTTACTCCTTGTTAGTTTCAACGTGGGTTGCCGAACTGTGCACAAGCATCTGAAGAACAGAACAACGGAAAACGCCGGAATCGTACAACCTTGTCAAAAGCGGAGAGACATTAACTAGCACCAAGGTAGGGTGATTGGGTATGGAGTCAAGAAATTTGTTCGATTCTGGGTATATGTTGGAAATTACCCATTGCGACGGGGGTTGAGGAGGCGGTTTGCGTTTTCTATTATTCAAATGATCAGCTAATATATCAAATAATTCATTAGGTTCAAAATTAATCTCGTTTAGATTATTGCATTCCTTTGATCTCTGATAAGTATTGATATGAATATTTTCCAAAATATTCATATAGTTGCCCTTCGATGCAATATGCAAAATTTTGATGTCATTATTTATGCCCGTGAACTTATGTCCCGTTTCTTCCATGTGTACCGCCATGGCACTAAAAGCCATACGATAATAAATAAATAAATAAATAAATAAATAAATAAATAAATAAATAAATAAATAAATAAATAAATAAATAAATAAATAAATGAAAATCCACAGCCTGCTTCCAGTCTCCGACCGGGTCAGGAATGGAATGAATGAAGCCCCCATCTAGCGGCGAGGATATGAACCGTGCCGGCTGCCGAGGCCAGACGCACTCCTCTGGGGCAATGATTAAATGAATGACAGATGAAATGAAATGATAGTGGAGAGTGTTGCTGGAATGAAATTTTGACAGGGAAAACCGGAGTACCCGGAGAAAAACCTGTCTGCCTCCGTTTTGTCCAGCACAGATCTCACTTGGAGTGACCGGGATTTGAACCACGGACCCAGCGGTAAGAGGCCGGCGTGCTGCCGCCTAAGGCACGGAGGCTTCCAAATAAATAAATAAATAAATAAATAAATGCCTGGAATGGAAGTGGGTAATGAAGGAAACCCACTTCCAGAATGGCTGAGGTTTGAATGGAACCCGGGCCTCCATGTTGACAGCCAAGAGTGCTAGCCGCAGCGCAACGAGGCGGATCCCAATAGAGGAATTCCTTGTCGATATTTCACTTTTACACTTGTGGTTATTAGTAGAACCCTTCGTGGATAAACAAAACGTTATCCGCATCCGCACGACTGTTATCCGAATCTACTGGCATTACTATCATCATCATATACAGGGTCATCGAAAATAATGCCAACATTTAAAAATATTATAGCACCGAAACCCTTTATGTTAAACGTGTAATTATTTCACTGAACGCTAGCTTGTTAAAGTAAGTTTTGTTGTGGAGTGGGCGTGACCTTGCTATGCTCACACTAGATGCGCAGTAGCCAAGGTCGGCCGGGGGCGCGCCATAACTGCACCGCCGGACCGCCACGCCGTTCAATACCATGTTGACCACTCAACAAAAAAGGACAGTGCGTGATTTGGTACGCAGTTTCAAATTCACCAGTTAGTATACGACGGTTGCTTCAGAGGACTTACCCAGGACAAACTGCACCTGATTACAAAGCTGTCATTCGATGGTTTAATCAGTTTAAGGAAACAGGGACTGTAGAGAAAAAATCTAGGCCAGGCTGACCACCAACATTAGAACGCACGCTTTCCCAACGGCTGGATTGGTAGAGGAGCCCCATTGCCTGGCCTCCAAGAAGTCCTGACCTCACCCCTTTGGTTTTTTTTTCTGGGAGTATATTAAAAACATTGTGTATGCAGACAAAATTCGGGATTTGGAGCACCTGCGATAGCGAATTTCTGCTGCCATCTTGATTGCACGTACGTGGCAAGAACTCTACTACAGACTAGACATTTGCAGAGCTACGAACGGTGCACATATCGAAACATACTAAGGTATGAAAAAAATCTATCTTTTTCCGCACATTTTAAGATTAAAACAATTGAATTACCTCGAATAGTTTATTCATAATAGTTATTTGAAATGTTGGCATTATTTTTCGATGACCCTGTATATATTATTTCAGTAGTATAGATCCCGCCTGCGGCGCTCACAAGCAACCGATCGTGACAAATGAGCATTCAAATGAAAGAAAATAGACATTAGCAGTGACGAATTGCACTCTAATTTCATAAATATCCATAATTTCATTAAAAAACGACTTTTAAAAAATGTACGAAATGTGCGATTTGCAGATACTTTTGCTGTAGAAAAATACGCTCCACAATTGCTGTTCACTTCACATTTTGGCCACTGTGACGCCTGTTACATGTCATTTTAACATTCTGAGGTCTTTCCTTTATCATTTTGCTTGGATTTCAGAAACAGTAAATCAAAGGAATGAGTACTCAAATCGTATAATTTCATAAATATCGAATAACCGGTGAGTGTTATGATGATCCAATTTTCAGTGATTGCCTTCTTAAATTAGGGAACGTAAAACTTGGAATTCTAACTGAAATGTAAATAGTGTTCTATAATCATTTGGTTGAAATAAAAACATAACAACCTTTCTCCTTAAGTCTCTCATTATAAACCTATTGGGGAAAGTGTGGTTTATGAGCATGCAATATTTCTCACACGGGTCCGCTAGTATATTATAATTAGATAGCCTAAAGCATGACGCGTTGCATTAAAGCAACACATTTTCACACTTGAGTAGAAAGTCGTTCCTTTAGGCTTTGTATGTCAAGTGGTGTGTATAAAATGAATGTTATACAGCCAGAATTGCAAACGTTTTCAGTTCGGACTGTTAATTATGCTTATCGACGTAATTTGAATGACATTAGCTTAAATAATCATCTTACGAGAGGTTAGTGCTTTTCAGTCGGTCAACACGAATGTACCTAAAAGAGCGGGGTTATGCCCTAATCCTGAAATAAATTACACGAGATTAATAAATACACTAGGATGACCAGTTTCGATCGTCATGCGATCATCATCAGATCCATTACACTTAGGCTATAAAATCTATGTTTGAAAATACAGGTGAAAATATTTACAATATGTACAATTATTTAGTTGCAGTATTGGTATTGCAACTGTCGGTGTTTGCTAAATGCAGTATATATGATGTTAGGTGAAATGCTAAATGGTGATAGATATCCGGAGTTTGTAATTCGGAGTGATTATATGGTTGTAAAAATCAACTATGGTTAAACTATAATATTACAAGCTAACTACTTATCTGATTGTCTTCCTTGCTAGAGCTACGCGCAGTTTTCGTGTTCACTGTAACTCCAGGTGCGGTCGACTGAGGTACTTTGTTATCTCAACGATACTGGTTTTTCCCTTTTTCTCCCCCCTGTCCATATGTGCTGTGCGGA
The DNA here is from genome assembly GCA_946902985.2 of Meconema thalassinum. Classification (NCBI taxonomy): domain Eukaryota; kingdom Metazoa; phylum Arthropoda; class Insecta; order Orthoptera; family Tettigoniidae; genus Meconema; species Meconema thalassinum. Next base: position 137,891,910 of record OX336390.1, on the reverse strand, counting down.
GTCCATGCGATGTGTTTATGTGGGGTGTTGCCAACCTACAGTAGATAAGACGTATGTTATTGAATGAGGTGGGTCTACAACTATCAAAGACCGTGGATTAGCCCTCGCCACGCGTGGACCATAAGCCATTCAAACTAAGCGCTGCCCGGTCTTATGAGGACGTCCCGGCACCTTTGATACTGCCGCGTATACGGGCCTTGGTTTATTGCAGAAGAAAAGTACATCGTACACCTGATCCAGATAACATTTACCTATTAACATCATATATACTGCATTTAGCATACACCGACAGTAGCAATACCAATACTGCAACTAAATAATTGTACATATTGTAAATATGTTCACCTGTATTTTCAAACATAGATTTTATAGCCTAAGTGTAATGGATCTGATGATGATCGCTTGACGATCGAAACTGATCATCCTAGTGTATTTATTAATCTCATGTAATTTATTTCAGGATTAGGGCATAACCCATCTCTTTTGGGTACATTCATGTTGACCGACTGAAAAGCACTAAACTCTCGTTTACTAAGGCAACACTGAAATAATGGCTTCAAACACCACAATAATCATCTTACATTTGTCATGAAAAAAACATAACGGAAAAAATATGATAGCCTATGTCGTAACTAGGTCTCGGATGTTTAAGACCTGGATATGCAAGCAAATGTTGTTTGAGTCTTCAGTCTTTTGACTGGTTTGATGCAGCTCTCCATGCCTCCCTGTCCTGAGCTAATCGTTTCATCTCTACATAGCTACCACACCCTACATCCGAGGCAATCTGTTTAACATATTCTAACCTTGGTCTACCCCTACAGTTCTTGTCCTCGACCCTTCCTTCCATAACTAAGCTTGCTATTCCTGGGTGTCTTAGTATGTGTCCTACTAACCTATCTCTTCTCTTCATTAGCAGTCGCCAGAAACATCTCTCCTCTCCCACTCGTCTTAATACCTCTTCATTTGTAACCCTATCTACCCATCTGATCTTAATCATTCTCCTGTAACACCACATTTCAAATGCTTCAATTCTCCTCTTTTCTGCTGCACCAATAGTCCAAGTTTCACTTCCATAGAGCGCCACGCTCCAGACAAAGGCTTTCAAAAATGACTTCCTAATACCTAAATCTATATTCGATGTTAACAGATTCCTATTTTGTAGAAATGCTTTCCGTGCCTGAGCCAACCTACTTTTTATATCCTTTTTGCTTCGTCCATCACTTGTTATTTTGCTTCCTAAGTAACAGAAGTCTACTTCATTCAGCTTTTCACCTGCCAATTTGATGTCCATAGAGGTTTCTGATTTTTTCGGCTGCATTCTAGTATTTTTGTTTCAAAATTATTAATTTTCATCATGTATTCTTTCCGTAAGATGGAGTCCATACCATTCAAGAACTCATTCAAATCCTCAGGCTTGTCGGCCAAGATGACGATGTCATCAGCAAATCTCAGAGTTGAAATTATTTCTCCTTGAATCTTCACTCCCACTTTAAATTTTTCTCGAATTTCCTTCATTGCTTGTTCAATGTAAAGATTGAAAAGTATGGGTGATAAGTTGCAGCCTTGTCTAACACCTTTCTGAATATCAGCTTCTCTCTCATGTCCTTCAGCTCGAATGACTTCTGTCTGGTTTCTCTATAGATTGTAGATCACCCTCCTATCCCTGTACCTTATTCCAATAGATTTCAAAATGTCAAACAATTTAGTCCAATCAACGTTATCAAAAGCCTTCTCTAAGTATACAAATGCCATGAAAGTTCTCTTATCTTTCCTTATTCTACCTTCCAAAATCAGCCTAAAACTTAGTACAGCTTCCCTTGTTCCTACATTTCTCCTGAAACCAAACTGGTCTTCACCCAACTCCCTTTCTATCTGGCTTTCAATCCTCTTGTAAATTATTCTAGACAGGATATTTGAAGCATGAGTAATCAAGCAGATTGTACGGTAATCTTCACATCTGTCAGCTCTCACTTTCTTTGGTTTAGGGATGATTACATTCTTCTTGAAATCAGGGGGTACCTCACCTGTCTCATAAATCCTACACACCAAGTGAAATAACCTGATCAGACCTTCATCTCCTATGCAGCGTAGCAACTCAATCGGTATATCATCTATGCCTGGTGCTTTGTTCCTGCTTAAGTCTTCCAAAGCTCTATCAAATTCTGATCTCAATATTAAATCTCCTTTCGCATCCTCATCAATTTCCTCCTCCCTTTCCATTACATGATTGGCAATCTCCTTTCCCTTATACAAACTCTCTATGTAAGCTTTCCATCTCTCAACCTTTTCTTCCCTATCTGTTAGAGGCTTTCCATTTGTGTCCTTAATATTACAGCACTTAGTCTTCTTTTCCCCAAATGTATTCTTAATCCTTCGATAAGCTGTGTCTACTTTTCCTAATTTCAGACAATTTTCTATACCTGCACATTTCTCTTTCAACCAATCTTCTTTCGCATCCTTGCACTTCTTATTGACCTCATTTCTCAGGCGTCTGTATTCTGCTTTCCCCTTTTCATCTCTCACATTCTTGTGTTTCCGCCTTTCATCCATCAATTCTAGTATATCCTGAGTGATCCACGGTTTTCTACCTATTCTTTCTTTCCTACCAATGTTTTCTTCTGCGGATTTTGTTATTTCATTCTTCAAAAGTGCCCATTCGCCTGCAATTGAAGTTTGTTTAGGGTTTTTCATTAGACCTTCCTTTATACTCTTCTTGAATCTTTCGTTTACATCCTTTACATTCAGTCTGTCTATTGCCCACCTTTTTGGCTTTTGACTTTTCTTCAGTTTCTTCAACTTTAATCTGCATTTCTTTACAACCAGATTGTGGTCAGAGTTTATGTCAGCACCAGGATATGTTTTACAATCCAAAATCTCGTTTCGAAACCTCTGCTTGACCATAATGAAGTCGATTTGGTAACGCCCTGTATCTCCTGGTCTCATCCATGTGTATATTCTTCTATTGTGGTTATTGAATAAGGTGTTAGCTATGACCAACTCATGCTCGGTGCAGAATTCCATCAGCCTGCTTCCTCGATCATTCCTTTCACCTAATCCGAAGTCTCGTACTATCTTCCCTTCTCTCCCTCTTCCTACCACAGCATTCCAATCTCCAATTACTATAACATTTTCATCACCCTTGACATACCTCAGAATTTCGTCTGTTTCTTCGTAGACCTTTTCAACATCCTCATCATCAGCTTGACTGGTAGGCAAGCAAATATGACCTTTAAAATGTTGAAATATGACTCAAAATGACAAAATATGATATGAAATTGACTGATTTAAATATGGCCGTTTTTGTAATTATAAATACAATCGACAATCCCTTCGAGATTAAATTGGTAATTTAAATGTTTCGTTCCTATTTTCATATTAATTTTCTGAATCAATATACATGTTTAAGTGATTATGTCCAGTCTATTTCTGTAAACACTGTAACCGCCCCGGTTACAAAGGAATCGAACCCTTACTCTGGGAAGTTGCAATTTTATTAATGTGATGTGTACGTTTTTACTTGAGGTCATTTTATGTTTTATAATTATTTATCAGAATGTATATTATGACGTGCTTGATTTACAAGTAATTTGTTTAGCGTATATATATTTTAATTTTAGCAGGATCCAAATCTAGGGAAGTTGAAATATTTTAACATTGAGATAATCTAAAGTTTTGTAGCTGGCAAGTGTGCACAAACGAGGAAACACGGGTTGTTGTTGAGACCCGGAGTAAACCCGAGCGCATGGGGAGGATGAGTCAGGGGTGAGACTTGGCATCTATGTACGAGCGAGGACGATGGACTGTTTCCATATTTGGTGATGTTGAGAATCGGGCATGGGGATTGGGTGGAACTCGTGGTTGAACCCAGGTAAATTAGTGATTGTGGAAGGGGATGATGACGGTTACTTAGATTTTGTGGAGGCAAGTGGAAGGCACTCAACTTTAGGATCCCGTGGTGATTAGACTCAGTTGTGGAACCGCGGGGCGGTGAAGTCTTAGTTTTCAGACCACGTGTAAGCGGAAAGTATTCTTCGGTACTCCATGGGAGTAGGACTTGTCTTTTTGGTTTTGTGTGTTGAGGAAGAGGTATTACAGTATAACACTAGTCGTGTTCTTGATACAATAACCAAGTTGCTGGCTATAAGATCTTGATTGAATGACGAGGCTAGTCTTAAGTATATCGCCAAGATTACTTATTTCGAACAGCAAGAAGTATTGTAATCTGATATCTGTATATCTGTATTTCAAATATAGCGGCAAATTATTCGTCCAGGAATGCTAGTCATATATGCTCAGCATTATTAAACTCACGAGCGGAGTTAATGCGACGATCCAAAACGGATTCCAAATATTTGTATGGTACTAGATCCACGACGCAAATTAAATCGTTGGATGCTGGTTACAAAAGTAACAAACATTATAGTCATCATAAAAGTAGAAATGGCGTGTGAATCAAATTAATTGTGCTGCGAGTAAATAGGGCTAATTCTTTGGGAGCACCAACCCCAGTATTAGTAGAGTTAGGTCACCACTGCTGAAGCCAACATCTGTAAGTACCGGTCAACTTTATTCCTGAGGGTCATCTATATCCTGTCATATGTGTATCTGTGTAAATACGATAGGGAGTGCAATTATTATGTACGAGGAGGATCCTGCGAAATGTGTGTTTTATGTCTGGTATAACAATATACTATCAATTTTACCAGATCTGAAGGGTTATATTTATTAGGTCACTTAGGAGTAGTTAGGTGTGAATGTCTATTGCTGTTGGTATTATCGTACAGGTGTTTAACCCCCACGCACCCAGTACATATAGAAGTAGTGAGGGGCGGGTATATTACAACACTAGTTCCCGTTCGATAAGTTGAGGATGATTGCACACCTACAGATGACGTCAAACTATTTAAATATGACGTTCTTACCAAACAATGCTCAAAATATGACCTATGGTAAGAAAATGTTCGAAATATGCATTTGAATGACAAACAAGAATCACTGTATTTTGACAATAATCATTTGATTTGCACCAGAAACCAATCGGATATGAAAATAGACGCAAAGAAAAATATATGTATTTTCCTAAACATCTGAGGCCTAGTCATAACATAAGCATCCGGGTCCTAGAGTCATGTCCGCCACCCTGTACACCCCGTACTAGCCATGACCAAGACGTATCAAACGCAAATTTTGGTTTTTAAATGATAATTATTATTATTATTGTTACGTGCAAAAGCCCGTCCCAACGTTTTTAAAATCCATCTCCCCTATATACATGTGTTCCCTGCCATTTAAAGCGCCCGCCTGATGGCTTGGTTCCGCAAATGAACTCGAGAGGGCAGTATCTATCGGACTTCGGCGCCTCTAACCGTGGTTGTTTCTTCGACCGCTAGAGTGAGTTTGTGGTGTCTTCTGATCTCATCCTAATCGAGTCATGTTTGAAGGATATTGTATTCTACGTCATTGAACAAAAGACTATATATACATCATACCGCCAAAATAATTATATAATATGCACATTGTTACTTGATGTGTCAAGCTGTGATTGGACAATTACAATTAACATGAATGCAGTGCGGTATTCGACTTTGGATTCTCCGCCATCTTGTGATCTTCATAGTCTGTCGTCAAGAAAGCATCAAGCCGGCTGTTGGTGAAAGAGTGTCTCTCCGTCTGCTGGGGGCTTGGCCCCTAGCCTCTTCGAAATACGGATAAATGCTAAAAAGGAATTGCCCGTGCTCTTAAGGCTGTATTTTCGCCATTTCGCATTGAAGATGAAGAATGAAATAATAGTAATCGCAACTAGATGCAAACAGGAATGCTTGTTTCCAAAACGGCGCATGTGCGTGTTAGCCATTTTGAGGCCATATAGTGCCGTATAATATTTTTAAATTTGTGTGTTAATTATTTTATTATTATTGTGTCTCCACAGAGAAGTTTTTAAGGTATGTAATTATTTAAAATTTTATATATTATTATGGAGCTCCGATATTGGCCTTATATTAATGTTTTAATTCTGTATTTTGTTTCGCCTGGTAGGCCTAATTTTTCTGTTTTGCTAATGTTACCAGATATGTAATTTTTTTGTTTTCCTACGTACCTTCTGGAGACACGTTTCTAGTTTATTTTACGTTGTACATTTTTATTTATTTAGTTTTTGGTAATCTTTGGAATTTCTCTATTATTAATTTATTTTACGATCCGTTGCAGCCTAAAAAGCCTCGTGTCAATAGTGTTAAGGCGCAATTCTTTCCTCCCTTTCTGTTCTCTCTGGTGATTTTAAATTTAATTTTATGCTAATTGTTTGCCGTAATTCGATTGGACATGCGGTCATCTATTTGGTGGCCATGTTGTTTATGGTTTTGCCCGAGTGCATTCTGGTCTTGAGAGTGCATTCTCTAGGCGTCGAGCGAGAGACTCAAGCGTGTTGTGGTGGTCGCTTAGTATGTTTTTGTTAATCTTGTTGGTTTAACTTTGTGTTTTTGTGAGTTTTCCCGAGTTTTTCTCCGTCATGAAAATTGTGGATTTGTTAATTGATCCTATTTTTATTTTATTAATTTAATTTTAATTTTTTCGTTTCATCGTGGCCTTGATGTCTGTATGTCGGGTCGGTATTGCATACCTTAGTAAATTATCAAGTCCTTTCTCATTTGGTAATACCTGTATTCCAGGTTTTTTTTTATCTTTTGGACATTATTATTTTAATTTTAAATTAAATGTTTTCATTTCGCTCAGCAAGCATGTTAAACCGTCTCTTGCCTACTTATGTAAATAACTTGTGTTGGCCTTAAGCCATATGCATCACCAGAGAGAGGGTGTTGTGGCCATAGAGTTTCTTCTTTTTTTTAATGATTTTGTTAAATTTTTATTTTTCCTTGCCCCTTTTGGTAATTAAATTTTCTTTTAAATTTCAAGCAACTGTTGTGGCATTATTTCGTCGGCGACAATTCTATTAGTTATTGGACGGTGTCTGTAGACGAGCCTGTGCGTTCCCCTCTTCTCCACCTTCCTTCCTCCCTCTAGGTGTTCTTCTGTTGGGGCATGTCATCTGGCGGTGATTTTGCAGAAAGCGCCGCGGACCACTTGAAAACAAGGTAAGTTGGCCCAACCAACCACCCCGGGCGGCGCAATTATTATTATTATTTCTATTGTCCATGAGAGACAGAGTATATTTTCTTCAGGAAGTCAGAATATTACAACAGCTCACTCCAAGCCCACGGGCAGAACATGTATAAACTAAAAGCATACTATTGTGAACAGGAGCACTTTAAGTGGACATGTTTCAATTAGATATTTCTTGGAAGACCTAAACTGAGAGTTGGTCACAGTAAACACATTCTTATCTTCCCAGACTGTCTCCTTACTTTCGAAAGGGACACATATTCTGGTCCTTTCTCATAATATTTCCTAGAATAGGAGTTTGTAGCAATATGAACAACAGCAGTAAGGTGAGGCCAACCACTGCCTCAAAGCTTATGGTGTGATTGGCTGCCACCCCCTCTTACCACTAGAGATACACGCTATAGGTGAATCTCTGTTTGTGTCAAGCATTTCTCCCACCAGAGAAATCTAATGTTATATACTGATGCAGAGCCCATTTTCGCTCTCTTCACAACAAGTAACTTGTACGAGATGCCTCGACTAGGAGATCTTCTCTCTTCATAACTTTCAACCAGACCAGGTGGTCGCTGCTAAGGGAGCTGTCTCTATATTAGACAGACTCGTAATAACTAGGCTTAATGTAAAGTGTATTGTAAACGTACTTAAGGTGTTGGTAATCAATAAACAAACATATTCTCAACGTGTTCAATTCTTTGTGAGTATAACAATAACCTACAGCGCGAGTAGAACTTGAGAGGACCAAACTAGTAGATTCTCAAGCATATATTCAATTAATAAACAAGTGTCGATAAGTTCACTCTTCTCCAACTAGACAACTGGCCGGAGATCTACAAAACTTATCTCTAGTACAAGAGTCTTGTTTTCATTGTATTCAAAACGTTTGGATAAATATTGGAATCGACACCTATTTCACATCAGGCATTTCTCTTATACAAATCACACTGAATTCTCCATCCTATACATCAAGGTTATTTTCATGTCGACATATTAACTGATTTTCACCTATTCAACATTTTTAAACTCCGTATTGAAGAAAGATTTAGCTTATTCATTCAAGCACTAAACTAATTAATTATTGACTTAGAACTTAATTTTGTAAATTATTTTATGTATATTATTTTGATAAAATGTTTATTATATAGCTTAACATTTATTTACAATCACCAGTAATATTTCTCGCATTTAACTACATTTTGAAAATTATTGTAAAAGGGCCAGTATTAAATTTTATTTTATTTTATTCTCAATTGTAAGGATATCCATTTTTAGTATTTTATTTCATTTTATTCCGATTTTATCATTAACATTTCATTTCTTATTTACATTTAAGTTTATATATACTATTTTAGTTTAATATTCTTAATTGATTTTCGTTTTTAAGCTGAAGATGACCTCATTGAAGGTCGAAACATGTCCTATATATTGTGCCCATTTAGCATGAAATATGCAAATCACAGTATGCCAGCAATGCTCAAATCGGAATTTTCGGGGTTATGGTATGTTCTCCCACTTTGTGACTTACACATTTTGGATTACATAGAGGATACACTTCAAAAATAAAAACAAAATCAACTCCTACTATAAAACATTTAATTCCACAATTATATGGCGCTACAACAAATTAAACAAATAAAATACTGACCCATTCTAACTTGTTCAAAGTAAACAAGGAATACAATATAAAAACAAATGTTAAATCATAAATAAATGGTTTCTCATAAACCAACAAATATATCTCTATTTTCACTTCCATATAGTGTCCTTTTTAAATTTCCATACAATTCAGAGCTCCAATAGGCTCTATACTTTCCAATATAAACTGTGTTATCACTTTTACTGCATATCACTTCCTTTTATATGAGTATTTTATAATTAAAACAATACATAATTCCTATTAAAGTACTTTTACTACTTTGCTTAAACTTTGGGCTTTCACAATGTTCTCAGTTACCATCTCTCTCCAGTCAACAATTCACTACAGTGATTGGGAAAACATTTGCGCACTCTCGAGTTTCTGAAGACTACTTGAACATTGTCAAAAATTAAGATCACTCCCGAAATCTAATTGTCCTCACTGAACTCGTGAATCATTACATCATACTTATAACATTATATTAGGGATTTATTATTATCTGTCTTAAAAGACCATTATCTCATAGGAAAGCAACGATCTGAACTTGCAAGCGGTAATCTTCATCTACAAGAACCTCGGTTCGAAGACCGGGTCGTTAAACAATCTCTAAACAAGCTAGCGTACTATAACTTCAAAACAGACGGATCCCCGACCGACCGCAACATCAATGACAAGGGGTCTAGCCTGGACACTTAGCGTGAGTTATTGTAGGGGGGGGGAGACTTCACGGCCATCGCCCCCACGGGACGAGCTACTCCTAGTTTCAACACAGCTGTTTCTTAAATGCAGTTCTTTGAACAGGCCTGGCTTCTCATTCACTTACTTTACAACATTATTATTTTCATTAGACCATTCTCGTAGCCTTGGCATTTATTAATTATGAAGTATCCTCATTGGTGGGTAAGAGTAATTCACATACAACAACGAATATTTAGGGGCTTCAACAACTAGACGAGTCTGGGTTCGACTCTCTCAACTGCCTCGGGAACCAATCCCGTACTGGAGGACTTATATAAATGCGACTTAGGGCGGCCTCGGCCTTTAACCTGCGCTCATAATACAATAAATTCGCACCCTATTATAACACAACAACACACATGGCCTCGTGATCCACATCACTAAATAGAGGACTTACTATAGCTCAATTACCACGACCAACGGCCCCTCATAATTAAATTTACCAAGTATATTTAGGTTCAACGCCTTCCTAGCGTGACAAATTTACTTCAATGCGATACATTACGCTTATCCTTTATTTCCAAATTGCCTTCAAAGAACTGATAAATTCAAAATCACATTTGATCTCTATCTCAATTTTATATTATTCCTCTCCCGTACAATAATCGCTTTACCTTAAGAACATATGTTCACAACATGTATTTATTCCTTTAAAGGAGCTAAAAAGCTACTACTTTCATATAATTCATCATAATCTTCATTTATATAATTGTGATTATTATTATTATTACGCTTGCTTTCATATAACTAAATCATTTATCAAATACAATGATATTTTATTTCATACATTTCCCATATTTCACAGAATCATTTTTTACTTTCTCAATTTTAGTTGTTCAGATCGCGCTATTATTCTGTTATTTATTATACAAAAACATCCCTATTATCTCATTCTCAGGTGGATTGCACGCAAACATTTCCCAACACATGACACAATGAAATGGTTACTCACATGATAGGACGGTCCCCGACCGTACTTTCCAACGATGTTTCATTTCGCCCACTTGAATGTGTTTAAGCCATCTTCCCTAATTCCATTTCATACACTGACATTTCTTGACACACATATAACTTATATACCTTATACACTGGTAACATTTTGAATACGATTTTGTATTCTTTTATAATACACAAATAAATTCACTGAAAAATTATTACACTAACACAAATTTCCTATATTTACAAAACACTGCTTTTTATAACTGAGGCTTTGCTTTTAGCCTTACACACGTGATTTCTCTCTTCCCCATCTCCAAGGGTGAAACTAGTAGATGTCGGCTCCCTATCTGACCAGAATATGAAAGTCTCGAACACTCTACCCCTCCCTGGAATGGTACTTCTTCAAATCCGGTTTCCTGACGATCGGCTATTATTATTATTAGCTCGAAATTGTTTCTTTCTAGACACTATTAGTGTGTCTAGCGAAAGTCTGTCTTGTTCACGGTCTCCCAAAATACTCTATCGGTGACCTATTATTTTCTAGCATCTAATGCTCCTCCTTCAATACGTAAATTAGTGATTTTTATAGTTCGTTTGTTTCCTTGAAACAACGTCTTGAATTAATTCTCACTTCTGATTATTCTGTTCTCTAATTCCTATCTTTTCAGAATACTATGCGGCCCTTATTTTGTCCGACCCTGATCGGGTTCTTTAACATTGATAGAATGTTTGTTTCGCTATTATGGTACTTCAAAACGTTACGACACTTTTGGTCGATTAAATGAACTGTATTTTGAAGACCTATCGCCTGTTCTTTAAGTTCGCAGCCTACTTTGACTGTAATACTGAACTTTTCACTATAAGACTGATACTGGCGGAACTAAATCCTGTATTAGGATTTTCCTAAGTCTTCACACGGCGATACTTTGATGATACTTCTCGGCCACTCCCTTCAGGTGCACGCTGGTGATACAGAGTATCGCGACCTCTCGAGGTCTAGTAAGTACTGCATTTACGGTGATATAGCTTCACGTCCCCTGGACGGAATAATACTTTGCGGTGATGATGCTCCAACGTCACGCCCCCCGGGTTGACTAGTAACTGCATTCGATGTGATGTAGCCTGACGCCCCCTCGGGCTGTACGAAACTGCATATACGATGTGATGCAGCACCTCTGCCTGAGGTCTGTTCTTAACTGCATGATTTGTCTAGCTCTGCCAAGACTTTTATACTCTTTGGCTAAAAAAGATAAAATCCTCGTCTTTTTCATAACCAACTTTTGAAGTAATGGTCTCACACTTTTAAAAATTATATCTCTGGAAAGCTCGTTTTCTAAACGTAAACTGACTTCTTTGCACATGAAAATCGATCGTGCAGTTCTGAGATATTAAATAAAATTTGGTCTTCAGATATGTGGGTGTTACAGTTGATTTTTAATCCCCACCTCCTCGGGTCTCGGGGAACTTTTAATGACGTATGGCCACGTTTGCACTTCTTTCCTAGGCAATTATTAAAACCTTTTTCTCCACACAAAAATCTCTATTCCGAAATGATTCACAATGCTGTATTTCTTTTGTTAAATTTATTCTTGCAAATGGCTTAAATCTAATTATTCTTCTTCTTGCACAACTGCGACGATGCCATTTTCCTGCAACGTTAGAGCAATTTTCGAAACATGCTCTCAGTCACTCGCGTGGAAAGTTCCACTCGTTCTATTAATATTCGTGACCGGCTCCTTATCTGTGCGTCATGCCTGATATCATTTCCTGGCCACCTGGACCCTTATTCTTACACAACGTTATACCAGTCCTCCTGCATAAAATCTTTCTATGTTCCACTGAAGACTGTATTTCCTTCCTTTTTACCATAATATATGGATTCGACCCCTTGAACCAATGGTACATGGGTTCAATATAAAACAATATATATGTGTTGTGTATTGATTTCGCGTATAATTTTAAACATTGAATTCTAAAAGCTATCCGCAAATTATCTCGAAACATGATCCGCAGCTTGTCCGCTATCCGCAGAGCCATGCAAACTATATCCGCATGGTGAAAAATGATCCACTGCGGATAGCCGCATCCACGCAGGGCTTTAGTTATTAGTCATATTATTCCGCAGAACGGTTAATAAATCACTATTGAGGCACACCTGCAAAGAGGGCGATTCCTGTTTGCTATGAACAGAATGAGAATGTGCGTGTACGGTTGTTTTGGCGCTTGGAATTGGAAATATGCAGGGAGTGAGTGAGTGTAAAACGCTAGGACACGTTCCCTACAAATGTGCAATCCAAAACTCGCATTGCAGTTCCCCAGTCGCCCTCAGGCATAGCTCAGATGGCAGAAGGCCCCCCCCCCCCCCCGACCCTTCTGAACGGGGAGGGTGTACTGTAATTCGAGTGAGCTCCGTGGTTCATATCAAGTCTCGTTATTTACTGTATGGATAATCCATCCTGCGAGCTCAAATCAGATTTTAGCCGGATTTGGTATTATTCTCAGTGGATCAGTGGTAGTGTGTCTGCCTCATGTTTCCAACATCGGGGTTCGATTCCTGGTCCAGGAAATGAGATTTTTGATGGGCGGAAATTAATCAATGGCACTCCAAGTCGTAAGTGCCGGCATTTTCTTATTTTAGCATGTCTACGTACATATTGGTTGGTTGGTTCCTCAGTTTAGGGGCTGCGACAACGCGGTCATGTAGCCCCGTGTACTTTGGGTGTGTGTAGAATCTGTCTGGTAACCAGTGTTAATTGTGATGACTGTATTAGTGTGTGTTATCTGTTTCTTTAATTCAAGTAAGGACTGCAGATTTTGAATTTTTCAAATAGTTCCTACTTTTGCTGCCAAACGCCACCGTCAACGACTACTAGTTCAGAACTTAGCTACTAGACGCCACCGCAGTCGGCTCTTGGCAACGAACATAGGAACCAAAGAGCGTTGTTTACATTTTTAACCTCAAATTTAGCTTACACAGGTGTAATTAGTGGAAGGTTCTTTAACATGCCATAAAACTATGACATGGGACGCCGGCTTTACTTCCCCTCCGAAGGAAGGCATACTGAGGGATTTTCAACGCTCATAAAAATTCGACGACTTCGGCCGGGTTTGAACTCGGACCTTGGGTATAGAAGCTCAGCATGCTACCAACTACGTACGTGCATATTATTATTGATTTAAGCCCACTACGGAGCGCTTATGACTAGTTCTTCTTCGTTGCTCTTTTCCGTTCCCGGTATCTCTTGAGCCCTGCTGATAATTTCTCCTTTCTCTCCTGCGAAAGGGGCTTCCGACATTTAGAGACTCTAGGTCTAGGTGGTGGGGTCCAAGACTCTACCATAGCACAACATTTAGAACGATCTTCTACATCAATGTCAGCAATACCAGCCGAATCCAAGTCCTTGAGTACTTCATTAAGCCACAGGCTTCCAGTCTTGTAGCTATTAACTAAGGAAAATATCTTCTTGGTAAGCCTGTTGCTGTTCATTCGTTGTAGGTGCCCGTAGAACTTTAGCCTCCTACGTCGCATACTAGTATTGGCTGATTCTAACTGTTGATTCAGGTCAGATTTAGATTTCAAATGGTAGGTTCCATCTGGGAGCAATCTCGGGCCATGAATTTTCCTGAGGATACGTCTTTCGGCTTTCTCCAGGTCCTACATGGTGCCTTTTATGTTCATCAAGAGGGTGTCTGCGGCGTACAGGAACTGTGGTCTGACAGCAGTACTGTAGTGTAGTGACAGATCTTAGCATTCCTCGAAATGCATTCTTGTTGTACAAATTGTGGGATATTCTACGTAAGTTACATACATTTTCATTTGAGACTCTTTTGACTTTCAGCGTCCAGTCAAGTCTGCGAGCCTCTCTTTGCGAACACCCCCCAGGGGCTCACCTCACATCTAGTGGGACGTGGGTTGGCGACCACGGGGCCCCAGCTGAGTCCGGCATTGCTTCCACTTACTTGTGCCGGGCTCCTCTCTGTCTTCTTTCCTGTCGACCTCACTTGGTCAACTCTTGTTCTCTTCCCACCCCGACGGTATTAGGGTATCCGAGGCCTAGATATCTCTTCCTTTCCCGCCTTAATTGGCCCTTGTTTCATCTTTTCTGATCCCCTCCTTCTGCGAGGGGTCTGTTTCTTTTTCTTTTCAACTTATCTCCTGCCTTCTGCTCAAGGCCCTCAAGGAGGCAGGGTGTATGTAGCCCCACCACTTCTTGTGCACCCTAGATATTGCTACACCCTCAGGGGCTCACGGCTGGTGACTTCGGGAGTTGGTGACCCTGAGGGATTCCTGAGTTGGGTCCGATTTTCCCCCTTTTATCCATTACCTGTGGGGAGGACCCTCTCCTCTTTTACTTTCCTATCTGCCTTTTATGGCTCTCCTTTCCTCCCAAGTTCCTCAATCCGCATTCTTCGAGGGTTGAGGGCATTTCTTTTCCTCCTGTCCTTTATTTGCCTTATTCTCATTTTGTTTTCCATTTCTTCTTCTAGTATATAAGTTATTAATTAGTTTTAGTTATAGTTTACATTTCATTATCATCTTCACGATCACCCAACCATTAGGGGCCGATAACCTAGATATTAGGCTCCTTAATACAACAATTATCATCATCATCATCTATATTTGCGAACAGTTCACCACAATGGTCCCCTGTTAGCAGTTAGCCGCTTCCTCTGCTTCCACACCTCTCACGGAGTAAAACCATCGCCCCCAGAGGTCTACATCTGCTTCTCTTGCTCTCTACAGACGAACTCATTAACCTCTTAAGTAATCTATTCACATGACCCTACCATCTGAGTTGGCTCATACGAACATCTTCATCTAGCGCAGGGGTTCCCAACATGGGGGGCGTGTAGTGATTTCCGAATTAAGTTTTTTTTTACTCAAATATTACAATTTTGTAAAATAAACATTTTTCTAAGCTCTCCAAGTGATTGTCGCACCAAGTCAATCGTTCAAAAGCACTGGTAATTGCCAACTGTCGGCACAAACCTCTGTGGAGCCGCGAGGTTGGAGGTGAAATGAGGAATTTGCTGTGTTGTAAGGAACAAAATCATGCCAATTTTATCGTCTCATTGGCATATCTTTGTGATTTCTTTGAAGCTTTGAACAGTTTGAACTTAAAACTCCAAAGCAAAAACTCCAATATTATGCATTTCTGGAAAAAATACGGTTATGGAAACGCCGGCTTCAGTTGAACAACTTCTCATCCTTTCAGCGCCTTAATGAAATTTTGCAGGAAAATGAACGTGATCGTAATAAACTTAGGTGCAAATTCAGTCACATTTGGATTCCCTGGCACAAGAATTCAACTTCTACTTTCCTGATATCTCGTCGGAAGAATGGTCCTGGATGTAAACAAGAAATTAGTTTGCCATTAACATTGAAGCACTGCCAGCACAGAAGAAGAAGCCATAGATTAGAAGTGTGAATCAAAGCTAAAAGATGATTATAAAATATTAAGACTGGGTGACTTTTGGGTAAATTATCTTGCAGTGTATCCTGTAATAGCCAAATTTGCATTGCATGTCATTGTCCCATTTTCAAAGACATATTTATGAGAGTCAGGATTTTCAACGCTGAGTGTCATAGAAACAAAGCAGCGCTGTCGGCTTGATGTTGCAAGTGATCTCCGCTGTGTTTTGTCAAATATCAAACCAAACATGCCGAATCTTACCAAGAGAAAGCGGTGTCAACCCTCTCACTGACATTTGTTGACTAATTTAATGATTTGTTGTAAAAGTGTGTTCTTTTTATTGTGCTAAAATGAAGTTAGTATGTAAGAGATAGGCCTGTTCCATTATGTAGTGTTATTAGGTTAGGTCTATATCATCCGCGTTGATCGAAGAGGTTATAGAAGCGATGAGTGGAGGGGAATGGGGGGGGGGGGGAGATGAACTCCCTTATCTAAAAGGGGGGGGGGGGGGGTCAGCTGACAAAGGCTGGGAACCACTGATCTAGCGTGTTCACTTCTAACTCAGACTTCATCTCTTCTTCTTTTATCGTATCGGCCTACCAAGGACCACGTCATTTCAACTGGCTACTCTGGGCTTTGATCCAGTGCCGGCTGGTGGATAATTGTTCTGGGTGTTGCACTAATTTCATTAAGGGGCGATAGAGGTTAGGGTAAAAGACTGCATGATATCAGAGAAAACTGTACTCAATAGCGCAGTAAAACGGATGTACATCATTCATCACGAATGCAGCATTTCAGAGAACATCACGTTGTCATCGGATTAAAAAGTGGCAGTCAGTCTGAAAGACTAGACTTTGTATCATTTTAAATGCTACAAATGCTGCAAAATGCTAGAAAGGCTTCGCTCGAAACCAAAGACCCTTGACATGTTAGAAAATTATCTGCATAATACTTATCTTGCTTATCTTGTTTCAAATTACTCGCGAACGGCAAGTGCAAACCAAGAGCAAAGCAAGGTCAAGCGCCCGGGATGCCGCACGCTCACCAGAGCGCGCGGGGACTTACCCCTTCCATCCAGTCTAAAAACACTTATAGTGGGCGATGTATTGAAGATAGAGATATGCTCTCCCGGACTCTTTTGTAGAACTTTTCATGCTGATCAATTCTTACGCTCATAGTATATTGATATTTTTAACGGTTGCCCAGCGTAAGCTTAAGAAGCGCACGACGCCAAGTTTGTTTTCGACTTTTTCACTGAAATCGTTACTGCTTGGCTTCCTTTGATCATACATAAATTATTTTCTACAGAATCTTTCCTCGAGATATCCTTTACAGAATGGTGAAAGCCGCATCAAAATCCATCCAGTGGTTCTCGAGATTACCCTTGACAACCAAGAATCGGGGATTTTTGTCTTATACTAAAGAAGTAGAGATTGTCGGGGTACACATGCACCAAGCGGTACTATGACGTCACACACCTCAGTGCATCAGGGTACATTTCGTACCGTCACCGTAACGTAACGCCAGACCCCAGCGTAACGACGAAGTCGACAAGATCATTTAAAATGATAAAATATTAGAATGCAGCCGAAATAAATCAGAAACCTCTATGGACATCAAATTGGCAGGTGAAAAACTGAAGGAAGTAGGAGACTTCTGTTACTTATGAAGCAAAATAACCAGTGATGGACGAAGCAAAGAGGATATAAAAAGTAGGTTGGCTCAGGCATGTAAAGCATTCCTACAGAAAAGGAATCTGTTGACATCGAATATAGATTTAGGTACTAAGAAGTCATTTTTGAAGGCCATTGTCTGGAGCGTGGCACTCCATGGAAGTGAAACTTGGACTATTGGTGCAGCAGAAACGAGGAGAATTGAAGCGTTTGAAATGTGGTGTTACAGAAGAATGATGAAGATCAGATGGATATATAGGGTTACAAACAAAGGGGTATTAAGACTAGTGGGAGAGGAGAGATATTTCTGGCGACTGCTAATGAAGAGAAGAGATAGGTTGGTAGAACACATACTAAAACACCCAGGAATAGCAAGCTTAGTTATGGAAGGAAGGGTCGAGGACAAGAACTGTAAGGGTAGACCAAGGTTAGAATATGTTATACAGGTTGCCTCGGACTTAGGGTGTGGTAGCTATGAAGAGATTTTAGTGTACATTAAAACCTTCACGAGAACAAAACAACGTGAGTTATAATATACGAGGGCGAGAACGAACCGCGAGTGTCACAAGTACGCGCAAATTACATTGCATGACATAGTATCGGCAGTTGATGGAACATCTCGGATGTCTCCATCCGCGCCTCGGCTCCCTTGTTGCAATCAGCGAGCAACGACCAGCCGAGTTAACTGTTGGGATAGGGCTTACACACAGGTGCGGATATAGAGTTTGGCTTTGGGGGGGGGGTTACAGAATCGAAATTGTTAAGAAAAATGGTATCACTAACAACGCAATCACAAAATAACCAAATGTACAAAACCAGACCTTTTTTTTTTTTTTTTTTTTTTTTTTTGCAAGCTACATGGATAGAAATTTGATGCGTTTAGCGCACCAAAAATATTTGTACAAATTGCAATGGCGTGTTTTGCGACTTTTACATCGAGCTTCGAGAAAAGTATCAAGGTACGTTACATTTTCGGCAAGTCGAGTTAGTACCGACAAAGGGAGAATGTCACAGCTTAAATTGCCATCCAAGCTTGCAGTTTGGACGTCGGCAAAATTTGTTGGTGCGAAAAAAAAAGCCCCAAATTCCTATCCGTGCATTGCTGCACATTCATCGTGACATCACTATAGACATCGATTCGGTAATCACAAGGTTTGCTAAACAAAATAGACGAGTTGATTTTGTTACATAAATAGGCTAATCGTTTTTATATAACAGGTATGAAGTTGTAAATATGTACAGTTGTAACAGAACATAATAATTGCAATAAAGATATTTTCAGTATTGAATAAAATGAAAAAAAAAACTGTTTTTCAGTTAAAAATCGTTAAGTTTTATTTGTCTGGTTATTGTGTTATCGTTTTTTGAGTTTGCAAAAAAATTATTCTCAGTTTGGGGGGGGGGGGGTCATGACCCCCGTGACCCCCCCCCCCCCCTCCCTTGAATCCGCGCCTGCTTACTCAGTCTAGCATCTCTGCCATGCCCTTCACTATTGAGATCTGGTTGGTGCTTGGGCCTGACATCGACCAAACGGACGAGCGCTCCTATAGACAGTAGGCGCGCTTCGCTTTCTGAGACAGTTCACAGTAACTTACTATAAGATTTTCTGAAATTATTAAATAACAAAATTATGAATTCCCAAACATATGAAAGGAAACGTACTGCTTTTATTACTAAAAATATTATTTTGATATTAATTGTTTTTCTAGGATTAATCTGGTCGTTGTGCAAAACTGAATCTTATTACCGGCCGCCACTGCGTTTGATCTTTGCCCAGTGTTCTTTCATACGTTGCCGGTGTTGCTCTTTTCTCTCTTTCCCGTCTTCTTTAAAACCCTGGTGGTCGTTTAGTACTTCCTGAGGGGGGCTGCATTCTTGAATATCTTCACAGGTAATCTCCATCTCCTGTGGGTCACTTTCTACCTCTTCAAACCAGGCTGGCTGGCTTGGTCTTCCTATCTTTTAAAATAGGGATAAAGATCCGGTTCTTCAATCGTGTGGGTTTCATTCTTGGCAAGTGGCCATAAAATGGAATTCTCCTTTTCTTCGAACATCAGAGATCTTTTGAACATGAATATACAGCTATGGCATATTCAGCGTCGTTGATATTCACCTTTGTCTTCATTAATATTTTTTAGCCTACTTTCGATTGTTGCAAAAAAAATGAAAGTAGACTTATGAGATCTACACAGGGCCAAAAATTGTGTGTCTGTCTGTGTGTGAGTGAGTGTGTGTACTCTGAATGTCTGTTCCCCCCCTATCAATTCGAACACGATGAAACCGAATTGAGTGAAATTTGGTACAGAGGTAGCACTAGCAAAGGGCACCTCAGTGTCATGTTTTATATCGCCCCCATCTTGACGGAAACATAATGGCGGCCACCCAAATGTTAAAAGCTTAAATCAAATTACGACCAACCTAATAATCCGATCTCTACCAAATTTTTCAGCAACATATCTATATGTAAGAAGCGTTCTTTGACTAAGCTACAAGGTTATCAGTCCAATCATTTGCATATGGCGGCCATGTATGTGTGCAAATCGATTCCCCCTAACAATTCAAACATGGTAAAACCGAATTGAACGAAATTTGGTACAGAGGTAACACTAGCAAAGGGCACCTCACTGTCATGTTTTATATTGCCGCCGTCTTGACGGAAACGGAATGGCGGCCACCCAAATGTTAAATGCTTAAATCAAATTACGACCAACCTAATTATTTGACCTCTACCAAATTTTGCAACAACATACCTTTTCGTGTGACGCATCTTTTGACTGAACTACAAGGTCATCAGCCCAATAGTTTGCAGATAGCGGTCATGTATGTGTGCAAATCGATTCACCATATCAATTCAAACGCGGTGAAACCGAATTGAATGAAATTTTGTACAGAGGTAGCACTAGCAAAGGGCACCTCATATTCATGTTTAATATCCGTATAGCACGTTGTATTTCAACAAGCTACTACAACCAACATTCAATTATACTCCTTGAAAAGGACAAAGAGTTATAACAATACCAATGCATTTAGGAGAATGTAGGCTATATGTTCTTTACTGAACATCTTGTTTTACAGTATTTTGTGATTGTTCTGTTTTCCCTTTTGTTCTATTTAGCCTAGATTTGGTCTTTGTTTCATAAAAAAACTCACAAACACCTAGTCCCCGAGCCAGGGGGATTAACCATAGGATATTAAAACCCCCATGGCTCGAACAAGAATTGAACCTAGGACCTTTCGGGCCAAAGCCTAGCATGCTAACCGCTTAGTTGTACGTAGAATACTAGGAGTTCAGAGGTGGAGATCTCACAGAGTGAGATTGAAATATTATATTAGAATCCGCCTGGTTGTGTAGTGGCTAGCATTCTTGGCTGTCACCGCGGAGACCTGGGTTTGTTTTCCGGCTCTGCCAAAAAAAATAATTCTGGTCTGAGGGCTGCCTTGTGAGGCAAAACTGAGATGAGCTGGGTTTGATGCCTACTTCAGTCATCCTGACAGATGTTTTCCGTGGTTTCCCACTTCTACTCTTGGCAAATTCCGGGATGGTACCTGACTTCAAGTCACGGCCGCTTCCTACCCAAATCCTACCTCAATTATAAATACACACACTGGTACAGGCATCACAGTGACACATGTTATCAGACAAATTCGGCACATACCCAAGTACACGGGGCTACATGACCAAGGTGTCGCAAACCCCTTGAAAAGAATCAACAACTCTTTCTTTCATGAAAGCGTCACAAACACCCGGTCCCCGTAGGAGATTAAAATCTCCATGGCCCGACCGAGAATGGAACCTGGGAACCTACGGGTGAAAGCCTAGTATGCTAACCGATTAGCCACAAGGCTATAAGTAGACTACTCGGACTTCAGAGTTCGAGCTCTACACTGTGATCGTAGTGTGGAATTTAAATATTAGATCCCATTGATGATGATGATGATAGCAAACACTCGTCTCGAGTAGGTTGGCCTTCCAATGCTGAATGACTCTTCATCGATGAGTCCGGAGGTGACTAAAAAGCCCAATGCGGGAGAGACACAGTTTCCCGCAGTGATGACAGGTAGTATCAGGTCCAAGTGAGGCATCCGCATTCATTCCCTGTCTTCTAATGAACACTCTGTTCTTTCTGCGCTGCCTCCGATCTTCTATCATACTTCGGCGGTTTTCTTCAAAAAGTATCGCACCACGATGAACAATTGATCTCCAGGATGAGCGATCAAGAGCTAAGGTCTCCCAGTTGTTGATATCAATATGGCACATTTGCATATTAGCCTTTAGTACGTCTTTGAATCGCTTCTTCGGACCTCCCACACAGCGCTTGCCCTCAGTTAGTTCAGAGCAAAACACTTGCTTGGGAATGCGATTATTGGGCATGCGGATTACGTGTCCTGTCCATCGCAGCTGACGTTTTAAAAGGATGGCTTCAACACTGGTAGTCTGTGCTTCTTCGAGAATGCTGGTGTTTGTGCGTTTGTCTTGGCATGTCACACGAAGAATTCTCCTCAAACAACGCTGGTGATATTGCTCCAGCTTTTTAAAATGACGTCTGTAGCATGTCCAGGATTCAGATCCGTAAAGTAAGGTGGGAACTACAACCGAATTGTACACAAGGATCTTCGTTGCAGCATTGATATCATGGTTGTCAAAAACTCTAGACCTCAATCTTGCAAAGGATGCCCCAGCACTGTTAATCCTGTGTTGGATTTCGGAATCTATATTTGCACTTGATGACAGGGTGCTGCCAAGATAAGAAAAGGTGTTAACTTCTTGAAGCTTCGCTCCGTCGATGGTGACATTGATGTTTCTTTGTCTTTGTCCAGGGGCTGGTTGGTAGAGGACTTGGGTTTTACTGGTGTTAAGTTTCAGCCCAATCTTTTTGTATGCTGAAGAAAAAGCAGTCAGGATTTTCCTAAGTTCGTCCTCTGATTGAGCTACTACTGCATTATCATCAGCGTACTGTAACTCAACCAATGCAGCAGGAGATGTTCGAGTCCTTGCCTTTAGACGGCTCAAATTAAAGATCTTCCCATCCATCCTGTAAGTTATCTGTATACCTGTAGGAAGATCATCTTTGACTAACTGCATGACAGTGGCAACGTACAGAGAAAACAATGTAGGGGCAATCACACAGCCTTGTTTAACGCCGGTATTTATATGAAATGGTTCTCCAATAGAGTCGTTACCAATGACATTTGCCTTCATATCAGTGTGGAGTAGTCTTAAGATGGTAATAAATTTCAGTGGAAAACCATACAATGCTAAAATCTTCCACAAGGCTTCACGGTTTACCGAGTCAAATGCCTTACTGAGGTCTATAAAGGCAATATAAAGAGGTCTATTTTGCTCTCTACATTTCTCCTGAAGCTGACGAACAGTGAATATCATATCTGCAGTTCCTCTAGAAGGCCTGAAACCACATTGGCTCTCTGGGAGTATTTTCTCCACCAGGGATAGAATACGATTCGCCAAAATACGAGCAATAAGCTTTCCAAGGCATGATAACAAAGATATACCACGATAGTTGTTGCAGTCTGCACGATCACCTTTCTTAAATATGGGAACTATCAGACTATCTCTGAAATCAGCAGGCATTTTTACAGTTCTCCAAATTTTAATGATAAGATCATGTATGTGGCTTATGAGTTCCTCACCTCCTTCTTTGAGAGCTTCCGCCGGTATTCCATCACATCCAGTGGCTTTGTGTCGCTTTGCTTGATTAATAGCACACTGAACCTCATCTAGTGTTGGCAGGGTACCGAGTTCTTCCTTGATGGGTGCTTGTTGTAATATATCATACACCTGCTCATCAATAACTGAGTCCTGGTTCAAGAGGTCTTCAAAATGCTCCTTCCACCTATTCATGATGGAGTATTGATCTTTTAGAAGTGTACTTTTGTCACTGGACCAAAGTGGATTTCTACCAAACGTGGAGGGGCCATAAATCGCTTTTGTGGCTTGGAAGAACTGCGCGAATCTTTGTCGGCTAGATATTGCAGCTCTTTAGCTTTGGATGTCCACCATGCATTTTTGAGCGCACGAGTTCCTCTTTGGACATTTGCCTTCGCAAGACAAAATGCTTCTTTCTTAGTACGGGAGTTCATATCTTTTCTCCAAGTTTGCAAGGCTTTTCTCTTTTCTGAGATTAATGCTTCAATTTCTTCATCATTTTCATCAAACCAGTCTTGATGTTTCCTGGTCTTATATCCCAGCGTTTCCTTGCAAGCATTCTGAATAGCGGTCTTCAGACTCACCCAGTGCAGTGTTACATCTGGATGGTATTCCTGTGGCAGTGTCTGGCTAAGCAACTCTTTATATTGGGAGATATGCTCTGACTTACCAAACTTCTCGGTATCAAAAATATGCCTACAGCTCTTCTGTTGCTTCCTCCTCTGTGTGGATAATGGTATACGCATAACTGATCTGAAAGCCGGTGATCTGTCCAACAGTCATCGGCTCCTGTCATTGCTTTGGTGATAAGAACATCTCGTAAATCTTTCTTGCGTACAATCACATAGTCAATAAGATGCCAGTGCTTCGATCTAGGGTGCTGCCATGATGTTTTAAAGCGATTCTTTTGGCGAAAGATAGTATTGGTGATTACCAATTCATGTTCAGTGCATTTGGAGAGCAGTCTGATACCATTGGAGTTTTCGCTCCCAACTCCCTCCTTACCAATGACACCATTCCAAACATTGTAGTCCCTGCCCACTCTAGCGTTAAAATCTCAGAGTAAGATGATCCTATCTTCACGGTTGATGTTTGATAGGACGGTATCCAGATCTGAATAGAACCTTTCCTTAATGTCATCATCAGCATCTAGTGTGGGGGCGTATGCACTGATTACCGTGGCATGCTGGTTGTTATATAACCGAAGTCTTAATGTCATGAGGCGTTCATTATACCCAGTTGGAAGCTCTGACAGATCCTTGAGAAGCTTGCTCTTAATGGCAAAGCCAACTCCATGTATTCTGTGTTCGTCCTCACGTTTACCCTTCCAAAAGAAGCTGTACCCTGCACCTTGCTCATTCATCCGACCATCCTCAGCAAGACGGGTCTCCTGAAGTGCTGCTATGTCAATGTCATATCTCCGTAGCTCTCTACCCACAATAGCTGTTCTCCTTTCAGGTCTCTCATTTGCGGGGTCATCAGTGAGTGTTCTTACATTCCAGGTTGCAAAATAAAATTTGTTACTTATACATTTTCGACCGCATGGAGGTGACACCTTTGGACGCGGCTATCCAATCGGTAGTATAAGTGGCTGACTATGTTTAGGGCACCTTTTCTAGCCCCTTCCCCATGTGGGGTGAGCAGAGTGGACCCTAAATAGATTGCTCTACAGCCACAACCCTAAGCAAGACGACCGATCACGCATCTACCGCCTACGTGCCAAGTTATCACTAGAGGCTCCCAGACATCACAATCCTACCCCCGTCGCAACTTCTTGATCGCCGCAGGACTTTGAAGAAAGTCAAATGTTGTTGGTAGACTGTTGTGCGTGAAATCTTTTAACGTGAGAATGTTGCTGCACATCAACAAACGCACATTCCTTGATGACTTAGGAAAGATGTTCAATGGCAAGCAAATGCAAGACGATTGAATGAATCCTAGTCACTGCAGCCTTCATCCGCCATTCCAGCCAAGGAGGGACTCATTGCCCTTATGCCTGGTCCGCCGTTGAGGACTTTCTACGCCGTTGACCACAGGTGGTTCATCCGCCTTTAGGGAAAGTTTCCTGTCCCAAGGGCAAGAGAGTGTCCTAACCACTACCAGCTCATTCGCCTCCCTGGGGAGCCGGTGGCATGATAGTGGGGGACTCCTTATCCCGGGAGTCACTCGGTCGTCAGAGCCTCGTTAGTATAAAGCAGGGTGCACCACGTGCAGGTGAGGTTGACATTTGAGTAGAAAGCCTACCCCTTACACTCCCATTATTGCAGTGTTGACTAAATAATCTATTATTGATTTTCAGTCGGTCAACACTAGTGTACCCGGGTGGATTCGGTGGCGTAGTTGGTAGCATGCTGAGTTTCTATGCCCAAGATCGCGGGTTCAAACCTGGCCGAGATCGTCGGATTTTTTAAGGGCGTTAAAATCAAACAAAATGAAAGTAAAGTAATTTTTTAAAAACGGCTGTGCTAAGATGTAACACATAAGAAGAAAACAAGTCTAATTAAACTTTCATCTTTGCGTGTTGAAACGTTGTGGAAAAGAAGGGAAATTTTTATATTAAAAAATGTATTTTATCAAGAATCTGGAATCCAAGATTCTTCCGCTAGCTGAGGACACGGTTTTAGGACGAGGATTGCTCCGACACCGCAACACCTATTTTGATTTTTTTAAATTGTTTTCTTCTGTGTCTATTGTCTAATAGAGAGAAAACTAAGAATCTGGAGAGAAATCTAGTAAAAAATAGAGAGAAAAGAAATAATGGTGTCTTTACTAATAGGATGCGTGGTTGTGGGAAAGTATAAGGAAAGTAGTCTTAAAAATAGGTGGCTTCGGTGGCGTAGTTGGTAGCATGCTCAGCTTCTATGCCCAAGGTCGCGGGTTCAAACCCGGCCAAATTCGTCGGATTTTTAAGAGCCTTAAAAATCCCTCAGGATGCCTTCCTTCGGAGGGTAAGTAAAGCCGACGGTCCCATGTCATAGATTTATGGCAGGAAAAGAACCTTCCACTAACTACACTTGTGGAAGCCAAAATTTGTAGGTTAGAATTGATAACGTTCTATTAATTCCAACGTTCGCCGCCAGGTGCTGACTGCGTTGCCATCTAGTAGGCAAGTCCGCAAGCAAAGTGTCGTGGACAGTAGCATTTGGTAGCAAAAGCAGGAACTACTTGAAATTACTGTCTGCAGTCCTTCTACCTGAATTAAGACAGGTAACACACACTAATACAGCCATCACAATTAACACCGATTCTACACACACCCAAAGTACACGGGGCTACATGACCGCGTTGTCGTAGCTCCTAAACTGACGAACCAACCAGTCTTAAACATGAGCCATGGAGAAAATAAATGTGATGTTCCAAAGCTGAGGGTCCTCAGCTTAACATGACGTTTTGAAAATTTTGAAGAATTTAAGCATTCTGGAACCCCTTAATTCACTTGGCTATGCTGCTGTGTTTGGTTATTTGCAACAGGATTGACTCGATTTGAGTTACTTTACTAGTTGACGGCCTGACAATCAAATTAATGGCGGAATTATTTCACGTGTCATCGTGTCTGCATTAGTTAAACAACATATCCCAATGACCCTTATGCAATCAACACGATTGTTTGATAACGTCCATTAAGTGCTAGTGGAATCGCGCAAATATTATGTGACAATATAATGTGGTAATTTGCTGATTTAGTCAGCATTCCATCTGATAGTAATAGTACCTGTCAAAACATTGTCTGTGACGGGACACATGTATTTTGTAATGTGACAGCCTCATTTGCTTGGCTACTGCATTCTGTCAACGAACCACTTTATAACCGGTGTAGATGGAAATTGTTATTGTGAGAGACATCACGCGACGTAGCAGTGCGCGTTAACCCTTTATGGGTCACCTACTGTAAGGACAATTCATATTGTCAAAACAAGATGTTCCGTAAAGAACATATAGCCTATTTTCTCCTAATTGCATGGATAGTTATAACTCTTTGTCCTTTTCAAGGAGTGTAATTGAATGTTGGTTGTAGTAGCTTGTTGACATACAACGTGCTATACGGATATTAAACATGAATATGAGGTGCCCTTTGCTAGTGCTACCTCTGTACAAAATGTCATTCAATTCGGTTTCACCGTGTTTGAATTGATATGAGGAATCTATTTGCACACATACGTGGCCGCTATCTCAAAATATTGGGCTGATGACCTTGTAGTTCAGTCAAAGGATGCTTCCCACTAAAAAGTATGTTGTTGCAAAATTTGGTAGAGATCAAATGATAAGATTGGTCGTAATTCGATTTAAGCTTTTAACATTGGGGTGGCCGCCATTACGTTTCCGTCAAGATGGCGGCAATATAAAACATGACACTGAGGTGCCCTTTGTTAGTGCTACCTTTGTACCAAATTTTGTTCAATTCGGTTCCACCGTGTTTGAATAGATGGGGGGAATTGATTTGCACACATACATGGCCACCATCTGCAAAGTATGGGGCTGATGACCTTGTAGTCTGGTCAAATGATTTTTCGTACATAAAGATATAATGTTGCGAAATTTGGTTGAGATCAGATGATTAGGTTGGTCGTAATTTGATTCAAGCTTTTAACATTTGGGTGGCCACCATTACGTTTCCGTCAAGATGGCGGCGATATAAAACATGACACTGGAGTGCCTTTTGCTAGGATTTCCTCTGTACCAAATTTCGTTCAATTCGGTTTCACCGTGTTTGAATTGATAGAGGAATCCATTTGCACACATACATGGCCGTCATCTGCAAACTATTGGGCTGATGACCTTGTAGTATAGTAAAAAGACGCTCGCCATATAAATATATGTTGTTGCAAAATTTGGTAGAGATCGGATGATTAGGTTAGTCGTAATTTGATTTAAGCTTGCATCATTTGGATGGCCGCCATTACGTTTTCGTCAAGATGGCGGCAATATAGAACATGACACTGAGGGGCCTTTTGCTACTTCTACCTGTGTACCAAATTTCGTTCAATTCGGTTTCACCGTGTTCGAATTGATAGGAGGGGACATACATTCAGAGTACACACACTCACACACAGACACACAATTTTTGGCCCTTGTGTAGATCTCATAAGTCTACTTTCATTTTTTGCAAAAATCGAAATTAGGCTAAAAAATTACGTTTGGTTGAATCTTTCAGGCATTTTATTTTTGTTTGTTTCGGACATTGGCCAACTGTGGACCGCATTGAACTTAAGGCTATCTGATCAATTTTGTCTTCTTTTCTTCCCAGAACCTCTTCATTCTTTCACTTCTAATTTTTCTCTACTCCTCTGTTATTACCAAATTTGGCCTGTGTTGTGGTGGTTTTTCTTTGAACGTCTTGATATTGTCAACTCGGCTTCGAAACGTTTTCCTATCGTGAATGACAAGTTCAGTTAGTCCAACACGAGGTGAGTTAGCCGTGGTCATTACGGCGTGGCTGCAAGCAGTCGCTCACATCCGGGAGGCGAGGAGGTTCGAATCCCCCCACCGGCAACCATGAAGATGGTTTTCTGTGGTTTCGCATTTTTCTTCCAGGCAAATGCCGGGGTTGGTCCCTAACTATAGGCCACAGCCACTACCTTCCAATTCCTCGTCCTTACATTAACACTTTCCTCCCCAGGCAACACTCCACACGCGACGGTACACTTGTAGCTCACCCAATGGGTGTCCGCATAGAAGCAGCTACAAAACTCTGGCGAGCCGAACATGTCCTCGGACACTCCCGGCTCTAAAAGCCATACGCTAAAAAAAAGAAGTTAGTTCAACTTCAATGACGTCTCTTTTGACCTCTTCTACCCATTTTGTAGTACCTTGTGATGTATTTTAAAAAATTCTTTGTCAGCCGGTTCCCGTCCATTCTCATCAAATGCCCGTAAAATTTTAGCCTTCGTTTACGCATTGTGACCACAATGGTTTCGGTCTGCACATACAGAACTTCATTTTTCCTTTTTTCCCATGTTCCGTCATCACCTTTCCTCTCAAGTTCCTTCAGCTCCCCTTTTTTGTTCAGGGCAATGAACGGGTAATTTATTTTTGGAAGTGTTAATATTTCTGAAAACAACATATTAGACCTATCATTTTCAAAATGATAATTAAAATTAAAGATTGAGAAAAATAAAATATGATAATAAAAATTAGAATTAAAAATAAATATGGTTGTGAACATTAAAATAAATAAGCTCATAAAAATTATAACTACAATTATTTTATAATCTTAAATTTGAGATTATAAAAATAATATAAAAATTCAAATTATCAATATAGGCTAAATATGAACATTAAGATGTTAAAGAACACAAAAATTAAAATTAATAATTACATTTCATAATGTGTTTTTTTTTGTCTTGTGGCCTCCTGAGAGGTCGAGTGCAGGTCTTTCTATTCGACGCCCGTGGGCGACCTGCGTGTCGTGATGAGATAGGGAATGGATGAAGATGAATGAAACTGGGCAAGGATGTGGAAGGAAGCGGCCGTGGCCTGTCAGAAGGTACTGTCCCAGCATTTGCCTGGTGTTGAAAATGGGAAACCACGGAAAACCATTTCAAGGACAGCCGACGGTGGGGCTTGAACCCACGCGTCTACCGAGTCAGCAGAGAGCTTGGCCCCATGGCCTAACGCAGCGCTTTAGCCAGCTTAGCCACTACTGTCGGTAATTCATAATGTTGAATTTTGGGCTTATGCCGTGTTTTATTATATTAAAATTCGACGCGTTTCGAAAGAAACCATGTCTTTCTTCGTCAGGAATAATCTGGAATACGACAAATGATTGCTAAGAGAAAGCAACAAAGAACATATAGAAGGTGCCCAAAGATGGACGCCATTATACCCCATGTTAGGGACAACGGAAAGCAGCAATGAATTACTTTCTCAGGGTTCTGATAATAGGTAGCCAGGATTCACTGAGATTGTACTTGTGGCAAGGTTTACATCGGGCAGACTTCGAGAACAATATGCACTCGCATTAAGGAACATAATAAATGTATCAGGCTCATCCAACCTGATAAATCAGCTGTTGCTGAAAATGCATTAACACCTGGCCATGGTGTCATGTTCCAAGGAGTGGATGTTCTTGCCCGTATAAAGCAATATCGTCCCTGAATCATCAGGGAGGTGGTTGAAATACGTAAACACCCAGATAATTTCAACCGCGACACCGGCTACAATCTCAGTGAATCCTGGCTACCTATTATCAGAACCCTGAGAAAGTAATTCATTGCTGCTTTCCGTTGTCCCTAACATGGGGCTATAATGGCGTCCATCTTTGGGCACCTTCTATATGTTCTTTGTTACTTTCTCTTAGCAATCATTTGTCGTATTCCAGATTATTCCTGACGAAGAAAGACATGGTTTCTTTCGAAACGCGTCGAATTTTAATATAATAAAACACGGCATAAGCCCAAAATTCATCATTATAAATAGTAACACGGGCCGTGAAAGTCTAAATGATAATAATAATAATTACAATTAGACTAAATAATTACAATGAAATTAAAATCAATACAAATAAAACATTTTCAATAATATGCTGATAGGGACCTGCAGCATGTCAGCTGATCCGAGTTTCGAATTCCGGTGCTGGCAGCGGCAGTCCTGTGTTCTTTTCCACCTACAGGCAAATAGCAGTATAGTAGGTGGTAACTCATTTCAAGTCCCTGAGACAGCCTACCCCATCCGTAATCATTACAGCTACACACACTTACTTACTACAGACCCCACAGAAACACAGGTTATCAGAGGGGAAAAAACATCTAAGCGCACGGAGCTGACGAACAAGATGCCACAGCCCTTTATAGGGTGCAAGATTATTAAATATATTTTTTATTATTTATTTAAATTAAATCTTAATTAGTTTGGCCTGATTTTAATTATTAAAAGAAGGAAGATTGTAGTTTAACGTGACCGTTAATTGCGAGATCATAAGCCACGGGACTTCCTTTTTACGTGGAATCTGAACCACAGGACATGGCATTTCACTTTGAAAATCTCACATGCATTGACCGGGAATCGAACCCGGTCTGCCGTGGTGAGAGGCCAACAGCTTGACCGCTGCGCCACCACGCCCCCTTTTAATTATTATTAATATTAATTTTTGTATTCTTTAACATTTCAATGTTGATATTGATTGATATAGCTATAATTTTTATATTACCGGTATATTTATAATCCTAAAATTAGCATTACAGAATTATTATAGTCTAATTATATTTTTTTATTTAACTTAATTTATTTTTTACAAGCACATTTATTTTATTTATAACTTTTATCACCATATTTATTTTTTACTTTTTAATTTTAACTGTTTTATTAAAAATATATCAAACACCATAGGTCAAGGTGATTGTGGAGAACTATAGTATTCCCTGACAACTCTAGCCTACTGTATATGTATGTTCCATGATGGCCGTGGTGGCCGTGATGTGTAACTGTAATGTCTTGTACCTTGGTGTTCCTTGCAATAAAGGGTAAGATGACGTACCGTGAAGTGATTGAGTAGTTAATTAGTCTACAGGCGCAATCTCTTCCTATTCCCCACTAATAGATTACTATAACGCCACAGTGATAAAGAACTTTTATTTGGTTTCCAGAAATATTAAAAATTGCAAAAGAAAATTCGGGGATATGGGTGAAAGATTCAACCATTAGCATTTTTGACAATATAAATGCTCCTTATGATAGGTGGTTAATATAGCCTACTGACCATTAACCTCTAAAAGGTTGAAAACAAAAATATTGTGAGAGCTAATTTGTGTCCTTTAACACACGATGACCGCACATGTAAGAAATAAGATTTCCCAACACAAGGCCTGAGATTCGATCAAAATATTGGTAGGGATTTTTAAGCTTTAACTATATAATAATAATAATAATAATGTTATTGATTTTACGTCCCTTTTGACTAGCCTACTCTGGTTTTTATAGACCCCGCAAGCCGGGGTGCCGGATTATTGCCCCGAAGGGAATCTTAAACGTGCCAGTAAATCTACTGACACGGCTCTCTCGCATTTGCGCACCCTCAAATGCTAGCTGACTGTCCCAGGATTCGATTCTGCAACCTTGGGGCACAGCAAGCGAGAATGTTACCGCTGAGCAACGTAGCCAGTCTAACCATAAGAGGAGGCTACCGCTACATAAACGATAACATTTTAGAAATGTCAATTTTAGAATATTACCTAAGCGTTAAATATCCCTCAGTATACCTTCCTTCCTTTGGAGGGGAAGTAGGCTAAACCCGGCGGGCCCATGTTTTAGATTTATGGCATTTAAGAGAACCTTCCACTAACTAAACTTGTGTGAAGCAAAATTTGTCGGTTAGATTTGATTAAAGCTCTTAAGTTCCAACGTTTGTCACCCGGCACTGGTTGCGATGGCATCTAGTAGTAGACAAGTTCACAGCTAGGTGTCGAGGACAGTAGTATTTGGTAGCGAACTACTTGAAATTATCTTCTACACTCCTTACTGAGGAACCAACCAACTCTCAAAACACGTATCATTTCATTTTTATTTTTTTTAATTTTTAGTATAAGGACACCTTCGTCTTTAGTAAGTCCAAAGTGAAGTACGCACAGGCCAATGAGGCCCTGGGAGTAGTAGAAGGTAGAGGCTTCCACCCTTCGTGATATTAGCACTAGGATGGAGTTGTCAGCTCCTTTGCTTCCATGAATTGCTCTGGTACTCATTTCTGTTGTAAGCTGAGTGAACTGCAGGACCATTTGCGTTTATTAAAGAGGTACAGGTAGTTTTGTTTCTAAAATCCACTACCTGGGTGGGAATCGAGCCCACTCCCTTTCAGTTAGAAGCTCAGTGTCTCAACCGACTGGGCTACGCAGCCCCAACTAGTACCCTGCCACAATAATTATGCACATTTATCTGCATTTTAGAGGGGCGCGGATGACTTGGATATGTCACCCATTAAAGCAACAACCACAACAATCACCATCTCTAGTTTAGAAGGTACCGTGGTTTTGCAGCGTGGAGTAAAATTGTATTATTCCACTCGACGTACGATCTATCAGACAATAAACGGAGGGTTGTAGATGTTATGGAATTGACATTAATACATATGGCAACACCGAGTTGGATTGACCTTCAATTCGAAACAAGATATTCAGCAAAGAACATATAGCCTACTTTCTCCTAAATGTATGGGTATATTTATGACTCTTTGTCCTCATCCCTAACACAATCACCTCTACCACAATGTATTGTTTGTTTTCTTTTATATTGATAATTAGCCAGTAAGTGTCAAAATCAATATTGTATACTTTATGATGATTGAATAACAAAACTACTAACTTATTGTAATGCATTCACGTCCGTTAATCTCTATATTAAGCCAGCCTGCTAAGTTAAGAATCTTCCGTTTTGGGTATCTTCCCCTTTAAAAATCCACGCCGATCACAGTAGGTTGGTGCTGTGACCTATCAGTGAATTAATCTTTATGTTGTACGCCTATGCACTGCCATCGTAATGTACTACGATGGCAGTGGCCTAAGAGTGTTGAATGAGTAGACTGTTTAAAGTAGCCAAGAGGGAGGCGATCCAGCTGGCAGTGTTTAAAGGTAATCGGAGTGCGATCGTGGCTAATAGTTGAACTACCAGTATTACAAAATTGCCATACTTCAGGAGGCCAGGTATTTACACAGCGGTAAGTTTGGAACAATATTACCCACATAACCCACAAGAGGACAGCACCGTACAGAGGCATTAAGAAGGCTGTGGTTAATGACAACGTGTATCTAGTTCTTCTATTCTCCTTTTCCTAATGTCTTCTGTTTATTTGCGATGCTGGGGCTGTGATTTTACTAATAAACGAGTGTATACATTAGCCTCTCCTTTGAGCTAAATTACATCTTTTTCAGTATCTGTGGAAAGAGCTCGTGCACATCATTTGTAAAGGAATTCAAGAAAAAAAAGTTAACTGCAGCAGTACTCGATCCCCAGTCGACTGCGTGGTAGACTAACACGCTAGCCCAGAGCTAATACTATCCTTAACAACATGGTATTCTTAACTGACATTAGATACAACCTATTGGCAAATAATGACTTTAAATAAACGATTTCTTCACAGCAGTACATCTTCATTAAAGATAATTCCATACAAAGTTTATATTATTGTATCAGTAGGGTATATCACATACAACATACTAAAACTATTGAAATATAAGACAGGCACATGAGGACAGCTGCCATCTTGTCGTGTGACACAGACAGTTCAGCTCTTTTACGCCACTCATACAGTATAATATTATAATATTAAATTATAATAAATAACGGATCACGACCTTCAGGATAGCTTAAACCACCCTAGGCTCGATAATCGGAATTGGTGGGTCTTAAGCCATTGATTAAAATGGTTGAATAATTCACACGGCCGCCATCCTGAAATGGTACGGCCGATGACCTTGAATGTTGGATGAAAGACGCGTCCTATATAAAGGTATGTTGTCACCAAATTTGGTAGAGATCGGATGATTAGTTTAGCCGTAATTTGATTTTACGTTTTGAACGTTTGAGTGGCCGCCATTCTGTTTTGGTAAAGATGGCGGCGATATAAAGTATGACACTGAGGTGCCCTTTGCTAATGCTACCTCTGTACCAAATTTCGTTCAATTCGGTTTCACCGTGTTCGAATTGATAGGGGGGGACAGACATTCAGAGTACACACACTCACACACACACACACAGACTCACACACACACATACACACACACGGACAGACACACTTTTTTCGCCCTGTAGTGATCTCATAAGTCTACTTTCATTTTTTGCAAAAATCGAAAGTAGGCTAAAAATATGCATTGCATTTACCAGGTAATCTTGAAAGGCTCTCTTCGTTTGACTGGCTGAACAATTATCGAGCAGTCAATAAATTGGGAGACATCACGGCAACATGTTGCCACCATAATTTTTCAACGTAAACAATAGATCCGCTGAAGTGTTATCAGTTTTATGGGACTGCCTGTACTTGTAAAGTCTTCAATATTTACTTACTTGTAATCCTTGTCGACTACCTTAACCAATCAAATACTCTAAATCAAGTGGTGATCTCAGGAGAGAGAAACAGATTTCATGGTCTGGAGGGGACCGATTGAGGAGGGAATAAAGGAGGGGGAACTTATCGTTACCTTGGAAACCATATCCTTGAGTTTTATAGGGTCTCTCCCCAACCGCCGCTCATTGGTTGAAAGAGTAACGCCCCTTCTAAGTCAAGAAATATTTTCTCTTCTCTTTTTATTTATTTTTCTTATATGTTCATTCCCCCACCTCTATACCTTTACCTCTGTCTCACGCCTTCTCTCTTTTATTTATTGCTTTTGCTACCTTGTAACATTAAAGAGCTCTTTTCAATGATTTTTCAGTGTTGTGAGAAAGTATCACCAGGGAGCACCATTGTCACCTGAGAGCTTGTTCGTATTTAATCATTTATGAGATCTCCTCAAGGAAGTTATTTTTTAAGCAAGGAGTTTCGACACTCCAGTGAATAAGAAGA
The DNA here is from genome assembly GCA_946902985.2 of Meconema thalassinum. NCBI lineage: Eukaryota > Metazoa > Arthropoda > Insecta > Orthoptera > Tettigoniidae > Meconema > Meconema thalassinum. Next base: position 137,856,242 of record OX336390.1, on the reverse strand, counting down.
AAGGAAGAGTGATGAAGAGGCAGAGAGGGGACCATAATGAACCGGTAAGTCCCTTTTCATTAGCCCACAGACAGTTTGACGCTTAATCATTGATTGACAGAAACCTGCGTTTCTTGCTTTATTTCTTGGTAAACAATTCTTCGTCACAATTTCCAAGACACAATGGCACGTTTAAATAATTAGCGGACCATGGAATTTTTAATCCATCATCCATGAAAAGCAATCTGCTAGTTTGTAAATAAAAATTTTATTGTTGTTGTTGTTGTTGTTGTTTGTTTGTTTTATTTCGGAGTTAGTGTAGTTGAGTGATAATAGAATTTGTCCTGGCAACCTGTTGTTGATGTTGTGACGTTTAGGGGCTTGCACATCGTGGTCAATTCAGCCCCGTGTACTTGGATGTGTATTGAATTTGTCAACTACGCTATATTTCTGTGGTTACTGTGTGTGTAACTAGCCACCCTCTGTGGACTCGGTCTCGTGGTATGGATCCAATGTTCCTGGATCGATTCCCACCTTAGCTGTCCTAGAAGTAGTTTTCTGTGATTTTCATATTTCTGCTCCAGGCAAATGCCTGGATAGTTTATAATTTAAGGCCATGGCTGCTTCCTTCCAAATTCTATCCGCAATGACACAGGTTATCCGACAGATTACACACATAGATGATGATGATAATGATGATTGATTGATTGATTATTGAGGTTTAAAGGGGCGGAACAGCGAGATCATCTGCCCCGATGATGATGATGATGATGATGATAATTGTTGTTTCAAGGGGCCTAACATCTGGGTTATCAGCCCCTAAATGGTGTGGATGTTAGCAAAATGAAATGGAAACTACGATAACACAAACTAACTACAGACTTATAAACTAGAAGAAGAAATGGAAAACCAATGAATAATAAGGGAAATGAAAGACAGGGAAAATATATAACCTCAACCCTCGATGAATATGAATTGAGGGACTTGGAAAGAAGTAGGGTCATGAAAGGCAGATAGGAAAGGGAATGAGGAGAGGGTCCACCCCTGAGTTACTGGAAAAAGGGGAAGAAATCGGATGCAGCTCAGGAATCCTCCGGGATTGCCAACTCCCGAACTCACCAGTCCTGAGTCCTTGAGGGTGGAGCACTATCAAGGATGCACCATAAGTTGTGAAGCTACACACTCCGTGCCTCCTTAAGGGCCTCTAGTACAAGACAGGATGTATCATGAAAAGGTAAAACAAGAGGTCTGGCCGCTCAAAGAATGAGGGTATCAGGAAAGATGAGACAGGGCCAATCAAGGCGAAAGGAAAACACTCACTAGGCCTCGAATACCTTAATACCTTCGGAGTCAGAAGAGAATAAGAGTTGACCAAGAGAGGTTGACAGACAGGAGTCCGGTTGAAGTAGTGGAACCAATGCCGGACTCAGCAGTTGTGAGCTCCTATGGTAGGAGCTACATAAGCACGGTGTCGCAAAGCCCCAAAATGAATCAACAATAACAACTGCAATTAACAACGTTGAGAATTATGATAAGTTTCCCAGGATTGCAATAATAAAGTACCATCTTGGCATTTACTTGGAGGTAAGTTTAGTGTGGATAAATATGTGGAAGAGGGCATAAGTTACTGAGAATGGCGGCAGCTATCAGCGCTGGGATATGAACCCTCGATCTCTGAACATGCTGCAGCTCCCCATTGCAGTTCACTCCACTGTGGGGTGGTTTGCCTCTATGGTCTTCTTTCAAGAGTTAGTACAATAGTTGACAGCCACTCTATTTCAATGCCCTTAGTCGTACGTTCTCAAGACGCCCCTTGTAACTTAGGCCTATACAGTAGTGCTGAGTTTATTTTTATTTATTTATTTTTAGCCTACTTTCGATTTTTGCAAAAAATGAAAGTAGACTTATGAGATCACTACAGGGCCAAAAATTGTGTGTCTGTCTGTGTGTGTGTATGTGAGTGTGTGTGTGTGAGAGTCTGTGTGTGTGTGTGTGTGTGTGTGTGTGTGTGTGAGTGTGTGTACTCTGAATGTCTGCCCCCCCCCTATCAATTCCAACACGGTGAAACCGAATTGAACGAAATTTGGTACAGAGGTAGAACAAGCAAAGGGCACCTCAGTGTCATGTTTTATATCGCCGCCATCTTTACCAAAACTGAATGGCGGCCACTCAAACGTTCAAAACATAAAATCAAATAGCGACTAACCAAATTATCCGATCTCTACCAAATTTGGTAATAACATACCTTCATATAGGACGCGTCTTGTGACCAAACTACAAGGTCATCCGCCGTACCATTACAGGATGGCGGCCGTGCGAATTATGCAAACTTTATAATCCACATCATGGGACCCACCAGTTCCGATTATCGAGCCGAGAATCTATTTAACTGTTCTAAAGGAAGAGGCACGTTCGAAATTAAAAGTTTATTTTGTAATACTGTAGTGCAGAAGTCATTTTAAAAAGCTGAGCCGTCTCGGTAAGAAGACAAGATGGCAGCGGATTATCTTGTGCCTGACTTATATTTCACTAATTTGAGTATTGCATGCAATATAGCGTACTGATACAAAATAAATAAACTTTGTATGAAATGCTTTATAAATAAATAATATACTCCACTGATGAAATCGTTTAGACTAAATCATTATTTGCTAACAAGTTATATGTAAGTCATTTTCTATAGTACGATAATCGTTGGCCCAAATGGCTCCGTGGTAAAGCGTTGGCCTCTAACTCATATGCCAATGGTTCAAACCCCACCAGAGTTTTTTTTTTTTTGCTTGAAATTTTATATATTTATTGTTTTGTAATGATTCAGACGTTTTAAAATTAAGCGTTATATTTTGCATATTACGGTGGAAAATATATATTTAATTAAAACATAATTCACCAGCAGATTTGCTCGAGACATCTAGCAGCCAAAAAGGTAACTGCACGCCGGCCTACTTATTAACTTCAAGATTTTATTGAAAAGTTTCTTCTTATGGCCACTAGAATGCACTCGCCCTGTTAGGGTTATATTGTTCGATACTTCTCCACTAGATGTCACGACTGGTCTACGTGGGACTCCATTGGTTAGTACCGTATACCATTGGCATTCTATGCGCATCGAACTTGAAGAATGGCAAGATGATACTACGATAAATTTTTACTTTTTATTTTAAAGGATTTGTAACAGCCTATTGTGGTAATTTGAAAATGTTATTTGAAGTAAAGAACAAAACGATTTCACATAGTAACTGAATTCTAGCCGTTGGTGCTAGTTCAGGTTATTAATTAATACTTTTATTTCAGGCAAATAGCAATCGAAAATATCCACATAGTTTGTATACACACGTCTCTGTAGGGTCATGGACAGATTTGTTAATTCAATTAGGGTTGTGAAAGCCATGCACAACCAGACGTGTAAAGACATGCCTCAACTCAAACTTGGATGTTGCCCACGGCAGGTCGATTATGTAATAATAATAATAATAATTATTATTATTATAATAATAATAATAATAATAATAATAATAATAATGTTATTGGTTTTACGTCCCTTTTAACTACTGCTGCTTTTAGAGACGCCGGGGTGCCGGAAGTTTGGCCAGAAGGGGATCTTTAACGTGCCAGTAAATGTACTGACACGGCTCCCTCGCATTTGTGCACCCTCAAATGCCAGCTGACTGCGCCAGGATACGAACCTGCAACCTAGGACCCAGCAAGCGAGAACGTTACCGCTGAGCCACGCAGCCAGTCCGGTCGATTATGTCTCCAGATCCATTACATTCTTGAGATACTTCTTATCTTTCTTTCTTCAATGATGGTAGCAGTTTTTATCTAGGTTGTGGCGTTTGGTAGAGGTAAATAGTTTCTAAGGTCTTCAACCAAGAAATGATTCTATTATACTCTTTGATAATAACAACGAGTTATAACTATACTCATACATTTAGGAGAAAGTAGGCTATATGATCTTTACTGAACATCTTGTTCATTCTTCTTTCTTTCCTTCTTCCCTTCTATCTTTCTTTCCTTATTTATGTATTTCTTTCTTTCTTTCTTTCTTTCTTTCTTTCTTTCTTTCTTTCTTTCTTTCTTTCTTTCTTTCTATCTTTCTTTCCTTATTTATGTCTTTATTTCTTTCTTTATTTCTTTCTTTCTTTCCTTATTTATGTCTTTCTTTCTTTCTTTCTTTATTTATTTATTTCTTTCTTTCTTTATTTTATTCTTTCTTACTTTCCGTATTCCTATCTTTCTTTCCTTATTTACGAATTTCTTTCTTTCTTTCGTTCGTTCATGCTTTCTTCCTCTCCTTGATTCTATTTTTATTTTCTTCTTTCTTTCTTTCTTTCTTACTTACTTTCTTTATTTATGTATCTATTTATATATTTACCCTATTTATTTATTAATTCTTCCTTTGTTTCTCTTTGTTTGTTGGCTTCTTTCTTTCTTTCTTTCTTTCTTTCTTTTTATCTTTATTCTTTTCTTTCTCTCTTTGTTTGTTTCTTTTTCCCTTTCTTTCTTTCTTTCTTTCTTTCTTTCTCTCTTCCTTTCTTTCTTTCTTTCTTTCTTTCTTTCTTTCTCTCTTTCTTTCTATCGTTAATCCTTTCTTTCGCTCTTTGTTTCTTTTTTCTATATATTTTTTTTTTCATTCTTAAGCCTGCGTGGCTTAGGCGGCAGCACGCCGGCCTCTCACCGCTGGGTCCGTGGTTCAAATCCCGGTCACTCCATGTGAGATCTGTGCTGGACAAAACGGAGGCAGACAGGTTTTTTTCCGGGTACTCCGGTTTTCCCTGTCAACATTTCATTCCAGCAACACTCTCCACTATCATTTCATTTCATCTGTCATTCATTTAATCATTGCCCCAGAGGAGTGCATCAGGCCTCGGCAGCCGGCACAGTCCATATCCTCGCCGCTAGATGGGGGCTTCATTCATTCCATTCCTGACCCGGTCGGAGACTGAAAGCAGGCTGTGGATTTTCATTTCATTTTTTTCATTCTTCCTTTATTTCCCTGTTTGTTTCTTTGTTTCTTTTTCCTTTTATGTGGTTATTTGTTCATTTATTTATTTATTTATTTATTTATTTATTTATTTATTTATTTATTTATTTATTTATTTATTTATTTATTTATTTTTGACTGTCTTTTTTCTTTCTTCCTTTATTTATTCATTTATTTATTCAAACCACGATGCACATTGAGGTCTCCTCTATAATAGATCATTTAGAAACTATGTCTGGCTTTCATATAAATAATAATCGGTGTTATCATACACCATGTATACTATCGGAGCTAGGGCCTACTGTATATTTTGCGAATGAAGCATGACTAATGTCTTACAATGAGATGCCATAGAAAGGAATGTATATCAAATACATAATGCACGTGATTAGCATTTAGAGGTATGATAATGTACAATATTGTATCTTGTTAGCTTTGCAATGAGAGAGAACAGATAGGGCCTAGGCCATACGCCAAGAACAAGATGCAAATGGTGTATGGTGGGAATAATTTCGTGAGTAATAACAGACTGAAAGAAATACATTAGGATTAATTCAAAACTGTCCTTTCTTTTAAATCCCTTTGAAAATTGTAAAATATGTTAAACAAGTAGTTCCGTGAAGAACTATACAGCCTATTTTCATATATCCTACTTATGTTTACTGCCACTATCAACATTCAAAATTTCAATTTGATTGCTGTAATAGATTCGTAGATATTGAGAACCGACTAAATATTTCGGATGGTCGCCATGTTGGATTTTATATATGTAGGTCCTAGAGTTATGTACTGTTACATGCAGATTATTGTGAACGTGTAGTATTCAAACTTCAATCGCATAATTAGGACACAAGAAAAAACAAGGAGATTTTAAAATTTTTCACAGCTGCCATCTTGAGGTTATGGAAACAACTGAAATAAATTAGATTCCAGTGGATTAACATTCGTATAGGGATTTACTGTACCAAGTTTCACTGCACTCGGATGGTTAAATTGCGAGAAACGTCCATGTGAATATTTATAATTCGCGTCACCGCCATGTTGGATTTGTGATCACCAGGTTATTTAAAGTCCTATAGGTCAACTTAAGTTCATAGCCCCTATGAACATTAAAAAATGCAGTTTGATTGCTAAAATAGATTCGTAGATATTCAGTATCGTCTAAATATTTCGGATGGTCGCTATGTTGGATTGTTAAATGTATAGGCCATAGAGTCATGTAGCATTAAAGGAAAATTATTGCGTAGGTTCATTATTCAAACTTTCACTTCGATCGCATGACTACATCACAAGAAATAAAAACTTAATTTTAAAATTCGCACTGCCGCCATCTTGAGGTTATGTAAACAATTGAACTAAATTAGATACCAGTGGATTACAATGTGTATAAATATTTCCTGTACCAGGTTTCAGTGCGCTTGGAACATTAAATCGCGAGAAAGGTCTATTTAAAATTTTCAAATTCGCTTGGCCGCCATGTTCGTTTTGTAGTTAACCGGTTTTTGAAAGTCTTATAGATGGACTTCCAGTAGTGCCCTTTATCTCCGTACAAAAGTTTAGGGAGATACCGCTAATAGTTTCAGAGATATAGAATGCCGGTGAAATATTTCGCACATCCGCCATCTTGTGGTTATGTAAACAATTGAACAAAGTTAGATGTCGGTGCATTAAAATGTGCATAAACATATACTGTACCACATTTTATTGCGTTTGGTTGGTTAAATCGCGAGAAACGTCTATTTAAAAGTCGCGAATTCGCGTGGCCACCATGTTGGTTTTGTAGTTACCAATTTTATAAAAGTCACATAGGAGAACTTCTAGTAGTTCCCTTTATCACCGTAAAAAATTCCAGGGTGATATCGGTAATAGTTTCGGAGATATTGAATGCTGGTGAAATATTTCGCACAGCCGCCATGTTGGATTGGTGAGACGTAACAAAATTTGAAGGGCACGGTCGGGGTCGCCAGGAATAGTGCTATGAACTTACCGAGTTTCATTGAAATCGCTTCAGCCGTTTAGAATTTATTAGGGACACACACACACACACACACACACACACACCTCTCACACACACACACGCACACACACACGGACAAAAGGTGATCTCATAAGCCTATTTTTTCAAAATTGAAAATAGGCTAAAAATCTTAAAAGACTTGATATGTGTTATTGGTTTTAAAAAAACTATTAAACTTGTAAAATATCAAGAGTTTGATTACTGTTGTGGGTCAGATATAGGGATAAACAAGTAGTTCCGAGAAGAACTATATAGCCTATTTTCATATATCCTGCTCATGTTAATTGTCTCTATCAACATACAAAATTTCAGTTTAATTGCTGTAACAGATTCGTAGATATTGAGAACCGTCTAAATATTTCATAAGGTCGCCATGATGGAATTTTATTTTTGTACTATTACATTAAGATTATTGTGTACGTGTGGTATTCAAACTTCAATCGCATGATTAGAACACAAGAAGTAAAAACGAGATTTTAAAAGTACGCACACCAGCCATCTTGTGATTATGCAAACAATTGAAATAAATTACATGCCAGTGGATCAACATTTGTATAAGCATTTAACGTGCAACGTTTCACGGCACTCGGATAGTTAATTCGCGAGAAACGTCCATTTAAATATTTATACTTCGCGTCGCCGCCATGTTGGATTTGTGCTCACCAGGTTACTGAAAGTCCTATAGGTGAACATATGTTCATAGTCTCTATGAACATTAAAAAAAACAGTTTGGTTGCTGTAAAAGATTCATAGATATTGAGAACCGTCTAAATATTTCGGAAGCTCGCCATTTAGGATTGTTATATGTAGGCTATAGGCCATAGAGTTATGTACCATTCAAGGACAATTATTGCCTAGCTTCATTATTCAAACTTTCACTTCGATCGCATGATTACGACACAAGAATAAAAACTTAATTTTAAAATTTCGCACAGCCGCCATCTTGAGGTTATGTAAACAATTGAATTAAATTAGATGGCAGTGCATTACAATCTGCAAAATCATTTACTGTACCACATTTCACTGCGCTCGGAGAGTAAAATCGCGAGAAAAGTCTATTAAAATATTTCAAATTCGCTTGGTCGCCATGTTCGTTTTGTACTTTACAGGTTTATGAAATATACATAGGTAAACTTGTATCAGTACCCTTTATCACGGTACAAAATTGCATGATGATATCTGTAATAGTTTCGGAGATATAGAATGTCAGTGAAATATTTCGCACAGCCGCCATTTTGAGGATATGTAAACAATTGAACTAAATTGGACTCCAGTGCATTACAATGTGTATAAACATTTGCTGTACCTAGTTTCATTACGTTTGGATAGTTAAATCGCGAGAAATGTCTATTTAAAAGTCTCAATTTCGCTTGACCGCCATGTTGGTTTTGTAGTCACCAGGTTTTTGAAAGTCTCATAGGTGAACTTCTAGTAGTGCCCTTTATCAACGTACACAATTTCAGGGCGATATCGGTAATAGTTTCGGAGATATTGAATGCTAGTGAAATATTTCGCACAGCCGCCATGTTGGATTGGTGAGACGTAACAAAATTTGAAGGGCACGGTCGAGGTCGCCGGGAATAGTGCTATGAATTTACTGAGATTCATTGAAATCGCTCCAGCCGTTTAGATTTTATTAGGGGGACACACACACACACCTCACACATACACATACACACACACACACACACACACTCACACACACACACTCACACACACACGGACAAAAGGTGATCTCATAAGCCTATTTTTTTTCAAAATTGAAAATAGGCTAAAAATATAGTTTTCTAATGTTCCAGCATGTGTAGGTTTAGGTTGAATCATCGAATGATAATACGGAGTTGTTACCAATCCAAATTAATCGGCGTACGCTGTGAGTTGCGTTATTGTCGTAAGGGAAATAACATTGAATTTTTTTGAAAACTGGTGTTCAGTGACTTCTTGGGTTAACAACCTATAATAGGCCTATGCCTTCACTGAATACTCATTGGAAAGTTGTGTATTCTGAATTTATGCCACATGGCATGCATAAGATTATTAGCCTACTTTTCACATTTTGCAAATATGAGGAAAAAGTAGACTTATGAGATCGATCCGGGAAAATGTGTGTCTGTCTGTCTGTCTGTCTGGCTGGCTGTGTGTGTGCCCCCCCCCCCCCCCCCCTATCAACTCCTAAACGGCTGCAGCAATCAAAACCAAATTTAGTATGAGTAAAGATGTGCACAGGGATAGCTCACGTCCATATTTGAAAATGATTTCAGTGCTACCAACTGCTGAAAAAACGCACAAGAAATTTGAGCTCCATGTTGGATATCTTGTAAGGTATGCATGGGAGCTATTCCAACATTTTCACACGTGTAGATAATACTATTTCAGTTTAATTTCCAGGAGCCCAACCATGACAGTGTTGCCAAAATAATTTAAAGCCTTCTGATAGGTCCAATGTTTAAATGCATATAACTTCTACACTATCAATTGGATTTCAACCGAATTCTGTATGTAATATCTGTACAAAAACAGATATGACTGAGCGTATTCTTAAGAGCCACCAGGGCTGCCAAATGTTAATAATTGCTCTCTCTATTTTCTTAAATCCAAATACCAATATATCAGAAAGTATGCAAGCCAACAGCTTTAAACTATGCACACGTATATTCTGACATTTTAGATTAATTTGGAGTAACTTATATACGTCAGTTCTACCAACATGAGTATAAGCCTGCTGATAGTACCAATTTTTAAATACATGTAACTTCTATACCAACAAATGGATTTCATCCAAAATTGGCACAACAAGATAACATAATAATTCAGATTATTTCTGACCAGCACACGCATGGTATTGTTGGCAACATGCTTTTACGCGTGCTGATAGATCCAGTGTCTAACTGCATGTAACGTCCATTGGACTTCAACCAAATTTTGTATTCTGTACATTAAGAGGTGGAACTAAGAATATATTCAGTCACCAGGGCTGCCAACTGTAGTGCTCTATTAGGCTACATTATACCAGGTATATTTTGAACTAATTAGATATTTCGATATTACCAACTTAATTTCGTCATTATTCTAGATAGTTTCATATACTGTAGAATAATCATTGGCATGAAAAGTAGGCTGTATAGTTCGTCACGGAACTTCTTGTTTTTTATGTTATGTTATTTTAATGTGAGTTTTATATCATTTCATAACAACATAACACGAACAATAAATAAATAAATAAATAAATAAATAAATAAATAAATAAATAAATAAATAAATAAATAAATAAAAGAAAGAAAGAACGAAGGAAAGAAAGGAAGAAAGAAAAAATAACTCATGATCTTTGATAGACTAAGTAAGTTTTAAGAATAAAGTACATTATACTTCCTACAAAATCAGAATTTTCTTCGCTCGTAGGCAGCCTCACATATAGGCTCGCAATGTTTCGTTGACGTGTTTATAATAATAACTTGTAAGAACTTAGCTGATAAAGACCACAACGTAGTTGAAACTATTATTATATAGCCTAATTAACTTAACTTTTTAATTTAGGTTGACTTTTGGTGGAAAATAAATTATTTTATACCAATTCCCTTTGAAAATCTCGCATGCATTGACCGGGAATCAAACCCAGTCCGCCGTGGTGAGAGGCTATCAGATTGACCGCTGTGCCACCACCCCACCTATTTTATTAGTAGGCCTAACACAGTAGACTACATTAATTGCTAATAGGTACGGACAGTGGTTGCTTCGCTCGCTAAGGTTTTGTCTACCCCTTAATATTCCCGTGTCAACGGGGTTGGGGAATGAGAATCGGTGTATTCCTATGTAGCGGGTGTTTTCACGGTCGTATGCCCTTTCTCCCACCAATCTCTTTAGAGGACAGATGAAATGAATGCATATGAATGAGAATGGGCAAGCAGATGGATGAAAGCGACCGTGACCTGTCCCGGCATTAGCCTGGAGCGGAAAATGGGAAGCCACGGAGAACCATTTCAAGGTATGCTGACGATGGGACTCGAACCCATGGTCCAATGGATTAACGCTGTGGCTTAGCAATCATAGCTACCACAGTCAGTTAATATAATGGTTGTGTGTGTATACAACGTCTGACTAATATATTTCTACCCCCTATTATTCCAAATCCTAAGAATAAAGAACGTTCTTCATCTTTTCCCAGTTATTTCAAGCTCTGAGTAACTTTAAGTTAAAATACTTACATGGCTTACATGGAAACAGATCCGTGAACGGCAAGCTACCGAATATCAAAGTATTTGCCTTGTATACAATGTTTTTCTGGTATGTAAAACAAAGAGATCATCACATTCAATGCAGTCGATATGTAACATAATTTCAAAGAAAAACTTGCAAGCAAAATCACAGCCTCTAGATACTATAGTTTCTGAAACGTGAATATAAATCTTAAAGAATGTTGAGCCAAGAAAATTGTAAAACGTTATTGAATATATATGTCGTAGTCAGATAGTGAAAGCCGTCATTTCATGAAAATCCTAGGCACTTCGTGAAAAGCCGGCATATGATGTAAAAAGGGACAGGTAGGCTACACTATCTGACGCGTTTCTTTATGAAGTGACGGACCGATTTAGGCAGATAGTGTAAGAAATTATTTTACATTATCAGCTGCGGCACTTCATGAAGATCCGGTGTTAGTTGATTCGGCATTTCATGAAATTACTGACACAATTAAGTCGTAGATTAATTCTTTTATTTTTTCTATTCCAAGAAATAAATTAATGCTTGTTTATTATGGTTTCCGAAATTAATATTCACATAACACCCTAAATCTAATCGTGGAATATCGGGTACTCTTTACTCTCCATCCCAGATGACCTCGTAGTTACGCCGCTTAAAATCTCAATAACTAACTCTCTCTCTTTACATGAAAGGTTTTATAAAAGAAACAGTAATAACTTATAGAAAAATAATCAGGAAACATTATGCAACGAGCCTATAATGGCATACGACTGTTTATGTTCGACGATAATTATTATAACTATTTTATGTTCGAACATAAATATTCATAAATATCTGTCGAGATTTCGCCAGTTTTATGTGCTGAACAGAACGCATGAGACGCAGAGAATGCCTTGTATTTGACCATGGCCTCCTCGATTACCCTACTATGACACTAGGCCACGCAGTGAAATTTAAATTAGAAGGCCGTGGACTCAGCGCAGATGCGATGCTATCGTTATCAAATTGGTCAAACAACTGTTTCTTGGGCTCTGATTGGTGGGAGAAACTGTTTCATAATTAAAGGTAGTGTTATAATGATCCTCATTATAGTACAGTTTTCTGACATATAATAGTCAGGGTCAAACATAAAAATATTTACAGTATAAAGGCTATGGCAAAAAAACGTTTCATTTCTTTGTTAATTCAATCTTACCTCCATCAATTCCATGTTTCGTACGTTTATTAATAAAATACGAATCATAGTTCTGAATCATGTCACTGGAACACTTATTGCCGAGTATAAACAAAGACAAGTAGTTTTTTATACTACCGTGATCATGTCACGAAAAGTCTATGTATATAAATTGATCAAAAACGTCTTCGAGTTTACATACTCTGACGACTAATCATTTCTGCATTTAAATTTGCTGCATGCCTTAGATAAGTTACCTTGAGGTATTCATATCATACTAAATCGTGATGTATTGAACAAGTTTATCCCAAATAAACAAGAGTACCGGTCAAACCACGATCACGATGATTTATGTGCTTGATATAAATGATCGTTACGGCACTTAATGATTTGAATTCAAGGGTATGTGGCCTTAAACCTTTAGCTTAATTAACACTGAAAGACCCTGAACTGAAAGATCAGTAGCCTATCTACATGACACAGATATTCCCTAAGGGATAATTATAGCCGCCAATATATTTTGTAGCTCAACGATGATAATAATAATAATAATAATAATAATAATAATAAATACATCGCAGTCCCTAACTCGCATAATATCCAACACAATTATGCTGAGAAAGTGACGAAATACAAGCCTCTGGCAGAAGAGATCTGAAAGATGTGGTGACAGAAATTTGTCACTGTATTGCCTATCATAATCTCTTCCACAGGGATCATACGGAAGTAGCTGAAGGCCAACCTCGATAAACTGGGGCTCCACCATAATCTGCATCCCAGTATGCAGAAAGTACGGTAGTTATTTTAGAGACCTGCTCCTTAGTTCGATCGTTCCTCAACCTACCAATTTAGAGAACTCCACTCTATCTTGCCACAAATGCCGATGACATGGTGAATTGTATCCAATGACAAGGTGAACATATGAATAAATAACGATAGGCCTAATATAATCATATAATGGGTTGAATTCCCTTTTAACGCCAGGATGCCCATGAAGGGAATCTTTCACGCTATTATTTCTCTTTAAATACAAAGTAAAACCTTCTGCAATTTCAGAATGCTACTAACATAATAGACCAGTCCGCCTCGTTGTGTAGGGGCTAGCATTCTTGGCTGTTATTGTGATGGCGGTCTTAGTTTTTTTCTTTGTAATTCAGGCGAGGAAGGGAAGGAGGCGGTCGTGGGCTTAAGTCAGGAACCAACCAGACATTCACCTGGAGTAAAAGTGGGAAACCACGGAAAACCACTTCCAAGATGGTTCAGAAGGAAATTGAACCATCCTCTCTGTTTTGCCTCACGAGGCTGGAGGTAATGTGTAAAACCTCAGGGAAAAACCACACTCAGAGTGAGTTTCCTTCCATATTAATTTTTCTTGTGAGGTGAATGGGAAAGGCGCAAGGTAGGCTTGATTGGAAACCAATGACAAACTATCTCGCTTCTCACCTTGCCTAGTATGCCTCATTATAGTGCTGCCTTGCGCTCTTTTGGTAGCTGGCTGCATGGCTCAGCGGTAACATTCTCGCTTGCTGATCCCAAGGTTGCAGGATCGAATCCTGGCGCAGTCAGTTGGTATTTTAGGGTGCGCAAATGCGAGGGAGCTGTGTCTAGATTTACTGGCACGTTAAAAAATTATGGCAAACCGCGCCTCTCTAAATGCCACAGTATTTAAAAGGGACGAAAACAAACAACATTATTATTAATATTATTATTATCTTTATTAATATTATTAATCGTTTTTGGTCAGAGCTGGGATTCGAATTACGATCTCCAAATTTGCTGCATCTGCCCGTGTGGTCGTGGTGCACGATTTAACGAACACCGCAGGACAGTTCTCTAATGAGGATGAAAGCAGTGAGTTTCCAAATGCAAGGGCAGCCTACAGTTCCACAGTTCTGGCCGACTCGCTCCACTCGGTCACATCTTCCCGCAATCAATGACCTCGCATGCGCACGCAGCGAGATGGCGTCCTGTCTGAGCGCCGCTCAGCGCCGTGGTCTACCCAAGTTCAGCAACGGAGACTACATGAATATGAGAATGCAGTCTACATGTTCCCATTATTACCAAACAACGTGCTTTTGTTAAGCCAATGGAGTTGCGCGCTTTCCGCCCCCAGCCTATCACGTGCCCTTCTATTTCACTCAGCAAGCAAAATTAATATGGAAGGAAAGTTAGTAACAGTAGTTAGTTAGTTAGTTATTGAGGCTTTAAGGGGCGGATCTACGAGGTCATCTGCTCCCTCTTAACACAGATTAAAGTATAGCCTACAAATTTGGAATGGAATTAAACATTTTGAGTTGAACACCTAAATATGAAAAGATCGAAAATTAATAAAAGAAAAACATAAATAAAACAAATAATTATAACAATAAACAAAATTACGGAAAAACAAAAATCAGAATTTCAGAAAGAGTCAATATTCACTTGAAAATTTAGATTGCTGGCCATAACCCACTCTCACCTATAAAGCAGATGACGAGATCAACAGCCACCACATCATCTGCGATTCATATATATTATTTCAGTAGTATAGATCCCTCCTGCGGCGCTCACAAGTGACCGATCGTGACAAATGAGCATTCAAATGAAAGAGAATAGACATTAGCAGTGACAAATTGCACTCTAATTTCACAAATATCTATAATTTCTTTAAAAAATAACTTTTAATCGAATGAATCGACTAACACGTCTAATCATTCAAATGTTCGAATAATTATAATAAACATAAAGACAAAGAGAAAAGAAAGCATAAAGAGAAAAATAAGGAAATATAGGAAGAACGTAAGGAAGAAACAGATAGCAAGTGAAGCATGTTTTGATAGATATTTATTTATTTGGATCTATCAGGTTGAATGGGGAAGGGGTTAACCCCCATCCGACCCCAGGCCTGACGAGAGAGAGGGGCAAGTGAAGCTGTAGTCCCGGGGCCTGGATTTGCTGAGGGGCCCGAGTTGTTAAATGGACTTAGAGTGGCAACTTTATTTAATTTAATGTTAAAACTGTTATGAAATATTCTGATATGTAAATACAAGCAAATACATTCCACAACAGTATAAAGAGAACATATAATATAGTTTATGTTCGACCGTGGCGAAATGTAAATATTATATGTCAGAAAACTGTACTATAATGAGGCTCATTATAGTACAAGTTTTCATTACGATAGTTTCTCCCAGCAATCAGAGCTCAAGAAACAGTTGTGTGACCAATTAGGTGGGGATAGCATCGCACCTGAGCTCACTTCCATCGCCCCCTATTTTAATTTCACTGCGTGGCGAGTGACATAGTGAGGTATTCTAGGAGGCCATGGCCAAATACAAGATATTCTCTGCGTCCCATGCGCTCTGTTCAGTACATAAAACTGGCGAAATCTCGACAGATATTTATGAATATTTATGTTCGAACATAAAATAGTTATAATAATTATCGCCGAACATAAACTGTCGTATGCAACTCGCCTGTAATGGTAATTAAGGCACTCGTATGGAAATTATAAAACCCGCATACGGTCGTTTTATAAACATACTCGTGTCTTAATTATTGCCATTATTGGCTCGTTGCACCATTGTGTTTTTCCGTTTTCCTTTCGGGTAAATGTCCAAGTTGCTAGAGTTGTCCATTTAATTTATAATGTGCTTAAGTTCAAGAGCTCGTTGTAGAATATAAAGTGGGCCGATAACCTAGATGTTAGGCGTCTTAGAACAATTATCATCATCATCAGAATATAAAGTTTCTAATTCAATCTCAGAAATATATTGACTCTTTACTTCTTACATTTCTGAAAGCAGTATGGAATCCCTGGTACTTGAAACACATTAGTGAAATTTAAATGGTTCAGAATAAATTCCTAAGATATCTGCAGTATAAAATCACGGGTATTTATCCGAAATATGATAGCTATGAAAATCTTCTAAGTTACTTGAATTATAAATCTCTGACTAGCAGACGAAAAATTGTAATTCTTGTTTTTGTCTTCAAAGTATTCAATAACCTTTTGTATAGTTCGTATTTAATATCACAGTTTAATTTACGTGTCCCACCTCCCTCAATTCGACCTAAGCTTATTACATTTTACTGCCCAAGAACTAGAACTGAACAACATAAACATTCCCCAATAATAAGTACCATTCAATTATACAATGAACATTCAATAGCAAACAACCTTGACTTATTCAGTTACACATACTATAGTTCCTTTGCTTTTGTCTGCTGTGCGATCACATGAACTCGTACATTCCACCTAGACCTACCACTTTCATGCATAGAATTATTTTATTTTCGTATTTAGTTGTACCCATACCCTTATTTAAAAAGGGAAGTAGGAAGGAATGCAAGAACTACAGGGGAATTACACTCATGTGCCACTGCGCCAAAATATTTGAGAAGGTACTGGAGAGAAGAATTCGGACAGAAGTTGAAGATGGGCTGAGGGAAGAACAGTATGGATTCAGGCCAGGAAGGTCAACAGTTGACCTCATCTTTGCTGTAAGACAGCTACAAGAACACCATTATGAATATGGGAAAGATCTGGTGATGACCTTCTTGGATATTGAGAAAGCATATGATAGTATTAATAGAAACAAGGTATGGGAAGCAATGAGAGCAAAAGCAGTGAACAAGGAGACAGTGGCAAGAGTGAAAGCCATGTACGAGGGAAGCAAAAGCTGTGTAAAGGTGGGAAGGGAGAGAACGGAATGGTTTCAACTGGAGAGTGGTCTGAAACAAGGAAGTGCCCTCTCACCCGTGTTATTTATAATGGTGATGGATGAAATCATACGAAAAGTGGTAAATAGCATTGGGGAAAGGAAAATGAAGGCAATGCTGTTTGCTGATGACCTTCTGGTATGGGGAGAGGATGAGGAAGAAGTACAAGAGCAATTAGATGAGTGGAAGAAGGTAGTGTTATCATATGGGATGAAGTTCTCAGCACAAAGGAGTGAAATGGTCATCACAACGAGGAGGAAGAACAGACTGGATATGGGCATAACACTTGGAGGACAGCAGTTGCAGAAAGTAGAATGCTTCAAGTACTTGGGAAGCATAATTGAAGAAAAGGGAGGCAATAGGATGGAAATAAATGAAAGGGGAAGGAGCGCAGATGGATTTTTCAAGAGTGTTAGGGGGATGATATGGAATAAATATGTACCACAAAAACGTAAAGGAATCATCTACAAGACCTACTTTGTGCCAATTTTGACATATGGATTAGAAACATGGGTGATGAAGGAAAGGGACAAGAAGAAAATACGAGCAGTGGAGATGAAGTTCCAGAGGAGTAGGGTAGGAGTAACAAGAATGGACAGAGTAAGGAATGAGAGTCAGAGAGATGGTGAGAGAGGAACCATTGCAAAATAGAATAGAGCGATCTAGGCTGCAATGGTATGAACATGTGAGGAGGATGCGAGAGGAGAGGATACCGAAGAAGATGTTTGGAATGGAAATGAAGGGAAAGAGGCCAAGGGGAAGACCAAGGGACAGATGGACAAAAGGAGTTAAGAAGAGTGTGGAGGAAAGAGGAGTGTGCTGGGACACAGTGGAAGATGAGAGATGGTGGATGGACAGGAAACGATGGAGAGGCTTATGTTCCAAGCAGACCCGACCAGCGGTCGGAAACTGCTCAAGATGATGATAATGATTTAGTTGTAGAATTGATTTAGATTACAATCTCAACATTGTGCCTGTCAATGATATTATAATTTGATAGAATTGTGTAACCAAATGTAGCCTACATGTGTTTCTTTTTATTAGGCATATGCCTGTTAGAAGCAAAATAAATCCAAGGAAATAAGTGGCTTATTCTTGTAGTGCCTGAACACGTTCAGATACAACGAAAATAGAATGTTAATGCAAAGTGATCAAAATATTTACTTAAAAGAATAAACAATCAGAGAAAAGGAAGGAAAGGAAAAGGAGAGTACCTGAATATCTAAAAAACGAAGTAAATTAATATTCGGTCGGGCAAGCTAAACTCCTCGGATCTATTATTGTAGGGGTTAAAAATTTGCTACCTAAATACCGTAATTCCAAAATTATGTCACTGGTTGAATAAAAATGGAGGAGTCCGGAAGACCTTGTTCTATGGCCCGTGATCGCTCTCTATGGCCCTGTCCGGCCCCTGCTTCGAACCAGTTGTCTACTGGAAATGTTTTCTTACATTATTATTATTATTATTATTCTCGTATCAGAAACATGTTACACAATACAAAACATTTCACTAAATACAATTAGACCATAACTTGGAGTCTTGTAGTGCATTCTCTGAGGCTAGGTGTAGATCCTCAGTTGTGCAAGTGGTTGGACACATACGACAATGAATCATGTGGTCGACAGTCTGATCTTCTCCGCAATCACACTTGATGTTTCTGTCTTTAGCGTAGTTCCATATTACCATATTAGTTCTTGATTTGCCGACTCCTGATCTCAATCTATTTAGGGATTTCCATGTCATCCATGCCTCGTTATGACCCGGTGGTAAAGTTTCAGATGGTGTTGTACAGCCACCAGGAAGAAGACCTTTAGCTTTCCAAGATTGTAGTCCAGCATTTTTCTCGGTGGTTGTGAGTTCCTTTGATGTCTTTAGGAAACTCTTCCTAGATTTCAGTTTTGGTGAGTGTAATTCGTACCCATATAACGGATGAGTTCCTTCATGCTCCACCTTCTTCATTTCCTTGTTCGCTGATATTTCTCTTCGAACAGAAGGTGGTGCTATCCCGGCGAGGTGGTAAAGCCATTCAATTGGAGTCGATTTGAGACACCCAGTTATTATTCTGCACGTATCATCGAGAGCCACATCCACCTGTTTGGCATGAGCTGAGTTATACCAAACAGGACATGCGTACTCTGCGGTGGAATAATATAATGTCATTGCAGAAGGTTTGATGGTTGCTGGTTGGCTGCCCCACTGCGATCCGGCCAATCTTCTGAGGTGATTGTTCCTTGTGGAAACTTTCTGCTTAGTGTTCATACAATGTTTCTTGTATGTCAGAGACCTGTCGAGTGTTACTCCTAAGTATTTTGGAGTGTAACAGTTTTCCAATGTAACCCCTGACCATACAACATTTAACTTACGTTCGGCTTCCCTATTTCTCCGATGAAAAGCACATACTTGTGTTTTTGATGGATTAGGTTTGAGATGATTTGTAGTATAGTACCTTGAGAGGGTTTCAAGGGCATTATTGAGATTGCTCTCCACTGACACAAAGTCTCTGCACTGTGTAGCCAAAGCAAGATCATCAGCATACACAAAACTCCTGCAGTTTGGTGTAATAGGTTGATCATTTGTATAAATGTTAAATAATATTGGAGCCAACACACTTCCTTGTGGGAGACCATTCTTCTGTGGTCTCCATCTGCTACGTTGTCTTTGAAACTCAACAAAGAACCTGCGATTCTGCAAGATAGTGGAAATGAAGTTGGCTAGGCTAGGGTCCTTAGTCAGATTGTACAGCTTAGTTAATAATATCTGATGATTGACAGTGGCTTACGCTGCTGATGAATCAACAAATGCCACTCCAGTTACATTGTGAGCTTCAAACCCATCTTCTATGTACTGAGTTAAGTTCAACAGTTGTCCAGTACAAATTTTACCAGCACGAAATCCAGCTTGTTGTGGTATAAGCAAGGGGTCGATTATGGGTATAAGGCGATTTAAGATCGTTCTTTCTAACAATTTAAGAAGATGACACAGAAGAGCAATTGGTCTAAAACTACTTCGGCTCTTTCCTGCTTTGCCAGGTTTCAGCAAGGCTATCACTCGGCTCTTACGCCAGATCTTTGGAATGTGACATCTGCTTATGCAGTTGTTAAAAAGTTGCAGAACCCATTTCTTTGTTTCTGTGCCGAAATGCTTAATTTGTTCAGTTCGAATTTCATCCAGGCCCGCTGATTTCCCGTTTTTGCTTTGTTTGATGGCCTTCTCTAATTCCAACATGTTAAATGGAGTCATAGTGTCATTTTCCTCAAGTTGTTCTCTTTGCGATCCAGGCAGATTAGATATGTGATCCACCTTCCCATTTAGCAGTAGTTGGTGTTTTTCTTACATAAATTGCTGTAACTATCGAGTATTTAAACTGTTTTAGTAACTGATTGTTCGAAATATTTGAGTACTTCGAACATTCTCGAATTTGTAAATATAGAAAGTAGTCGAATTAATCAAATATTTGAAAATGTACAACCCTAGTTGCTATATCTTGATGAATGGTGTATGTTTGTATGTGTCTGTTGGCACAGGCTGTCACTGTTCATTTGGCCGGCTATTGCTGGGGCACTGCATGGAGTCTAGTGGATTGAGTCTACTAGATTATTTTTGGTGAACCAACATTAGCTGGCAGGGGGCTATGGTGATGGAGTACTTATTGGAGTTATGTTTTTATTTCTGTGATAACAATAATGAGTTAGATCAGATGTCAAAAGAAAAGCAAACTTTAGTGGACAATTAAAATGAAAGGGTTAAAAAGTTAGAACATGTATTGAAAGATTATGGTGCAGCACCTCAGATATTAAAGGAGTATGAAATGCAGGATGCTTCATTAATTGAAGAAATTAAAATATTGATAGTGTATTTTTTCCAAGAAGAGAGTGTCTACTACTACTAATTGAAAGTATTATCTCATCTTGTGTGCTTTTCCTGTGTGCTTAACACCAAGCGACCCCTATATCTTCACCACCCGTAACTGAAACGTTACAAGGCTAGAGTAAAATGTAGCTTTTAACCGATATCTCATGGCTGTGATGATGTGGAAGCTCATGATGTATGCATCAAGGAGTAATAGGAGACGCCCTGCCAGCGCTATAGCATGCCGAGAGTTGAAGCACTGACCACGCCCCCATACTTGCCCGGCTCGAGCGGTAAATGCAGCCTACGGTCCGTAGACTGAATTATTAGTGGGATTTAAGTATGATTACCAGTAAAAGATTCGTGTGCAGGTTTAGTCCGAAGTTGTAAGATAGGCCTATATGACGATGGAAATCAAGGAATATTTGTTGATCTTTGCTGGCTAGCGTGAAGTGTACTGCAGTCACAATACCTTTCGTCGCACTCGAAAATTATGTAAACTGCCGTAAACCGTTTAATTTTACAACATAAACTAGAGCAATACATCGATCTAAAATATAGTACAGCACTTGGGAAATGAATGTATTATAGGCCTACCGGTATGCAGTTTTTATAACCTGTAATTATTGTGGGATTTCAGGCAACCGGACACCCACGACTATTCTTAACTTATACAAAAGAATAGGCAAATAATTACCGAGATACCAGTAGGCCTTCCATCATATTCACGAATGTAAATCTAGAGCTCAAGCCACGTTAAAAATAGATTGGGGTGCAAGACTTCCGAGTTGACTCCCGTGGGTGACTTGCAAGTCATGATGAACTAACCTGAGGACAGTTGTTTCCTGTGGTTGGTGTTATTCATTTTAGGGTCAACAGCTCCCTCTCTATACTTCTGAGTATGTGCGTTGAATTCATCTGATAACCTGATTTATGTGGTGACTTCAGTAGTGTGTCTACTTGTAATTATGAGTGGCTAGGTGGTGTAGCGGCAACATTCACGCCTGCTGTCCCCAAGATTACAGGATCAAATCCTGGCGCAGACAGTTGGCATTTGAGGGAGCGCAAATACGATGGAGCCGTGTCAGTCGATTTAATGGTACGTTAATGTTCCCCTTCGGGGCAAAATTCCGGCATCCGGGCGTCTCTAAACGACTCAGTAGTTAAAACGGTCGTAAAGCCAAGAGGATATAAAAAGTAGGTTGGCTAAGGCAAGGAAAGCATTTCTACAGAAAAGGAACCTGTTGACATCGAATATAGATTTAGGTATTAGGAAGACATTTTTGAAAACCTTTGTCTGGAGCGTGGCGCTCTATGGAAGTGAAACTTGGACTATTGGTGCAGCAGAAAAGAGGAGAATTGAAGCGTTTGAAATGTGGTGTTACAGGAGAATGATGAAGATCAGATGGGTAGATAAGGTTACAAAGGAAGAGGTATTAAGACGAGTGGGAGAGGAGAGATGTTTCTGGCTAATGCTAATGAAGAGAAGAGATAGGTTGGTAGGACACATACTAAGACACCCAGGGATAGCAAGCTTAGTTATGGAAGGAAGGGTCGAGGACAAGAACTGTAGGGGTAGACCAAGGTTAGAATATGTTAAACAGATTGCCTCGGATGTAGGGTGTGGTAACTATGTAGAGATGAAACGATTAGCTCAGGACATGGAGGCGTGGAGTGCTGCATCAAACCAGTCAAAAGACTGAAGACTCAAACAACAACAAAGCCAAAACCAATACCAATTGTCATTATTGTATTTGGGTCTGGATTGCTCCAGGGCTTGAAATAAGGTACCATCCCTGCATATGACTGGAGGGAGCGTGGAAAACTCCGGGGAATAATTACATTCAGGATGGACGTTATCAACGTCGGGATTCGAACCTTCGATCTTCATATTTGCTCCAGATCCCTATTTAAGGAGCTGATGACCTCGATGTTCCGACCCTTAAAACCTCAATATCTAACTAATTCCTTATTGTAGTCATAGAGCGCGAATTATCGCGCATGACTACCACGCTGGATAGGCTTGTGGTCAGTTTTTTTTTTCTCCATTGGGCGGCCAGATAGAAGGCGCCCCAGGACATGAAATAAAGTACCACCCCATTATTTATTTTCCTGGTGGGGTGGGAAGGGGGCGATTCATAACTATTTCGGATGGTTATCATCCAGGGTCTTCTTGTTGAGCGGTTTCCGTGCACTTCCCGAGAGAGGCCCCTCCCTGCGATCGATATTCTGTCTGCTCTAACTACAGTACATGGCCATACCACATTAGGCGGTTTTCCCTCATCTTATC
This sequence comes from Meconema thalassinum, assembly GCA_946902985.2. NCBI lineage: Eukaryota > Metazoa > Arthropoda > Insecta > Orthoptera > Tettigoniidae > Meconema > Meconema thalassinum. Next base: position 137,833,050 of record OX336390.1, on the reverse strand, counting down.
CACTATCGGTGCAACTCCATGGTGCACTGTTAGGAACATGATCATGGAGTGTTAGACCAGATGTCCAGTGCAGCATTCTTGTTTCCATAACGGCTCGACGATGATCTACCTCCCTAATTGCATAGAATGAATTCTTGATATGGACATCATTGAACAGGGCCGGCACAAATCTCGTACTTGTTGCCATGGTAACTAAGTGTCAGAAATGTGTTGCCAAAACACGCTTTAACGAGTAGGATAAGTGCGAACGTAGCCTACTTGTTGCCATGGTAGCTAGAGGTCGGATATTCGCCCCACGCTAAACTGTCCGCTCTAAAGTGTCCACTAAAACAGATAGAATCCCAGCCTAAAACTTACCCATGTTTAAAAATGTTTCAATACTCTTTCCGGATGTTTTTACGTAAATCCAAGCTCATGTACGTGTGATGAAATAGTAAGACATCAAACGGAAACGATAAAATTGTGACGATAGGCTGCTGTGATTGGCTGAAATCCTTGTCACTTATCCTTAAGCTAAATAGTTGTCCTAACTTACTGTAGTTCTATAATGATGTTGTTAAGTCTTTTTAGGAGCTTGGGACATCTTGGACGTCAGCCCCAAGTAGTTGGGTGTGTGTTAACTTTGTTTGATAATCTCTATTTCATTTAATGACTGTAGTAGTGAGTGTAGCTGTAATAGGGTCAGGTGCCCCGGGGCTTAAAATAAGATACTATCCCAGCATTTTCCTGGAGGAAATGTGTAAAACCTCAGGGAAAAACCACACTCAGAGTAAGTTTCCTTCCCACAATGATGCTGTCAATTGGCTGAATTCCCGGGACATTGTGCTGTAAATGTCTAAACTGTTACGGTACCTAGAATCTACATTGTAAATATAGTTTAACCTTTTTGTTATCTGTTTGTTTTTTAACACTTTGCCACAATGTATCCTCATTTTGCAAAACCAAATAAATAAATAAATTAACTAATTAATTAACATAGAACGCTGTTGATGTTGCTCACGTCCGTAGGTGTAACCTATAAATTAACCCTACACGTGACCCCTGGGTGGTGCTAAACAAGCAACAATATTAGGTGAACTATACATATAATGCCAAGAATGCAATGTAAAAATGGTTCTTTTCAGAACCACCAAACTAGAGATATTGGACACTCAATACGCATTATGCAACTCAATATTGAAGGCCTAAGTTCAGCCAAATGTGTTTATCTACATAAACAGCTACAGGATCTTGATATTGACATCGTTAATATCCAAGAGACGCATACCAAAGATGAGCAGGACTTCCATAGAAGAGGACACCTTCCAAGTTATACCCTAGTAAATGCCATCCACCACCCACAGTATGGTATAGCCACTTATGCCAAGTCCAGCTTGACTGCAGTCCAAGTTCTTGAGTCCACAGTCGTAGACAATACCTTCCTATTGGTGATTGAGGTTAACGGCCTAAAAATTGTCAATGTGTACAAGCTTCCATGCATAAACTGGTCTCCAGCTGTACTGTCTACTTTTGACCATCCATGTATCTATACTGGTGACTTTAACAGTTACCACACATCATGGGGTTATGATACAGTAGATGATAATGGAGAGACATTACTTTTATGGGCAGAAATATCCAATTTACATCTGGTGTTTGATGTAAAGGACAAAGGTACTTTCCATTCCGCACGATGGAATAGGGACTACAACCCAGATCTAGTATTTGTTTCTATGGATCAACTATCGCAACCCTTATATACCTCACGAAATGTTCTGTCTAACTTTCCAAACAGCCAACACCGTCCTGTAATTGTAGAGGTAGGGCTGAAAATCCCTCTTGTGAATTCGATGCCCTTACCCATATGGAATTTCCAACGCGCTAATTGGGACGCATTCTCTAAGGAACTTGATAAAAACTTAACTGAGAAGAACTTACAATCAACAGCAACCAACTATGGCGAATTTGTTGAACTCGTTATTAAGGCTGCAAATGCAAACATTCCTAGGGGTTATAGGAAGGAATATGTGCCTGGATGGAATAAGGACAGTGAGGACTTGAATAAAGAATATCAAAGTACTGGAGATCAATCATTAGGCACTCAGCTACTACTGTCCCTCAATAAAAGCAGGAGAGAGAAGTAGGAAGCAACTGTTACAGAAATGAATTTTGTAAAGTCGAGCAGAAAAGCTTGGAGAATACTTCACGGACTGACTGGTAAGAAAAACTCCAGAAAGACATACGGTACTTTAAGTCCTGACACCATTGCTAATAGAATGGTAGATCTTACAAGGGCAAAGCGAGACAAGTGTCACACCAAAATGGTGAAACGTAACCTCACTCTCCTCAAAAAGAACGCCCAGAGAAATAATCAACTATCCAGGGCGTTTTCTGTTGAAGAAGTTGTAGCAGCTATCAAGCAGTTGAAGACCAACAAGGCAGCTGGTCCTGATAACATCTATAATGAATTCATCATACACATGGGTCCACTCAGTATAAACTGGATTACTTCTCTTTTCACATATATCCTTGAAAAGAATCACCTACCCAAACAGTTTAAACTATCCAAAGATATAGCTATTCTGAAACCAGGTAAATCTGAACTCAATCCTGAAATCTATCGTCCCATTGCCCTGCTTAGCGCCATGTTTAAACTTCTGGAACGTGTCCTTCTGAACAGGATAGCACCGTACATTGAAGATGTCATACCACCTTAACAAGCTGGCTTCCGAAACGGTCGTAGTTGCACAGATCAAGTTCTTGCCCTTACAACACATATTGAAGCAGGTTTCCAAAACCATCTAAAATCCACAGCTGTCTTCATTGATCTCACGGCAGCCTATGATACTGTCTGGAGACAAGGGTTACTTTTCAAACTGTTCCAAGTAATTCCATCTTTTGAAATTGTGAATTTGTTATCAAACATTCTCAGTGAAAGACAGTTTGAGGTGTTCTTGGGTGACTCTAAAAGTCACAAGAGGAAGCTGAATAATGGACTCCCACAAGGATCTGTTTTGGCCCCAATCCTTTTCAACCTGTATATTCATGACTTGCCAAATACTAAGGCAAGAAAGTTCATTTATGCTGACGATATTGCGCTTGTAACGCAGAGCAGAAATTTTGAAGATGCAGAAAACACCCTTACTGAAGACCTTAAGAGAATGTCAGCTTTCCTTCAGTCCTGGAGATTGATTCCGAGCCTGAATAATACAGAAGTATCTTGCTTCCACCTTGCACATCGGTTTTCTAATTACAAACCAAATATTTTGCTTGACGGACAACAACTTAGATACAATCCCTTTCCTACTTATCTTGGAGTGACTTTGGATAGAACCCTGACCTACAAAGAGCATCTCACCAAGCTCTCCCATAAAATTGCTGCAAGAAACAACATCCTACATAAACTTAGTGGTACTTTCTGGGGAGCCTCTGCCAACTGCTTACGCCTAACTGGCATTAGCCTTGTCTATTCAACAGCAGAATACTGTGCACCCGTGTGGTTGGAAAGTGCACATGTGCATAAAGTAGACTCAAGATTAAATGATACAATGCGATGCATCACTGGTACTATTAAGTCAACGCCTTGCCATTGGCTGCCTGTGCTGAGCCACATTCCTCCACCACATCTAAGAAGGAAACAAGCATTGTTGAGAGAGGCTAAGAAGATCAGGGCTTCACCTACTTTACCACTATACCATGAATTTTGCCATCCCTCACAACAGCGACTACGGTCTAGGAGGCCAGCATGTGTTACTGCAGAAATACTGTATGTGTATTTAAACCAAAGTTGGAGAAACGAGTGGTTACCTAAAACAGCGGGGACAAATGCCCATTCTCTTGATCCTACAAAGGAACTGAAAGGTTCTGACCTCCCAAGGAAACTGTGGTGCCGTCTTAACAGATTCAGAACCGGCCATGGCTGCTGTAAATTCTTTCAACACAGATGGGGCTGGATCAATTCAGCAATGTGCGACTGTGATCAAGAGGAGCAGACAATGGATCATCTGCTCCGACGCTGCCCTCTGTTCTCGTTCCCTGGGAACCCTGCTGAACTCTTTCATGTCACTCCAAATGTCATAACTTGGTTTCAGAATGTGGATAATGTTGTATGATGTAAATTTTGTATATAATTCACCATACGATTAAATAAATAAATAACATAGTACATTATGCAACGAGCCTATAATGGCAACAATTAAGATACGAGTATGTTTATAAAACGAGCGTATGCGAAGTTTTATAATTTCCATACGAGTGTCTCAATTACCATTATAGGCGAGTTGCATACGACTGTTTATGTTCGACGATAATTATTATAACTATTTAATGTTCGAACATAAATATTCATAAATATCTGTCGAGATTTCACCAGTTTTATGTACTGAACAGAGCGCATGAGACGCAGAGAATGCCTTGTATTTGACCATGGCCTCCTTGATTACCCTACTAAGATACTAGGCCACGCAGTGAAATGTAAATTAGAAGGCTGTGGTACTCAGCGCAGGCGCGATTCTATCCTTATCTAATTGATCAAACAACTGTTTCTTGAGCTCTGATTGGAGGGAGAAACTCTTTCATAATGAAAAATAGTGTTATAATGAGCCTCGCCATAGTACAGTTTTCTGACATATAATAGTCAAGGTCGAACATAAAATAAATAAATAAATAAATAAATAAATAAATAAATAAATAAATAAATAAATAAATAAAAGCGTATCAAGACAGGCCAAACTTAGACAATACAAAACAGTCGTACTACCAGAACCATTATATGCGTCAGAAACGACAAAAATTGGAGCGTCAGACATTATAGAAACTGAAAAAATAGAACGCAAAATTCTCAGAGAAATATTTGGAGCAATACACAGAGATGGCATATGGATGAAAAGACCTACCAAAGAGCTATACGAGTACACAGACAGACTCACCAATATGATCAAAAAACGCAGACTAACTTTTTACGGGCACATACAGAGAATGAACAACAACAACAACAACAGACTTTCAAAGACAATCTTTGATGTAGTAAACAGCTCAAGCAGGAAAACTAATTGGTATCATGAAATAGAGGAAGACTTAAGGCAGGTGGGGATCCACAGGCAAATGATTGGAGACAGAGGAGAAATCAGAAACAAAATTAAGAATACGACATTTAAAGTAAATGACAAGATAAAGACAAGAAAGAACATTGTGGACAGAACAACGGAAACAGGAAAACAGTCAAAGGATGAAGAGATTTTGGGAAGAGAAGAGGAAGAAGGGCGAGAAGGGAAAATTGTGTCATCATGAGATATTTAAGTTCAAATTCTGTCCATAAGGGCAAAAATTATATATTAATAATAAATTAATTAATTAATTTCTTGATATCTGCGAGGGGTTAACGGCGGCTTGCCGGGAAGTGGAGCACAGGTTTTACCCCTCTTACAGGAGCAGAAACACTGCCTGGGGTCGTCAGGCCATGCTTCGACTGTGGAGAGGTCAAGAACTTAACATCTTTTGACATACACATTATGTAAAACGCGCGCCTGCTACGCATATGTTGACATCATTATCCGAGCCACATGATTTATTGCACAGTAAATAAAGAAGTTGTGTATTACATCTCGGGAGGAGGGACTCTCGAGCCCGCAAAAACTAGACAACATCACACGCTACTGACACAGCGATATAGCAGGTGACGAGTACACTACTGCACTCAGCTGCAAAGTGAAACTTTAAACTAAACCCATGTTTGAAAGAGTGGGGGGTGATGATGAGACAAGGGATGAAAGTTTGCAGTTTTTACGTGGCTTATTAGATGATGATCATAAACCACGGGGGGGGGGGCTCCTTTTTACGTGGAATCCAAACCTCCGGACGGGGCATTTTAACTCGAAAATCGAATCGACAAATTATCAGCCAACACAATTACAGAGATCATGGATAGAGGTGTTGATATTGTCGTAGTCGTCATCGTAAATTCATTTTAGGGATTTAAACACCTTGATCGTCAGCCTCGAGAATTCGGATGTCCTATATGTTGAATTAATCCGATAACCTGTATTTCTTTGGTATCTGTAGTTGTAGGTATAACTGTGCTGTTATTATCATTAGGACCTACAATTGATAATAATAATAATAATAATAATAATGTTATTGGTTTTACGTTCCTTTTAACTACTCTGGCTTTTAGAGACGCCGGGGTGCCGGAATTTTGCCCAGAACGGGATATTTAATGTGCCAGTAAATCGACTGACACGGCTCCTCGCATTTGCGCACCCTTAAATGCCAGCTGACTTTCGCCAGGATACGAAGCTGCAACCTTGGGCCCAGCAAGCGAGAACGTTACCGCTGAGCCACGCAGCCAGTCACTTACAATTCACGTAGATACCCTAGAATTTGAAGAAAGAAAGAAAGAAAGAAAGAAAGAAAGAAAGAAAGAGGGAAAGAAAGAAAGACCATCCCGTATTTGTCTGGTGGGAGAGTAGAAAAACTCGATACTGACAACTGCATTGGCAATTTTGTTATTTGCATGTGATAATTAAAAATAAAATCTCTCTAATGTACTGTACGTCTTGCAAATACCTGTCAATGTTTCTGATCAATAACAAACGTTAAAAGTAACAATAATAATAATAATTATTATCATTACTGTATTATGTTCACCATGTCATTGGGTACAGTGCAGATTATAGTGGAGCTCCAGTTTATCGAGGTTGGTCTTCAGCGACTTCGGTATGATCCCTGTGGAAGAGAAGGAGAGGAAGCTTGTAGTTTAACGTGACCGTTAATCTTGAGATCATGGGCCACGGGACCTCCTTTTTACGTGGAATCCGAACCACAGGACATGGCATTTCACTCTGTGGAAGAGATTACGATAGGCAATACAGTGACAAATTCCTGTCGCCACATCTTTCGAATCTCTTCAGCCAGCGGCATGTATATCGTCACTTTCTCAACATAAATGTTTTAGATATTAGGCCTATGCGAGTTAGGGGCATTGATCTAGGTATATTAGAAGAGTTGGTTTTTTTGGCACTTTATCAACAAGATTAATGTCTAGCCTGTTTGCTGATATAGATCTATCAGTGATCACTGGCCGGTCCCAGAGTAGCTCGTGTGTATCATTCTCCAGAACAGCATCAGTGATATTTATAATCAGGCAGAACATTATTACTTAAGGAGTAATTATAGTAATTATTCTTTCTTTCTTTCTTTCTTTCTTTCTTCGTTTTGCCCACTTAGGGAGCGCGCTTGAACTTGTTGACTCGGGTTGATGGAGCTTTCCTCTTCTTCTCCTCCCAAAATCTCCTCATGAACTCGCTATGCCCCTTCTTACGTTCCTCCGTCCATTTTTTTCCAGTGGTCTTTTTAGCTTTTTCGGCGAAAGAGTGATTTGTAACTCGGGTTCCAAAAGTCTTGCGATTCATGATGCTATCTTCTGTAATGTTTATTTCCTTTAAGTCCTGTTTGATTTCTTCCAACCAACTGATTTTGACCTTCTTTGAATTAATTATATCAAGCAGTTTTTTTGCATATCTGGTGTTGTCCATTCGGCAGATGTGACCATAAAATTTCAATCGTCTCTTACGCACGGTATCAGTGAACTTATTGATTACTGTGTACAAGTCTGTGGTTTTCCTTTTAATCCATATACCATTAACATAAACGGGGCCATATATTTTCCTGAGAATTTTACGTTCCTGGATTTCGATTTCACCAATTTGAGAGTGGCCTCCTAGAGATATAGTTTCGGAGGCGTACAATGCTTCCGGAAGAACAACTGTCTGGTAGTGCCGTAGTTTTGCATTTCGTGACATCACTCTTTTATTATAGTGATTCCATGTTATTCGGTATGCTTTCTGAAGTTTGGTAGCTCTTTCTAAATTAGCTTTCCTGTCCAATCCAGACGGTACAATAAGTTCTCCTAAATATTTGAAGGAAGGTACGTGTCTAATTATTCCATAGTTGGTCTGTAGTGGAGATCTCGGGATATTCTGGTCTCCATTTACTATGAAATGCGTCTTCTCATACGATATTTGGAGTCCTGTCTTTGATGCTAACTCATGTAACTTCTCTATGGCATACTTGGTTTCTTCACTAGTCTTGGTAAAGATAGCTAGATCATCAGCAAAAGCTAGGCATTTTACTTTTATTTTCTGTTCCAGAGTACCAATGCTTATGCCTTTGATGTTGTTTTCCCACTCCCTGATGACTTTGTCTAACACTAAGTTAAAAAGCAGTGGGGAGAGGCCGTCACCTTGTCGAACTCCGGTATGTACTTCGAAAGGCTCGGATAGTTCACCTAGGAACTTCACTTGAGATGTTGTGTCAGTGAGAGTCTGGCGGATTAAGTCCCTGGTTTTCCTGTCAACTCTGAGCTCTTCTAGGGTGTTCAGAACAGTTTGTCTGTCAATAGAATCATACGCCTTCTTAAAATCCACGAAGGTGACAAACGTGTTGGTACTGCGGCGTATTCTTAATATCGTCTTTAGGCTCCAAATCTGCTCCGAACACGATCTACCTTTCCTAAAGCCTGCCTGGTATTCACCAATCAAATGATCAGTTTGTTGTTCTACTCTGTTTAAGAGTGCTTTAGATAATACCTTGTATATAATTGGTAAAAGTGATATACCTCTGTAGTTGTTGGGGTCCGCTCGGTCACCCTTTTTATGCAACGGATGGATAATGGCATTCTTCCAGTCCTTCGGAATTATTTCGCTCTCCCATATTTCTGTTAGGAGTGTATGAATTCTCCTTATGAGGTCATCTCCTCCTATTTTCAACATCTCAGCAGTTATTCCATCGTTCCCAGGGGCTTTGCTATTTTTGAGCGATTGGATTATCTCTTTTATTTCTTGAGTTGTTGGGGGAAGTGAGTCTGGGTTTGGTACAGGTTTTTCAAACTGCAGTCTTTCCACTGGAGGATCACAGTTCAGTAGAGTTTGGAAATAATCAGCCAGTATCTTGCAGTTCTCCTTACTGTTTGTTTCTAGTCGTCCATTACGTCGACGGAAACTTAGAGTTGGTGGTTTGTACCCTGACAAGTCCTCACGGAATGTCTTGTAAAAATTTCGAGTGTTGTTTTTCTGGAAATCCTGTTCTAACCCTTCGAGTCTGATTTTGTTGTAGGCACGTTTTTCGCGCCGGATTGTTTTAGAGGTCAGTTTTTGAGTTTTTAGGAAGTTCTCCCATCTTTCCACTGTCCGATGTCCATTCCACTGATGCCAAGCTTTGACTCGGTCATTGACGGCTTCATCGCACGTTGTGTTCCACCATCTGTGCTTTCTTTTCCTAGGTGGTTGTCCTAATTTCATGGCTGATGACTGTAATGTTTTGCGAAGGTCTGGCCACTCCCTAGGATTTTCTTCCTGTAAATCTCGTAGGAAAACCTCGGCGTTCTTCCTCAAGCAGTCCGGATCAACTCTTGGAAACCGGTTGCCTTTAGGTTTGGATCTGTTTGGTTGAAACCGAACCTTGATTTGCGTGAGGTAGTGATCCGAATCTACCACTCCCTTTCGTACCTTAACATTCTGAATCTCCAGCATATTCTTTGCGGAAATAGCCACATGATCTATCTGAAATTCCCCTAATAACGGGTTAGGTGATCTCCAGGTTTTCTTTTTGTGTAATGGTCTCATAAAGTGCGTGGACATGAGTCTCAGCATGAATAATGTACAAAAGTTTATTAGACGCTCTCCATTCTTATTAGTCCGCCGATGTGCGGGATGGAGTCCTACTATTGATCTGTATATCTTCTCTCTGCCAACCTGTGCATTGAAATCCCCTAATAAGATTTTCACGTGATGTTTGGGGATTTTACTTGTAGTTTCCTCTAGTAATTCCCAAAAGTCTTCTACATTCTGTGGATTTCTCTTATTGTCTATGTTAGTTGGAGCATGGGCATTTATCAAGGCATATGCCTTGTTGCTTGATTTTACTGTAAGCACTGAAATTCTTTCGCATGGCGATGTGAAGTCAATAACTGAATCTAAGATAGTTTTCCTCACTGCAAAAGCCGTCCCAAACATTAGTAAATTGCCTGTGATATTAATGGCTGGTTTACCCTTAAATATCCTGAAGTTTTCAGAGTCGAAATGGTTCTCATCTTGGAATCGTGTTTCCTGAATTGCTAGGATTTGAATATCAAATTTGTCCAGGACGTCAGTCAGTTGTTTGAGCTTTCCTGTTTTCAACAGGGTATTGATGTTAATAGTACCCAAGAAGTTCTTTTTCTTGGGTCGAAGAGATTTTGAGAAGCTCCGATCCTTCTCTGAAGCATGATTTCGTTCCCGATCCCCCAGAATCCGATGATCGGGAAAGACCGGACCTGTGTCCGGGGCCTGGGGTAGTTGCGTTAGTAGTGTGTGTTCCATCATGCCTTAGTTACAAGTTGGATATACAACTAGTGGTGATCTTAAGATAAGATCACGAAATTACTACTCGATTGTTGAGATCGAGAGGTGCCTCTAGGTGTTCTCTGGCTTAAGTGTGTTTGGTCCGCGAGAGCTATTTTATTTCGCTCAAGTCCGCCGGCAAGCCGGTGAGGACCCCCCTATCCGCCACCTGGGACGCGCCACGTCGGAGTATCACCTCTCCGCCTGCTACGACAGCGTAGTAGGTTCGTGGTATAGTAATTATTATTATTATTATTATTACTAATAATTACTACTAATAATAATTAATAATAATAATATTGTTATGCTACTCATTTCACCACATAAGTGGGTACAAATCAACATAATGTCGGCTTGTTTGCAAGACGGTATGACAACTTCTTTTAGGGTCGCACATTGAGAAACGAGTGAACTATGGAACAGGTCTCCAAGAAGACGGCCTTCTGCATGATGATATGTAGACCAGGATGTATTCCTAATATTTCTAGATTGCGAGCCAATGATTTTAGGGATGATGCCGGTAGAAGAGATGATTATGGCAGAACCACTACACTTTCCTGTCTCCACATTTGCTGTATTTCCTCAGCCAATGGCAGATACTTGGTGATCTTATCACAGCAGGTTTGTTGCATATATGGGAATTGGGCACTGCGATATCAATGAGAAAGGTTCTCTTCCGCACTTAGTCCATAAGCATGATATCTGGCCGGTTTGCTGGTATGGTTTCATCAGTAATAACTGATCAGTCTCATAACAACTTGGTGTAAGATTTTCCAAAACGGCATCAAGAATATAAGTTACTGATAGTTAAGCAACTTATTTTCAGATAATAACTGCTTTTGAACAAGACGTAGGTGCATTATTTTGACTACTTGGTTGTGACTTTTTATGTAATCAGTACTGGAGGTTTCTTGGTGGCCTCCTGTGATATGTTGGATTGTTTCCGGCTCTAGTTGGAATCTTCGGCATTTATCAGCCTGTATATTTGCCTTAGCTATATATTTAAGATAGTTTCTGGTAGCCACAACTTGATTCTGGATTGCAACCATGAGTAATTGTTATTATTATTATTATTATTATTATTATTATTATTATTATTATTATTATTAATAATAATAGTATTAAGGGAATTGTCCTTGATGAACACTTAAAGTGAACACACACACAGTAAATATTATTAAAGAAACCTAAGAGCAAACCTTTACACCTTCTACAATCTCCGATTCTATGTAGATAAAAATACTTACAAAACCATTTATAGTGCTCTGATTGAGAGCAAATTAAGATATTCCATATCAGCTTGGAGAAATAAAAACACACCTTTAATTAATAATCTACAAGAGAGCCAAAACAGGTTCTTTAAATATTTCACTGGTATCATTTATTTTAATATTAAAAGAGTTGTTTCAAATTACTGTACTGAATCTCTACTTCCATGATGCAAGATTCAGGCATAAGATCTCTCACAACATACAAACACGAGCCGTAACAAGTACTAAATATGTAAAACCTTTACGAGTAAATAGCTATGGTTCAAGAGCCTAAATTATATTGTACCATCACTACTTAATGAACTACCACCTGGATTATCGAACATGAACTGCAAACAACTAGCTATAGCCTACGTCGTATTAAAAATCACTACGTAAATAAACATTAATTTATAACAAACTCATTATTGCACGCATTCTTGTATACAATCTGTATATTGAACCCTTTATCCACAGGCTGTATAAAGGATTCTAATAATTATTCATCATCTTTTGATACATTTCTACAGACAGCAGATATGAGAGCCAGACGGTGTTGGGAAATATTGAGAAATCAGTGGCCGAGAGGACACAATGGTTTAAGCTCCTGTGGTATTTTAGGAAGTAGCATAAATATTCTTGAGACATAGGACAGGTGCAACTTTTAGCGCGGAGACGGCTTGGGCACGCACATTATGGCCTGTTGCTATGAAGGTTGGCGCCAAGAAGAAAATCGAATGCTACGAGGCAATTGGTCAATCATCATGTTAACCACTCCCTACTGCAGAAATACATGTAAAAGCGCGCAAAGACATACAAGAGTCTGGGCCAATAATATCAAGACGCCTTGTTTTAGCGGCAACTCGGCTTGATAACGCACCCTGGTAAATTAACGCGGGAGTTATCTACAGATTAATTCCACGATCGATTCGAGCCGGCTACAGCATAATCGTAACCTCCACATCGCTACGAACTCAATGATACCGATCGCATGCTAGTCTGATAATTATTATGGAATATTTTCTCATAAATCCCCTTCCACACCTACCCTAGTCAGTTTCATTTATAAGGATCCAAATGCTTCGAGAGAACACTTATTTTCGTTCGTCTGAGGACGTAACGTTCACTCACTTATTTTCGTGTGTCTGAGGACGTAACGTTCACTCACTAATTTTCGTGCGTCTGAGGACGTAACGTTCAATCACTTATTTTTGTGCGTCTGAGGACGTAACGTTCACACTCTTTAATTCGTGCGTCTGATAACGTGACGTTGATTTTTATTTGAACATGGAACAGTTTCGTCAAGTTATAAGTATAACTTCAGTGATTTATTTGTAGTCCCAGCACTACCAGTAGGACTAGTTCATCGAAATAATTCACCAAATAGACTGTCAAGGAATTTAGTACTTGATAGGTGAATGTAGTAGGAAATATATCGTGTGTGTATCTGACAAAACTTTATTTACTTCAGCACGAGATGACGTCTAAGAACGAGACCGGATCTTGGAACCAGCAGAACATTTGCCAGAAGATGTCGATGACGAGATAAACATCTTAAAGGAGATGGCTGCAGACGTTTCCTTGACGCTGTTTTAAAGAATGAGTACAAATGAATTTATTTATTTATTAAATCAGCTATGGTATTATGGGACACATTATGTAGATATTTGTTTGCCTGTTTGGTAATGTAGATTATTAGTTTTTGTTTTACTGACACATTAAATATGGGACAAGCCGAGCGTTGTGTAATTTGTAAATATTGTGATTTGTGTTTTGTTCAACGATACGGGGCGGCGCGCAGCTCGCGCTCGCGTTCGCTTGCGTAAAGCGCGGTCAAGCATTATCATTCGGAGGTATGCCTTATAACAAAAATGGAACTGAATTAAATTTGAGATTAAAAATAGAATTTGGAGGGTAAAGATTATTTGTGAGTAGAATTTTATGACGGATCAGGATTATTTTGATAGTTGCTTTTTCAGCAGAGCTGAACGGGATGGCACTTTGCACCCGAGTTTTTGTTGTGTATTTTTTTTAAATATGTCATTGGACGCAATATTGTTGATCTGTTTTGAACCGACCCGGTGGTAAGAGTATGAGAGTCAGTCCAAGCTTTTGGAGCGTTGTGTGATTTTTTATGATGTGCTAGCGAGAATATATCATGGTGATTATTCTGACTTGCTCAGCATTAGCCCAGTTCATGACCTCGCGTGGCTGGACTTGTGGTATATATTTGTGTTTTCTTGCCATCCAAGGGGATGAGTGAGATAGTTGGCGTTTCCAGACGGAAACTGCACCTGGCTTGAGCGACTGAGAGAGATAATTGAGGCAGTGTTGACTCATACAAGAGGGGCGCGCTCAAATCAGATAACGTGTCTTGTCATTTGTAACAGGCTTGGATCCTGTACGTCAATTTTAGACGTTGTTTAAATTCACAAAACCTGATCGGTTATAATGAGTATTGATTGATTAAATGGGTGTTGTCCATAGTTGTAATGTAGCTCCCGAAACTCCTGTTTGTCTGGCGTTTTATAAAAATGTAAACATAGATTTTAGCCGTTAGGCTTGTATTTTGTTGTTGTTGGTTCAATTTTTGTGTGTTTATTTTACGCGTTCAATGACCCGTGTCAACTTAGTGTGCGCGAGGCTATGTTCCCAAGTAGTGATGAGAGCGTTTTGGCCTATTTCTGGCATGCTCTTTTTTTGTTCATTTATGTGCTCTGGCACCGGTAGAATCTCGGGGAGATTCTTCATATTTTTGCATTATTAGATCTTGCATGTGTCAGTAGTAATTATAGTGTATTAATTAAGGGTGGGTCCCATAGCCATAGTGTGATTTAAAAGATGCAACTCCGTGAGTAACATGACTGTTTCAGTTGTAAACGGACTCGCATCAGTACTCAGTTTCTTATTAACGAGCAGTACACCACACATTATATAAAATTCTTGACCAGGATAAATGGACTTGTATCCATATGTTGTGACGAGTGAGTTCTTACCGCTCAAAGTTTATGTTATGATTAATTATTTGTGTGAAGCTGCATTCACATTGTCTTGTTGTGACGAGCGAGTTCCTACCGCTCAGTGTTAAATTTATTTTATTAGGGGGTGAAAGTCAGGGAGGATTTCTTTTATTTATTATTATTATTATTATTATGCACATAATTTTCAGTCATTAAATATCTTTTATTCTACTTGTTATTCATTTTATTTCTAGTATAGCCTTTGTCATGGACCTTTCTATTCATTAGAGCATGTTTTTTTAAGCGAACTTTGCTGTGTAACGCAGTCTGGACTGAACACGACCCCGTAGATGAATCTTGAGAAAAACCATGCTTTATTGAAGGGTGCAATATATGTTGTAAAAACGATTAATATGGCACACAGATAATCTGTACTGGTTTTGCGGTCAGATTCGTGAGACATATCACAAATGTAATATTAATGGTAGTCTAATTAATAAATTAATAAATTCAAATTATTATATTATTATTATTATTATTATTATTATTATTATTATTATTATTATTATTATTATTATTCTTTCCTCAATTTTGGCCATATTTGGACCGCGTAAAATAACCCAATGCATTCACTGACTCTTATTCCCTTTATCCATCTTGCCTTCCAGTAGTTCTTCATTACTTCACTTTGTCTCCTTCTCTCTTCCGTCCAGATGTTAACCTACTTCTTCTTTTCCTTCTCCTGGAAACTCTTGAAATTTTTGATCATATTTCTGAAAAGTGGTCTGTCCAGAATAATATCTATTGTTACTTCCATCTCTTCCACATCCCTTTTTATACTTTGTACACATTGATTACCATTCTTGCTTTTGTGGTATACATGACTGAAAATTAGCCTTCCTTTTCCTGATCGTATCGTAGATTTTTTTCAATTTCTTATTTTTTGTAGAGGTCGTCATTTTAATTATTATTATTATTATTACTAGCATTACCCGTCGCGGCTTCGCCCGCGAATATTCTAGTTGTAAAGAGTGCACTTAGAACAATCTCAATCATGAATGCTATGACTGATTTATCCTTGGTATGAATAATCAGACTTTATCAATTCAGCTACTGGTGCAGTGGTTAAGGGTTTGTCATTCCTTCATAGCTATATCAGAGCGAAGTTAGTTTTCTGGGAATATCACAGACACTGTTAATTTAAGGGCCTTTAAATGTGGTTTTCGGAGACCCTTTATAGTCGGGTGAAAAATACCTTTCGTACCACACTCACACGTGGAAATTGCGTGAAAGAATTCTAGAGTGCCCCTTGACCCCCTTAAGCGCATTATACTGTATGTATTGATGAATTTTACAGCTTAATTTGGTTCAGTGATAACTTTATAACCGTCTGGAAACTGTCACAGTAATGTAATAATTGGAATTGCATTGCGTCTTACAGAAATAGATGGACGTGTGAGATTCTGTTATCATGGTTACCGTGTTGCATTCTTTCATTATTTCATTGTAAATATACATGTTTTAAGGTATTTATTTAATTGTGGGGCATTTAAAGAGTAAGTGAGTGCGTTTCGCTTACGCATTGGGTTATGCTGATCCTGTACCCCACATGTGTAGGTTGGTGTTAATGGGACCTAATTTTTGGTACAAAACTGGAATAGGACCTTAGCAGAATAATATAGGGAGGGATTATATAGGGTTTGTTTATTGATCAATATCACACGCAATATCACACGCAAATAATAATTATTGTTATTTAAAACTAGCCGAAAAACATTTACCTCCGTTACGTATGATTGGTTGGTTTGTTCCTCAGTTTAGGGGCTGCGACAACGCGGTCATGTAGCCCCGTGTACTTTGGGTGTGTTTAGAATCTGTCTGATAACCGGTGTTAATTGTAATGGCTGTATTAGTGTGTGTTATCTGTTTATAAGTCAAGTAAGGACTGCAGACATTGAATTGTCAAGTAGTTCCTACTCTTGCCACCAAACGCCACTGTCATCGACTACTAGTTCAGAACTTGGTTACTAGACGCCACCGCAGTCGGTTCCTGGCGACGAACATGTTTGGTTCTAAACTTATCCTGAAGATTGCTGACAGCTGCACATACGAGATCTGGATAACGGGTAATTGTCAACACATTTAAGTGGTAAATATTGTAACCTATATATGAGGCAGGAAATTTACTTTGGTAATGTGCCACCTGTGTTTCGCCACTGTCTTTAGTGCCGTGAGATAATTCAAGTCAATAAAATGAACACTTGAAATAAACTAACCTGTCATTCTGTGCCGGGAAGCGATAAGGATTGTATAGCCCCGGTCAGATGGTTTCACGTTCGGCAATACGCTGCAGAGGTATTTCTACTGGGCTGTCATGACTGGTTGAATTAGGAAATCTACACTCTGAAAAACATCGATTTTATTCGCTTCCAGAGGTGTGGCAGCTAGAATTCTTGTGGCTGTCAGCCCAGAGGTCCGGATTCGATTCCCAGCTCTGCCAAAAAAAAAATCTGGTCTGAGAGCTGGAACGGGGTACACTCAGTCTCGCGAGACAAAAATCTAGAAGAGGGATGTTCGATTCTCATCTCAGCCATCTTGGAAGTGGTTTACCGTGGCTTCCACTTCTACTCCAGGCAAATTCCTGGATGGTTCATACCTTAAGGCCACGACCGTCTGCTTCCCAATCCTCAGCAGAATTACATATTCCACACACGCCCAAGTACACGGGGCTACGTGAACACGATATCGCGAAGCCCTTAAATCAAACAACGACTATTAGCTTCCAGATAAGCTGTGAAATAAAACAATCTTTATTTTATATATCCTGCTGTGAAATTATAATAATAATAATAATTTTTTACATACGAATTTACCCTCTTTGGACTGCGTGTTAACAACCGATTTCAATTCAGTATCTACCTATCGGATTTTTTATTATGGATACTTGAGTTTAGGCCTTAATTACAACCAAACCAACAGACCTATTGAAAAGCGAGTTATACCAATATTTTCCTTGTTTAATTTTGCGTTAGACTATATAAGCCAATTATTTTAATATTTATTAATTATTTATTTATTTGTGGTTGTATGAAAAATTGTCCGTGTTTTTGACGTCTTTTCTAGGAACCGCTCACTTAAAACTATATACATGGAAAACTACTTGGCTGAGGGTAATGCAATTTTTATATGTGATAGGCACAAGTATTGGCAGTGCAAATCTCAAGTTTCAATTTTTTTCAACTACCCAATAAAAAGTTCTTATACTTTTTCTGACGTAACGTTTTCTCAGCCCAGGATAAACGTACAGCAGGAAACTTGGTCTCATTTTGAAGCTCTCATTCGTGATTATCGGAAACTACGACCACTGTAAACGTACATTGTGATGACGAATTTATGAAGAGTAATATTAATGGGAGGTTTTGTGCGTTGTAGCCCGTGCGATTATAAGCGGGCGAAGTGGTCAATTCGAGTGCAGCGTTGCCGGCTACCCTCGCCCCGGGCAGTTGTGAATGGAATGCGAGTGACCTGGCTGGCTATGTCCTCTTGCTATTTCAGTCTTCCTGTTTACTGAATATTGGCCACATCACTTCCAGATGCCTCCGAGACCACCATTGTCTGAGGGCGAACTTGCGCTAGTTCTCAGTGCTATTTGTTTCTTTCAAAATGAGGGGGAAAATTAGGGGACAAGGGGTTTCCTTTGTATCGGAAAGTGGCAGATTGTCTTGGATTATCAGAGTCATCAGTGAAGAGAATAGGAGCCACTTCAAGGGAGAATGATGAAAATATGTCATCCAGGTTCAGAAAGAAGCAGTGTGTGAGGCCCGGGCCAGGTCGTCCGAAAATCCAACTCGATTATTTTACTTTGGGCACAATAAGAAGAACTATACATGATTATTACATGAATAAGGTATTTCCCACAATTAAAAACCTCCGTGAGAAACTGTCCGAAAATATAAACGATTTTCCTGATATGTCAATTTCTACGCTTTTGAAAGTAGTCAAAGGCTTGAGATTCCGATTCAAAAAACTGAACTGAAAACCAGTGCTAATGGAATCCGTGACGGTTGCTGCATCCCGACATACATTCCTGAGAAGAATGAGAGAACTTCGAGCACAGGGCTACAAGATCTTCTTTACAGACGAGACCTGGTGCGGACAGAACCACACTATGAAATATGGGTGGTAAGAAAACATGGTTGATGCTTTGGAAAAGAACTTCGACAGTTTTGATCAATACAGAGGGTACATTCAGGAAATTTATGGATGGCGTGGAGGTTTCAAGACACCGTCTGGAGCTGGGAAACGCATCATAATTTTACATATAGGAAGTGAAGAAGGATTTCTTGACGGTGCAGAACTTTGTTTTATCGGCAAGAAAGGGAGCGGTGTTTACCACAACGAAATTAACTCGACTCATTACGAAGAATGGTTCACGAAAGTGCTGAGTTTATTGCCTCAAAGGTCGGCAGTTATTATAGATCAAGCCCCATATCATACGATGTTCGGTGCTGCAACTAAAAACACGAACATGTCGTGGCTGAAACCTGACATTATAACCTGGATAACATCAAAGAATATATCGCTACCACTTGGAGTTGTCAATTACAACAAGCTGACTAAATCAGAGCTAATTGTCCTTGCCAGGCCTTATTTTCAAACTCCAGTGAAGAAGCTGGAACAACTGACGAAACGACTTCGACCGGATGTAAAGCTTGTTTGGTTACCTGTGGCTCATTGCGAGCTCAATCCAATTGAACTTATTTGGGCTTACGTTAAAGGAAAAATAGCAAAAACAAATATGGCTAACATATAAAATGGTAGAAGTATGGAAGCAATGAATGCTTTATGCCGAGAAGCCTCGCGTACCGTTACTCCCGAACTCTGGAAACAATGTATTAAACACGCTAAAAGAATTGAAGACCACTACTGGGAGAAAGATGGACTGTCTGAAAATGTCCCTCATTTCGAGCCAGTCATAATTAACATGAATGACAGCAGTTCTGATTCATCGGAACAGAGTGATTCTTCAGACGAAGAATACTGATTGAATTTAATATTGTATAGATATGTAAATAATGTAAATAATCCATGTAAAATTGTGTAGGCCTAGTATGACATTTCCAAATCAGGAAGCAAACCATTTTTAAACCTGTCATTGAAGGTCCAATGCCCTTATGTGAAAAAGGTGATGGAAAATGAAATTTGTACGAGGAAAGAAAATCCAAGGTTGAAAGTAAACTTAAAGCAGTGTTCGTTCGTTGCCAGCCGCGACACTGCACTTAACGCGGCAACGCTGCATCGGATTTCACAAGCCCGCTCGCTTTTACTCGCACGGGCTACAACGCACAAAACCTCCCATTAATATTACTCTTCATAAATTCGTCATCACACTGTACGTTTACAGTGGTCGTAGTTTCCGATAATCACGAATGAGAGCTTCAAAATGAGACCAAGTTTCCTGCTGTACGTTTATCCTGGGCTGAGAAAACGTTACGTCAGAAAAAGTATAAGAACTTTTTATTGGGTAGTTGAAAAACATTGAAACTTGAGATTTGCACTACCAATACTTGTGCCTATCACATATAAAAATTGCATTACCCTCAGCCTAGTAGTTTTCCATGTATATAGTTTTAAGTGAGCGGTTCCTAGAAAAGACGTCAAAAACACGGACAATTTTTCATACAACCACAAATAAATAAATAAATAAATAAATAATTAATAAATATTAAAATAATTGGCTTATATAGACTAACGCAAAATTAAACAAGGAAAATATTGGTATAACTCGCTTTTCAATAGGTCTGTTGGTTTGGTTGTAATTAAGGCCTAAACTCGAGTATCCACAATAAAAAATCCGATTAGTAGATCTTGTTCGTCTACAAGCTTTGACATCCTCCCAGTAGCCTAGAATCCATCGACCAGTGCTTTCTTCCATGTTTCTGATATAGGCCCCCTCAGTCTTCTGGGTTCAGATTCTACTTTAAAAACCTGATAGGCTTTAATAATTTCTCTAATTCACATCTGTCGTAGATGTTCTCTTCTGGGATACCAATTTGCATCAGGTCTTTCTCACATCCTCAGACCACCCCCACTTGATTGCTTTTGGTTTTATGGAATTCCAGATTGTTTAGTCATTCGTTAGTCGTACTGAAGATGTGCCCGTTGAAAGTTAATTTTCTTTCAGGTCTCTACACAGGAAAATGAACATAAGGTGATTTTTTTGTTGAACGGCACATCCACATAGCCTACGGCTGGGAGGTGTGACCAGTCATAAGGGAATTTTGGAAAAGAAGAGTATTGTCTGTCTGTCTGTTAGATAGTCAGCATAGAGGCTGGTTGGATTCTCAAATAGCATCACCGTAGGTTATGTGGTAGAACCCCACAAAACCGAGGCAGCACTACAATGAGGCGTATTAGGCAAGGTGAGAAACGAGGAAGTTTGCCATTGCTTTCCTCACTGAGTCAGTACAGCAGTACTAACCCTACGAGCAGAACCTTTCACTACATACACAGGCACTGACTGTGCCCTGAATGCCATTACTCAGCACCACCCATACCTCTATAGCTTCCATAAAATCACAGCCATGAATGAGATGAGACACTGGTGAAAAGCCACATTTTACTCTAGCCTGTGCCAACAGACAAATGCAAATGTACTGCATTCATCAAGAGATGGTAAACATGCAGAGAGTATTGTCAGATATGCGGTATTGCAAGTTCAGCGACAATAATTATGCAACCTGCCATGGATACCTGTTCGCCGGGCGAGACATGACAGCGCCTGCGACTGAAATGAAACGTAACTTTTGCCACCGTATTAAAACGGTAAATCATTTCGAGGCGCCAATAGTCCTTTTTTTCTGGTTTATAAGTTATTTCCGTGCGAAATTTCAGCTAAAACGGTAGAGTAGATTTTCCGTGGAAGAGTAAGAAACAAACAAATGACTGGCTACGTGGCTCAGCGGTAACGTTCTCGCCTGCTGAGCGGAATCTCCTACCGCAGTCCGTAGGCATATGGGGTTACTTAAATGGCAGGGAGCCGTATCAGTATATTTACTGTAGATTTCACGTTAAAGATTCCTTTCGGGGCAAAATTCCTGCACCCCAGAGTCTCTAAAAGCCGCAGTAGTTAAAAGGGACGTAAAACAAATAACATTATTATTATTATTATTAGGTAGATTTCATTAGAAACCTAACTATAGCAATGGGTACCATGTTTCGACTTCCGGAAAATTTCGACATATCTTCGAGTTTCACATCCCCCAGACCCCAAAACCACAGTCAGTTCAAAAGTTTATATATAATTTATGTATGTATATATATATATATATATATATATATATATATGTATATCAGTTTCTTGTGGACACGATAACTGCCGTAATTTTGCACCCATCACTTTGAATATTTTACCGAATATGTATATCTATAAAATCTCGGTCGAGTTCGTTACAGGGCTAAATCGGTCGAAGGAGGTGAAAATGGGGGGCTTTTTTCGAAAAAGTGAAATATTGCGATAACTCTCTTAATATGTGAAATATCGAATCTGTTCTAAGTTCATACTATGTGTCGGAAAAAGTCCAAAAATTTATGTTTGAAGAGTTTTTTTATAACACCAACCATTGACCAAAGAGATAGGAAAAAGTGGGTTTTTCGGGAAACATTAATCTCTCTTAATAGGCACAATATCAAAACCGTACAAAATGGAAAATATTCCCCTAATAATTACCTAAAACTTTTGTCTGAAAGAATTTTTGATATGACCCACCATTACGCCAAGGGATGAGAAAAATTATTTCGGAATTATGAGAAAATACCAAGAGCTATCAGTAGTTGCCATGGCAACACTACTAAATTGATGAGGGATGAGCCATCAGACGTTCCCATGATAACGCACTTGCACGAGATCAAATTCAGATTTCCATCTGACTATGTGTGAAGCGGCTTCGGTGACGTAACTGGTAGCATGCTGAACTTCTATGCCCAAGGTCGCGGGTTCAAAGCCGGCCAAAGTCGTCGAATTTTTTAAGAGTAAAAATCCCTCAGTATGCTTTCCTTTGGAGGGGGAGTTCCAACGTTCGTTGCGAGTTGCTGGTTGCGGTGGCATCTAGTAGCCAAGTTCACAGCTAGGTGTCGTTGACGGTAGTATCTGGTAGCAACATTAGGAACTACTGCTGGAAATTGACCGTCTGCAGACCTTACCTGAATTACAGACTAATACAACCATCACAATTCACACCGTTTATCAGACAGATTCTACACACACCCTAAGTACACGGGGTTACATGACCGCGTTGTCGTAGCCCCCTAAACTGAGGAACCAACCAAAATCTCTGCGTGAGATATAATTTTGCGTGAAGAAGTAACAGACCGTTACATAGTTACACATCAGTGTCGAAACCTTGCATAAGGACAGTGTGACCACAAGTATAAAAATGGACTCCAAATGACAAGAAGGTTACCGTCATCATAAAACAATAAAATGTTTAAAATATGCATATAATGACGAAAAACAAAGTTAATTAATCTCCAATTATAAAATACTTTCTCGCAATAAATGAGGTATGATCCTTCTACGAAAACCTGCATATTCTGCCTATTTTCGCCTATCCCCAAGATTGTCCGGTGAAATCTACCTCCGCCTTCCGGCGTGCCGAGAGGACTTTTATTATTTGAGTCGTCAAGTTACAAAACTCGTTTAAAATCCACTTGTGATTAAGAATCATTTTCATGAGAAACGTCTCTCTGGACTTTCCCTCACCTATCTTTTGTGTTTGTTGTTTTCTACTTTTTGCTTTGTGTCTTTGGTTTTTGGTTTTGTGTTTCCTTCGTCCTTTTGCTTTTGTATTTTACTTTTTGCTTTTGTTTCTTGGTTTTGTGTTTGTTTTCTGCTTTTGCTCCTTTGAATTTTGCTTTTTGCTTTATGTTTCTTGTTTTTTTGTTTTCTGCTTTTGCTCTTGTTTTTGAATTTTGCGTTTTGGTTCGTCTTTTTTGTTTTGGTTTTGTGTTTGTTTTCTGATTTTGCTGTTTTTGAATTTTGCTTTTTTCTTTGTGTTTCTTTTTTGTTTTTGTTTTCTGCTTTTGCTTTTGTGTTTGAATTTTGCTTTTTGCTTCGTGTTTTTTGTTTTTGGTTTTGGGTTTCTTTTCTGGAAAATCAAAATAAAACAAAACAAAATCAAAATAAAACAAAATAAACAAAACAAAATAATAAAAACAAAAACAAAATAAAACAAAACAAAAATAAAACAAACTAAAACGAAATAAAGTAAAACAAAAATAAAAAATAAACAAAACAAAATAAAACAAAATAAAATAAAGTAAAATAAAATAAAATAATAAAATAAAAAATAAATTTTATGTTCGACCCTGACTATTATATGTCAGAAAACTGCACTATAATGAGGCTCATTATAACACTATTTTAGCCTATTTTCAATTTTGAAAAAAAAAATAATAGGCTTATGAGATCACCTTTTGTCGTGTGTGTGTGCGCGTGTGTGTGAGGAGTGTGTGTGAGTGTGTGTGTGCGTTTGTGTCCGCCTAATAACTTCTAAACGGCTGGTGCGATTTCAATGAAACTCGGTAAGTTCATAGCACTATTCCGGGCGACCCCGACCGTGCCCTTCAAATTTTGTTACGTCTCACCAATACAACATGGCGGCTGTGTGAAATATTTCTCCAGCATTCAATATATCCGAAACTATTACCGATATCACCCTGGAATTCATTACGGTGATAGAGGAAATTACTAGAAGTTCACCTATGTGACTTTTGAAAAACTGGTAACTACAAAACCAACATGGCGGCCAAGCCAAGTAGCAGCATTTATATAGACGTTTCTCGCGATTTAACCAACCAAACGCAATAAAACTTGGTACAGTACATGTTTATACATATTGTAATGCACCGACATCTAACTTCGTTCAATTGTTTATATAACCACAATATGGCGGCTGTGCGAAATATTTCACCGGCATTCTATATCTCTGAAACTATTAGCGGTATCACCCTGAAATTTTGTACGGAGATAATAGGCACTACTGGAAGTTCATCTATAAGACTTTCAAAAACCGGTTAACTACAAAACGAACATGGCGGCCGAACGAATTTGAAAATTTTAAATACACCTTTCTCATAATTTATTGTTCCAAACGCAAATAAATCTGGTACAGGAAATGTTTATACACATTGTAATGCACTAGTATCTAATTTAGCTCAATTGTTTACATAACCTCAAGATGGCGGCTGTGCGAATTTTGAAATTAAGTTTTTATTTCTTGTGTCGTAATCATGCTATCGAAGTGAAAGTTTGAATAATGAACCTACGCAATAATTTTCCTTTAATGGTACATGACTCTATGGCCTATACATTTAACAATCCAACATGGCGACCATCCGAAATATTTAGACGGCTCTGAATTTCTACGAATCTATTATAGCAATCAAACTGATTTTTTTATGTTCATAGGGGCTATGAACTTAAATTCACCTATAGGACTTTAAATAACCTGGTGATCACAAATCCATCATGGCGGCGAAGCGAAGAATAAATATTCACATGGACGTTTCTCGCAATTTAACCATCCGAGTGCAGTGAAACTTGGTATAGTAAATCCTTATGCGAATGTTAATCCACTGGCATCTAATTTATTTCAATTGTTCCCATAACCACAAGATGGCAGCTGTGCGAAATTTTAAAATCTCCTTGTTACTTCTTGTGTCCTAATCATGCGATTGAAGTTTGAATGCTACACGTACACAATAATCTTCATGTAACAGTACAAAACGCTAGGACCTACATAGATATAAAATCCAACATGGCGATTTAGTCGGTTCTCAATATCTACGAATCTATTACGGCAATCAAACTGAAATGTAGTATGTTGATTGTGGCAGTGAACATAAGTAGGATATATGAAAATAGGCTGTATAGTTCTTCACGGAACTACTTGTTTTCCATATGAAACAGTTTCTCCCACCAATCAGAGCTCTAGACACAGTTGTTTGACCAATTAGATAGTTAGATGGGTTGAGTTCCACGGCCTTCTAATTTAAATTTCACTGCGTGGCCTAGTGTCATAGTAGGGAAATCGAGGAGGCCATGGTCAAATACAAGGCATTGTCTGCGTCCCATGCGCTCTGTTCAGTGCATAAAACTGGCGAAATCTCAACAGATATTGATGAGTATTTATGTTCGAACATAAAATAGTTATAATAATTATTGTCGATCATAAACAGTCGTGTGCAACTCGCGTATAATGGTAATTAAGGCACCCGTATGGAAATTATAAAACTTGCATACGCTCTTTTTATAAACATACTCGTGTCTTAATTATTGCCATTATAGGCTCATTGCATGATGTACTAATACGACTTAATCTTTATTCACAAGTGGATTAAACGAGTTTTGCAAATGGACGACTCATTTCATCATCACAATCAATTTAGGGCAACTAATGACCACGTACAGTAAATAACTCATGATTTAAGTTTTCTTTGGCGCCAGTATTCCTTCATTCTCTTGCTCACAGCTTCTTTCTTTTCAGCTGTCCAATGTTGTTTCTTTTTGGTCGCTGTTTCTGGCTCTAGAAACCTCTCAAATGTGCGTATCCTATTTCTGAAAGTGGTTCTGTTGCGGATGTCTTGATCAGTGATGTTCATTTCTTGTAGATCCTTCTTGGTGTTAGCAAACCATTTTTCATAAGAGTTACCTTTTCTATTGGGCTTGTTGAAGGAGTTAATAATTTTCTTAGTGAGTCTGTCGTCAGGCATGCTTGAAATTTATTTAAATTAAATTTATTAAATAAACAAAGTCAGCATGATTAGCTGCCACCCAGGAGGTCCGTGGTTCGATTCCCGGCTTTGCCACGAAATTTGAAAAGTGTTATGAGGACTGGAACGGGGTCTACTCAGCCTCAGGTGGTCCAAATGAGTAGAGGGGGTTCAATTCTCAGCTCAGACATCCTCGAAGTGGTTTTCCGTGGTTTTCCACTTCGTCTTCGGGCAAATGCCGGGATGGTACATAACGTAAGGCCACGGCCGCCTCCTACCCTCTTCCTTGACTATCTCTCCCATTCTTCCCATCCCTTCATCAGGCCCCTGTTCGCTTTGCAGGTGAGGCCGTCTGGGCGAAGTGCTAGTCACACTCCCCAGTTGTATCGCCGACTCTCAAGCTCCAGGACACTGCCAGTGGCGGTAGAGGTGGGACCCATCGCTTAGTCCGTGGGAAAAGCCAACCCTGGAGGGTAAACGATAAAGATAGATAGAAAAGAAATAAACAAACAGACACCACAAGACTTTTATATAAGTAGGCAGATTTGACGTTTGGTCAAGCTACGGCGCCCAAGAGGTGCCTTCTACAGTTTGAGAACCGCGGGGTTACTCAAAGCTAGACTCTAATTATAACAATGTGAAGTAAGTTAATAGAGAGAGAGAAAGTCATGCTTGAATACTAATCTTCTCTCTGCATTTCATGCCCCAACTTCAGTTAATGTTCCAAGTTTCCTTGTCAAATAAACTTCACTAATTTAACTGGAAACCAAACGTTTTTGGCTCCTGTTGCTCGCGGCGTATGTCTCTATTCACAAAATAAACACGTACCGTCTGATGTTTACTTTTCGTAGAAGATGTCGTGAGGCCACAAGACTACTTAATTACAAGTTCATATTCACTCCAAGAAACCAGAGATAACACACCATCAGCTGTAGCTAACATGCGAAGGAAGTTTCATACAGTGGGAGGGAAGTGCTTTATTCAGATATTGTTGTCGCTGGCGGTACAATCTTCTCTTATTAATTACTGGCTGCTTATCAGTCGCCACAAGGTGCTGACTGTGATGGCATTTAGTAGCCACGTCCGCAGCTAGGTGTCGTGGACGGTAGCATTTGGTAGCAAACGTAGGAACTACTTGAAAAAATTAATCGTCTTCAGTCCTTCTACCTGAATCGCATATATCACACACTAATACAGTCATCACAATTAACACCGGTTATCAGACAGATTCTATACACACCCAAAGTACACGGGGCTACATTAGCGCGTTGTCGCAGCCGCTAAACTAAGGAATCAACCAACCGACTCTTACTCTCCAACATTTTATTGTTCTAACCTAAGAAGAAATAAACTCTCAATTGAAAGCGAATATTTTTTGGTTGTTGATTTTGATTCATTTAGGGGCCTCGCTACATCGTGGTCATGGAACCCCGTATAATTGGGTGAGTGTGGACTTTGTCTGACAATCTGTGTTATTGTGTTGGCTGTATTAGTGTGTATAAGCTTAGTTGTAATTCGAATGAGGATTGGGAAGGAGGTGGCCGTGGCCTTAATTTAGGAATCATCCCGACATTCACCTGGGGTAGATATGTGAAACCACGCAAAGCAACTTCCAGGTTGGCTGAGGAAGGAATCGAACCCGCCTCTTATTAGTTTTGTCTCACGAGGCTGATTGTACCCCGTTCCTGCCCTCAGACCAGATTATTCAATTTCTTGGCAGAGCCGGGTCTGTGCGGTGTCAGTCAAGAGTGCTACCCACTACGCAATAAGGCAGACAAAAATTGAGTAGCGAGAAGGGTGAATGTACTGTATACAACTTGCAATGGATTTTGACTGGCTGCTTGGTGCAGCGGTAATGTTCTCGCCTACTGTGCCCAAGGTTGCAGGATAGGATCCTGGCGCAGTCAGTAGGGTGCAAAAGAGTGAGTGAGCCGTGTCAGTAGATTTACTGAAGCCGATATACACGCACGCAAGAACGACTAATGGATTTGAGACCACTACGACTCTTAATCGGCAATATACAAAACTTCTTTTGATGTGTGTACTGAATGTCCGTTTATTAAGGTTCTAAATGTGTTATATTGTGAATGGTGACTTCGTTGATACCAATTTCTTGTAGGTATTGCGCTGTTTCTACCAGTCAATTGTGGTTTTTCAGAGATAGTGCTACCTTTAACATTTTCTTTGTTAGTCATCCCTCCCTATATTATTCTGCTAAGGTCCCATTTCAGTTTTGTACCGAAAGTAAGGTCCCATTAACACCAACCTACACATAATTATGGGGTACCTACAGGTTCAGCATAACCCAATGCGTAAGCGAAACGCACTCACTTACTCTTTAAATGCCCCACAATTAAATAAATACCTTAAAACATGTAAATTTACAATCAAATAATGAAAGAATGCAACACAGTAACCATGGTAACAGAATCACAGGTCCATCTATTTCTGTAAGACGCAATGCAATTCCAATTATTACATTACTGTGAAAGTTTCCAGACGGTTATAAGGTTATCACTGAACCAAATTAAGCTGTAAAATTCATCAATACATACAGTATAATGCGCTTAAGGTGGTCAAGGGGCACTCTAGATTTTTCACGCAATTTTCACGTGTGAGTGTGGTACGAAAGGTCTTTTTCACCCGACTATAAAGGGTCTCCGAAAACCACATTTAAAGGCCCTTAAATTAACAGTTTCTGTGATATTCCCAGAAAACTAACTTCGCTCTGATATAGGCCTACCTATGAAGGAATGACAAACCCCTAACCACTGCACCAGAAGCTGAAATGATAAAGTCTGATTATTCATACCAAGGATAAATCAGTCATAGCATTCATGATTGAGATTGTTCTAAGTGCACTCTTTACAACTAGAATATTCGCGGGCGAAGCCGCGACGGGTAATGCTAGTATTTATTATTAGTATTATTCTTTCTTCGTTTAGGCCAGCTATGGACCACGTCATTTCAACTGCTTGCGTCTTTGGTCCTTGATCTTAGCCCAGTGTTCACGCATTCACTGCCTGTGAAACTCCTTTCTCTCATCAGACCACTTTTTGCCGGTTTTAAATTTCGCCTTCTCTTGGAATTGGTGGTGTGCTCCAAGCTTTTCCTTCAAAAGATCACGTTCCATAATGTTTGCGTGGGTGATCCCTACTTCTTGAAAATCCTTGTCTACCTCACAAAACCAAGGAACCTTAGTTTTCTTGTTGGGAAAATAAGTAAATATCCGGTTGGCGATTCTCTCGGGTTTCATACGAGTTAAGTGGCCATAGAAAGATGTTCTTATATTCCGAATTACCTGAGATATCCTTTCTAAATGATGGTACAGCTAATTTTTATGCCATCTCCTCGGGATCTTCGTTTCCTTGGCTTCCAATTATTATTATTATTATTATTATATATATTAGTACACTGTAGATTAGGTATAAAGTGTCAGATGACCTCCCGTTACCGTCCCTTATAACAACTATAATTAACTATCTAAATAAAAACTAGATTAGGTCTATAAGTATAAGAATGCTTGTCTTGTTACATTGCTTTTCTTTGAAGGTCTTATTAACATCCTTTTGACTGTTTAAACAAGTGAAATAGCTTTTAAGTTGTTGTTGATTCATTTAGGGGCTTAGCGACATGGTCATCTTTAAGTCCCGAATACTTTTGGTGCAAGTGGGATCAGTCTGATAACCTGTGTTATGGTGATGGTTGAGTTTATATATTTGTAATTGGGTAGGAATAGGTTAGGAGGTAGGCTGTGACTTTCATTTAGGTGCCATCTCGGCATTTGGCTGAAGAAGAAGCAGAACACTACTTTTAGGATGACTGAGGTGAGAATCGAACCCATTTCTTCTCAGTTCTGCCTCACGAAGATAAGCATACCCCATTCAAACCCTCAGTCAAAAATTAAATTTCTTGACAGAGCCGGGAATCGAACCCGCACCACAAGTGTGATAGCTGAGAATGCTAGTCACGTCACCACGAGGGGGTCAATTAATAAAGACGTTATAGGCCTACTGTCGACCAAAATATTATGTGCACTCGAGCTTTCCCTGGAGCGGCTAGCTGGTGAACCATGTCTTATTTCCCCGTAAAAATACAAACCGATATAAAATAATTGAATTAATTTACATGTTTCACAGTCACACAGCATAACGTTTTGATGTATAAGGATTACAACACGACCAAGAACTACATTTTCCAACGACCCGGAGCCGAGAAAAACTTACCTTACAGAAATGATAACAACTTTCTTTCTTGGGCACACAAAATTTTGAAATTAATAAACCTATTATATAACATTCCAATGTATATTGTGTTAAAATTAGAATTCGATCTGATGACGGGTTTGTAAGATAATAATTCTTAAATGTGTCGCATGGTTGAAACACGCTTAAAAACGGGCACTGTTTGTGTTCCAACTGCGATAAAAATATTAAAATATAAATTAAAAATTCAAAACTTACATGAACTAACGTAAATTAGAACGATGAAAATGATGATGTTATTGGATTTTATATAAGTCTATTGGTTACTTCACAAACAACCTTCAAACTCGAGTGCACATAATATTTTGACCGACAGTAGATATAAATACAAACCATATTTTCTTATTATGTATAGGGGCTTTGTGACATCCTGGTCAAGTAGCCTGGTGTACTTGGGTGTGTGTGTGGAACCTATCTGATAATGTAGGCCAATTTGTAGCCTATTTATAATTAAGCTAGGATTTTTAGGGAGTTGATCGCAACCACAATTTAGGAACCAACCCGGTATTTGGACGGAGTGGGAGTGGGAAACCACGGAAATCCACTTCTAGGATGGCTGAGATGGGGATCGAACCCATCTCTTCTCATTTTTCCCTCATGAGGCTGAGTGTACTTCATTCCAACCCTCAAAGTAGAATTATATTTCTTAGAAGAGTCGGGAATTGAACCCAGTACCACTGGATCCAGAGTATCACTACGTACCCCAAGACCACAGCAGACACCTGCTAATCATTTAAACAGGAAATTAATGACATAAAATAGGAAATTAGCGAATTAGCGAATCACTTCATATCTAAATGTTATAGCCCAACTATTGGTAGTTATCGCTCGGTTATTGAGCTAAGAAATTAATGGCAGCTGCCACGTTCTAGTGATCCACTGAAGATTAGATTTATTGCATTTTTATAGGGTCAGTTGTCTCTTGCAGGTACATTATAATGGTACTCAGTTTTCTGTTTGTCTGTCTGTCTGTTTATCTTGCTCAGCCCGTTATCTCTGGAACCACGGGGTATGCCTTTAAAATAGGGACACAAGTGTTCGTCGTCATCTCAACAAATAGATATATACAGTAGTATAATAATAATATTATTTCATTCATTCAATTTCGCTAATCGGTCAATTAGGGACCACGATAAGCCTCATTTTACATTCTGGCATTTGTTCATTTTTCGCTTGATCCGCATTGTCTTCATGAGCTCACTGTGTTTAGCACGACGTTCTTCTGTCCATTTCGCACCAGTTGTCCGTTTCTCGTCCCGGAAAGTCCCAAACGTCTTGATGGCTGCTCTATAAAGATTTCGGTCTCGTGCATCTACTGCTCGTATCCCCATTTCGTTCAAATCTTTCTGGACGTTAACATACCATGGCATTGTAGTTTTTGGTTTGGAGTCGAGTATACTGAAGGTACGTTTCGTCCACTGGGAGTCGATCATCCGTCGTATATGACCGTAGAAGCAAACTCTGCGTTTTCGCATTGAGTCTGTGATCTTCTCTATCCTCGAGTATATTTCTTGCCTGGATTTTCTGATGTAGATGTCATTTTTGTAGTCTGGGCCAAGTATGATGTGTAGGATCTTTCTTTCTTTCTTTCTTTCTTTCTTTCTTTCTTTTCTCTCTAACTTCGCGCCCAAACATTTCTCGGATAGGATAAGGCATTCAGATGCATATAGCCGCCGGATAACATCTTGAGGCCCTCCAAGGCTAACAACCTTGGTTGCATTCATAATGAGCAATTTGCTCCAAGCTAAACTAAAGCTTCTTAAGCATGATGGTAAAACAAAGACAGGAGATTAATACCCCAGGTGGCAACTTTTCGAAGAAATCCGCCGCCGCCCACGAGCGACGCATGCATCCCATTCGGACGTCGTGCTAAAGACGAGTCGGAGCGTCTTGGAAATATTATTATTAATAATAATAATAATAATAATAATAATAATAATAATAGCCTAGTAATAGGAATAATAAATACCGACGTCTCTGAAGAGAACCCCGCAGGTATTGGATTTTCCGAACAGTACAGTGACATAATGCAACAAGTAGTTCCGTGAAGAACTAAAGCCTATTTTCATATAACCTACTTATGTTAATTTCCATTATCAACATACAAATTTTCAGTTTGATTGCTGTAATAGATTAGTAGATATTGAGAACCGACTAAATATTGCGGATGGTCGCCATGTTGGATTTTTATATAGCCTATGTAGGTCTTAGAGGTATGTACTGTTACATGAAGATTATTGTGTACGTGTAGTATTCAAACTTAAATCACATGATTAGGACACAAGAAGTAAAAACGAGATTTTAAAATTTCGCACAGCTGCCATCTTGTGGTTATGGAAACAATTTTGAGGCTTCTTTCTGGACTTCGATGAGCTCATGCCAGTTTTGGTCTATAATATAATATTATTATTAATAATAATAATAATAATAGTAATAAGATCTACCACGTGGAGTGAAATTTAAGCATCTTGACTCCGCTATCTCTGATGATGGGCGACTTACTGACGAGGTCAACACAAGGTTACACGCAGCCTGGACGAAGTGGCGAATGATAACTGGCATCACCTGTGATCGTAGGATGAATGATCATCTGAAATATACGATCTACCGGACTATCATTCGTCCTGCCGCTCTATACGGCACGGAGTCCTGGCCAGCTACTAAGGAAGCAGAACGTCGCCTATGTGTCAGATGCTCAGATGGTCAGCAGGTTTCACTCGACTGGATCATATTTCAAATGATGACATCAGAAATCGCATTGGTGTTGCACCAATCGAAAAAAAAAAACAATGCAGAAAACCCGTCAGAGATGGTTTGGACATGTGCCGCATGCAGAAGACGGCACAATAGCAAAAGCAGCTTAGGGGGCGTCCACTAATTACGTGAGGCTTTTAGGGGGGAGGGGTCGAGCCGAACTTCACCCAGTCTCGGGTGGAGGAGAGGGGCGTCTCGTCA
This sequence comes from Meconema thalassinum, assembly GCA_946902985.2. Lineage (NCBI taxonomy): Eukaryota > Metazoa > Arthropoda > Insecta > Orthoptera > Tettigoniidae > Meconema > Meconema thalassinum. The sequence goes on along the minus strand of OX336390.1, from coordinate 137,799,493 downwards.
AATATACCGTATTTTTTTTTCATTAGAAACAGTGTAAAATTCGAGAAAACTGGGTTAAATTAAGAAAAAAATATTTCTCCATTAAAATATGGCTAAATCATATACAGAGTGTCAGAAAATAAGAGGTAGAAAATCAAACCACGCATGGGAATGGGTTTGGGTAGCAATATGAGTTAAGATACCTGTGGGCGCAAACCAACCATTAAGCCCCTGTGAGCTTTTGTAATTCCGAGGAATCTTGGCAACGTCGCACAATGAGCAGCATCGAGTGCGGCGGCGACACTCTTGTGCGTTTCGAGCTGAGCAGCAGACTTGTGGTTCTCGTAGCTCAGTGGGCAAGTGACTGGCGCCGTTCAGTGAGCTCCCATCTGTTACGGTAATGACAGCTCTTTTTAATGAAGTAATGAATTAACAAGTAGTTCCGTGAAGAACTATACAGCCTATTTTCATATATCCTACCCATGTTAATTGCCTCTATCAACATACAAAATTTCAGTTTGAAGGTTGTGATAGATTCGTAGATACTGAGAACCGTCTAAATATTTCAGATGGTCGCCAGGTTGGATTTTTATTTTTGTACTATTACATTAAGATTATTGTGTACGTGTGGTATCAAACTTCAATCGCAGGATTAGAACACAAGAAGTAAAAAAGAGATTTAAAACAATCTTGTGATTATGCAAACAATTGAAATAAATTAGATGCCAGTGGATTAACATTTGTATAAGCATTTAACGTGCAACGTTTCACTGCACTCGGATAGTTAATTCACGAGAAACGTCCATTTAAATATTTATAATTCGCGTCGCCGCCATGTTGGATTTGTGCTCACCAGGTTACTGAAAGTCCTATAGGTGAACATATGTTCATAGCCTCTATGAACATTTAAAAAAAACAGTTTGATTGCTGTAAAAGTTTCATAGATATTGAGAACCGTCTAAATATTTCGGATGCTCGCCATTTTGGATTTTTAAATGTATAGGCCATAGAGTTATGTACCATTCAAGGACAATTATTGCCTAAGTTCATAATTCAAACTTTCACTTCGATCGCATGATTACGACACATGAAATAAAACCTTAATTTTAAAATTTCGCACAGCCGCCATCTTGAGGTTATGTAAACAATTGAACTAAATTAGATGCCAGTGCATTACAATATGTAAAATTATTTACTGTACCACATTTCACTGCGCTCAGAGAGTTAAATCACGAGAAAAGTCTATTAAAATGTTTCAAATTCGCATGGCCACCATGTTAGTTTTGTACTTTACAGGTTTATGAAAATTACATAAATAACCATGTATCAGTACCCTTTATCAACGTACAAAATTTCAGGGTGATATCTGTAATAGTTTCGGAGATATAGAAGGTCAGTGAAATATTTCGCACAGCCGCTATTTTGAGGTTATGTAAACAATTGAACTAAGTTAGACTCCGGTGCATTACAATGCGTATAAACATTTGCTGTACCGAGTTTCATTACGTTTGGATAGTTAACTCGCGAGAAAAGTCTATATAAAAGTCTCAATTTCGCTTGGCCGCCATGTTGGTTCTGTAGTCACCAGGTTTTTGAAAGTCTCATAGGTGAAATTCTAGGAGTGCCCTTTATCACCGTACATAATTTGAGGGCGATATCGGTTATAGTTTCGGAGATACTGATAGCTGGTGAAATATTTCGCACAGCTGCCATGTTGGATTGGTGAGACACAATAAAATTTGAAGGGCACGGTCGGGGTCGGCTAGAATAGCGCTATGATATCACCGAGTTTCATTGTAATCGCTCCAGGTGTTTAGAATTTATTAGGGGGGGGGGCACACACACACCTCACACACACACGCACACACACACGCGCACACACTCACTGACAAAAGGTGATCTCATAAGCCTATTTCTTTCATGAACTGAAAATAGGCTAAAATGAAGTAATTTGATAAGAAACGAGCCACTTGAAAACCGATTTAAATAAAATTACTTCATAATAAGGACAAAATGAATACAAGACAACGTAGAATTTATCGCGGCGAGCCAATTTACAAAGAATAAAGAGCTTATTTAATTTTTAAAATTGAAAATGAGACCCAGAATTAATCAGGTTAATGTCGTACGGAATAAGATCTATCATGCAAAGGAAAAAAAATCGGGAAAAAGAAAGCTTTTCCGGATTCTAACCCGAAGCAGATGGGAGTACACTAAATTGTTAATTGATAACGGAATTAATTATGGAGCGGATTTGAGCTTCACGAAATAAAATAAACCACGGTTGCATACATCATTTTCTAACCATGATTTCAGTCAGCAAAACTGATAAAAGGTTTTTGAGATATTTAATTCTCGTGTGAAATATATGTTACTGAAGAAAGAATGAGAAAACAAAAGAAAGAAAGAAAGAAAGAAAGAAAGAAAGAATGAAAGAAAGAAATAATGAAAGATAAAAAGGAAAGAAATAAGGAAAGCAAGATAGAAGAAAAATAAGGAAGAAGAGAAGAAAAGATAGAAAAGAAAGAATGAAAGAAAGAAAGAAGGAAGAGAAAGAAGAAAAGAAGAAAAGGAGGAAAAAGAAGTAGGAAAGGACGAAAGGAGGAAAGGGGGAAAAGAAAGCAAGGAAGAAAAATAGAAAGATAGATAGAAGGAAAAGAAAGAAGAAAAGAAGGCTAGAAGGAAAGGTAGAAAGGTAGAAAAGAAAGGAAGAAAGGAAGAAAGAAAGAAAGAAAGAAAGAAAGAAAGAAGAAAGAAAGAAAGAAAGGTAGGAGGAAAAGAAAGAAGGAAAGAAAGATCGAATAGAACGAAAGAAATAAAAAGAAGGAAAGAAAGAAAGAAAGAAAGAAAGAAAGAAAGAAAGGAAGAAAGAGAAAAAGGACGAAAGTAGGAAAGAATTAGAGGAAGAAAGAAAGAAATGTAATAATAATAATAATAATAATAATAATTTGTTTGCTGAAATATTTACTTGGAAATAACGTGAAATCAAGAACTTACTTCCGAAGGAGAAGCCATTCTAATCCCAGTCACTTTCACCGAAGAATGCAGGGATGGTTTTAACTTAGGCCACGGCTGTTACCTACCCAAATCCTACCACACAGCAGGACAGACATCACAGTGTCACAGGTTATCAGACAGCTTCTACACACCGCAAAGCCCCTAAAGAATCAACAACAACTTTTACCGAAGCCAAACTTATGATAATGATCCCGATTAACTTGCTCTTCGCTTGTTATAGCAGGTACTGATCAACAGTTGTATCCCCACTATTAATTGAGTAAACCCTCGGAGATTTCAAATAAATGTTAGATAGAACTTTTTATACGTCGTAAACGTTTGAATATGTAAAGGATGAACCATTTGATTGTCAGGTGGATAAGAGCTTGGTGGTGATGGGTCTAATAGCTGGCCGCGGTTATCGGAAGATTGCGGTCTCGCATTCTTGGTTGACCTTCTAAGTAAAGTTTCCCCTATATGCCCAAAGCCACACACATCGTTAACATCGATTTGTTTCCTGTAAAATATGTTACATGTAATCCAGCTGTAGAGTGAGGAGAGAACACAAAATATAGTTCACGAAATTATACCGTGAGTTTGAGCCTCCAGAAATAAAATGTACCGTAGTTGCGTACATCATTTTCCAACCTTCAGTTAGAAAAAACTATATTGTTCATTCATTCATTCATTTATTTGCAATTGAAAAAATGAAAATCCACAGCCTGCTTCCAGTCGACCAACCGGGTCAGGGAACGGAATGAATGAAGCCCCAATCTAGCGGCAAGAATTTGAACTGTGCCGTCTGCCGAGACCTGTCGCACTCCCCTGGGGCAATGATTAAATGAATGACAAATGAAATGAAATGATAGTGGAGAGTGTTGCTGGAATGAAATTGTGACAGGGAAAACCGGAGTACCCGGAGAAAAACCTGTCTGCCTCCGTTTTGTCCAGCACAAATCTCACATGGTGTGACCGGGATTTGAACCACGGACCCAGCGGTGAGAGGCCGGCGTGCTGCCGCCTAAGCCACGGAGGCTTCCTACAAATAAACACTTATACATAACAATTCAATAACAATTAAACTAGAGTATTTGTTCTTGTTGTTGTTGTAATAAATTTGTATTAGTAGCTTGGAACATATTTGGTCATCAGCCCCATGTACTTGTATGTGTGTTCAATTTGTCTTATAACTAGAACCCTACGTGGATAAACAAAACGTTATCCGCATCCGCCCCGCATCTGCACGTCTGTTATCCGCATCTGCATCGAATCCGCACAACTGTTATCTGCATCCGCCCCGCATCCGCACGACTCTTTTCCGCATACGCAAGTTTGTTATACCGAATCTACTGGCATTAAAATAATATTTTTAATTAGGTAAAGGATAAAATACGAAAGCAACACCTTTAGACTTTTGAGAAAAAAGTCGTTCCCTTAGGCTTTGTATGTCATGTGCTATGTTTTAAATGAATGTTATACAGCCAGAATTGCAACCCTTTCTTGTTCAGATTGTTAATTATGCTTAATGACAGAATTTGAATGAGATAAGCTTAAATCATCATCTTGCATTTGTTATGAAAAAAACGTAACGGATAAATATGATACGTCATAACTAGGGCCCGGATGGTGATGTTATGTCATCCTCTTACTGAGCTGTCTAAAACAATGCTGAGGTACATAGAAACTCCGAACGGGCCACCCCGTCTTCAAACATGTCATTTTTATTTTGCATCTTTTTGCATTTTTTGCTATTTTTTCCATTTTTAGAGCATTTTTAAGTTTTGTAGAATTTTTAGGTCATATTTTAGAGAAATCAGCCTTTTAAGGTCATTTATTTTTTCAATTTAGTCATGTCATAGCTTTATATGAGGGAGTTACGTCTCTCAGAGTTAAGAAGAAGCTATAGTAGCTATGAACATAAACCTTTTGTTAAGTGCTTGAAATATATTTTGATTGACTTTTCAGTTTGAGCTACAGATGTCATTTTTGAAATATTGGTGAGTTTATTATTATAAGATCAATTCCACCATTTTATAGTGCATTTTTCGAATTTTTGAAATATTGGTGAGTTTAGTCAATTATTATAAGATCATTTTCTCCGTTTTATAGTGCATTTTTCGATTTTTAGGTCATTTATTACAGTCATTTTTGAAAATTTTGAGTGCATTTTTTAACTTTCTTACGGCATCAACATCCGAGCGCTAGTCATAAACATCCGGGTACTCATAATGATACTAAGAGCTATCCGCACATTTTCTCCGAACATTATCCGCAGCTTATCCCCTATCCGCACGGCGAAAAATTTTGAGGGCAACCGCGCAGGGCTTCACATATAATATGTGTTTCTGTGTGAACTGGATTAATGTAACTGTAAATATTAAGTTGAGAGATGGGGTAGGTGCCTCGGGACTAGAATTAAGGCACTATCCGGGCATTTGCTTCTAGAGAGTGCAGTAGAAACCGGGCAAGAAACACATTCAAGATAATTGATGTCAGGACCGTGATTCGAACCTCCGATATCCGGACTTGTTGCAGCTCCCCATCGTGGTCGTAGTGAGCGATGTAACACGTTATGAAGAAAGGAAAAAAGAAAGATATTAACAATTTTATGGATTTTCGTCCTTTTTTCAAAACTGGGGCTATAAAGACGTCGCAATTTTGTCGTGAGGTGGATCTTTAAGGTGTCAGTAGACCAAACTCTACTCATAGGATATCTTGCATTTGAGTACTCTCAAATGCCAACAAACTGCACCGGGATTCAATTCTGCAACCTTGATCACAGCAGGTGAGAAATTTACAACTGCATCACGCAAATAAATAAATAAATAAATAAAGGAACAACAATACTGTCTTATTGTTGTGACATACTGAAAATGTCACAACCGGTCTTTGTATAGGCTACAGTACATAACTTAATGTTACTGGCTACGTGGCTCAGCGGTAACGTTCTCGCCTGCCGATCCCAAGATTGCAGGATTGAATCCTGGCGCAGTCATTTCGTATTTGAGGGTTCGCAAATGCGAGGGAGCCATGTCAGTAGATTTACTGGCACGTTAAAGATCCTATTTGGGGCAATATTCCGGCACCATGGCATCTCTAAAAGCCACAGTAGTTAAAAGGGACGTAAAACCAATAACATATTATAACTTAATGTGAGATTTACAAACAATCATTGCTCTCTCAACATAATTATTAAAAGTTTCTTCTGTTCTAACACTTCCAAAACGTGACTAAATATTAGGTTACTTTCATGGATAAAATGAGTCGTCCAGTTACAAAACTCGTTTAATCCACTTGTGAATGAGAATCATTTTCATGAGAAACGTTTCTCTGGACTTTGCCTCACGTATCTTTTGTGTTTGTTGTGTTCAACTTTTTGCTTTGTGTTTTTGTTTGTTTTTGGTTTTGTGTTGGATTTGTGCTTTTGTTTTTGAATTTTACTTTTTGGTTTTCTTTCTTGATTTTGTGTTTTTCGCTATTGCTTTTTTGAATTTTGCTTCGTCTTTTTTGTTTTGGTTTTGTGTTTGTTTTCTGCTTTTGCTGTTTATGAATTTTGTTTCGTGTCTCTTGTTTTTTGTTTTCTGCTTTTGCTTTTGCGTTTGAATTTTGCTTTCTGCTTCGTGTTTTTTGCTTTTTGTTTTGTGTTTGTTTTCTGGAAAATCAAAATAAAAGAAAATAAAACAAAATAAACAAAACAAAAATCAAAATCAAAATAAAACAAAATACAACAAAATAAAAAAACAAAATAAAAACAAAAACAAAATAAAACAAAAAATAACAAAACAATTTAGATCACATTAAAAAGATTTTTTTTTTTTTTTTTTTTTTTAGTCGTTAACCCTCCAGGTTGGTGGAACCCACGGACTCAGCGAGGGAACTCACCACTACCACCTCTACGGGCAGTGTCCTAGAGCTGGGAACATCGAATCGGAAGGGATACAACTGGTGAGGTGGGATTGGCATCTCGCCCAGGCGGCCTCACCTGCAAAGCGAACAGTGGCCTCATGAAGGAAGGTAAGGGATGGTTTAGATGGATAGACAAGGAAGAGGGAAGGAGGCGGCCGTGGCCTTGAAGAAGGTACCATCCCGGCATTTGCCCGAAGACGAAGTGGTAAACAACGGAAAACCACTTCGAGGATGGCTGAGGGGGAATCGAACCCCCTCTACTCATTTGGGCCACCCGAGGCTGAGTAGACCCCGTTCCAGTCCTCGTACCACTTTTCAAATTTCGTGCCAGAGCCGGGAATCGAACCCAGGACCTCCGGGGCGGCAGCTAACCATGCTGACCGCTACGCTACGGAGGCGACTAAAACGAAATAAAGTAAAACAAAAATAAACAAAAAACAAAAAATAAAGTAAAATAAAATAATTAAATAAATAATTTTATGTTCGACCCTGACTCTTATATGTCAGAAAACTGTACTATTATGAGGCTCATTATAACACTATTTTTCATTATGAAACAGTTTCTCCCACCAATCAGAGCTCAAGAAACAGTTGTTTGACCAATTACATAAGGATAGCATCGCACCTGCACTGAGTTCCAAGGCCTTCTAATTTAAATTTCATTGCGTGGCCTAGTGTCATAGTAGAGAAATCGAGGAGGCCATGGTCAAATACAAGGCATTGTCTGCGTCCCATGCGCTCTGTTCAGTACATAAAACTGGCGAAATCTCGACCGATATTTATGAATATTTATGTTGGAACATAAAATAGTTATAATAATTATCGTCGAACATAAACAGTCGTATGCAACTCGCCTATAATGGTAATTAAGACACCCGTATGAAAATTATAAAACTCGCATACGCTCTTTTATAAACATACTCGTGTCTTAATTATTGCCATTATAGGCTCGTTGCATAATGTACTATTACGACATGATCCTTATTCAGAAGTGGATGAAACGTGTTTTGCAACTGGGCGACTCAAATAGTAGAAATTGTAATTGCTGAGATTTTCTTCCAACTAGTGAAACTTTTCAAGTAGGCCTACACGACGAATCTTCTTGATACATACTTTTGTTGGATGATGTTATTGAACGGTTTGGAGTATTTACGGGCTGTGGTATTTCTCAACACGATGCAGTTTTATTAAGGTTTAAATTCGTAAGAAAATGCACGGATTATAAATATTTATTTTAATTTTTTTGGTGGAAAGTAAAGAATTCACATTTAGTAAATGCGGTAACCCTGAGAAATGTTCATTAACTAGTACTAACGGCACTAGACTTTCGTCCTCAATTTATTTTCAAAATATAGCCAATAAGTTTGTTGTTGTTGCTGATTCATTTAAGGGCTTTGTGGCGTAGTGTGTTTGGGAATTTGTTTGATAACCTGTGTAATTGTGATGGCTGTAAAACGTGTGTATTTGTGGTTGAGACTAGGATTTGGGTAGGAGATGTCCGTGGCTTTAATGTATGTACCATCCCACGCATTCGCTTGGAGCAAAAGTGGGGAAGCCACGAACGAACCCCCACTTCTGGGATGACTGTGGTGGGAATGGAACCACGTTCTCTCAGTTCTGCCTCATTAGGCTGAGTGTTTACCTTTCCAGACCTCAGACCATAATATTCTCTTTCTTTTTTGGTGGAGCCGGGAATCAAAACTGGACCTCAGTGGTGACAGCCGCGAGGTGATTGCCAAAGAATTCATTCCTTTTGTATTGCTCACCCTGCATAGTTTTATTACCGGTATACCATATGGTATCTGCTGTAGACGGCCGACTGTGTGGCTCAGAGTGTTGAGATGTTCAGCTCCTCTAGGTGTTGGTACCGAGTCCTGGCACCGTCAGTTACCATTTAAGGGTGCTTGCTCGTCTCAACACTCAAAGAATAAATTGTTAGTGGTTAAAATAAGTCGCCATACTCTCTAAGTTTTTGACGTTTATTTGTTTTTGATATTGGAGGACAGTGACTGTTAGTGGGTGTCATTGTAGGTTTGGCAGTGCTTTGTAGAGCTATTCTGTCTTGTATAGATTTGGATCTGATGATGCTCACTTGACGAGCTAAACATCGTTTCTTAGTTTTCTCTCTTTTCTGTAGTCCAAACCAAGTACATATGTGTATATATTTTACTCACATGTAATATTCTTTTCAGGTTATTTTCCACATATCCCAGTAATTGAGATTACTTTGTGTAGACAGACTATTGACAGAGTGTTTTGAAAATTATATTCAAATATTTAGAACCTTTATTTAACCAGATTATTTGAAAGGATATCCATTTTATTTCATTTTAAATTGATTCTATAATTTTACATTTTACATGAATAATATTATCCATTAGATTTTATATTTTCATCGTTCTCATTCATTGGTTTTCTAGTCTCTTCATTTCATCCTGTATATATTTTACTTAACATTATAGGGTTTGAAGCCATTTATCAGTGATGCCTTAGTAAACAAAAGTTTGGTACCCAAGACCGCTAACCATATAAGTAGCCTGTACATTGCAGTACAATCAGAATTGACCATTCACAACAACCACTTAGTCACTTCAAACAGGCAAATTCCGGAGTTCTGATGATGATGATGATGAGTATGATAGTTGTTGTTTTAAGGGGCCTAACATCTAGGTTATCGGCCCCTAATGGTTTGGGTGAGAGTGAAAGATGAGATGAGAATGAAAACTATAACTAATAGGCTACTAACTACAAACTAACATCCTATCACCACTTCTAGCATCTCACCAAAACATCATACCGACTGTAGTGGCTACGCGGGCTAAAGCTCCGTGTTAGGTCAAGGGGCCAAGCTCTCTGCTGACTCGGTAGACGCGTGGGTTCGAGTCCCACCGTCGGCTGTCCTTGAAATGGTTTTCCGTGGTTTCCCATTTTCAACACCAGGCAAATGCTGGGACAGTACCTTTTGACAGGCCACGGCCGCTTCCTTCCACATCCTTGCCCAGTTTCATTCATCTTCATCCTTTCCATCTCTCATCCCGACGCGCAGGTCGCCCATGGGCGTAGACTAGAAAGACCTGCACTCGGCCTCTCAGGAGGCTACACGAAAAAAAAAAAAAAAAAAAAAAAACATCATGTAGATAGCTTTCCACGGTGGGTGAGTGGATAGCGTGTCGGTCTACTAACCCCAAGATTGCAGGTTCACCCCTGACCATGGTAAGTGATTTTTGAAAGGCGGCAAAAATACGATACGCATGTCATACGATGTTGGCATGTCAAAGAACCCATTTGAATTCAGTAGGCCGAGTTCATAATGGCAAAATTAATCTCGGGAGTTTCCGCCAGCACAAAGTTCCTCATTTCTCTACTAGAAAGCGCTATTGTGTTCAAGGAGATTAGATATCTAACATCTAACCTCCTTGACTTTTATAGTCAAGGAACTACGAAATTCGACATGCAAGCTACCCTCTGGGTGTCAAATAGCAAAGCTTGCACCAGGCACCCGAGGCCATACGATATTATTATTATTATCATGTAGATTACAACTAACAAATACCGACAAGTTGCATTACCAATACTGCAACTAAATAACTGTACATATTGTATTAAAAAACACGTATTTTCATACATAGATTTTATAGCCTAAGTGTAATGGTTCTGATGATGATCGCTTGACGATCGAAACTGGTCACCCTAGAGTATATTATTAATCTCATGTATTTTTTTTTTCAGGTTTAGAGTATAACCCAACTCACTTGGGTACATTCGTGTTGACCGACTGAAAAGCATCAAACTTTTGTTTTATTTTACTTAATTTGATTTCTCAACATTTTTAATAAATAAGTGTCCGCTGTCCCAACCACAAGTTAACTCGTATTTCAAATGTCCCGCTCTCTCCGGGTCCCGGGTTTAGTCACTATTTCACCCCCAGGTAAGTGTAGTTTTTATTTTGGGGTGGAAATAAGTCGTCCATAGAAAAGGAGGGTTCACCCCGAGTCCTATGACATCCCACATTCTGTAATCAAATTCGATTATTGGTTAGCGAGATACTAAAAAGCCGTTGACCTATTAGTTTTGGGTTCTTTAATTTATTTTTTAAATAACTCATCTATAAATAATCATTTAAAAAGCCCGCCCTCTTACAAAAGCCCTAAATGCGCATGCTTACAGAAAATCACTATTTCACCCCCGGGTAAGGGTAGTTTTTTTAGGATGGAGATAGGTCATCCATAGGAAAGGGGGCGTCACCCCGAGTCCTACGACATGTCACATGTCAAAATCCGACCATGGGTTCAGGAAATATCAACATACAGGTAGCCTAAGTGTAGTCTGCCCCCCCCCCCCCCCCTCCCAATTATCACCACATCATCATAATCCTCAGGGACTCACCACTTGCTTTACAGCCTAGAAACCCCAGCCTATAACCCGGGATGGGGCATGCATAAGCAGAAAAGATATTTGGGAGTGAAAAGGTTATTGCAAAATGTTTTGTTTAACTTATTCTACGTTTTGTATGAACTTACAGCAGAGGTACTCAATGTATATTTACTGATCAACCACTCTTTAACTATTCAAAGATTAGTGGGCCCTGGTTTGAAATCACCTGATTTACGAGGGCAGATCAAAAAATAAGTTTCACTTCCCAGTTATGGCCATTTATTACACCACCTATACAACAGCAACGCGCCTATAACGACATACAATGTAACGTCACTTTTCCACATAGTTTCCAAGAGACTCCAAACATTTCTGCGAACGCACAAGCAAATTGTCGATGCCGGATGCATAGAAAGTTCCTCCAGCGTTCTGCAGCCACACGGAACAGCGGCCTTCTCCTCCGCATCGGTCTGGGAATGTCGACCACCGTTCTGTCTAATGATCGCATTCACACTGTTGACATTTGCACGGGTCCTGGACGTTGCGGGCCTGCCCTCGCGATGTTCGTCCGTGATATCCGTACGTCCGGCTTCGAATTGCTGACACCACTTTACGATCCTTTGCCGGGAAATGGCCCGCTCCCCATACACAGCACTAATTTTACGAGGAATGTCCGTGCAATTCTTCCTTTTGGCCCATATTTGGAGTGAACGTACAGTCGACGCGCCATTGCTTTTGGCCGCTATTCACACCATACAAGACGAGACACCACAGCGATCTGCCTAACAGATGTGTGGGCAGTGTCTGTCCCTTTCTCTTCTGTGCCCACGTTTGCGACACACAGCGCGCTGCTGCAGCGCGTTAGTGCAACTGACTTTTTTATCCACCTTCGTAGATGGTGCACTCCAAAGTCAATGAAACAAGAGAAATCGGACCCAGATCAACTATCCCTTGGAATACTCAATTCTTAAAGTTTCCAGAAGCAATTTCCAATGGGAAAAGTTATAAGTCCACAGGGAAGAAACATTAATAAGTAGGGTGATAAAAGATGTCAGCAATTCGTCAATAAAATTATTTTAAATAAATCATTCTGGCTGATTTAAATGCTTTATTTGATTCTAATAATTTGCACACCTCCGTATTGGTTGGTTCCTCAGTTTAGGGGCTGCGACAACGCTGTCATGTAGCCCCGTGTACTTTAGGTGTGTGTAGAATCTGTCAGGTAACCGGTGTTAATTTTGATGACTGTATTAGTGTGTGTTATCTGTTTTTAATTCAAATAAGGACTGCACACATTTAATTTTCAAGTAGTTCCAAATTTTGCTACCAAACGCCACCGTCAACAACCAACTAGTTCTGAACTTGGTTACTAGATGCCACCGCAGTCGTCCCCTGGCGACGAACGTTCGAACCTAAGAGCGTTAGTCAAATCTAACCTATAATTGAATCGTTCAGTTGCAAAACTCGTTTAATCCACTGGTGAATAAGAATCATTTTCATGAGAAACGTTTCTCTGGACTTTGCCTCGCTTATCTTCTGTGTTTGGTTTCTACTTTTTACTTTTTGCTTTGTGTTTTTGGTTTTTGGTTTTTGGTTTTGTGTTTGCTTTGTGCTCTTGTTTTTTAAATTTACTTTTTGCTTTTCTTTCTTGGTTTTGGTTTTGTGTTTCTTTTCAGCTTTTGCTTTTTTTTGAATTTTGCTTTTTGCTTTGTGTTTCTTGTTTTTTGTTTTCTGCTTTTGCTTTTGAATTTTGCTTTTGGCTTCGTGTTTTTTGTTTTTGACTTTATGTTTTTGTTTTCTGGAAAATCAAAATAAAACAAAGCAAAATAAGTTAAAATAAAACAAAATCAAAATAAAACATAACAAAATAAAATAAAACAAAATAAGCAAAATAAAACAAATTTAAAAAATAAACAAAACAATTTAAAATAAATAAAACGAAATAAAATAAAATAAAACAAAACAAAATAAAATTATATTAAACAAAACAAAATAAAACAACATAAAGTAAAATAAAATAAACTAATTAAATAAGTAATTTTACGACATGATCCTTATTCACAAGTGCATTAAACGAGTTTTGCAACTGGACGACACAATTTAGCTTCACACAAGTGTAATTAGTGGAACGTTCTTGATCATGCCGCCCATAAATCTATGACATAGGACCGCCGGCTTTACTTCCCCTCCGAAGGAAGGCATACTGAGGGATTTATAACGCTCTTAAAAAATCCGACGACTCCGGCCGGGTTTGAACCCGCTACCTTTTGTTGACAGAAACATGTACTAATTTGAATATAATTTGTAATGTTTGGCGGAGCATTTTTATTAATTATTGACTGTAAAGTTGTAATATCAATTTCTAAGATATCTATATCCGATTGTAGGGCAAAATTCCGCCCCATCCCTCGTCTATAAAATCCACAGCTGTTAAACTGACGTTAAACTCATAATGTACAGTATTTCTCTTCCCTCGTTCCCCCCAGGGGCTCACATCTAGTGGGACGTGGGTTGGCGACCACGGGGCCCCAGCTGAGTCCAGAATTGCTTCCACTTACTTGTGCCGGGCTCCTCTCCGTCTTATTTCCTGTCGACCTCACTTGATCAACTCGAGTTATCTTCCGACCCCGACCATATTAGGTTGTCCGAGGCCTAGGGAGTCTCTTCCTTTCCCACCTTAATTGGCCCTTATCTCATCTTTTCTGATACCCTCCATCTGCGAGAGGTCAACCTTCTTTTTCATTTCATGTTATCTCCTGCCTTCTGCTCAAGGCCCTCAAGGAGGAAGGGTGTATGTAGCCCCACCACTTCTGGTGCTCCCTTGATATTGCTACACCCTCAGGGGCTCACGGCTGGTGAGTTCGGGAGTTGGCGACCCGAGGGATTTCTGAGCTGGGTCCGGTTTTCCCCCTTTTATCCATTACCTCTGGGGCGGACCCTCTCCTCTTTCACTTTCCTATCTGCCTTTCATGGCTCTCCTTCCTTCCAAGCCCCTCAATCCGCATTCTTCGAGGGCTGAGGGCATTTCTTTTCCTCCTGTTCTTTATTTGCCTCATTCTCGTTTTGTTTTCCATTTCTTCTTCTAGTATATAAGTTAGTAGTTAGTTTTAGTAATAGTTTACATTTCATTATCATCTTCACGATCACCCAAACCATTAGGGGCCGATAACCTAGATGTTAGGCACCTTAAGCTTGCCACGGTAGGTGAGTGGTTAACGTGTCGGATTACCAACCCCAAGCTTGCAGGTTCGCCCCCGGCCGTGGTAAGTGATTTTTGAAAGGCGTCAAAAATCACGACATGGATGTCATACGTTGTTGCCATGTTAAAGAACCCATTAGAATTCAGTAGGCCGTGTTCAATGGAAAAATTAATCTCGGGATTTTCCGCCAACACAAAGTTCCTCCATTCTCTACTTGAAAGCGCTGTAATGCCAAGGAGCTTAGATATCTAACCTCCTTGACTTTCATAGCGTTCAAAGGAACGACGAAATTCGACATGTAAGCTGCCCTCTGGGTGTCAATTAACAAAGCCATACGATATTACTAATATTATTATTATTATATTAGGCCCCTTAAAATGACAATTATCATCATCATCATCATCATCATCTTCCAAGCCTCCGTGGCTTAGGCGGCAGCGCGCCGGCCTCTCACCGCTGGGTCTGTGGATCAAATCCCAGTCATTCCATGTGAGATCTGTGCTGAAAAAAACGGAGCCAGACAGGTTTTCCTCCGGGTACTCCGGTTTTCCCTGTCAAAATTTCATTCCAGCAACACTCTCCACTATCATTTCATTTCATCTGTCATTCATTTAATCATTGCCCCTGAGGAGTGCGCCAGGCCTCGGCAGCCGGCACAGTTCATATCCTCGCCGCTAGATGGGGGCTTTATTCATTCCATTCCTGACCCGGTCGGAGACTGGAAGCAGGCTGTGGATTTTCATTTTTTTTTTCTTTTTCATTATCTTCCCTCGTTAAATGAAACGAGGCTGCACAATGACGAGTGTAAACACCCGACCACAAACTACATCTTCATTTACCCGTCAATGTTTACCAGTTGGTTGAAGTGTCGTGCCACGCACGAGTCGCCTGTGTAAACAGTGCGAGACGCGTGTCTGTCGCACAGTGAGCAGTGCCGGCCGGCGCTGTTTGGCTTGGGGCGCGCTGTGTTGCGTTTGGCGGGGAGTGACGGCATGCTGGCCCATACCGAGGGCCCTGGCAAGTCGGACCAACACGGGTGGCCGACAAGATCCCATCACCAAGCTGTCGTCCTGTTTTAATGCAACAAATTTGTTGGTTTTAAGCACTAGCACGCGAAATTTGCACAAAACGTTACTAATATACATTATTATTTATTTATTTATTTATTTATTTATTTATTTATTGAATATCCTAACAGTATGAACCCTATTGTACATGAGTATATTAGGGCTATAGTTTCGATCAGTTAATTATTATTGGTCCTTAATACTAAATTATGAAACTAGATTATTGTAGATGTGGTGAATGAACTTAAGGAACTGTTTGTAACAGCAGGATTTCTTAAACAGGTGGAATAATGGTTTTGAAAGTTCCATATTACATTTGTTCAGGTGACACTCAATATCGAATCTTGTCCTGCCAAACATGGCACAGTCGAACAGTAAATGGTCCACTGTTTGTGAAGAGCCACACAAGCACAAGTAATCGCCTTCAATATTAATTTTAAAACGTTCGAAGTAGCACTTAAACTTTGCATGACCAGAGAGAAACTGCGTAAGGATGAATTCGGGCACTAATGTATTGCACTGGAGTCGGCTATATACGTCGGGGAAAAATAATTATCTTGTGACAGAACCTTTTGTACTGGAAGTCCAGAGGTTGTTCGACTGTCTTATTAGATGTTTTTTGATTTGGGCTTTGGCATAACTTAGTGGTGGTTTATTGTATATAGCTTCTATGTTGGATGAGGAGGCTGCTTTTGCGAGGATGGCTGCCTTTTCGTTTCCTGGAGAACCAGACTAATATACATTAAGACCTAGAAATTATTCACAGGGGCGTATATACACGTTTTTCGGGGGGAAATTGTCAGTATTCTCAGGGGATTTTCACCGCAAAATACCCAGAAATATCAACCAATATCTTAGAGCATATACAACTTTCTTCGGCTTTTCCCAATTAATTGGGGTCGCCGGAGCCAACCAAGCTCATTTTGGTTTTGGCCAGAGATTTATGGCCGGATGCCCTACCTGATGCCACGTGATTTTTAGCCTACTTTCGATTTTTGCAAAAAATGAAAGTAGACTTATGAGATCAACACAGGGCGAAAAAAGTGTGTCTGTCTGTGTGTGTGTGTGTGTGTGTGTGTATGTGTGTGTGTGAGTCTGTGTGTGTGTCTGTGTGTGTGTGTGTCTGTGTGTGTGTGAGTGTGTGTACTCTGAATGTCTGTCCCCCCCTATCAATTCGAACACGGTGAATGCGAATTGAACGAAATTTGGTACAAAGGTAGCACTAGCAAAGGACACCTCAGTGTCATATTTAATATCGCCGCCATCTTGACGGAAACGTAATGGCGGCCACACAAATGTTCAAAGCTTAAATCAAATTACGACTAACCTAATCATCCGATCTCTACCAAATTTTGCAACAACATACCTTTATGGGGGGAGCATCCTTTGACCAAACCAATAGGCCATAAGCGTAATAGTTTGCGGATGGCGGCCATCTTTGTGTGAAAATCGATTCCCCCTATTAAATCGAACACGGTGCAACCGAATGGAACGAAATTTGGTA
The DNA here is from genome assembly GCA_946902985.2 of Meconema thalassinum. NCBI lineage: Eukaryota > Metazoa > Arthropoda > Insecta > Orthoptera > Tettigoniidae > Meconema > Meconema thalassinum. Next base: position 137,782,466 of record OX336390.1, on the reverse strand, counting down.
CAGAGGTAGTACTAACAAAAGGCACCTCAATGTCATGTTTTTTATCGCCGCCATCTTGACGGAAACGTAATGGCGGCCACACAAATGTTCAAAGCTTAAATCAAATTACGACTAACCTAATCATCCGATCTCTACCAAATTTTGCAACAACATACCTTTATAGGGGGAGAATCCTTTGATCAAACAAATAGGTCATCAGCGTAATAGTTTGCGGATGGCGGCCATCTTTGTGTGAAAATCGATTCCCCCTATTAATTCGAACACGGTGCAACCGAATGGAACGAAATTTGGTACAGAGGTAGTACTAACAAAAAGCACCTCAGTGTCATGTTTTATATCGCCACCATCTTGACGGAAACGTAATGGCGGCCACATAAATGTTCAAAGCTTAAATCAAATTACGATTAACCTAATCATCCGATCTCTACCAAATATTGCAACAACATACCTTTATAGAGGAAGCATCCTTTGACCAAATGACTAGGTCATTAGCCTAACAGTTTGCGGATGGCGGCCATCTTTGTGTGAAAATCAATTCCCCCTATTAATTCAAACACGGTGAAACCGAATGGAACGAAATTTGGTACAGAGGTAGCACTAGCAAAGGGCATCTCAGTGTCATGTTTCATATCACCGCCATATTGACAGAAACGTAATGGCGGCCACACAAATATCCAAAGTTTAAGTTAAATTACGACTAACATAACCATCCGATCTCTACCAAACTTTGCAACAACATTCCTTTATGGAGGGAGCATCCTTTGACCAATCTAATAGGTTATTAGCCTAATAGTTTGCGGCTGGCGGCCATCTTTATGTCAAAATTGATTCCCCCTATTAATTCGAACACGGTGGAACCGAATGGAACGAAATTTGGTACAGAGGTAGCACTAGCAAAGGGCACCTCAGTGTCATGTTTAATATCGCCGCCATCTTGACTGAAACGTAATGGCGGCCACACGAATGTTCAAAGTTTAAATCAAATTACGATTAACCTAATCATCCGATCTCTACCAAATTTTGCAACTACATACCTTTATGGAGGGAGCATCCTTTGACCAATCTAATAGGTCATTCGCATAATAGTTTGCGGATGGCGGCCATCTTTGTGTCAAAATCGATTCCCCCTATTAATTCAAACACGGTGAAAGAGAATGGAACGAAATTTGGTACTGAGATAGCACTAGCAAAGGGCATCTCAGTGTCATGATTTATATCGCCGCCATAATGACAGAAACGTAATGGCGGCCACACAAATGTTTAAAGCTTAAATCAAATTACGACTAACATAACCATCCGATCTCTACAAAACTTTGCAACAATATACCTTTATGGAGGGAGCATCCTTTGACCAATCTAATGGGCCATTAGCCTAATAGTTTGCGGATGGCGGCCATCTTTATGTCAAAATTGATTCCCCCTATTAATTCGAACACGGTGGAACCGAATGAACGAAATTTGGTACAGAGGTAGCACTAGCAAAGGGCACCTCAGTGTCATGTTTTATATCGCCGTCGTCTTGACGGAAACGTAATGGCGGCCACACAAATGTTCAAAGCTTAAATCAAATTACGATTAGCCTAATCATCCGATCTCTAGCACATTTAGCAACAACATACATTTATGGAGGGAGCATCCTTTGACCAAACTAATAGGTCATCAGCCTGATATTTTGCGGATGGCGGCCATCTTTGTGTGAAAATCGATTCCCCTTATCAATTCGAACACGGTGAAACCGAATGGAACGACATTTGGTACAGAGGTAGCACTAGCAAAGGGCACTTCAGTGTCATGTTTTATATCACCGCTATCTTGACGGAAACGTAATCGTGGCCACCCAAAATGTTAAAAGCTAAAATGTAATTACGACCAACCTAATAATCTAGTCTCTACCAAATTTTGCAACACCATATCTTTATGTGGGAAACATATTCAGACCAAACTGCAAGAACATCAGCCCAATAGTTTGCAGATGGTGGCCAAGTATGTGTGCAAATCGATTCCCCCTATCAATTCAAACACGGTGAAACCGAATTGAACGAAATTTGGTACAGAGGTAGCACTAGCAAAGGGCACCTCATATTCATGTTTAATATCCCTATAGCACGTTGTATTTCAAAAAGCTACTACAACCAACATTCGATCATACTCCTTGAAATGGACAAAGAGTTATAACAATACCCATGCATTTAGGAGAAAGTAGGCTATATGTTCTTTACTGAACATCTTGTTCAATTGAAAATTCCACCCCACTGTCACCGGCATTCGAACCCCGGCCGCCCAGGTGAAAGACGAGCTGCTAAGCCACTGCGCCATCTTAGAACATATGACTTTGTGTAATTATTTTAGATAAGAGTTAATAATTGTAAAATTCTAAGTTTATATAGCTTACAATTAGTGGCATTACAAAAAAAAGTTTTAAAAAACAACACAACACACAAATAAAATGTTATACTTAAACTTCTCAGTTTTGCCTCACAAGACTGAGTGTACCTCGTTCCAACTCTTAGACCAGAATTAAAATTCCTTGGCAGAGCCAGGAATCGATTGCGGACCTTCTGGGCGGCAGCCATGAATGCTAGCTAGCGCTAGTCTAATTTCAATCTTAATATTGTTCATAACTTAGCCAAAAAGTTAAGATTAGGGTATAACCAAATTTACAATTATTTCATGCTTTTACCAAAGCAACACATTCTTAATTTCTATTGGCTTTTTTTTTTTCGGGAGAGAGGGGGGCTGGAGCCCTTGTAATTGTACTAAATCGGGGTTGTGGTTGTTTAGCACAATGAGGGAAACTTTTAATAATCACATATATTATCATATGAACTCCTTTTAATATCTGATTCCCAATACATTATTTAACATACTGTATCTATAGTCCTAGCATCGGAGATCCTCTACATTCTCAAACATAACCCACTTCATTCTTGCTCATGAGAATCTGAACAACTGACAAAAAATTTATAACAAAACTAACCTCAAAACAATTGACTATAGTAAAAGGAATTTCTATGCAAATATGAAACTCAAATGAGCATGGCTCCCTCCTACTTTACTGCTGAAACTTTACAAAGAATATCTAAGCTCAGGCGCTAAGGCCTTCAATGCAACGGCCCACCAGAAAAAGGTAGCCATGCTCCTAACCTAAAATAGCCAAGGAAAATGAAATACCCTTAAAATAAATAACCTATAAAATAAACAGTGACACCCTCACATGTCCCCCCTTATATACGCCCCCCAATTATTGAGTTACTAGTGGGGGCTACAGCATGTAGAAAGTTTCGAATTTCACATACCATCATCAACATCATAGCAGTAACAAGATGTTCAGTAAAGAACATATAACCTTCTTTCTCCTAAATGCATGGGTATTGTTATAACTCTTTGTCCTTTTCAAGGAGTATGAATGAATGTTGGTTGTAGTAGCTTGTTGCAATACAACGTGCTATAGGGTTATTAAACATGAATATGAGGTGCCCTTTGCTAGTGCTAACTCTGTACCAAATTACGTTCAATTCGGTTTCACCGTGTTTGAATTGATAGGGGGAATCGATTTGCACACATACTTGGCCACCATCTGCAAACTATTGGGCTGATGTTCTTGCAGTTTGGTAAGAATATGTTTCCCACATAAATATATGGTGTTGCAAAATTTGGTAGAGACTAGATTATTAGGTTGGTCGTAATTACATTTTAGCTTTTAACATTTGGGTGGCCGCGATTACGTTTCCGTCAAGATAGCGGTGATATAAAACATAACACTGAGGTGCCCTTTGCTAGTGCTACCTCTGTACCAAATTTCGTTCATTCGGTTCCACCGTGTTCCAATTAATAGGGGGAATCAATTTTGACATAAAGATGGCCGCCATCCGCAAACTATTAGGCTAATGACCTATTAGATTGGTCAAAGGATGCTCCCTCCATAAAGGTATGTTGTTGCAAAGTTTGGTAGAGATCGGATGGTTATGTTAGTCGTAATTTGATTTAAGCTTTAAACATTTGAGTGGCCGCCATTACGTTTCTGTCAATATGGCGGCGATATTAATCATGACACTGAGATGCCCTTTGCTAGTGCTATCTCTGTACCAAATTTCGTTCCATTCGGTTTCACCGTGTTCGAATTAATAGGGGAATCAATTTTGACATAAAGATGGTCGCCATCCGCAAACTATTAGGCTAATAACCTATGAGATTGGTCAAAGGATGCTCCCTCCATAAAGGTATATTGTTGCAAAGTTTGGTAGAGATCGGATGGTTATGTTAGTCGTAATTTAACTTAAGCTTTGAACATTTGTGTGGCCGCCATTACGTGTCTGTCAATATGGCGGCAATATATAACATGACACTGAGATACCCCTTGCTAGTGCTACCTCTGTACCAAATTTCGTTCCATTCGGTTTCACCGTGTGTGAATTAATAGGGGGAATTGATTTTCACACAAAGATGGCCGCTATCCGCAAACTATTAGGCTAATGACCTATTCATTCGGTCAAAGGATGCTTCCTCTATAAGGGTATGTTGTTGCAAAATTTGGTAGAGATCGGATGATTAGGTTAATCGTAATTTGATTTAAGCTTTGAACATTTGTGTGGCCGCCATTAAGTTTCCGTCAAGATGGCGGCGATATAAAACATGACACTGAGGTGCCCTTTGCAAGTGCTACCTCTGTACCAAATTTCGTTCCATTCGGTTCCTCCGTGTTCGAATTAATAGGGGAATCAATTTTGACATAAAGATGGCCTTTATCCGCAAACTATTAGGCTAATAACCTATGAGATTGGTCGAATGGATGCTCCCTCCATAAAGGTATGTTGTTGCAAAGTTTGGTAGAGATCGGATGGTTATGTTAGTCGTAATTTAACTTAAGCTTTGAACATTTGTGTGGCCGCCATAACGTTTCTGTCAATATGGCGGCGATATAAAACATGACACTGAGATGCCCTTTGCTAGTTCTGCCTCTGTACCAAATTTCATTCCATTCGGTTTCACCGTGTTTGAATTAATAGGGGGAATTGATTTTCACACAAAGATGGCCGCTATCCGCAAACTATTAGGCTAATGACCTATTCATTCGGTCAAAGGATGCTTCCTCTATAAGGGTATGTTGTTGCAAAATTTGGTAGAGATCGGATGATTAGGTTAATCGTAATTTGATTTAAGCTTTGAACATTTGTGTGGCCGCCATTAAGTTTCCGTCAAGATGGCGGCGATATAAAACATGACACTGAGGTGACTTTTGTTAGTACTACCTCTGTACCAAATTTCGTTCCATTCGGTTCCACCGTGTTCGAATTAATAGGGGGAATCGATTTTCACACAAACATGGCCGCCATCCGCAAACTATTACGCTGATGACCTATTAGATTGGTCAAAGGATGCTCCCCCCATAAAGGTATGTTGTTGCAAAATTTGGTAGAGATCGGATGATTATGTTAGTCGTAATATGATTTAAGCTTTGAACATTTGTGTGGCCGCCATTACGTTTCCGTCAAGATGGCGGCGATATAAAACATGACACTGAGGTGACTTTTGTTAGTACTACCTCTGTACCAAATTTCGTTCCATTCGGTTCCACCGTGTTCGAATTAATAGGGGGAATCGATTTTCACACAAACATGGCCGCCATCCGCAAACTATTACGCTGATGACCTATTAGATTGGTCAAAGGATGCTCCCCCCATAAAGGTATGTTGTTGCAAAATTTGGTAGAGATCGGATGATTATGTTAGTCGTAATATGATTTAAGCTTTGAACATTTGTGTGGCCGCCATTACGTTTCCGTCAAGATGGCGGCGATATAAAACATGACACTGAGGTGACTTTTGTTAGTACTACCTCTGTACCAAATTTCGTTCCATTCGGTTCCACCGTGTTCGAATTAATAGGGGAAATCGATTTTCACACAAACATGGCCGCCATCCGCAAACTATTACGCTGATGACCTATTAGATTGGTCAAAGGATGCTCCCCCCATAAAGGTATGTTGTTGCAAAATTTGGTAGAGATCGGATGATTATGTTAGTCGTAATATGATTTAAGCTTTGAACATTTGTGTGGCCGCCATTACGTTTCCGTCAAGATGGCGGCGATATAAAACATGACACTGAGGTGCCTTTTGTTAGTACCACCTCTGTACCAAATTTCGTTCCATTCGGTTTCACCGTGTTCGAATTAATAGGGGGAATCGATTTTCAAACAAAGATGGCCGCCATCCGCAAACTATTACGCTGATGACCTATTAGATTGGTCAAAGGATGCTCCCTCCATAAAGGTATGTAGTTGCAAAATTTGTTAGAGATCGGATGATTAGGTTAATCGTAATTTGATTTAAGCTTTGAACATTCGTGTGGCCGCCATTACGTTTCAGTCAAGATGGCGGCGATATAAAACATGACACTGAGGTGCCCTTTGCAAGTGCTACCTCTGTACCAAATTTCGTTCCATTCGGTTCCTCCGTGTTCGAATTAATAGGGGAATCAATTTTGACATAAAGATGGCCTTTATCCGCAAACTATTAGGCTAATAACCTATGAGATTGGTCGAATGGATGCTCCCTCCATAAAGGTATGTTGTTGCAAAGTTTGGTAGAGATCGGATGGTTATGTTAGTCGTAATTTAACTTAAGCTTTGAACATTTGTGTGGCCGCCATAACGTTTCTGTCAATATGGCGGCGATATAAAACATGACACTGAGATGCCCTTTGCTAGTTCTGCCTCTGTACCAAATTTCATTCCATTCGGTTTCACCGTGTTTGAATTAATAGGGGGAATTGATTTTCACACAAAGATGGCCGCCATCCGCAAACTATTAGGCTAATGACCTATTCATTCGGTCAAAGGATCCTTCCTCTATAAGGGTATGTTGTTGCAAAATTTGGTAGAGTTCGGAGGATTAGGTTAATCGTAATTTGATTTAAGCTTTGAACATTTGTGTGGCCGCCATTACGTTTCCGTCAAGATGGCGGCGATATAAAACATGACACTGAGGTGCCTTTTGTTAGTACTACCTCTGTACCGAATTTCGTTCCATTCGGTTGCACCGTGTTCGAATTAATAGGGGGAATCGATTTTCACACAAAGATGGCCGCCATCCGCAAAATATTACGCTGATGACCTATTAGTTTGGTCAAAGGATGCTCCCCCCTTAAAGGTATGTTGTTGCAAAATTTGGTAGAGATCGGATGATTAGGTTAGTCGTAATTTAATTTAAGCTTTAAACATTTGTGTGGCCGCCATTACGTTTCTGTCAATATGGCGGCGATATTAATCATGACACTGAGATGCCCTTTGCTAGTGCTATCTCTGTACCGAATTTCGTTCCATTGGGTTTCACCGTGTTTGAATTAATAGGGGGAATCGATTCTGACACAAAGATGGCCGCCATCCGCAAACTATTAGGCGAATGACCTATTAGATTGGTCAAAGGATGCTCCCTCCATAAAGGTATGTTGTTGCAAAGTTTGGTAGAGATCGGATGGTTATGTTAGTCGTAATTTAACTTAAGCTTTGAACATTTGTGTGGGCGCCATTACGTTTCTGTCAAGATGGCGGCGATATAAAACATGACACTGAGGTGCCTTTTGTTAGTACTACCTCTGTACCAAATTTCGTTCCATTCGGTTTCACCGTGTTTGAATTAATAGGGGGAATCAATTCTGACACAAAGATGGCCGCCATCCGCAAACTATTAGGCGAATGACCTATTAGATTGGTCAAAGGATGCTCCCTCCATAAAGGTATGTAGTTGCAAAATTTGGTAGAGATCAGATGATTAGGTTAGTCGTAATTTGATTTAGGCTTTGAACATTTGTGTGGCCGCCATTACGTTTCCGTCAAGATGGCGGCGATATAAAACATGACACTGAGGTGCCTTTTGTTAGTACTACCTCTGTACCAAATTTCGTTCCATTCGGTTGCACCGTGTTCGAATTAATAGGGGGAATCGATTTTCACACAAAGATGGCCGCCATCCGCAAACTATTACGCTGATGACCTATTCGATTGGTCAAAGAATGCTCCCTCCATAAAGGTATGTAGTTGCAAAATTTGGTAGAGATCAGATGATTAGGTTAGTCGTAATTTGATTTAAGCTTTGAACATTTGTATGGCCGCCTTTACGTTTCCGTCAAGATGGCGGCGATATAAAACATAACACTGGGGTGCCTTTTGTTAGTACTACCTCTGTACCAAATTTCGTTCCATTCGGTTGCACCGTGTTCGAATTAATAGGGGGAATCGATTTTCAGACAAAGATGGCCGCCATCCGCAAACTATTAAGCTGATGACCTATTAGTTTGGTCAAAGGATGCTCCCCCCCATAAAGGTATGTTGGTGCAAAATTTGGTAGAGATCGGATGATTAGGTTAGTCGTAATTTGATTGAAGCTTTGAACATTTGTGTGGCCGCCATTACGTTTCTGTCAATATGGCGGCGATATAAAACATGACACTGAGATGCCCTTTGCTAGTGCTACCTCTGTACCAAATTTCGTTCCATTCGGTTTCACCGTGTTTGAATTAATAGGGGGAATTAATTTTCACACAAAGATGGCCGCCATCCGCAAACTGTTAGGCTAATGACCTATTCATTTGGTCAAAGGATGCTTCCTCTATAAGGGTATGTTGTTGCAAAATTTGGTAGAGATCGGATGATTAGGTTAATCGTAATTTGATTTAAGCTTTGAACATTTGTGTGGCCGCCATTACGTTTCCGTCAAGATGGCGGCGATATAAAACATGACACTGAGGTGCCTTTTGTTAGTACCACCTCTGTACCAAATTTCGTTCCATTCGGTTGCACCGTGTTCGAATTAATAGGGGATTCGATTTTCACAGAAAGATGGCCGCCATCCGCAAACTATTACGCTGATGACCTATTAGTTTGGTCAAAGGATGCTCCCCCCTTAAAGGTATGTTGTTGCAAAATTTGGTAGAGATCGGATGATTAGGATAGTCGTAATTTGATTTAAGCTTTGAACATTTGTGTGGCCGCCATTACGTTTCCGTCAAGATGGCGGCGATATAAAACATGACACTGAGGTGCCTTTTGTTAGTACTACCTCTGTACCAAATTTTGTTCCATTCGGTTGCACCGTGTTCGAATTAATAGGGGGAATCGATTTTCACACAAAGATGGCCGCCATCCGCAAACTATTACGCTGATGACCTATTAGTTTGGTCAAAGGATGCTCCCCCCTTAAATGTATGTTGTTGCAAAATTTGGTAGAGATCGGATGATTAGGTTAGTCGTAATTTGATTTAAGCTTTGAACATTTGTGTGGCCGCCATTACGTTTCCGTCAAGATGGCGGCGATATAAAACATGACACTGAGGTGTCCTTTGCTAGTGCTACCTTTGTACCAAATTTCGTTCAATTCGCATTCACCGTGTTCGAATTGATAGGGGGGGGACAGACATTCAGAGTACACACACTCACACACACACAGACACACACACACACTCACACACACAGACTCACACACACATATACACACACACACACAGACAGACACACTTTTTTCGCCCTGTGTTGATCTCATAAGTCTACTTTCATTTTTTGCAAAAATCGAAAGTAGGCTAACAACTCTTAAGATGGCGCTAACTGTATAGTTGAACTAAACAGTTCAGGTTCTTAATATAATAACACCACACAACTACTGAATCAATGTAATGAAAATTTATCAACATTCACCTTCAAGATAAAATAGTTAAATTACTGAAAAGGCATTATCATTCACTGATACCAACATTACAATTATGTTTTTGAAAACAAAATATTAAAATGCATGGGCATTAACCATTATGAAGAATTGTATTAAATATTATCCGTGTTGACTAATACTCAAAGTATAATAGCCGCCTTGTCAAACACTTAAAAAACGTTTACTATTTAAATGAATACGTACATGTTTCGGTATACAATTATACCCTCGTCAGCGTAGATTGAAATAATAAAAGAATCTTAACTATGTTACAAATACCAAGGATTAAATGGGTATCCTTACAAAGAACACATTAAAATGTACCGGTAAATAAAATGAAAGGTCACAATAAAACAAGAAAAATACATTAAAGAAACAAGACTAAAGTTAATATACTCGTAAATCTACCTTAATAGATTGTCTATATTATACTCCAATATGGTTCAATATAGGCTAATGAATCGGATCTCCTGTTGATTGCAAAAATATGTTGTTTCCACGTATATAATAATTGGTGAAGTGCGTAACAATTTTTGACTGATCAAGTCCTCTAACCTTCAAAAACGTTCTAGTTGAACCCAAATGTTCTTTTACGGGACAGCCTAGCCAATTCTTTATACATGGAAACATCGTATTGCAATCAACAGGAGATCCGATTCATTACATTAAGCAAACGGTACATTTGTGACCTAACTGTAGAACTTAAAGGGCTGAAATTTAATAAAATTGAAGTAGATTTCATGGCTTGCAATCCTAATTAGAATCATGATTCTAGTGCTTCAAACATTTTGCTTGTAAATTTTTCTTTGATAAGTTTAAAAGGCTTTAAAGCAATGCATAATTTCTCAAGTTACATAAATACTGCAGCCATACTCTAGGTCAGATTAATGCACATATGCGTATAAAGATACTGTGAAAATTTTGAAGATCGGTACGATAATTTATGAAATAATGTACCTTATTTGCATAAAAATAAATGTTGTAAGAAGTGGCTGTCAAAGAAATGTCTGCAAAAGTAGATGAATAAAGATTTGGTAGATGTTTGCCAATGTTGACAAACTTCAAAAATCTTTATCACGGAAACAGATTAACATTTTTGCTCCAAACTAACTTCCTATGATTTTAGGTAGATTTCATTAGAAAGCTAACTATTGCAATGGGTCCCATGTTTCGACTTCCGGAAAATTTCGACATATCTTCGCGTTTCACATCCCCCAGACCCCAAAACCACCGTCAGTTCAAAAGTTTATATATAATTTATGTATGTATACATGTATGTACAGTATATATACAGGGTGTATTTGATATGATGGAAGTCCGTTACACTGGTGATAGAAGAGACTCTTCTAAGCTTCCTAGGTAAAAAATTTTTCACCTATCTTGAAATTGATAATTAATCATTAAAAAGTCAATGTTTTTAGTTTTTTCAGAAACTAATCAAGCAGAAAGTGGTCCGGCAGTCTGAGGGAAACGAGGCGGAGCCAGGTGTGACGAAGCGCGAAGAGGAAGTTGTTACGTAATCGGAGCATTGACCTTACCGGTTGACTTGAGGGGTGATAGGCTATCAGCTGTTATGAGGATAAGCACTACCGTATCGTAAGAATATGTGCATTGCCGTTGTTGTTGTTGTTGTTGTTGTTGTTGACAACGCACGCAATGGCTTGGGACATTAGGACCAGTAGTATTGTGTAGCCTACTTTGTAAGTGTGGAATTCATTGATTGATGTTCATGTATAAAATAATTTCGATACTCAGCCCTGGTGTATCATTGGCGTCCGTGTCGGACCTTCTGTTGATTAGTATCTGAAAATACTAAAAACATTCACTTAATGAAATACAGTGTGACAAAATTCCGACATCCCGTAGTCTGTTAAGAACTAGGCATTTAAGACGGAAGTAAAATACTTGATGTTTTGTTTGAGAGGCTTGGCGATTTTGGTCATTTAGCCCCATGTAGCTGGGTGTGGGTAGAATTTGTGCGATAACCTGTGTTTTTGTGGTTTCTGTAGTAATGTGGGTATTTGTAATTCAGGTGAGGATTCGGAAGAAGGTGCCGGCCCTGTGGTGTTGGGGCAGTGCAACTGCCTCTCACCCGGAGGCCCTGGGTTCGATTCCCGGCTCCATCAGGGATATTAGAAACTGACGTGAGGGCTGGAACGCGGTGCACTAAGCCTCGTGAGGGCAATTTAGTAGCTGTCTGACAGTGAGGCAGTGCCCCAGTCAGGAAAATCAAGAATAATGGCCGAGGGGACCCGATGCACTGACCACGCGTCACCCTAATATCTGCAGGCCAAATGGCTGGACAGCGGTCGCTTGGTAGGCCTAGGACCTTCATGGGCTGCACTGCTAGCGGTTATGGTTATTGAGAAGAAGGCGGCCGTGGCCTTAAGTTAGGAACAATCCCGGCATTTGCCTGGGGTAGAAGTGGGAACCCATGGAAAACTACTTCCAAAATTTAATACTAGTACGGTACCACATGCTCATATTGTGAATTGTCCCATCCCATCTCCAGCCCTGGGGTGGCGATAAACTGAAGAGGGGGGGTGTTGATTTATTGGTCAATCAACAATGTACATGCATATGAAAATGAAAATGAAAATAAAATACAAATACATTCTTATAATACAGTGTTAAAATAATAATAATAATAATAATAATAATAATAATAATAATAATAATAATAATAATAATAATAGGCTAATAATAATAATAGTCTAATAATAATAATAATAATATTAATAATAGTCAGCATGTGTAGTTCTGGTGGTAGAGTGCTAACCTTCCCGAGGGTGCGATCTACGTTCAGTCATGTAGTAAATGAATGGGATCTAATACGATCATGTCCATGGATTTCATGGCACATACAAGAAATCCTACCTACGTACATTAAAGTCTGGCAACTCGACATACCAAAAAGAAACATAAAAGAAGTTAGTGTGTCTGTTGTTATTGTTATTGTTGTTTTAAGGGGCGGAACTACGAGGTCATCTGCCAGTTAGTGTGTCTAAAAGCCTATTATTACTATTATTAGTTTTTTTTTTATTACAGTTGTTGCACTTTCTTCACACAAAGATAGACCAACAGTTCCTTAAATTAATTTACCAAATCTTTAGGATTTCTATTTTCTATGCATAGTCCATGAGGCTGGCAAAATCCTAAACAGATCCACCATCACTAGTCATGTAGCCACTCCCCCTGAAGGTGTGAATCAGCTGTTCATAGGCTCGGTTTGCGTATTTCAATGCCATTGGCAGACAAGGCGAGTAGGTCACTCGACTTCATACTCTTGTCAACATTCCCCAGCGTAGGAGATGAGGGCTACGGGGAGAAGTCAGCTGTGCTGCTGAGGGGAACGCAGCCTAAGACCTTTTCCAAGACATTGACCGACGATTTTTGTGATTTAATTCCACCTACAATAATTAAGATCCGACTGAATTTCATGAAGATATTTGCTTAGAATACCATCTTCTATCACCAGTGTAACGGACTTCCATCACATCAAATACACCCTGTATATATGTATAGATATCAGTCTTTTGTGGACACGATAACTGCCGTAATTTTGCACCAATCACTTTGAATTTTTTACATAATATGTATCCCCTTAAAATCTCGGTTGAGTTCGTTAATGGGCTAAATCGGTCAAAGAGGGTGAATATGGGAGGCTTTTTCGAAGAATTGAAATATCGCTATAACTCTCTTAATATCTGAAATATTGAATCCATTCCAAGTTCATACTATGTGTCGGATAAGACCCTAAAATTTATGTTTGAAAAGTTTTTTTATAGCACCAACCATTGACAAAAGAGGTGGGAAAAAGTGGGTTTTTCGGGAAACATTATTCATATCTCTGTTAATAGGCACAATATCAAAACCGTACAAAATGGACAATATTCCTCCAATAATTACCTAAAACTTTTGTCTGAAAGAATTTTCTATATAACCCACCATTACGCCACGGGATGAGCAAAATGATTTAAATTATAAGAAAATGCCAAGTGCCAAGAGAGGTTGCCATGACAACTTTACTTATAATTGATAAGGGATGAGCCAGCAGCAGTTGCTATGACAACGCCACTGCACGAGATCACATTCAGTTTTCCATCTGTCTGTGGGAAGCGACTTCGGTATCGGAACTGGTAGCATGCTGAACTTCTATTCCCAAGGTCGCGGGTTCAAATCCGGCTGAAGTCGTCGGATTTACTAAGAGCGCTAAATAACCCTGAGTATGCTTTCCTTCGGAGGGGAAGTTCCAACGTTCGTTGCGAGTTGATGGTTCCGGTGGAATCTAGTAGCCAAGTTCACAGCTAGGTGTCGTTGATGATAGTATTTTTATTTAATTATGTAGCCTATTTTAGGTAGATTTCATCAGAAAGCTAACTATTGCAATGGGTGCCATGTTTAGACTTCCGGAAAATTTCGACATATCTTCGCGTTTCACATCCCCCAGACCCCCAAACCACCGTCAGTTCAAAAGTTTATATATATATGTGTGTGTGTGTATATATATATATGCATATATATCAGTATGCATATATATCAGTTTCTTGTGGACACGATAACTGCCGTAATTTTGCACCAATCACTTTGAATGTTTTACATAATATGTAAACCCTTAAAATATCAGTCGAGTTCGTTAATGGGCAAAATCGGTTGAAGGGGGTGAAAATGGGGGGGGGCTTTTTTCGAAAAAGTGAAATATCGCTATAACTCTCTTAATACGTGAAATTCTAATCCATTCAAAGTTCATAATATGTGTCGGATAAGTGCCAAAAATGTATGTTTGAAAAGTTTTTGATGGCACCAAACATTGACCAAAGGGGTGGAAAAAAGGATTTTTTTTCGGGAAACATTAATCATATCTCTCTTAATAGGCACAATATCAAAACCGTACAAAATGGAAAATATTCCCCTAATAATTACCTAAAACTTTGTCTGAAAGAATTTTTGATCTGACCTACCATTACGCCAAGGGATGAGAAAATACGTGAAATTCTAATCCATTCAAAGTTCATAATATGTGTCGGATAAGTGCCAAAAATTTATGTTTGAAAAGTTTTTGATGGCACCAAACATTGACCAAAGGGGTGGAAAAAAGGATTTTTTTTCGGGAAACATTAATCATATCTCTCTTAATAGGCACAATATCAAAACCGTACAAAATGGAAAATATTCCCCTAATAATTACCTAAAACTTTGTCTGAAAAAATTTTTGATCTGACCTACCATTACGCCAAGGGTTGAGAAAAATGATTTCGGAATTAAAGAACATGCCAAGTGCCTTCAGAGGTTACCATGACAACGCTTCTAAATTGATGAGGGATGAGCTATCAGAGGTTGCCAAGACAACGCCATTGCACGAGATCACATTCATTTTTCCATCTGACTGTGGGAAGCGGCTAACTGGTAGCATGCTGAACTTATATGCCCAAGGTCGCTGGTTCAAAGCCGGCCAAAGTCGTCGGATTTTCTAAGAGCACTAAAAATCCCTCAGCATGCTTTCCTTTGGAGGAAAAGTTCCAACGTTCGTTGCAAGTTGCTGGTTGCGGTGGCATCTAGTAGCCAAGTTCACAGATAGGTGTCGTTGACGTTAGTATATGGTACAAAATTAGGAACTACTACTGTACTTAAAATTGACCGTCTGCAGACCTTACCTGAATTACAGACTAATACAGTCATCACAATTAACACCGTTTATCAGATTCTACACACACCTAATGTACACGGGGTTACATGACCACGTTGTCGCAGCCCCTAAACTGAGGAACCAAAAAATATCCCTGCGGGAGATAACATTTTGCGTGAAGAAGTAACAGACTGTCAGATAGTTACACATCATTTCCAAACCTTGCATAAGGACAGTGTGATCACAAGTATAAAAATGAACCCCAAATGACAAGAAGGTTACCATCCCCATAAGACAATAAAATGATAAAAATATGCATACAAAAACGAAAAAAAAGTTCATTAACCTCTAAATGTAAAATACTTTCTTGCAATCAATGAGGTCTGATCCTCCTACGAAAACCTGCATATTTTGCCTATTATAGCCTATCCCCTAGTTTGCTCGGTGAAATCTACCTCCGCCTTCCGGCGTGCCGAGAGGAAGATTTTCAATATGAAGAGAACCCAAAACATCAGAAATGAGAAAATTGAATTTTTCAACCGAAACCTAAGTTACCTTAAAGGATATAGGCGTATTAATATTTTGAAAAATCACTTAAATTATGTTCATTTTAAGACTATTTTAATTATGTATTTTAGTTGTGGTTCAGTTTATTTCTTATTTACGTTGTGCTAGCTGAAGTACCCGTGCTTCGCTACGGGTCACAAATAAATAAAAATGTGATGGTGACAGTTAAAACAGGTGATAGGCGAGGTGCTGCGCGTAGGGAGAGTAAGGATGGAACATTCAGTATTGTCCTACTACACCGCTCGGCGTTGACCGTGTTTTATAGCACAAATTTAGGTTTTACTCGCTAACTGTTGTAGATACACAAAAAGCGATAAGGACCTTTCGGGCAGAAAATTAAATTTTAAACCTCATTTATGCCATCAAAAGTTTGCTATTTCTTAGCCTTCTCTTTTCATTTGAAATGGAAATATGAAAGTTTATAACCAAAGGGTGTAGTGACGTCACTAATTTGGTTGCCATTTTAAATATTGCAAAGTATTAAAATCAAAAGTAGCCTATATGTTAACCAGGTAAATCAGCTACTTCCATATAAAATTTCATGTAAATCGGACCGGTGGTCTTGCGTGTTTGAGTAATACATAGACACACAGACACACACCATCTCTCTTTTATATATTAGTATAGATGACATGCATTTCATAGTTCAGTATTTTGTTAACCATCTATTCTTTTCTTTCACCTTATTATGATGAATAGCTTTCCACGGTGGGTGAGTGGTTAACGTGTCGGATTACCAACCCCAAGCTTGGAGGTTCACCCCTGACCGTGGTAAGTGATTTTTGAAAGGCGACAAAAATCACGACATAGATGTCATACGTTGTTGGCATGTTAAAGAACCCATTTTGGATTCAGTAGGCTGTGTTCAATGGCAAAATTAATCTCGGGATTTTCCGCCAACACAAAGTTCCTCCATTCTCTACTAGAAAGCGCTGTAGTGTCAAGGAGCTTAGATATCTAACCTCCTTTACTTTCACAGCGTTCAAAGGAACGACGAAATTTGACATGCAAGCTACCATCTGGGTGTCAATTAACAAAGCTTGCACCCGGCACCCAAGCCCATACGATATTATTATTATTATTATTATTATTATTATTATTATTATTATTATGAATGGTTGATTGTTAAGCTTTGTGTATTAGCAGCCTTGTAAGTTGAGGACGCATATACATTTAAAAAATATCAAATTTGATTTGGACTTCTTCAACAGTTTTGATAAAATCTAAAATGGAAATTTGGATCTAAACAAGAAAATATTATTTTTCTGATAAATAAAATGCTAATTGTTATTTTCTACATAATTAATAAGTTCCTTAAAATAAAAACAGTACCGTATTTATTCTTAAAAAGAAAGAAATATCAGCAAATTCTCTAGGTTTTTGCCGTATATTTTGAGAGTTTCCCCAATGTGTGAAAGACAATATTGAGCCATTCCATATGTGACTGACTGGCCTTAGCAAGAAAATACTTAGTCTATATAAACGTTGTGGTGAGTGTAAATCGAAACTCCTAATAACATGATGGGATATAGGAAGACTGGGCAATTACAATGACATGGATTAAAATTAGAAATTATACTCAATACTTGTTCCAAAGTTTCATGGATTGACTGACATAAATGTCTATTCGGGTGAAAGAGTTTCCTTTTATATTATTTCTCTGAACGTTTATTTCGAATACTGTTTTCCAAAATAATGTTTGGAGAGAAAGGTTTAAGGTGCTCCTTCAATTAAAGAACATATCTGACACTCAATTTATAAGGATGTTATAGGTGAAGATGTGGTGTGTGACTGACTGGCCTCGATATGTGAATATCATGTCTGAAATTACCCTATACATTTCATACTGTGTTAGTTTACTAATTTAATTCTGTAATAACATAATTTCACTCGCATAGAATTTTACAGGCATTGCTTTATTGCATAAAACATTATCAACATTGTCAATAATATAAATGCAGTTTTCTTACTTTAGTTAGTAGGTTAGTGTTGTTTTAAGGGGCGGAACTATGAGGTCATCTTCCCCTTTTTTACTTAAAAAAACAAGAGCTCGAATATCATGAATGAATAATAAATGAATAATAAAATAATATTTGTAATTATTATTATTATTATTAATAATAATAATCTTGATTGGTCACATTGGACCACTTGAGTCGTTCAAGAATCACTTTTTCTTTGAAGGTAGCACTGCTCGGTTCTTGCGCTCTTTCCAGTACTTTTTCATTCTTTCAGATCGGGATTTTCTCAACTCATCTGAAATCTCCATAGATTTTCTGTGTCATTTCTGCAGAAAATGTGTCAGTTTTATGAATGGTGTTAATTTTATTTTTCTCCTCGGTATCCGTTATCTTGAGTCCAACTGCTTTGAGATCTTGTTGGATTTCTTGGATCCATTTTCCTCCAATTTTCTTTCCTTCATTTCTCATCATTAGTTGGCGTACAATTCTGTTTTCTGGAAGCCGTAAGATGTGAAACAAATGGGAAATTATTTTCTTCTTCACTGTGCTGGTGATTGGATCAATCCCACGATAGACAGTTTCATTTGGGAGAATCCTCCAGACTCCCCCAAGCTGATACTTTTTATTTATGCACGTTCTAATGATTCTTCTTTCCGTAATATTATAATGATTGTAATAAGATTAGTGATGTAGTTATACGCTTATCATAATCATAATAATATATAAAAATGAGATGGTGTGTGTCTGTCTGTCTGTTACCCAATAACTCAAGAACCACTGGTCCGATTTAAATGAAATTTTGCATGGATGTAGCTGATTTACCAGGTTTACATATAGGATACTTTTGATTTCGAAATTTTGCACTATTAAAAATGGCGACTATTTTAGTGACGTCATTAGACCCTTTGGTTTCAAAATTTCATATTTCCATATCAAATAAAAAGAGAACGGTAGGAAATAGCAAACCTTTGATGGTACATACGAGCTTTGAAATTTAATTTCCTACCCGAAAGGTCCTTATCACTTTTCGTGTATCTCCAACAGTTAGCGAGTAAAACCGACATTTGTGACGTCACTACACCCATTGGTTTCAAAATTTCATATTTCCTTTTCAAATAAAAAGAGAACGCTAAGAAATAGCAAACGGTTAGCGAGTAACACCTAAATTTGTGCAATTAAACACGGTCAACACCGAGCGGTGCAGTATATCTCTACATAAGTAAAAATTAAAGTTTGAATGTTTTTTTCGCAATTTGTACGGAAATTTGAGTTATTTACGCGTTTCAAACTGTTTTATTATGGATGCGCGCGAAAATAATTTTTTGGTCTGTCTGTCTGTCTGTTTGTTTGTTTGTCGGTGGACAACTTTGTTCCCTAATAACTCAAGAACGGCAGGGTGTATCAACGTAAAATTTGGTTCAGATATCCATCAGAGGCACGACACTAATCATTGATGTAACCCTTCTCCGTACCTCTCATAAAAGAGGGCCTACCCTCTTAAAATCCATGCTGAAATAGGAGTAGAAGGACGAGACAAAGATCATTTTCAGCCCCTCAATGTGAGAGACAAAACTCGGGGGCCCTACAGGGTCCCCGAAATCCACATTTTAAGGCCCTAAAACCAACCGTTTTTGAGATATTCCCAGAAAACTAATTTCATTTAATAAACTAATGAACGAATACAAGCCGGTAACCATGGCAACAGATTCTCAGAGGTCCATCTATTGCTGTAAGACGCAATGCAATTCCATTAATTACATTGGTGTGAAATTTTGCCAACGGCTAGAAGGTTATCACGGAACAAAATTAAGCTGTAAAATTCATCAATACGTATAATGCGCTTAAGGGGGTCAAGGGGTACACTAGAATTTTTTTCTCGCGATTTACACCTGCGGGTGTGGTACGGCAGGTCTATTATATTCCTATCCCTATATTATATTATTATTATTAGTATTATATTATGGCGAACAACGAGGAGACAAAGCCCCTCGGTGCCAGAAACAAAACTTGGGGGCCTCGAAAACTATATTATAAGGCTCTAAAACCAACAGTATCTGAAATATTCCCAGAAAATTAATTTAATTTAATTTAACAAACTAATGAAGGAATGGAAATCGGTAACCATGACAACATTATCTCAAGGGGTGGCATCCAACTTTCCATCTATTTCTGTAAGAAGCAATGTCACTCCATTTATACCTTGCCACGGTGGGTGAGTGGATAGCGTGTCGGTCTACTAACCCCAAGATTGCAGGTTCACTCCTGGCCGTGGTAAGTGATTTTTTTGAAAGGCGGCAAAAATACGACTCGCATGTCATACGATGTTGGCATGTCAAATAACCCATTTGAAATCAGTAGGCCGTGTTCATAATGGCAAAATTAATCTCAGGAGTTTCCGCCAACACAATTCCTCATTTCTCTACTAGAAAGCGCTATAGTGTTCAAGGAGCTTAGATATCTACCCTCCTTGACTTTCATAGTGATTCAAGGAACAACGAAATTTCGACATGCAAGCTACCCTCTGGGTGTCAAATTACGAAGCTTGCACCCGGCACCCAAGGCCATACGATATTATTATTATTATTAGGCTACTCCATTTATTACATTTCTGTGAAAGTTTGCAAATGGCTATAAGGTTATCACGGAACCAACGTAGACCGTATAATTCGTCAATGCAATTAAGGGGGTCAAGGGGTAACCTAGATTTTTTTCATGCAATTTCACGTGCGACATATAGTACAGAAAGTCTATTATATCTCCAAACAGCAACATTATTTTCAAAAATTCCTGGATTGAATAAGCACTTTTTGCGGCTTCTAGAAATGTGGGTCATTTGAGGCTAAAGAACCTGAATTTTCATGCACCACAACCCTTTATAATAAATTTATGAAAGAGGTCTTCCTGTGTATGGGGACCTAACACAACTTAGAGGGTCAGTTTTTATGTGACGTGTATTGCGTTTCGTCCAAAAGGCTTTCAAATCTATTTCACGTCAGGAAGTACACGTTACGTGAATTAAGTTTGAGAGCACATTTTAACTAAACTTGTTTTTTGTCGGCATACGGGTTCATCGTAAGGATGGTTTTGTTTGATACTGTATGGTAGATATACCCATATTTGGATATCTGGGTGATATGTTGTAGACAATAGAATTGTCTGTCTGTCTTTCTGTGTATCTTTATGTACGCCTATAAATCGTGTTCGGATGCTTGGTGCATCGTAAAATTAGGTATGGTAATCATGAGTCAATACACCAATCATTTATAAAACTCCTCACCGTACTTTTCATACAGTAGAAGGGTGGATATAGGGAAAAACTTCTCAAAATACATGCTAAAATAGGCGAAATATAAAAATTATCCTAGAAGGACGATCAAAGCATATGTTGTGCTTCTCATTGTGAGACACAAAATTCGCGAGTCTATAAGGGGTCTCCAAAAATCACATTTTAAGGCCCTTAAATTAACAGTGTGTGTGATATTCCCTGAAAACTAACTTCGTTCTGATAAACTTATGAAGGAATGACAAACCGCTAACCATTGCAACTGTAGCTCAATTGATAATGTCTGGTGTTAATATAAAACACCGTCCGAAGAACGGGTACTTCTGCTAGTATAATTATATAATCACAATAACAACGTCGGAGGTATTCATCCACCGTCACGACTCATATAATACTCTTATTTTACAAAAGTGTGGAATCCTAATTGATACACGTTTGAATTGTTGGTAATAACGATTATGTGTACAAAAACACATCCTGACAACGCTTTAAATAAACATAAAGGTTCTGATACAAGCTAACTGTGTGTGTGCGTTTATAAAATTGCCTCTTCCCTGAATAAATCGAACCTGCGTTCATTTGGTTACAAAATACAGTTTCATTCATTGCCTGTGTGGCGTCTTTTAAAGAAATAAACCTGTTTTCAAGTATTGTTCTGGCCAATAAATGTAAATAACTGAACTCTGCATTCCACTTGTAATAATGTCAAGAATCTCACAGCCTTCTAAAACAAAATATTAATCCACTGCCTAGAATCGAGTGTGCTGTGTAGTGAACTTGGCTCGTAACCTTGGCCTTGATTGAACATTGTCAAACTAGTTTATTTGTCATCAGCCTGACAAAAATAAAAGTTGATAATACTTGTTTTTATATGATACGAATGAGCATTGAAAATCCAGCCTTCCTGGCTTCTATAAATGTTTAATAAAACTTATATTTTCCACACGCGTCTTATAATTAGCTACCTGCATTGTGCACTAAATAAATGAAACCAAAATAAAGTAAGTCTACTGTTTTCCACTCTTACAATACGCTATAAATATTTGATCAGACTTACAGATTCAGCGTCACTTGGTTCGAGTCCCGCCATGAGATGTTGTATGCGGTCTCGTGTATGGCTTTAGGTTATCATTTCATTGTGTCTGGACATCCTCCGTTGCCAATTCCCCACGCATGATTTAGCAATCACATGCCATCGCGCGGTTGGAGTTGTATCTGAAGATCTGCTGGTTTATAATTATTGCGATGTTAGCGTTGGTAAAATTGTAGCACATAATTAAATAAAACTGTCGCGCACTGCAGCTAATATGCGGTAAAATTGCCCATTTTCACTCCGCCACTGGCTCTAGTTTATGTCGCTTGTGCGACACTCACTCATGACTGGCACTGATATTTACACAAGAAAATTTTAACAAGATTAAATAAAATACTGTCCATCCGGCAAATAAAGATTATTCTTGTAGTTCTGTACAGTTACACAGTTAATTAAATCCACAGTTTATAGAACACTGAAACATGTGTGTGTGTGCGTGAGAATCATACGGTCGCAAAGTTTTCTTCGCACAAGTTCTTCATTTCACCTCGGATAATAATGAAAATATTTTACAGTTTTCGTAGTGGTGAATGTCTCCAATCGTTCAATTATAACACAATGCCATGATGGCTATCCATAAGAAAGTTATTCGCAGATTTTTCCTGCCACATGGTTTCCTTTCACTTGTGCTCCATCATGCACATGTTGTCTCTTCCACAGACGAATAGGAACTGGTGTTACCAAATATGGCGTGCTCTCACTCAGTACATGAACTGGCCGCGTAAATTGATAGTTTCTTCGATTTTCGAAGTATGCTGTACTTCAAATATGCAGAATTACATGGTTATAATTATAGTAGATTTTTGGAATGTGAAAAATAAGTAAAAATATAATCATAAGCGATATTGCTTCAGCTTCTTCCCGCCGCTCGCAGGGTATGTTCAGTTACATTTCAGCATTAGTTTTAGTCTTTGTTATCTTGAGCAAACATGCGTCAACGGGCGCATTAGATACAATCCCAGTTTACCACTACAGTAGTCAGCTATATTATGTGTTGATATTAAAAATATTTATTTATTTATTCATTTATTGATTTATTGATTTATATATTAACTAGCAGAAGTACCCGTTCTTCGAACGGTGTTCGTTGTTAACACCAGACATTATCAATTGAGCTACTGTTGCAATGGTTAGCGGTTTGTCATTCCTTCAAGTTTATCAGAACGAAGTTAGTTTACTGGGAATATCACACACACTGTTAATTTAAGGCCCTTAAAATGTAGTTTTCGGAGTCCCTTAATAGATTCCCGAATTTTGTGTCTCACATTGAGAAGCGCAACTCATCCACCCTCCTACTGTATGAAAAGTACGGTGAAGAGTTTTAAAATGATTGGTGTATTGACTCTCATGGTTACCATACCTAATTTTACGATGCACCAAGCATCCGAAGACGAGGTATAGGCGTACATAAAGATACACAGAAAGACAGACAGACAATTCTATTGTCTACAACATATTACCCAGATATCCAAATATGGGTAGATCTAGCACACAGTATCAAATAAAATCATCCTTACGATGAACCCGTATGTCGACAACAACAAAAAGTTTAAATGTGCTCTCAGACTAAATTCACCTAACGTGTACTTCCTGACGTGAAATACAATTGAAAGCCTTGTAGACGAAACGCAATACACGTCACATAAAATCTGACCCTCTACGTTGTGCTAGGTGCCCATACACAGGAAAACCCCTTTCATAAATTTTAATTTGATATGGAAATATGAAATTTTGAAACCAAAAGGAGTAGTGACGTCACTAAAATGGTCGCCATATTTTAATAGTGCAAAATATAGAAATTAAAAGTATCCTATATGTAAACATCCATGCAAAATTTCATTTAAATCGGACCAGTGGTTCTTGAGTTATTGAGTAACACACAGACAGACAGACACACACCATCTCATTTTTAGCCTAATTTTCACAAAATTTTGCAAAAATGAGGAAAAAGTAGACTTATGAGATCGATCCGGGAAAATGTGTGTATGTCTGTCTGTCTGTCAGTCTGTCCTTCTGTCTGTCTGTCTGTCTGTCTGTCTGGCTGGCTGGCTGTGTGTGTGTCCCCCCCCCCCTATCAACTCCTAAACGGCTGCAGCAATTAAAACCAAATTTAGTATGAGTAAAGATGTGCACCGGAATAGCTCACGTCCATATTTGAAAATGATGTCAGTGCTACCAACTGCTGAAAAAACGCACTAGAAATTTGAGCTCTATGTTGGATATCTTGCAAGATATGCATGGGAGCTATTCCAAAATTGGCACACATGTAGATAATACTATTTCAGTTTAATTTCCAGGAGGCCAACCATGACAATGTTGCCAAAATAATGTTAAGCCTTCTGATAAGTCCAATGTTTAAATGCATATAACTTCTACACTCTCAATTGGATTTCAACCAAATTTTGTATGTAATATGTGTACATAAACAGATATGACTGAGCGTATTCTTAAGAGCCACCTGGGCTGCCAACTGTTCATATTTGCTCTCTCTATTCTTTTATCCAAATTCCAATATATCAGAAAGTATGCAAGCCGACAGCTTTTAACAATGCACACGTATAGTACCTGACATTTTAGATTAATTTTGGAGTAACTTATATACTTCAGTTCAACCAACATGATTCTAAGCCAGCCGATAGGGCCAATTTTTAAATACATGTAACTTCTATACTATCAGTTGGATTTCAACCAAATTTCGTATGTGCTATGTGTTCCATAACAGATATGACTATAAGTATTGTTAAGAGCAATCAGGGCTGCCAACTGTTAATAAATGCTGTCTATATTCTTTTTAGCCTAATATCAATATATCAGAAAGTATGCAAGCCAACAGCTCTATACTTTGCACACGTATAGCACCTGACATTCTAGATTAATTTGGAGTAATTAATACAAGACTGTGCTGCCAACATGATTCTATGCCTGCCGATATGTCCAATTTTAAAATACATGTAACTTCTATACTAACAAATGGATTTCATCCAAAATTGGCACAACAAGAAATCATAATAATTCAGATTATTTCTGACCAGCACACGCATGGTATTGTTGGCAACATGCTTTTACGCGTGCTGATAGATCCAGTGTCTAACTGCATGTAACGTCCATTGGACTTCAACCAAATTTTATATTCTGTACCTTAAGAGGTGGAACTAAGAATATATTCAGTCTCCAGGGCTGCCAAATGTAGTGCTCTATTAGGCTACATTATACCAGGTATATTTTGAACTAATTAGATATTTCGATATTACCAACTTAATTTCGTCATTATTCTAGTTCATATACTGTAGAATAATCATTGGCATGAAAATTAGGCTATATAGTTCTTCACGGAACTTCTTGTTATATATTAGGATGATAATTAAATAATGAACTAATTAAAGTCGTACCAAATCCGAAGGCACCTGGATCAATGGATCCGAAATAAGAGTAAAGTAATTGGTGAAGACATAGGATGTCTAATAAGTGTGATGAAATATTGGTGAAGACACAGGGTGTCTCGTAAACTATTGAACTATTGAGTTATTTGCTTAAGTTGGATACAAACGTCACCTGAATACACTGAACGCTTTTAAAGGTCCATAAACTGAACAACAATACTGTCAGGAATAAATAATTGTGTGAAACTTTAATAATCAAAAATAGGGTTTTGATAACTAACAAATCTTATAAATTCCCCCTGAACCTTAATAAAATGTATAAACATTAAAAATAAACTATTTTTCTGGACCAAATGTCAACACTTAGATATTGTTAAGCTATTGTAGATACATTTTGATACATTTTCACATGATTAGTCGGCCACTAATTGGTGATGTGATAACTGAAGCAAACACATCAGATTAGTACCAATATGAGTCGATGTAATTGCTTAATTACTATCGCATTTGCAGGCTTTCCTATATTTTCTATTTTCATAACACTTTGACACTATGACCGTTTGTTACAAACGGTACCAATCGAGTACGTAGGCAGTGTCAATTGCACAACCATAGGAGTGCTGAATTATTGTATGCATTTGTGTTGTATTAGCATAGTTTTTTTATTCAGCAACATTGTGCACATAGCTTGATGTTCTTAGTAATTAACGCATCTCGTTTATTAATTAATGATATTTAGGACTATCTAAAACTTAACTCTAAAGATAAATGTTAGAGGTGGCACCATCATAGCATAGGACAAATTTTCCCCTTGCTACTAAATGTAAATGTTCTAGTATTTGTAAACAAGTAAATGTCTTGCTTTGCTGTAGATTCTTTTGATGTTTGATCCACCCGTAAGTTATTTCAATGTAATTGCTTAGGGCCGATCTTACGTGCCATTCTCTTAGCTTGTTCATTTTGTCGAATTTTGTATTAGGACCATGAGAGCAATTTAGATCTTGTTTAGGACATATTTTATATTTCTTTCAGGGCAGAATAGTACCGGACTAGCCGTTTGCAACTCTCATGCTAGGCTAGGGATCTATTCTGAATAAAAATTTTTTGTGATTTTAACCTAAGACTGACCTCTCTTTTCTTGTTTAGTTTTGTTAGCGATGCATTCCTCTGAGCTGGTTAAAGATCGAACCTCACTAATTCCCGTCACCCCGGAGTGCAGACTTTTGTGCTACACCAGCCTATGAATGTATCGTCCCCTATACTTGTGTGTTAACTGGAAGAGGGTCTCGTAAGGGTCATTTGAAACCGGTGGCTCCCCGAAACCTTCGGCCAGCGGGCACATATAGTACGTTGGCGCCGAACGTGGTTGCATCGAAACTTGTGTTCGATCTCCATGATTCGTTTGTTTGTGAGGATTTTATTTTGTTAGCAAATCCAACAGATTAGTAACAAATCGAGATTCCGTACTAGTGTTTTGGAAGGCTACGTGGCATTCTTATTCCAGAATTAAGACCATGAGGCTAGGTAACATTTATTAATGATAATAAGTTGAGGATTTGATTTGCAGTTATCCTAGTCTTGAGTAAATGTAAGTTTGTTGTTGTCCTGATGTCATATAATTTTACCAGAGGTTCAGTTGTTATCATCGAATAAATTTTTGAAGGAATGGATTTTCTACTGTTTTTCAACTCAAATCATTGTTAAGGCATATGAAGTTGTTAGTTCCCCGTATTTCTCCAATTGAAGATATTATGTCTGCGCAAGAGACAGCTGAGTTGTTGGCAAACTTGCCTGCCCTACTGCACAATCTGCAGGTGTCGATGGACAATTTGACACGTAACAATAATGATCTCAGGGCTGATATAAACAATGTTAGGACAGATATGGCTCAAAATTGTGAAAACTTAAGGGCTGAGATCACACAGAATAATGAAAACTTGAGGGCTGATATAAACAATGTCAGGGCCCATGTGACACAAAACAGTGACAATTTAAGGGCTGAGATCATACAAAATAATGACAATTTAAGGGCAGATGTAAAATCACTGTTAGGGCAGACATGATTGAGAACAGTAACAATGCTACAGCTACTCTGTTACAAACTAGTAACAACATTACTACAAGTATTAGAGCTGATATGACACTGTTGAACACTAATATTAGGGCAGATATGGCACAGAATGTAGTTGAAGTGCGAGAGGACATTGCCAATGTTAAAGCCGAAATTACTGTCACAATCAATAAGGTTAGTGATGATTTGCGTGCAGAAATGGAAACTTATCGCACGGAATATCACGCACACTTAGAGGGAATAAAACAGGAGATACGCGCAAATAGATCTGAGATAAACCAAAAACTAAAAGACGTTCAGACGGAGATGAATGATAACATCGAATCAGTCAGGAGTGAAGTCGCTAATGCAAAAGAAATCGTTAGTACTAGGATTAACTCCGCGGAACAGCGTATGGAATAAGTTAACACGTACGTGGGTGTGTTAAAAACTGATGTGGCTATAGTTAACTCTGGATTAAAACTAACTAGAGGCATAACATTTTCCGTACACATGAATACTAAACGTGTAGAAAGCAAAGTAGAGAAGGTGGAGGCTGATGTCAGCAAAATAAAACAGGACTTAACTACAGACATTGAAGCGATTCGAGAGGAAACTCGTGAGAACAATCACAGATCCAACCAATACGTAGCAAAACATTAGATGCTTACCTTGAGGAACAGGATGGGAAACAGAAAGAATTCGATAATCGCATTGAAGGAAGATTTGAGCAGATAGAATCACAGGTGAATGCTATAATTAATAAGCAACCTGAGAAAGTGTTAGCATACGCCGAAATGGATGAACGCATCAATCGTCTATTAAAACCTAATAGAGAGGGTGT
Source organism: Meconema thalassinum (assembly GCA_946902985.2). Taxonomy (NCBI): domain Eukaryota; kingdom Metazoa; phylum Arthropoda; class Insecta; order Orthoptera; family Tettigoniidae; genus Meconema; species Meconema thalassinum. The sequence goes on along the minus strand of OX336390.1, from coordinate 137,753,962 downwards.
AACATCTACAAACACTGCGACTAACATGGCAAAACCGAATATTCCGATGGAAAACCAAGGTTACAATCCATTTAGGACAACATCACAATTTGTGACACCGAACGCTAACATAACGCCGAATTATGGGCTGACACCTAACTTTAATGTCACGCAGAACTATGGTCAAACTCAGTACTCGAATATTGTGTATTTGAGAAGCCATGAAGATCGACCGGTAAAAGTCAATAATTCTAATTCCGTTACACCGGTAGATTTTCATAGAAACTTGGAGACATACATGAGAGAAACTATGGTAACACCAGACAGGGAGTTACGGACTGTCGAAAAATAACTAGAGAACAGCCCGTTAACCTGGTTCAAGGCATTCAGATACTCATTCCACAATTATCAGGAATTTAAAGAAGCATTCCTTAAGACTTATTGGTCTTTGGAACGTCAGCAAAATATAAGGGCGGAAAAGTACAATGAGAGGTACGCTAGTACTCAAACAACTAAGTACGCTACCTACTTCGCAAGTCAGCTTTCGAAATTGCAATGTTTGGAACCCCCTTTATCCGAATTAGAACTTGTCCATACCATCAGAAGACAATATCCTATGGAAGTACAAAGGTTACTCATAGCGTCAGATGCAAATACATTTATGAAATGTGACGAAGTTCTTAGAAAACTGGATAGCAGTCACGAACAATTTGCAACTACACCTAAACACAGGAGCACACATTATGTAAATGTAACTTCAGTGGACAGAACCAGTCAGACTGTACAAACTACAGAAATCGTCGAACAAATAATCGTCAAAATCACGAGGGACCGGATAGAAGGAGAGATTTCCGTGATTACCGTAAAGACAATACACCTTATGCAAGGAATCGTCGATTTGACACAATCAACAAGAATTACCAGAACAGATATCAAAATAGAACCAACAATTACAACAACAATCGTCGTAATAACAACAATAAAAATAACAACGCAAATTTCAACCGTGGTTATAGAGGACAGCCACGTGATCGTGAGGATAGAAATAACGGATACACTGATAATCCCAGAAGAGATTACAGACACAGTGGCGGTGACCGAAGAGGAAATGATTCTCGTTTCCAATACGATAATGATTGGAAAGGTAAGGCTAATGAAAGTAGACAATACATTCAGGAACGGAGAAGAAGAAATGCAGAAGACGAAGAACCAGACAAAAGAGGAGATGGAATTAACAAATGTCGTGAGAATAACAGGAAAGTTACGACAGCTGATGTTCACAACATTGAGATTGAACCAGCAGGTGAAGACAATCGCATGAGTGATAAAGAATATCACAGAATCACTGACAGAATGGATCGTGCACGAAGTCAAACCAAGGATTGGTAATTGGCTGAAAAAAAAATTGACTTCCACAATTTTTATTTACTTGACGTGGAGATGTATGCGCCCGTTGACGCATGTTTGCTCAAGATAACAAAGACTAAAACTTATGCTGAAATGTAACTGAACATACCCTGCGAGCGGCGGGAAGAAGCTGAAGCAATATCGCTTATGATTATATTTTTACTTATTTTTCACATTCCAAAAATCTACTATAATTATAACCAAGTAATTCTGCATATTTGAAGTACAGCATACTTCGAAAATCGAAGAAACTATCAATTTACGCGGCCAGTTCATGTACTGAGAGCACGCCATATTTGGTAACACCAGTTCCTATTCGTCTGTGGAAGAGACAACATGTGCATGATGGAGCACAAGTGAAAGGAAACCATGTGGCAGGAAAAATCTGCGAATAACTTTCATATGGATAGCCATCATGGCATTGTGTTATAATTGAACGATTGAAGACATTCACCACTACGAAAACTGTAAAATATTTTTATTATTATCCGAGGTGAAATGAAGGACTTGTGCGAAGAAAACTTTGCGACCGCATGGTCTGATTCTCACGCACACACACATGTTTCAGTGTTCTATAAACTGTGGATTTAATTAACTGTGTAACTGTACAGAACTACAAGAATAATCTTTATTTGCCGGATGGACAGTATTTTATTTAATTTTGTTAAAATTTTCTTGTGTAAATATCAGTGCCAGTCATGAGTGAGTGTCGCACAAGCGACATAAACTAGAGCCAGTGGCGGAGTGAAAATGGGCAATTTTACCGCATATTAGCTGCAGTGCGCGACAGTTTTATTTAATTATGTGCTACATTTTTACCAACGCTAACATCGCAATAATTATAAACCAGCAGATCTTCAAATACAACTCCAACCGCGCGATGGCATGTGATTGCTAAATCATGCGTGGGGAATTGGCGACGGAGGATGTCCAGACACAATGAAATGGTAACCTAAAGCCATACACGAGACCGCATACAACATCTCATGGCGGTACTCGAACCAAGTGACGCTGAATCTGTAAGTCAGATCAAATATTTATAGCGTATTGTAAGAGTGGAAAACAGTAGACTTACTTTATTTTGGTTTCATTTGTTTAGTGCAAAATGCAGGTAGCTAATTATAAGACGCGTGTGGAAAATATAAGTTTTATTAAACATTTATAGAAGCCAGGAAGGCTGGATTTTCAATGCTCATTCGTATCATTTAAAAACAAGTATTATCAACTTTTATTTTTGTCAGGCTGATGACAAATAAACTAGTTTGACAATGTTAAATCAAGGCCAAGGTTACGAACCAAGTTTACTACACAGCACACTCGATTCTAGGCAGTGGATTAATATTTTGTTTTAGAAGGCTGTGAGATTCTTGACATTATTACAAGTGGAATGCAGAGTTCCGTTATTTACATTTACTGGCCAGAACAATACTTGAAAACAGGTTTATTTCTTTAAAAGAAGTCACACAGGCAATGAATGTAACTGTATTTTCTAACCAAATGAACGCAGGTTCGATTTATTCAGGGAAGAGGCAATTTTATAAACGCACATACACAGTTAGCTTGTATCAGAACTTTTATGTTTATTTAAAGCGATGTCAGGATGTGTTTTTGTACACATAATCTTTATTACCCACAATTCAAACGTGTATCAATTAGGAATCCACACTTTTGTAAAATAAGAGTATTATATGATTCGTGACGGTGGATGAATACCTCCGACATTGTTATTGTGATTATATAATTATATAATGAACTAATTAAAGTCGTACCAAAACCGAAGGCGCCTGGATCAATGGTTCCGACATAAGAATAAAGTAATTGGTGGAGACATAGGATGTCTAATAAGTGTGATGAAATATTGGTGAAGACACAGGGTGTCTCGTAAACTATTGAACTATTGAGTTATTTGCTTAAGTTGGATACAAACGTTACCTGAATACACTGAACGCTTTTAAAGGTCCATAAACTGAACAATAATACTGTCAGGAATAAATTATTGTGTGAAACTTTAATAATCAAAAATAGGGTTTTGAAAACTAACAAATCTTATAAATTCCCCTTGATCCTAAATAAAATTTATAAACATTAAAAATAAACTATTTTTCTGGACCAAATGTCAACACTTATATATTGTTAAGCTATTGTAGATACATTTTGATACATTTTCACATGATTAGTCGACCACTAATTGGTGATGTGATAACTGAAGCACACACATTAGATTATTAGCAATATGAGTCGATGTAATTGCTTAATTACTGTCGCATTTGCAGGCTTTCCTATATTTTCTATTTTCTTAACACTTTGACACTATGACCGTTTGTTACAAACAGTAACAAATCGAGTACCTAGGCAGTGCCAATTGCACAACCATAGGAGTGCTGAATTATTGGATGCATTTGTGTTGTATTAGCATAGTTTTTTTTATTCAGCAACATTGTGCACATAGCTTGATGTTCTTAGTAATTAACGCATCTCGTTTATTAATTAATGATATTTAGGACTATCTAAAACTTAACTCTAAAGATAAATGTTAGAGGTGGCACCATCATAGCATAGGACAAATTTTCCCCTTGCTACTAAATGTAAATGTTCTAGTATTTGTAAACAAGTAAATGTCTTGCTTTGCTGTAGATTCTTTTGATGTTTGATCCACCGGTAAGTTATTTCGATGTAATTGCTTAGGGCCGATCTTACGTGCCATTCTCTTAGCTTGTTCATTTTGTCGAATTTTGTATTAGAACCATGAGAGCAATTTAGATCTTGTTTAGGACTTTTTTTATATTTCTTTCAGGGCAGAATAGTATCGGACTAGCCGTTTGCAACTCTCATGCTAGGCTAGGGATCTATTCTGAATAAAATTTGTTTGTGATTTTAACCTAAGTGACCTCTCTTTTCTTGTTTAGTTTTGTTAGCGATGCATTCTTCTGGCTGGTTAAAGATCGAACCTCACTAATTCCCGACACCCCGGAGTGCAGACTTTTGTGCTACACCAGCCTATGAATGTATCGTCCCCTATACTTGTGTGTTAACTGCAAGAGGGTCTTGGAAGGGTCATTTGAAACCGGTTCTCCCCGAAACCTTCGGCCAGCGGGCACACTAACTTAGGTTTAAGTGAAGAAAAAAAAACAATTTCCTCATCTTTGATGCTTTGGTTTCTCAGTATATTGAAATATCATAGGAAGTTTGTTTGGAGCAATAATGTTAATCTATTTACGAGATAAAGGTTTTTGAAGTAGTCAACTTTGACAAACATTTAACATTTCTTTATTCATGTAGGCTACCTTTGTAGACATTTCTTTGACAGCCATTCCTTACAACTATTATTTTATGCAAATAAGGTACATTATCTCAGAAATTGATCTACTTGAAATTTTCTCAGTATATTTATAAGCATTTATGTGCATTAATCTGACCTAGAATAATGACTGTAGTATGTATGTATTGCTTCAAAAACAAAGCTCCTTTTAAACGTATCGAAGAAAAATTCACAACCAATAAGTTTGAAGAACTATAATCATGATTCCAAATTCGATTGCAAGCCATGAAATCATCTTCAAATGTATTTAGTTTCAAATCTTGAACTTCAATGGTAAGGTCATGAATGTACCTTTTGCTTAATATTTTGTTTTTAAGAATATTGATTAATTGAGTCCAGTGGCAAAACTCGTTTAATCCATTTGTGAATAAGAATCATTTTCAAGAGAAACGTGTCTCTGGACTTTGCCTCGCGTATCTTTTGTGTTTGTTGTTTTCTACTGTACTTTTTACGTTTTGCTTTGTGTTTTTGGTTTTGTATTTGCTTTGTGCTTTTGCTTTTGAATTTTAATTTTTGCTTTTCTTTCATTGTTTTGGTTTTGTGTTAGTTTTCTGCTTTTGCCTTCTTTTTATTTTGCTTTTTGATTTGTGTTTCTTGTTTTTAGTTTTCTGCTTTTGCTTTTGTTTTTGAATTTTTCTTTTTGCCTCGTGTTTGTTGTTTTTGGTTTTATGTTTGTTTTCTGGAAAATTAAAATAAAACAAAACAAAATAAAAACAAAATAAAATCAAACAAAATAAAAAACACAAAACAAAAAAATAAATAAAACAATTTAAAACAAATTAAAATAAAACAAAACAAAATCAAAATAAATTAAAACAAAATAAAAAAAATTAAAAATAATAATTTTACGACATGATCCTTATTTACAAGTGGATTAAACGAGTATTGCAACTGGACGACTCAATTGTCATGTTGGTAACAGTGAATGGTATTGCCTTTTCAGTAACTTAACTATTTTATCTTGCAAGGGGAATGTTGATAAACTATCATAACAATTATTTCAGTAGTTTTTTTGTGTGGTAGAAGTATATTATTCAAAGTTTAAATCATACGCCAATCAATACTTACACAAATATATCTATTATATATTGTACATGTTTCCACCTGACATTGAGGTCTTCTTCGGCTCAATTAAAAATGACATCATTTAAGAATAAACAAGATGTTCAGCAAAGAACATATAGCCTACTTTCTCCTAAATGTATGGGTATATTTATGACTCTTTGTCCTCATCCCTAACACAATCACCTCTACCACATTGTATTGTTTGTTTTCTTTTATATTGATAATTAGCCAGTAAGTGACAAAATCAATATTGTATACTTTATGATGATTGAATAACAAAACTACTAACTTATTGTAATGCATTCACGTCCGTTAATCTCTATATTAAGCCAGCCTGCTAAGTTAAGAATCATCCGTTTTGGGTATCTTCCCCTTTAAAAATCCACGCCGATCACAGTAGGTTGGTGCTGCGACCTATCAGTGAATTAATCTTTATGTTGTTCGCCTATGTACTGCCATCGTAATGTACTACGATGGCAGTGGCCTAAGAGTGTTGAATGAGTAGACAGTTTAAAGTAGCCAAGAGGGAGGCGATCCAGCTGGCAGTGTTTAAAGCTAATCGGAGCGCGATCGTGGCTAATAGTTGAACTACCAGTATTACAAAATTGCCATACTTCAGGAGGCCAGGTATTTACACAGCGGTAAGTTTGGAACAATATTACCCACATAACCCACAAGAGGACAGCACCGTACAGAGGCATTAAGAAGGTTGTGGTTAATGACAACGTGTATCTAGTTCTTCTATTCTCCTTTTCTTAATGTCTTCTGTTTATTTGCGATGCTGGGGCTGTGATTTTACTAATAAACGAGTGTATACATTAGCCTCTCCTTTGAGCTAAATGACATCTTATTCAGTATCTGTGGAAAGAGCTCTTGCACATCATTTGTAAAAGAATTCAAGAAAAAAAAAGTTAACTGCAGCAGTACTCGATCCCCAGTCAACTGCGTGATAGACTAACACGCTAGCCCAGAGCTAATCCTATCCTTAACAACATGGTGTTCTTAACTGACATTAGATACAACCTGTTGGCAAATAATGACTTTAAATAAACGATTTCTTCACAGCAGTACATCTTCATTAAAGATAATTTCATACAAAGTTTATATTATTGTATCAGTAGGGTATATCACATACAACATACTAAAACTATTGAAATATAAGACAGGCACATGAGGACAGCAGCCATCTTGTCGTGTGACACAGACAGCTCAGCTCTTTTAAGCCACTCATACAGTATAATATTATAATATTAAATTATAATAAATAACGGATCACGACCTTCAGGATAGCTTAAACCACCCTAGGCTCGATAATCGGAATTGGTGGGTCTTAAGCCATTGATTAAAATGGTTGAATAATTCACACGGCCACCATCCTGAAATGGTACGGCCGATGACCTTGAATGTTGGATGAAAGACGCGTCCTGTATAAAGGTATGTTGTCACCAAATTTGGTAGAGATCGGATGATTAGTTTAGCCGTAATTTGATGTTACGTTTTGAACGTTTGAGTGGTCGCCATTCAGTTTTGGTATAGATGGCGGCGATATAAAGTATGACACTGAGGTGCCCTTTGCTAATGCTACCTCTGTACCAAATTTCGTTCAATTCGGTTTCACCGTGTTCGAATTGATGGGGGGGGGGGACAGACATTCAGAGTACACACACTCACACACACACACACACAGACTCACACACATACACACACACAGACAGACACACTTTTTTCGCCCTGTAGTGATCTCATAAGTCTACTTTCATTTTTTGCAAAAATCGAAAGTAGGCTAAAAATAAAATACTATAGATGTACTTAAGTCTACTTAAATCTCTGGCCAAAACCAAAATGAGCCTGGTTGGCACCGGCGACACCAATTAATTGGGAAAATGCCGAAGAAAGAAAAAAAGATGTAAGTTACTTAAGTCTAATGCTTATTTGATGTGAAATGATTATGATATAAATTGTAATTAAAAGAATGAAATAAAATAATAAAATGGATAGCCATACAATGTAATATTAACTATAAATAAATAAAGTAAAATAAAATATAATATTGGGCTTTATATTGAAAAATCAACAAGCAGCTCCGTGAAGAACTATACAGCCTATTTTCATATATACTACTCATGTTAATTGCCTCTATCAACATACAAAATTTCAGTTTGATTGTTGTGATAGATTCGTAGATATTGAGAACCATCTAAATATTTCAGATGATCGCCAGGTTGGATTTTTATTTATGTACTATTACATGAAGATTATTGTGTACGTGTGGTATTCAGACTTCAATCGCATGATTAGGACACAAGAAGTAAAAAAGAGATTTTTAAACAATCGCACAGCTGCCAAATTGTGGTTATGAAAAACAATTGAAATAAATTAGATGCCAGTGGATTAACATTTGTATAAGCATTTAATGTGCAAAGTTTTACTGCACTCGGATGGTTAAATCGTAAGAAACATCCATTTAAATATTTATACTTCGCGTCGCCGCCATGTTGTATTTGGGCTCACCAGATTACTGAAAGTCATATAGGTGAACTTATGGTCATAGCCTCTATAAACATTAAATAATTCAGTTTGATAGATGTAAAAGATTCGTAGATATTGAGAACCGTCAAAATATTTCGGATGGTCGCTTGGATTGTTATATATACAGGCCATAGAGTTATGTACCATTAAAGGAAAATTATTGCGTAGCTTCATTATTCAAACTTTCACTTCGATCGCATGATTACGACACAAGAAATAAAAACTAAATTTAAAAATTTCGCCCAGCCGCCATATTGAGCCTATGTAAAAAATTGAACTAAATTAGATGCCAATGCATTACAACATGTATTATAATTTACTGTACCACATTTCACTGCGCTCATATGGTTAAATCTGAGAAAAGTCTACTAAAATGTTTCAAATTTGCTTGGCCGCCATGTTCGTTTTGTACTTTACAGTTTTTGAAAGTTACATAGATAAACTTGTAGCAGTGCTCTTTATCACCGTACAAAATTTCAGGGTGATATAATAAATAGTTTCAGAGATATTGAATGCCAGTGAAATATTTCGCACAGCCGCCATTTTGAGGTTATGTAAACAATTGAACTAAATTAGACACCAGTGCATTACAATGTGTATAAACATTTGCTGTACCATGTTTCATTATTTTTGGATGGTTAAATCGCGAGAAAAGTCTATTTGAAAGTCTAAAATCGCTTGGCGGCCATGTTGGGTTTGTAGTTACCAGGTTTTTAAAAGCCCCATAAGTGAACTTTTAGTTGTTCCCTTATCACTGTACAAAATTTCAGGGTGATATCGGTAATAGCTTCTGTTACTGAATGCTGGTGAAATATTTCGCACAGCCGCCATGTTGGATTGGTGAGACACAATGAAATTTGAAGCGCACGGCCGGGGTCGGCCAGAATGGTGCTATGATCTTACCGAGTTTCATTGAAATCGCTCCCGCCGTTTAGAATTTATTAGGGACAAACACACACCATCACACTCACGCGCGCACACACACACAGACACACGGCCAAAAGGTGATCTCATAAGCCTTTTTTTTTTCATAAAATGGAAATAGCCTAATAATATAGACAATTAAATAATTTAGAAAAATAAATATTTTGGAAGAAGGTTTGTTTTACTCATTTCAAGCATTGTACATTATATGATAGATATATTTATGTAAGTATGAATTGGCGTATAATTTGAAATCATCATCAGTACGGATATCTACAAACATTTGTGCTATTATTGTAGGATCATATTAAGTAACGGAACTATTTTGTCCAACTATTCAGTTAGCGCCACCTTAAGGCTACGACCACTTCCTACCCATATCCTACCTCAATTACAAGTACACACACTAATACGGTCCTCACAGTGGCACAGGTTATCAGACAACTTTATACACACACAACTACACAGGGATACGTGACCACAATGTCGCAAAACCCATATTCAGTGTAATATTATGGTGTTCGAAGCCATTTTTAGCCTCCTTTTCACATTTTGCAAAAATGAGGAAAAAGTAGACTTATGAGATCGATCCGGGAAAATGTATATTTGTCTGTCTGTCTGTCTGTCTGTCTGTCTGTCTGTCTGTGTGTCCCCCCCCCCTGCTAAAAAATCGCAATTGAAATTTGAGCTCCATGTTGGATATCTTGGAATGTATACATGGGAACTATTCCAAAATTGGTACACATATAGATAACAAGAAGTTCCGTGGCGAACAAAAGAGCCTACTTTTCTTAAAATTAAAGATTCATGCCAATGATTAATCTATATGGATCTATCTAGAATAATGACGAAATTAAGTTGGTAATATCGAAATTTCTAATAAGTTCGAGATACTGTATACCTGGCATAATGTAGCCTAATAGAGAACTACAGTTGGCAGCCCTGGTGACTGAATATATTCTTAGTTCCATCTCTTAAGGTACAGAATATAAAATTTGGTTGAAGTCCAATGGATAGCATGGACGTTACATGCAGTTAAACATTGGATTTAACAGCACGCGTAAAATCATGTTGGCAACAATGACATACATGTATTGGTCAGAAATAATCTGAAATAATCTGATCTATTGTTGTGTCAATTTTGAATGAAATCCATTTGTTAGCATAGAAGTTACATGCATTTTAAAATTGGACATATCAGCAGGCATAGAATCATGTTGGCAGCACTGACGTATATTAGTTAATCCAAATTAATCTAGAATGAATAGTTAATAAATAATAAATGCTCTCATATTTCTTTTATTCAAATACCTATATATCAGCAAATATGCAAGCCGACAGCTTTAAACTATGCACACGTATAGTACCTGACATTCTATATTAATTTGGAGTAACTTATATACGTCAGAGCTACCAACATGATTCTAAGCCTGCTGAGAAGTTCAACTTTCAATACATGTAACTTCTAGACTATCATTTGGATTTCAACCAAATTTCGTGTGTGCGTGTACCATAACAGATATGTCTATGCCGATTCTTAAGAGTAACTAGGGCTGCCAAATGTTAATAATTACTGTCTCTATTAATGTCACCCTAATATCAATATATCAGAAAGTATGCAAGCCAATAGCTCTAAACTTTGCACACGTATAATACCTGGCATTCTAGATGAAATGGGAATAATTAATATACGTCAATGCTGCCAACATGAGTCTAAGCCTGCTGATAGGTCCAATTTTAAAATGTATGTAACTTCTATACTAACTAATAGATTTCATTCAAAATTGACACAACAATAGATCATATTATTTCAGATTATTTCTGACCAATACATGCATGTCATTGCTGCCAACATGATTTTACGCGCGCTTTTAGATCCAATGTTTAACTGCATGTAACGTCCATGGTATCCATTGGACTTCAACCAAATTTTGTATTCTGTACCTTAAGGGATGGAACTAAGAATATATTCAGTCACCAGGGCTGCCAACTGTAGTTCTCTATTAGACTACATTATGCCAGGTATATAGTATTTCGAACTAATTAGAAATTTCGATATTACCAACTTAATTTCGTCATTATTCTAGATAGATCCATATAGATTAATCATTGGCATGAATCTTACATTTTAAGAAAAGTAGGCTCTTTAGTTCGTCACGGAACTTCTTGTTCAGTGTTGCCTTAGTAAGATTGTTGAGATTTAAAATATTCTAGAGAAGTAATTGGAAAGATGAACTGTTACAACTGGAATTAAAATTATATATTAGTAGTCACATCATAGGCTGCATATTAATTAATAAGTAGTCTCGTGAAGAATTAAATAGCCTATTTTCATATATCCTAGTGGTCGTTTCTAATAAAAACTCTCCCGGCTCTTAAAAGAATTATCCATGTAATATATATAAGGTGCGTTCAAAACGTAACGAGCCGGAGGCTGGAATGCGCAAATCGGTTACGTCATCGGCTAATCGTGGCGTGTGTAACGAGGTGTGGTTCCGACCAGAGCGTGGAAGGTCACAGCCCGTCACTAGAGGGCACGCGTGCACGTCACGTAACGATACAAAGCGAGCAGCAGCATACATCAATCGTCCAACGCTGCCAGTCGCATTGCAAACAGTGACATGGAGGCGTTAAACGAAGAGCAAAGAGGTGTTGTTCGGTTTCTGACAGCGGAAGGAGTAGGGGGAACGGACATTCATCGCCGAATGTCACAAGTGTACGACGAACACTGCATGTCCCTTGCAAGGGCCAAGGCGTGGCACGAGCGCTTCAGGGAAGAACGGGTGTCGTTAGCCGATGATACCCGGTCTGGGGCACCCCCCTGCTTTACCGATGACAACGTCCAGCTGGTTGATGCACTCATTACCCAGGACCGCCGAGTGACAATGAACGGCATAGCCGCCGTGGTCGAATTGAGCGTCGTAAGTGTGCACACCATCATGAAGGAAGGACTGCACTTGCGGAAAGTGTGTGCCCAATGAGTGCCCCACAGTCTTCAACCACACCAGGAAGCATGTCGAAAGGCCCACTGTCTGGGTTATCTGCAGCGCTATGCGAGGGAAGGGAAAGGGTTCCTGGCACGACTGGTGGCTGGAGATGAGTCATGGTGTCATCACTTCGAAACAGAATCCAAACGACAAAGCCTCCAGTGGAAGCATCCAGGATCACCACCATCCAAAAAAAGGCAAGGCATCCACACGGGTGCAGGAAAGGTATCCTCCGACTCGTTACTTTTTGAACGCACCTTAAACTAAATAGCTTTCGATACACGACCTATGTCTCCAACAAAATCAAAATACACGCGCTCCCGACTTGTTTATGAACTTGCCAGGGAAACTTTTCGTATTAAAGACTTAGATTTCTATTACAATTGCCTTCTACAAGACAAGAACGGGATTTCCTAAGGCTGAGACAAAGAAAGTGAGCGGAAATCGACCTGGAATTCTATGGGACTGATGACCTGTCTCAAAGAAATTGGACTGAACCTAACAAAGAAATGAGGAGTGCTCAGAATAGACTTGCTGTACACGGCTTCCATCATAAGCTGTGCGTGCGACGTGGCTTTCATGAACCTTCTGAACAGTGTGTATGCATATTATGTGCTAAACAGAGTGGCGATACCATATTAATGAATGCTCTAAGAGAACTCTTTCCTTATTAGATTACTCGAAAATGGAATGCATATTTGTGCGCAGTTCCTTTATTATTAAAATCATTACATTGAGAAAGTATGTGCTGGAATATGTAACTTTCAGTATCGATGATTAAGCCTCCTCCTGCGAGATGGCATATTTCTGTAACGCGTCACAGGAGTTTAATTTAAGAATAGTCAAATGCACGGCTTCTGTGATTAACGAAAAGTAATCTACAGAGTTTAATGCAATTAAATTATGATTATTATAATAGTCTATCACACAAATCCTTTCTTGAATCGCTTGAATAGGATACGAGAAATTAAAAAAAGGATAATGTTTTGAAATTTCGTAATGACGTCATCTTGAATGTTTGAACACAATTAAATATGGTATTTATTATTATTTATTCATTATTATTCCATTTTCAGTGTTGCTTTAGCAAACGAAAGTTTGATGCTTTTCAGTCGGTCTACACGATTGTACCCAATTAGATGGGTTATTCCTTAATCCTAAAAAATAAAACATGACATTAATAAATACACCTGGATGACCAGTTTTGATCGTCAAGCGATCATCATCAGAACCATTACACTTAGGCTACACAATTTTTGTCAGAAAGAATGGGTGAAAATATTTACAATATGTACACTTCTTTAGTTACGGTATTAGTTGAGATAGTTCAACTCATCAATATTTGTTAGTTATAGTCTATGTGATGTTTTGTTTAAATACGGAAAGTGGTGATTGACCTCCAAACTTGCTTGTTTAGAGTGAATATGTGATTGTAGTTAAATGGTCAATTCAGGTTGTATTGTACAGGCTACTTATCTGATTGAGTCTTGCGTGTCCTGGTGAGAGCAGTTGTCTTCGTCACTATCTACACTCAACTGAGGGAGCATTCTGTGTGCCAGGGTCTCTTATATATCTGGTTATTTCCCTTCTTGCATACCTAAGTTTCTGTGCTCGTCGTACAAATGTGACTGTATGTGGCCAAGTCCAGTCTCCATAATGTGGTGTATGTTAATCCAGGATAATCTTCATCTATTAAAGACCTGGTTTCAATTCTCGCCACGCATAAGCGCTTCCCGGTCTAATGAGAATGTCCAGGTACCTTTAATATTGCCGTTAATACCGGCCTCGGTTTATTGAAGAAAAAGATACATCGTACATCCTGATCCAATAATATGGTATGTCTCTGTACTAAGCTCTGAATAAAGATCTTAGCATTATTGCTCTCGGGTGATTTTAAATATATGATAATCACGTTACCGAAGAGTTGTTCTTGTGTTTCTCGATATTATTAACGTCGCATATTGTACTTAGTTAATAGTCCTCTGTCACCATACAAAATTTCAGTTTGATTGCTTAAATAGTTCCGAAGATATTATGAACTGGTGAAATACAGTATGTTGTATGGACGTCATGTTGGATTGTTAGGATATCATATATATTATTTCAGTAGTATAGATCCCTCCTGCGCGCTCACAAGCGACAAATCATGACAAATGAGTATTCAAATGAAAGAGAATAGACATTGATGATGATGATGATGATGATGATTATTGAGTCTTCAGGCTTTTGACTGGTTTGATGCAGCTCTCCATGCCTACCTGTCCTGAGCTAAACGCTTCATCTCTACATAGCTACCACGCCCTACATCCGAGGCAATCTGTTTAACATATTCTAACCTTGATCTACCCCTACAGTTCTTGCCCTCGACCCTTCCTTCCATAACTAAGCTTGCTATTCCTGGGTGTCCTACTAACCTATCTCTTCTCTTCATTAGCAGTCGCCAGAAACATCTCTCCTCTCCCACTCGTCTTAATACCTCTCCGTTTGTAACCCTATCTACCCATCTGATCTTCATCATTCTCCTGTAACACCACATTTCAAAAGCTTCAATTCCCCTCTTTTCTGCTGCACCAATAGTCCAAGTTTCACTTCCATATAGCGCCACGCTCCAGACAAAGGCTTTCAAAAATGACTTCCTAATGCCTAAATCTATATTCGATGTCAACAGATTCCTTTTTTGTAGAAATGCTTTCCTTGCCTGAGCCAACCTACTTTTTATATCATCTTTGCTTCGTCCATCACTGGTTATTCTGCTTCCTAAGTAACAGAAGTCTCCTACTTCCTTCAGCTTTTCACCTGCCAATTTGATCTCCATAGAGTTTTCTGATTTATTTCGGCTGCATTCCAGTATTTTTGTTTTACATTTATTAATTTTCATCATGAATTCTTTCCGTAAGACGGAGTCCATACCAGTCAAAAACTCATTCAAACCCTCAGGCTTGTCGGCCAAGTTGACGATGTCATCAGCAAATCTCAGAGTTGAAATTATTTCTCCTTGAATCTTCACTCCCACTTTAAATTTTTCTCCAATTTCCTTCATTGCTTGTTCAATGTAAAGATTGAAAAGTATGGGTGATAAGTTGCAGCCTTGCCTTACACCTTTCTGAATACCAGTTTCTCTCTCATGTCTTTCAGCTCGAATGACTGCTGTCTGGTTTCTGTATAGATTGTATACCACCCTCCTATCCCTGTACTTTATTCCAATAGATTTCAAAATGTCAAACAATTTAGTCCAATCAACGTTATCAAAAGCCTTTTCTAAGTCTACAAAAGCCATGAACGTTCTCTTATCTTTCCTTACTCTACCTTCCAAAATCAGCCTAAGACTTAGTACAGCTTCTCTTCTTCCTACATTTCTCCTGAAACCAAACTGGTCTTCACCCAACTCCGATTCTATCTGGCTTTCAATCCTCTTGTAAATTATTCTAGACAGGATCTTTGAAGCATGTGTAACCAAGCTGATTGTACGGTAATCTTCACATCTGTCATCTCCCACTTTCTTTGGTATAGAGATGATAACATTCTTCTTGAAATCAGGGAGTACCTCACCTGTCTCATAAATCCTACACACCAAGTGAAATAACCTGATCAGACCTTCATCTCCTATGCAGCGTAGCAACTCAATCGGTATATCATCTATGCCTGGTGCTTTGTTCCTGCTTAAGTCTTCCAATGCTCTGTAAAATTCAGATCTCAATATTAAATCTCCTTTTTCATCCTCATCAATTTCCTCCTCCCTTTCCATTACACGATTCTCAATCTCCTTTCCCTTATACAAGCACTCAATGTAAGATTTCCATCTCTCAACCTTTTCTTACCTACCTGTTACAGGCTTTCCATTTGTGTCCTTAATATTACAGCACTTAGTCTTATTTTCCCCAAAAGTATTCTTAATCCTTCGATAAGCTGTGTCTACTTTTCCCAATTTCAGACAATTTTCTATACCTGCACATTTCTCTTTCAACCATTCTTCTTTCACTTCCTTGCACTTCTTGTTGACCTCATTTCTCAGACGTCTGTATTCTGCTTTCCCCTGTTCATCTCTTACATTCTTGTATTTCCGCCTGTCATCCATCAATTCTAGTATATCCTGAGTGATTCACGGTTTTCTACCTATTCTTTCTTTCCTACCAATGTTTTCTTCTGCGGATTTTGTTATTTCATTCTTCAAAAGTGCCCATTCGTCTGCAATTGAAGTTTGTTTAGGGTTTTTCATTAGTCCTTCCTTTATACTCTTCTTGAATATTTCGTTTACATCCTTTACTTTCAGTCTGTCTATTGCCCACATTTTTGGCTTTTGACTTTTCTTCAGTTTCTTCAACTTTAATCTGCATTTCATTACAACCAGATTTTGGTCAGAGTTTATGTCAGCACCAGGATATGTTTTACAATCCAAAATCTGGTTTCGAAACCTCCGCTTGACCATAATGAAGTCGATTTGGTAACGCCCTGTATCTCCTGGTCTCATCCATGTGTATATTCTTCTATTGTGGTTATTGAATAAGGTGTTAGCTATGACCAACTCATGCTCGGTGCAGAATTCCATCCGCCTGCTTCCTCGATCATTCCTTTCACCTAATCCGAAATCTCCTATCTTCCCTTCTCTCCCTTTTCCTACCACAGCGTTCCAATCTCCCATTTCTATAACATTTTCATCACCCTTGATATACCTCAGAATTTCATCTATTTCTTCGTAGACCTTTTCAACATCCTCATCATCAGCTTGACTGGTAGGCATATAGACTTGTACCACTGTGGAGCAGGTAGGTTTAGTATTGATTTTTGCTACAATAATCCGTTCACTATATTGCTCATAATATTCCACCCGCTGTCCAAGTTTCCTACTCAATATGAGACCAACCCCTGCTTGGCCATTGTTTGATTTAGTGCTAATTACCCTATAGTCTCCTGACCAAAAGTCCTGATCTTCCTGCCAGCGCATTTCACTAATCCCAACCAAATCCACCGGGTGAGTTAGCCGTGATCGTTACGGCATGACTGCTGGCAGTCGCTCACATCCGGGAGGCGAGGAGGTTCGAATCCCCCCGCCGGCAACCTTGAAGATGGTCTTCTGTGGTTTCCCATCTTCCTTCCAGGCAAATGCCGGGGTTGATCCCTCACTATAGGCCACAGCCGCTACCTTCCAACTCCTCGTCCTTACATTCCAACTTTCCTCCCCAACGGTACTTGTAGCTCACCCATTGGGTGTCCGTCTCGAAGCAGCTACAAAACTGGCGAGCCGAACATGTCCTCGGACACTCCCGGCACTAAAAGCCATACGCTAAAAAAAAACTCAACCTATCCATGTCCCTTTCTAAGTTTTCTAACCTTCCACTTCCTAGCAGTCTTCTAACATTCCACGCTCCGATCCGTAGAATATCATATTTCCTCTTTGTCACTTCTGTGATGTTAACCTCCTCTCGAGTAGTCCCCACCCGGAGATCCGAACGGGGGACTAGTTTACCTCCGGATTGAAATTTTACTAGGGAGGAGGCCATCATCACATGTAATTATGCATAGAGAGGTGCATATCCTCGGGAAAAGCATTACGGCTGTAGTTTCCCATTGCTTTCAGCCGTGCAGCAGAACGCAGTGTAGCCATTAGTTGGCTTATATTATCAATATCTTCACCGTCTATAAGACTAGTAAAGTATTGATTTATTCTGAAAGGCTGCTACTCCCTTTCAGAATAAGTAAAGAGCAATTCTACTAACAAAGATACTAACCTTCTACTACCAATTAAATACCAAAATTCTACTAACGAAAACAATACTAAAGTTCCACCAACAACAAATACTACCACTAAAACATTCTGTCACCAGGCACACTCACATGCACCCTCACACATCACAGTCTAATGAAACAATGAACTATAACTAATAAATAATGCAACTGCCACCAGACACACTCACATACCACAGTCTAATAGAACAATGACATATATCTAATAAACAAACTAACTACATACTTACAACTAAAACTAACTACATACTTACTGTACTGTAATTTGAATTGACAATATTTACAAAATGCAATTTAGATAGAAGAAAATACTTACAAAACGTTATTTATAAATAAATATATATATATATATATAAATTACATATAAACTTTTGAACCGATGGTGGTTTTGGGGTCTGGGGGATGTGCTAGTGATCACCAATATATCACCTTCCGGATTCTACGAGCTCAGCAGCCTCAGAGGCACGACACATTGAAGACAACATGTTGGAATGCATCGCGCATCCCCGAGGAGAAATTTGCCGCTGTACTCGAGTCAGTACAGACAGGAACTACCGTAGTAACATGATTCAGGAATTAGATCTAAGAGTTTCTCTAGAGGAACAGGTAGGGGTCCCTATGCGTCTCTTGCACCTAGCCTGCGAAGCGTCAATGCCCCGGAAGCGTCTTCGAGACAATAGACGTCCAGCTTATTGGTGGACTGACGAAATAGCTAATCTTCGAAGAACTTGTCTCCAAGAAGAGCCCAGCGTTCAAGACATCGACCAGAGGCTGATTTGAGATCCGCTGAGCACCTTGCAGCTAAGAGAACCCTTAAAAATGCCATCAGAAGAAGTAAGACTCTCATGTGGCAGTTGTTAGTTAAAGAAGTAGTAGTAGATCTTTGGGGATTAGGCTACCAAATTGTCACCAAGAAACTCGGCACCATGTCAAATTCAACGCTGGATGCACGGACGATGGAATTGTAGACGAGCTTTTCCCTACTCAAACTCGTACTTGAGCCGGAATTCATACCTCTATTTACCATAAGTGAACTGAAGGAAGCAGTAGGCTCCCTTCGGAATAAGAAGGTTCCAGGCCCTGACGGGATACCTGCGGAAGCTATGAAACTAGCTGTCGAGGTTTGTCCACAGCTAGCCTACTGCTTGAAATGTACAACTGTTGTCTGAAAGCAGGTGTATTTAGTGTCCGTTGGAACCTGGCTCGACTAGTGCTGATTTAAAAAAGTACGAGCCTTACAGTAGTCGCATATGATGTGTAACATCTGACATAGAAGAAACCTCACGTGAAATTGTTGATACACCGGTATTTTATACTATTATTGGCACTAATATTAATCTATTAGCATTGACGAATTGCACTCCAAATTCATAAATATCCATAATTTATTTAAAAAGTGACTTAAAAGATTAACGAAGTGTGCGATTTGCTGATACTGTTGCTGTAGGAAAATCCGCTCCATATTGCTGTCCACTTCACATTTTGGCCACTGTGTCGCCTTGTCATTTTAACATTCGGAGATATTTCCTTTATCATTTTGCATGGATTTCAGAAACAGTAAATCAAAGTAATGAGTAGGGCCTACTCAAATCGTATAATTTCATAAATATCGAATAGCCGGTGAGTGTTATGTTATGATAATCCAATTTTCAGTGATTGCCTTCTTAAGTTAGGAAACGTAGAACTTGGAATTCTAACTGAAACGTAAATAATGTTCTATAAACATTTAGTTGAAATAAAAACATAACAACCTTTCTCCTTAAGTCTCTCATCATAAACCTAATGGGGAAAGTGTGGTTTATGAACATGCGAGATTTCCCGCACGGGTCCTCTTAGTATTATAAACCAGCACATACGACGTGTACTAAAAGCTATTTTAGTAGTCTATATATCACGTGGAATACTTTTAATATATTATTTTAATTCCAATTGTAACACTTCCTATTTTCTCAACAGATTATGTAAAAATGATATGAATATCTATGACTTTTGTCATTATTTTAGATTTTCCCGTATTGATTAATATATATTACATCAATATCCACTTTACAATATAAAAATGTTTTTACACGATGTCCTTACACTATTCGATACATGTTTCGGCTCTGTGAGCCTTCTTCAGTCGAAACACATCAATGATTTTCATATGTCAGTCTATGTGATGGTCTTGTTAAAAAACTTTAAAAAATATTTTCACAATCGTCAAAGTTATTTAAAAAATGGACATAAAATACTTAAAGAATTCGATTATGTGCAGAAGTGCAGGACATAAGCCCTTCGTCGTTGGAATCACAACTTTGACGATTGTAAATTCGACTGAAGAAGGCTCACAGAGCCGAAACCGGGTGAGTTAGCCGAGGGCGTTGCGGCATGATTGTTGGCAGTCGCTCACATCCGGGAGGCGAGGAGGTTCGAATACCCCCGCCGGCAACCTTGAAGATGGTCTTCTGTGGTTTCCCATCTTCCTTCCAGGCAAATGCTGGGGTTGGTCCCTAACTATAGGCCACAGCCGCTACCTTCCAACTCCTCGACCCTCCCATCCCACATTCCTCCCCTACGGTACTTGTAGCTCACCCATTGGGTGTCCGTCTCGAAGCAGCTACAAAACTGGCGAGCCGAACATGTCCTCGGACACTCCCGGCACTAAAAGCCATACGCAAAAAAAAGCTTAAAAAACAGAGCCGAAACAAGTATCGAATAGTGTAAGGACATCGTATAAAAACATTTTTGTATTGTAAAGTGGTGTAAAGGGATATTGATGTAATTTAAAAATGATATGTCAAAACGGCAGAGGACCAGGGGCGGCCTGTGAGGTAGTGCCGGTTTGCCATGGCACCACCAATGAGCCCTCTCCATAACATTTTGTATTAAATTGAAATGTCAAGGAAATGGCAAGCATACCTTACTCTGCATTCATTTGAACGAGCGCGCGAACTTGCATTCGCTCTAGCGGCGCTTTCCTGAATGCGCGAGACACGGCCTCCACCCGGCTCCACCTCCGAAAATAACACGGAGGAAAGAATAAGAGGAGATGCCCTGAGCTCGTTTGAGTGAAGCCAAGTGCTGCAACCAAAGTGGGCGTAACCTTAACTCGTATTCGGTGTTCTGTGACTTGCATGGGGCATTGTGCATGGCTAAACCTTATTTTGGCCCTGGTTTTTATCGCGCTCCGGTTATGCAACTTTGGAAACGTAATAACAGTAGTGGTAAGTTATTTAAAAAAAAATCTTCAATTCTAATCTCAGCATGTGTAGGCCTACCCTATATACCAAAAAAATAAAAATCATTCCTCTGCAAATCCCAAATTATCGAACGGCTGTCGGTCAATAATTACGGTAGGCCTACGTAATTAATCAATTCGAGGCTAATCGTCAAGTTTCTACCCCCCACAAAGAAAGTACCGTACGGTACCGAAACGTATAGGCTATACGTATTTTTGTGCAAATATGCGTCCTTTTTTAATTGTTCTGTTTATTAATTTTGAGGTTCGTAGGCTATTCTTGAATATCAAAATGTGTACGACCAATGAGTGAAAGTGGCTGTGCTCGAAATTAGGCCTAAAAACTGATGAATGCATCAACACCAATAAGAACATAAAACTCAATTTGGTGTAAATACCGTAATTAGTTCGGCATCATTAATTCCCAAGATGTTCCTTCTTTGGTATAACTCGTATCTTCAGACACCTGTATTCAATTTAATCAGTGTTTCAGCGTATTATTACGTTTTGCCGGTTCTTCCTTACAAAACTAGCCTCGCAAAGGTGCTCTATTTAAATTGGCTTTTAAAACGATAACGCAGATTATTTGTGCCAAGTACCGTGAAGTACAGAGTGTATTCTGCCTATCCAAGAAAAAATCTTGACTTGTCATTGCAGTTTTATGTCACTAAAATCCATTACTAGTTCGAGTGGTTTACGGCTTTAAGCATAGGGACAGCCATTTTCTTGCAACCAAAGTGGGCGAGTCGTTTGGCTTCAGCAGCTTGCGCTAGGCAGCACGGCGAAGGCATCTCCTTCCTTTCTTTCCTCCATGGAAAATAAGCCTCAGTACCAATAGAGGCTAGTTTGGCTTTGCATGTGTTGTATTCTGTTGGGCAACAGATTACCTTTAGGTGGAGCACGGCCGTGGGTGGAGCCAACAGCCGCGTGGTGCATTCACCAGAGTGCAGCATGTAGGCGCAAGCTAGATCTGATTGAAGAGATTTATATTTCAACCACCAGAATACAACGTATGGCAGCACAATGCAAAGGGTGCAGCTCCAGGGTTCCCAATTTAATGCTTTGTCACAATATCTGGTGACTATCAAATATATACAAGATGCTTTTAGTTCTTTCTTGTTAGACATTTAGCGACTTTTTCACACTCATATTGGTGGCAGGAATAATTAGCCTACTTTCGATTTTGGCAAAAAATGAAAGTAGACTTATGAGATCAACACAGGGCGAAAAAAGTGTGTGTGTATGTGTGTGTGTGTGTGTGTGTATGTGTGTGTGTGAGTCTGTGTGTGTGTGTGTCTGTGTGTGTGTGAGTGTGTGTATTCTGAATGTCTGTCCCCCCCCCCCCCACCCCCCTATCAATTCAAACACGGTGAATGCGAATTGAACGAAATTTGTTACAAAGGTAGCACTAGCAAAGGACACCTCAGTGTCATGTTTTATATCGCCGCCATCTTGACGGAAACGTAATGGCGGCCACACAAATGTTCAAAGCTTAAATCAAATTACGACTAACCTAATCATCCGATCTCTACCAAATTTCGCAACAACATACCTTTATGAGGGAAGCATCCTTTGATTAAACCAATAGGTCATCGGCGTAATAGTTTGCGGATGGCGGCCATCTTTGTGTGAATATCGATTCCCCCTATTAATTCGAACACGGTGCAACCGAATGGAACGAAATTTGGTACATAGGTAGTACTAACAAAAGGTACCTCAGTGTCATGTTTTATATCGCCGCCATCGTGACGTAAACGTAATGGCGGCCACACAAATGTTCAAAGCTTAAATCATATTACGATTAACCTAATCATCCGATCTCTACCAAATTTTGCAACAACATACGCTTATAGAGGAAGCATCCTTCGACCAAATAAATAGGTCATTAGCCTAATAGTTTGCGGATGGCGGCCATCTTTGTGTGAAAATCAATCCTCCCTATTAATTCAAACACGGTGAAACCGAATGGAACGAAATTTGGTACAGAGGTAGCACTAGCAAAGGGCACCTCAGTGTCATGTTTTATATCGCCGCCATCTTGACTGAAACGTAATGGTGGCCACACGAATGTTCAAAGCTTAAATCAAATTACGATTTACCTAATCATCCGATCTCTACCAAATTTTGCAACTACATACCTTTATGGAGGGGGCATCCTTTGATCAATGTAATAGGTCATCAGCGTAATAGTTTGCGGATGACGGCCATCTTTGTGTGAAAATCGATTCCCCCTATTAATTCGAACACGGTGCAACCGAATGGAACGAAATTTGATACAGAGGTAGTACTAACACAAGGCACCTCAGTGTCATGTTTTATATCGCCGCCATCTTGACGGAAACGTAATGGCGGCCACACAAATGTTCAAAGCTTAAATCAAATTACGACAAACCTAATCATCCGATCTCTACCAAATTTTGCAACAACATACCTTTATTGGGGGAGCATCCTTTGACCAAATTAATAGGTCATCAACGTAATAGTTTGCGGATGGCGGCCACCTTTGTGTGAAAATCGATTCCCCCTATAAATTCGAACACGGTGCAACCGAATGGAACGAAATTTGGTACAGAGGTAGTACTAACAAAAGGCACCTCAGTGTCATGTTTTATATCGCCGCCATCTTGACGGAAACGTAATGGCGGCCACACAAATGTTCAAAGCTTAAATCAAATTACGATTAACCTAATCATCCAATCTCTACCAAATTTTGCAACAACATACCCATATAGAAGAATCATCCTTTGACCAAATGAATAGGTCATTAGCCTAATAGTTTGCGGATGGCGGCCATCTTTGTGTGAAAATCAATCCCCCTATTAATTCAAACACGGTGCAACCGAATGGAACGAAATTTGGTACAGATATAGCACAAGCAAAGGGCATCTCAGTGTCATGATTAATATCGCCGCCATATTGACATAAACGTAATGGCGGCCACACAAATGTTTAAAGCTTAAATCAAATTACGACTAAATTAACCATCCGATCTCTACCAAACTTTGCAACAACATACCTTTATGGAGGGAGCATCCTTTGACCAATCTAATAGGTCATTAGCCTAATAGTTTGCGGATGGCGGCCATCTTTATGTCAAAATTGATTCCCCCTATTAATTCGAACACGGTGGAACCGAATGAACGAAATTTGGTACAGAGGTAGCACTAGCAAAGGGCACCTCAGTGTCATGTTTTATATCACCGCTATCTTGACGGAAACGTAATCGTGGCCACAATAATGTTAAAAGCTAAAATGTAATTACGACCAACCTAATAATCTAGTCTCTACCAAATTTTGCAACACCATATCTTTATGTGGGAAACATATTCTGACCAAACTGCAAGAACATCAGCCCAATAGTTTGCAGATGGTGGCCAAGTATGTGTGCAAATCGATTCCCCCTATCAATTCAAACACGGTGAAACCGAATTGAACGAAATTTGGTACTGAGGTAGCACTAGCAAAGGGCACCTCATATTCATGTTTAATATCCCTATAGCACGTTGTATTTCAACAAGCTACTACAACCAAAATTCAATCATACTCCTTGAAAAGGACAAAGAGTTATAACAATACCCATGCATTTAGGAGAAAGTAGGCTATATGTTCTTTACTGAACATCTTGTTTTTTCTCTATTTATAATGTAACAATCCGGACTTTTTGCAGTAAGTGTTGATTTCTTTCGTTGGTTTAAGTTGGCAACACAGTTACGCCTACCAGAACCTAAATACAAATTCTCAGGTGTGTTAACTTTTCTGGTGGCATTACAAGTGTTTAACAGAAGCGTCCTTAAGTTATTTTTGTGTTTAATTATATCGGGTGCAGCGGATATCCTTACCAAGTTTATATTATGTAAGGTACTGTAGTCTTGACGGTGAGGCATTCAGTTCATTTCATTTTACCTGTTTATTTCGCGGTGGCGGCTGAAATTGTCTCAAAGTTGTATTGCGCATCTTGTACAATTACACAGTTAACTTAGACCTATAGCATAACATATGCAGCGTCTATACTTGCAACGTTCAAACGATTTGATTGTAAATATTGAATTTGCTATCACCACCAAAATAATTATCACAATTCGCTGACTGCGGTTATCGAAAATTAACTTTTAAACTTAAACTGTGGTTATATTGTAATTGGACAGTAAATTTCAGGCGAAAGCATTTTTTGGACCACGTACACATGTCATTGTTTTGAGGAAAATTGATGCAAAGTTCACGTTTACTGATGTAATTAACGACAGATAAAAGGTAGGTAACACATATCCCAGTTATTTACTAATGATGTTTCCATTCCAACAATAACTCTTGGCTTCGACTTCGGCCAAGCAAGTAACACCATCTCGTGACCAGAATTAGCAACATGGCCTCCATCATCTGTGAATACAGGTCTTTGTTTACATTGAGTACAGTCGTAGCGTCATTGGCGAAATTGTCTCCGAAACTCAGGAAATTGTTATTTGTTCGGTTATTAATTGTAGTTCCCGTTCAAATCGTGATCATGTACTGGGTGTAAGATTTTTCTGGATATGAAAGTCGTCAGAAACCAGTGTGATTTGACGAGATCTACAGTAGATAGGAGCGAAGGAGGGCCTTGTGGATATCCAGAATTAATAGGAAAGACTTGCTAGAGTAGGATGTTTAGGACTACAACAAAGTTTGCAGTCGCCACTTCATTTCAGGTCGATGTTAGGCCCCTTAAAACATCAATTATCATCATCATCATCATCATCATCATTTCAGGTAATGCACCGTATGTAGATGGGTGGTATTCTGTTCAGTAGTGGTCCCTTTGTTTCATGATTTATAGCCTCTATCTGTTTCCTCTTATGCTCTCCAGCTGCTCTTCACGATGAGAATTATCCGGATCGGGCTCCAAGCCTGAATTTGGGTTATGAATCCAAATCTGCGCCTGATCCAAGTCGCTATCAGCGACATAAGGGCAGAAATTCGAAGCGGCCAAGAGACTGAAGATGTTTGTGACAAGTCTATTGCTGATGGTGCCAATCATGATTCTGCTGCTCAGTCTGCATCAGCATTAGATGCGTTAGACTTAGGTGATGACACTCCCATTGATTGCGCTCCTGATAATCTTGAATGTGACTCTGAGAGTGTTGAAAGTGCCAAGCAGGTTATCAGAGTCCGAAAATCAAGAGCAGAGCAGTATGGCAGAAATTGAGCGAGAGTTGAAGAAAAACAACACCAAGAACTTTTACAGAACGTTTAAAGAAGAACTGATGAGCTATAAGGCACCCACGCTATGCTTTAAACGACCATATGGGAGCCTGGAAAGAAACAACAAAGAAAACTGTAAACTTTTGGCAGATCACTTCAAGGATCTTCTAAATTGTGAGCCCCCTCCTGACCAACTCACTTTTGAAACATCAGAATCAAATCCAGATTCAAAACCTCCAACAATAGAAGAAGTTGTGCAAACAATACTTGAGTTAAATACTGACAAAGCTCCAGGGGAAGATGGAATGGTATAATTGCCTAAATGTGGAAATTAGGTGGAAGAATTCTCACTCAGAAAATCCATAAAAGTTTTGTAGATATTTGGACTAATGAAACAATTCCAGAAGTTTGGAAGTGTGAAATAATCCACCCATTGCATAAGAAAGGGGGCAAGACTGGCATTAATAACTACAGAGGTATTTCTCTACCAACTGTCACTTACAAAAATTTTCCAAAATTCTACTCAAGGGACTTGAAGTGCAAACTGATCATGTAATTGGAAAATATCAGGCTGGGTTCAGGAAAGGTAGGTCTTGCACAGAACAGATTCATAACCTTACGAACATCCTACAAATTCGTAAAGGAAGGCAAACGGTGATTACTTTTGTAGACTTCAAAAAGGCCTATGACTCGATAGACATATCGACTCTCGTTCGTGTTCTGGAAGAATTCAAATTAGACAGGAAAACTAAAGAATTAATCAAGCAAACACTAACAGGCCCCACTTGGGGGAATTATCTGAACCATTTGATGTTAAAACAGGAGTCCGACAAGGAGATGGGTTGTCACCTCTATTGTTTAATCTTATTCTAGAAAATGTAATTAGAACCTGGGTGAAAAAGTTAAAGGAATAACCCTTGGCAGACTACGTGATAACAAAATTCATTTACGGTGCTTGGCCTTCGCTGATGATCTCGCAATCTTGTCCAATAACAAACAGAAAGCGATTGCCTCATCTCCTCAACTCCAGATCTCATACCAGAAAACACACTACAGGGAGGGATCTCTTCGGCACCTAGATGGACTACCAATGACAACCAAATTCGGCAAAATATCTCAAGTGTCTAAATTCAAATACCTAGGAGAAGTCATCCAACCTTCCGGAATGAATCGTGAAGCAAACAAAGAAAGGATCTCTAAACTGCAAAGAGCTTACAGACTCTCTTGGAACAGATATAATAAAAAATCAATATCCAAAAATGCAAAATTACGGTATTGCAACACTGTAATCAAGCCTGAAGCACTATATGCTTCTGAAACGCTGATTATTGGGGGCAGATCATTAATTAGAGATGTGGAAAAGCAAGAAAGAAAAATCCTAAGAAAATTTTTGGACCAGTCTGTACAGGGAAATCTGGATGAAAAGAAAATCCCAAGACTTATACCAGCACTCGGAGAAAATCTCAAATGCATTTAGAAAAAGACGATTGAATTTTTACGGGCATATCCTCAGGATGGGCAATCTGTGACTGACCAAAAGGATTCTTAACCTTGCCCTGTCAATGAAAGTTAAAAATACCTGGCTGCTTGAAGTTGGAAAAGATCTTCAGGAAATAGACATTACAGATGACATTGTACTAGACAGAGCTAAGTTCAGAGAATTAGTCGATAATCACCGCTTTGCAGACCATCGAAGCACTATCACCAACAAAACCTGGTCAGAAGATCGCAAGAGAAGCCACAGCGAGAAGATGAGATTTTGGGAGAAGAGAAAGGCAATGCCATCAGCAAAATAAGTTCAATCGCGCTCCTTAGTCGGGCATGACGAGGAAAGAAGAAGAAAATATAGCTGCATATAAAATGAAATCATGGGATTTAAAAACAATTAGATCCTTACAACTAAGAGGATGCATCCAAAACATTACAAACTGCCTATGTTTACATCACATTCCGTTTCATTTTGGTCGAGCAGATCCACTCCACACAATTTAACTTTCTCCTTATATCTTTCCAAATCGAAATGACTCAATTTGGATTGGTAATTAGGAGGAATGAAAGCCATAATAGGAGTCTAAGAAAGCACGCACAACAAGAGTTCAACCACACACAACACCGGTAAACACACGAAGGATGTACTCACAGATGGCGGACGCTATGTTGATGGTCTCGGACGAGAGATGGCGCCACGACCGCGGTTGCGTCATCGGCCCCGAATCGCCCCAAGTCGAAGCCGAGAATACAATGGAAATCTTGTCCTGGAACAAAGAGAACGATACCTTCAAACTACTATCCAGGAATACAAGGTCCAATTGAACAACTATACATTGTAGTGATGTTTCAGGAGGAATAGTAAATATTTTAGGAGGTGGTAGTATAGATGAATTGCAATTTTAAACAAGTAGTTCTGTGAAGAACTATGCAGCCTATTTTCATATATCCTACTTATGTTAACTGCCACTATCAACATACACAATTTCAGTTTGATTGCTGTAATAGATTCGTAGATATTGAGAACCGACTAAATATTTCGGATGGTCGCCATGTTGGATTTTATATATGTAGGTCTTAGAGTTATATACTGTTACATGCAGATTATTGTGAACGTGTAGTATTCAAACTTCAATCGCATAATTAGGACACAAGAAAAAACAAGGAGATTTTAAAATTTTTCACAGCTGCCATCTTGAGGTTATGGAAACAATTGAAATAAATTAGATGCCAGTGGATTAACATTCGTATAAGGATTTACTGTACCAAGTTTCACTGCACGCGGATGGTTAAATTGCGAGAAACGTCCATGTGAATATTTATAATTCGCGTCACCGCCATGTTGGATTTGTGATCACCAGGTTATTTAAAGTCCTATAGGTGAACTTAAGTTCATAGCCCCTATGAACGTTAAAAAATGCAGTTTGATTGCTAAAATAGATTCGTAGATATTCAGTATCGTCTAAATATTTCGGATGGTCGCCATGTTGGATTGTTAAATGTATAGGCCATAGAGTCATGTACCATTAAAGGAAAATTATTGCGTAGGTTCATTATTCAAACTTTCACTTCGATCGCATGACTACATCACAATAAATAAAATCTTAATTTTAAAATTCGCACTGCCGCCATCTTGAGGTTATGTAAACAATTGAACTAAATTAGATACCAGTGGATTACAATGTGTATAAATATTTCCTGTGCCAGGTTTCAGAGCGCTTGGAACATTAAATCGCGAGAAAGGTCTATTTAAAATTTTCAAATTCGCTTGGCCGCCATGTTCGTTTTGTAGTTAACCGGTTTTTGAAAGTCTTATAGATGGACTTCTAGTAGTGCCCTTTATCTCCGTACAAAATTTCAGGGTTTTACCGCTAATAGTTTCAGAGATATAGAATGCCGGTGAAATATTTCGCACATCCGCCATCTTGTGATTATGTAAACAATTCAACGAAGTTAGATGTCGGTGCATTACAATGTATATAAACATATACTGTACCAAGTTTCATTGCGTTTGGTTGGTCAAATCGCGAGAAACGTCTATTTAAAAGTCGCAAATTCGCTTGGCCGCCATGTTGGTTTTGTAGTTACCAGGTTTTCAAAAGTCATATAAGTGAACTTATAGTAGTTCCCTCTATCACCATAGAAAATGTCAGGGTAATATCGGTAATAGTTTCGGAAATATTGAATGCTGGTGAAATATTTCGCACAGCCGCCATGTTGGATTGGTGAGTCGTAACAAAATTTGAAGGGCACGGTCGAGGTCGCCGGGAATAGTGCTATGAACTTTCCGAGTTTCATTAAAATCGCTCCAGCCGTTTAGATTTTATTAGGGGGGGACACACACACGAATCACACACACACACACGCACACACACACGGACAAAAGGTGATCTCATAAGCCTATTTTTTCAAAATTGAAAATAGGCTAAAAATCCATATAACATGTGTCCCATTTTTATTGCGTACACAGATACAGATGGTAGTGTTTAACCCAAACAAATGTAAAGCCAAGCAAATGAGGACGTTCAAAGTTTTAAAAGTTTCAAAAAATACATCACCAATGCATTTTTCACTTCTCACCCCGAGTTGCTCTTCGGAGGGAGTCTTGGGGTTCATTGATGAGGGCTGCACTATGCATAATCCGAACGACCAACTCTGCTCTTGTGTTAACTTTTTCAGTTAGACTTCGCTTTTCAACCAACCCCACAGGCAAAAATCCAAAAGGGTAAAGGTCCGGGGACCTTGGTGGCCAAGAAACGTGCCCATATCTCCCTATCCATCTTCCGAGGAATGTTAGGTTTAGATGTTGTATCACCAGACGACTAGAATGTGCAGGAGCCCCGTCATGCTGGAAGAACATACGCATTCCTGTAGACAAAGGAATCTCTTCCAATAATGCTGGAAGTTCATTTCCAAGAAAGTGTAGATAATGGGGTCCTGTTAGACGATGCGGTAACACAACAGGCCCAATCAACTGATTGTCAATCAACCCACACCACACATTTAGAGAGAAGCGTTCCTGAAAATGTTTGTGCACAATGGCATATGGGTTCATTACGAGTATTATTGATGCCGTCACGAATGAACGTAGCTTCATCAGTGAAGATTACAAATGCGATTACTTGGCAATTTGCACGTATCCAACGACAAAATTCCAGTCTATCTGCATCTCCTGCTCGAAGGTGTTGAACGGGCTGGTAATGACACGGATACAACCACTGCCATCGCAATGTCCAGGCCGCAAGGTTCCTGTAGTGACGTCACGCTTAGGGCCGGTACAGCCGCCGTAGCAAGTCAGACGGCTCCTTTCACAAGCAGTCATTCCAAAGCGAATATAAATTCATATTTATAGGAAAATTTTAATACTATTTGGAGTTCACTGGCAGTTAGATAAGTTACCACTAAATAGGTCTAATTATCGCTCCGCTAGTTCGAATCCTGCCGTTGTAGCGGGCATTTTGCGAGTAAACAATATGGTACATCGTCTGTGAACTTACTAGGACGTTGACGCACACAGACAGGGCAAAATTGCAGCATTTTGAAATCCTGTAAATGTTATATCAATAAAAAAAAAAGAGGCATTGAAACAGTTACTCAAGATGTACCACTACGCCGATAAATCGCATACGGCTAAACTCGGGATTGAAGGAAGGAAATATTCGAATATGTCAATACACAAAACAATTTGCAGGAACAGTTTGTTACGGTAATATAATAAATCTATGTACCCACAGAAACAATACATAGACAGGTTCACTTTTCTGTGCCCACTGCCAGAAAAAAAACTGAACTGAGCTTAAGTTATAACATTCGAGAAAACTACAGAATCTCTCTTGCAAGGATAAGATACCAAATTATGTTCATCTCTTATTTTGTATTTTATTTTCCTTTCTTTTAGATCCCCCACCCCTTACTGCCTTCTTGAACACTCTGCCCCCAAAATCATTATACACGGTAGCAAGATAAATATTCATTTCTAGACCTTGTTTATCAGAAATAAATCAACAGAGAAGGTAACTTCCTTTCTGGAACTCACGCACAAAAACTGCCAGTATCCTTACTCACCAGTAAAACAGAATAACATTACAAAAATACTAGCTATTCACTTCTGGACTTGCTTGAGAAAAAAGGCTAAGTAAGAAATCTGCCTTTCTTGACAGTCAGTAAAACAAAGTTATGCAAATTACTCCTCCTCTCTAAACAATACCAGCAAAATCCAGATATAAAAATATACTTTTGAATTGTTGTGTATTTATGCACTAAACAAAGTAATTGGGGCCTAAAGCCACTGTTACTTTAATGAGGATGTTCTTCAAATAAGTATCTCTTGTACAATATAACCGTTATTCCCCTTGGCCTGTCAGAGAAATAGGCCTACATGTCTACATAAATTCTAGGATATTCAACAGATCACAATCTAAACTACCTACTCGTGGCTCATGCTGCACAACGTAACCTATCTTTAACTGTAATCAATTCTCGTGTTCCCTGTAATGCACAAATCTTCTCTAGGAATTTTAAGTTTCCATTGCGTTACTGTGGATTCCACAAAAAAAAACTAATCCTATCACTGTTGTCCAACTTCATTTCTTCTCACAAAAATGAGTGACGTCCACAAAACAGGATATTCTTCGAATAAACATAATTAAGTATAAAAACACTATGTCCCCCTTGGCCTCCTGTCAGAAAAATAAGGTTCAAGAACCACTTCTTCGCATAAAATTGTATGTACCAATTCACTGCGGTACTACTTGACCACCAGAAAAATGTTAACCGTTAATTTCAGTAATTAAAAAAGTTGTGCTTAAAATTTTATATAAAGGAATACCTCTCCAAATGTTTTACCGAATATCTAATCTAAGTGTCATAATTTCAGTCAGTATTGAGCTACTGTTCAGCCTCCGTGGCTTAGGCGGCAGCACGCCGGCCTCTCACCGCTGGGTCCGTGGTTCAAATCCCGGTCACTCCATGTGAGATCTGTGCTGGACAAAACGGAGGCAGACAGGTTTTTCTCCGGGTACTCCGGTTTTCCCTGTCAAAATTGCATTCCAGCAACACTCTCCACTATCATTTCATTTCATCTGTCATTCATTTAATCATTGCCCCAGAGGAGTGCGTCAGGCCTCGGCAGCCGGCACAGTTCATATCCTCGCCGCTAGATGGGGGCTTCATTCATTCCATTCCTGACCCGGTCTGAGACTGGAAGCAGGCTGTGGATTTCCATTTCATTGAGCTACTGTTGTGATACCAGCACTAGAGTGTAACCTCTTATGGAGTAAGCTACAGTACAGAAAAATTAATAACTAATGTAGCCTATCTATCTACTATAGGCCTACATGTCTACATAAATTCTAGGATATTCAACAGAACACATTCTAAACTACCTACTCGTGGCTCATGCTGCACAGCGTAACCTATCTTTAACTGTAATCAATTCTTGTATTCCCTGTAATGCGCAAATCTTCTCTAGGAATTTTAAGTTTCCATTGCTTTCTTAAATTTTCGTCGGCAGGAAAAAAAAAACAAGGCAGATATCCTAATCATCTCCATCATACTAGTTGCTTTCGCAACCGGTAACACAACAACTTTTCGGCATGCCAGGGACCTGCGCAGTAATAATTGTTTCAATCAACAAATAGAATATTGTATTACCATCCAAAAAGCCTGCATTAGTCGAAAATAAGCGATGCAAAGGTTCTAACTGAACCACAACATGCAACATGCCTGCAACTCAAACTTTTATAGATAGGCCTATAGGCTAATAACCTACCTCCAGAATGAATATTTGTTTCAGGAAACAAACGGAATAATCCTCATTCTGGATGACGTAAGTAGTAGCGTTCTTACGTATTGCTTTTCACTCGGACACTAATTGAAATGTATAAACATCACACAACCAACGACACACATTTAAGCAAATGGCCGTTACATCTCCCACTCTGTCGATCAGCTGATCACGTGGTAATGGCCGCTGCCTGACGGCCTGGACATTACGATGGCAGTGATACAACCCGTGCATACGTAATGTCCGCCATAGTCTTGTACATGGAACACCGATACGATCAGAAAGTCTACGTGTACCAACACACGAAACGACAACTGCTCTGGTTACATACCAACGTCTGTATCTCGGTACGTAATACGAGTAAAAATGGGACACATGTTAGGCTATATGGGATTTTTTATTGCAATTCATCTATACTACCACCTCCTAAAATATTTACTGTTCCTCCTGAAACACCCTGTATAGTGATGTTTAATTTCGCTATTGTCACCGCTTAGCAGCTAAAAGGGAAATAGAATCTTACCGTCGATAATGAAGTGTCACTTGTAATAAGCAATCGCGTTCTTAAACGATTACCTGGGGATGAAGTAGTTTACGAACGTGTAGACAGTATTGTGAGTGCGCATGCAAAAGATCAGCGTGCTTAACCTGAAGAACTTCTTAACAGTCTAACACAATCGCCCGGGAACGAGAACGTGAATGGGAACGAGAAGGAAGTTGAAATGCACGCTACCTTATGGGTCGGTTCACAATCAATCTCCGGGAACGAGAAGCTAAAAGTAGCCCAGGAAGGCCAACGGGAAACATGGTTAAGTTTCATGGTTGACGTTCTCGGAGCTTCCCGGAGCCAATCAGAAACGTTGTACCTTCACATGCACAGTACGGAAGGGGTAGCCAGCGATGTAAACATAACCTGTGAATGAGCTCTCTAACCTTGCTTCTCTAAAGCACACAATTTGTGTTGAATATAGTACATTATGCAACGAGCCTATAATGGCAATAATTAAGACACGAGTATGTTTATAATTTCCATACGAGTGTCTTGTAATCTTTCAATTCTTGCCACAAGATGGCTTCACCCAGAGAAGCCATTTGTAACTTTGAAGATACAAAAATTAAATAAAAATGAATATTCTGCCTCATAAATGGCCTTTCTTTAAAATGTAAGCAAATGACATAATTAGTACTGTAATTGAACAAATCCACCTTTTTGAAACTCTTCTTATCTCCGGGCGTGTGCAGATATTCTGAAAGGACTGGCTCGTACATAGGCCTTACCAAAACCTCCTATAAATTAATAAAGACGAAGGAAGGTTTACATGCATCTAACTAAAAAGAAACCATCCAGTTTAAATTTACTTTATATTCTGAAGCTGCATGCAAGGAATGGATAAATATAATAAAAAGAGTGACAAACAAGAAATGCAATTAAAAATATATAATATAATAATATAATAATAATAATAATAATATTTAGGCCTGTAAAGATTTCTTAGTTGGTTTTCACATTACCGGTAATGCCGTCGTCTGCCCCATATGTCCATTTCACCTCTACACCACTTTGAAGCTGGTCAGCCATGCCTTCACATTTCACGGTCCTCTTCGACGTTGCACAATTATTTGCATAGGCATCAGTCCTACTGTGATTGTGGCATAACAGCAAGAACCCAATCACACTCCGTCGAAACACGAAGCACTCAGCTCAAGAGAGAGACACTATCCAACCAGTCATCTCAATGCCCAGAGAGACAATCCCCTTGCAGCAGTGCACTCAGTCTCAATGCCACAGCTCATACCAGGAAGTCTTCTCAGAATCGCTATTGTCACATTGTTCCCAAGCCACTCCAAGCAGTCCCCTTGCTCGGCTGTCTGACACACCCTGTGCCACGCCTAAGGGCTTCTTCCCTGCTCGTACACATCCAGTAGTTCATACAAGGCCATCTTCTAACAGACACAAGTGAGCTCGTTTGTCATAGTTCTAGCCCTTTGGATAGGTAGCACCATTTGCAAGGGCACCTACTACACACATCAAAAAAAGTTTTGCATCACCTCGGTTCCCAGATCTCCGGCATATAGACGTTGACTGTGTATATTGTATCCAAGATACAGTCCCTTTGACTGTTCATAGATGTCACTAAAACTGCTCAAAGATGTAAACAACCATGCATGAGCAGGGCCTATTAGACGGAGGGGGTACGACAGCCGATCAGTTCCAGTCATTCCACCGGGACGAAGGTACGCTGCTCATGTTGTCTGTAGTTCTACCATGCCTAGAAGGTCAATACCGCAGTTCGATCGCGTCCGCATTGTTACTTTGTGTCAAGAAGGGCTCTCAACAAGGGAAGTTTCCAGGCGTCTCAGAGTGAACCAAAGCGATGTTGTTCGGACATGGAGGAGGTACAGAGATACAGGAACTGTCGATGACAGGCCTCGCTCAGGCCGCCCAAGGGCTACTACTGTAGTGGATGACCGCTACTTACGGATTGCCGCTCGGAGGAACCCTGACAGCAATGCCACCATGTTGAATAATGCGTTTCGTTCAGCCACAGGACGTCGTGTTTCAACTCAAACTGTGCGCAATAGGCTGCATGATGCGCAACTTCACTCCCGACGTCCATGGCGAGGTCCAGCTTTGCAACCCCGACACCATGCAGCGCGGTACAGATGGGCCCAACAACATGCTGAATGGACCCCACGGAATTGGCATCACGTTCTCTTCACCGATGAGTGTCGCATATGCCTTCAACCAGACAATCGTCGGAGACGTGTTTGGAGGCACCCTGGTCAGGCTGAACGTCTTAGACACACTGTCCAGCGAGTGCAGCAAGGTGGTGGTTCCCTGATGTTTTGGGGTGGCATTATGTGGGGCCGACGTACGCCACTGGTGGTCATGGAAGGCTCCGAAACGGCTTTACGATACCTGAATGACATCCTCCGACCCATAGTGCAACCATATCGGCAGAATATTGGAGAGGCATTTGTCTTCATGGACGACAATTCTCGACCTCATCGTGCACATCTTGTGAATGCGTTCCTTCAAGATAACGACATCGCTCGACTACAGTGGCCAGCATGTTCGCCAGACATGAACCCTATCGAACATGCCTGGGATATGTTGAAAAGGGCTGTTTATGGACGTCTTGACCCACCAACCACTCTGAGAGATTTACGCCGAATTGTCGTTGAGGAGTGGGACAATTTGGACCAACAGTGTCTTGATGAACTTGTGGATAGTATGCCACGGCGAATACAGGCATGCATCGATGCAAGAGGACGTGCTACTGGGTATTAGAGGTAGTGGTGTGTACTGCAATCTGGACCACAAATGCTGAAAGTCTAGCTGTATGATGGTACAACATGCAATGTGTGGGTCTCATGAGCAATAAAACGAGCTGAAATGTTGTTTGTGTTGATCTCTATTCCCTTTGTATTTAACGGTTCCGGAACTCTTGGAACCGAGGTGATGCAAAACTTTTTGTGATGTGTGTATATCTCGTGACCAGCGACAGACTTATATTTCACCAACAAATGACAGGCAATTACGTCCCCCACCATTCTCCGTACTTAAATATACCAAAACTGTACAAATGAAATATACTATATTCTCTAGAATCAAAGCAAGCTCCAGAATCTCGTCAAAAGTGACCTAAAATACATTGAATAATTAATAATAAAAAGTATATGTATATGATAATAGTAATAATAATAATAATGACACTGCGTCTACTGCAGACGTGTCCAATGAAATTGAACACGTTGCCAACACGATAACATGATATAAAGAAATAACAAACCTACGAGCCTACATTAAAACTGTCATAGGGAACTCATAAAATATAGGTTACAGTCTTAATTACCTTTATAGGCGAGTTGCATACGACTGTTTATGTTCGACGATAATTATAACTTTATGATATGTTTTAACATAAATATTCATAAATATCTATGGGATTCAGTTAATTCAGTTAGTGAACAGGGCGCGCTGACTTTGCTGACTGAACAGAGCGCGGGTCAAGGCACTCCGAAAGCAGAGACCATTCACTTTGCTTGCCAACACAGAAATATTATGGATTTTGAGCGCATGCGCGAAGGTATGCTTACCTAATTGGTCACACAACTGTTTCTTGAGCTCTGATTGGTGGGAGAAACTGTTTCATAATGAAAAATAGTGTTATAATGAGCCTCGTTATGATACAGTTTTCTGACACATAATGCTTTATATTTCGACATCGTCGAACATAAAAGTTATTATAACCCTCTGAAGCATTTCAGTTGTGTAATTGGTGTTTATTAGTGGGCGCTTGCTGATAGTTTTAATATTATTACGCTATAGCTGATTGCGCGCGCAAGTACAAGTTCACGGGAAGCTTCGCGTTCTCGTTTACGTTCTCGTTTTGGTTCACGTTCCCGGGCCAATTGCGAACCAGCCTTAACCGGGATGCCTCCACACAAGCTGAGAATGAAGAAATTCACTAAGAAATTTACTAATTTCCTACCCTCAAAAGGCGACTGTATGTGACTAGACTTATACTTAAAGAGTTACAGCGTACAGGCAACTATTATATATAGATTCCATTCAAAGTGAAACTGTTCTCATACCAAGAGTAACACTTATTCCCTCTGACATATGCATTCCTTTCAAATTTAAACGAAGACAGGGCCAAAATTTTTACAAAACTTGTCTGTATTTGCCAAAGACAGTATTAAACCATGGACATTTTTATGTCGGCCTTTCACGAGTAAGATCGTTTAACCCACTATCTGTTGCGTCACCAAGTAACGAATAATCATAAATTGTGTATTCAGAGAAATGTTCGATACCGTTATTACTACCATGGCGTAATTTAGCAAAAGTTTGACGAGGCCGGAATGTAAATTAAACTTAACAAGCGAAACTAGTAGTTCCGTGAAGAACTATACAGCCTATTATCAGATATCCTACTTATGTTAATTGCCACTATCAACATACACAATTCCAGTTTGATTGCTGTAATAGATTCGTAGATATTGAGAACCGACTAAATATTTCGGATGGTCGCCATGTTGGATTTTATATATGTAGGTCCTAGAGTTATGTACTGTTACATGCAGATTATTGTGTACGTGTAGCATTCAAACTTCAATCGCATGATTAGGACACAAGAAGTAACAACGAGATTTTAAAATTTCGCACAGCTGCCATCTTGTGGTTATGGAAACAATGGAAATAAAATAGATGCCAGTGGATTAACATTCGTATAAGGATTTACTGTACCAAGTTTCACTGCACTCGGATGGTTAAATTGCAAGAAACGTCCATGTGAATATTTATACTTCGCATCGCCGCCATGTTGGATTTGTGATCACCAGGTTATTAAAAGTCCTATAGCTGAACTTATGTTCATATCCTCCATGAACATAAAAAATCAGTTTGATTGCTATCATAGATTCGTAGATATTCAAAGCCGTGTTAATATTTCGGATGGTCGTCATGTTGGATTGTTAAATGCATAGGCCATAGAGTCATGTACAATTAAAGGAAAATTATTGTGTAGGTTCATTATTCAAACTTTCACTTCGATCGCATGATTACGACACAAGAATTAAAAACTTAATTTTAAAATTCACACAGCCGCCATCTTGAGGTTATGTAAACAATTGAACTAAATTAGATACCAGTGCATTACAATGTGTATAAACATTTCCTGTACCAAGTTTCATTGCGTTTGGAACGTTAAATCGCGAGAAAGGTCTATTTAAAATTTTCAAATTCGCTTGGCCGCCATGTTCGTTTTATAGTTAACCGGTTTTTGAAAGTCTCATGGATGAACCTCCAGTAGTTCCCTTTATCTCCGTACAAAATTTCAGGGTGATGCCACTAATAGTTTCAGAGATATACAATGACGGTGAAATATTTCGCACAGCCGCCATCTTGTGGTTATGTATACAATTGAACAAAGTTAGATGTCGGTGCATTACAATGTGTATAAACATATACTGTACCAAGTTTTATTGCGTTTGGTTGGTTAAATCGCGAGAAACGTCTATTTAAAGTCGCAAATTCGCTTGGCTGCCATGTTGGTTTGGTAGATACCAGTTTTTCAAAAGTCACATAGGTGAACTTCTAGTAGTTCCCTTTATCATCGTAAAAAATTCCAGGGTGATATCGGTAATAGCTTCGGAGATATTGAATGCTGGTGAAATATTTCGCACAGCCGCCATGTTGGATTGGTGAGATGTTAAAATTTTGAAGGGCACGGTCGGGGTCGTCCGGAATAGTGCTATGAACTTACCGAGTTTCATTGGAATCGCTCCAGCCGTTTAGACGTTATTAGGGGGGGACGACGACACACACCTTCACACACACACACACGGACAAAATGTGATCTCATAAGCCTTTTTTTTTTTTTTTTTTTTTTTTTTTTTTTTTTTTTCAAAATTGAAAATAGGCTAAAAAGTGGTTCGAATCTTCAAAGGAAAATAACATTTTAAAAAAATATAGCACGTAGATATTCTACGCGGGATATGCTACCACAGGTGAGCTACCAAACACCACGGGAGTTAAATTACTTGACCGTGAAGGGCATACATAACCCATACATTCGATGTTGATGATTCATAAGGAGCTATCTACTGAGTTCCCTGTACTTGTGGCAAGGTTTACATCGGGCAGACTTCGAGAAAAATATGCACTCGCATTAAGGAGCATAATAGATGTATCAGGCTCAATCAACCGGATAAATACCGGGTGAGTTAGCCGTGGTCATTACGGCATGACTGCTGGCAGTCGCTCACATCCGGGAGGCGAGGAGGTTCGAATCCCCCCGCCGGCAACCTTGAAGATGGTCTTCTGTGGTTTCCCATCTTCCTTCCAGGCAAATGCCGGGGTTGGTCCCTAACTATAGGCCACAGCCGCTACCTTCCAACTCCTCGTCCTTACATCCCAACTTTCCTCCCCAACGGTACTTGTAGCTCACCCATTGGGTGTCCGTCTCGAAGCAGATACCACACTGGTGAGCCGAACATGTCCTCGGACACTCCCGGCAATAAAAGCCATACGCTAAATAAAAAAAAGCCGGATAAATCAGCTGTTGCTGAACATGCATTAACACCTGGCCATGATGTAATGTTCCAAGGAGTGGATGTTCTTGCCCGTATAAAGCAATATCGTCCCAGAATCATCAGGGAGGCGGTTGAAATACGTAAACACCCAGATAATTTCAACCGCGACACCGGCTACAATCTCAGTGAATCCTGGCTACCTGTTATCAGAACCCTGAGAAAGTAATACACTGCTGCTTTCCGTTGTCCCTAACATGGGGCTATAAAGGCGTCCATCTTTGGGCACCTTTTATATGTTCTTTGTTGCTTTCTCTTAGCAATCATTTGTCGTATTTCAGATTATTCCTGACGAAGAAAGACAAGGTTTCTTTCGAAACGCGTCGAATTTTAATATAATAAAACACGGCATAAGCCCAAAATTCAACATTATGAATAGTAACCCGGGCCGTGAAAGTCTAAATGATAATACTATGTGATATTGTTACCATGCAACTCCGTGTACTTGGGCGTATGTGAGTGTACTATATAGAATATGCCTGATAACCTGTGTTATAGTGATGGCTACTAGCGTGTGCATTTGTAATTGGGGCGAGGATTTGGGTAGAAGACGACCTTAACGTTAACTATTAAGAACTGGCGTGAAAAAATATCACACGAGGACTGGCCTCGGGTCATTTTGACCCATGGTGTGTCACTCCCTTTATGTTTTAGCGGATTCGGCGGCGTAGTTGGTAGCATGCTGAGCTTCTATGCCCAAGACCGCGGGTTCAAACCCGGCCGAAGTCGTCGGATTTTTAAGAGCGTTAAAAATCCCTCAGTATGCCTTCCTTCGGAGGGGAAGTAAAGCCGGCGGTCCCATGTCATAGATTTATGGCATGTTAAAGAACCTTCCACTAATTACAACCCTGTGAAACTAAATTATAGGTTACATTTAAACAACGCTCTTAGGTTCCTAGTATCGTCGCCAGGAGCCGACTGCGGAAGCGTCTAGTAGTCAATTTATGAACTAGTAGTCGTTTACGGTGGCGTTTGGCGGCAAAAGTAGGAACTACTTGAAAAATTCAATGTCTGCAGGACTTGCTTGAATTAAAAACAGATAACACACACTAATACAGTCATCACAATTAACACCGGTTATCAGACAGATTCTACACACACCCAAAGTACACGGGGCTACATGACCGCGTTGTCGCAGCCCCTAAACTGAGGAACCAACGAACCATCCCTTTTTGTCGTAGTCGTACGTATTTTAATGAAGTAATTTTACACCTGGTGTCTTCCTATGAACTATTCCCAATATAAATTGTGGTTTATTTATATTTTTCAAATTTAACATGCAGAGAAATGGCAATAATTTCGCAACAGTATAATTGGCCTTGATACTGGCGGCAATGCAGTCATCTCATTTCTTTTGAACAAAGGAGCTGATGACCAAGGTGTCCCTAGACCCTAAACATGGATGAACAAGAACGTGAGCTATGTGATTGTGCGGCACCAAAATAGGTGGATCTTCCCCCTTATTTCTGACAGATTGTCCTGACTAACGTACTGTAAGTCAAAAATTGTCACGGGAGGACTGGCGCCATGGGTAAATCTGACCCGACCGTAAATAATATAGAAATAACTTGAGTGTTTAAAAGGCTATGGACATGTTTCTTTAGCAGCGTGAAGTTCAAGGCTAGGAAGAAAGGTACAGTAAGCGACAGGAAATAAGGGAGACCCAGCTTAACAGAGCAAAAAACAAGATGTTCAGTAAATAACATATAGCCTACTTTCTCCTAAATGCATGGGTTTAGTTATAACTCTTTGTCCTCTTCAAGGAGTATAATTGAATGTTGGTTGTAGTAGCTTGTTGAAATACAACGTGCTATACGGATATTATACGATTCATTGATTGAATCCTCACCTGAATGATATATACACACACTAATACAGCAATCACAATAACACGGGTTATGAGACAAAATTCAACACTCACCCAAGTACACGGGACTAAATGACCATGATGTCCATGCATCTCAAATGAAACAGCAGCAACAACAGCTTCTTACCCAAATCCTGCCTCGTATAAAGGTACACACACTAGTAAGCCTACAAACCTCACAGTGACACAGGTTATCAGACAACTTCTACACACACCCAAGTACACGGGGCTACAAGACCATGATGCCGCAAAAACCCTAAAGAATCAACAACAAAAATAACAACAATGGACTCAAACCGCGGATCAAGGACAAAGAATTTAAATAGCTCTAGTCGAGTGTTGAAATGTGTGGTTTTGTGAGTACAGCATATTATATAATCTTTTCGATTGCAAATACACACAATATATGCTTAACATTATAACGTGTGAGTAGTGAGTAGTGTGAGTAGTTATGAACCAATAATTTAAAAAAAAAACGAAGTAAAAATAGACGAAACAACGGGGATTTGAACCACGGAACGCTTCATAATGAAGCAAGTTCGCTACCACTACTCAATGAATGCGGTACAAGATAAAAATGTAAATAACTTCTTTAGTACGAATGTATCATATTTTGTGTTGTAATCAACGATTTCATTAGCGTTTTTCGGTGCTTCTATAAACCATTTGATACTAAATATGTATTATTTTGTTCAGTACATTCCTAAAAGGATATAAACTTACGCAGTTACAAATTTAAATGGATTTACGAGCACAAATAGCGGCCATTTTGTGTACGACCCACAATCATATGGCATGGTCAATCAGACCTGTTAAGTCACTTCTACGGTTACATATTCTATTATAACAGGCTAATATCCTACCGGTCACCTCCTTGAGGACAGTTTAAACCTCCATATGTACGATAAGCTGAATTGTTGAGATCAGGCCTTGTTGAATCGTAAGTTATGGTTGGGCTATAATACTTGCATGATTCATACATCCACCATCCTGAAACTATTAGGTGGATGACCTTGTAGTTTGGACAAAAGACGTTTCACACATTGAGGTATATTGATGCAAAATTTAGTAGAGATCGGATGATTAGGTTAGTCGTAATTTGATTTAAGCTTTGAACATTTGGGTGGCCGCCATTACGTTTCCGTCAAGATGGCGGCGATATAATACATGACACTGAGGTGCCCTTTGCTAGCGCTACCTGTGTACCAAATTTCGTTCAATTTGGTTTCACCGTGTTCGAATTGATAGGGGGGGACAGACATTCAGAGTACACACACTCACACACACACACACAAACTCACACACAGACAGACACACAATTTTGGCCCTGTGTAGATCTCATAAGTCTACTTTCATTTTTTGCAAAAATCGAAAGTAGGCTAAAAAGGCCAATATTCATTCGATAGTTAAATATGCTACACATATTGTTGACAAATGCTGCACATATCCCCGTATTGGTATGCTTCCTGGCAACCAGAAAAAACTTAAATAACATAAAATGTGTAATTATAACATACCAATACGGGGATATGTGCAGCATTTGTCAACAATATT
Source organism: Meconema thalassinum (assembly GCA_946902985.2). Taxonomy (NCBI): domain Eukaryota; kingdom Metazoa; phylum Arthropoda; class Insecta; order Orthoptera; family Tettigoniidae; genus Meconema; species Meconema thalassinum. The sequence goes on along the minus strand of OX336390.1, from coordinate 137,709,823 downwards.
TGTAGCATATTTAACAATCAAATGAATATTGGCCTTTTTTTTCCTCTGTTAAGCTGGGTCTCGCCCCTTAAGCCATGCGCCAGTCCTCGCGGTTTAAGTAAGTTACCTTCCAATCATTACTCTGGAGTGAAAGTACGTACATAATGGGAAACTTCTGGGAAGGCTGAGGTAGGAATTGAACCTATCTCTTTTCAGTTCTCTTTAACGAGGCTGAATGAACCCCGTTGCTTCTTCATATAAAAATTCAATTTCGTGGCAGAGCCGGGAATTGAATCCAAACCTCTGAGGTAAGAAAGAACAGAATCGATGGCAGGTTCATCCAAGTTGCTGTTGTTGATTCATTTAGGGACATTGCGGCATCGTGATCATGTAGCCCCGTGTACTTGGATGTGTGTGGAATCTGTCTGATAACCTCTGTTACGTTTGTAGTAGTGTGTGTATTTGTAATTAAGGCTTTGTTGTGACTTATTTTAGGGGCTGCGACGTTGCAGTCATATAGCCCCGTGTATTTGGGTGTGTGTAATTTGTGTGATAACCTGTTTTATATTTATGGCTTGACTAGTGTATTTATTTGTAAATTGAGGTAGGATTAGGAGGGAGGTGGCAGAACCATCCCAGCATTTGCCTAGAAACCTCCTCTGCTTAGTTTTGCCTCACGAGGCTGAGTGTGCCCCGTTCCAGCCCTCACTGGAGAGTTATAATTTTTTGGCAGAGTGTGGGTAATCAAGGCTCAGATATTTAAATTAGCTGAAGTAGACATGGGAAACCACGGAAAACTATCTCAATGACAGTGAGGCGAGGTGGAAATTTAACTCATCTCCTCTCAGTTTTGCCTTACAGGCCCATGACCAGCATTAAATTCCTTGGCCGTGCCGGGAATCGAACCCAGAGCCTTTGGATCCCAGGTTTCAATATATACTCTAAGACCACAAGAAATGGCGGCACATATATATCAACTAATGAATTATTTGTATCTGTTGAAGGCGTAGTAAAAGCAGCGTCAATATGGAAACTTGATCACTATTACATACACGTGACATGCTTTACTGTACAAGCTAAAGCAACTCCCGTTAATATTGTTAGGACGACAATAAATGGCGATAGTGCGTTTAACGTATTGCCATATAACTGAGTAACAAATCTTTCAAAACAGGGTGATATCAACCCGTGCATAACAAAAGCGGTACACAATGACATGCAGGGGTGTGCACATTATACTAGATCAGGGCCATCCAGACAGCGCTCCCCGAGCGCTAGCACTCCGGCCGCGCTCTAAGTCAGTGCTCCGAGCACTTTGTTGGAATGTAGTTTCAGAAGTGGTGGGAGGAGCTTGGCTGGCTGAGCGCGGTGAAGTGTGCAGCCGATCCATCAGTCGCTAGTCTAGCCCAATGCGCTTTGTTGACAGCGTGTAAGTAAATCAGTTTCGCAGTGGTCATGACTGAACAGCATACAAAAAAAAGGAGTGGTGAAGCAGTAGTCTTTAAAGCAGAATGGGAAATTTCATTTTTCTGTACAGTTTATAAAGGGCATGCCAAATGTTTAGTGTGCAACAGAGATGTAATGTGTTAAAAAGAACACGATTTGTTGTTGAATTTTGCTCTCTATGTTCACATTTCAGTTTGGAATAAATCACATTATTCTTTACTTAACACTTGTGTTCGTTTCCTGCACTTCCATACATTGGAGTACCATTCGATTTGAATATGCGGTATATTTGTTATGGAAAAATAGCAATATTAATATATCAACAATCCCACAAGAGCCGTCGGCCGCACGACTGTTCGTACGTATCTAGTCAGCGTGGTCCGAACATCGTCCGTCTCCTCGCTGCCACAGTGTAGTGGTGGTAGGGGAAGGAGCGCTAGTCTGACTGCCCAGTGCTCCCCGAGCGCAGCCGCGCTCCCAGAGTGCTATGACTGGATGGCCCTGTACAAGATGAATCAGCTGCCCCTAATAATATTGTTTTATGCAGCCCAACTAGCGTTGTAAAATTAAGAAGAGGTGTAAGGCAAGGTTGTCCTCTATCACCATATATTTTTAATATCTATCTAGAAGCTGCAGTAAATGCATTAAAAGAGAAAACAAAAGGATTAAAATTTAATGGAGTACAGGTTCATAGCATTCGCTTTGCAGATGATATTGCATTTTTAGCAAACTCTGCATGTGAAATGAATAGAATGTTAAAAGTTTTTCAGAAATCCTTAGGGAAATTCGGGCTAAGAGTTAATTCTCGGAAGATAAAAGGAAACAACCAATTTTAGCTAATATAATGTTAATTTTTTTTTTTTGGTCGTGTGGCCTCCTGAGAGGCCGAGTGCAGGTCTTTCTATTCGACGCCCGTGGGCGACCTGCGCGTCGGGATGAGAGATGGAATGGATGAAGATGAATGAAACTGGGCAAGGATGTGGAAGGAAGCGGCCGTGGCCTGTCAGAAGGTACTGTCCCAGCATTTTCCTGGTGTTGAAAATGGGAAACCACGGAAAACCATTTCCTAGGACTGCCGACGGTGGGGCTCGAACCCACGCGTCTACCGAGTTAGCAGAGAGCTTGGCCCCTTGACCTAACGCAGCGCTTTAGCCCGCGTAGCCACTACTGTCGGTAATGTTAAATGATAGTGCCATTGAACAAGTAACGGAATTTTGCTATTTGGGAAGTGTAGTTAATTATGACTACAGATGCATCTCAGAAATTAAGAAAAGAATAGTGTTGGCGAAGAAAGCCTTTCAAAATAAGAAGAATTTGCTGCTCAATGAGCACCTTAACTTGAAGATAAGGAAGTCGTTTCTCAAGACCTTTGTTTGGAGTGTGTTGACCTATGGTTGTGAAACAAGGACACTTGCAAAAAGAGAAGAATCAAAACCTGAGGCAGCTGAAATGTGGTTTTGGAGACGAATGACCCGAACAAGCTGGATGGAAAGAAAGACAAATTAGCTTGTTGAACTCCATCAAGAAAAGGAAAGTAAAATTCATGGGACACATACTCAGACATGACACTCTCCTCCAGGTAATTTTTGAAGGAAAAATTTTGGGGAAGAAACTAAGGGGACGACCAAGACAATCGTATCTTAAGAACATTGTCAATGTGACTCGTATGTCAATATGAAGAGGACTGCTGAAGACCGTAAGAAGTGGCTGCAACGACAAGACTTTTCACCTTTAGAAGCTGATGATGACCTAGCGTTGTAATCAGGAAGGTCGACATTTCTCTGCAGCATCCCGTATGGTACTAATGCACTGCAAGCACATCGTGCAAGCGATACTGAACACTATTTTTTTCCCCTCGATGTGACTACCGACTAATACGAGGGGTAAATAATAGTGCTCAGTGTCGTTTGCATTATATACTTGCAGTGCATTAGTACTATACGTCATGCAAGCGGAGACATACATTGACCTTCCTCACATCACACGTTAGTTGGGCTGCATTAAACAATATTATTAGGGGCAGCTGAATCACCCGGCATAAGACTCAGAGAGAGCATTAATAGCAGTCACAATATTATTGAACAAAAATCCTTTTTCGACTCACTTGTGACAACATTTGTAACCTACTTAGTAAGGGATTTTCCCTCTAGGGGTCTTTAAATGTTCCGCAAGGTATTTGGAAATTGGTGATTCAGTGATATAGCTGAGCTGGGTCTGTTTACTCTTTCTCTTGTAACTTTGAGGTATACGCTCTTAATCAGACGTTTTTAACAGACGATCCAATGTCAGAGATATTTACTTTGACTTACGAGCGTTACCCGAAACATACTGCCAAGTTCACAAAATCAGATGCAGCCATAACTAAAGCCCTGCGCATTTTTTTTCGCCATGCGGATATAGTTTGCTTGACTGTGCGGATTGCGGATAAGCTGCGGATAATGTTTGGAGAAAATCTGCGGATAGTGTTTAGAATACAATCCGAACTTGTTTAATATCATTATTAGAACCCGGATGTTTATGACATCATATTCTTTCGTAATGTTTTTTTTTATGACAAAATAATGTAAAATGATGATTATTTTCAGCTAATCTCATTAAAATTATGTCATAAAGCATAATTAACACACCAAACAGGAAAGGGTTGCAATTATGGCTGCATAACAATCATTTTATGCATATCACATGACATACATAGCCTAGGGAAAAGACTTTTTCCTCTGATGTCTAAATATGTCACTTCAGTAATGTATGCTTGATCTAATTAAAAATATGATTGTAATAACAAACGTGCGAAAGCGGAAGAAAGTCGTGCGGATGTGGAGCGGTTGCGGATAACAGTTGTGCGGATGTGGAGCGGTTGCGGATAACAGTTGTGCGGATGTGGAGCGGTTGCGGATAACAGTTGTGCGGATGCGGGGTGGATGCGGATAACAGTCATGCGGATGCGGGGTGGATGCGGATAACAGTTGTGCGGATGCGGGGTGGATGCGGATAACAGTTGTGCGGATGCGGGGCGGATGCGGATAACAGTCATGCGGATGCGGGGTGGATGCGGATAACAGTTGTGCGGATGCGGGGTGGATGCGGATAACAGTTGTGCGGATGTGGAGCGGATGCGGATAACAGTTGTGCGGAAGCGGGGTGGATGCGGATAACAGTTGTGCGGATGCGGGGTGGATGCGGATAACAGTCATGCGGATGTGGAACGGATGCGGATAACAGTCATGCGGATGCGGGGTGGATGCGGATAGCAGTCATGCGGATGTGGAGCGGATGCGGATAACAGTCATGCGGATGCGGATAACAGTCATGCGGATGCGGGGTGGATGCGGATAACAGTCGTGCGGAAGCGGGGTGGAAGCGGATAACAGTTGTGCGGATGTGGAGCGGATGCGGATAACAGTCGTGCGGATGTGGAGCGGATGCGGATAACAGTTTTGCGGATGTGGAGTGGATGCGGATAACAGTCATGCGGATGTGGAGCGGATGCGGATAACAGTTGTGCGGATGTGGAGCGGATGCGGATAACAGTCATGCGGATGCGGGGTGGATGCGGATAACAGTCATGCGGATGTGGAGCGGATGCGGATAACAGTTGTGCGGATGTGGAGCGGTTGCGGATAACAGTTGTGCGGATGCGGGGTGGATGCGGATAACAGTCATGCGGAAGCGGGGTGGATGCGGATAGCAGTCATGCGGATGCGGGGTGGATGCGGATATTAGTTGTGCGGATGCGGGGTGGATGCGGATAACAGTCATGCGGATGCGGGGCGGATGCGGATAGCAGTCATGCGGATGCGGGGTGGATGCGGATAACAGTCATGCGGATGCGGGGCGGATGCGGATAACAGTTGTGCGGATGTGGAGCGGATGCGGATAACAGTCATGCGGATGCGGGGTGGATGCGGATAACAGTCATGCGGAAGCGGGGTGGATGCGGATAACAGTCGTGCGGATGTGGAGCGGATGCGGATAACAGTTGTGCGGATGTGGAGCGGATGCGGATAACAGTCATGCGGATGCGGGGTGGATGCGGATAACAGTCATGCGGATGTGGAGCGGATGCGGATAACAGTTGTGCGGATGTGGAGCGGTTGCGGATAACAGTTGTGCGGATGCGGGGTGGATGCGGATAACAGTCATGCGGATGCGGGGCGGAAGCGTATAACGTTTTGTTTATCTGCACAGGGTCCTAGCCATAACCCCAATATTCAATGTATTTAAAGTTACGACCTGTTGACTGACCGCGGGTGCTAAAACGCTACCTAGTGCCTCGCAAGTATCGGGAGAACGTGGGTTGGAACCCCACCTCGGTTGTCCTGAAAATGGTTTTCCGTGGTTTCCCATTTTCACCCCCAGGCAAACGCCGGGACGGTTCCTTTCAACAAGTCTACGGTCGACTTCCGTCCAAAATCCCTTCCCTGGCCTTAACTTAATTAGACCCAAGTTAGCGGTCGTTTGGGCGATCGACCTGTCACCATCCCCAGTTGTATCTGCTAACAAAGGATATACAGCTCCAAGACAGTGTTCTTAGGGTGGTAGAAAGAATGATCCTCACAGAGTTCCTGGGTGAAGCCAAGCCTGGAGAATAAGTGATTTAAAAAAAGAATCACGAGCCTTACTGTAGTCGCATATGATGTGTAACATGTGACAAGTTATCCTACATTCCAAATAGGGCTCTGCCTTCTTAACAGTGAACTCTGTTGTTCTTTGAAATACCTACTTGTAAAATTCCAGTGCCAAATCCTTTCAGCAAATATGATATATTGAATATTTTCACACCATAGAACGACAACTTGAAGATGATTTATTGTAGACGTGTCGGTCTACTAACCCCAAGATTGCCGGTTCGCTCCTGGCCGTGGTAAGTGATTTTTGAAATGCGGCAAAAATACGATACGCATGTCATACGATGTTGGCATGTCAAAGAACCCATTTGAATTCAGTACGCCGAGTTCATAATGGCAAAATTAATCTCGGGAGTTTCCGCCAAGACAAAGTTCCTCATTTCTTTACTAGAAAGCGCTAGTGTTCAAGGAGCTTAGATATCTAACATCTAACCTCCTTGACTTGCATAGTCAAGGAACAATGAAATTCGACATGCAAGCTACCCTCTGGGTGTCAAATAGCAAAGCTTGCACAAGGCACCCGAGGCCATACGATATTATTATTGCAGGAATACCTTTAATGGGGCCCCCAAACCTTGAAGTATGCGATATACATTCTACATAGTGCTGTATTTTGGCCGACAGTACCTCGAGTGCTTACATTAAATAAAGATACAGGAAAAGTATAAAGATTTAATAAATCATAATTGTGATCATCAAATATGATATAATGAATATTTGCACACCAAAGAACAATAATTTGAAGATGATTTAAAGTAGGAATATCTTTAATGGGGCCTCCAAACCTTGAAGTAAACCGTATGCGATATTCATTCCACGTAGCCACATGGCCGACAGTACGCCGTGGTACCAATCTCTGCCACCGCGCGCGCTCATTATTTCCGTGGCATTTCCGTCCCATTTCCGTTTCATTTCTTCAAAATCACCCCTACAAAAAATATACAGCAGTACCAACCTCCGCCACCACGCGCGCTCGTTGTTTCTATTTCATTTTCGTCCCATTTCCGTTTCATTTTTCAAAATCATCCCCACAACAAATATACAGCATTCGAGTGGAAAGATGTTACACATCAAAAATCGCCCCCTTTGCCAAAACACCATAAATACAGTATATCAATGCCTGAAATTCAAAAGTGCTTAACTATGAAATATATCATGATTTTCAAAGATGTAGATGCGTCTGTATAGCAAAGGAGTTAGTCACAATATAGTTCAGCGTGGGGGAAGAGATGATGGAAGCATGGAGCTATGGAGAGAATTATACTGATGGACAATGCTTCTGCAAGACATGGGAAGTGTCCGGAATTAAATTGGAAGCAGTGAGATGTGACGTAAAGTAATTATTCTGTCGAGGAGCACAACACAAGTTATGGTTAGGAATTCTCCAACAGCATTGCGCTATCATCGCATTATCATCAGCTAAATTTAATCCTAGGTCTGATTATGTTCTGCCAGCTCTGGAAGCCAGGATTTGATTCTAATTTCAGAAATTTGAAACTATGAAGTCGGCCTTTTTATTTATTGATAGCTTCACGCCTTCTTTGATATCTGCATATTACACACATCTAAATAAGTAAAGTATAATCCAGAATCTGTTGTGTTAAGGCACAACCGATATCATATTATTTAATGTGAAACTCAGAGCAATTAATACAGCATAAAGAGTACACTCCTCCGTAACATTGTACCTAGCATGAGTTGTTGTTGTTGTTGTTGATGATGATGAAATGTATCTCCGTGTACTTGCGTGCTTGTAGAAGTTGTCTGATAACCTGTGTCACGTCACTGTGATGTCTGTACTAGTCTGCGTACTTGTAATCGAGATAGGATTTGGGTAGAAAGGGCCGTGGCCTCTGCGAGGCATTTTCCTGGAGTAGAAGTGGTAAACTACGGAAAATCACTTTCACTATCGCCGTCATTATCATCAGCTAAATTGAATCCCAGGGCTGGTTATGCTGTGCCAGCTATGGAAACCAGGATTTGATTCTAAAAATAATAGGAAAATTTAAATTTGAAAATTGACGTAGGTATCAAACCCGTCTCTTCTCAGTTTTGCCTCAAAGGGCTGAGTGCACCTCGTCTAGCCCTAAGACCAGAATTGAATATATTGGGATTCGAACCCGGGCCTCCATGGTGACAGCCAAGAATGCTAGTCACTACCCAACGAGGCAGACAAGGACCTAGTATGAAGATACAGTGGTCGGCCATATTATTATACTCAGAAAGAAAATAAAGTATTTAGTAACTTTTTGGCTAGAAAAAATATATTTCCGGTAAATGTTAGAGCATTTTCTTAGCACGATATATCTTCATACAAGCCTTAATATATTGACGACTAATTCAATAACTTTGAAAGAATAATAAAATTTCCGCCTTTCAATACTATTTATTGCTAATTACTTACAGGGACATGTTTCGAGGGCTAACACTCCCCCTTCCTCAGCCTGTCCAACAAAACTTCAAAGTATTGAAAGGCGGACATTTTATTATTCATTCAAAGTTATAGTTACGTCAATTCGGACCTGAATAATCGACATTATGACTAATTCAATGGAATTTTATGAGAACTTGAAATGGCAGCTGTGCAACATTTTTATAATTTGGTATTTCTACCAACCTACCATGATTAGGACACGACAAATAAAAACGAGATTTTAAATTTTTTCACAGCCGTCATATTAAGTTCCCATAAAATTCCATATTTCTACCAACCTACCTTGATTAGGACTTGAGAAATAATAACAAGATGTTCAGTAAAGAACATATAGCCTACTTTCTCCTAAATGTATGAGTATAGTTATAACTCGTTGTTATTATCAAAGAGTATAATAGAACTATTCTTTGTTGAAGACCTTAGAAACGATTTACCTCTACCAAACGCCACAACCTAGATAAAAACTGCTACCATCATTGAAGAAAGAAAGATAAGAAGTATATCAAGAATGTTATGGATCTGGAGACATAATCGACCGGACTGGCTGCGTGGCTCAGCGGTAACGTTCTCGCTTGCTGGGCCCTAGGTTGCAGGTTCGTATCCTGGCGCAGTCAGCTGGCATTTGAGGGTGCACAAATGCGAGTGAACCGTGTCAGTACATTTACTGACACGTTAAAGATCCCCTTCGGCCCAATTTTCCGGCGCAGTCAGCTGGCATTTGAGGGTGCACAAATGCGAGGGAGCCGTGTCAGTACATTTACTGGCACGTTAAAGATCCCCTTCGGGCCAAAATTCCGGCACCCCGGTGTCTCTAAAAGCAGCAGTAGTTAAAAGGGATGTAAAACCAATAACATTATTATTATTATTATTATTATTATTATTATTACATATATGACCTGCCGTGGGCAACATCCAACTTTGAGTTGAGGCATGTCTTTACACGTCTGGTTGTGCATGGCTTTCACAACCCTAATTGAATTAACAAATCTTTCCATGACCCTACAGAGACGTGTGTATCCAAACTATGTGGATATTTTCGATTGCTATTTGCCTGAAATAAAAGTAGTAATTAATAACCTGAACTAACATCAACGGCTTCAATTCAGTTACTATGCGAAATCGTTTTGTTCTTTACTTCAAATAACATTTTCAAGTAACGCAAAATAGACTGTTACAAAGCCTTTAAAATAAAAAGTAAAAATGTATCGTAGTATCATCTTGTCATTCTTCAAATTCGATGCGCATAGAATGCCAATGGTATATTAATCAATGGAGCCCCACGTAGACTAGTTGTGACATCTAGTGCTGAAATATCGAACAATATAATCCTAACAGTGCGAGTGCATTCTAGCGGCCAGAAGAAGAAACTTTTCAATAAAATCTGGAAGTTAATAAGTACCTTTTTGGCAGCTAGATGTCTCGAGTAAATCTGCTGGCGAATTATGTTTTAATTAAATATATATTTTACACCATAATATGCACAATATAACGCTTAATTTTAAAACATCTGAGTCATTACAAAACAATAAACATATAACATTTCAAGCAAAAAGCCTAGCTCCGATCGGGTTTGAACCATAGGCATTAGAGCGATAGGCTAACGCTCTACCACTGAGCTAATTGTGTCAACGAATATCGTTCTTTATAAAATGACTTACATAGAACTTGTTAGCAAATAATGATTTATACTAAACGATTTCATCACTGGAGTATATTATTTATATATAAAGCATTTCATACAAAGTTTATTTATTTTGTATCAGTACGCTATATTGAATGCAATACTCAAATTAGTGAAATATAAGTCAGGCACAAGATATCCGCTGCCATCTTGTCTTATTACTGAATCAGCTCAGCTTTTTAAAATCACGTCTGCACTATAGTATTACAAAATAAACTTTTAATTTCGAACGTGCCTCTTCCTTTAGAACAGTTAAAACGATTCTCGTCTCGATAATCGGAACTGGTGGGTCCCATGATATGGATTATAAAGTTTGCATAATTCGCACGGCCGCCATCCTGAAATGGTATGGCGGACGACCTTGTAGTTTGGTCACAAGACGCATCCTATACGAAGGTATGTTGTTACCAAATTTGGTAGAGATCGGATGATTTGGTTAGTCGTTATTTGATTTTACGTTTTGAACGTTTGAGTGGCCGCCATTCAGTTTTAGTAAAGATGGCGGCGATATAAAACATGACACTGAGGTGTCCTTTACTAGTGCCACCTTTGTACCAAATTTCGTTCAATTCCCATTCACCGTGTTCGAATTGATAGGGGGGGACAGACATTCAGAGTACACACACTCACACACACACAGACACACACACACACACACACACACAGACTCACACACACACATACACACACACACACACACATACACACACACAGACAGACACACTTTTTTCGCCCTGTGTTGATCTCATAAGTCCACTTTCATTTTTTGCAAAAATCGAAAGTAGGCTAAAAACGAGATTTTAAAAAATTTGATCAGTAGCCATTTTAAGTTCCCATAAAATTCCATATTTCTTCCAACCTACCTTGATTAGGAAACGAGAAATAAAAACGAGATTTTAAAAATGTTGTACTGCCACCATTTTAAGTTCCCATAAAATATCATTGAATTAGTCGTCAATATATTGAGGCTTGTGTTAAGATATACCGTGCTAAGAAAATGCACTAACATTTACCGGAAATATTCATTTGTTGGCTAAAAAATTACCAAATACTTTATTTTCTTTCTGAGTATAATAATATGGCAGACCACTGTAAACACTCAGTATGCGACTCAACCAAACAAATTAACCTTTTAGCCAATATGATAGTGGTTTGTATTACCCACGGCATAGCCGTGATCGTTCAATAGTGCACCACTACTGCGAGGCTGTAGCATCTCCGGAGATCGGAGGATCAAATCCCGGCACTAACAGCGGCTATCCTGAGTGTGTTTTCCTCGGGTTTTCCCACCCTCCAGACAAACCTTACTTCGAATCCTAGGGCAACTACCCCATCTCTGACCCTACTACAGCTACACACACTGCTACAGTCATCTCAGAAATGCAATTATCAAACAAGCTAACACACACTCAACTACACGGAGCTGATGGCCAAGATATCCTAAGCCCCTTAAATGAACTAACAACAACAACAACAACAACAACAACAACAACGGAATTATATTATCAAAGGTTGAATCTTTCATTCTTATTTTCACATACAGTATGTTCTTGTGGAATCTGAAAACGAAATAGTATTTCTGTGTCCTTTTGATCTATGGTGCTTGCTAACAATTTTAAATATTGTAAAAATTAAATTCAAAAGTAAAAAAAGTGTATAGAAATTAAAACAAATATTTAAATATATAAACAATTAAATAATGAAATAAATATAGAAATTAATTGAAAACTATAACAAATAAAAAATTCAAGATCAGAACGTCTACAGAACGTAGAATAGTAGAATTAAATTTAGAAGCCTAAAATTATAATTAGATTCCAAAATTTAAATTGAAATTACAGTAGAAACTTAAAATTAGAATTAAAATTAGAAACCAAATATTAAATTTATAATTTGAATCCAAAAATTAAATTCATAATTAGAATCTAAAAATAAAAATTGAAAATTAGAAACTGAAAATTGGAATTGGAAACAAAATATTAAAAAAATAATTATAAACCAAAAATTAAAATGAAAATAGACACTTAAAATTAGTATTAAGATTAAAAATCAAAAAAGAAAAATTAAAAACTAGAAGCGATAAATTAAAATTAAAATTACTATCAAAAACTTATAATTAAATTAGAAACCAAAATTAGAATTAAAATGTGTAACAAAATATTATATTAGAATCCAAAAATTAAAATTGAAATCAGAAACCGAATTTAAAATAAAAATTAGAAGCCATAAATTAAAATAAAACTAGCAACTGAAAATTATAATTAAAATCCAACAATTATAATAAAATCAGAAACCAAAAATTAATATTACAAATGGAATACAAAATTTTAAAAAATAATTAGAATCCAAAAAATAAAATTTTAATTAGAATCCAAAAATTAAAATTGCAATTAAAAGCCGAAAATTAGATTAAAATTAGGAATAATAAAAATTAAATTCAGAATCCAACAATTAAAATTAAATCGGGAACCGAAAATTAAAATTATAGTTAGGGTTCAAAATAAAATGCATATAATTAGAAACCAATTATTAAAAATGAAAAGAAAAATCAAAAACACACTGATGCTGAAATCAATCGTTGAAAATGGGGATGGATAAGACATCCTTCAAAACAGGATGGAGCAAAAAGAAGAGATTAAAGCTCAAAGCCGCCTGGAGACAAGGAGATAATTCTGATCTACAGTATTGAAATGAGAGAAACTTAGGACGAAGCATAAGACCTAGCTGAAAGATGTACCGAATGAATAACTTCCCTGTATGCCCTATGCTCTACGAGCCACGAGGAGAGTCAGGAATTACGCCAAGTAAATCAAAAGAGATTGTGTATATCAAGATATCGACATAAATGGACACTAATAATAATTTGAAATGAAAATTCAAAATTGAAGAACTCGGCGTTAAAAAGGCGACAATGTTCGTATTATTATATGAAAGAAGTTTCTGAAACCTGTCAATAAAAACGTGGAAGTGAAACATGGAGAAACTTTCATTTATCTGCCTTGTAAAGTTCAGTATGGACTACACCGTGTACTACCCTTTAGCTCCAGGGGGCAGATGACCTCGCTGTTCCTCCCCTTAAAACAACAATACCAATAACTTTAGCTCCGGTATACAGATGTATTTCTGCGATTTATTTTAATACTTACAGCTCTATGAACTATTTCTGTGTTTCTTCATTAAAAGTCCAAACCAAGGGCAGTGGCAATTAAAGAATGTATTCTTAAGAAAACAATCGCTTGGCCCTGCACACGATTTGAATGTTACTAAAATTCCACGACGTGACGTCCGGAGCAGAGATCGTGACACATAGTTTGGAAACATCTGTCCTACAACATTTGTCTTAACATTATCTACATTACTAGCGCGGTTAAATACTGTTGGCGATACTAGCAGGACACAGTAGAGTCAACATTCCAAATACTGTACATTTTGTGATAAAGGTTAATGTAAGGTGCCTTCCTACATTCAGATGTGTGTGGAGGAGAGAGAAATGATTTGGTAAGTGTCAGTGTTAGTCAATAACTCAATGTTAAAAAATGTGAGGCAACACAGCAATTATCTCTGCCATGTCGGATAAATATTATTATTATTATTATTATTATTATTATTATTAATAATAATAATAAAAATTTTCAACACTCTAGTATAATTTCAAGTGGTTAAAGAAAACAAGAGAATTAATCATATAAACATTAACTGGCACTACTTCAAAAGTTCAATTCTTAGGCGAAATATCTGAGCCTTTTACTATTAACACCGGGGTCCGTCAAGGAGACAGAATATCTCCGTTACTGTTCAAACTCGTACTTGAGAAAGTAATCGGGACCTGAGAAAAGGAAATTAAAGGAATAACCCTTGGCAGACTACTTAAAGATAGAATTCACTTGCTTATGTCTGGCCTCTGCTTATGACATAGCGATCCTTTCCAATAATAGGCAAGAAGCAATTCATTTCCTTGTAAAATTACATGAAATTGCCATCAAATCGGGACTTCAAATCTCGTATGAGAACTCAGTACATGGAAGGAGCCTTACGATACTTAGATGGACAAGTGAACCAATTCAAATATTTGGTAGAAATTATTTAGCTCTCTGGTTTAAACCGCGAAGCAAATAAAGAATTTCCAATTTACAGAAAGCTTATGAGATCACCTGGAACAGGTATAATAAAAAATCAATATCTCGGAAAGCAAAACTTAGACACTATAATACTGTAATCAAACCTGATGCGTTGTATGCATCTGAAACCGTAATCATTGGCGGCGGATCTTAAAGCAGAGACATATAGAAACAAGAAAGAAAAATTATAAGAATCATTTTGGCCCAGTTTGTATAGAGGGAATTTGGAGGAAAAAATCATCCCAGGACATATATTGTTATTCTGAAAAAATCTCTCACACTTTTCGGAAAAGACGATTGAAATTCTATGGACATATTATCAGAATGAACAATAACAGACTAACTAAAAAAATGATCAACCTGTCCCTATCATTAAAAACCCAAAACAGCTGGCTTCGTGTAATTGACACAGTTCTCCAAGAAATCAACATCTCAGAAGACATTGTGCGGGACAGCTGTAAATTCGTAACCAAAATCGACAATCACCAATTTGGAGACAAACCCAACATCAGAGCCACTATAACTTGGACATAAGAACGAAGGAAGAAGCTCAGTGAGGGGATGAAGGGATTCTGGGAGGAAAAGAAGGCCAATGAACTTTGAAAAGTAGGTTTTTGTTCTTTTCGGAACATCTTGTTTTTTGTTTTTGCCTTTTGTATGATATCGTGTGTGTGTGCGTGGTAAACCAGAAATATCGCTCCTTTAGTATTCACATATTTTGTGACAAATTAAGGGGTTTAAGATAAATTTAACGACTTTTTAAACGTCGTTTTGGCTTCTTCATAACACGTTTATTTTGATCTCCAGCCATGTTTTTGCATATCTGTTCCCATATTTTCTTCATTCTCTAGATATAAAGTTTCTTATTTCCTCCGACCATAGTTGTCATTATATAGGCTCCACTTCAACCTGTTGAAAAATGTTTCTGTCTATCTTATCTTCTGTTATCCCGCTCAGGCTCAAATCTTCAGCCACTTCTTTTGCAGATCGAGAATTATAGTTTGCAGCAGAAAACTTAATTTTGACACGCATTTGATCCACGTATAAAAATCTTAAGATTCTACAAGAGTTTACCGTCATAATAATAATAATAATAATAATAATAATAATAATAATAATAATAACAATAATAATAATATATATATAGTCAAGTCAACGTCAACCCCTGGCACTATACAGGCCATGACGGGCTAAGGCCGACCAAGCGACCGCTGCCCAGCCATTTGGCCTGCAGATATTGGGGTGATGCGTGATCAGCGCGTCGGGTCCCCTCGGCCGTTAATCTTGGTATTCGTGATCGAGGCGCTGTCTCACTGTTAGACAGCTACTCAATTGTCCACGAGGCTAAGAGCACCCCGTTCCAACCCTCACGTCAGTTTTTTAAATCCCTGATGGAGCCGGGGATCGAACCCGGGGCCTCCGGGTGAGAGGCAGGCGCGCTACCCCAACACCACGGGGCCGGCACTAATATATATATATTTAGTTATTCGAGGGAAACCGTGGGTAAATCTTCAAAAGACAGATTGCAAGCTTCCTTTATACAACTGTGCAGGATTCTTACCTACTAAAAACCCACAAACCCCATACTTGGCTTAAGGCCACCCCGGAACTGCCTGTTCAGCCTTACTTCAGGGTGGAGCCACTGTTACGACCAGAGGTCTCAGTCAATTTAATTTAAGGTGATGATAATGAAATTACTCATCATCATCTACACTGTCTTCAGCAACCAATCTTCTCGGTTCGTCTTCTTTTTTTGTTTTGAGCAGCTCAGAGATGTAGACAGCAATCTGTGCCCAACTTTCTATGCTGCTGAGCATTTTATCTACCTCATTGTGTGGTGTAATGACTCCAACTTTTGTATCCAGAAGCCTTCAAAGATTTCTCCACCTCAAGCATGCTGAACGTCATCCCATTAATCATCACAATAACGACACCGTGAACACGGTGAAATTCCCATTCGATGGAGGTATGCATCATAATAACCAAGGCTAGAGAGAAACATGGTAATGTAATAATTAACCTCACCATGTTCCCTCGACAAACATGGCTTCAGTTGCTTGATGAGCCTAGCGGTCCACCTCCCACGATGTTCACGTTCCCATTCTACCTGCCATTCCAGAAGAGATCTGTCTCTTTCCTCTCTCTTCACGCGTATGTTAGAATGCTCTTCTTTGCGCAAGTATATACGGCGCCTTTTCTTGGCTAGGATGTAAACGGGTATCACCCCAGCTATTACTAGTACTGCCGATCCAGACACTGTACGATAGGCAGAAGTTATTCTGAGGGCAGCTCTTCTGTGAACAGAGGTCATCCGCTTCCTATACATCTCAGAGCCAAGAGCTACTGACCAAATCTCCGCACCATAAAGAATAACTGATTCCGCCACTCTCATGATAATAATAATAATAATAATAATAATAATAATAATAATAATAATAATAACGGGCAGGTTCGACTGAGATCCAGTAATGAAGTCTAATGTAAGATAGAACCAATAACAACAGCAATCAAAAAGAGAATATTAATATTTCATGGGCGCATCTTCTGTATGGACAGTGAACGGATCACAAAGAAAATCTGGAAATTTCTAAAATCTAAGACATCTAGAATAAAGTGGTTCCAAGAGTGTGAGAAAGATCTGAGAGAGATAGGCATTGCAAATGATAAAATAAATAACAGTTTCAGAAGGCCTGTGAAAAACCATCAGGGTTTTATAATTGATTCAGAACCCAGAAAACATACAGGACATTTATCCGAAGAATGAAAGAAAGAAAGAAAGAAAGAAAGAAAGAAAGAAAGAAAGAAAGAAACCGCTGACTAATGGGCTCGAGAAATACTGGCAGGATGTCAAAGCTGGCAAACGAACAAGATCGACTCGTTACTGAAATGTGATTGGTTGTTAACACGTAGTCCATAGAGGCTCAATTCGGATGTAAATTAATAGTATAATAATAATAATATGATGATGATAATTGTGGTTATAAGGGGCCTAACATCTAGGCTATCGGCCCAATAATAATAATAATAATTACAATAATGTTATAATTTTACGACCCTTTTAACACTTTAACACTACTGAGACTTTTAGAGACGCTGCGGTGCCAAAATATTGCTCCGAAGGGTATCTTTAACGTGCCAGTAAATCTACTGACGCGGCTCCCTCGTATTTGCGCACCCTCAAATGCCTACTGACTGCGCCATGATTCAATCCTGCAATCTTGGGTGCAGCAGGGAGAACGTTACTGCTGCGCCACGCAGCCCGTCAGTTTACGGACAGGAATCAAAATTCTCGTACGGAGGTCTGTCCTTAAACCTTTTACAGACATTGTAGTTCACCGAATTACCTACATAAGACATTAAAGTTCAAGGTATTAGTATGTGTAAACCTACCCCACAGTTATCAGATCACCAAACTAATAAAACACTATTCCTATTACAGCTAATAATGTACAGTAGCATCGTCCTGCCAAGCGAACCCCGGTCTATTGGTTTGGTGCTGTTGCTGCTCTTGATTTAATGCGAGCTAGGCGTGTGACAGCAGGGCGCTCTGGCGGTGCAATATTGGCTCTGGTGGCCACTAAATTACGGCTAACCTGTCTGCCAGTTAAATGGACCAGCTATCCCAGGAATGTCAGATACACATATCAAGCGAGAGAGCGCGCAGAACCGTGGAATGCCGTGCATATGATACATACACGCGATCACCACCAATACTCCCTAATTGTCCTCGTCATACATTATTGCTTATTGGAATTATTTATGTGCTGCACTGTGCTCTCGCCTCCACCCCCGCTATATTTCCTTGTTTAGACAACATACCCCCCTTGGCCAAACATTCTGCATGCATAACATTCACAGCTCATGATGTACAACACATTCACTTACACTCGCCACTGCACTGATTCCACTATCACACTACTGTGTATCCACATTGCTTTTGTGCGGAAATTCACCGCGAAATAGACACGAAACTTTAAAGTTGTTGTTGTTGTTGTTGTTGTTGTTGTTGTTGTTGTTAACCCTTTCACTTTCAAGCTCTCATCTGATGGATGTGTGAAAACTGTCGGACATATTTACCAAGCTGTGCACACACTTTTTCTTAAAATGAGAATGAAAGAGAGACCAATAATAGTACATTATGCAACGAACCTATAATGGCAATAATTAAGACACGAGTATGTTTATAAAACGAGCGTAGTGAGTTTTATAATTTCCATACGAGTGTCTTAATTACCATTACATGCGAGTTGCATACGACTGTTTATGTTCGAAGATAATTATAACTATTTTATGTTCGAAAATAAATATTCATAAATATCTGTCGAGATTTCACCAGTTTTATGTACTGAATAGACGCAGAGAATACCTTGTATTTGACCATGGCCTCCTGGAATACTTCACTATGACACTCGCAAAGCAGTGAAATTTAAAATAGGGGGCCATGGAAGTGATCACAGGTGCAATGCTCTCCTCGCCTAATTGGTCACACAACTGTTTCTTGAGCTCTGATTGTTGGGAGAAACTGTATCATAATGAAAACTTGTTCTGTAATGAGCCTCATTATAGTTCAGTTTTCTGACATATAATATTTACATTTAGCCACGGTCGAACATGAAGATATTAAAATAAAATATTATAAACATAGTGTATAAATCACTTGTTATTACTGAAAATAAGCCATATGATTTCAATGTTAAGAAAATACATGGAAAAATTACAAATTTCAGATTTGAAATTTTTGAGGAAATTTTGGGAAATGGAATTCACCTGTCAAGTCAACTATTCATGTTGAAAGAAACTCTATATTATTTGATAGCATGGTACACTAAATATCAAGATTCCAAAACTAGCAACGAAAACTAAGAAAAAATACATGCAGGTTGGCCACCAACCCCGACGTAAACAAGACATGAAACTCTGTGAGCACATGTTTCAGACTCTAAGAATTAATATAAATAGGCTACAGATCGTTCAAGGTTCCCGTGGAATATAAATGGGAGTTAAAATTGCCTTCTTCATATTCCATGAAAATTGCTGCCATGAAGCGTAAAAATAAAAAAATAATCAATAATAAAGGCCGGTTAACAACGGATCGTTACCCTGACAGTTTTGGCACGGACAGGGCGTAACGACAGATCGTTACCTTGAAAGTTAAAGGGTTGTTAATTCCTTATAGGGGTTTGAGACATATTTACCATCAACCCCGTGTACTCGGGTGTGTGTTAAATTTGTCTGATAATCTATGTTTCTGTGGTGACTGTAGTAGTGCGTAGTTGTGATTATATTAACGTCAGGGATATAGTAGGTGTACCGGGACTAGAAATAAGGTTCTACTTCGGCATTTGCCTAGAGAGAGTGTAGAAAAGAACGGGCAAAACCATACCCCGGATAGCGACTGTCAGCGCTGTGATTCGAAACTCCAATTTCCGGATGCAGCTTCCCATCGTGGTCGTGGTGAGCGATTTGTAACGCTCACGGCTACGCCGCGCCGCAGGGTAAACTTAAGAGGAAATACAAGTGTTGCCGGAGGACCCACAGTTATTATTTATTTAGTTTATTTAGCGTATGGTTTTTAGTGCCGGGAGTGTCCGAGAACATGTTCGGCTCGCCAGAGGCTGTAGCTGCTTCAAGCGGACACCCATAGGGTGAGCTACAAGTTCCTTTCAATTTCAAGTAGTTCCAACTTACGCTACCAGATATCACTGAAACCTAGTGGTGAACGTTGGAACTTTGATAGAGCGTTACAACGAAATCTAACCTAGAAATTTAGCTTCACACAAGTTTAGCCATAAATATATGACATGGGACCGCCGGCTTTACTTCCCCTCCAAAGGAAGGCATACTGAGGAATTTTAACGCTCTTCGGCCGGGTTTGAACCCGCGATCTTGGGCACAGCAGCTCAGCATGCTACCAACTACGCCACCGAAGCCGCTTAGGGCCGAGAGTAGTAGCTACGCTCGCTAAGGCACAACCAAGATCATGGGGCCAAGCTAGCTGCGGGCTTGATAGTCGTGGGTTTGAATCCTTTCGTCCACCGTCATTGAAATGGTTTTCCGTGGTTTCCTCATTTCCAAACCCAGGCAAATGCTAGGATGGTACCTTCTAATAGGCCACGGCCACTTCCTTCCAACTCCTGATCCAGTGTTATTAATCTCATTTTCATTAACACTCCTTTCTTGAGGGTGACGTCGGAAGGGCATCTAACCGTTGAAATCTTCCGCCACATAGAAATCCATCGCGTGCTATCCCCGACCCCATTCACACAGGAATAATATGGTATGCATAGGACGTTCCAGTGTTGCAGGAGAAGCATCATCATACAGATTGTGAAGATCAGGCTGGTGGCCAGGCATAGGATAGAAGCCTATCCCAAAATCATCATTCAACCGACATTTTAATAATTCCTCTCGAGTAGAGATTTAAAGCGGCTTCGGTGGCGTAGTTGGTAGCATGCTGAGCTTCTATGCCCAAGATAGCGGGATCAAACCCGGCCGAAGCCGTCGGATTTTTTAAGAGCGTTAAAAATCTGTCAGTATGCCTTCCTTCAGAGGGGAAGTAAAGCTGGCGGTCCCATGTCATAGATTTATGGCATATTAAAGAACCTTCCACTAATTACACCTGTGTGAAGCTAAATTGTATATATTAAGAATGTAAACAACGCTCTTAGGTTCCTACGTTCGTTGCCAAGAGCCGACTGCGATGGCGTCTAGTAGCTAAGTTCTGAACTGGGCCTAGTAGCCTACTCGTTGACGGTGGCGTTTGGCGGCAAAAGTAGGAACTATTTGAAAAATTCAAAAGTCTGCAGTCCTCACTTGTATCGAAAACAGATAACACACACCAATACAGTCATCACAATTAACACCGGTTATCAGACAAATTCTACACACGCCCAAAGTACACGGGGCTACATGACCACGTTGTCGCAGCCCCTAAACTGAGGAACCAACCAACTAGAGTTTTGGAATGTAAAATTACTTTTAGGACCATTATAAGGAGCGTGAGTGCGAGGGTGAGTCTGATGCATTCTAAGAATCTATTTCTAAAACTCACCAAAAGGGCCCCTGAATTTGGCTAAATTTCAAAATTTGCCTTGCTAAAACTAGATGCACTATCTAGGCTACCTAGGATATAGGCTACAACTTACACCAAAACCGACGTAGATAAAAGAAATTATTAAAATTCACTATATATTTTTTGTTGAGCATTCTTGGAATCATCTCATTTTTAGCCTATTTCATTAAAAAATCGACTTTTGTCAGCAGGCGCGCGTGTGTGTTTTTGTTCATCCCCTCTAAATCGACGTTAATGATATTTAATAATTTTAGTAATTCAGCCAATGGCCATTTATTTTATTTTCAGGACAGGTCAGGGAAGGGATGTAGCACGATTACCGTCGCCTCGTATTGCGGGTAAAATCGGCCACAGTTCTGGAACACGTAATGCGTCGTCCAGTAATGGTGGAGAATAATGGTAGTAGGTTAGGTGAAGTCGGGAGGATAGTCCTTCCTCCAAAGAACGCAGATGACCTCGGCCTAGGACGGTTAGCCTTACGTCCATCGTTTGGAAACAAATGGAGCATCTCATTTGCGACTACTTGAGAGTACAATGGGAAACATTATCATGGTTTAATGATAGGCAACATGGATTTCGGAAAGGCTACTCATGCAAGAGTCAGATGCTATCACTTTTTCAAGATATTAGCGAATCGTTAGACCATGGAGTTTCAGTCGACGCCGTAGTTTTAGATTTTGCGAAGACATTTGATGTCGTGCCGCATAACATGCTACTCCATAAATTAGCTTAGACGAAGATTGATGGAAGAGTAATTTTATGGATCCAAGAATTTTTGACGGGTCGTTTCCAGAAAGTGAAAGTCGAAGGCCAATTCTCGGATAAAATTACCGTAACGTCGGGTATCCCTAAGGGCAGCGTAATCGGAACTTCGTTATTTTTGGCGTTTATAAATGGTATTCGCAGTGACTGTCGATTGTTTGCGGATGATTGTGTAATATGTCGAAATATACATGGCTCACAAGACAACGCAGTACTTCAAGATGACCTGAACCTGGTCTATAAGTGGGCGATTGAAAATAAAATGTTAATAAGCACAAGAAAATGTAATCTCATAAAAATAGGCGAAGTGCCAAGGCAAGATTTTCACTATAACATTGGCTCGGAAATACTTGTAGAAGAAGATTCTTGCAAATATTTCGGCGTTCACGTAAGGACTGATATGAAATGGAGTAGTCATGTAGGATGTGTAGTTTCTAAAGCTTACAAATCCTTGCACTTTGTAATGAGGGTATTAAAAGGAAGTAGCACCTCTGCTAAAGAATTAGGATATTTGTCACTTGTAAGACCTATTCTGGCATACGCCTCGGCGGTTTGGGATCCATATCAAGTAGAGCTCATAAATGAGTTGGAAATAGTACAAAGAAAGGCCGCTAGATTTGTGCTCAGTGACTTTAATCCCAGGAGCAGTGTGAGCCGTATGTTAAAGAAACTTGGGTGGGAATCACTTGAGGCTAGGAGGATGAAATCTTGACTCTGCGCTATGTACAACACGTATACAAATCAACCAGCATGGGGTGAGCTTAGCAAACGTATGGAAAAGCCCACTTACATGAGTAGGAGTGATCATCCTTTCAAAGTTAAGGGCCAACCACAGCGAACAAATTATGGTAAATATTCTTTCGTAAACCGTGCCATTGATAATTGGAACTCTCTACCTGCCGCAGTCTTAGAGCCTTTTCCCAAACATATATGTGTGTTTAAGAAAAGACTGACTATTTGTGTAAATACTCCAGTTTAATTGTTATTGAATTGTTAGGTATAATTATTTATTTGTTATGTATATCCAATTTGTCACCGGGGGAAACACCCCCAATTGCAAATAAATGAATGAATGCATATTTCTTTCTACTCTATTGAGGGATGAATCGTTTAAAAAGTGTTTAAAACTCAAATAAGGCTTGGTACTTGAAAATGATAACGTGGCAAGTTACCATTCAATTTTAACAATTTATTATCTATTTGCATTTTTGGTGAAGTATTTCTACCATATTGTGGGATGTTTTCTTTATTGTCTATAGATTTGAACCCATACTTTTCCAGTGTTGCCCATACAACATTTTTAATGTGTACCTCTTCATTCGGGCAACACGATTGTGCCCAATGAATGGACGGGGTACAAGATATAAATATGTAAACACACTCCTGGAAAAAAATTCATTTATTAATTAGATTATCCTAAATTGCCCCATTATCTGTGATAATCTAATTAATACATATAATTGTTTTCAGAAGTGGCGTTACATATTTATATCTTGTACCCCGTCCATTCATTGGGCACAATCGTGTTGCTCGACTGAAGAGCTACAAATTAACAAGTTTTCTTTATTGTCACTGGTATTTCTCCATGTTTCCGGTATATAAAGGGTCCGTTTTATTCAGGTTTTACCGTATTATCGTAATGATATGAAATCCCTTCCTATATTAATCTGCTAAGTTCCCATTCCAGTTTTGTACCGAAAATAAAGTCCCATTAACACCAACCTACACATAATTATGGGGTACCTACAGGTTCAGCATAACCCAATGAGTAAGTGAAACGCACTCACTTACTCTTTAAATTCCTCACAATTAAATAAATACCTTCTCTCTCTCTTAAGTTAACAGCCCTGGGGCTGGTTTGCAGCAACTCGCCAATCTTCTCTATTCTCCGCCATCCTCTTCAATTCACAAAATGATTTGGTGTTCGTGTCTGTCATTAATTGTGTGATGTATGCAAGTGGTGGTCTTCCTCTAGTGTTTTTCCCTTCTAACATCCCTTCGATGACTCTTGCTGGCAGGCTATTATGTCTGAGAATATGTCCCAACATATTTGCTCTTCTTGTTTTCAGGGTCTTCATAAAGCTTCTACTTTCTCCTGCTCTCCTGAATACCTCTTCATTTGTCATATGTTGTATCCAACTGATCTTAAGCATTCTTCTCCAGCACCAAGCCTCAAAAGCCATCAACTTCCTCTCTTCTGACTTCCCTATTGTCCAGGTCTCACTACCATACAAAGCTACACTCCACACGTATGTCTTCAACAGTCTTTTTCTTATTTTTCGGTCTATACTTCTGGATGTGAAGAGATTCTTCTTTCTATAAAAGGCGTTCTTTGCCTGAATAATTCTACTCCAAATTTCTCGTTTGCTGGTTCCATCATAAGTTATCAAGCTTCCCAGATACTTATATTCCTTCACATGTTGTATTCTATCATTCTCGATATAAATTGCTGGTGCTCTTCTATGATCTTCCTGGTTCCGACTGCTTACGAGTATTTTTGTTTTATTTTTATTCATCTTCATGTTAAATTCGTTTTTAAGGATGTTATTCATTACATGAAGTATCTGTTGAAGATCATCTTCATTATCTGTTGTTAAAGCAATGTCATCTGCGAATCGGAGCATGTCAATCTTTTCCCCATGTATATTTACTCCAACTTGAATCTCTTCTCTTATCCTATTTATGGCATCTTGGACATACAAATTAAATAAGTAAGGAGATAGCGAGCATCCTTGTCGTACTCCTTTTCTTATTTCAACCTCTTCCTGGTTATTGCCAGATCTTATTATTCCCCTTTCATTCTTATATAAATTATGTATTATTCTTCTATCTCTATAAGAGATTCCCACTTTCTTTAGTAACTTAAACAGTATATTCCAATTCACGTTGTCAAAAGCTTTCTCCAGATCCACGAATGATAGATATGTTGGTATTCCTTTTCTATTCCTCTTTTCAATTATTTGTCTTAGAGTTAATATTGCTTCTCTTGTTCCAATGCCCCTTCTGAATCCAAATTGGTCGTCTGTAATGTAGTTATCAAGGTTGTTCTCTATTCTCCTAAGTATAATACGTGTAAGAATTTTAGATGCATGTGTTGTCAGGCTTAATGTCCTAAATTGATCGCAATTTTGTGCTCTGGCCTTCTTTGGAATTGGAATTATTATGCACTTAGTAAAGTCAGTTGGTAATATTCCAGTTTCATACATTTTGCATATCATTCCATACATTGCATCTTCAGTTTTCTCTCCGCAGTTATTTAATAGTTCTGCAGAGATTTTATCTACACCTGGTGCTTTTTTGTCTTTTAAATCTTTCAGTGATCTTTTAAATTCCGATTTTAGTATTTGGTCACCTCTATTCTCTGCGTCTATCTGGTCTTCTTCCTCTATTACTTCCTTATTCATAACTTCATCTCCATAGAGGCTCTCTAGATATTCTCTCCATCTCTTCCCAACCTTTCCCTCTTCATACAGGTATTGTCCATTCTCATCTTTAATACCACATGTCTTCTGTTTCTTCTCACCAAAAAATTGCTTCACATTTCCATATGCTTTTTCTAAGTTATTTGCTTTAAAATCGGTGTCTATTTCATCACATATATCACATAAGTATTTTTCTTTGTCTCGCTTGCTTTTCCTAACGATTTCATTTCTCAGTCTTCTATGTTGTTGTTTTCCTTCGTCACTTGTGGCGTTTTTTAACCTTCTTCTTTCAGTTATCATTTCTACAACTTCCTCACTTATCCATGCTTTCCTGCTGTTTTTATTTTTATTTTTTAGCAGTTCCTCTTCAGTTCCTAGTATTTCCTCCTTCAGAATTCCCCACTGACTTTCTATTGGTTTCTCGAATATGTCAGTATTTCTTTCAATCATTTCATCTGTTCTTCTTTGGAACTCATCTCTAATATTTGGCATCTTAAGTTTTGTCACCTGTAAATACTCAGTTTTTCTCGTAACGATGTTCTTATATTTGAGTTCCGCGTGCATCATGACTAGATTATGATCGCTTACGATATCTGCACCTGGATAACTTCTGCAATTTTTAACCTGGTTCTTAAACCTTTCTTTTACCATTATGTAATCCAATTGCGCTCTTCTCGTGTCTCCAGGAGCTTTCCAAGTGTATCGTCTTCTCTTGGGATGGTTGAAGAGTGTATTTGTTATGACTAATTTGTGCCTAGTGCAGAATTCTATCAATCGTTCACCTCTCAAATTTCGGACTCCCAGTCCAAACTGCCCAACAATTGATCCCTCTGTTCCTTCCCCTACCGTTGCATTCATGTCCCCCATAATGATTACATTGTCTTCTGCTCTTGTTCCTTCTATCAAGTGATTTAGATCTTCATACATTCTTTCAATGTCCTCGTCATCTTCATTTGTAGTTGGCATATATGTTTGAATTATATCAGTATTGTTTGGCTCCGTATTTATCTTGACTAGAATTATCCTATCACTATGCTGCACATATCCCGCTACTCTGAGTCCCATGGATTTTTCCATAATCACTCCTACCCCATTTCTTCCGAGCGGTCCGTCTTCCGGCCCTGAATAGATTATTCTGTAGTCATCTGACCAAAAGTCACCCGTGCCAGGCCATCTCATTTCAGAAATACCGAGAATATCTATTTTTAATCTCTTCATTTCTATTTTCAGGTTTTCCAGCTTCCCCACCTTTAATAATGTGTTAACATTCCATGTTCCTATTTTCCTTACGCATTTCTGTTTCTTGCGTTTGTTAATAAATACCTTAAAACATGTATATTTACAATGAAATAATGAAAGAAAGCAACACGGTAACCATGGTAACAGAATCTCACCGGTCCATCTATTTCTGTAAGACGCAATGCAATTCCAATTATTACATTACTGTGAAAGTTTCCAGACGGTTATAAGGATATCACTGAACCAAATTAAGTTGTAAAATTCATCAATACGCACAGTATAATGCGCTTAAGGAGGTCAAGGGGCACTCTAGAATTTATTCACGCAATTTTCACATGTGAGTGTGGTACGAAAGGTCTTTTTCACCCGACTATAAAGGGTCTCCGAAAACCACATTTAAAGGCCCTTAAATTAACAGTGTCTGTGATATTCCCAGAAAACTAACATCACTCTGATATACCTATGAAGGAATGGCAAACCCCTAACCACTGCACCAGTAGCTGAATTGATAAAGTCTGATTATTCATACCAAGGATAAATCAGTCATAGCATTCATGATTGAGATTTTGCTAAGTGTACTCTTTACAACTAGAATTTTCGCGGGCGAAGCCGTGACGGGTAATGCTAGTATTCATTATTTTTTGACTAAGGTGTATTAGATTTAATAAATACTTATGATATAGAAGTATTATTTCCTTTAAAGCAAGTTACACAGAGAACTCAGTCAATATTGTTGCCAACATCCGAAACATATAGGGAGTAGAAGAAAGCGAAGAAGATGAGAAAGAAGAATTTTAAAAAAAGATAACGAGTATTTTATTTTTATTTACGGTATTTATTTATCGTATGGCTTTTAGTGCCGGGAGTGTCCGAGGACATGTTCGGCTCGCCAGAGGCTGTAGCTGCTTCAAGCGGATACCCATGGGGTGAGATACAAGTTACGTTCAATTCCAAGTAGTTCCAACTTTCGCTACCAGATGTCACATATACAGTACCTAGTGGTGAACGTTGGAAGATTGATAGAGCGTTTCAACGAAATCTAATCTAGAAATTTAGCTTGACACAAGTTTAGTCTGTGCTAGGATCTTTTACATGCCATAAATCTATGACATGGAACCGCCGACTTTACTTCCCCTCCGAAGGAAGACATACTGAAGGATTTTATCGCTCTTAAAAAAATCCGACGACTTCGGCCGTATTTGAATCCGCGATCTTGGGCACAGTAGTTCAGCATGCTACCAACTACGCCACCGAAGCCGCAATTATTTATTGACTAAGGTGTATTAAATTTAATAAATAATTATGGTATTTTATTTCCTTTAAAGCAAGTTAAGACCTTTTTTGAGCTGCGTTCCCAACACAGAGAACTCAGCCAATATTGTTGCCAACATCCGAAACATACAGGGAGTAGAAGAAAACGGAAAAGATGATAAAGAAGAATTTAAAAAAGATTTCGAGTATTAATACCTCTATTCAGAATCTTACAATTGCGAGTAGAAAATAGTGAAAAGTAATCGTTGCAGATAACACCTTCACTTCTAATTCTTTCCTTCCCATTTATGGAAATAACTAACTGAAATTTTAGAAAACAGAGATTGCAGAAGAGAAAAGTGGCCAAAGGGGGCAGAAGGCACGGTACAGTTCCACCGAAGGTTTGGTCGATACGAGCCGTTCCTCAAAGAGCGAGCCGCAGTATTTCCCTAGACAGGAATGAGACTCACTCTTCCCAGAGAGATTTGTTTCTCTTATTGGCTTCTCTCCCATCTCACTTGCTCTTTCTCTCCAACTATCTCGCTTCTTCCTTTTAGTTTCTTCAAAAAGCGGTGTACACAGAAGTGTCCAAGATAAAATAAAAGAGTGGAAACTAAAAAACACGGCAGCGGCCTTAGCTGAAAGCAGTGACATAGCTACCTATTGAGAACAACAGATATGTCCAGGGACTTTATAGTACCGCGCTCTCAAAAACCGGTTTCTGTTTGTTTTTGGTATATGGATACATTTGAATACACCCACCTCGTTATCATAGATTTACCAGAAACATACACAAATCGAATTCTAGCTCAGCTGTGTAATAGCAAATTCGTACTAGGCACCTTACTGTCAACACATCATTTTAATAAAGTTATAGTATTGATACAACACAGAAGAAAAAGTAGATTGTCAAGATTTTGAGACTTCAGTGTTACCAACAATGACCATGGAACTCTTGAATATTCTATAGTTAACTGGCATGAACTTCCAAACCTTATATCAAATATCAAATCAATTTTATATAACCTACACAAATGGCATTTATCTTAAATAACGCAGTTTATTTGCAGAAGCTTCAAATTTAAAATTACGCTCAACCACCATCTTAAATATGTAAAATATTGAGCCTCATATCTCATTATCGTAAAGCTATAGTGACGAAATTTGAAGAGTAGGTTGACTACTATAAGAAAAAGTGCGAACTTATGTTTAAAATGTATGAAATTCACACATTAAAGACGGAGAGTGCAAGAACTATAGAAATATAAAAGTGTATGACTCATGATGTTCTTTACCATTGACCAAGAAACTCAGTACTAAAGGAGTATCATAAAAAAGGCCAATTTTTCAAAGTCACGAGCTTTTATATTGTGTATTTCACGCAGCCGCCATTGAAACCAGATTCGGTATACAATTGATCCAAAAAAAAAACGCACTTGACAAGAAAGTATAGCAGAACCCTGATGTACTGAAAGCAGGCATACAACATAATAGGCTTCATGATTCCAGGATGATGATTGTATGGACAGTTATAGAATTGAAAATAACAACTCAGAATGTAAAAGACAAGTTATCACGAAAATTTAAAATAGCCTACGTAAATTTGAAATAAGTAACTTCAACAGGTCATGTGTCAAGAACATAATATTGATCACTTCATGCAAGTGCCGTGTTTATTATTACAACACAATAAGGTTAATATCGCGAGTACTGAATTGCGAAACTTCACAAGAAGGTGAGCAGTATTCCTTTTATTCTCCTCAATATAAAGACTTCGTAGGCTCAAAACACTCAAGATGGCTGTGTTGTGTAATAGTAAGTCATTAAAATCAATACCTCGTGCTTTTGTTACCAACTATGATACAAAGGCTACATAGTATAACGTACTTATGAAGCACAATCATCAAGACTATGTAATTATGAATTCATAAAATAATACTGTAATATCAGATACGGTACTCTTAATGATGTTCTGCCATAATCACAATTTGGCAACAGCATAAGAGTCCTACACAAGACTTACTCAGATGAAGACGTAAGATCATCCTGTTAATGCATTCAAAGTGTAAGATTTGCGAATTATTAGAACGGGTTTGATTAGGGCTAAATAAAAAAGGGAAGATTTTCATTAAAAAATCAGTAAATGAAGCAAACTTAAACTAGATATCAGCATTTGCAAGTAAGACAAAGCGAAAGCTTAACACTCTCATGCAGCATGAACTGGTTACTTTTAGTCAAGTCATTAATTCAATTTTAAATTTAAAGCTTACTAGCTGAAGTACCCGTTCTTCGAACGGCTTTTAGTACTTGCTGGCCTAAATCATTAATATAATCACACATTCGTAATGTAGTTATGTTATTTCCATGAGTAGACTAAATGCATTTTCACTCACCCAATTATTAATCAGAGGTAGGAAAGTGAAAATCCACAACCTGCCATCAGTCGACCGACTGGGTCGAAGCCTGTCGCACTCCCCTGGGGCAATGATTAAATGAATGACAGATGAAATTAAATGATAGTGCAGAGTGTTGCTGGAATGAAATTGTGACAGGGAAAACCGGAGTACCCGGAGAAAAGCCTGTCTGCCTCTGCTTTGTAGGTGGGAATGTGCGTTTATATATTGGAAATAAATATCAGCTTCTATGTAACTTAGTAAAAGTTACATAACTTTTCTTAAATATTGAACACCTATCGTTTAACGTCTTCATACTATATATAAACATATACATATTATGCTAAAAATACATCAAACTTGGTAGCAATTATCATATCCGCAGTAAGTAATATTGCGGAAACTACGTATCATGTCATGATAAAGAGTAACAGTAACGAAACAAACTTCAATCATCCCAAGTAATAATAACAAAATCAGTGTTAATCACAGAAATATTTTCTAAGTTTATGCTGTGTCTTGTGCGAGACTACGCCTAGTAACTCCGAGATGGTTCATCAGCGAGCTCTTGTGGTCTATTTGCGGACTACCAAAGGAGTAGCAAATTGCGCGATACCTCAATTCTTATTTAGAACACCTCCGCTACTTTACTACGAGAGCTAAACGCTAAAACAGTCTCACCTCCCTATAAAGGCTTCCAAAATGATTGTATATTGAATTTCAGGGCCAAGCAATTAAAACTCAGCAACTTTTCTAGGTTTACGCCGTGTTTTGTGCGGGGTTTCATTGACCGTGAAAGGCAAAATTCCAACTTGAATTAAATAAGTTTGCCCAGTTTTGCAGTAAGATTAATATGAACACTAAATAAACTAATGTGACAGTCGGTAGTCTTCGACACATTCGTCTGTGAATTTGGGTTTCTGATCATGGAAAAAACGACAAAAAGCAGATAAATATTGGCCAACAGAAATATTCAGTTAACAAAAAACAAATCTATAAAAAGAAAGAAAGCGTACTGTGCAAAGTAGAAAGCACTATAACATTATGAAACAGCGTAAATATCCAAATACTCACAAACAATAACCGGCACTAAGAGAATAAAATTAGACCCAAAATCACGCCTCACTTCGGATCCCACAAACCACCTCTATAAATAAAACAGTTAATCTAGGGACTGACATAGACTAACATCGCTCGGCGTTGACCGTGTTCTATAGCACAAATGTAGGTCTTACTCGCACTCCGTTGGAGATACACGAAAAGTGATAAGGACCTTTCGGATAGAAAATAATATTTTAATGCTCGTATATGCCATCAAAAGTTTGCAATTTCTTAGCGTTCTCTTTTTATTTGAAATGGAAATATGAAAATAGTCGCCATTTTTAAATAGTGCAAAATATCGAAATCAAAAGTAGCCTATATGTAAACCTGGTAAATCAGCTACATCCTTGCAAAATTTCATTTAAATCGGACCAGTGGTTCTTGCGTGATTGAGTAACAGACAGACACACACCATCTCATTTTTAGCCTATTTTCAATTTTGAAAAAATAGGCTTATGAGATCACCTTTTGTCCGTGTGTGTGTGCGCGCGTGTGTGTGTGTGTGTGTGTGTGTGTATGTGTGTGTGTGGTGTGTGTGCCCCCCCCCCTAATAAAATCTAAACGGCTGGAGCGATTTCAATGAAACTCGGTAAGTTTATAGCACTATTCCCGGCGACCTCGACCGTGCCCTTTAAATTTTGTTACGTCTCACCAATCCAACATGGCGGCTATGCGAAATATTTCACTAGCATTCAATATCTCCGAAACTATTACCGATATCGCCCTGAAATTGAGTACGGTGAAAAAGGGCACTACTAGAAGTTCACCTATGAGACTTTCAAAAACCTGGTGACTACAAAACCAACATGGTGGTCAAGCGAAATTGAGACATTTAAATAGACATTTCTCGCGATTTAACTATCCAAACGTAATGAAACTTGGTACAGCAAATGTTCATACACATTGTAATGCACTGGAGTCTAATTTAGTTCAATTGTTTACATAACCTCAAAATGGCGGCTGTGCGAATTATTTCACTGACATTCTATATCTCCGAAACTATTACAGATATCATTATGCAATTTTGTACGGTGATAAAGGGTACTGATACAAGTTTACCTATGTATATTTCATAAACCTGTATAGTACAAAACGAACATGGCAACCAAGCGAATTTGAAAGATTTTAATAGACTTTTCTCGTGATTTAACTCTCTGAGCGCAATGAAATGTGGTACAGTAAATGATTTTGCAGATTGTAATTCACTGCCATCTAATTTAATTCAATTGTTTACATAACATCAAGATGGCGGCTGTGCGAAATTTTAAAATTAAGTTCTTATTCTTGTGTCGTAATCATGCGATCGAAGTGAAAGTTTGAATAATGAAGCTAGGCAATAATTGTTCTTGAATGGTACATAACTCTATGGCCTATACATATAACAATCCTAAATAGCGAGCTTCCGAAATATTTAGACGGTTCTCAATATCTATGAATCTTTTACAGCAACCAAACTGAATTTTTTTATGTCCATAGGGACTATGAACATATGTTCACCTATAGGACTTTCAGTAACCTGGTGAGCACAAATCCAACATGGCGGCGACGCGAAGTATAAATATTTAAATCGACGGTTCTCGCGAATTAACTATCCGAGTGCCGTGAAACGTTGCACGTTAAATGCTTATACAAATGTTGATCCACTGGCATGTAATTTATTTCAATTGTTTGCATAATCACAAGATGGCTGGTGTGCGTACTTTTAAAATCTCGTTTTTACTTCTTGTGTTCTAATCATGCGATTGAAGTTAGAATACCACACGTACACAATTATCTTAATGTAATAGTACAAAAATAAAAATCCATCCTGGCGACCATATGAAATATTTAGACGGTTCTCAATATCTACGAATCTGTTACAGCAATTAAACTGAAATTTTGTATGTTGATAGAGACAATTAACATGAGAAGGATATATGAAAATAGGCAGTATAGTTCTTCACGGAACTATTTGTTATATATTAGTATGATAAACTACATTTATATTACGGCACTAAACATAGCTTTGAAGCCATTTTTCAGTGTAGCCTTATTAACAATTGTTATTTTAACTTTCAGTCGGTACACACAAAAATCATTCCAATTACTGGATTATGTGAATAAAACACTCAAATAAATTACACGTGATTAAGATTTATATATATACTAGCAGAAGTACCCGTTCTTCGAACGGTGTTCGGTGTTAACACCAGACATTATCAAATGAGCTACCGTTGCATTGGTTAACGGTTTGCCATTTCTTCATAAGTTTATCAGAACGAAGTTAGTTTTCTGGGAATATCACACACACTGTTAATTTAAGAGCCTTGAAATGAGGTTTTCGTTGACCCTTTATAGACTCCCGAATTTTGTGTCTCACATTGAGAAGCGCAACATATGCTTTGGTCGTCCTTCTAGGATAATTTTTATATTTCGCCTATTTTAGCAATAATTTTGAAACTTTTTTCCCTATATCCACCCTTCTACTGTATTAAAAGTACGGTGAAGAGTTTTATAAATGATTTGTGTATTGACTATCATGGTTACCATACCTAATTCTACGATACACCAAGCATCCGAACACGAGTTATAGGCGTACATAAAGATACACAGAAAGACAGACAGACAATCCTATTATCTACAACATATCACCCAGATATCCAAATATGGGTATATCTACCACACAGTATCAAACAAAATCATCCTTACGATGAACCCGTATGTCGACAAAGAAAAGAGATTAGTTAAAATGTGCTCTCAGACTAAATTCACCTAACGTGTACTTCCTGACGTGAAATAGAATTAAAAGCCTTGTAGACGAAACGCAATACACGTCACATAACTAGCCCTCTACGTTGTGTTAGGTCCCCATACACAGGAAGACCCCTTTCATAAATTATAAAGACTTGTGGTGCATGAAAATTCATGTTCTTTAGCCTCAAATGGCCCAAATTCCTAAACGCCGCAAAAAATGCTGATTCAATTCAGGAATTTTTGAAAATAATGTTGCTGTTTGGAGACATAGTAGACCTTCTGTACTATATGTCGCACGTGAAAATAGCATGAAAAAATTCTAGGTTACCCCTTGACCCCCTTAATTGCATTGATGAATTATACAGTCTACGTTGGTTCCGTGATAACTTTATAGCCATTTGCAAACTTTCACAGAAATGTAATAAATGGAGTGACATTGCTTCTTACAGAAATAGATGGAAAGTTGGATGCCACCCCTTGATATAATGTTGTCATGGTTACCGATTTGCATTCCTTCATTAGTTTGTTAAATTAAATTAAACTTGTTTTCTGGGAATATTTCAGAAACTGCTGGTTTTAAAGCCTTATAATGTAGTTTTCGAGGACCCTTTAGGGCCCCCGAGTTTTGTTTCTGGCACCGAGGGGCTTTGTCTCTTCGTTGTACGCCATAATATTATACTACTACTACTAATAATAATAATATAATATAGGGATATGAATATAATAGACCTGCCGTACCACACCCAGAGGTGTAAATCGCGTGAAAAAATTCTAGAGTACCCCTTGACCCCCTTAAGCGCATTATACGTATTGATGAATTTTACTGCTTGATTTGGTTCCATGATAAAATTCTAGCCGTTTGCAAACTTTCACACTAATGTAATTAATGGAATTGCATTGCGTCTTCATCGAAGACCTCAG
This sequence comes from Meconema thalassinum, assembly GCA_946902985.2. Taxonomy (NCBI): domain Eukaryota; kingdom Metazoa; phylum Arthropoda; class Insecta; order Orthoptera; family Tettigoniidae; genus Meconema; species Meconema thalassinum. The sequence continues at coordinate 137,674,643 of OX336390.1, read as the reverse complement.
ACTGAAAGTTCCTTTGCCGGCTACAAGATCCTCTACTGACTTTTTGGAGGCTAGAAGAGCAAAGAGACAAGAGATAGATCCAGACTTTCATATTACTGATGTCATGATGGACAGAACGTGGTCTAACGAGAATCAAGATCAAAGACACGTAATAACGACACTCGCCATTCACGGATTCCATCATAAGATATGCTCCAACAGATCCTTCCATAGTCCGATTGACAATTGTGTTTGCATTTTATGCAACGAAAGGTGTACCAGATACCATATTACGACGTGCCGCAAAAGATTAAACATCATTAAGTGATTATAATAAAAATGAATGCCCATTCAGGCGATCCTTTTTCCTTTATTGTGTTTTCAGTTAGGATGTAACTTACAGTTTTTGTTTCAATAAAGGAAATCTTTAATTATTCTTTAATTAATTTCGTCTTACAGCAATAGATGGACCTCTGAGAATCTGTTGCCATGGTTACCGGCGTGCATTCGTTCATTAGTTTATTGAATGAAATTAGTTTTCTGGGAGAACGGTTGGTTTTAGGGCCTTAAAATGTGGTTTTGTCTCTCACATTGAGGGGCTGAAAATGAGCTTTGTCTCGTCCTTCTACGTCTATTTCAGCATGTATTTTAAGGGGGTAGGCCCCCTTTTATGAGAGGTACGGAGAAGAGTTACATCAATGATTAGCGTCGTGCCTCTGATGGATATCTGTACCAAATTTTACGTTGATGCACCCAGCCGTTCTCGAGTTATAAGGGAAGAAAGTTGTCCACAGACAAACAAACAGACAGACAGACAAAAAAAATCGCGCGCATCCATCATAAAACAGTTTGAAACGCGTAAATAAATCAAATTTCCGTAGAAATACAGAAGAAAACAGACAAACTTTCATTTTTAGCCTACTTTCGATTTTTGCAAAAAATGAAAGTAGACTTATGAGATCAACACAGGGCGAAAAAAAGTGTGTCTGTCTGTGTGTGTGTATGTGTGTGTGTGAGTCTGTGTGTGTGTGTGTGTGTGTGTCTGTGTGTCTGTGTGTGTGAGTGTGTGTACTCTGAATGTCTGTCCCCCCCCTATCAATTCGAACACGGTGAATGCGAATTGAACGAAATTTGGTACAAAGGTAGCACTAGCAAAGGACATCTCAGTGTCATGTTTTATATCGCCGCTATCTTTACTAAAACTGAATGGCGGTCACTCAAACGTTCAAAACGTAAAATCAAATAACGACTAACCAAATCATCCGATCTCTACCAAATTTGGTAACAACATACCTTCGTATAGGATGCGTCTTGTGACCAAACTACAAGGTCGTCCGCCATACCATTTCAGGATGGCGGCCGTGCGAATTATGCAAACTTTATAATCCATATCATGGGACCCACCAGTTCCGATTATCGAGCCGAGAATCGTTTTAACTGTTCTAAAGGAAGAGGCACGTTCGAAATTAAAAGTTTATTTTGTAATACTATAGTGCAGACGTGATTTTAAAAAGCTGAGCTGATTTAGTAATAAGACAAGATGGCAGCGGATATCTTGTGCCTGACTTATATTTCACTAATTTGAGTATTGCATGCAATATAGCGTACTGATATAAAATAAATAAACTTTGTATGAAATGCTTTATATATAAATAATATACTCCAGTGATGAAATCGTTTAGGATAAATCACTATTTGCTAACAAGTTCTATGTAAGTCATTTTATATAGAACGTTATTCGTTGACCCAATTAGCTCAGTGGTAGAGCGTTAGCCTATCGCTCAAATGCCTATGGTTCAAACCCGATCAGAGCTAATTTTTTGGCTTGAAATTTTATATGTTTATTGTTTTGTAATGACTCAGATGTTTTAAAATTAAGCGTTATATTGTGCATATTATGGTGTAAAATATATATTTAATTAAAACATAATTCGCCAGCAGATTTACTCGAGACATCTAGCTGCCAAAAAGGTAACTTCCAGATTTTATTGAAAAGTTTCTTCTTCTGGCCGCTAGAATGCACTCGCTCTGTTAGGATTATATTGTTAGATATTTCACCACTAGATATCTCGACTAACTACGTGGGGCTCCATTGATTACTATACCATTTGCATTCTATGCGCATCGAATTTGAAGAATGACAAGATGATACTACGATACATTTTTACTTTCTATTTTAAAGGGTTTGTAACAGCCTATTGTGCGTTATTTGAAAATGTTAATTGAAGTAAAGAACAAAACGATTTCACATAGTATCTGAACTCTACCGTTGGTGCTAGTTCAGGATATTAATTAATACTTCTATTTCAGCCAAATAGCAATCGAAAATATCCACATAGTTGGTATACACACGTCTCTGTAGGGTCATGGAAAGACTTGTTAATTCAATTAGGGTAGTGAAAGTCATACGCAGCCAGACGTGTAAAGACATGCCTCAACTCAAAGTTGGATGTTGCCCGCGTCAGGCCGATTATGTAATAATAATAATAATAATAATAATAATAATAATAATAATAATGTTATTGGTTTTACGTCCCTTTTAACTACTGTTGCTTTTAGAGACGCCGGGGTGCCAGAATTTTGTCCCGAAGGGGATCTTTAACGTGCCAGTAAATCTACTAACACGGCTCCCTCGCATTTGTGCACCCTCAAATGCCAGCTGACTGCGCCAGGATACGAACCTGAAACATACGGTCCAGCAAGCGAGAACGTTACCGCTGAGCCACGCCGCCAGTCCGGTCGATTATGTCTCCAGATCCATAACATTCTTTAGATACTTCTTATCTTTCTTTCTTCAATGATGGTAGCAGTTTTTATCTAGGTTGTGGCGTTTGGTAGAGGTAAATCGTTTCTAAGGTCTTCAACAAAGAATAGTTCTATTATACTCTTTGATAATAACAACGAGTTATAACTATACTCATACATTTAGGAGAAAGTAGGCTATATGTTCTTTACTGAACATCTTGTTATATATGTAGAGATACACTGCACCGCTCGGTGTTGACCGTGTTTTATTGCACAAATTTAGGTTTTACTCGCTAATCTTTGGAGATACACGAAAAGTGATAAGGACCTTTCGGATAGAAAATTAAATTTTAAATCTCGTATGTGCCATCAATAGTTTGCTATTTCTTATCGTTCTCTTTTTATTTGATATGGAAATATGAAATTTTGAAACCAAAGGGTGTAGTGACGTCACTAAAATGGTCGCCATTTTCTAATAGTGCAAAATATCGAAATCAAAAGTACCCTATATGTAAACCTGGTAAATCAGCTACATCCATGCAAAATTTCATTTAAATCGGACCAGTGGTTCTTTCGTTATTGAGTAACACACAGACAGACACACACCATCTCATTTTTATATATTAGTATGATTAGGTATATATATATATAGAGAGAGAGAGCGAGAGAGAGAAGATGGATACGGGTTGAAATCTCGTAAAACAACTGAGAAATTATCTAATCTTGCGGCGGATATCATAAAACGAAGATTGAAGTTTTATGGACATGTTCTAAGACATCCACCGACTAGGCTTACACACAAGGACCTACGCAGAAAAGCTGAAGAATATACCGTGGATTCAGCAAGTCAAACAAAATTTGGAAAAGGCCCAAGTAAGAACAGTGGAAGTCCTTGACAGGAACCTATTCCGATGTAGGGTAAATGGATGGAATGTAACACCAGAGAATGATACTCCAAAGAGACCAGGAACCAAGTGGACTGAGGAAAGGAAGCTGGCCCAAGGAGAGAGAATGAGAGCTAAATGGAAGATCAGAAAGGCGAATCATAAAAGTACTGCGCGATCTATCTGGGTGCATTCGCACATAATAGTACAGTACAGCTGGAATGGTTTTGTTCCAAAAACCGTGCTATGGTTGGCTTTTTGAAAATCGTTAGATAAGCACAAAAAATGCTTAACTCTAAATTTCGGAATAATTTGTAGTATCATGTTGTCGGAAAACTAAAAAAATAATTGAAAAGCGTTTTTCTCTTAATCTACGTATTTTAAAGAAAGGTTTTTTAAACAAAAAATGTAGAGGACATTGTCACCTACAATTTGTCTCATTGAGGTCATGTCATACGTTTTGAAATGCAGAAGCTACGTGGCGCCAAAGTTTCCAAAAAAGGGGTTTTTCACTTTTAGTCCTAGATTTATTTATTTTTTTTTTTTTTTTTTTTCACAAAAGAAAATCAGAAATTTGTTCCTCTAAAAATTGTCTGCAGTATATATTTAAACGTTTGTTTCCTCCGACTTACCGTTCCAAAGTTATAGCGCAGCAAATGCAACGCTGCGTAGTCAAGGCTACTATTGTTACTGCGGAGAGAGCGGTGGGCATAGTTTAGACCGGGACCGGTGTCGGACAATTTTCACACTTCGGCAGACTATAACTTTGGAACGGTAAGTCGGAGGGAAAACATTTTTCAATAAATGTTGTAGACAATTTTGAGAGGAAGAATTTTTTGACTCGCTCTTTTGTGAACAAAACAATTTTTCTAGGACAAAAAGTGAAAAAAACCCACTTTTTTGGAAACTTTGGCGCCACCTAGCTTCTGCATTTCAAAACGTATGACATGACCTCAATGAGACAAATTGTAGGTGACAATGTGCTCTACATTTTTTGTTTAAAAAACTTTTCTTAAAAATACGTCGATTCAGAGAAAAACGCTTTTCAATTTATTTTTTACTTTTCCGACAAAATGATCGTGCAAATTATTCTGAAATTTAGAGGTAAGCTTTTCATGTGCTTTTCTAACGATTTACTAAAAGCCAACCATAGCACGCTTTTTGGAAGAAAATGGGTTTCTTCTGTGCAGCAGTACTGTGCTATAATAATAATAATATATGTTGTTACGGACTATTGAAGAAGAAGAAGAAGAAGAAGAAGAAGAAGAAGAAGAAGAAGAAGAAGAAGAAGAAGATTAAGGGGTGACATGGTTGTTTCGCTCGCTTCAACAATCTGTACCAATATGTAGGCCATAAATCGTAATCACGTGTAATTTACTTCAGGTTATTTTTCACATGTTTCAGTAATTGTAGTGGTTTTTGTGTTTACTGACTGAAAGTTACAATATTAATTAGAGTAGACTACTAATAACAAAATAATACCACCATTAATACCTTTGAAAAGTTTCTGATGCACTCATATTTAACAGGTTATTTCGCAGCCTGGTTGGTTGGTTCCTCAGTTTAGGGGCTGTGACAGCGCGGTCATGTAGTCCCGTGTACTTTGGATGTGTGTAGAATCTGTCTGATAACCGGTGTTAATTGTGATGGCTGTATTATTGTGTGTTACTGTTTCTTAATTCAAGTAAGGACTGCATGTTTTGAATTTTTCAAGTAGTTCCTACTTCTATCGCCAAACGCCACCGTTAACAACTACTAGTTCAGAACTTGGCTACTAGACGCCACCACAGTCGGCTCCTGGCGACGAACGTAGGAACCTGAGCGTTGTTTTATATTTTAACCTGATTTAGCTTCACACAGGTGTAATTAGTGGAAGGTTTTTTAACATGCCATAAATCTATGACATGGGACCACCGCCGGCTTTACTTCCCCTCCGAAGGAAGGCATACTGAGAGATTTTTAACGCTCTTAAAAATCCGACGACTTCGGCCTGGTTTGAATCCGCGATCTTGAGCATAGAAGCTCAGCATGCTACGCCACCGAAGCCGCTTATTTGGCAGCCTGAAGTAATAATTCTTTGTTATCTTTAATTTCCAGAATTAATTACTTTACGGCTCATTGGCTGATTGACTGATTGAATGCCCAAGATCGCGGGTTCAAACCAGGCCGAAGTCGTCGGAATTTTTAAGAGCGTTAAAAACCCCTCAGTATGCCTTCCTCCGGAGGGGAAGTAAAGCCGGCGGTCCCTTGTCATAGATTTATGGCATGAAAATGAACCTTCCACTGACTACACTTGTGGAAGCTAAAATTTGTAGGTTAGTTTGATAACGCTGTATTAGTTCCAACGTTCGCCGCCCGGTGCTGACTGCGGTGGCATTTAGTAGCCACGTCCGCAGCTAGGTGTCGTGGACGGTAGCATTTGGTAGCAAAAATAGGAACTACTTGATAAAATGAATCGTCTGCAGTCCTTCTACCTGAATTGCAGATAACAGATACTAATACAGCCATCACAATTAACACCGGTTATCAGACAAATTTGACACGTACCCAAAGTACACGAGGCTACATGACCACGTTGTCGCACCCCCTAAACTGAGGAACCAACCAACCTGACTGGTTGAGCACTTACGAGTTCAGCCATTATCAAAACCAAACAACATACATTTCTCTCAACATACGCACTGGAGCTCGTAGGAAGCGAGAGTACAGAAGAGTGGTTAATTGCTTGCCAGGCTATCTTCGACAGTGGTAGGCGAGTTTTCCTTACTATACTGAATCTACTCCATGTTAGCTTTAAGACCATAATAAAATACAGTCTTTTGGCAGATGCGCATATCAAATCCAGGATCTTTAGTACAGAAGTCTCAATATAGAAAACTTAGAAGTCATTTCTTCAATGTTTCCATTCGGAATCCACGTAAACTGTTCTTCAATCGGTGAACACGTAATACATTCTACACAAATTTACCTGAAATAAAATACACACTTAGAAAGTGGGCGCATTGTAAAACAATTGTTCGATTTGTAAACATTCTTCAAATAATTGTGTAGAATATGTTACGCGTTGGTAGACTGAAGAGTATTTTGCATGGAGTTTTCATTACATAACCCAACACGACAAAATAATAATAATAATAATAATAATTTTTAGATTCTAAGAAGTTATAATTAGGTTCAATTAAGAGGTCATGAATAAAATAGGTCAGAACCTAAGAATCCGGGCTTGATAATAATAATAATAATAATAATAATAATAATAATAATAAAGAAAAGATTGCTGTTGTACGTGCATATCTTCCGTATGACTAATGACCGACTTACTAAGAAAATTTGGAATTTCACCAAGCTAAAGGCAACGAAATGGAGATAGTTCCAAGAATGTGAGAAAGACCTATCCAAATTGGTATTCCGGAAAATAAAATCATCGGCTGATTTGAATTTCGAGAAATTATTAATACCTTACCAGGATCTCAAAGTGGAATCTGTGCCCAGGAGACGCTGAGGGCCTCTGCCAGAAACACGAAAGGAGGCACCGATCGATGTCAAGGCCGGTAGAAGAACAAGATCTAGACACAAATTAAATTTATTGTTAACATGCAGTCCACAGAGGCTCAATTACAATGTAATTAATTAATTAAATTACATTTACTTATTAAATAGCCTACTATTGATATGATATCAATGTGAAATGTCTCACGAATCTGACGGCAAATCCAGTACAGATTATCCGTTAGACATATTTATTATTATTTACAACATATATGCAGATTGTATTTCAATACAAGAGTGCATGCAAAAAGATATGTTCTTTTTTATACTTATACATTTTAATGATAATTATTGATTTTTTAATCTTGGTTTGTTTTAATTTTTTTTCTTTTTATATAATTTGATTGACCATGTTGACAACTGACAAATGGTTAGACTATAGGAGGTATTATAATATGTTTATGTTATAAGTTAATTTTTATTTAGGTAATAATTTTTAATGCGACTAATAGCTAGTTGTTTGCTGTTCATGTTCGACAATCCAGGTGGTAGTTCATTAAGTAGTGATGGTATAATATAATTTAGTCTCTTGAAACCATAGCTATTTAGGCCTATACATAAAAGTTTTACATATTTAGTACTTGTTATGGCTCGTGTTTGTATGTTGTGAGAGACCTTATGCCTGAATCTTGCAGAGATTCGGTACAATAATTTGAAACAACTCTATAATACTGTATTAAAATAATTGATACCAGTGAAATATTTAAAGAACCAGTTTTGGCTATCTTGCAGATTGTTAATTAAAGTTGTGTATTTATTTCTCCAAGCTGATATGGCACATCTTAATTTGCTCTCAATCAGAGCACTATATATGGTTTTGTAGTTTTCTTTATCTGACTTACATAGAATCGGAGATTGTAGAAAGTGTGAAGGTTTGCTCTTAGTTTTTTTAAATCATGTTTACTGTGTGTGTATTCATTTTAAAGTGTTCATCAAGGGTAATTCCTAGGTATTTTAGTGTCGAAGTACTATTTGTCAAGGTGTTACATTTGCAACCTGCAAGGATGTTTTGGAGTATGCATGATATGCTGCGGTGTGTCAGTTTGTATTTTTCTTGTGTGAAGTGATCAATTCTGATGTGTATTATTTTAGAATTGGTTGTATTTATATACAAATTATTGTCATGACACCATTTTGTGATGTTATTGAAGTCTTCTTTAAGTCTATCAAAGGCTGTTTTAGAGTCTTTATGTACGGTTAATATAGTGGTGTCATCAGCATAAATAAATGTTTTACTAGGCCTATGCCTAATGGCTTCATTCGTGTCTTTTTCGAACAGGTTATAGTGTAGGTGAGATAATACTGCCTTAACGAATACCCTGTGTTTCTTCTGATATGTGACTGATGGTGTTATTGATCATAACTGCCATTTCCCTGTTTTTAAGATAGCTTTCGAATAGTTTGTAAGTCGCGCCCCTTATACCAATATCGTGTAATTTAGCCAGTAGTTTATTGTGATTTATTGTGTCACATGCTTTAGAAAAGTCAAGAAAACGTACCATAATATGATTGTTCATATTTAAAGCATTGTTTATTATATTGGCAAATTCAGCCAGAAGTGGTTCAGTACCTTTTCCCTTCCTAAAACCATATAGATGTCCCTTTAAAATATCATATTTATTTAGGAAAGTGTTTAATCTATTATCCTAACATTTTTCCATTAATAATAATATTATTAATAATAATATTCATAGTAATGTTCACAGTAATCTATTCTACATACAATCATACCTAAATCATTGGATAACAATCTAGAAATATTGGGAGTACGTCCTGGTCTGCATATTGTTATGCAGAGAGCCATCGTCTTGGTGTCCTGTTCCATAGTTCGTTAATTTCTCAATGTACAATATTACTATAACAGAAATTGCGATAACATCTTGTAAACAAGGTCGACGATATGTTGATTTATACCCACAGATATGGTGAAATAAAGATAATAATAATAATAATAATTATTATTATTATAATTATGTACAGAATGGACCACCACAGGCTGTCTTATAAGATATTCAGGGTAGCCAAGGAGGACGAAGCCACTGGGTCCTTGTGGATCAAATTGAGAAGGATCTTGCTGAACTTAATATTCAGCAAGACACAATAAATGACAGGAGTCGCTACTGTCTGACAGTTTACATGCGTTACAGAGGTTCACCACAAACACAAGCACCGTGATCCATAGGTGGCCCAAACGACCAAAGAATAATAATAATAATAATAATAATAATAATAATAATAATAATAATAATAATAATAATAAATTGAATGGCCTCAGCGATGCCTGGCGTCAATCTTTTGGGGTGGTGCCATCTTGGCGATTTTATCAATTTCAAAGTTCCATTACCTCTGTCCCTCAGAATTTAATACTCTATGCATGCGACGTGTGGTTGAGTTTTAATTTTGTTTTCTTGTTACCAAATGCAAAACCAGACGTCTATCAAGCCGACTCTGTATAGCTCGTAATGTAAATATTTCCCATCCGTCATAAATATGATCAAATGATGCTTTCACAGTACATGGTATTAATGACTTAATATTTGTCATTTCTTTGTCTAATTCTTTAAACTTTAAGTTTTGAATGTCTGAAAAATACTATGCTTTGATTATTTTAATTTAGCAATACGTAGTCTGTAGTACCAGTGAAAAGTTGGTAAATAACTGGATCATAGTATAGTTTAGTCATTTTAGGTCTACTGTATGTCAAGATTTGCTGTTTGTTATGCTTTGTGGTATTTGTGATGCTTTGAACTCAAATAGCATAGTTTAAAAATTATCCTGGGAAATGATCCTGCGATATTGGGATCATGAGGCTGGGAAATAAACCACTCACACATAAACAAATATGAACAAACAGTACAATACTGGATTGGCAGTTCCCTGTTTTGGAACGTGCTGTACATGTCCATGAGGAGTAATGAAAAATGTCCACCTTGGGAATTGATGGCTATTGTGTATACATCAAGCGACTGTCAACTTCAATCAACCTAACTGTCACTATATTTAGAGCTAATGTTCAGTAAATCAACTGTTCACTATCCAATTCAAAGGCAATCATCTATTCTTTCTTCCTTACACAATGAGTAAGTGTATTTCATTTTGTCAAATGTTTCCAATAATAGCCATTACTACGCCAACGTACAATAAAAACTACTTGTCAAGAGTGGGTTTAAAATGAGGTTCTCTTAATTGGGTAGGGCCATCTCAATACTATAAATATTATACTAATTATACTAATTACTATTTAATCATGGTTTTCCGGTCCTTATTGACAATAATAATTACAAAATTTTAAAAATTGTTAATATTATGATCCAGTTTGCAAAGGAAGAGGACACAAATTGAATTTCGGCAACTTATATTATTTGCATCCAAATAATTTGGACTACTTCAGAGGTGCTCCAAGATGTTGTTGTTGATTCATTTAGGGGCTTTGTGACATCGTGGACATGTACTGTAGGCCCGTATACTTAGGTGTGTATGGAAATTATCTGATAGCCTGTGTTATTGAAATGACTGTATTAGCGTATATAGTTGGAATTAATATGAGGATTGGGAAGGAGGCAGCCGTGGCCTTCAGTTAGCAACCAACTCTGCATTCGCCTAGAGTAGAAGTAGGAAACCACGTAAAACCACTTCCAGGATGGCTGAGGTGGGAATCAAACCCGTCTCTTCTCAGTTTTGCCTCACGAGACTGAGTGTACCCAGCTCCAGCCCTCAGACCAGAATTAAATTTCTTGGCAATGCCAGGATTCGAGCCGGACTTCCAACACAACAGCCAAGAATGCTAGCTTCTACACCACGAGGTGGTCTATTAGAGTATAGGATTGATAGGTGGTCTTGGACTTCATATAAGGCACAATCCTGGAGTGAATACTGAAAGAAAAACGGGCAAAAGGCCGCTATCAATGCAGGTATTCTCGAACCATGAACTTCAGCTACCCAGTCCAGTCAGTGAGTGTACCTTCGACCGTTCGGCTATGCTGGTGATGTTGAGCAGATAATGATAATGTTATATGGGTTTTCACGGCCAGTGAATTAAACCTCAGCAATCTTTCTAGATTTGTGCCGTGTCTTGTGTGAAGTTTCGCCTGGGACACCTAGAGCCTGCTGATGAGCCAGCTTAGTGTCCTAGGAGAAACCCCACACAAGATACGGCATAAACCTAGAAAGATTACTGAGTTTTAATGATAATGTTGTTAGTTTTACGTCCCTTTTAGACACACCGGGGTGCCAGAATTTTGCCCAAAGGGGATCCTTAACATGCCAGTAAATCTACTGACACGGCTCCCTCGCATTTGCGCACCCTCAAATGTCAGCTGACTGCGCATTGGGCAAACTTGGGCACCCCAAGCGAGACCATTACCGCTGAGCCACGCAGTCGGTCCTGTTGAGCAGAACTAGATACTGACTTCAAGAAGGTGGTTTGTGCGACTGGTTGTCAGATACTGTAGTTATGTAACTGTATTACATCGGACTACCTCCCGTGGTGCCGGACCCGTTTTTTTTAAATTATTTGTCGTATTGTAGTCACATGATTTAATTTAGGCCTACCGAAGGTATCAAGCTTACAAACCTTTCACCTAAAATAACATTAAAAAAGAAATGCCCAAGCCCGGAATCGAATCCGGGACTACCGGTCTTTCACACCGCAACGCTATCCATTACGCCAACGCCACATGGTGAAATGAATCTTGCCAAGAGTTAAAGGATGGAGAAAAGTAATAGAGGCTTGGGTCGGTTGCCTAACTTACAGGGTTGACGGCCTGAATCAACCCTTATTTTAGGGGTTAAGGAGGCCACTCCGACCCCAAGTTCCCTATCTCAAATTACTTCTATACCCGTCCCCCACATGACCTATCCTTCTCCAAAGGTACATAAAAGACACCCTGTATATGAATGAATATGCATCGTCATTTTCGTCAAGGATTGATTTCTATTAGACAATGGAGCGAGTTTGGGACACGGTATATTTTGTCCATCCCTCCTGTTCCAAGTGACGCGATAGTTTTCATATACGATGGCAACACGAAACAGTAGTCAAATTCTTCCCACATGATTCTTTTCCTATCCGCCGAAAAGGCAGCCCATGTCTTATGCAAATTCTCCCAGGACTTGACACTACAGATGGTAGCCCTGCTATGTTAGGAATGTGCACAGATAAAATAGTTACCTCTTATTGAAACCACTCACCGACAAAAGAAACACGAACAAGCCGAAACAACTTGAAGGAAAGAAAAAATCAACAGATTAGAACCTCCAATACAAGAGCCTTCTTGCTTTTTTAACAAACAAAAAACAAGTCCAGTAAAAATGGTGAAAAAAAACGAAATGGGATATACGATAGGATGAGGATAAATACAGTATGGGATATAGGAGCTAAGCCGTTATGCAGTTCAATAATCAGTCTAAGATGTCGGATATTGTCAACATGTTCTTCTTCTATCAATCTCACGGTGAATAGCTTGATAGAAAAAACAAGCAAAGAAATAAAAGAGTGTTTTGTATGAATAAAATATCCATTTGAGTTGGGTGGAACGAACAGACGTTCCGAATCACTTAAATTGTCTGGTCAATTTGGCGAATGGCTGCCATTGATTTGTCGATAGGTCGCTCGTTAACAGTCGACTGCTAAATCACCTTGCACTTCTCAGCCTGGCCTTGGGACACAATATAGCTGAAGCCGGGTTGTTAGTGAACATGTTGTTTTATTGTGTGAAATAGCTACAAATCCGACAGCTCCTGGCGTCAGCTTTCTCTATGGATGTATAATTTAGTATTTCCAATTGTGTATTGTCAGTAAATAACGACGTGTAATTGATACTCTCTTGTGGAAATTGTTTGTTGAAACACGGCTCTATCAATTTCTTGTATGGACAATGTATTGTTCACTTATCTTTTAACAGTAAAGCTATCGATAACTACGCTGATTTATAGCAGTTAATGTGCTAGATTTAGTACTCTATATTCTAAAAGTCGCATTAATACAGTAATTCAGTAATGATGAATAAACGGAAGCATACCACGGTCAGGTCATCAATAGGAATAACCTATGCTTTTGAAGCAAAAGAATAAAAAGGGACTTGAATCTTGAGTTCTCTGCACTTCCCAGCAGTGCGTGGTCCACGCTCGAGGCAGCTCTCTTGTCTTCTCTTGATGAAAATCCACAGCCTGCTTCCAGTCTCCGACCGGGTCAGGAATGGAATGAATGGCGCCCCTATCCAGCGGCGAGGATATGAACTGTGCCGGCTGCCGAGGCCTGACGCACTCCTCTGGGGCAATGATTAAATGAATGACAGATGAAATGAAATGATAGTGGAGAGTGTTGCTGGAATGAAATTTTGACAGGGAAAACCGGAGTACCCGGAGAAAAACCTGTCTGCCTCCGTTTTGTCCAGCACAGATCTCACATGGAGTGACCGGGATTTGAACCACGGACCCAGCGGTGAGAGGCCGGCGTGCTGCCGCCTAAGCCACGGAGGCTTCTCTTCTCTTGATATAATGGCTAAATAAATGGAGCGCCAAATGACCACCATCCAATTGCTTCAGCAATATTGCTTGGCGAAGATCGCGCGCTCTTTTAGTTAACAAGTCTTTGGAAATGTTAGATTCATAGAAGTGATTCTGTTCAAAATATGCTAACATTAGTGTCTTCTTGAGCGCCTATACTCAAAATAGGTCTAATAACTCACAATATATTTGAGCTACATTTAGGGGGAGACAGAGTTTAATTAAAGAGAAAATAAATATTAATTGTATGTCTGAGTTCGTCATAGATCCTGTACAACATTTATACACATTTCCAAGAAAACACGGGCATCGTTGCTGTCTGAAACAAATTTGTAAATTTTAATCTAATTATAAATTAACTATTTTTATCCAAGTTTCAAAACTTGCTCTGACCCGTCCTTCGCGGTTTCCCTCATAGGAATGTACAGTATTCCCTTTTAATCTTTTAATGTGCATGTCAAACCTCCAGCTACAATCGGAACCTCATTCATTTACAAATAGGCCTACATACAGATACAGTATGTTAGCTAATCCTCATTACTTAATTATCATTCTGGTAACTTAAACATTAATTCATTCATTCATTCATTCAATCATTCATTCATTTGTGTATTTATTTATTTATTTAATACTGTATTTATTTATTTAATTTATTTATTTATTTATTTATTTATTTATTTATTTATTTATTAAAAATATATGAAAGGCTCCATAAATCCCGCCTGGTCTTAGCGACGTTCAATTTGAATCTGGGGGCTCAACAATGAAAATTAAAAAGAAATAAAAATTTAGACATTTCCATGAACATAGGAGATACGGGGCAGACGGCATAGTAAGCAACAATTTTGAAAATTGGAAAATTAAATAGTTATGATTAGAATTTTGGAAATTTAGAAGTTTGTTTCTGGTACCGTAGCGAGAATGTCTATTTCCTTGGAAATGTTTATACTGTAATTGTTGAGCAAGATTAATGGCAGGCTCAGTCATCTTTTGTTTTGCTCTCTAAGCTGTATCTTCTCTCTTAATGAAATTTATCAAGACGACTCCTGTAAGAGGATTTATCTACGTAAGCACGAGATCAGTGTCTCCATACATTCATGATAGCGTCTGGTCACTCTGGACGTAATGTGAAAACATTGAAATTTGTAACTTAGGATGCAGTTGCGCAATTGCTTTGATAGCTTTGATATCAGCATGATATCTGTAAGAAGATATAGAAGCTACGGTATTCCCACTCAGTTATAATGTCTTAATAGAATAATTAGTTATTTTTATGTATTATTTGCGTCTTTGCTTCAATATAATGATATTCCAAAGAAGATATAGAAAATCATATATTCCTCTACAGTTATAAGTTAATCCCTTATGCAATAGTTAGCTATCATCTGTGCTGCTTTGTTGTCAATGTGTCTTTTTCCTTCTTTGCTCCAATATAATGAATTTCAAAAAAGATAAACAAGGCTAATATTTTTCTTTGGTTATAATCACTCCAGGCAAATTAATATAGACCAGAATAACATTGAACGAGTGCATAAGTGTATATACCTTGGCACTATCTTAAATGACCAATGGGATCCTTCTGATGAGGTGAGGTCCCGAATTGAAAGAGCCAGGACAATATTCAATAAGATGCGTAATTTCTTCAAACATCATGGGATAACAATGACTACATAAATCAGGGTTTTGCGATGCTCTTTAACGGTGCTGAGACATGGACTCTGACAGAGTCTGTGTGTAAACGGTTAGAGACCTTTGAAACGTGGCTGTACAGAAGGATATTGCGGATACCATGCACAGACCATGTCACAAATGTTGAGGTTCTCCAAAACATGAGAAAAATCAAGGAAGTATTAACCACCGTGAAAATAAGGAAAATCCAATACCTAGGACACATCATGATAATAATATTTTTATCTGCAGCCAAATAGCCATTGAAAATAAAGTATGGACACCTACACTAAAATTGCACTCTGGCACTTTGAGTTGCATAGTCTTTGATTGTTTTTTTTTTTTTTTTTTTTTTTTTTTTTTTTTCTACAGAGCTCTAAGTGGTAGCGATCACATGCTTCTCCACACACTGTAGTTGGTATACACACCTCACGGTAGGTTCATGGAAATATTTGTTAACGCAAATAAGGTGGTGAAAACCATGGACCGCCAGACGTGTAATCAAATGCCTCAACTCAAAGTTGGCTGTTGTCCACGTCCGGTCAATCATGGCTCCGGTTCCATCAAATTCTTGAGTATGTCTTCTCGTTTTTTCTTCAATGATGTTAGTAGTATTTCCTAGGCTCTGGTGTTTGTTAGAAGTACATAATTTTAAGGTCTTCTATTAGAAATGATTCTCGTGCCAGGAGGTGGACAAATCGCGACCTGGTAGTTCTTGAAACTCCGATTGCTTTTTTTTATGAATAATGCCTTCACTCTTTCTAGTGAGAAAAGGTTCATTTCTGTTAGGTGTTGCCAAGTGACTTCAATGCCATATATTAGAATAGGCATGCTTTTATTTCTGAAAAGAGCCATTGCTGTCTCTAAGCTGAGGGATCTCAAGTATCTAATTTCATGCATTGCCCGTACCGCTTGCGTTGATTTCTCTATCATATGATATGTGAAACATTTAGCACTTGTTTGGAGCGTGATACGCAAATATTTGAATTCCTTTACGAAGTTTGTTTTCCTCCTCTTGGTGAAAATTTCTGTTGCTGCTGGAACCTTCCTTCCTTTTCTTAACACCATCATTACTGTTTTTGAAACGTTGATACTACTTTGAGGACACATCATGAGGAATACCGACAAGTAGTCTACCATCTCCTGCAGTCTATTCTTTAAAGAAAAGTACCAGGGAAGAGAAGTGTTGGACGGTGAAGAATATCCTGGTTAAAAATCTCACAGTTTGGACCTCCAAAACGTCCACTAATTATTACGAGCTGCAAGTGACAGAAACTGCCAAGTCAAGATGGTTGTCAACATCCAAAACGAATAGGAACCAGAAGAAGTAGATAATCTGTTAAGCAATCACCTATGCTGTAGGCTATGTTGTAAATGCGTGCAATATCCTTCTTTTCCCATATGAAGGGTTACAGTGTTGTACTGTATCCACAACACTATCATAACCCACAATGCTAACCATAACCAGTAGTGGCGCGGTTGTCTTCCTGACTGGAATAAGTATCAGCCTGTATTATTACAGTATAACCATAGTTGATTTTGTATAACCATACAATCACCCCAAACAGACAAACTCCGGTTTTAGGAAGATTTCTTTAGAAAGCTAACTATTGCAATGGGTACCATGTTTCGACTTCCGGAAAATTGTGACATATCTTCGCTTTCCACATCCCCTAGACCCCAAAACCATTGTCAGTTCAAAAGTTTATATATAATTTATGTATATATGTATATATGTATCTATATATATCACTTTCTTGTGGACACGACAAATACCGCAATTTTGCACCAATCACTTTGAAATTTTTACTGAATATGTATCCCTATAAAATCTCGGTCGAGTTCGTTAATGGGCACAATCGGTCGACGGGGGTGAAAATGGGGGGCTTTTTTCGAAAAAGTGAAATATCGCTATAACTCTCTTAATATTTGAAATGTCGAATCCATTCAAAGTTCATACTATGTGTCGGATATGGCTCAAAAATTTATGTTTGAAAAGTTTTTTGATAGCACCAAACATGGACCAAATGGGTGGGAAAAAGTGGGTTTTTCGGGAAACATTAATCATATCTCTCTTAATAGGCACAATATCAAACCCGTACAAAATGGACAATATTCCCCTAATAATTACCTAAAACTTTTGTCTGAAAGAATTTTTGATATGACTCACCATTACGCCAAGGAATGAGAAAAATGATTTCGGAATTATAAGAAAATGCTAAGAGCTATCAGAGTTTGCCATGGCCACACTACTAAATTGATGAGGGATGAGCCATCAGATGTTGCCATGAAAACGCACTTGCACGAGATCACATTCAGTTTTCTATCTGACTAAGTGTGAAGCGGCTTCGGTGACTTAACTGGTAGAATACTGAACTTCTATGCCCAAGGTCGCGGGTTCAAAGCCGGCCGAAGTCGTCGGATTTTCTAATAGCGCTAAAAATCCCTCAGTATGCTTTCCTTTGCAGGGGAAGTTCCAACGTTCATTGCCAGTTGTTGGTTGAAGTGGCATCTAGTAGCCAAGTTCATAGCTAGGTGTCGTTGAAGGTAGTATTTGTTAGCAACATTAGGAACTACTGCTTGAAATTGGCCGTCTGCAGTCCTGAATTACAGACTAATACAGCCATCACAATTCACACCGTTTATCAGACAGATTCTACACTCACCCTAAGTACACGGGGTTACATGACCGCGTTTTCGCAGCCCCTAAACTGAGGAACCAACCAAAATCTCTGCGTGAGATAAAATTTTGCGTGAACAAGTAACAGACCGTTAGATAGTTACACTTCAGTGTCGAAACCTTGCATAAGGACAGTGTGACCACAAGTATAAAAATGGACCCCAAATTACAAGAATGTTACCGTCCCCTTAAGACAATAAAATGTTTAATATATGCATAAAATGACGAAAAACAAAGTTAATTACGCTCCGATCATAAAATACTTTCTCGCAATAAATGAGGTCTGATCCTTCTACGAAAACCTGCATATTCTGCCTATTTTCGCCTATCCCCAGGCTTGCCCAGTGAAATCTACCTCCGCCTTCCGGCGTGCCGAGAGGACTTTATTTTATCACCATTTTAGCATTTCACGTAACATTAGATATACTACAATTAGCATACACCGATAGTTGCATTACCAATACTGCAACTAAATAATTGTACATATTGTAAATATTTTTCACCTGTATTCTCAAACATAGATGTTACAGCCTAAGTGTAATGGATCTGATGATGATCGCTTGACGATTGAAACTGGTCATCCTAGTGTATTTATTAATCACATGTAATTTATTTCAGGATTAGGACATAACCCAGCTCTTTTTGGGTACATTCGTGTTGACCGACTGAAAAGCACCAAACTTTTATCAACAAACTTGTTAATTTTCGAGCATTTGCAAATTGATAAGTGCAAATACAACGTATCAAATGCTAATGAAATCAACAACTAAAAAATATAGAGGAGGTGAAACTTCTGGACAGTATAGCCTACATTAAAACCAGCCTCAAGGGGAACGCAATCGTTCCGGATATATTTTTCCGTTTTCACAGGTTTACGTTTTACAAAGGGTTGAGTGGTAATAAAACAAAGTGCACTACATACTGTATTATCGCATAGTATTACAATGAAATAATAATTTCATAATTTCTGTAAATAACAAGAAGTTCCGTGACGAACTAAAGAGCCAACTTTTCTTAAAATTTAAGATTCATGCCAATGATTAATCTATATGGACCTATCTAGAATAATGACGAAATTAAGTTGGTAATAACGACATTTCTAATTTGTTCGAAATATACTGTACCTGCCATAATGTAGCCTAATAAATCTCTACCGTTGGCAGCCCTGGTTGCTCAAAGAATACGCAGAGTCAAATCTGTTATGGTACATATTATACATACGAAATTTGGTTGAAATCCAATTGATAGTATGGAAGTTACATGTATTTAAAAGTATGTCCTATCAGCAGGCCTAGAATCATGCTGGTAGCACTGACGTATATTAGTTACATCAAATTAATCTAGAATGCCAGGTACTATACTTGTGCATAGTTTAAAGCTTTCGCCTAGCATACTTTCTTACATATTGCTATTGGGATGAAAAAATAGAGAGTGCATTTATTAACAGTTGGCAGCCCTGGTGGCTCTTAAGAATATGCTCAGTCATATCTGTTTATGTAAGTTACGCATAGTACATACGAAATTTGGTTGAAATCCAGTTAATAGTGTAGCAGTTATATGCATTTGAAAATTGGACCTATCATCAGGCTTAGAATTATTTTGGCAACACTGTCATGTATGGTCTCCTGGAAATTAAACTGAAATATCATTATCTATATGTGTACTAATTTTGGAATAGCTCCCATGCATACCTTCCAAGATATCCAACATGGAGCTCAAATTTCAATGGTGGTTTTTCAGCAGTTGGTAGCACTGACATCATTACCAAATACGGCGTTGATATATTCAGGTTGAGATATTTACTCATACCAAATTTGGTTTCGATTGCTGCAGCCGTTTAGGAGTTGATAGGGGGGGGGCACACAGACAGACAGACAGACAGACAGACAGAAGGACAGACAGACAGACATTTGCCCGGATCGATCTCATAAGTCTACTTTTTCCTCATTTTTGCAAATGTGAAAAGTAGGCTAAAATGAATAGGTTCACGTGTATTAAGTTACGCTGTATTTTCAACTTACGTACAAAAATGTCAGTTTCTATGCTCGTTTCTTTGTTTCCACATGTCTTTCAAAATGCATTGTCGCGACTTCTTTACAAGAGAACGTTGTATGATCTCCTTTGCATCCTGCATTAATTCCAGGAGTTCTGGAAAATTCTTGGAAGCTGCAATTTCATAAAGGTCACTCACGATAAATAGTGCTTCTCCAAAAGTGTATGTTTTTAGCTCCCTTCCGTTGCCTTCATCGTCATCGTCGTCCATTTCTTCCATGACTTCACACCTGCTGTTTTCGGCAGCAATGTCAACTTCACTTTGAATGTCTTCAGTCGTTTACGTTTCCTAGAAATTTGGTGCAACTACAGTCGCACTCAAAATCTAGTACTGTACATATTTTTGTATTATGGATAAGATAATCCGTCCTAGTCAGGTTATTTACGCCTACGGTTCCGGAATTTCTTTCCGTTTCCGCGTTAGGAAGTTTTCCGGTTTGCAGTGTCATTTTACATAGGAAATACTTCCGTTCCGAATTTTGTTTTCCGTCTGTCCAGACTTCCGGTGTATAAAGGGTCCGGTTTAGGCAGGTTTTAGTGTATTAGCTTTCCTTTATCATACTAATATATAACAAGAAGTTCCGTGACGAACTAAAGAGCCTACTTTTCGCGAAATGTAAGATTCATTCCAATGATTAATCTATATGGACCTAATTAGAATAATGACGAAATTGAGTTGGTAATAACGAAATTTCTTATTAGTTCGAAATATAACTGGCATAATGTAGCCTAATAGAAAACTACAGTTGGCAGCCCTGGTGACTGAATATATTCTTAGTTCCATCTCTTAAGGTACAGAATACAAAATTTGGCTGAAGTCCAATGGATAGCATGGAGGTTACATGCAGTTAAACATTGCATCTAACAGCGCACGTAAAATCATGTTGGCAACAATGTCATGCATGTATTGGTCAGAAATAATCTGAACTATTATGACCTATTGTTGTGCCAATTTTGGATGAAATCCATTTATTTGTATAGAAGTTACATGTATTTTAAAATTGGACCAATCAGCAGGCTTAGAATCATGTTGGAAGCACTGACGTATATTAATTACTCCAGATTAATCTAGAATATAAGGTACTAGACGTGTGCAATGTTTAGTGCTGTTGGCTTGAATACTTTCTGATATACTGATATTAAGGTAAAAAATAGAGACAGCATTTATTAACAGTTGGCAGCCATGGTTGTTCTTAAGAATACGCACAATCATATATGTTATAGTACACATAGCTCATACGAAATAATGTTGAAATCCAATTGATAGTAAAGAAGTTACATGTATTTACAATTGGTCCTATCAGCAGGCTTTGAATCATGTTGGTAGTACTGAGGTCCATTAGTTACTCCAAATTAATCTAGAATGTCGGGTACTATACGTGTGCATAGTTTAAAGCTGTCGGCTTGCATACTTTCTGATATGTGGGTATTTGGATAAAATAAATTGAGAGCATTTATTAACAGTTGGCAGCCCTGGTGGCTCTTAAGAATACGCTCAGTCATATCTGTTTATGTACACATAGCACATACGAAATTTGGTTAAAATCCAAGTGATAGTATAGAAGTTATATGCATTTAACATTTGGACATACCAGCAGGCTTGTAATCATTTTGGCAACACTGCCATGTATGGCCTCCTGGAAATTAAACTGCAATATTATTATCTATACGTGTGCCAATTTTGAAATAGCTCCCATTCATACCTTCCAAGATATCCAACATGGAGCTCAAATTTCAGCAGTTGGTTGCACTGACATCATTTTCAAATATGGCCGTGAGATATTCAGGTATAGATCTTTACTCCTACCAAATTTTGTTTCGATTGCTGCAGCCGTTTAGGAGTTGATAGGGGGGGGGGGGACACACACAGCCAGACAGACAGATTGAAGGACAGACAGACACACATTTGCCCGATCTCATAAGTCTACTTTTTCCTCATTTTTGCAAAATGTGAAAAGTAGGCTAAAAATGAGATGGTGAGTGTCTGTCTGTCTGTCTGTCTGTCTGTCTGTGTGTTACTCAATAACGCAAGAACCACTGGTCCGATTGAAATGAAATTTTGCATGGATGTAGCTGATTTACCAGGTTTACGCATAGGATACTTTTGATTTCGATATTTTGCACTATTAAAAAATGGCGACCATTTTAGTGACGTCACTACACCCTTTGGTTTCAAACTTTCATATTTCCATATCAAATAAAAAGAGAAAGCTAAGAAATAGCAAACTTTTGATGGAACACATGAGCTTTAAAATTTAATTTCCTATCCGAAAGGTCATGATCACTTTTCGTGTATCTCCAACGCTTAGCGAGTAAAACCCACATTTGTGACGTCACTACACCCTTTGGTTTCAAAATGTCCATTTCAAATAAAAAGAGAACGCTAAGATATAGCAAACTTTTGATGGCATACACGAGCTTTAACATTTAATTTTCTATCCGAAGGGTACTTATCACTTTTCGTGTATCTCCAACGGTTAGCGAGTAAAACTTAATTTTTGTGCAATAAAACACGGTCAACAACGAGCGGTGCAGTATATCTCTCTATATATAAACAAGAAGTTCCGTGACGAACTAAAGAGCCTACTTTTCTTAAAATTAAGTTTCATGCCAATGATTAATCTACAGTATATTAACCTATCTAGAATAATGACGAAATTAAGTTGGTAATATCGAAATGTCTAATTAGTTCGAAAAATACCTGGTATAATGTAGCCTATTAGAGCATTACAGTTGGCAGCCCTGGTGACTGAATATATTCTTAGTTCCATCTCTTGAGGTACAGAATAAAAAAATTGGTTGAAGTCCAATGGACGTTACATGCAGTTAGACATTGGATCTATCAGCAAGCGTAAAAGCATGTTGGCAACAATGTCATACGTGTGCTGGTCAGAAATAGCCTAATCTGAATTATTATGATATCTTGTTGTGCCAATTTTGGACGAAATCCATTTGTTAGTATAGAAGTTACATTTATTTTAAAATTGGACCTATCAGCAGGCATAGAATCATGTTGGCAGCACTGACTAATATTAATTATTCCAAATTAATCTAGAATACCAGGTGCTATACGTGTGCAAAGTATAGGGCTGTTGGCTTGCATACTTCCTGATATATTGATATTAGGTTAAAAAAAATATAGACAGCATTTATTAACAGTTGGAAGCCCTGATTGCTCTTAAGAATACTTATAGTCATATCTGTTATGTTACACATAGCACATACGAAATTTGGTTGAAATCCAACTGATAGTATAGAAGTTACATGTATTTAAAAATTGGCCCTATCGGCTGGCTTAGAATCATGTTGGTAGAACTGAAGTATATAAGTTACTCCAAAATTAATCTAAAGTGTCAGGTACTATACGTGTGCATTGTTAAAAGCTGTCGGCTTGCATACTTTCTGATATATTGGAATTTGGATAAAAGAATAGAGAGAGCAAATATGAACAGTTGGCAGCCCAGGTGGCTCTTAAGAATACGCTCAGTCATATCTGTTTATGTACACATATTACATACAAAATTTGGTTGAAATCCAATTGATAGTGTAGAAGTTATAGGCATTTAAAAATTGGACCAATCAGAAGGCTAAAAATTATTTTGGCAACACTGTCATGTATGGCCTCCTGGAAATTAAACTGAAATAGTGTTATCTACATGTGTGCCAATTTTGGAACAGCTCCCATGCATACCTTCCATGATATCCAACATGGAGCTCAAACTTCTAGTGCGTTTTTTCGGCAGTTGGTAGCACTGACATCATTTTCAAATATGGACGTGAGATATTCCGGTATACATATATACTCATACTAAATTTGGTTTCGATTTCTGCAGCCGTTTAGGAGTTGATAAGGGGGGGGGGGGGACACAGTCAGACAGACACACATTTTCCCGGATCGATCTCATTGGTCTACTTTTTCCTCATTTTTGCAAAATGTGAAAAGTAGGCTAAAAATGAAAGTTTGTCTGGTTATTTTTCTGAATTTCTACGGAAATTTGAGTTATTTACGCGCTTCAGACTGTTTTATGATGGATGCACGCGAAAATAATTTTTTAGTCTGTCTGTCTGTTTGTTTGTCTGTGGACAATTTTGTTCTCTTATAACTCGAGAACGGCAAGGTGTATCAACGTAAAATTTGGTACAGATATCCATCAAAGGCACGACACTAATCATTGATGTAACTCTTCTCCGTACCTCTCATAAAAGGGGGCCTACCCCTTTAAAATACATGCTCAAATAGGCGTAGAAGGACGAGACAAAGCTCATTTTCTGCCCCTCAATGTGAGAGACAAAACTCGGGGACCCTCCGAAAACCACATTTTAAGGCCTTAAAACCAACCGTTTTTCAGATATTCCCAGAAAACTAATTTCATTTAATAAACTAATGAACGAATGCAAGCCGGTAACCATGGCAACAGATACTCAGAGGTCCATCTATTGCTGTAAGACGCAATGCAATTCCATTAATTACATTAGTGTGAAAGTTTGCAAACAGCTAGAAGGTTATCACGGAAGCAAATTAAGCTGTAAAATTCATCAATACGTATCATGCGCTTAAGGGGGTCAAGGGGTACTCTAGAATTTTTTCACGCGATTTACACCTGCGGGTGTGGTACGGCAGGTCTATTATATTCCTATCCCTATATTATATTATTATTATTATATTATGGTGTACAATGACGAGACAAAGCCCCTCGGTGCCAGAAACATAAATCGGGGGCCCTAAAGGGTACATTATAAGGCCCTAAATCCAACAGTTTCTGAGATATTCCCAGAAAACTAATTTTATTTTATTTTATTTAACAAACTAATGAAGGAATGCAAATCGGTAACCATGGCAACATTATCTCAAGGGGTGGCATCCAAATTTCCATCTATTTCTGTAAGAAGCATGTCACTCCATTTATTACATTTCTGTGAAAGTTTGCAAATGGCTATAAGGTTATCACGGAACCAACGTAGACTGTATAATTCATCAATGCAATTAGGGGGGTCAAGGGGTAACCTAGATTTTTTTCATGCAATTTTCACTTGCGACATATAGTACAGAAGGTCTATTATATCTCCAAACAGCAACATTATTTTCAAAAATTCCTGAATTGAATCAGCATTTTTTGCGGCTTTTAGGAATTTGAGCCATTTGAGGCTAAAGAACCTGAGTTTTCATGCACCGCAAGCCTTTATAATTTATGAAAGGGGTCTTCCCGTGTATGGGGACCTAACACAACGTAGAGGGTCAGTATTTATGTGACGTGTATTGCGTTTCGTCTACAAGGCTTTCAATTCTATTTCACGCCTGGAAGTTCACGTTAGGTGAATTTAGTTTGAGAGCACATTTTAACTAATCTTCTTTTTTTTTTTTTTTTTTTTTTTTTTTCGACGTACGGGTTCATCGCAAGGATGATTTTGTTTGATACTGTGTGGCAGATATACCCATATTTGGATATCTGGGTGATGTGTTGTAGACAATAGAATTGTCTGTCTGTCTGTCTTTCTGTGTATCTTTATGTACGCCTATAACTCGCGTTCGGATGCTTGGTGCATCGTAAAATTAGGTATGATAACCATGAGAGTCAATACACCAATCATTTATAAAACTCTTCATCGCACTTTTCATACAGTAGAAGGGTGGATATAGGGGAAAACTTCTCAAAATACATGCTAAAATAGGCGAAAAATAAAAATTATCCTAGGAGGACGACCAAAGCATATGTTGCATATGTTGTGAGACAACAAATTCAGGAGTCTAAAGGGTCTCCGAAAACCACATTTTAAGGCCCTTAAATTAACAGTGTGTGTGATATTCCCAGAAAACTAACTTCGTTCTGATAAACTTATGAAGGAATGACAAACCGCTAACCATTGCAACAGTAGCTCAATTGATAATGTCTGGTGTTAACATCGAACACCGTTCGAAGAACGGGTACTTCTGCTAGTTGTATCTCATTATGTCCGATCCCTCCCCGAATGTATTTTAATTTTTACTCAGCGCATCCCCCTCCAAGGGCAAATCCTAGTTACGTCACAGGTCGTATGGTACATTAAGTTTACATTGTGCACTATTTATAAACACATTTAAATCCACTGGTGACTCGGTTAAAAAATGACAAAGTCATCAGCAAACTTTCGAGTTTTTATTTTGAAACTTTTTCTTAAATCTCACTAGTTTTATTGACGATCAGGTTCAATGGCAGATCAACCTGCGGACCAGCAGAATTCCATTCCAGGACCCGATACAAGGCAGCATCTTGGAGGTTTATAAACACAGCTTTATAACGTAACACATCGCGCACTAGCTTAAACCGGCCCAGAAAGAGTACCGACGTTTAATTTCGCTACACAAGAAATTATCTACTAAAATTGTGCATTTAATGGTAAGACGTTAGTTCCCATGTTTATTGAGTTATGTCCTTGGTCAGCAATAAACTGTTGGGATTAGATAAGCTAGTATAAGTGTACTTATACCATCTTGCCGCCACACATACATAACCTGCTACTGCTTTATAATTCCACTTGCTGGCGTTATTTATTATTCCACTCCATTTCTATTCTATTCTGCATCCATTCTTCTTAATGTAATTGATGATGGTTTTATCTTAATCGCCAAGATAATCACAAGATAACGAGGAGTCTAAGACGTTCCGAATAGGCTTCATGATTCTTATCAAACATTCTCCATCATTACACAATTTATCGCTGTTCTCGGCAAAATAAAACAAAAAGCACTCAATAAAAAGCACTTGCTTGTTTACCCCTCCCGCTAATAACCCATTATTCCTTCTTGCCTTATGCACCGGTACCCTTTTTCACCGGACTTGAGGGAGAGAATTCAACATGCACCTTCTCTGCTTCTTTTTTAATCTTGTCGTACACATCACGAACTATAAATGATTCTGAAAGTTTTTAAACTGACGGTTTGTGACTGTCAAAGCGGTGGACTTGAAAGGCAAGTTGCGATACTTGTCACCAGGTGTCAGCACTGCTAACGAACCTAACCTTAAAACTCCTCTCGCTCGCTCTCTCTCTCTCTCTCTCTCTCTCTCTCTCTCTCGTCTTCTACCTGGGAATACGGGGGATACGGAGCCTGTGGAAGAGGAGAGAATGATAAAGAGAAACAGTGGACAGGCATCCATATTAAGAGAGAGGCTCTCAAATAGAAGACCGTGAGCCAGAGTGGTATGCAAATATTTCACACCAAGACTTACTGTAAGTGCCGGAGCTTGACAGGTGCTAGCTAATCCATATCACAGGATGCATATTTAGAAAATCTCTCCGATTAAGGCCCTGTGTCAAGGAGAGTTTGCCCACTCAGCCTGCTAACTTACTAGGCAAATTATTATGATTGGTCCAGCTTTTGCGCGCGAAGATACTGTACACATTGTTGGCTAAATTAAACTCAAAACAAATCATTCAGGAAGTTGAAGTAAACCGAGAGGCTGGGGGAGGGGGAGGGGGGGGGGGGGGCAAATATCAAAGAACACACTAAATTGTAATGTAAACCAATATGCCTAGGTATGTATAAGAAAAAGCGGCTTCGATGGAGTAGTTGGTAGCATGCTGAGCTTCTATGCCCAAGATCGCGGGTTCAAACCCGGCCGAAGAGCATTAAAAATCCCTCAGTATGCCTTCCTTCGGAGGGGAAGTAAAGCTGGCGGGCCCATGCCATACACTTATGACATGTGAAAGAACCTTCCACTAACTACAATTGTGTAAAGCTAAATTTGTAGGTTAGATTTGATTAACGCTCTATTAGTTCCAACGTTCATCTCCAGGTGCCGGTTGCGGTGACATCTAGGTGTCATTGACGGTAACATTTGGTAGCGAAAGTAGGAACTACTTGAAATTATCGTCTGCAGACCTTACTTGAATTATAAACAGGTAACCGGTTATCAGACAGATTCTACACACACCCAAAGTACACGGGGCTACATGACCGCGTTGTCGCAGCCCCTAAACTAAGGAACTAACCAACCAACCAAAGACAGATCTGTAACAAATGTGGGCTTTAATTTGATGTTAATAAAATAATTTTGTGAAAATAACTTATATCTAAATATTTGTATATTCCGATAAATCAGTCTAAATTTTATTCGCGATGTCACGATTTAGTGATAGCGAACGAAACTCGATTTGTCGGGATTGTCGATTAGAATGGCTGTCTGTAATTAGCTAGTGAAAGTGATTTCACTTCTGATCGCTAGATAGTTCTAGCGTAGCACTGACACGTCAAGTCGGAAGTAACGATAGATGTATTATAAGTTGGGCTCCGTTTGTTGTATGGTGCTATCAGACCAAACCCTGAAACAATCAGCATTATCTGTGGAAAATAGTACAGTAGATATGTGGAGGAAACCGTTGCACAAATTATAATTCTGAGAAAAGTTAGTCTTAGAGATATTTGTACCAATAATCATAGTTTCGTGCACATCTTTGGAAACAGGACAGTTATTTCAATAATTATTTCTGTAAATTAAATCTTCAAATTAGCTTGACAAAATAGGAATATACTAGCGGACCCGTGCGATATGCCATATGCATTGAGCAGATCCACGCGCCGGACGTAGTAGCTATTGTGTTCTATCTCTCTCCAGATCTCTCATAGTCGTAGAGTCCAGGAGGGTGCCCAGGCCCTTTCAATGTTATGCTTGGGTACTTTAAAAGGTCAACAGTGAAGACTGTTTGCTTAGTGTGCTCTAGTGGAAGATATAGCATGTATTTATGGTGAGAAGTCGTTCAACAGCACAGATAAAACGTATCCTTTTTCAGTGGGTATGTGTCAGGGGGGTGCCAATGCGGGTGGTCCTCTGCCTAGCCGCTCTTGGGTCACGTGAAGCCGTGACGTAGGTAGTATGGCAAGTGTCGTGGTAGATACAAGCTAGCCACAGTGAATGTCAGTAGCCGTAGCGAAACAAGTGCTTTATTTCTTGTGTGTGACCTTTGTCTTGTTCCTAGTTTCATTTACGTGTTTTATAGGTGGTATATTGTGTATTGAATGTACTCCCCTTCAGTATGTACAATCGTCTGTGCACTAGTTGAAGCAGAATAAACTCATGTACGTTCCCTTTCAATGGAATGTGCTATTGCCAAATGCCGGAACTATTAGAGGAAATCAAAATACAACATTGATATTGTGTATAATTGCTTCCCAAAAGATACAACTCTTGTGAAAGCTTGGCTGGTAAAATGTAAACGAGGGGATAAAGTAAATATATCATAGTCAATGCAAAAGTTTGCTCCGTCCATTTTACGAGCGATGTTTACTATTGTGATATAGAGTGTAAATTATTGGGCCTGCCACTAAGGAATAAAAGACGTCTCACGACGGATGCTGTGCCATCTCTTCGTCTTCCCTTCGCCAGTGTTCAAGAGCCCTACTCGGACATTAAGAACAGCCCTGATAATTAGAATGACGGGTCTCCACCGCTCTTTCAGATAAGAATAAAAATGAAGATTAACATGCAAATCTTTTCAACTCCTGAGCGTGTAGTGTAGGTCGTTATTTCTCAAGTCAGTATATATATATTATTCTACGAGTTCTGAAATCAGTGGCGTAGCAAAACAACGTAATTCAGATGAGGATTGGGAAGGAGGCGGCCGTGGCCTTAATTAATTTGGGAACCATCCCGGCATTCGCCTGGAGTAGAAGTGGGAAACCACGGAAGACCACTTCCGGGATGGCTGAGGTGGAAATCGAACCCTCTTCTTCTCAGTTTTGCCTTACGAGGCGCAGTGTACCCCGTTCCAGCCGCCAGACCAGAATGTCATTTCTTGGCAGAGCCGGGAATCGAACCCGGTCCTCCGCGGTGACAGCCAAGAGTGCTAGCCATTTCGCGAAGAGACGGTTCAAAATAATTGGGGTTCCCAATTGTAGGTTGAAATTATATAAATTAATACCTGCTTTTCCAACAACAACAACAACAACAAAGTGAATTATTAGCAGTCATATGAACCCAGAATTTTGGTTTCATTGACCAATTCAGCAATAGCAACAAAATATAGGGGTGGATGACCTCGATGTTCCACTTTTTAAAACAATCACCACGACCAACAACAAAATAAATATAAATGAGCTGCAATTATTTCAATTGGAGGGATCGTAGCAAATGTTTGAGGTATTCTTTCGTTTACAATCAATCAATGCTTTTTAAGTAGGTTAGACAAGTGTAACAACATCTCTCACTTTACTGGTAATTAATTATTAAAGTACAATAATAATAATAATAATATTGGTTTTACGTCTCTTTTAACTACACTGACTTTAGAGACGCCGGGGTGCCGGAATTTTGCCCCGAAGGGGATCTTTAACGTACCAGTAAATGTACTGACACGGCTCCCTCGCATTTGCGTACCCTCAAATGCCAGCTGACTGCGCCAGTTTTTTATATTTATTTTTAAGTACCTGAGTCGTAATCTATTAAAATACCAAATGTGATATAACTGTGAAAGAAGAATGATTAAACAATAAAGGATAAGAAAAATAAAGGACAGGAGAAAAAGAAATGCCCTCAACCCTCGAACAATGAGGATTGAGGGACTTGGAAGGAAGGAGAGCCATGAAAGGCAGATATGAAAGGAAAAGAGGGGAGGGCCCGCCCCAAGGTAAGACGAAAAAGGGGACAAAACGGACCCAGCTCAGGAATCCCTCGGGGTCGCCAACTCCCAAACTCACCAGTTGTGAGCCCTTGAGGGTGTAGCATTATCCAGGGTGCACCAGAAGTGGTGGGGCTACATACACCCTGCCCCCTGGAGGGCCTTGAGCAGTAGGCAGGAGATAACATGAAAAGAAAAAGAAGGCTGACCCCTCGATTAATGAGGTTATCAGGAAAGATGAGACAAGGGCCAATTAAGGCGGGAAAGTGAAAGACTCTCTAGGCTTCGGATACCCTAATACCGTCGGGGTCGAAAGGATACATGAGTTGACCAAGAGAGGTCGACAGGAAAGAAGACGGAGAGGAGCCCGGCACAAGTAAACGGAAGCAATGCCGCACTCAGCAGGAGTCTCGTGGTCGCCAACCCATGAACATTTTGAGACAATTTTTCAATATTTTCGCGGAAATGAATTGAAAAGGGGTCAACGAATAATGCATACGCTTGCATTAGTATTGCAACAGAAGTTCCCGTGCACTAATGAGAATGCTATTCGGCTGTATGTAACAACGAGGACATTATTAGAATGCGCTTCCTCAATGCCCTTAAGTCTCTCAGAGAGGCTGAAAGAAGGTCAGCAAGCAAACGCCTGAAATGGGCGAAATCAGCCTTGTAGAATCCCTGTGTTGGTGATGCCATGTACTTGTGATATTGTATTATATTGTATATGAATTTCCTTGTGCTGTGTGATTGTCATGTGATATATAAATAATTAAAATAACCTCACGGAAATCTCTCATTCCATATACTGTTCCCTTCGCTCACTACCTCCCAACCGCTGCTTGACATAGTAGCTACGTCACAGCTGCCAGCCAATTGCCGCGCGCTTCCCGACTTGGCCCAACCTTAGTATTTAAGTAACCTTGGGTATGTGTAGCTAAATCTTGAACTAAATTAAATAGCATTTGTATTATTCAAATGTAAACAGGACGCAAAATACACTCACTAAAAAGTATATAATAACACCAAATTGTAAAACTAGAGGATTATAGCAGAAAAATTAGTATATTGTTGCTTGCCACGGTGGGTGAGTGGATAGCGTGTCGGTCTACTAACCCCAATATTGCAGGTTCGCTCCTGGCCGTGGTAAGTGTTTTTTTTTTGAAAGGCGGCAAAAATACGACACGCATGTCATAAGATGTTGGCATGTCAAAGAACCCATTTTAATTCAGTAGGCCGTGTTTATAATGGCAAAATTAATCTCAGGAGTTTCCGCCAACACAACGTTCCTCATTTCTCTACTAGAAAGCACTATAGTATTCAAGGAGCTTAGATATCTAACCCCCTTGACTTTCATACTGCTTCAAGGAACAACAAAATTCGACATGCAAGCTACCCTCTGGGTGTCAAATAACAAAGCTTGCAACCGGCACCCGAGGCCATACGATATTATTATTATTATTATTATTATTATTAGTATATTCTTAAAATGATTTTGAGGACACGGGGGACCGAGCAGATTTTCCCTTCCTTCCCTCCTTCCTTCCTTCCTTCTTTCCCTCCTTCCTTCCTTCTTTCCCTCCTTCCTTTCCTTCCTTCCATCCTTCCCTCCTTCCTTTCCTTCCTTCCCTCCTTCCTTCCCTCCTTCCTTCCTTCCTTTCCTTCCGTCCCTCCTTCCTTCCCTCCTTCCTTCCCTCCTTCCCTCCCTCCTTCCTTTCCTTCCTTCCCTCTTTCCTTCCCTCCTTCCTTCCCGCCTTCCCTCCTTCCTTCCCTCCTTCCTTTTCTTATTTCCCTCCTTCCTTTCCTTATTTCCCTCCTTCCTTCCTTCCTTCCTTCCCTCCTTCCTTCCCTTCCTTCCCTCCTTCCTTCCCTCCTTCCCTCCTTCCATCCCTCCTTCCTTTCCTTCCTTCCCTCCTTCCTTCCTTCCCTCCTTCCTTTCCTTCCTTCCCTCCTTCCCTCCTTCCTTTCCTTCCTTCCCTCCTTCCTTCCTTCTTTCCCTCCTTCCTTCCCTCCTTCCTTTCCTTCCTTCCCTCCTTCCTTCCCTCCTTCCTTTCCCTCCTTCCTTCCTTCTTTCCCTCCTTCCTTTCCTTCCTTCCCTCCTCCCTTCCTTTCCTTCCTTCCCTCCCTCCCTCTTTCTTTCCCTCCTTCCTTTCCTTCTTTCCCTCCTTCCTTCCTTCCCTCCTTCCTTTCCTTCCCTCCCTCCTTCCTTACTCTTCCTTCCTTATTCCTTCCTTCCATTCCTTCCCTTCCATTCCTTCCCTTCCATTCCTTCCCTTCCATTCCTTCCCTTCCTTCCATTCCTTCCTTCCTTCCTTCCCTCCCTCCTTCCATTCCTCCCTTTGTTCTCTGCCTTCTTCCTTCCTTCCTTCCTTCCTTCCTTCCTTCCTTCCTTCCTTCCTTCCTTCCTTCCTTCCTTCCTTCCTTCCCTCCCTCCCTCCTTATCTCCCTCCTTTCTTCCTTACATCCTTCCTTCCTTCATTCATTCCTTGCGTTCCTTCCACTCCTTCCTTCGTAATATTCCGATAACTACGCTAACTCAAAAACTCTAATTCAGAGGGTTAAACCAATTATTGTTTTTTATTATTATCTTTATTATTATTATTATTATTATTATTACTTTTATTATTATTCAGCTCCTCCTACGTAAAAAGTTTCATTACTGCTATCGTGTACTTTCACCTCATCAAAGGTCAATGAAACAAGTGGTGTCTCCTCGTAAGATGATCGTATCATTGGAGCCACACGCCGCGCTACGCCACGCCACGCCGGGCACTTCCATTGTGCTGTATCCGTGTGTAAAGCACTCATGTCAGTGCAGAACAATAACAGTTTAGCAAATGACGTGAACAAAACATCCCCTACCCTACCCTACCCTACCCTTCATGCTCTTCTATTCATTCCGTTATTTTGCTGGCCAATAAACATGGAGCATCCCTCTTGAGATGTAATATTCCGTGAACACGAGTACCACCCTTGACTCAAAAACACATATGTGGAGGGTCAATCCAATATTGCACCCTCTCCCCTATCGCTTCTCGTTTTCATAAACGCATCACTTCACAACACCCCCTCGTGTTATTATCACTGCGCCCTCGACTCTACATCCTGAATCATAGACGAGCACTAGGACGAGAGGGGAATGGAAATATGTGGCCAAATTGATGGAATTAATTTGGCAAATATTAGGTGTTGACCTCGGAAGTACACACAGGCTCGTAAGTTGGTATATACACTCCATAGCTTCATGTATCTTGGTTACTGGAATCCACGTCCACGGCTCGCCACAAAGGCATGTAAAGTCATGTAGGCTACAGGGTGTGACACATACATACAGATCAGTAAGTCGGGCTGCCGATGGTAATAGGAGCCTTGGAAAAGCAGATCTGCAGTCTAAACTCCTTAATCATTTATAGAGCAAAACTTTTTTTTTTTTACTTTTAGGCCTATGTGTTTTTTACGTTTTAATTTATTTTAATTATTATGATTAATTATTAATAATGTTATTTTTTGTTTCTCTGCGGTAATTTTAATGTTTGTGTATTTATTTTCAATTTTCAATTTATGTTCTTATAGATTTAATTTTGATATTTATATTGAATTATTTAATTAACTAATTTCAAATTAATGTTGACAATCATTTCTATGATGTTTTTATAGTTATGTTTATTACTTTAATTTATATATTTCTTTTATTATTGTAATTTTTTTTTTTATAATTTTTATTTCTAGATTTATATTTCATTTTTATACTTTACTTGTTAGTGTTTTTAGTTTCCAATTGATTAAATTTTTATCCTGATTAATTTTTTATCCAAGACCTTACGTCAATTAGATACTGTAAGTATAATATTTCATTTTTAGAGCACTTCGGGAGGAAAATTCTCCAAAATTTGGCTGAAAGGTTCAACTATCAGCATCTTTGAAAGCATAAACTGTCCTTATGACAGGTGGTTAATATAGAGACCACTATCCCATAAAGGGGTTAAAGTGTGTGATGAGACGATGTACAGTAGCCTAACCACAGGCGAAAGCTCCGGATTCAGTCACTCAAATTGCCTAAGAATTAATCGGTGTTGTTGCTTCATTTTAGGGGCTTAGATATCGCGGTCATTTATCCCCGTGTACTTGGCTGTGTGTAGAATTCGTCTGGTAACCCGTGTCACTGTGGTGTAATTTGTAATTCAGATAGGGATTGGGAAGGAGGCGGCCGTGGCCTTAAGTTAGGAACTATCCCGGCATTTGCCTGGAGTAGAAGTATGAAACCACTTCCAAGGTGGCTGAAGTGGGAATCGAACCTGCATCTTCTTAGTTTTGCCTTTCGAGACTGAATGTAAACCGTTCCAGCCCTCAGACCAAAATTAAATTTCTTGGCAGAGCCGGGAATCAAACCTGGACCTCCAGGCCGACAGCCAAGAATGCTACACCAGGAGGTAGGAATCAATCGTCCCGCTCGCTGCACAAATAAAGCAGAGAAGTTGCCGATACATCATGTTCTGTTCATATTCCTGTTCCGTTGTTATTGCTGTCAACGTCGTTGTTGTTGTTGTTGTTGTTGTTGTTGCTGTTGTTGTCTCATTTGGGCTTGAAACATCGTGTTTCCTCCATAGCCCCGGCTTTCGTTAGAAGTAGGCCATACGGTGAAAATTGTGTATAAATGTTTGTTGCCTTGTCTGTGAAGGATACCCTCATCAAATTTTACGTTGTTACACCAAACCGTTTTCGAGTTATTACCGAGAAAATAGACACACAATTTTATTTTTGCGTTCATTCGTCATAGAAGAATAGGTAAGCTTAGCGGGCACCTGTAGACTACAACAAACGTGCTGTGCAATCGTATAAGTAATAAATACATAATAGAAATTAAAGTGTGTTTGTTTTAACTGTATACACGTGCGTGATGTTCATACGTAGTTCACAAACAAACTAACCTCAAACAACGGGATTCAAACTTATATAAACATTAGCAAGACTCATTAAGTAAAGTATAATAAGACCACACCTATTAATATTTGTATACGAATTTAAACTGCAACCCTAGTGATCAGGGTTTGATGATGACCACTTGACGGCCGAAACGCGTCATCCTAAATCGTACAATAGTTAATAGTGATTATATAAGTAATACATATACTTTATTTCAGGAGTACTTATACAGAGTGGTTCACCAGCCTCTTATTATTTAGTTTTATGAAACTCAACTAACATTACATTTCTCCCGATGGTCGAAATTACTCTGTGCTCTGCCTGTGTGACAGCAATGTAATTGAGTCATGGGTCTAGCAAAGAAAAAACGACCGTAAACATTTCCGCGCCAAATTCTAAGGACCATTCTACTAACATGTGACTTATTGCTCCTTGAATTACCACTCGTACACGTAACACGATCGAATTAATAGGTTACGCCACGTGATCTGTAATATTAGAAAGTTAATTCAACACCATAAACCATGATTGAAGACTTTAACGTGCACATCAATGTTCGTGGTGGGATGGCCACAATAACTAGTGCACGTGCAGCGCGCGGAATCTACCTTGTATTGGTGGCTGAATTGGTTAAAGACCGGCCGGACATGGTGGGCGAGAACGGGTAGAACGATGCTTCGAATTAACCGGTAAGCATACTTCCTTGAACGACAGCCCGTGCTCCATTTTAGTGGGGATATAACTGCATTGCCACATTTATTAACGTACGATGTATTCCTGTGAAGAGTACGTTGAATTTTGCTAATTATAAAGAGAATGTGATCGAATTATTAGGTTAGGCCACGTGACCTGTAATGGTAGTAAGTCAAACAAGATGTTCAGTAAAGAACATATAGCCCACGTGCTCCTAAATGCATGGGTATAGTTATAATTCATTGTCCTTTTCAAGGAGTATAATTGAATGTTGGTTGTAGAAGCTTGTTGAAATACAACGTGCTATACGGATATTAAACGTTGCTTAACATTATAACGTGTGAGTAGTTTTAAATCAATAAATACAAAAATAAAAAGCGAAGTAAAGAAATTTGAACCTGCAGGGATTTTATCCACGAACCCCCAGACTATGAGCCCAAGTCACTACAATTACGCCGCGGATGCGCTACGATAATACTTGACAAACAACTGGTTTAGTATAACTGTATCATATTTTGTGTTGAAATCAACGATTTTATTAGCGTTTTTTGGCGTTTCTTTACACCATTTGGTACTAAATACGTATGATTTTGTTCAGTACATTCTTAAAGGATATAAACTTAGGATGTTACGGAAATATATGTACTTACGAGCAAAAATAGCGGCCATTTTGACAACGGGACAGCACGGGCCCACAACGATATGGCACGGTAAGCCTGACCTCTTAGTCACTTCTACGGTTACATATTCCATTACAATGTGCTAATAGCCTACCGGTCACCTCTTTGAGGACAGCTTAAACCTCCCTATGTACGATAAGCTGAATTGTTGAGGCCAGGCCTTGTTGAATCGTAAGTTACGGTTAGGCTATATTACCTGCATGATGTATACATCCGCCATCTTGAAACTATCTGGCTGATGACCTTGTAGTGTGGGTAAAATACGCTTCCCACATTAAGGCATATTGTTGCATAATTTGGTAGAGATCGGATGATTAGGTTAATCGTAATTCGATTTAAGCTCAGAACATTTGGGAGGGGACCATATATTTTATTTTATGATGACGGCGATATACAATATGATACTGAGTTGTCCCTTGCTAGTGCTACCTCTGTACCAAATTTTGTTCAATTCGGTTTTACGGTGTTTGAATTGATAGGGGAAATCGATTTGCACACATACATGGCCACCATCTGCAAACTATTGGACTGATGACCTTGCAGTTTAGTCAAAAGACGTTAGCCACATAAAGGTATGTTGTTGCATAATTTGGTAGAATTCAGATGATTACAGTAGGTTAGTAGTGAACCCGCTGAGCTAAGGTTCATGTGATATTTTTCATGACAACACATTTATGATGGGATGTATTACCTTTGAACACACCCAGAAAGCAACCAGAAGCTGAGAGCTTATACGATTCCCTTTGGAGTAGCGAAGGATCGCACTTTTGACTTTGGTGAAGTCTGCTAATTATTTATCTGAGGTCTTATTAATCAACTTTACCTTTCTACGAGACTCAGAATATTCCATTTCGTCATTCAGTATTATTGAAACATTTTGGAGAATGTTTTTCACTTTAAGGTATGGTAATATCATTGCAGATATGCAAGGAGGAATGTAAATAGTCGCTCAACGACTTAGTTTGACGACTTGATTCCACGAGGAACTCAGTTCCGTGCACTACGTCAGGAGAATCCGCCCTGTTGACGCGTGTTGAAATACCCGTCGTGTTAGACGTGGAAAAAGTCCGCTTTTTAGCGGAGAAATATTTATCAAGTGTCATCGAGCACCATCGTACTGTGCATCACGATTTGTAAAGTGTAGTGATCAGCACAAATTGCATTGTGAACGTATTTAAAATATTGTGAATTTTCTACGATTCTGTAGCACCACATTTTTACACCCACGTGATTTGTGGAGGGCTGAAGCCTAGTGTTAAATATACCAATAACTGTGATAAAGTTACATTGAACGAGTGTGATATTAAAACCACTACGTGTATAAATTGCTACGGTGGATTTATCCGCCAGAAATCGACGCCTATTTCACGGGTGCCACGTGATTGTAAAAGTAGAGTCTGTGCACGTGTGAACCAGCAGATCAGTGCATGGCCATTTATTAATGATATCTGCAAAGTGTAGAGGCTGTGTTGCTAAATATATGTGTAACGCCTGTGATAGCTACAAAGCACACCGCAATTTTCAAGTACTAATGGAATACATGATGTCTAATATTACCGACCACGTGTTCGTCACTTATAACACCATGTTCGAGCCGGAGATGATGGGCTAAGTACCGTTATGGTATGAGGGAGATGTCTCGGATGGAACGAGCATGATTTGGAACTTCAAGAACGTCGAACGAGAAGGAAGGAATCGAGGATGCCTTTCCTAGGCATGTCCAACCCATTCACGATGTCGACTACAGGGACAGATTGAACCCTGGTCTTTAGGAGAGCCAAGATGGAAGTTCTGATACTGACGATGCCAATCCTGAAAGCCAGAGGTGCTTTTGTTCAACCCTTGTCATTGGACAGAGAGCTAAGTGTGGGCTTCTTCATATCGTGAGTTTGTACAACCCTTCTTTGTTCTAGTCATTGGTGGTATATTTAGATTAGTGTAGATTGTAAATCAGCCGAACTTAGTGACAGCCATTTCATAGGTAGGGAATGTAATTAGTATAATCAGATGTCATTTATTACAGTGATTGTGAGCCACCCTTGGGTTCGACATTTTGTTCAACCCTGGTGCAACCTGATGGACGTCTTAGAACGCCAATTCCTGTCTATTGCTAAACGTGACCGTAGTCATTTCAGGGCTACTTTGTTTAACCCTATCTGGGGTGATTTTCGAGTCTTGGCAGACTCCTGTTATGGCAAGTTGATGCCTTGATTATATTTCTTTAACTGCACTAATAGCAGACAGTAAATGTTACGCCCCTGACTTCATTAGTGAAGTCGTATCAGTTAGGTAATCGACTGTAATTACCAGTTTTGTAACTGCATTTATATTTCATTCATGATGTGCTCAAAAGCCATCCAGGTCAAGTGTAGACCTTGCAAGTAAAAGGGATGTTTCGTTGTAGCCTAGCATCGAACCCAGTTCCCAACGTATCATTAAGCAAATCCAGCAGAGTGGAGTTTGCGCCATAATATTATTTTGTTTGCGTCAAGTGTGATGACACGTGATTATTTCAATGTTTGATACAAGAAACGAATTAAGTATTTTATCTTTGAGAGCAAAGAGCTCCAGCAATGAGTGACATTGCTATCTCTTAAACGTCTTTGCTATGAAAGACAGAGTTATATGTTTGTATTCAGCTTTATAGCGTGCTCCTAATGCACACATTCTTTGATGTTGATAACCTATGGTAAAGGTATTATTATGAGGCCAGTTTCATAGTTATTTTCTTGCCTGAATTGCCGGCCCAGGCAATGTGTTGTGTCTGATAGTGCAGGGAGCCTGCAACTTGCTGTGACACGAACAGGTTTGTGAATATTTCCCAGCGCACGAGTGAGAGCGCTTGCTTCCAAGTGAGACAGACTTTTGTTAACACAGGACAGAATGCTTGTAGCATTCATTTATTTTTCATTACATTGATAGCTCATGGAACCAAGAGTCCATTTCTGTATCTGCTCACATGTTCTTTAGATTGTCATTTGTTAGTTAAACGCCTTTTGCGTGTACCGTTGTTTCGACGAGTACAGTTATGTCAGGTTTCTTATTTTATGTTGGAGGCTAGCCCCGTGATGAGGGTTTTTCATGTGTGAAGGTATTTTGTGTACCATGTCCGGGACTGTTCCCGTCGACCAGATATTTAGGGAGGGTAACTGATGTGTCCAGGCCCGTCCCAGAGTTATTGAACGCGAGCTGTGCGCCTCTGGTAACTTGTGTTATTGTGTGTCCGAGTGGTTATTGCGCGTTGATTGTATTCCGACTTTTGAGTCGAGGCTCTATGGCAGAGATGATCTCTCAGAGACCCTCCGTGCCAAGCTAGTCAGCTGTTATTCGCCATAAACCAACGATAATTTAAACCGACATCTTAATAATAAAACGCATAATTTTGATAAACAAAATATAACTAACGAATCCTTTCTATTTAACCTTGTTCATTTGCATTTGGAACCTGCTGACATAGCCGTGCTAATGAAAGTATTTCCTGGAGGAAATGACTTTAGGACAGCTGACACTTTTGTAGCGACAGAGGCTTGCTCGAACCTTTAGTTCGTAGCTGGTGGAGCGCAGGCCATACGATGTTAGACGTCGTCTTCACTAAGCAGTCGTCACTGTAATTACACACGTTAAATTACTATGGCTTACAAACAGTAAACCAAGGTGTAGGTAGGCTTTGAATAAAACTGTGGTCTTGTATTTATTGATTTATTGATGTACAAGTGTACAAATCCTCTATGTCACCTTTTGTGTGCTGAATAGCACCTAGTCTATAAGAGTGTCTTAGATGTTTTTTTATGGCTTGTCACATAGCTTTGATTGTAATTGTTTGATATTACGGACGTCACCGCCGTAAATTTTGTAATTAATTCGTAGGACTTAGCTAGATGAATTAATATTAAATGTAAATGATAAAATGGTATCATCCTAACTTAGATTTGATTTGCTACCCTGTTAAATGTAAATTCCGATATTAGCTTGATCTTGTAACTTGATGTAGGGTTTTGCGCCGTACCATTTTCCTAGTGTTGCTGTTGTTGCTTTAATTATTGTGAGATAGATCTTTCGCGAGGGTTTACTGTAACTTCTCAGGTAGGGACCTTCTCTTTATTTTTGATTATTTATTAGCTTGCGGATTAGCCGATAGAAACCCTCCGAACTAGGATAGGGGTTTGTGAATTTTACAATAAATTTTCACGATGTTTTACATAAGTCTGGATGTTTCCTTTCTCAGTCTAGCTTTTAAGGTGAACCCTTCCTTAGGCAGTCTATGACCTTTAGACACCATGTACTACGATCCCTGTGGATGATGGATTCTCGTGCCGCTTTGGCCTGTATGGAAGTTCACCTGATCCTCTCGGCAGTTAGGTCCGGCGGATGAGATGTTAGGGAAGTCATTTCGGTTGTTGGCTGTCCTAGCAACTCCTCTGACGGGCACAGTAGTAATTTGATTTAGGCTTTGAATATTTGGGTGGCTTCCATTACGTTTCCGTCAAGATGGCGACAATATAAAGCATGAAACTGAGGTTCCCTTTCCTAGTGCTACCTCTGTACCAAATTTCGTTCAATTCGGGTTCACCGTGTTGGAATTGATAGGGGGAATCGATTTGAACACATAGTGTACATGGCCGCCATCTGCAAACTATTGGGCTGCTGACCTTGTAGTTTAGTCAAACGACGCTCGCTATATAAATATATGTTGTTGCAAAATGTGGTAGAGATCGGATGATTGGGTTAGTCGTAATTTGATTTAAGCTTTGGACATTTGGGTGGCCGCCATTACGTTTCCGTCAAGACGGCGGCGATATAAAACATGACACTTAGGTGCCCTTTACTACCTCTGTATCAAATTTCGTTCAATTTGGTTTCACCGTGTATGAATTGATAGGGGGAATAAATTTGTACAAATACATAGCCACCATCAGCAAACTATAGGGCTGATGACCTTGTATTATAGTCAAAAGATGCTTCCCACATAAAGGTATGTTGTTGCAAAATTTGGTACAGATCAGATGATTAGGTTAGTCGTAATTTTATATAAGCTTTGAACATTTGGGCGGCCGCCATTACGTTTCCGTCAAGATGGCGGCGATATAAAACATGACACTGAGGTGCCCTTTGCTAGTGCTACCTCTGTACCAAATTTCGTTCAATTCGGTTTGACCGTGTTTGAATTGATATGGAGGAGGGGGGCAGACATTACAGAATACACACACATACACACACAGACAGACACATAACTTTTGGCCCTGTGTTGATCTCATAAGTCTACTTTCATTTTTTGTAAAAACCGAAAGTAGGCTAAAAATCCGACATGATTATTAACATAAGATATCGAAGTATAGTTCCGGCTGTCTGGGTTTGAATCCCGGCTCTGCCAAGAAATATAATTCTGGAATGGGGTACGCTCAGCCTCGTGAGGCAAAACTGAGAAGAGGTGGGTTCGATTCCCACCTCAGCCACCCTGAAAGTGGTTTTCCTTGGTTTCCCACTTCTACTCCGGGCAAAAGCCCAGTTTCTAACTTAAGACCACGGCCGCCTCCTTTCCAAGCCTCACCCTAATTGCAAGTATACACATTAATACAGACACCGCATTAACTCAGGTTATCAGACAAATTCTACACACGCACCCAAGTACATGGGGCTAAATGACCGCCATGTTCTAGCCCCTCTAATGAAACAACAACACATATCGAAGGAGATTCTGATCGCCAGTGCTCATATCGAAGTATGCGTATTCTTTAGAATTTCCCTTGGTATTATTTTGTTATTAAATTTTAGTCGCCTCCGTAGCGTAGCGGTCAGCATGGTTAGCTGCCGCACCGGAGGTCCTGGGTTCGATTCCCGGCTCTGCCACGAAATTTGAAAAGTGGTACAAGGACTGGAACGGGGTCTACTCAGCGTCGGGTGGCCCAAATGAGTAGAGAGGGTTCGATTCCCCCTCAGCCATCCTCGAAGTGGTTTTCCGTGGTTTCCCACTTCGTCCTCGGGCAAATGCCGGGATGGTACTGTACCCGTAATCCACGTGGTCTTACCTGTTGAAATCCGATGGAAAAGCTGGATCGTAGATTCTGGAAGTTCCCGGCTGAAATAACCCCTAAAAGTCTACCAACTAGGATCAACCAGGGATTAGGATACGTCGATATTAAAGAATGCGATACGAAGATGCCAGTGGTGTATATATTACAATGAAACGAAGCTCTTAAAAGAACTCGAACAAGAGACTCTAAAAGAAAACGAAAGTATCTCGGGCGTTAATTTTAAGCAAACTCAAGAAAAAACCACCCACTGGTCCTCCTAACGCACTCCCTTTTCCAATAGAAAACACCAGTCGTTCAAAGATTTTTTTTTAAATTAAATTCAGTTTATTAACTGGCAAGTGGTGTATGTCTGTCAATTAGACAAAAATGAAGAAAGCTTCTCTAAATCAAATGACGAAAATAGTTTCAATAAACGCCTATAATAAGGTCCCATCTTACTGCTCTAAATCGCAGTATTTAAATATCTCATTCATTGAACACATTACATGAAAAATACAATATTAAATCATGCACTGATGCTATACCCTTATTAAAAATTTATACATATCTTACATTTTATATACAGATGATATCCTTAGTTAGGATTTTGTTATTATCGCTGCCCATTTCCATTTAATTCGACAAGTATATCTCAAGGTTATAATTCTCTTAATTTGTTGCATTCAACAATCAATTAAGATAATCGAATAGTGTTACAAGTTAGAAAATAGTTTATTAACTATCCAGATGCTTCAATGAATGCAGTATATTTTTGTTAAAATCACTGAAATATCAAATGTATTATATTGCATGAATTAATTAAAGCTATTCGAAAAGTGGCTGTGTCACTTAAATATGTGTGTCACGATATAAGCAATCCATCTCCGGAAAATCTTAATAGGCAAGAATAAAAACGTACGGTTACTTGAATTAATACTGGCATTTAAGAGAAACATTCGTGATTCCAATTCACATTCATAACAACTTCCTATTCAAATTAGTGATAGCTCAAAAGCTAATTTCACTCTTACAAAACGAAATGACTACGTTAATGTCTTCACATAAGACTTCGAGTACATTATACAATATTAATGTTGACCATCCAATGATGTCAAATATTCGCTTCATTAGCACAATAAATTCGTATTCATTAAATTGCAATACATTAATTCAGCTTTCCAAAGCTGTCAAGAATTTTTCCCAAACGTAATTAAACTCAAAACCTTTCAATAATTACTCTGAAGATATCACGCCTTATCGTAGACGAATATAGAAGTGTCACAGAGTACCTCTTTCCCAACTTCACTCAACAAGTTGCAACAATTTATTAGATAAGTTGTATTATCTATTTCCATAAATTATCGTCATTTAAGTCTATGACAAATTCTGTTATACTTGTTTGAACTGTTAATTTAGTTCACTATTCCTATATATATGTATAATTATTTC
Source organism: Meconema thalassinum (assembly GCA_946902985.2). NCBI lineage: Eukaryota > Metazoa > Arthropoda > Insecta > Orthoptera > Tettigoniidae > Meconema > Meconema thalassinum. Next base: position 137,630,236 of record OX336390.1, on the reverse strand, counting down.
CATAATAACTTATATATAAAAAAATCGTAGTTAGACACTAGTAAAATAGTCAGTTCAGTTTCGCCTATCCAAACTCGAAAAACGGCTAACTACTCAGAAGAAAACACGTGATATTTACACCATGGAAAGGAGTCTATTATCGTATCAATAGATACACGCAAACCATTAAATCAAACGACGATCTAGCCAAGAGCCTACCAAAAACGAATTAAAATAACACAAGCTGAAGACTGAACGAACTAAAGTTTCAGTTTAAAAAAAAAATCTCTAATCTAAAAGAAATATGAAAGTAGGCTACAAATGCCTCGACAATCAATTCACAATTGTTCTCGCTGGACGATTTCAACGATTCCATACCCATGGAAAATAATGATGAAAATGAACTATCATTTCTAAAAGAAAGAAATGTCTACTAGAATGTCATAAGTCCAAACGAAGAGTATCACTGAAATATTTTTGGAATAGTTCAAGTGCACGTGTGTGTGGCCATCTTCTTCCTAATCGATATTCTTATACAAAAATATCGTCGTCTTGGTCCTAATTATGCTGCAGATGTCTTCCCAACAAAATTCAATGCTTGGTTTTATTACCAAAATTTTCAAAAATAACAACAAACACAAGTAATGCTCTAAATAGCATTACCTTTACTGTTAACTACAAAATAAATTACACTCTCCGACCTAAATGATACAAGGAACCAAATCTAGTCTTCGAATGAATTTCATACTATTTAATAAAATATTGGTGAAAAGGGACGAACTAAAAGTGACAAAGTCTACTGTCTACTAGAAAGAAAAGTTTTCCAGCTACCTTGGGCGATGTTCTGGTTGAGATTGAAGAAAGTAAAGGAATATACATTCCTTTCAGGAACTGGACCCTCATCCCTGAGTAGTCCATGGCTGGAGCTGTAAGTCGTCGAACCAACTTCCTCCTAACTCGAAAACCACTGTCTACGAAACGGAGTTCCTACATATTACTTGTACAAGGCTCCCTCGACGTTATCAGTAAAGTAGTTTCGTTCATTTGGAGTTGTTTCTTCATTCTCATGTACTTCAAAACCACTGGATCAGAACGAACGCCTACAATCGTTTCTTTTTCTTCACTGTAGTATTTATAAGTTTGTCATTCCAAATGATCAATCCTGCCTCTGCATTGCATTCCTGTACTATCTGCTTAGCCCAACATTGCTACAGCAGCTAGATTCTCACAATAAAGTCCAGTCGTATTGTTCTTGATAATACTAATGCTTTCCTGCATTTCAACCATATATGTAGTAGATTTCCTCATCGTGGAGTTTGTACTGACAAGTCCATGCAATAACTAAGCTCACTCGCATATATCTATTTTCTGGGTTATGCCAAACACGCCAGAAATACGAACAACCGCATGTTGCTATGAAGCAATCCGCCTGTTCGCTCCGCGCCGTGATTAGAGTACACTCGTACGACTGCGTGTTTAACGAAACTTTTCTTACAGAGCCGATAGCACGTTCACTCCGTGTGTCACAAAACTCAAGTGTCTGTGATTTCAGAACTGCTCGCAGACACGCCACAGCTGGCAGTCTACCCATGATACATCTCTCCTTGTATCGAGGTTGACAATCGAACTCTGTCGATTATCATCTTATATATGCATCAGACAGTTGCAGAAATAAGTTAGTGAGCATGTCCTGTCCACGTGATCAAGAGCATGGCGGGATTGCCTATCTATCTCCTAAGTGAATGACAAGTGTATTGCTCCTCAAGCCTGCAGCCAAATTAATGCCAAACAATAATTTCAAAATACGTCTCGCTGTCGTATCAGGGTTCAAGTATACAGCAAAATACTGGCTCATCCTCCTCCCAACCTACCTAATAAAAGTGTGTAAATACTTTTATTACACCATTCTAGGTATTCGTTAATGAACAGTATTTTGTGTTTTATTCCACTCTCTTAAAATACTTTCTGAGGTTCTTCGCATTGAATTTTCCTATTTCCTCGTTCGTGTGGATGTCTAGGACTTGGTAACTATTAATCCCGTACACTCTGCCTACCTTGTAGGGGCCAATGTACAGGCTACTGAACTTCATGTATATCTTCCTCGCTGCATCTGTTTTAGTGGATTTACGTACGAGAACTAAGTCATTAGTTTCTAGAGGCGGGTTGTAGCGCTTTCCTTCATTTCTTTTCTGTCTTTTTTCCGCCGCATCCATCAGGCTTTCTCGGGCATTATCCACCCTTTCCTGCTCTGACGGTTCAGCATCTTTAGTTAAGAATTGTGTTATTTCATCGCAAGCTCTTTCTGGCTTTCTATTATGATGAACTAACACTGGAATATCTCTCAGACTTGCATGATATGTCGTATTTAGGCATGTCTCCATCAGAGGTACATATTTTACCCAGCTAGGATGATCTTGAGGGCAGTATAAACGTGCAAACTTGGCAACCTCTGACATTAGACGTTCCGAACTGTTGGACTCAGGATATCTGATGCTGGAGAACACGTGACGTAATCCAAATCTCTCCATAGCGACTTTGAATTCATGGGAAGTAAATTGTGATCCATTATCTGAAAGAATCGTTTCTGGTCTTCCAGCTTTTGTGAATACACTCTTAACTAAGCGACTTATAACTTGCGCTGCTGTTGCGTTCTGCAAGGGGTCTAGGGTGACGAATTTCGAAAACACATCCACGGTAACAAGTAGAAACTGGTTACCACTGGCACCTTTTGGACAAGGGCCAAACAGGTCACAAGCCATTAATTCACGTGGTCTATAGGGGATAATTGCTCTCGGCTCCTCCTTAGATAATGCCGAAGGATATTTGCTCCTCTGGCAACTGTCACATGACCTAATAACCCTCGCAACGGACTGACGCAACTTAGACCAATAAAACGTCTCCTGAAGCGTTTTCATGGTCTTATCCAGGCCACCATGGCCGATACTATTGTGTGCTAACCAGATCAAAGGTACAGTCAATTTGGGAGGCACCACTATTCTAAGTTTGTTCTTGTGCTTGTCCACAAATTTACAAACAACTTCTCCACAAAGAGCGAATCTGTCAGAACATCTCCTAGTTGCCTGAAAATACTCATCCGAGTCATCCATGTGGCCCTTTAAATATCTGTACATGTTCCTTATTGGAGTGTGTCTCTTCTGTGACACAGCTAATTTGCATAGCTTTTCCAGGGTTGCCTCATCTCCCTCCTCCAATTGTACCAAGTTTACTGCTAATTTATTAGAGGGGTTTCTCGAAAGAGCATCAGCAAGAAGGTTGTCCTTGCCTGGCTGATGTCTGATGGTGGCGTTAAACTGCTGTATAAACAACGTCCATCTCGTCAGATGATCAGAAGACAAATCGGACTGAAGCATGAACTGCAGAGCTCTGTGATCTGTAATTATTACAATCTGATGACCTAGAAGTATTTTTTTTTCCACTTCTGCAAAGCTGGGACAAAGGCCAGAGCCTCAAGCTCTGTAGTGAAATAATTCTCCTCATGAGGCTTTAATTTCCTGCTGTAAAAATCAATGTAGTGCTTATTCCCCTGTTCATTCTTTTGATACAGGACCGCACTTAAACCTACTCTGGAAGCGTCAGATTCAATATAAAAAGTGCGGCTGAATTCCGGATACTCTAACTTAATGCATTCCTTCAGCATAGTCTTCGCATTCTCGAAGGCCTGCTCAGTTAAGTCCGTCCACTACCACCGATTATTTTTCTTCAGCAGTTCATATAACGGTGCCATGGTCACTGAGTATCCTGGGCAGTGACTACTCAAAAATTGGCACATCCCAAGGAATTGGCGTAGGTGCTTGATTCTTTTTGGTCTAGGGAATTTTGCAATTTCCTCAATCTTCTTAAGATTGGGATGATAACCGTATTGATCTATAGTGTGGCCTAGGAAATTTATACGTTCCTTCATGAAGTGACATTTATCGTAGTTGACCTTAATATTGGCCTCTCGAAGCTCTAGGAACAACTTTAAGTTCTTTCAGATGTTCTTGAACATTAACTGAAGCGATGATGAGATCGTCAATGTAGCACGTGACGCTGCGTTTGACTTCATCAGAAAGCTTACTGTCGAGAGCCCTAATGAGCGCTGGACCGCTATTTATCATACCGAACGGTACACGACAGAACACGAAGGTTGTTTGGTCAAACAGAAACCCTGTGTACTGCCTGCTGTCCTCGGCAAGTTCTACTTGATAGAAGGATGCTGTTAAATCGAGTACGCTGAAACATGCCTTGTCTTTAAATTTTCGTAACAAATCTCTGATTTTGGGAGGTCGGTCCATTTCTAAAAATATCCGGGAATTTATTTTCCTAGCGTCTAAACATAGACGAAGCTCACCATTGCTTTTCTTTACCACCGTAATAGGATTTAAGTAGGAAGAGGCTTGTTTCTTAATGATTCCCTCTGCTTCCATTCTCTTAATGATCTCCCTGACCTCTTCAAAATATTTATCCGGAATGGGATACAGTTTGGCCTGGTATGGAGTGTCATCGTTTAATCTAATCTGATACTTGAAGTTTTTAATTAGGCCTGGCTTATCATCGAAGATATCAGTAAACTCCTCGATCAAGTCTTTGAATTCTTTTTCTATTTCTGTAAATCCCTCGACGTAAAGTGCATAATGCTCTCTTTCTTGCTCGGTCTGGTTTATTATATATTCTAAAACTTCTTCCCTGATCAAATTTTCCACATCCTCATTGGAATCAATATCTTCAGGTACTATCTTCCTAATAGTTTTCTCTGGGAGCCTGATAATTCTCCTGTCCATGTCAATGGTGATTCTGGCACGGGTAATAAAATCAATCCCTAGGATTATTTCGAAGTTGATATTTTTGAGCACCACAAAAATATGTTCAAACATATTTCATTTATACTGAACTTCATCTGGACTTGTAATTTACATTTCATCGACTTATCCTGAAATAGTCCTCTAACTTTGATCGATGAAGCTGGCAACGTGGTAAATTGTTGTTCCTTTTCTAATTTCAAAAAGCAATCTTCGGACATGGTTGAAATGACCGCTCCCATGTCTATGAGAGACCTACAATGTTGTTTACCCACAGAGATTTCAATAATAGGCAATTCAGCTCGTTCGCTCACAATTCCTTCCTTTCCTTCGTACAACAAATCTCTGGGATTTATTTCTGATGTAGCCTCATTCGGGATCTCTGATCTAGCCTGACTCTGTTCTGTTTCACGTGCCTTATTCAACCTCGCTAAATAGTTTCTAGCTGGAGTGGTGGTATCCATCCTGTCCCTTAAATAGTGTACCGTTCCTTCCCCATCGGAATTTATAGGTTTCCCCAACGCGTCCAATTGTGACTTGATTTCCTCTCTTAATTTATTTATGTCTATGTGATCCTTTAAACTGAACGTTTGCAACTCTTGTCTAATCTCGTTTAATTCCGATGTTTTCTTTTCACGCTCTGAGTTTAGATCTATCTTAACTTGGTTTACTTTCAGAATTACGCCTTTAATCTGCGTTTCTAAATCCTCCCTAAGAACAGTGACGCTTTCGACCTGCATAGTCTGTACTGAATCGATTCGTTTATCAGTGTCTTTTCTAGCCTGGGAAATATCTTGGTTAAGTCTTATTTCCGTTCTGTTAATCTTTAATTCAAAATCTGACTTAATACTTTTAATGACGTCTTCATTTATTTTTGTGATTTCCCCCCTTAAGATGGTCACTTGATCGTTAACAATAGCCTTGATATCGATCTCTATATCCTTTCTCAAGACCTTGTTGTGTTCTTCAACCTTTTCCTTAAGTTGGGCCATATCACCCTCTAATTTGGCTAGAGTTTCTTGCGTTGCAATTGCTTCGTTTGAAAACTGCAATTGCAATGCATCTAAGCTATTTTTATTTTATTTTTGGTTACTGTCTAGTTCCGATTTAATATTTCTAACATCCTCCTTTATGGTATAAATAATAGATCGTATAACAGTTACAATGTCTTCTGTTAGGTTAATTTTAGCCTGAGTGGCATCTATATTAGCCTACTTTCGATTTTTGCAAAAAATGAAAGTAGACTTATGAGATCAACACAGGGCGAAAAAAGTGTGTCTGTCTGTGTGTGTGTATGTGTGTGTGTGAGTCTGTGTGTGTGTATGTGTGTGTGTGAGTCTGTGGTTGGGTGTGTGTGTGTGTGTGTGTGTGTGTGTGAGTGTGTGTACTCTGAATGTCTGTCCCCCCCTATCAATTCGAACACGGTGAATGCGAATTGAACGAAATTTGGTACAAAGGTAGCACTAGCAAAGGACACCTCAGTGTCATGTTTTATATCGCCGCCATCTTTACTAAAACTGAATGGCGGCCACTCAAACGTTCAAAACGTAACATCAAATTACGACTAACCAAATCATCCGATCTCTATCAAATTTGGTAACAACATACCTTCGTATACGGTGCGTCTTGTGACCAAACTACAAGGTCGTCCGCCATACCATTTCAGAATGGCGGCCGTGCGAATTATGCAAACTTTATAATCCATATCATGGGACACACCAGTTCCGATTATCGAGCCGAGAATCGTTTTAACTGTTCTAAAGGAAGAGGCACGTTCAAAATTAAAAGTTTATTTTGTAATACTATAGTGCAGACGTGATTTTAAAAAGCTGAGCCGATTCAGTAATAAGACAAGATGGCAGCGGATATCTTGTGCCTGACTAATATTTCACTAATTTGAGTATTGCATGTAATATAGCGTACTGATATAAAATAAATAAACGTTGTATGAAATGCTTTATATATAAATAATATACTCCAGTGATGAAATCGTTTAGTATAAATCATTATTTGCTAACAAGTTCTATGTAAGTCATTTTATATAGAACGATATTCGTTGACACAATTAGCTAAGTGGTAGAGCGTTAGCCTATCGCTCAAATGCCTATGGTTCAAACCCGATCAGAGCTAGGTTTTTTGCTTGAAATGTTATATGTTTATTGTTTTGTAATGACTCAGATGTTTTAAAATTAAGCGTTATGTTGTGCATATTATGGTGTAAAATATATATTTAATTAAAACATAATTCGCCAGCAGATTTACTCGAGACATCTAGCTGCCAAAAAGGTAACTGCACGCCGACCTACTTATTAACTTCCAGATTTTATTGAAAAGTTTCTTCTTCTGGCCGCTAGAATGCACTCGCTCTGTTAGGATTATATTGTTCGATATTTCACCACTAGATATCACGACTAGTCTACGTGGGGCTCCATTGATTACTATACCATTGGCATTCTATGCGCATCGAATTTGAAGAATGACAAGATGATACTACGATACATTTTTACTTTTTATTTTAAAGGGTTTGTAACAGCCTATTGTGCGTTATTTGAAAATGTTAATTGAAGTAAAGAACAAAACGATTTCACATAGTATCTGAACTCTACTGTTGGTGCTAGTTCAGGATATTAATTAATACTTTTATTTCAGCCAAATAGCAATCGAAAATATCCACATAGTTGGTATACACACGTCTCTGTAGGGTCATGGAAAGATTTGTTAATTCAATTAGGGTTGTGAAAGTCATACGCAGCCAGACGTGTAAAGACATGCCTCAACTCAAAGTTGGATGTTGCCCGCGTCAGGCCGATTATGTAATAATAATAATATTAATAATAATAATAATAATAATAATAATGTTATTGGTTTTACGTCCCTTTTAACTACTGTTGCATTTAGAGACGCCGGGGTGCCAGAATTTTGTCCCGAAGGGGATCTTTAACGTGCCAGTAAATCTACTAACACGGCTCCCTCGCATTTGTGCACCCTCAAATGCCAGCTGACTGCGCCAGGATACGAACCTGAAACATACGGTCCAGCAAGCGAGAACGTTACCGCTGAGCCACGCCGCCAGTCCGGTCGATTATGTCTCCAGATCCATAACATTCTTTAGATACTTCTCATCTTTCTTTCTTCAATGATGGTAGCAGTTTTTATCTAGGTTGTGGCGTTTGGTAGAGGTAAATAGTTTCTAAGGTGTTCAACCAAGAAATGATTCTATTATACTCTTTGATAATAACAACGAGTTATAACTATACTCATACATTTAGGAGAAAGTAGGCTATATGTTCTTTACTGAACATCATGTTTTTCTCAGTCGAATCTATTTTATTTTCAGTTGAATTTATTTTATCCTGCATTGCAGTTATATCAACTTGAGCTGCATCTAATTTGCCTTCAGTTGAATCTAATTTATTTTCAGTGCTTATGGCTCTTACTTCCAATGATGCAACATTAGATCTAACATGGCTAACTTCTACATTAATATTACTAATATCAAGTTAAACAAGCCTGACATCGGCCGTCACACTGTCGATGCCCGTTTCTATATCATCTATCTTTTCTTTTATATCTTTAGTTTTAGCTGAAATCTTGCGATAACTATCTTGAAGATATTTGAGGGACAAGTGCTTTTGACTAATCTCTGCCTTCAAATTCTCCCCTACAGATTCCTGAACTAATTCAGTATTCTTATTGACAATGGCGTTGTTATTGTCAAAACTAGTTTGGCAATTACTCCTGATCTCAGCTAATTCATTGGTGTGACTGCCCATCTTCTCCTGTATTGCCGTCAACATATTGGCAATGTCCTCATTTGACACAGCTGTCATGATAAATACAATTATAGAAAACACAGGAATGCAATACATAAATAGCAGAATTGGCACATTTAGAATGACCCTTTTCCCCAATACAAGCATTGTATTTCGTTTTGCTTCTAAACTTATTATATAAATTAAGTCTATAAGAAAAGAGGAGGAATGCAACGACGGTGATTTATAGAAACGGTTTAAATTAAAGTTACGATGCTGAATTATTTATTTTATTATTAAAGAAATTGATTCTATCATTACAGATGATCTACAAATAATCATCGCCGGTGACTAACACGAAATGGCCGACAAGCATGGAGTGAAAAATGGCCCCATGTCATGTCCCATCTGACCACGCTGATCCATAAAAAATTCCTAGAAATGTATTTTAGGATCATGTCGTAATCAATCAAATTACATTTTACTAGGCACACACAAAACAAATAAATTTAAGCAATGGCGATAATTCTATCTGTATGCCAGGTAGATTGAGTAAACTCATCTTCACGTTTTGAAGAAACGTGAATTCCCAACGAATTCGACTTGTATAATCGTAGCAGTGCCAAAGAGAATTTTGCTAACGACTACATCGTTCGAAAACTGCTAAACTCAATAACCTCATACAAATGGATTCTCGCACATGGGTTTAGCATTGGAGAACTCGAGAATGCCAATTCGAAATCCCCATAGGTTGGGACGCCATATATACATGTACCCGTAATCCACGTGGCCTTACCTGTTGAAATCCGATGGAAAAGCTGGATCGTAGATTCTGGAAGTTCCCGGCTGAAATAACCCCTAAAAGTCTACCAACTAGGATCAACCAGGGATTAGGATACGTCGATATTAAAGAATGCGATACGAAGATGCCAGTGGTGCATATATTACAATGAAACGAAGCTCTTAAAAGAACTCGAACAAGAGACTCTAAAAGAAAACGAAAGTATCTCGGGCGTTAATTTTAAGCAAACTCAAGAAAAAAACACCCACTGGTCCTCCTAACGCACTCCCTTTTCCAATAGAAAACACCAGTCGTTCAAAGATTTTTTTTTAAATTAAATTCAGTTTATTAACTGGCAAGTGGTGTATGTCTGTCAATTAGACAAAAATGAAGAAAGCTTCTCTAAATCAAATGACGAAAATAGTTTCAATAAACGCCTATAATAAGGTCCCATCTTACTGCTCTAAATCGCAGTATTTAAATATCTCATTCATTGAACACATTACATGAAAAATACAATATTAAATCATGCACTGATGCTATACCCTTATTAAAAATTTATACATATCTTACATTTTATATACAGATTATATCCTTAGTTAGGATTTTGTTATTATCGCTGCCCATTTCCATTTAATTCGACAAGTATATCTCAAGGTTATAATTCTCTTAATTTGTTGCATTCAACAATCAATTAAGATAATCGAATAGTGTTACAAGTTAGAAAATAGTTTATTAACTATCCAGATGCTTCAATGAATGCAGTATATTTTTGTTAAAATCACTGAAATATCAAATGTATTATATTGCATGAATTAATTAAAGCCATTCGAAAAGTGGCTGTGTCACTTAAATATGTGTGTCACGATATAAGCAATCCATCTCCGGAAAATCTTAATAGGCAAGAATAAAAACGTAGGGTTACTTGAATTAATACTGGCATTTAAGAGAAACATTCGTGATTCCAATTCACGTTCATAACAACTTCCTATTCAAATTAGTGATAGCTCAAAAGCTAATTTCACTCTTACAAAACGAAATGACTACGTTAATGTCTTCACATAAGACTTCGAGTACATTTTACAATATTAATGTTGACCATCCAATGATGTCAAATATTCGCTTCATTAGCAAAAAATTCGTATTCATTAAATTGCAATACATTAATTCAGCATTCCAAAGCTGTCAAGAATTTTTCCCAAACGTAATTAAACTCAAAACCTTTCAATAATTACTCTGAAGATATCACGCCTTATCGTAGACGAATATAGAAGTGTCACAGAGTACCTCTTTCCCAACTTCACTCAACAAGTTGCAACAATTTATTAGATAAGTTGTATTATCTACTTCCATAAATTATCGTCATTTAAGTCTATGACAAATTCTGTTATACTTGTTTGAACTGTTAATTTAGTTCACTATTCCTATATACAGGGTGTATTTGATATGATGGAAGTCCGTTACACTGGTGATAGAAGAGACTATTCTAAGCTTCCTAGGTAAAAAATTTGTCACCTATCTTGAAATTGATAATTAATCATTAAAAAGTCAATGTTTTTAGTTATTTCAGAAACTAATCAGGCAGAAAGTCGTGCGGCTGACTGGGGAAACGAGGTGGAGCCAGATGTGACGACGCGCGAAGGGGAAGTTGTTACGTAATCGGAGCATTGACCTTACCGGTTGACTTGAGGGGTGGTAGGCTATCAGCTGTTATGAGGATGAGCTCTACCGTCTCGTAAGAAAATGTGCATTGCCGTTGTTCTTGTTGTTGTTGTTGACGACGCACGCAATGGCTTGGGACGTCAGGACCGGTAGTATTGTGTAGCCTACTTTGTAAGTGTGGAATTCATTGATTGATGTTCATGTATAAAATAATTTCGATACTCAGCCCTGATGTATCATTGGCGTCCGTGTCGGACCTTCTGTTGACTAGTTTCTGAAAATACTAAAAACATTCTCTTAATGAAATGCAGTGTGACAAAATTCCGACATCCCGCAGTCTGTTCAGAACTAGGCATTTAGGACGGAAGTAAAAAACTTGATGTTTTGTTTGAGAGGCTTGGCGATTTTGGTCATTTAGCCCCATGTAGCTGGGTGTGGGTAGAATTTGTGTGATAACCTGTGTTTTGTGGTTTCTGTAGCAATGTGGGTATTTGTAATTCAGGTGAGGATTCGGAAGAAGGCGCCGGCCCTGTGGTGTTGCGGCAGTGCAACTGCCTCTCACCTGGAGGCCCTGGGTTCGATTCCTGGCTCCATCAGGGATATTAGAAACTGACGTGAGGGCTGTAACGCAGTGCACTAAGCCTCGTGAGGGCAATTAAGTAGCTGTCTGACAGTGAGGCAGTGCCCGAGTCAGGAAAATCAAGATTAATGGCCGAGGGGACCCGATGCACTGACCACGCGTCACCCTAATATCTGCAGGCCAAATGGCTGGACAGCGGTCGCTTGGTAGGCCTAGGACCTTCATGGGCTGCACTGCCAGCGGTTATGATTATTGAGAAGAAGGCGGCCGTGGCCTTAAGTTAGGAACAATCCCGACATTTGCCTGGGGTAGAAGTGGGAACCCATGGAAACCTACTTCCAAGATTTAATACTAGTATGGGAGCACAATCATGTTCATATTGTGAATTGTCCCATCCCATCTCCAGCCCTCGGGTGGCCATTAACTGGAGAGGGGGGGGGGGGAGGGAGGATTGATTTATTGGTCCATCAACAATGTAAATACATATGAAAATACACGAAAATGAAAATAAAATACAAATTCATTGTTATAATACAGTGTTATAATAATAATAATAATAATAATAGTCTAATAATAATAATAAGAGTCAGCATGTGTAGTTCTGGTGGTAGAGTGCTAACCATCCCGAGGGTGCGATCTACGTTCAGTCATGTAGTAAATGAATGGGATCTAATAAGATCATCTCCATGGATTTCATGGCACATACAAGAAATCCTACGTACATTAAAGTCTGGCAACTCGACATACCAAAAAGAAACATAAAAGAAGTTAGTGTGTCTAAAAGCCTACTATTACTATTATTAGTATTATTAATAAGTTTATTACAGTTGTTGCACTATCTTCACACAAAGATAGACCAACAGTTCCTTAAATTAATTTACTAAATCTTTAGGATTTCTATTTTCTATGCATAGTTCATGAAGCTGGAAAAATCCTAGACAGATCCACCATCACTAGTCATGTAGCCACTCCCCATGAAGGTGTGAATCAGCTGTTCATAGGCTCGGTTTGTGTATTTCAATGTCATTGGCAGACAAGGCGAGGAGGTCACTCAACTGCAGACTCTGGTCAACATTCCTCAGCGTAGGAGGGGAGGGAGACGGGGAGAAGTCAGCTCTGCTGCTGAGGGGAACGAAGTGAAAGCCCGTTTCCAAGATATTGACCGACGATTTTTGTGATTTAATTCCACCTACACTAATTAAGATCCGACTTAATTTCATGAAGAAATTTGCTTAGAATACCATCTTCTATCACCAGTGTAAAGGACTTCCATCATATCAAATACACCCTGTATATGTATAATTATTTCCATAATAACTTATATATAAAAAAATCGTAGATAGACGCTAGTAAAATAGTCAGTTCAGTTTCGCCTATCCAAACTCGAAAAACGGCTTAACTACTCAGAAGAAAACACGTGATATTTACACCATGGAAAGGAGTCTATTATCGTATCAATAGATACACGCAAACCATTAAATCAAACTATGATCTAGCCAAGAGCCTACCAAAAACGAATTAAAATAACACAAGCTGAAGACTGAACGAACTAAAGTTTCAGTTAAAAAAAATCTCTAATCTAAAAGAAATATGAAAGTAGGCTACAAATGCCTCGACAATCAATTCACAATTGTTCTCGCTGGACGATTTCTACGATTCCATACCCATGGAAAATAATGATGAAAATGAACTATCATTTTTAAAAGAAAGAAATGTCTACTAGAATGTCATAAGTCCAAACGAAGAGTATCACTGAAATATTTTTGGAATAGTTCAAGTGCACGTGTGTGTGGCCATCTTCTTCCTAATCGCTATTCTTATACAAAAATATCGTCGTCTTGGTCCTAATTATGCTGCAGATGTCTTCCCAACAAAATTCAATGCTTGGTTTTATTTCCAAAATTTTCAAAAAAAAACAAACACAAGTAATACTCTAAATAGCATTACGTTTACTGTTAACTACAAAATAAATTACACTCTCCGACCTAAATGATACAAGGAACCAAATCTAGTCTTCGAATGAATTTTATACTATTTAATAAAATATTGGTGAAAAGGGACGAACTAAAAGTGACAAAGTCTACTGTCTACAAGAAAGAAAAGTTTTCCAGCTACCTTGGGCGATGTTCTGGTTGAGATTGAAGAAAGTAAAGGAATATACATTCCTTTCAGGAACTGGATCCTCATCCCTGAGTAGTCCATGGCTGGAGCTGTAAGTCGTCGAACCAACTTCCTCCTAACTCGAAAACCACTGTCTACGAAACGGAGTTCCTACATATTACTTGTACAAGGCTCCCTCGACGTTATCAGTAAAGTAGTTTCGTTCATTTGGAGTTGTTTCTTCATTCTCGTGTACTTCAAAACCACTGGATCAGAACGAACGCCTACAATCGTTTCTTTTTCTTCATTGTAGTATTTATAAGGTTGTCATTCCAAATGATCAATCCTGCCTCTGCATTGCATTCCTGTACTATCTGCTTAGCCCAACATTGCTACAGCAGCTAGATTCTCACAATAAAGTCCAGTCGTATTGTTCTTGATAATACTAATGCTTTCCTGCATTTCAACCATATATGTAGTAGATTTCCTCATCGTGGAGTTTGTACTGACAAGTCCATGCAATAACTAAGCTCACTCGCATATATCTATTTTCTGGGTTATGCCAAACACGCCAGAAATACGAACAACCGCATGTTGCTATGAAGCAATCCGCCTGTTCGCTCCGCGCCGTGATTAGAGTACACTCGTACGACTGCGTGTTTAACGAAACTTTTCTTACAGAGCCGATAGCACGTTCACTCCGTGTGTCACAAAACTCAAGTGTCTATGATTTCAGAACTGCTCGCAGACACGCCACAGCTGGCAGTCTACCCATGATACATCTCTCCTTGTATCGAGGTTGACAATCGAACTCTGTCGATTATCATCTTATATATGCATCAGACAGTTGCAGAAATAAGTTAGTGAGCATGTCCTGTCCACGTGATCAAGAGCATGGCGGGATTGCCTATCTATCTCCTAAGTGAATGACGAGTGTATTGCTCCTCAAGCCTGCAGCCAAATTAATGCCAAACAATAATTTCAAAATACGTCTCGCTGTCGTATCAGGGTTCAAGTATGCAGAAAAATACTGGCTCAGTACCTTCTTCAAGGCCACGGCCGCCTCCTTCCCTCTTCCTGGTCTATCCATCCTAACCATCCCTTACCTTCCCTCATGAGGCCCCTGTTCGCTTTGCAGGTAAGGCCGCCTGAGCGAGGTGCCAATCCCACCTCACCAGTTGTATCCCTTCCGATTCGATGTTCTCAGCTCTAGGACACTGCCCGTAGAGGCGGTAGTGGTGAGTTCCCTCGCTGAGTCCGTGGGTTCCACCAACCTGGAGGGTAAAAAAAAAATATAAATTTTAACAAAATGTCTTAGCATATTATTAGTGAGAAAAGTCATGTTAACAGTCTAATGAACTCAATACACTACGGTATTTCTTTGTAAGAATATCCATTTTCTCTTTTTATTGGTTATCACAGTCTTTGAGATCCTTCTTATTTGATCTACGCTGGCGAAGGTATCATTGTATACCGAAACATGTACTGTACGTTTTAATTTAATTATTAAACCTCTTAATGTTTGACAAGGCGGATTTTATAATTGGAGATTAATATTAGTCAACACGGATGATATTTAATACCATATTCATAATGGTTAATGTCTATGCATTTTATGAATTTTGAAACGACAAATGCTACCCTTAGTACTGTGCACACGTCTGGTTGGAAAGCGTACATGTGAAGAATGTAGACACAAAATTGAATGATACAATGCGTTGCATTACTGGTTCCATCAAATCAACTCGCATGTCACTGGTTACCCATGCTGAGTCACATCCCTCCACCTCACTTAAGGAGGAAGCAAGCTCTACTAAGGGAAGCTAAGAAAATCTTTGCATCACCCTCTTTGCCATTGCACCAAGAATTCTGCCATCCATCACAGCAACGACTGCAATCTAGAAGATCAGTAAGGGTCACTGCGGGGCAACTCATTGCTGCTGGATTTGACCTAAATGAAAGCTGGAAGCATGAGTGGTCAACTGAAACACTGGGAACAAGTGCCCACCATCTTGATCCCACGAAGAAACCAAACGGCTTTGACTTACCGAGGAACTTCTGGTGCCGCGTTAACAGGCTGAGGACTGGACATGGTTGCTGCAATTATTTCAGGTACAAGTGGGGCTGGATCAGCTCACCAATGTGTGAGTGTAACCTGGAAGAACAGACGATCGAACATCTGGTCCAACGCTGTCCTCTTTATTCGTACCCTGGCATTCCTGACGATGTGTTCGCTGTCACACCCGATTTAAATGAATGGTTGAGAAAGATGGACTTTAAAGTTTGATTATACCTTGTTATGTATTGTATATTGTATAAATTACCATACCAGAAGCCTCCGTGGCTTAGGCGGCAGCATGCCGGCCTCTCACCTCTGGGTCCGAGGTTCAAATCCCGGTCACTCCATGAGAGATCTGTGCTGGACAAAGCGGAGGCAGACAGGTTTTTCTCCGGATACTCCGGTTTTCCCTGTCAAAGTTTCATTCCAGCAACACTCTCCACTATCATTTCATTTCATCTGTCATTCATTTAATCATTGCCCCAGAGGAGTTCGTTAGGCCTCGGCAGCCGGCACAGTTCATATCCTCGCCGCTAGATGGGGGCTTCATTCATTCCATTCCTGACCCGGTCGGAGACTGGAAGCTGGCTGTGGATTTTCATTTTCATTTCATAAATTACCATACAATTAAATAAATACTACTAGTAAAAAAGAGGAAAAGGCGACGAATTTGGTGTTAGAACAGGGTGAGTTGCGACACTACACCGTTTTTATTTCTTAAAGATTTGTCTTTTAATGTCTAATGAGAAATAAGATAAAAGCGGTTTAGATTTAAATGCGTAATAGTACATTATGCAACAAGCCTATAATGTCAATAAGTAAGACACGAGTATGTTTTTCATACGAGTGTCTTAATTACCATTATAGGCGAGTTGCATACGGCTGTTTATGTTTGACGATAATTAAAACTCTATTTTATGTTCGAACATAAATATTCATAAATATCTGTCGAGATTCCGCCAGTTTCGTTTACTGAACAGAGCGCATTGGACGCAGAGAATACCTTGTATTAGACCATGGCCTCCTCGAATACCCCACTATGACACTAGCCACGCAGTGAAATTTAAAATAGGAGGCCATGGAACTCAGCTCAGGAGCGATCTATCCTTACCTAATTTGTCAAACAGCTGTATCGTAATGAAAATCTCGAGCTCTGATTGGTGGAGAACCTGTATCATAAATGAAACTTGAACTATAATGAGCCTCTTTATGGTCCAGTTTTCTGGCATTTAATATTTATATTTCGGCATGGTCGAACATAAAGATTTATCTTAGTGCGCAAATGCATGTGATGTTGGATCGTAAAGGATATTTTGTAGCATAATATGTGAATACATGACAAAATACAACAAATAAAGGCCCTGCAATAGAGACTTAGCATCAAATAGAATGCATCATTGTAATGCATTGTATCTTAATTTGCAATAAACAATTTGGTTCTGTTCAGCTTTCCCATAATAATTTGGCCACCCTTTTCTTCGAAAGGTGCACTAGGATCACGAAATGTTCTTGAATTTAACAATAGACCTTGCGCAGTGGTTTAACTAGGTTTTGCTTCTGGAGGGGGATGAGCTAAGTCAAAATTACATGAGATTAATAAATTTATTAATCCTGAAAAAAAAAAACATGAGATTAATAAATGTATTAATCTCATGTAATTTTTTTCAGGATTATGGTATAACCCAACTCATTTGGGTACATTCGTGTTGACCGATTGAAAAGCACCAAACTTTTGTTTACTAAGGCAACACTGAAAAAAGGCTTCAACCCCCATAATATACGATCCCAAAGTTTCAAAACCTCCTATCTATGATTTGCTCTTCTTTGATTCCTAGCATTTGTTACATTGTATTTGCACTTGTTAATATGCTCGAAAATTAACAATTTTGTTGATTAAAGTGAAAGTCTGTATGTATGTATGTATGTGGGTGGGTGGGTGGGTGGGTGGGTTGGTTCCGTATACAAATCTACACCGTTCCACCAATCCCAACCAAATTTTGCATACACATAGTTTAGGACCCAGAAGGAACCGCTGGCTACATGAATTTTCGATAGTTTTTCTCATTCTTATGATTTCGGCCCTTTTGCACTCAAGCACAGGCTAATCAAATAATAAAATATACTCATGAAGGAATGGCAAGGCAGATAGTTTCCATGGCAACATAGCTCAAGTCGAAACACGGCCGACTGGATACAAGTTGCGCTCTGCACTACCGGTATAGAAAATGAGGATCTTTACTTGAAATCCCGTTAGTTACTCAACTGCTCACACAGCACTGTCAACCGAGTTTAGCATAACAAAGACTTGACACGATCTACAATATATCTGTCAAATACCACTCACTCAATCACTCATTCATTCATCGCGAAATCTCAGAAACCACCGAACGGATTGGAATGAAATTTGGCATGCAGCTTCCTCAAGGGCCGCAAATGCCCACTAAGAGAGGATTTGTGGATATTCAAGTTCTTAAGGGGTGTTAAGGGGGTAGGCCTGCATTTCATTGAATAGCAATTTCTCCCGATTGGTTTCATTGGGGGATGTGATACTCGGCATATAAACTCATCATTAAAAATAAGAAGACACGTGTCTGAGGGTTTTTCGATGTGGTGTATATTGAACCCTTTATCCACAGGCTGTATAAAGTATTCTAATAATTATTCATCATCTTTTGATACATTTCTACAGACAACAGATATGAGAGCCAGACGGTGTTGGGATATATTGAGAAATCAGTGGCCGAGAGGACACAATGGTTTAAGCTCCTGTGGTATTTTAGGAGGATGCGTTTATATTCTTGGGACACAGGACAGGTGCAACTTTTAGCGCGAATGTTGGCGTGGGCACGCACACTATGGCTTGTTGCTAGGAAGATTGGCGCCAAGGAAGAAATCGAATGCTACGAAGCAATTGGTCTATCATCATGTTAACCACTCCCTACTGCTGGAATATATGTAAAAGCGCACAAAGACATACAACAGTCTGGGCCAATAATATCAAGACGCCTTGTCTTAGCGGGAACTCGGCTTGGGAACGCGCACTGGTAAATTAATGCGGGAGTTATCTACAGATTAATTCCACGATCGATTCGAGCCGGCTACAGCAAAATCGTAACCTCCACACTGCTACGAACTCAATGATACCGATCGCATGCTAGTCTGATAGTTATTATGGAATATTTTTTAATATATCCCCTTCCACACCTACCCTAGTCAGTTTCATTTATAAGGATCCAAGATGCTTCGAGGATCATTACTAATTTTTTTACGTCTGAGGACGGAACTTATCACTTATTTCTGTGCGTCTGAGGACGTAACACTCATTAATTATTTCTGTGCGTCTGAGGACGTAAGATTCATACTCTGCATATTTTCATGTTTGTGAACATGGAACAGTGTCGTAAATTTATAAGTGTAACTTCAGTGATTTATTTATAGACCCAGCACTATCAGTAGGACCAGTTCATCGAAGTAATTCACCAAATAGACTGTCAAGGAATATAGTACTTGATAGGTGAATATAGTAGGAATTATATCGTGTGTGTATCTGACAAAACTTTATTTAATTCAGCACGTGATGACGTCTAAGAACGAGAATGGATCTGGGAACCAGCAGGACATTTGCCTGAAGATGTCAATGACCAGATAAACATCTTAAAGGAGATGGCTGCAGACGTATTCCTGGCGCTATTTAAAGGATTGAGTACCAAATAAATTTATTTATTTATTAAATCAGCTACGGTATTATGGGTAATTTTTGTAAATATTTGTTTGCTTGCTTGGTATTGTAGATTATTAGTTTTTGTTTTACTGACACATTAAATATGGGACTAGCCGAGCGTTGCGTAATGTATATATTTTGTGATTGTATTTGGTTTAACTTTACGCGGGGACGCGCAGCCCATGCTCGCGTTCGCTTGCGTAAATCGCGGTCAAGCATTATTATTCGGAGGTCTGCCTTACAATAAAAATGGAACTGAATTAATTTTGAGATTAAAAATAGAATTTGGAGGGTAAAAGATTATTTGTGAGTAGAAATTTATGACGGATCAGGATTATTTTGATAGTTGCTTTCCAGCAGATTTGAACGGGATGGCACTTTGCACCCGAGTTTTTGTTGTGTATTTTTGTTAATGTGTCAATGGACGCAGTATCGTTGATCTGTTTTGAGCCGACCCAGTGTGTGTGTTTGAGTGTCAGTCCAAGCTATGGGTGCGTAATGTGATTTTTATGATGTGCTAGCGAGATATCATGGCGATTATTCTGACTTAATCCACGTCAACCCAGTTCATGTCCTCGCGAGGCTGGACTTGTGGTATATATTTGTGTTTCTCGTCATCCAAAGGGATTGGCGAGATCTGTTGTCGTTTCCAGTGGGAAATCTTCACCTAGCTTGCCAGACTTAGAGAGGTATTTGTGGCAGTGTTGACTCATACATGTAGGGGAGCGCTCAATCAGATAACGTGACTAGTCATTAGAACAGGCTTGCTTCCTGTACTGCAATTTAAGATGTTGTTTAAATTCACAAAAACCTGATCGGTTATAATGAGTACTGATTGATTAAATGGGAGCTGTCCATAATTGTAAGGTAACCACCAAAATTCGTGTTTGTCTGGCGTTTCATATAAATGTAAACATAGTTTTTCAGCCGTTAGGCTTGTATTTTGTTGTTGTTGGTTCAATTTTTGGTGTGTTTATTTTTGACGCGTTCTTGACCGGTGTCAAGTTAGGGTGTGCGAAGCTATGTTCCCAAGTTTGATGAGAGCTTTTTGGGCCTATTTCTGGCATGCTCTTTTTATTCCGTGTGCTCTGGCATCAGCTAGGATCTCAGGGAGATTCTTCATTCTGTTAATATTATTAGATCTTGCATGTGTCAGTATTAATTATGGTGTATTAATTAAGGGTGGGTCCCATAGCCGTAGTGTGATTTAAAAGATGCACTCCGTAAGCAACATGAATGTTTCAATTGTAAACGGACTCGCATCAGTACTCAATTTCTTATTAACGAACAGTACACCACACATTATATAACCTCTTGACCAGAAAAAATGGACTTGTATCCATATGTTGTGACGAGTGAGTTCTTACCGCTCAAATGCTTATGTTATGATTTTATCATTTATGTGAAGCTTCATTCACACTGTCTTGTTGTGACGAGCGAGTTCCTACCGCTCAGTGTTATTATTATTATTTATTAAGGGGGTGAAAGTCAGGGAGGATTTGTTTTTATTTATTATTATTATTATTATGCACATACCTTTTCAGTCATTAAATTTCTTTTATTCTACTTGTTATTCATTTTATTTCTAGTATAGCCTCTGTCATGAACCTTTCTATTCATTAGAGCATGTTGTTTTAAGCGAACTTTGCTGTGTAACGCAGTCAGGACTGAACACGACCCCGTAGACGACTCTCGACAAAACCATGCTTTATTGAAGGGTGCAATATTAAGAGGTGAAAGGGGTGAAAAGTGGGGATTGAAAGATTCCTAACGGAGCGTGTATCTCTTAAACGACATAGGCGAGGAGTTTGAAACTCAGCGAAAAAAATCAACATAAAAAAGAAGTAAATATGTGTTTGACCGTTTTTTTTTTCATCAATCCAATTTAAGTGGCCCATGGGGAGGGGTGAAATTCTGGGGGGGGGGCAGAAAATAAAGTGTCCTAACTGATTGACTGACTGACTCACTCATCAAACTCAGGGGAAAAACTGCTTTAAAGTAAATAAATAGCTGTTCGACAGTTTTTTTCCTAAATCAAATTTAAGAGGTTCATGGGGAGGGGTGAAATTCTGAAAAAAGAAAATTGAAAGAAAATGTCCTGACTCACTCACTCACTCACTCACTCATCATCGCCCAGCCAAAATTATTGAAGTTAGAAACATGACAGTTTGGGGATATGTTCATTGTATGTCAAAACCGTCTACTAAGGGAGGATTTTCGGATATTCAGGATCTAAAGGGGTCTTAAGGGGTTAAACCTGCATTTCATTGAATAACAATATCTCCCGATTGGTTTAATTGGGGGATGTGATACACGGCATATAAACTCATTATTAAAAAGTAAGAAGACATGTGTCTGAGGATTTTTCGATGTGGTGTATATTATGAGGTGAAAGGGGTGAAAAGTGGGGATTTAAAGATTCCTAACGGATCGTGTATCTCTTAAACGACAGAGGCGAGGAGTTTGAAACTCAGCGGAAAAAAATCAGCATAAAACATAAGTAAATATGTGTTTGACCGTTTTTCATAAATCCAATTTAAGTGGCCAATGGGGAGGGGTGAAATTCTGGGGGGGGGGGGGGAACAGGAAAGAAAGTGTCCTACTGATAGACTGTCTCACTCACTCATCAAACTCAGGGGAAAAACTGCTTTAAAGTAAGTAAATAGCTGTTCGACAGTTTTTTTATCAATCAAATTGAAGGGGTTCATCGGGAGGGGTGAAATTCTGAAGAAGAAAAAAAGAAAGAAAATGTCTTGACTCATTCACTCACTCATCATCGCCCAGCCAAAAATATTGAAGTTGGAAACATGGCATTTCGGGGATATGTTCGTGTTATGTCAAAACCGTACACTAAGGGAGGATTTTTGGATATTCAGGTTCTAAAGGGGTCTTAAGGGGGTTAAACCTGCATTTCATTGAATAACAATATCTCACGAGTGGTTTCATTTGTGGATGTGATACTCGGCATATAAACTAATCATTAAAAATAAGCAGACATGTGTCTAAGGGTTTTTCGATGTGGTGTATTATTATGAGGTGAAAGGGTTGAAAAGTGGGGGTTGAAGGATTCCTAACGGAGCGTGTAGGCCTATCTCTTAAACGACATAGGCGAGAAATTTGAAACTCAGCGGAAAAAATCAGCTTAAAAAGTAAGTACATCGGTGTTGGAACGTTTTTCCATAAATTAATTTAAGGGGCCAATGGAGTGGGGTGAAATTATGGGGGAAAGAAGGAGAGAAAGTGTCCTAACTGACTGACTAACTCACTCACTCATCAAAGTCAGGGGAAAAAGACAGCTTAAAAAATAAGTTAATAGGTGTTCAAGCGTTCTTTCATCAATCCAATTTAAGGGGCCCATGGGGAGGGATGAAATTCTGGTAAAAATAATTGAAAGAAAATGTCCTGTCTGACTCACTCACTCATCACGCCCAGCGAAAACTATTAAAGTTGGAAACAAGGAATTTTGGGAATATGTTCGCTGTATGTCGAAATCGTCAACTAAGGAATGATTTTTGTTTATTCGGGTTTTAAAGAGGTGTTAAGGGGGTAAACGTGCATTTCATTGAATAACGATATCTCATGAGTTGTTTCTTTGGGGATGTGATATTCGGTATATAAACTAGTCATTAAAAATAATCAGACATATGTCCAAGGGTTTATCGATGTGGTGTATATTGTGAGGTGAAAGGGGTGAAAATTGGGGGTTGAGGGATTCTTATCGGAGCGTATATCTCTGAAACGACATAGGCGAGAAGTTTGAAATTCGGCGGGAAAAAACAGCTTAAAATACAAGTAAATAGGTGTTCGGCCGTTTTTCCATAAATCCAATTTAAGGGACCCTTGGAGAGGGATGAAATTCTGGGGGGAAAACAGGAAAGAAAGTGTCCTAGCTGATTGACTCACTCACTCATCAAACTCAGGGGGAAAGCAGCTTTAAATAAGTAAATAGGTGTTCGACCGTTTGTTTCATAACTCCAATTTAAGAGGTTCATGGGGAGGGGTGAAATTATCAAAAATAAATGAAAGAAAATGTCCTGACTGACTCACTCACTCATCATCGCCCAGCCAAAATTATTGAAGTTAGAAACATGAAATTTTGGGGATATGTTCGTTGTATGTCGAAAACGACCACAAACGAAAGAGTTTTGGATATTCAGGTTCTAAAGAGGTGTTAAGGGGGGTAAACGTGAATTTCTTTGAATAACAATATCTCACGAGTGGATTCATTTGGGGATGTGATACTTGGCATATATACTAATCATTAAAAATAAGCTGACACATGTCAAATGGTTTTTCGATGTAGTGTATATTATGAGGTGAAAGGGATGAAAAGTGGGGGTTGAAAGATTCTTAACGGAGCGTGTATCTCTTAAACGTCATAGGCGAGGAGTTTGAAACTTGGAGGAAATCAATCAGCTTAAAAATAAATAAATAAATAAATTAATTAATTTAAAAAAAATTGTTGTTCGACCGGTTTTTTTTTTTCATAAATGCAATTTAAGGGGCCTATGGGCAGGGGTGAAATACTGGAAGAAAAACGTCCACTAAGGAAGGATTTTTGGAGGTTCACTCTCATCGACCAACCAAATCTATTAAAGTTAGAAGAATGATATTTTGGGGATATGTTTGTTGTGTGTCGAAAACGTCTACTAAGAAGGGATTTTTCGATCTTAAACCTGCATTTCATTGAATAACAATATGACACGACTATGACACGAGCGAAGCGAGGCTAAAAATGAGATGGTGTGTGTCTGTGTATTACTCAATCACGAAAGTACCACTGGTCCGATTTACATGAATTTTACATGGAATTAGCTGATTTACCTGGTTAACTTATAGGTTACTTTTGATTTCAATACTTTGCACTATTTAAAGATGGCGACCATTTTAGTGACGTCGCTACACCCTTTGGTTTCAACTTTCATATTTCCATTTCAAATAAAAAGAGAACGCTAAGAAATAGCAAACTTTTTATGGCATGTACGAGGTTTAAAATTACATTTTCTATCCGAAAGGTATCTCCAACGGTTAGCGAGTAAAACCTAAATTTGTGCTATAAAACACGGTCAACGCCGAGCGGTATAGTTGGACAAAATGTTCCATCCTTAATCTCCCTCTGCGCAGCACCTCGCCTATCCCCTGTTTTAAGTGTCACCTTCACATTTTAATTTATTTATGACGTGTAGCGAAGCACGGGTACTTCAGCTAGTTAAATTATAAAGTCCAGTTTTCTTCGTGAAATCATCTGGCTCTTTCTACTCCCCGGCATTGTATAAATATCAATAAACTGCAGTTTCCTACTAAATAGCGATAGACTACAAGTTAATACACTATTATTCACTTTCCGAAATGGCACCTACACTCGGATACTAACTAACAAGTGGTGTATTTTTGGAAAGGGACGAGGAAGGACTGCACCACACCCAGTGGCGTAACAAGGATTTGCTTCTGGATGAGTGGAGTCTAATCTGAACTAATAAGGCACGAAGAGCGTATTACTAGGTCTTATCATTTTTGGTCGGAACTACTTTTTTTTTTTTGCAAACGTTTTCTTTTCTTTGTGTTTCTCCTTTGTTTTAAGTTGAGGTTTTCTGTCTTTTTTTTTTGTGATTTTTGCTTTGCTTTTGACTTTGTGTCATTAGTATTTTTAATTTGTGTTTTTGTTTTCAATTTTAACATTTTTTGTGTTTTTAGTTTCATGTGTGTTGTTTTCTACTTTGATTTTGTTTTTGATTTTTTGGTTTTGTGTTTGTTTCTTCCTTTGTTTGTTTTAATTTTGGGGGGCTTGGACAAAATTAAAGAATCAATGAAAGCGTTTTCGTGTTTGATCTCGATAGCAATTGATACGTTTTATTTGCATCTATCAATGTGCAAAAGTTCGAAAATGTACAATTTCACTTAAGCAAGTGTTACGTTTACGTTTACATCTTTTTAGACTATTTTCAATTTTGAAAAAATAGGCTTATGAGATTACCTTTTGTCCGTGTGTGTGTGTGTGTGTGTGTGTGTGTGTGTGTGTGTGTGTGTATGTGTGTGAGGTGTGTGTGTGTGTCCCCCTAAAAAGTCTAAACGGCTGGAGCGATTTCAATGAAACTCGGTAAGTTCATAGCACTATTCCCGGCGACCTCGACCGTGCCCTTCAAATTTTGTTACGTCTCACCAATCCAACATGGCGACTGTGCGAAATATTTCACTAGCATTCAATATCTCCGAAACTATTACCGATATCGCCCTGAAATTGTGCACGGTGATAAAGGGCACTACTAGAAGTTCACGTATGAGACTTTCAAAAACCTGGTGACTACAAAACCAACATGGCGGTCAAGCGAATTTGAGACTTTTAAATAGACTTTTCTCGCGATTTAACTATCCAAACGTAATGAAACTTGGTACAGCAAATGTTTATACACATTGTAATGCACTGGAGTCTAATTTAGTTCAATTGTTTACATAACCTCAAAATGGCGGCTGTGCGAAATATTTCACTGACATTCTATATCTCCGAAACTATAACAGATATCACCCTGCAATTTTGTACAGTGATAAAGGGTACTAATACAAGTTAACCTATGTATATTTCATAAACCTGTAAAGCACAAAACGAACATGGCGACCGAGCGAATTTGAAATATTTTAATAGACTTTTCACGTGATTTAACTCTCTGAGCGCAGTGAAGTGTGGTACAGTAAATGATTTTGCAGATTGTAATGCACTGCCATCTAATTTAATTCAATTGTTTACATAACCTCAAGATGGCGGCTGTGCGAAATTTTAAAATTATGTTTTTATTTCTTGTGTCTTAATCATGCGATCGAAGTGAATCTTTGAATAATGAACCTAGGCAATAATTGACCTTGAATGGTACATAACTCTATGGCCTATACATATAACAATCCTAAATGACGAGCTTCCGAAATATTTAGACGGTTCTCAATATCTATGAATCTTTTACAGCAACCAAACTGTTTTTTTTTTAATGTTCATAGAGACTATGAACATATGTTCACCTATAGGACTTCAGTAACCTGGTGAGCACAAATCCAACATGGCGGCGACGCGAAGTATAAATATTTAAATGGACGTTTCTCGCGAATTAACTATCCGAGTGCCGTGAAACGTTGGACGTTAAATGCTTATACGAATGGTATATTGGCTTTCACGGCCGGTGAATTAAAACTCAGCAATTCTTCTAGGTTTGTGCCGTGTCTTTTGTGGGGTTTCGCCTAGGACACCAAGCTAGGCTCATCGGCGGGCTCTTGGTGTCCCCACCCGGACCCCCACAGGAGTGACGAACTGCGCGCCACCTCCCTTTATATAAGGTGCAACTGCACCACTTGACTACGAGAACTAAAAGTTCAAGCAGCCTTGACCTCCCTGCTTGAACTTTTAGTTCTCGTAGTCAAGTGGTGCAGTTGCACCTTATATAAAGGGAGGTGGCGCGCAGTTCGTCACTCCTGTGGGGGTCCGGGTGGGGACACCAAGAGCCCGCCGATGAGCCTAGCTTGGTGTCCTAGGCGAAACCCCACACAAGACACGGCACAAACCTAGAAGAATTGCTGAGCTTATACGAATGTTGATCCACTGGCATCTAATTTATTTCAATTGTTTGCATAATCACAAGATGGCTGCTGTGCTTAATTTTAAAATCTCGTTTTTACTTCTTGTGTTCTAATCATGCGATTGAAGTTTGAATACCACACGTACACAATAATATTAATGTAATAGTACAAAAATAAAAATCCAACGTGGCGACAATCTGAAATATTTAGACGGTTCTCAATATCTACGAATCTGTTACAGCAATTAAACTGAAATTTTGTATGTTGATAGTGGCAATTAACATGAGTAGGAAATATGAAAATAGGCTGTATAGTTCTTCACGGAACTACTTGTTATTATTTGGCTCTGGGGGGGATTTTGAACCCCCTGGTCACCCCCTGTAGTTACGCCACTGGCCACACCCAACTCACTGCCACCCCTCTGGCTAACTGAACAGCTGACCATTTTGCTCATTCAGTAACAGTCAAGTTAGGATAACACTAAATATGTTACACGAGTGGAAAGAAATGCCTTCAATTACAATCAGTAATTTCTCAACAATCCGAAGATTCATTTTATTCTAACTCAAAAACTACATCAAATTTCATATTTTCGTTATTGAGCTTTGTGAGGGGATTGATCCCCCTGATCCCCTTCCGTAATTCCCCCCAGGGGCTAATAACTAGTGGGACGTGGGTTGACGACCATGGGACCCCAGCTGGGTTCGGCATTGCTTCCACTTACTTGTGCCGAGCTCCTCACTGTCACATTTCCTTTCGGCCTCCCTTGACGAACTCTTGTTCTCTTCCGACCCCGATGGTATAAGGGTATCTGAGGCCTAGGGAGTCTTTCACTTTCCCGCCTTAATTGGCCCTCGTCTCATTTTCCTGATCCCTCATTCTTCGAGATGTCAGACCTCTTGTTTTCTTTTCATTGTATCTCCTGCCTTCTGCTCAAGGCCCTCAAGGAGGCAGGGTGTGTGTAGCTCCACCACTTATGGTGCACCCTGGATAGTGCTACATCCTCAAGGGCTCACGTTTGGTGAATTCGGGAGTTGGCAACCCCGAGGGCTTCCTGAGCTGGGTCCGGTTTTTCTCTTTCTTGCATTGCCATTGGGGCGGTCCCCTCTCTTCTTTACCTTTCCTATCTGCCTTTCCTGGCTCTCCTTCCTTCCAAGTCCCTTAACTTTCATTCTTCGAGGGTTGAGGCCATTTCCTTTCCTCCTGTCTTTTGTTTCTCTTATTCTTATTTTTGTTTTCCATGTAGTATGTGGTTAGTTTGCCGGCCCCGTGGTGTTGGGGTAGCGCGCCTGCCTCTCACCCGGAGGCTCCGGGGTCGATTCCCGACTCCATCAGGGATTTTAAAAAAACTGACGTGAGGGTTGGAACGGGGTGCACTCAGCCTCGTGAGGACAATTGAGTAGCTGTCTGACAGTGAGGCAACGCCTCGATCACGAAAACCAAGATTAACGGCCGAGGGGACCTGATGCACTGATCACGCGTCACCCCAATATCTGCAGGCCAAATGGCTGGGCAGCGGTCGTTTGGTCGGCCTAGGCCCTTCATGGGCTGTATAGTGCTAGGGGTTGTTGGGTTGATGTGGTTCGTTTTAGGTTTAATTTCATTACGTTTATATTTTTACTATCACTCAAACCATTAGGAGCCGATAACCTAGATGTTAGGCCCCTTTAAACAACAATTATTATCATCATGATCCTCCCGTAGTAACTCCACTGATCTTGAGTAAGAAGCGAACAAGAGCCACTCGAGCAGAGGTGTGTTCCGGGTCAGGCAGCACACACAGTGTGACGACTCGCCCTAGTCGGGGTCGGGGGTTCCCCACAAGCAGGGTGACACAGCAATATCAGAGCACAGTGCCGCGCTGCTCCGCGCTGGCAAGGGGAGGGGAAACCTAATATATTTCACATCAAACGCATGAAGGGAACCATTATGTTGTTCGGGACTGCCTGGTTTCAGGGGTCGCTGCAGATAGGGGAGACGTGCAATGTGGCTTATAATTGTGCTATTATATTACAAGGAGTCGCCCACTATTATAATAAGTAATTCCAGCATTTATTGCCGGCTCACAATGGATTCAAGTTCATGTCTTGGCTTATGATTAAAGCTTAGGATGAGCTACACCAGGCACGTGCTACTTTGTAATACATTATTGCTATTTATTGAACTAACCAGCCAACTCAGCACCTTAGCCAAGCGCGTTGAGTCACGCTCCGTGACTGGTTGGTTGGTTGATTCAGTAGTTTAGGAGCTGCGACAACGCGGTCATATAGCCCCGTGTACTTTGGGTGTGTGTAGAATCTGTCTGATAACCGGTGTTATTGTGATGACCGTATTAGTGTGTGTTATCTGTTTTTAATTCAAGTAAGGACTGCAGAAAATAATTTCAAGTAGTTCCTACTTTTGCTACCAAATGTTACCGTCCACGACACCTAGTTTGCGGACTTGGCCACTAGATGGCATCGCAGTCAGCACCTGGCGGCAAACGTTGGAACTAATAGAGCTTTATCAATTCTAACCCACAGATTACCTAGTACTAGAGATAGCTGACAGCCATGCTAATTCTTGGCACCTAAGACTTCAGCGCTGTCTGGTGTTTGACTGCACTACTAGTTGACGTGTAGCACGGCCGTTCGGGTAGCCTACCCCCACCCCTTCCCCTCGTTCCGCTAAATATTGTCGTCCTAAATGCTCTGCCCACTTCAATGTTCCGAAAATCACAATCTTCCCATTACTTATAGCACGTTTTTAAGTGTGGAGATAATCATATGATCTACTAGAAATAAATCACATTCAAAATACCAATAACAGATTTTTTTAATAATACCAAAGTGGGAAATTGTGAATTCCAGAACTCTGAAATGAACAATCACAGCATTTAGGACATGTTAGTTAGTTATTGATGTTTTAAGGGGCGGAACTACGAGCTTATCTGCCCCTATTTTAGGACATGACCTCATCAATAATTTACTTGTTTACATTTCTTTCAGTTGCAATTTGAGCATATTGCATTGGTGACAAGAATTAGGCTACTAAAAGGCCTGCAGCATATTATTACTCACCTTAAAAAAATGGTCCCTTCCAATTAACCACAGTAGGCCCAATTAGGCCTATAACCAATTAGTTATTAGAATAAACAACAAAGGAAAAGTACTGGGAAGGGAGAATATTCATATCTTAAAATGCTTCATGCTGTTAGCAATAATAGTAAAATGTTAAGAGAGAATGCTAAGGGAACAGGTGATGTAACCAGATCACACTAAAATTGTTAGTGCAATTAGTGCCAAATTCATTAGGAGACTGAAATTTCAAAAAAATAATTGGTTATCACAAAATGTATATACAGTAGTTCATTCATATTCCCTTTAAAATACATCCAGTTCACCAATTTTTGCAGGGTGAAATACAGTAAGTACATCAAAAAAATCATCGCACACTAATACAGTAAATGCTGTGGAGGGGAATGAGAAATAGGACTTTCAATGAAAAACAAGAAAAACACTCAATACTGCTAGAAATCATCATGTTTTATTTTAAAAGTTGTCAACGAAGAAAAATAACAGCGAGAGTCAAGATCACACTTAGGAAAAATACAGTAATCAAATCTGGTCCTCCTAAAAGTACGTGTTGAGGCATGTTCCTTTCTTCTTTCTTGCCAAGGCATAACAGCAGGCTATAGCACAGGATAATGAACCTCTTCCCTCCTTTATGCCATGGCTAACACTAACACTGATGAACAGCAAATTCCTACAACACATGCAAGTTTATATGTTGAAACAGTAAACTTAATTAAAAATGTAATGCTTCAAATGGAGAACTTCAATTTGCTGATATGTGTATGGTTGCATCTACTATAACTACATTTTAAAAGAATATCTTATAGTAGAATCATTGTGTTGTTGATAATAACTCATTTAGGGCTTTTGAAAACATTCATATAGCCCCGTGTATTTGGAAGTGTGTAGGATTTGTATGATAATCTGTGTTATTGTAGTATCTGTAGTAGTGTGTACTGCTCGGGTCTAAGCTGCATGAACCTGAGAGGAATGTGCATCGCAGACTATGAGAAGTGGTGTTGACGAGTGATGAGGTTCCTCGGTCCGTGCATAGTACAGAACCAAATACATTGGTCGGTGACTCACTCAGTCATTCCTAACACCACAGTGGTTTGAGCAACGGCCCTATGTAAGCATTATTGGAATAGAAAGGAATAACAGATATCACGGCGGGCTGTTGACAGACCCTTCTCTTCTCGCCTGACCCTTCCTTGCTCTTCCCCTCACCCCGCAAGTTCACAGAGCTTGGACCCGAGCAGTATAGCCTACTTTTTGTAATTCAGGCGACAACTGGAAAGGAGACAGCCATAGTCTTAAGTTAGGATCAATCCCAGCATTAGCCTGGAGTGGAAGTGGGGAAACCACGGAAAACCACTTCTTGGATGGCCGAGGTGAGAATCGAACCTACCTCTTCTCATTTCTGGCTCACGAAGCTGGTTGTGAGTCGTTCCAACCCTCAGACCAGAATTAAATTACTTGGAAACTAGCCCAGGACCTCAGGAGTGGCAGCTACCACACCACAAGGTGGTATTATAGTAACACTGAATGAAAGTAGAACAAGTGATAACATTCTCTCTAAGGGGCAGATGACCTTGTAGTTCCGCCCCTTGAAACAACAATAACTCACTACCGTACCTATAGGTGTATTTTCCAGAGTTGGAATCTGACAGTTCAGCACCACTGGGCAAAAACAGTTGACGACTAGATCGCACGCATGGCTTGTTGCCATGGAAACTATACAACGCTGCCAATTTGAGCGATGCTCTTTGACCACATGCTTGTCGCCGATCAGTCGCTTGTTTGGTTGCCTCCAGTGCACACTCACCTTGCTGCGTTTCATAATCTGTTGTTTTTATGAGTTATAATTGTTTGATTTAATTGGTTAATTACTTTTTCGTGTAGGATTTATAACTTACTTATTTATACTTTATACTTATAATTCATTAGAGATAAATTTCATACTGTTAGTTACCATGCCAATAAGAGTTTGTTATCTAGACTTCCTATACGGTTACCTAGGTAACAAATATTCATCATCATCATGTTTCTCAGTGAAGCGAACGAATTTCATCTGTATTATGCCTATTATTTGGAATGTTATTCGAAGAGAAAATTCTGTTTATTAAAACTGATTGAGACGAGAACCTTCATTTGACCCTCACAACTTGGTTAATACGGATGCGTGACTATCCCACTTTGCGTGACAAAATTCAGGGTTGCATATATGGCTATCACGCTACCTATCAATTAATTATTGTTCCAGGTCAAACCCATTGGTCTAGAGAAAGATTTATTGATGTGTGACTATTCGCACTGTGTGTGACAAGGACTTGGGTTGCATAGGCTGCACTATCTAAGTTAGTAATATTTGGTCGAGGCAAATACTTAAAAGTTGTTGCATCTGGACTGTCATTGGAGTTGCGATGGACTGTGGTGATATCGTCAACATGATAGAGGGATTGGGATTTCTACGTTCAATATCTGCCATTGCTAAACTATTATTTGCTGGCTTACTCTCGTTGTAGTTGTTCGAATAGCTTCAAAAGAAATATATATATATTCTGCACAAAGCTTGACATGTTTATCATTTCGTGTAGTTTTAGGAATGATTCCTTGCATAAAGTTTCAATCGAATTAATGCTCTCGTGTCCGAAAGGTTTCATGTGTATCGGAGTTGAAAAATGAAATTGTTCCAACGTTAACTGTATCTTGAGAATCACCTGTTGCTGGTTATATTACTATGTATAACGTGGTAGTGACCATTAGGTTATCTAGTAACTTATCATGTTATGTGTACTACTTACAAATGCACATATTGGTTGTAGCATATGGACATTGTACTGCGATCAGAATGTTGTGAAATTGAATACGAGTATCTCAAAAATAAAGCACACAAATGTTTTCTAGTAATATCTTAATGCTGCAACCAATATGTGCTTTTGTAAGTGCACATATCATAAGTTCATAGATACTGGTCTCGCAACCATGTTATACATTGCAATACCACCAGCAATAGGTGATCCAGATACAATTATCGTTGGAACAATTTCATTTTTCAACTCCGATGCAGATGAAACCTGCTGGACACAAGAGAGCATATCATTGATACGATTAAAACTTTTATGCAAGGAATCGTTCATTAAACTACACAAAATGATATAGGCCTACATATTAAGTTAATAGCTTTGTGGAGTAAATAAATATTTCTTTTGGAGCTATTTGAACAACTACAAAGAGAATAAGCTGGCAAATAATGGTTTGGCAATGGCAGATATCGAACATAGACATCTCAATTCCTCTATCGATGTTAACAAAATCACTACAGTCCATCGCAACTCCAATGGCACAGTCTAAATGCAACAACTTCTAAGTATTTTACACTCAAATACTATGGTATATCGCTGATCCATTTTTGAAGAATTTGATAACACCCAAAATACGAACCAATAACGAACTTTAAATTAAATTATTTTAAGGATATCAATTTCTCTTAACACTTGGTAACCTAGTTCATAATCCATTTACGCTGATGCTGAAGAAGGTACAGTACCGGTATCAATGTAATGCCAAAACATGTAGCCTACATCGTTTAATAAATATTACATCATAGTATTGACAAGGCGGTGGTTCATCAAATGTATCACCAGCCAATATGGTTAACTATTATCACAATAAAATGGTAAATATATACGCATTCTAATAAATTTGTCCATAATTCACGCGTAGGCTATAATGGTCGACACAGCTGGAATTTTACTATATAAGTCTTGATCTAATAAAGGGTACGGTGGGTTATAGATAGCGGAGGAGTAAACTAAGTTACCGTACATAATTTCCAGATTCAATTTGTATCATTACAGAAGGTAGTTATTTTGGCTAACATCCTCAGCAGTCTATAACCCACCCACCTTTCTCTTTTTTGATCACAACTTATATATATTCCATCTGTGTCAGCCATTATCCGCGTGAATTATGCACAAGTACAGTATTGCCAACCCCACGTATATGGTATCAATAATTACTAGATAGCATGGACCGACCTCATGACAGGTGTATTTTGTAGGCCTATCTTACATGTTGGCAACACGAACGTGACGTCAATGTATGCACCTAGGTAACAGTTGAATAGACCTCATGCGCTTGAGGAACATGGCTGCCATCGTTGAATGGGCAAGAAACAAAAGCACAAACTTGTACTATAATGAGCTCAGTATATTTTCTGACATATAATATTTACATTTCGCCAGGGTCGAACATAAACATATTAACCAATCTTCTTTAAACTGTTTTATGACTTAACACCCCTTCAAAATTTATTAGTATTTATTTTAGTAAGACACAGAAGCTTATTTATTAATGTAATGGACATCTGAGATTGATGCAACCCATAAGATTGCCACTCTCACCTTTCAGTAAATAACTAAAATTTTAAATCTGCGACTAATTCACATGTGAGTCCACTTGGTACCATCACATCGATCACAAATATCCACAATCGCACCAAATTGCTTGATATTTGGCAAGGGGGTGGAGGTGGGAAGTATCCCTCCCCCAACATACAAGAAAAGATGGAGCCACATATTAGGCCTGTACGAATTATCCAATAAAAATTCATTAATTTTATTACCGGTAATTCATGGATTTGGACCAAGAGATCTTACAAAATTTATGATTAGGGAATATCTCTTCCCAATAATTTCTATTACACAACAATTCAAGGGTAACTCCAGCATATCTTCTAGATATGGTGAGTGGTTTTGTTACTGGTTCTGCAGGTATCATCCTTCTGAAAGATGTATCATCTTTTCAAATTCTATTCTTACACTTCTGCCAGAGAGAAACAGTCTTTCAACGCATGAATACATTGCTGTAGCTGCTGAATTTTCTAAGAATAATTATGGAATGATGGGAAGAAAAATGAATATGGCCTATTCTAAAATAACAACATACGCACAAAATGACACCATTCTGATGAACTTAATAATCTTCAAATTAAGAGTACAAATGCGTTCACCATTTGGGGCTTCGTTCATTTGTATATTTTGACCAAAATTTAGATCTCTGAAGTAAATTTTAATGTTGGACTTTGCTCCACAGAACAAGAGCACACAGTCACCCACAGGACCAGTATGTGTTAAGATTTTAGAACCTGTAATTACAGTTCTACATCAGTAATGGCATTACTACCTATTCTACCGACTGAATAGGTTCTTGCCACAGCACCAGTAACTAACATGCACAAGAACTGATCTTTTTTGAATACGGTACCAATAATAATTTGAAATTCAAGGAAGGGGAAAATATTAAAGCTTCGACACGTTGTCAAGAATCATGACATTTTTAATCTACCGCAATGTAAAATGAACACACCTCAAGAACTTGAGTACACATATGCAATAGGCTCATGGTACTGGACGTATCTCTGCAAGATGTAATCATGTTGAAAACATTACGGTAACATAGACACTTACCCGGTCATTTCTAAGGAGAGTAGGCCTAATTGCCACATTCCTCTGCTATTTCGAGAACAGCAATTTACGACTTGTTTGTTCACAGAATTTGGTAGGCCTACCTGTGGGATAAATAATAGTGAAAGTTAATTAATATGTCAAGTGGAATGTCACTTGTACACTGCGTCGAATATAAATTCAAAACTAGGCTACGGTATATTTTGCACACGCAGAAACACGTTTTTACTTAAATTCTTAAAATAAGTGTACTTACTTGGTGTAGCAGAAGAAGAACTGTTCACTTCTCATTACCACGAAGACGATTTGATACAAGAAAGATGAGAAAGAACACAACATTAGCTTATTTATATACGACCAATATTGTTTACAACATGCAACACATATAAACAGAGCGACCATGATCATGATCAATGCCACCAACCCAGTAGAAATAATGTTTATTTAATGATAAGTGCCGTAATTATCGTCTGTGAGCAAGATAATTACAAGGAAATGTCAATTAGGAATTATGTGTATTGTGCCCATTCAGCATGAAATATGCAAATCACAGTTTGCCAGCACGGCTCAATCAGGAGTATCGGGGTTATGGTATGTTCTCCCACTCTGTGACTTACACACTTTGGATTAAATAGAGGATACACTTCCAAAAATAATAAACAAAATCAAATCCTACTATAAAATCATTTAAAATATATGGCGCTACAACAAATTAAACAAATAAAATACTGACCCATTAATTCTAACTTGTTCAGAGTGAACAAGGAATACATAAGGTTAAAGGTTAAATCATAATAAATGGTTTCTCATAAACCAACAAACTTATATTTCTTTTCACTTCCATATAGTGTCCTTCTAAAATTCCATAAAATCAAGAGCTCCAAATGGTTCGATACTTTTTATATACACTGTGTTATTCTTTTACAGCACATCACTTCCTATTCTATGAGTATCTTATAATAAAATATATATATATATATAATTCTTATTAAAGTACTGTTACTCCTTTACTTACATTTTGGGCTTTCACAATGTTCTTAAATTACCATCTCTGTTTCAAGTCAACAATCCACTACCGTGATTGGGAAACATTTGCGTACTCCCGAGCTACAGAAGACTACTTGAACAACTCAAAAATTAAGATCCCTCCCGGAATCTAATTGTCTTCACTAAACTCGTGAATCACTACATCATATACTCATTACATTAGGGATTTATTATTATTTGTCTTTAAAGACCATTATCTCATAAGAAAGCAACGATCTGAACTTGCAAGCGGTAATCTTCATCTAAAAGAACCTCGGTTCGAAGACCGGGTCGTTAAAACAAACTCTAAACACTCTTGTGTATTGTAACTTCAAACAGACGGCTCTCCAGACCTACCACAACACATCAACAGTAAGGGTCTGGCCTGGGCCACTTAGCGTGATTTATAGCCGGGAGCAGGAACTTCATGGTCTCACTCACAAGAGACGAGCTACCCTCAGCTATATACAGCTGTTTCTTAAATGCAGTTCTTTGAACAGGCAAGGCTTTCATTCTACTTATTTTAACAACGTATTTACATTCACTAGACCCAATCTCGTAACCTCGGCATTTATTAATTATGAAGTGTCCTCATTGGCGGGTAAGAATAATTCAATACAACAACAAATATTTAGGGGCTTCAACATAGACGATTCTGGGTTCGATTCTTTCAAATGCCTCGGGAACCATATCCCATACTGGAGGACTTATAACATTCGCGACTTAAGGCGGCCTTTTACCTTAAACCAGCGCTCATAATACAATAAATATTTCGCACCCTTTTACAATACAATACACACATGGCCTCGTGATCACATCACTATTTAGAGGACTTACCATAGTTCAATTACCACGACCGACTGCCCCTCATAATTAGTGTTACCGAGTCTTTAACGCATTCCAAGCGTGACAAATTACTTCAATGCGCTACATTGCGCTTATACTTTAATGCCAAGTTGCCTTCAATGAACTGATAATTCAAAATCACCATTAGATCTACATCTCAATTCTATATTAATCCTCTCCCGTGACAATAATCGCTTTATCTTAAGAACATGTGTTCACAACCTGTATTTATTCTTTTAAAGGAGCTCAAAAGCTACTACTTTCATATAATTGATCATAATCGTCATTCATTTATATAATTGTTGTTATTATTATTATTACGCTTGCTTTCATATATTTAAATCATTTATCAATACATTGATATTTTATTTCATACATTTCCCCCAAGGGATTTATTTATTTCACATAATTATTTTATACTTTCTCAATTTTAATCGTTCAGATCGCGCTATTATTCTTTTATTTGCTATTCAAACATCCCTATTCTTTCGTTCTCAGGTGGATTGTACGCAAACCTTCCCCAACACATAACATAATGAAATGGTTACTCACATGATATTACGGTCACCGACCGAATTCTCCAGCGATGTTTCATTTTTGCCCACTCAATGTGTTTAAGCCATCTTCATTAATCCCATTTCACACAATGACACTTCTCGATACACATACACATTATTTACCTTAAACACTGGTAACATATTGAATACAATTTTGTATTCTTTTATCATACACAAATAAATTCACTAAAAATTATTACACTAAAACAAATTTTACTATATTTACATCACACTGCTTTTCATCACTGAGGCTTTGATTTTTGCCTTACACACGTGATTTCTTTCTTCCCCGTTTCCAATGGTGACACTCTTAGACGTCGGTTCCCTAATATAGCCAGATGATGAAAGTCTCGATCAATCTACCCCTCCCTGGAACGGTTATTTCTTCAGATCCGGTTTTCTGACTCTCGGCTTCTATTTTACTAGCTCGAAGTCGTTTCTTTCTAGACACTATTTAGTTTGTCTAGATAAAGTCTATCCTGTTTACGGCCTCTCGAATACTTTATCGGTGACCTATGATTCCCTAGCATTTACTGCTATTCCTTAGTTTCGTAGCTTATTGCTTGTTACTGTTCGTTTGTCTCTTTTAGACAACGTCTTGGATTAAATTCTCACTTCTTATTATACTGCGCTCTAGTTCCTATCTTTTCGGTACACTAGGCGTTACTTATTTCGTTCGACCCTGATCGGGTTCCTGAACTTGGCTAGAAATGTTTGTTTCACTATCGTTGGTACTTCAAAACATTACGATACTGTCTGTCGTTTGACTGAACTGTTATTTGAAGACCTATCGCCTGTTCTTTAAGTTCGCAGCCTAACTTTGACTGTAATACGGAACTTTCACTATAAAGACTGACGCTTGCTGAACTAAATCTTGTACTAGGATTTTACTAAGTCTTCACACGGCGATATTAATGACGATGCTTCTTGGCCACGCTCATACGGGTTGCTCGTAGGTGACACAGCGTATCACGACCTCTCGAGGTCTAGTAAGTACTGCATGATTGGACTGGCTCTGCCAGGGCTTTTATACAAATCGGCGACAAAAAGATAAAATCCTCAACTTTTCCATAACTAACTTTTGAAGCAATAGTCGCACACTTTTTAAACTTATATTTCTGGAAAGCTCGTTTTCTAAACGTAAACTGACTTCTTTGCACATGAAAATCGATCGTTCAATTCCGAGATATTAAATAAATTTTGCTCTTCAGATACGTGGGTGTTGCAGTTGATTTTTAATCCCTACCACCTCTGGTCTCGGGGAACTTTTAATTACGTAATGCCGTGTTTGCACTTCTTTCCTGTGCAATTATTATAACATCTTTCCCCACACAAAAATCTCTATTCCAAAATGATTCACAATGATGTATTTCTTTTGTTAATTATATTCTCACACATGGCTTAAATCTAATTATTCCTCCTCTAGCACAACTGCGAGGATGCCATTTTTTTGCTGCGTAAGATCAATTTACGAAACCTCTTGTAACGTGAATTAATTCCCCATGTTGGTAGCGACAAGTGTAACAGTTTGACCCTCACGTTGAGCGCCAAGTGTAACGGTTTGGCTGCCCCTAACTGTTGGGTGATAAATGTAACTGTTTACCTTTGCCTAAGCTATGTTGTTTTAATGGGCGCCAAGACCTCAATGCAATGCTGAAATCTAAATTTGTATTTAACAACGTCTAGCTCTGGTAGAACACCTTCAAGAATCTATTCACTCAGATCGTGGTATGATTTGATCATTAACCCAACAAACAATTGTATCAGCAGAAGGAATTGGTCTATATCTAATGCTACCTACTGAAAGCAAAGATTGCATTGTAAAAGAATTGAATTTATTATATAAAACAAGTATACCAAAATTAATAATAATAATAATAAGTTTAAAATTTAAATTGGAGCGTTGCGATTTTAATATTACCGATAGAAAATTACGTGAAAACGGAGTCTGATAAATTATTGATTTTACTCTTATTTCCAAGCTATGAAGTTACTGAAATATGAAATATAAAACAAAGAGAAATGAGAGATTGCGTATTTCTGCGTCATTCGCGCTTACCACTGGAAATGGCCGAAGCCTTTCCCTCGTACTGGATGATGCTGTGAGCTTCCCACAGTCTCCTGGACGTCGACATCTTTGTCGATATTTGAAGAGATTCTGGTAGATTAGATAATTCTATGGTCCGTACATCGAACCCAAACACTCGTACAACCACACTGGTTAAGTTTTACAAAAGTTAGTCCTCCACTCCACGGAACATCGGAGCGACTCCCGCGTACAACCGTACTCGTTAAGTTCTATTCAGATAGTCCTCGTTCCACGGCGCGCTGAACGATATATCCACACGTCGCATCCCCACTCTTCATCCGACTTCTAGCTTACGTGGTCTCCACTGATTGGCTGCACCCCACGCGCTATATTCCCCTCCTCTGGCTCATTACACTCGGCGGTAGGGTGAAGTCGTATTCCGTTCCATATATCCGCCTTTTCGTTAAGCTGCAACGCAGGATTGCGTCATGCTTCCCGACAAGATTAATCCTCTATATGAATTTCCAGTGACTCATGTCTCTCAAAATATCCTAACTGACGAAAACTCCGTAAAATTCTGCAATCACATAATTTTCTAGGATATTGTCGTTCGTAATAATTTGCTTGATAGCGTTTTCTAAGACATAGAAAACCTATCTGAATGCTAATAATTTTTATAAAATGCTCCGAAAATACCTTAATAATAATTATAATAAATTAATAATAATAATAAATTAACATGAAAAATTCTCTTGGCTGAACAATTTGCCGCGTAAATAAATATAGAATGGCTTCCTACTGACTTATGCCAGTTGCATAAAAAAAACCTCGAAAAACACGTTACATATTCGCCTCGGATCATCGGATGATTTACCGTGACGACGGTCCATTATCCGATTATCCCAGACACGTTAATAACCCCATCCAAAATACATATTACATAAATGAGATCACCCTAAATTACAGATATATACACTCATAATTTCTCTTCACGCACATTGCGTCAAAGTTTGTTGTCACTATGGATTGCACTTTGCAACCAGTCCAATGTTTTACATATAGAATAGTGTTCCACGGATATTTCCGCCTCTCAAATTTCTCTATGTTGGAGAAATAGACATAATTAATGTGTGAGCACTATGTATTTATGATGTCATATCACACGCATTGAAGGTGTTCTGATATATTTATATCTCCATAAAACTTCCTAATTTCACTGGAGGTCCCTTCCTTATGGTGAAATTTAATCTCACTTATCACTGAGCACACGATGACACTATTGTGGCAGCGCCTCGTGACCATAATACTTAATCTCTCTTTAAAGTAGATTAAATTAATATTGACTTCTGAAAAAAAAAACAGTAAATGCGCATTACATATAACACCAAATATTTCTGTGCCGTAATCGCCCTGTCTTGTTAAGTTCCCGTAGACCATATTCTACTTAATACTAGTTCTCAACACAGACCAGTTTTCCTCACACAAATGAAACCATTGTACAAATTACCTTAAATTACACACTTACAAATCTTACATGGCGAGGCCGTAAACAGAAATCACGTGCGCTGATATGTATGAGTTTCATGAAGGACTGTCTCGCCTTCTGATGGCCCATCTTTTGCCTCGTGGACGCCTTAAGCAAAAATACCCTGTCCAAGCGCTCACCCATCTCTAGGAGGCAAATGGGAATTCACCAGCGCTACCAAATTCTGGCCTTGGTGTATCGAGATATTTTAGTGCTCAAGAGCATCCGACAATCCCGTCATATTTCCCTGTACCTTAAAAACTCTCATTTACTTACATACTACCCCCCTGTGTGACTTCTGATACGCCTGCCTGGAAGACCATCTCCTCCCACGCACCAAATACCACACTTACTCATTTGATGGCTGGCTCGCCAGCTAAACATCCTCACTTTATGACACATACTTTCGTAGACTATGTATATTATACGTCCCGTATAATCTGTTTCCCTTACTATCCTCCAGCACATATGCTGTTTTCCCAATACGTTTGGAAACTATAAATGGGCCCTCGTAGAGATAAAAGAACTTGGACATGACTTTCTCTAGCTTATTTGACTGTTTCGGCACTCTAAGTAAGACTCTGTCTCCCGGCTCGAATAGGTCAAATTTAGTTTCTTTTTGTTGGCGAATTCTCTTTTGTGCTGACTTAGATAAATTCTGTTTCGCCAACTGGACAATGTAATCCATCCCCGGTTGCTTACCCTCATTTAATCCCAACACCCTCGCTAGTTCATTTTGTGGTCTCTTTCCGAAGTGAACTTCGTATGGCGTCAATTTCGTGCTCTCATGCTGGACAGAATTCAGCCAAGTCTCGACCTTGGGAAGATGTCCAACCCAGGTCGCATGCTTGTCATGCACTAGAGTCCGAAAAAGACGAGCCACTTCCCTTAATGGACGCTCTGCAGAATTACCCTGAGGGTACCTTACAGAGGAATGAACGTGTGTTATACCAGCTTCCTGCATACTGGTTCTCCATTTCTTTGCAGTAAACTGTGGTCCACTGTCAGATAGTATCCTGAGAGGAATGCCAAACTCAGGTACATACTTATTAATGATCAGACGGCTACACGCTAGTCCCGTGGCTTTCCTTAGCGGATATAGCTTGACATACTTACTAAAAGCGTCAATAACTATAAAAATGTACTCGTAGCCGTACTGTCCTTTAACGATCGGGCCAAATAAATCCACACACACTAGTTCGCCGGGACTACTGGTGAGAACTGCAGATCTCTCCCCCACTAAATATTTAACTGGATATTTACTCCTTTGACAGGTGTCACACTTAGCTAAAATCCTCCTAACATCCCTACCCATTTTACTCCAAATGAAGTCACGACCAATTTCATAGAAGACCTTGGCAGCACCAAAGTGTCCTAATTCCCTATGAATGAACCAAATTAGCTCCTCCCGCAAAGTGGCAGGAACACATATTGCCCACCGATTATTCCTACATTTCCCTGCAAGAAGCCCATCCTGCATCTTTTACGTGAACCGTCCTACTTTCACATACTCTTCTTCACCTTTTTCCATCCTAGCCAGTGGCTCCTTTAACTTAACGTCATCACGTTGCTCCACTAGCATATTACTCAGTGTCTGTAACGATGCCCTGTTGCTACTGTCCACACATGCACATATTAAAATACCGTCCTCTGCTTTAACCACAGGATAATCCCTACATAAATTAGTGTCCCTCGATAGCATGTCTGCAAG
This sequence comes from Meconema thalassinum, assembly GCA_946902985.2. Lineage (NCBI taxonomy): Eukaryota > Metazoa > Arthropoda > Insecta > Orthoptera > Tettigoniidae > Meconema > Meconema thalassinum. The sequence continues at coordinate 137,587,028 of OX336390.1, read as the reverse complement.
AATGTTATCTTTACCTTTAATATATTTTACTGTGAATTCGTATTCCTGCAGAGCAAGAATCCACCTACTAACTCTGTTAGAACTGAGTTTACAAGTTCTCATATACAGTAATGCATGGTGATCTGTGTGGATCTCAAATTTCCCCCCTACTAAATACATTCTAAATTTCCCTAAACTGAAAACAATAAATAAAAGCTCTAACTCAGTAATCGTGTATCTTTTCTCTGCTGCTGTCAGTCCTCGCGAGGCTAAAGATACAATGCACAGATTACCCTCATCATCTTTCTGACATAATACTCCAGCAATGCCTATATGTAAAGCATCTGTCATAACCTCATATTCCTTATCTTTTAACGGATATTTCAGCACTACAGCTTTCTCAAAACCTTCCTTCAGCGCTCTAAAAGCCTGATCATGCTTGGACTCCCATCTCCACCGAGTCCCACTTTTAAGCAATTCCCTGAATGGTTCTACCAACCCTGAGTATTTAAGAACGAACCTCCTGAAAAAGTTGCAAATTCCCAGGTAAGTTTTTAACTGTTTAACATTCTGTGGCACCTCTGCGTTAAGTATCTTATTAACCCTACTTTCTTCTGGTGTCACACCTCTACTCGACACTCTATGACCTAAAAATGTCACTTCTGACTGACAGAATGACGACTTAGACAGCTTCAAAGTGAACCCTGCCTGATCTAACTTCTGAAAAACTATATCTGAATGACGTAGATGATCCTCAAAACTGCGTGAACTAATTACCATATCATCTATGTAAATGGTTACAAACTCTCCTGTGTCATCCCCTAATGCGATGTTTAAAGCCCTAATTAAAGCTGCTGAACAACTCTTTAACCCATATGGTGTTCTACAAAATTGATAAAGGTTATATTTATGACTAAAAGCTGTAAATGGTCTATCTTCGTACATAAGTGGCACTTGCCAAAAACTGGAACTCAAATCTACACAAGTGAAATACTTCTTCCCCTCAAATGTTTGCATTAATTCCTCTATTGACATAGATTTCAGCTGATCTGAACTAATTCTACTGTTAACCAAACGAGCGTCTAAACAAATACGAACCGTGCCGTCGGTCTTGGGTACCGTGATCAAAGAATTAACATACGGACTGTTAGAGTGCTCAATAATCCCATCTTCAAGCCTCTGATTAATTTGTGCCTCAACTGCACTTTGATAAGCGAAAGGTACAGGATATCTATGTCCTGTGAATACTGACCTATCAATAACGTTCAATGAATGTGTATAGCAATTGGCCATACCAATGCGATCCTCAAAAACTCTCCTATTACACCATAACACATCATAGAGCCGAACACATTGTTCCACCTCTATATTTCCCTGAAATGCAGCATCACGTAACGAGTCCTCTAGACATCCGTTCGTAATCACACTGCCCACAAAACATGGAGAACCCCGCTCTACGGCTGGCGATATCTCATTTAAAGTACAAATCACACCTACAATACTACTCCTCTGAATATGGTCATTGAACGCTACTTCTACTTCAGAATCTCCCCATTTAAATTTCAAACTCCCTACATCATAACATAAGTTACCAGACACTCTACTTAGCCACTCTGAACCCAAGATAACACTGAATACTAAATTTGGAATTACAAGGCAAATCTGCTTCTCTACATGATTATTAATTTTAATGTCTACTAAAACTTGCTTAGAAATTACTTTAGACCTCTTCCCAACAGCTGTGATAACAAAAGTGCTTTTAATTGGCATCTCCTCAAAATTTACTCCAGTTCCTTTCATTTTATCATAAAATGCACTACTTATGCAACTCTTCATACAACCACTATCAATTAAAACATCTGTGTACGCCTCGGACACGTTAAATTTAACTATGGGGCTCTTACTAACCACTTCCTGAATAATACCTTCATCATTTAATTCATGTAATAATTCATTTCTTACATTTAGGTCATAGGGTTCCTGTATAATTGTATGGACAGGGCATGCTACAGACTGAGATTCTGACCTTACTTCGCAGCCTGGTTCGCGTTTAAAGAACCGCTACAGCTGGCTGTAGTACTACTATCTACTGAACTGGTCTGGTTGTTCTGGGCTGTGTTGTCATTGTTTGGCTGTATATTACTACCACTAGGCTGTCCTCTTCCTTGACCCCTATTCTGGTTGTAATTATTGTCATTATAATTTCTCCCTTGATTTCCCCTGAAATCATTGTTTCTCCCTTGATTTCCCTTGTAAGCATTGTTCCTCCCTTGATGTCCCCTGAAATCATTGTTCCTCCCTTGATACTGATTACCATAGCCATTTCCTCTGTTCTGATTTAGCTGATTATTATTATTTCTATTTTGAGCGTTGGCCCCTTCGCCACCGTTCCCTTGAACTTCTTGATGCCTGGCTTCATTAGGTCTATTATTATTATTACCCTGGTTCCGATTGAAATTGTCCTCATAAGCCCCTCTCCATAGTGCATCAAATGTGCTTAACAAATTTTCTACTTGTGATATTGTCTTTACATTCTGGATACAAGCAGCCTCCTTGATCCTATAGGGAAAGTGCCTAAGTAGCAACATCACCACATCACTTTCCTCCTTCAACCCATCCAGATATTTACACACTAATACCTGCCCTAAAATGTATTCGGTCATGGTGGAGCTTCCTTTAGGGTTATATTTACCACACACTACTCCCTCACGATGCTGCGACTGAATACCTCATTCCAGAACTTTTCACAGAATCTCATTTTAAAATCATTGATATCAGTAAACTTGTCTCTGTAGACAGCAAACCAATTCCTCGTTTCCCCCACAAACACTTGTTCTAAAATTTCAACTACCTGGCACCACTCAATACTACCATTTTCCAACCTCTCCCCGAATTTATTTTCTATAGTGTTCATGAACTCCATTGGGCACCCCTGTCGATTGCTGAACTTACCCAGTTCTACCTCCCTGTTTGTGCTATTCACAAAAACTGGCCTATTCTGACAATTTTCTTGCCTGATCCTAGCTTTTAATTTTAACTCTAATTCTAAGATTTTCTCCTCAGCCTTCCTCTCAATACTGTTTACTGTTAATTTAATGTTTCCTTCTGATTCTTCTACTTTATCATATAGCTTTGCTTGTTTCTCCTCAATCTTGCTAATGCTCTCTCTATTACTCTCTCTTAAATCATTTACTTCTGCAACTATTTGCGAGTGGACTTTCTCAATTCTACCCCCCAGCTGTTCCTTAACCTCTTTAGTTGATACTTGAATCTTGTCAATTTCTCCCCCCAATTGCTTTTTGACCTGCTGTGTTTCCAGTTGCGCTAGTTCTATTAAATTTTCAGCCTGTGTACTGATTCTAATTTCTAACTCCTCCTGTACTTTTCCTAATTTCTTGTCTACATCTGCAATGATCTCTTTAACCTTCTCTTCCATTACTCCTCTGATTTCTCCTCTAATCTGCTCCATTTTCACACTAATTTTCTTGTTGTTCTTATCTAATTTTGCATTATTCTGTTCTAATTTTTTATTTAAAGCTTCTGTACTTTCTTTATTTTCCCTACTGTTTTGTTCTAATTTAGCGTTGTTTTGTTCCAGTTTAGCATTTAATGCGTCTGTACTTTCTTTATTTTCCCTACTGTTTTGTTCTAATCTGGCGTTTAAGGCATATGTACTTTCTTTATTTTCCCTACTGTTTTGTTCTAATTTAGCGTTGTTTTGTTCTAATTTTGCATTATTCTGTTCTAATTTTGCATTTAAGGCATCACTACTAACTTTGTTCTGATACATGAACTCGAGAAGTAAAGTTTTTAATTGTGGTTGGCCGCCTACACTCCCTGTTTCAGTATCGGGAATCACCTCCGCTACCCCGGTACTACCATCACTCGACATACTGCTCGTATCATCACTCTCCCGTTGATGACCACTACGTAACCTCATCTGTCTTTCTTTCCCATCCCCCATAATGATATACACTGATACAGACAAATAACCCCCAAAATACAGGCACAGAAATATATACCCTTCTCCTTCCACAAATGTTATTAGGTTTTCATCCCCACGTTGGGCGCCAAGTGTAGCAGTATTGCTAGCCCACACGTTGAGCGACAATTGTAACGTTTTCACTTTGCTGCACGTTGAGCGTACAAGTGTAATGTTAATGAATTCCCCACGTTGGGCGCCATGTGTAACGTTAATTAATGCCCCATGTTGGTAGCGACAAGTGTAACAGTTTGACCCTCACGTTGAGCGCCAAGTGTAACGGTTTGGCTGCCCCTAACTGTTTGGTGATAAATGTAACTGTTTACCTTTGCCTAAGCTATGTTGTTTTAATGGGCGCCAAGACCTCAATGCAATGCTGAAATCTAAATTTGTATTTAACAACGTCTAGCTCTGGTAGAACACCTTCAAGAATCTATTCACTCAGATCGTGGTATGATTTGATCATTAACCCAACAAACAATTGTATCAGGAGAAGGAATTGGTCTATATCTAATGCTACCTACTGAAAGCAAAGATTGCATTGTAAAAGAATTGAATTTAATATATAAAACAAGTATAGCAAAATTAATAATAATAATAATAAGTTTAAAATTTAAATTGGAGCGTTGCGATTTTAATATTACCGATAGAAAATTACGTGAAAACGGAGTCTGATAAATTATTGATTTTACTCTTATTCCTAAGCTATGAAGTTACTGAAATATGAAATATAAAACAAAGAGAAATGAGAGATTGCGTATTTCTGCTTCATTCGCGCTTACCACTGGAAATGGCCGAAGCCTTTCCCTCGTACTGGATGATGCTGTGAGCTTCCCACAGTCTCCTGGACGTCGACATCTTTGTCGATATTTGAAGAGATTCTGGTAGATTAGATAATTCTATGGTCCGTACATCGGACCCAAACACTCGTACAACCACACTGGTTAAGTTTTACAAAAGTTAGTCCTCCACTCCACGGAACATCGGAGCGACTCCCGCGTACAACCGTACTCGTTAAGTTCTATTCAGATAGTCCTCGTTCCACGGCGCGCTGAACGATATATCCACACGTCGCATCCCCACTCTTCATCCGACTTCTAGCTTACGTGGTCTCCACTGATTGGCTGCACCCCACGCGCTATATTCCCCTCCTCTGGCTCATTACACTCGGCGGTAGGGTGAAGTCGTATTCCGTTCCATATATCCGCCTTTTCGTTAAGCTGCAACGCAGGATTGCGTCATGCTTCCCGACAAGATTAATCCTCTATATGAATTTCCAGTGACTCATGTCTCTCAAAATATCCTAACTGACGAAAACTCCGTAAAATTCCGCAATCACATAATTTTCTAGGATATTGTCGTTCGTAATAATTTGCTTGATAGCGTTTTCTAAGACATAGAAAACCTATCTGAATGCTAATAATTTTTATAAAATGCTCCGAAAATACCTTAATAATAATTATAATAAATTAATAATAATAATAATAAATTAACATGAAAAATTCTCTTGGCTGAACAATTTGCCGCGTAAATAAATATAGAATGGCTTCCTACTGACTTATGCCAGTTGAATAAAAACCCCTCGAAAAACACGTTACACTCTTCTCGCTTACACACAGTGGAAAGTTTTTATCGTTCTATTTATAGTCATGATCGGCTCCCTATCGGTGCGTCACGCATGATATCATTTCCTGGTGCCACCTGGACTCTTATTTTTGCGTCACATTATACCAGTCCTCTTGCATAAAATCTTCCTAAGTCATTCTAAGGACTGTATTTTTCCTCTCTTATTTTACCAATAAATGATGGATTCGGTGCTTGAACCAACAGCACATGGGTTCAGTATATTTATTGACTAAATATAGTGATATGTTTGCAATTTAATTATAACGTTGTATCATGCATATGTTGGCAACACGATATACAGTGCTCCAAACGACTGACTGACATACTACACCGATAGTTCCAAATAAATCCTGTCTGTTTGACACCCCCTGTTCTAACCTTCAAATTTTAGCTTCACACAAGTGTAGTTAGTTAGTGACATGGGACCGCCGGCATTAATTCCCCTCCGAAAGAAGACATAGGCCTACTGAGGGATTTTTAACGCTCTTAAAAATCCAGTGACTTCGGTCGAGTTTGAACCCGCGACCTTGGGCATAGAAGCTCAGCTTGCTACCAACTACGCCACCGAACCACCTGCTCCAAGACTGCAGTCGAGTAATGGGATTCAAATCCTGGCGGACAGCGGCCAACAATAGTGTGAGTTTTTCCACTCACTCCAGGAAAATATCAGAAAGGTTCCGTATTTGAAATCCTGGGGCACCTACCTCACGTAGACCCAAAATTGTTGTTGATTATTTAGGGACTTTGCGACATCGTGGTCGTGTAGCCCCGTGTACTTGGGTGTATGTAGAATTTGTCTGAAACCCTGTGTTATTGTGATGGCTGGATTAGAGTGTGCATTTATAATTCGGATGATGTTTGGGAAGTTAGGAAGCCGTGGCTTTAACATAGGAGCCATCCAGGCTTTGCGTCATCGTAATCATACAGCCCCGTGTACTTGAGTGTGTGTGTAACCTGATTAATAAGCTGTGTCGTTGTGATGGCTATACTAGTGTGTAAAGGCTATTTATTATTGAGGCTAAGACTGTGTTAGGAGGCAGCCGTGGTCGTAATTTAGGTACCATTTGGGCATTGGCCTAAAATAGAAGTGGTAATGTCGAAGACCCACTTCCAGTATGACTGAGATAGAAATTGAACTCATCTCTTCTCAGTTCTGCCTGACCTTGCTGAGTGAAACTCACTCCAGCCCTCAGACCAGAATTAAATTTCTTGTCAGAGCTGAGAATCGAATCCGCACCACCACAGTGACTGCCAAAAATGCTGTTCCCTAGGCCACGAGGTAAGATATGGCTAGCGAACTGATCCTTAGTTACATCGTTATTAGAGATCTTCCACTTTCTCTAGGGAATGCTAACGTAGTTCAGTGTTTTGAGGCCGGTATTCGGGAATGAATGGTATATGGCTAGCGTTGTTATTGTTTTTGTTGTTGTTGTTGTTGTTGATTCATTTAGGGGCTTTGCGTCATCGTGGTCATGTAGGCTTATCTACTTGAGTGTGTGCGTGTGAGCAATCTGTCTGATAACCTGTGATGGCGGTTCTAGTCTGTGTATTTGAGAATAAGGTGTTAGTGGTTTTGTTCTTGTTCTTGTTTTGTTGTTGACGTTGGTGGTGGTGGTGGTGGAAATTATTGTTTTAAAGGTTAGAACATCTAGGTCTCCTGCCCTTATTTTGAGACTAAACTAATCGTTGTTGTCTTGGAATATATAGTCATGATCTACAAGCACCAAGGAATGAGGAAACAAGATGTATCATTCGTTTCATTCGCGACCTTTTATTCACCAAAATACCAAGTTTTATCAAAATTCGAAATTCGAAATTGAGAATAAATCGAAATTTTGTCACGGTATCTTGACTTTACTATAGGCTACTTGACTTACTTAACTTATGTCCTGTGTCCCCTTTCGGAGCAAAGGGCTGCAACAGAGATCCATTGGACTCTTCTCCTGGCAATCTGTTGTTGATCTCCCCAGGATTTGCTTTCTTCCCTCATCTCTCCCTCCACGCTTCTTTTCCAGGTCACCTTAGGTCTTCCCCTTTTTCTTGTTCCTTGCGGGTTCCATCTAAGTGTTTCTTTCTCTATGGCATCCTCTTTTTTCAGACAGTGATCTATCCATCCCCATTTTCTAATCTGATGTTTTGTGTGGGTCTCTCCTGTCCTCTTCAGGAGTTCCTTGTTTGTAAATGGTCTCTGGCCAATGTATCCACAGGATTCTTCTGAGGCAACGGTTGATGAAAACCTGCAAACTCCTGCTGATCGGTGTGGTTGCTTTCTAGGTATCGCATCCTTACAGGAGGACTGCTATTACATTTGTGCCAAAAATTCGTAGTTTGGTCTTAGTTGAAATATAACGTGCTTTCCATATTGCATATAGTTGGACAAATGCGGAGTTCGCTTTCTGGATGCGGATTTGCTATACTAATAATAATTAATGTTATTGCTTTTACGTCCCTTTTAACTACCATGGCGTTTAGGGACACCAGGGTTGCCAGAATTTCACCCCGAAGGGGATCCTTAACGTGCCAGTAAATCTACTGGCACGGCTCCCTCGCATTTGCGTACCCTCAAATGCCCACTGACTGCGCCAGGAATCGATCCTGCAACCTTGGGAACAGCAGGCCAGAACGTTACCACTGAGCCACGCAGCCAGTCACTTTGCTATAAAAACTGTAGCCTACATATACTGTGCCCTTTCAGCAAGAAATATGCAAATCACAGTATGCCAGCATTGCTCAATTCGGGATTTTCGGGGTTGTAGTATGTTCTCCCACTCTGTGAATTACACATTTTGGATTAAATAGAGGATACACTTACAAAAATAACAACAAAATCAACTCCTATTTTAAAACATTTAATTAACCAAACAATAAAATAAAACAATTAAACTACTGACCAATATCTTCTACTTGTTCCAAGTGAACAAGGAATAATATAAGAATTAAACAAATATTGTATTAAAACACATGGTTTCCTTTAAAACCAACAATTCATAATTATTTTTACTTCCATAAAGTATCTATCTTAACGTTCCATATAACTACGAGCTCATTTGGCTCAATACCTCCCAATAATAATGGTGTCATTCTTCTTGTACACCTCAAATACTATTTTTATATTTTCTTATCATCAAAACAAATATATAATTACATTTAAAGTACATGTTAATTCCTTACTTAAATATTTGGGCACTTCACATGTTTTCAGCATTTACCATCCCTCTCAAGTTTTACAAATTCACCATAGTGATCGGGAAAATACCTGTGTACTCCAGAGTTATAAAGATTACTTGACAAAGTCAAAAACTATGATTACTCCCGGAATCTAGTTACCTTCATTTAACTCGTGGAATCCTACTTCCATACCACATTACAATAGGGATTGTTATTTATTTATTTGTCTTATAAGACCATTTATCACATAAGAAAACTACGATCTGAACTTGCAAGCGATAATTTCATCTACAAGGACCTCGGTTCACTTCCCGGGTCATTAACAACTTTTAAACACTCACGGTGTATTATGTACTTCTTACAGACGGCCTTCACCAACCCTCCTACTATTAAGGTCTGACCATTATACTTGAGCGAGATTTATGACTGGTAGGGTGGCTTCCAGTCTAGTCTACGGTTGGAGCTCTCCTCAATGCTTTTAAAACAAATCTTCCTTTCTTTTCAGTCCTATGGAGAGACCTGGCATTTAACTTCACTTATTTCCTTTCAACAACATTTTAGGTTCATAAACCATTTTCGTAACCTTGGCATTTATTAATTATGAGAGGTCCTCATTGATTGGGAAGAGTAATACACATTCTATGACGAATAATTAGGGGCTTCAACAACGAGAGGATCCTAGGTTCGAATCTCTTAACATGCCTCGGGAACCATTCCCACATTGGAGGTCTTATGCAAAATGCGATTTAGGGTCAGCCGTAGCCTACATGACCTACGCTCAATAATACCATGCATTTGCTCCCTTTTCAATATAATAACACACACATGGCCTCGTGATCTCTGTCACTATTGGAGGACTTACAACATATCTCAATTCACTGCAATCAACTACCCCTCATAAGTAATTTACCAAGTACTTTTAACTTTTACGCATTCCTAGCGTGACATTTTATTTTAATTGCGCTCCATTGCGCTATACATTATTTTTAAGCCTAGCGTCTTCCAAAGAACTGATAAATTCCATATTAACAATTGATACATATCTCAATTTTTATATTAATCTTTTCCTTTGACAATAATCGCTCTATTTTTAATAACATGCATTAATATCATGTCTTATACTTCTATTAAGGCTCCAACGCTCTTATTTTCATATCATTCAGTTTAATCTTTATTTAGATTTCCTTTATATTATTATTATTATTAATCCGCTTGCTTTTATAACATTCGTCAAATACACTGACATTTTATTCATACATTTCCTCTACAGGATTTATTCTTTCACATAATTATTTATAATTTCTCAAAATTCTATTTTTGTTCAGACCGCGTTCTTATTCTGTATTTAGTTATTTAGAAACATCCCTTTTACTCAAAAACTCCGGTGGATTTGTACACAATCATTTCCCCGACACCAAAACATAATGAAAATCTTTACTCACATGTTTAAGGTCGTTTCTTGACCCTTCTCCTCGTGCGATGTGTCATTTTTTTGCCCACTTTTTTTTAATTACTCCATCGTGTACAAATTCATTGCATGTACAGACATATCTTGACACATATTTAACACGTATACATTTAACACTAATAACATTTTAAATACACTGGTGTATCCGTTTAGAACACACAATAAAAACACTGAAAATATATTATTTATAACACAAAATCTTGATATATTTACACTTCACGAATTTTGATCACTAGGCCGCTATTTAAGCCTATCACACGTGACCTCTTGATCTCCCGTCTCCAAGGGTGAAATTTAGTAATGTCGGCTTCCTATCCTCTCTGAATGTGAAAGTCTCGAATCATCTACTTCCTCCCTGCAATAGCACTCCTTCGAATCTCGTTCTTGACGATCTGCTATTCCTCTGACACGAACGGCTCCCCTTTTAGATTCTATTTATTGATCTTAGCGAAAGTCTGTTCTGTTCACGGTCCCCTCGATAATTTATCGGTGACCTATGGATTTTTAGCAACTAATACTTCTTGCGTCTTAGTGCTTTTGAATAGTTCGTCTGCTTTCTCGAAACGATGTCTATAGTTTCCTGTCTTCTTCTTTGCTTATTCGGTTCTCGCACTTCTAATCTTCTCGAATACTTACGAACCTTATTTTCTCTGGCCCTGCTCGGGTTCTTTAAATTAGATAAACTGTTTATCTCGCTGTTCCAGTACTTCCGTACGTTATGATACTTTTGGTCGTTCACTTAAAGACCTATCGCCCTGAGTCCTAAGTTCGCAGCCTACTTTGACTGTATTTTATGAACTTTTCACTGTAAACTTTTATACTGTCGGACCTAAATCCTGTAACTAGGATTTTCCTAATTTTTTCAACACGGCGATACTGTAATTTTACTTCTTTACAACTCCTTCCGGAGGCACGCAAGTTATTGATACCGCGACGCCCGTGGCTGTCGGATATTTTCGATGCGATGTAATGCAGCGTTTTTCCCCTCAAGGAAAACTGGTATACTGTCTTCGGTGTGTTTCAGCGTGACGCCCCCTCACGGACTATCGGAATTCGGTGTCTGATGTAGCACAGTGACGCCCCCCTGGGCTATCGGAAACTGCATTCGGTGTGATACAGAGTGACGCCCCCTCACGGACTGTCGGAATACTGCATTCTTGGTCTGGCTCTGCCAGGAGTTTTATACTATTTAGTCACAAAAAGATAAAACCCTAGCCCTTTTCGTGACCAACTTTTGAACTAATTGTCGTACAATTATAAGAATTATATCTCCAGAAAGCTCGTCTTCTCAACGTCAAATAATCTCATTGCGCATAGGAATCGATCGTGCATTTCGGAGATATTAATTAATTTGTAGTCTTCATCTGCGTGGGTGTTGCTGTTCATTTTTTTAATTCCCCACTCATCTGGTATCAGTGAATCCCCGATGAGGTATACTGCGTTTGCAGTTTTTTTTTCTGTGCAATTATTACAAGGTTTTTCTTTACACAAAAATCTCTAATCCGAAATGATTCACAGTCCAGTGATTATTTACTTATTTTCATTCCTGCAAATGGGTTAAATTTAGTTATTCTTCTTCTGGCACATCGGCGCTGTTGCCGTTTTCCTGCAAGCTAAGCTGGATTTCCGAGTCACGCTTCTCTGTCTTACAATAAACATTTTCCACTCGTTCTATTAATATCCATGACCCGCTCCCTCTCAAGGAGTCAAGAGGCATGATCTCATCTCCTGAACACCTGGTCCTCGCTGCTTGCACAACGTTAGGCTAGAATCCTGTCTTGAAATTTCTCTATGTTACATTAGAAACTGTAGGTTTCTTTCATTTCTTCCCCAAATACATGGATTCGACCCCTTTTGAGCCAATGGTACATGGGTTCATCTCTCCCCTCCTTAGGTAAATAAATTTTCGAAAAAATTTTGAGGAAATTTATTTCAATTATTCATTAAAATCTTATTTTTCTTTATTCGTCGAAGCCATCATAACGTTATCCGTACCTTCTGTTCTTCCATCTTTTTAAGTCATATCCGGTAATTGTGTAGGTTGGGTACGCTCTGTCCCTACCCTTTCTTTCCTTTTCCTTTATTTGTCTGGACTTCAAGTCTCCAGAACCTCATTCTTCTTTACGGGTGTGGTCTATCCCTACACGTTTCCTTATTTCATCATTCTCCTTTCTTAAATTGAAATTTTCTTCTTCAACAAAATCAATTATTTCTTTGATTTCCCAATATAATTTCTCCAATTCGCATTCGCACTCGAATGTTTGAGCTCTGTTTCCCTTTTCTACCTTATTCTCATTTCTATCAAAAGTGGATTCCTCATCTCTAAATTGTTCCATAACCAGGGCTTGTTCATTGGCTTCATCGAAGTCTTCGGGAGGGTAATATACTTTTAAATTTGCTGAGTTCATGGTCACTTCGTGATTCGTTTCACAGTGCCGAATTCTATAAGCATTATTTCTCAAATCTCTGATTATTTGATACGGTCCGTGGTACATTTTCTGAAACTTTTTGTACACGCGGTTCCCTGGATCCGAAATGGCTGGTCTTTTTACTAACACCATTTCCCCTGCTAATAGTGGCCGATGATACCTCTTGTGCCTATTTCTTCTTTGCCTCCTGTCGGCTTGAGCTTTTAGATGCTCAAAGGCTCTTCTAATACGTACATCACTTCCCGGCTGAGCGTCTGCTGGCCTAGGAATTACCAGACTCCAAGGTCTTTCTGGTTGCTCATTCCGATGTAACGTTATTGGTATCTCTCCCGTAGATTCATGGATGGTGTTGTTTATACAAAATTCGATAATATCCAAGATATCTATCCACTTCCAATTTTCTTCGGCACAGTATATTCTACAATACTTGGCCGTCTCCCTCATCACTCTTTCTACAGGATTTGCCTCAGGATGGCGAATACTTGACAAAATCTGACGTATTCCAAGTCTTTCTAATTCTTGTCTGAACTCTACACTGGTGAAACAACTACCGTGATCCGACAACAAATTCTCAGGTTTTCCCAGAATCGGTATCACTTTTTCTTTGAGTCGTTTTAACACCTGTTTGGTACTAGTCTTCTGTATGGGAGCAAGGACAACCATTTTTGTGAAGACATCCATAGCCACCATTATGTGTCGATTTCCTCTTCTTGCCTTGGGCAAAGGTCCGAAATTATCAATAGAGATGATTTGACCTGGCCTCTCGGGCAACAATGGTATAGGCTTTTGTCTCATCAGAAATGCATTTGGTTTAATCCTTTGACATAAATCACATGTTTTTAGCGCGTCCCTTACAGTTTCTCTCAGTCTCGGCCATACAAATGCTTCTTTCAGCATCGAGACTGTTTTGTCGACTCCCATATGTCCGAACGATCTATGGGCTAACCATACTATTTTCCTCTGCAAAATTGCAGGTACAACAATCCTTAATCGTGTATGGTCAGAGTCCACAAACTTATATAATAATCAATTATAAAATGTGTAATCTTGATCTATCTTATTAGCTTCCGTGTACGCTGGTGTTCCCCTTATCAAACTTCCTTCAAGGAAAGATATGAGCATGTTCATCCATGGATCCTCACGTTGCCGTTGACTAATGCTTCTTAACTCATTTAGAGTACGCTGATCCCTGTCTTCCAAATCAATAGCCATTACTTCCTCTTCTGAGGACTCTGGCTGTCTACATAAATAGTCTGGAACGATATTTTCTTTTCCTGGGCAGTATTCTATCTTTACATCAAACTGTTGAATGTATAAAGCCCAACGCATCAACCTTTGACTGGATAGATCAGTCTTCATCAAAAAGGTTAAGGCTTTATGATCCGTCCTTAGAGTGACTTGAAACCCATATACGATCTTTCGCCAATATTGCAGCGCGTGCAATATCGCTAACAGCTCGATTTCGCTGATCGTATAATTTTTCTCGTGTGGTTTCAGTCTCCGACTTGTGAAAGCTAGATAGTTTTTCTTATCAGGGTTATCCGGGTTTTCCTGATATAGCATTGCCCCTATTCCAATCTGGGATGCGTCTGTTTGAATGATAAATCTCTGATTAAAATCAGGATATCCTAGCTTCACATAGTTTAAGAGCATTTCCTTGGCCTCCACAAATGCTTTTTCTGTTTCCTCCGTCCATTTCCACTTGCCCCCCCTTCTTCAGAAGGTCCTGTAGTGGTGCAACAGTTCTTGTGTATGATGGACAATGTCCTGAGAAAAAACCAATCAATCCCAAAAACTGGCGAACGTTCTTCACTTTCAAAGGCCTTGGAAAATCTCTTATCGATTCTAATTTGCATGGATTTGGTTTAACACCATCCTTGTCAATCACATGCCCTAAAAATGTTACTTGTCTTTGACAAAAATTTGACTTCTTTAAATTGATTTTAAAATTAGCCCTTCTTATCTTCCAATAATTTCTTCAACTTTTCTAAATGTTCCTCAATGTTCTCCGAGGTAAGCAAAATATCATCCACATAACGGATAGTGCAATCTTTAACTTCCTCTGACAGGTTTCGATCAAGCGCTCTTATTGAGGCAGTTCCCGCGGTCTTCAATCCAAACGGACATCTCCTGAAGCAATATGTTTGTTGGTCGAACTGAAATCCAGTTAACAGGCTGGTTTTCTCTTCCAGTTCGAGATGATGATACGAAGAAGTCATGTCAATATTTGTAAAAATCTTCTTGCCTTTGAATTTCCTCAGTATTTCTTTTATGGGTGGTGCCGAATCATTTTCTGGTATGATTTTTGCATTTAAATTTCTGGCATCTAGACACACCCTTACTGAGCCATCCGGTTTACTCACAATCACTAATGGACTAACATATGGTGTCGCCATCTTTTCTATAACACCTGCATTCATTATCTCCTGCAGTGTTTTCTTCGTTTGTGGGTAATGTTTTTCCGCAACCGGGTATGGTTTTTGTCTGAACGGTACCCAATCATTGACTTGGAACGCGTATTTAAAATTTTCAATCTTCCCTGGCTTGGAATCAAATACGTCCCTAAAATTTAATAATAATTTCTTTAATTGTTCCTTATTTTCGAGGTTAACTTTAGCTTCCTCTACCTTTCCTGACAGGTTGGTCTCGAACTCAGTTTCCAAATTATCTTCGAGTTCTATGTTGAGGACTTCAAATATCTTTTCTATGTCCTTATAACCTTCCTCAGTTACTTCTTCCACATGCCATACCTGTTCTCCTACTTTCGCATCCTGTTCCTGTAGGTTAATGTTTTGTTCATCCACATCCTCTCTTTGAATTCTAATGCAATTTTGCGCTAAGTCTATGATGACCTTGTTCTCACGGATAAAATCAATACCTAATATGACATTATACGGTAATTGATTTACCAGCAAAAAGCATTGCGAAATTTCAGCGTTACCCATGATCAGATCGATGTATACCTGAAATTTGCATGTTAAAGATTTTTCAGGGATTATCCCCTTAATCTTTACACTTGATGTGGGAATCTTTAATACGCGGCCCCTTGTTTCCAATTCATTTAGAAGGGTTTGCGTAATTTAACTCATTGTGGATCCGGTATCAATTAATGCCCTGACCAGTAATCCTTCTATCCTTAGCATAATTATGGGTAATTCTCTTTTGATAGGTGGGATTCCTTCCACCTCCTCGTTAATTAGCTCATCTGGTCTCGCTATCCAATTCACAATTTCTACCTCCTCCCAGCTCCTGGTATGTTTCCACTTTTGACGATTTAAATTTGAAGTTTTTTTTATCCTGAGGGCTTCCTTTCCCCTCATTCTTTAATTGAGCTTGTAGTTCCAAGCTTTGAGCTCCGTCTAGTCGGTCGGGTGATTTCCGGTTCTTTATTGCCTCACTCCAACGGACTTTTTGCCTTTCAGGTTCGTCTGGTCGTTCGTTCATATAACGAAGACTTTCCTGATATCTCTCTTCTATTTCGGCCCGATATTCATCATCCCTATTCTCTGGCCTTACGTTCCTTCTGGGATAATTCTCCCATTTCTTTCGGTTTTCTTGCCTCTGATGATTATTGTTATAGGGTCGGCTCTCTTGTTGCCTATAACCCGTATTCCTAGGATTTCTTCCTCGATATCCTCCTCTGTAGTATGGCTGTATTCCCCTAGGCTCTTGGTGCCCATACTCTCGACCCAGTCCCTGAGTATCAGTACTAGTGGACTGATTTCTGGTCGATGGTTTCTCTCTGTTTTCCTGACTGCTGGCCATATGTACCTGTTCAGTCTGTATTTGATGCCTGGGAGTAACGTGCGAAGTCGTCATGTCTAATTGACGTAATACACTCTCCACTTCCACAGCACTTCTGGCTTTGGATGAGATTAACAGCCTCTGGATCTCATATGGAAGTTGTCTTGCAATGGCGGCACACAGGTCGTTCTCAGCTGGAGCACTGTCAAGTTCCCGGAATTTACACAGCTGAGCGGTGAAAAATTCTGAGTACTTAGTTGGTGCATTCGTGCTGTACTTCCTAGAGTACAGATCTAGCCTCAAATTCTCTTGGACATCTGCTGCCCAATATCGTTATAAAAAGGCTTCTCTAAAGCCTTCCACCGTATCAAAGGTGTACCTGAAGCTTCTGAACCAAGTGAGACAATCACCTGCCAACAGCTTCTCAATTGCTCTCAGTCTCCGATCCTGAGGAACTTTCATTTCGTTTAAGTACTCTGCAACTTCCTTTAACCAGTATTTCGGAGTAATTGACATGTTATTACCCGTAAACTTTACCGGTCTGTCCACATTCGACTTAATGATGTTTATTATCTGACCATTTGTCAGGTTCATGTACGGGGTTGACATCGCCATCGGATATCCTGGGTTCTTATAAGGGCTCTCCCCTCCTAAGTCCCTATCTGTATCTGTGCCTTGTTCACGGGAATCTACCCATCCTGTCTTTGGAAACTCCTCCTGATTCTCAAATTCTAATTTCCTTTCTCTTCGGGCACTTTCCTCATTAGCCATGAGTTGGATTTCCATTTGACTGTTCTTTTGTTCAGTCCTTTCCAATCGGGATCCTAATTCATTTTGAATTCTTTCCTGATTTTTCTTACTGGTTTCCAGCTCTCGTTGGAGTTGGATTTTCTCGTCTCTGAAGCTATCCCTGATTTCATTTAAGTGTTCTTCTACCTCTTTCTTGATGACCATGACCTGTTCTGTTATAATTTCTGGTTTAATGTCACCTCTGGTATCTAGGTCTTCTCGTATTCCCTTTATTTTCTTCTCCATTTCTCCCTTAATTCCTTCCAGCTTTTCCTCAGTTTTCCCTTGACTCTTATACAATCTCCTCAAGTGGTCTTGGACCTTATTTACTTCAGTATTGGTTTTTCCTACATGGACCTTTAATGTTCCGATGGTTTCCTGAACCTCATTAATACCCTGACTTATTTCCTCTATCTTATGGGTATTTTCCTTCTTTTCTTCATCTCGTTGCTTCCTTTCTCCCTGGAGATGCTCTTCGTAAATTCCTAATCTATTACTTATTGTTTCCTCGTGCCTCCTCAATTTATCATCTACCTGCCCGGTAAATTGATTAATCTGATCTTTCATACCCTGTACATCTTTGTGATTCTGAGTTTCCAAATTATCCACTTTGGCCTGAATTTTATCAACCTTTCCCTCGAGGTTTCCTACTTTTTCCTCAACTCTTTCAAATCGGTTTCCTAGCTCACTAACACTTTTTTTTATCTCATCCCGAGATGTTTCACAAATACTCTTGTTCGATTCTATCTGAGCTTCTAAATTTTTCTGCACCTCTTGGATCTGGGTTACAAGTTCTTTTTTACATGCATCTACATTTCCCTCCATATTACTTAATTTAGTCTCTAAATTTTCAAAATTTTCTTGACATTTAGTTTGGGACTCTTCCATACCGTCCTTCAAGGTCTTTATTTGGCCTTGCCATTCTAACTTAAGTGCCCCATTTTCATTTTCAATTTTACTTGTTATTTCCCCTTTGAAATCATTTAACTTATTCCCAAACTCAGTGTCCAAACCTTGAAATTTGTTATTTATTTTATCTATCTCAACCTTCAATTCACCGTTCATTGTTACACAGTTAGTTTCGATAGCTTCTAATTTAGTTCCCATGTTATCACTATTAGTTTTTAGTGACTCTAAACTTTGATTCATGGATAATAAATCCCTTTCATTTTCACTCTGTTGGCTGTCCAACTTATTCAAACTTTCATTTATGGATTTGAACTCTTTTTTATTTTCATCCTTTTGGAGGCCCAATGTATTGTTCATGGTTCCCAATTTATTGTTCATGGCCTCCAAGAGCCGTTGCATCTCCTCACTCAATGCCATCTTATTAGAATACAGTGGGCTACTCATGCCACATCGCTAAAACATGCTTGAGAGATGGTAACTGAACCATTGTATCCCAATTTCTTTAAAAATTTACTTTGGTACGGGTATTTACTACAACGTACCCTTTCGATCTCTTTATTCAAATTCAGAAACTTTTATGGAAGTATTTAAAATTCAAAATTTCGAAAAACCATTTTTTTTTCAAAAAAATGAAGAATTTGATTTTTCGAGAAAACTCGGGTTTTCCCTAGGAAAACTCAGCCCTGCGGACTGGGCGCCAAAATCGATGCTTTGCTGGGGGGTTGTTTAAATCATGGCTGCTCGGTGTGAGTTTCTAGGGACCCATGCGGTCAGTTAACTTTATACGTTGAAGCGGTTCCTATCATTACTTTACTTTACATGAAATGATCGTCTTTAGTGTTCCTCTAGTTATTAATCCAAGCACATTACTTTATATACCCCCATGTGCACTTTCAGCAAGAAATATGCAAATCACAGTAAGCCAGCATTGCTCAATTCGGGATTTTCGGGGTTGTAGTATGTTCTCCCACTCTGTGACTTACACATTTTGGATTAAATAGAGGATACACTTACAAAAATAACAACAAAATCAACTCCTATTTTAAAACATTTAATTAACCAAAATTATGGCGCTACAAACAATAAAACAATTAAACTACTGACCAATATCTTCTACTTGTTCCAAGTGAACAAGGAATAATATAAGAATTAAACAAATATTGTATTAAAACACATGGTTTCCTTTAAAACCAACAATTCATAATTATTTTTACTTCCATAAAGTATCTATCTTAACGTTCCATATAACTACGAGCTCATTTGGCTCAATACTTTCCAATAATAATGGTGTCATTCTTCTTGTACACCTCAAATACTATTTTTATATTTTCTTATCATCAAAACAAATATATAATTACATGTAAAGTACATGTTAATTCCTTACTTAAATATTTGGGCACTTCACATGTTTTCAGCATTTACCATCCCTCTCAAGTTTTACAAATTCACCATAGTGATCGGGAAAATACCTGTGTACTCCAGAGTTATAAAGATTACTTGACAAAGTCAAAAACTATGATTACTCCCGGAATCTAGTTACCTTCATTTAACTCGTGGAATCCTACTTCCATACCACATTACAATAGGGATTGTTATTTATTTATTTGCCTTATAAGACCATTTATCACATAAGAAAACTACGATCTGAACTTGTAAGCGATAATTTCATCTACAAGAACCTCGGTTCACTTCCCGGGTCATTAACAACTTTTAAACACTCACGGTGTATTATTTACTTCTTACAGACGGCCTTCACCAACCCTCCTACTATTAAGGTCTGACCATTATACTTGAGCGAGATTTATGACTGGTAGGGTGGCTTCCAGTCTAGTCTACGGTTGGAGCTCTCCTCAATGCTTTTAAAACAAATCGTCCTTTCTCTTCAGTCCTATGGAGAGACCTGGCATTTAACTTCACTTATTTCCTTTCAACAACATTTTAGGTTCATAAACCATTTTCGTAACCTTGGCATTTATTAATTATGAGAGGTCCTCATTGATTGGGAAGAGTAATACACATTCTATGACGAATAATTAGGGGCTTCAACAACAAGAGGATCCTAGGTTCGAATCTCTTAACATGCCTCGGGAACCATTCCCACATTGGAGGACTTATGCAAAATGCGATTTAGGGTCAGCCGTAGCCTACATGACCTAGGCTCAATAATACCATACATTTGCTCCCTTTTCAATATAATAACACACACATGGCCTCGTGATCTCTGTCACTATTGGAGGACTTACAACATATCTCAATTCACTGCAATCAACTACCCCTCATAAGTAATTTACCAAGTACTTTTAACTTTTACGCATTCCTAGCGTGACATTTTATTTTAATTGCGCTCCATTGCGCTATACATTATTTTTAAGCCCAGCGTCTTCCAAAGAACTGATAAATTCCATATTAACAATTGATACATATCTCAATTTTTATATTAATCTTTTCCTTTGACAATAATCGCTCTATTTTTAATAACATGCATTAATATCATGTCTTATACTTCTATTAAGGCTCCAACGCTCTTATTTTCATATCATTCAGTTTAATCTTTATTTAGATTTCCTTTATATTATTATTATTATTAATCCGCTTGCTTTTATAACATTCGTCAAATACACTGACATTTTATTCATACATTTCCTCTACAGGATTTATTCTTTCACATAATTATTTATAATTTCTCAAAATTCTATTTTTGTTCAGACCGCGTTCTTATTCTGTATTTAGTTATTTAGAAACATCCCTTTTACTCAAAAACTCCGGTGGATTTGTACACAATCATTTCCCCGACACCAAAACATAATGAAAATCTTTACTCACATGTTTAAGGTCGTTTCTTGACCCTTCTCCTCGTGCGATGTGTCATTTTTTTGCCCACTTTTTTTTATTACTCCATCGTGTACAAATTCATTGCATATACAGACATATCTTGACACATATTTAACATGTATACATTTAACACTAATAACATTTTAAATACACTGGTGTATCCGTTTAGAACACACAATAAAAACACTGAAAATATATTATTTATAACACAAAATCTTGATATATTTACACTTCACGAATTTTGATCACTAGGCCGCTATTTAAGCCTATCACACGTGACCTCTTGATCTCCTGTCTCCAAGGGTGAAATTTAGTAATGTCGGCTTCCTATCCTCTCTGAATGTGAAAGTCTCGAATCATCTACTTCCTCCCTGCAATAGCACTCCTTCGAATCTCGTTCTTGACGATCTGCTATTCCTCTGACACGAACGGCTCCCCTTTTAGATTCTATTTATTGATCTTAGCGAAAGTCTGTTCTGTTCACGGTCCCCTCGATAATTTATCGGTGACCTATGGATTTTTAGCAACTAATACTTCTTGCGTCTTAGTGCTTTTGAATAGTTCGTCTGCTTTCTCGAAACGATGTCTATAGTTTCCTGTCTTCTTCTTTGCTTATTCGGTTCTCGCACTTCTAATCTTCTCGAATACTTACGAACCTTATTTTCTCTGGCCCTGCTCGGGTTCTTTAAATTAGATAAACTGTTTATCTCGCTGTTCCAGTACTTCCGTACGTTATGATACTTTTGGTCGTTCACTTAAAGACCTATCGCCCTGAGTCCTAAGTTCGCAGCCTACTTTGACTGTATTTTATGAACTTTTCACTGTAAACTTTTATACTGTCGGACCTAAATCCTGTAACTAGGATTTTCCTAATTTTTTCAACACGGCGATACTGTAATTTTACTTCTTTACAACTCCTTCCGGAGGCACGCAAGTTATTGATACCGCGACGCCCGTGGCTGTCGGATATTTTCGATGCGATGTAATGCAGCGTTTTTCCCCTCAAGGAAAACTGGTATACTGTCTTCGGTGTGTTTCAGCGTGACGCCCCCTCACGGACTATCGGAATTCGGTGTCTGATGTAGCACAGTGACGCCCCCCTGGGCTATCGGAAACTGCATTCGGTGTGATACAGAGTGACGCCCCCTCACGGACTGTCGGAATACTGCATTCTTGGTCTGGCTCTGCCAGGAGTTTTATACTATTTAGTCACAAAAAGATAAAACCCTAGTCCTTTTCGTGACCAACTTTTGAACTAATTGTCGTACAATTATAAGAATTATATCTCCAGAAAGCTCGTCTTCTCAACGTCAAATAATCTCATTGCGCATAAGAATCGATCGTGCATTTCGGAGATATTAATTAATTTGTAGTCTTCATCTGCGTGGGTTGTGCTGTTCATTTTGTTAATTCCCCACTCCTTTGGTATCAGTGAATCCCCGATGACGTATACTGCGTTTGCAGTTTTTTTTCTGTGCAATTATTATAAGGTTTTTCTTTACACAAAAATCTCTAATCCGAAATGATTCACAGTCCAGTGATTATTTACTTATTTTCATTCCTGCAAATGGGTTAAATTTAGTTATTCTTCTTCTGGCACATCGGCGCTGTTGCCGTTTTCCTGCAAGCTAAGCTGGATTACCGAGTCACGCTTCTCTGTCTTACAATAAAAAATTTCCACTCGTTCTATTAATATCCATGACCCGCTCCCTCTCAAGGAGTCAAGAGGCATGATCTCATCTCCTGAACACCTGGTCCTCGCTGCTTGCACAACGTTAGGCTAGAATCCTGTCTTGAAATTTCTCTATGTTACATTAGAAACTGTAGGTTTCTTTCATTTCTTCCCCAAATACATGGATTCGACCCCTTTTGAGCCAATGGTACATGGGTTCAATACAGGGTGTTTCAGTAGTAGCGTGCCAAACGGATACCGGCAATCCGGGCCGCCACACTGAGCACATCGACATAGGGAACATTTGGTCTCTGAGGCCACCCATAGGTGCTATGGACGTAAACATGTGTAACACGACTGGGGTGTCCTGAGTAGTTATTTGTGTGTCTTGACAGTAAATGTGTACACTGGTGTAAATGTGTAAACATAGGTAACATACATACATACAGTAAGGGGTCCTGCATGGTTTTTGTTTATTTCCTCTTTTGTTTAATAAATAAATAAATAAAAATATATATATAGCCAACGGCATGGCCATGTTGAAACACCGGATCCTATGAGAACTCCCCAGTTAAGCGGCATTGGGTGTGAGATGAGAAAGGACATAACCAATGAAATACAGACACAGTTAGCGGCAAATAGTGAAGAAATGCAGACACAGTTAGCTGCTAGTAATAATAAACAATCGGTAGAAATGCAGACACAGTAAGCGGCAAATAGTGTAGAAATACAGACACAGTTAAACACAAAACTATCTGAAGTTAACGAGAATATAAATCAGAAAATCGCTACACAAAACATTCTGGTTAGTGAACAATTACATAGGCAGTCTGAGAAAAACAATGAAATGTTAAACGCACAAGACGAAAGGAACACTCAAAATCTAGCTGCGCTAACGGTAGAAATCAAAGAGCACACAAAAGAACAGCTAATCCAATTAGCAAAGGACGTTAGCACTAACAATACCAAACAATTAGGAATAATAAAAGGTATCGAAGATTCGTTTAAAAAGGAACTAAAAGGAATGGATGAGACTGTTATGGCAAAACTAGCACAAATCGAGCAAGCGTGTTTGACCAACTCATCTGAGATTAAAGAAGCACACACAAACTTAGAAAAAAGGTTTGAGAAGATCGAACGAGGGACACAGGGTATGCAAGATCAGATAATTACAGTAGATAACAATATCACGGGCTTAGTGACGGAACTCAACAAATTAGAAATACAATCAATTGAGAAATGGAAAAAGTTAGAAATTGAACACTGCCCAGGAAAACTAAACATCATCCCAGACGCTCTCAGCAGAAACCCGGAAGAAGACGTGGAAGAAGAGGCATTGGTACAACACATAGAACTGACACCTAAGGATCACGAGTTCTTGAATGAATTAAAGGAATTAAAGAAAGAGCAAGAAGGTGAGCCCTGGATGCGGCAAATGATCATGTATTTTAAGGGAGAACTTCAGCCCGGATCTGCAGCTCATCGTGAGGCCCGGAGCAAAGAAGGAAAATATCAATATGTGAACAACCTGTTACACAAATTCATTAATGAGGAGCATACCAAAATGCGCATCATGTTACCTGCTTCATTACAACGTGGTTTGACCTGGCATGTCCATGAAAGCCTCGGCCATATCGGAATAGACAAGGCAGAATCGACCATAGCCGTAACTTTCACATGGCCACGCATGCGAACTACCATATGCGAAGTGGTTAAGACTTGTGACGCTTGCCAACGCACTAAGCCTAACAACTATTTAATGAAGCAATACCCAAAACCGATATTACCCCAGAAACCATTGGAAATAGTGGCGATTGACACATTTGGTCCAATTCCGAAGGGAAGGAGAGGGTGCAGGCATCTACTTGTGTGTCTGGACGTGTTTTCCAAATTCGTGGTTCTATGCCCTATTCAGAAAACCACCACTAAACAGATTCTAAGTAGAATAATACACAAGGTGATACCGACTCTTGGTAAGCCTGAGTTTATATTATCAGATCATGGCGCATATTTCACTAGTGCCCAGTTTAAGAAAGGAATGGCAGATTTGGATATAAAACACGTTCTCTCATCAATAAGACATCCTCAAGGAAATTCTAGCGAACGCGTAATCCGTGATATTTCTAAGTTCTTCCGGGTATTTATTCCCAAGGAACATTACAAATGGGTAGACCGAGTGAGTGACATTGAGATATGTATGAATTCCACTCGTCATGAATCTACAGGGCAAATTCCCATGGTTTTACACCACAACCAGTTTCCAGTGAGATCTTGGAACACTATTGTAACGTGTCCTAACGACCCAGTACCAACACACGATCTACGGATACAGAACACCATTGTGCATATGAGAAGGCAGGCGGACCGTAGATTAAGAAGAGTACGTGGAAAGAAGTTTCATCGGGAGTTGATCGAAGGGGAATTGGTCTTGATTAAGAAGCCACCGATATCTGATCCAGCGAACAAGATACTAAACAAATTTTGTGAAAGATATGTGGGGCCATTCAGCATCGTGAGGAATTTAGGTAACAACGCCTACAGAGTCCGAGAGGTGAGCACAGGAAACATGGCAGTGTATAATATTTCAAATTTAAAATTGTATCATCAGAGAGAGCCATACGAACCGAGAAATAATGTTACTGCAGCAAATTAAACATTCGCGTGTTCACATACAACAAAAGATACGGAGGTACTCTAGTGGTGAATGCGCTCGAAAGACGGCTCTGACGTGTTTACAAATTCAGGCGGAAGTCGTTAATGAGCAATGTTGATGTTTTGAAAGAGTGAGAGGGGAGACGAGTAGCGAGGAAAGAGGCCGGAGGGCATAAGCGTACAGGAATTTCCTAATGAGTTTGGAGCGAGACGGCTACTGAAACAGACAGAGGCGGACAGTCATTATATTTTGAGGGTGACCAGCAACTTCAAATTTGAGCCAGAAAAGTAGGGGATGTGAAATTCGACTTCATTTGAGTTCAAATTTCATCAACTAGGGGTCAGATGAACCCTTATCATTGTGTCCAATAATAATGTTTCATATTATTAAAAACGATGGAAATACTAAATACATGATATGCTGGATATTTGAGTAAAATTGATGTAGCAAGTAATCTGGACTTGGTAAGACGGGCTACGTGCTGGCCGGAAACTACCGACAGTTTCACAACCAATGCTATTCTTATATTTCTGAGAAAATCAGATATGACGCTGTGGCGTACGTGACCATCGACAGGCCAAAATGCTGGGTACAAGGCAAGGAGTGAGAGAGAGGACAAGTGTCGTGACGTGAAAATAAGGGCGGGATTTGTAAGGTCAGAACTCCGACGCCAACTTATCTGACCAATAAGAAAACATGACGCCAGAACATAGCGTCAGTGTGTTTTGCGCGCCAATCGGTTATAAAAAAGATCTAGCGATCGGTTTGCATGTTCGGCGGCAGATTCGCGACCTGTGAGAAAATACAAGATTTTTGAGAGGTCACACATACAGTAATTATAGGCCCATTATTTAAAATATTGAGGAGCTATTTTCTCCCACCATTGAAACGTTAGGCTTTCTGTATATATACAAATGTCTGAGATGAACCGGGGCACTCCTAATTATTCTTCGACAGTCTTTTTAAGACGTCCTTAAGACGGTATGGTTTTAAAATTCTAGTTGTGTGTCGACAACGAAGTTATAAATTTCATAAATTGTGAGATGGCAATTAGCCAAAGAATAGGGAAAGTCTACGATTCTGCATAGGACTATATGAGGAAATAAAATACTCATAACGCAGATAGAACAGTTTTAAAACTTTAATTTAATTTTGTTTTAACAGCAGCAAGATGACGACCATGGAGAGAAGACAACAAGTTTCATCCTCCATTACCATGAGTTTTATGGGCTAAAAGGCCTAATGATGGGAGATGACGAGGTGGAAGGCCTCTGGAAAGCAGTTTAAGTGATGAGTATTAAAAAATTGATTTATTGATTTTGGACGAGGGGAATCGCGAGAGATGTGTGGAACTTTGTACAGATTTTTTTTGTGTGGTTTAATTTAAATTTTAGGGTTTGATTTCTTAACTGACATGCGTGTAGTAAATTTTGGCATTGCGTGACAATTATGTTGTACAGTAAATTTTGTAACTTAAATGTTGTCCTTATGTATACGTAATTCTTATAGCGAAATGGCCGCATATGATTAACGTATCAATAAAAAGTGTAGCCATGAATGAGAACCTAGGAACGACAATGATAAATGGACTGAATTAATGATATGTTAAACTAATTACTACGTGGGGGGAAAATTAGTGTTTTGTTGCTTTAATAACTCGGGCTAAGTCTGATGCCAGTTATTAATTCTTTATTGTCATTTGGACATGTTGTGTGTCATTTATCTGAGGGGTGTGCTGATTCATGCTACGACGAGATCTTCGAGAAAAGTGCCACGTGTGTTTGGGTGTAAGTGATGATAAGGAAAGGTAAAGCCTGTCCTTGACTGCGACATCATTCCGGCAAATTAGTTACTCTTGGGGGTAAGTTTGACCTGGAGATGTGTTTCTTAAAAATCCCTGAGAGGATGTTTTGAGATAATGTGATATTTTGTTTGTACGCGTTTAACAGGTGGCCATTAGCAAAGGTGCTGGACGCTGGCTATGGGCCAGAATCTATATTTAGCGTGGCACTAATTACTACATGGGGGAAGAAATCAGCCACTCACTCGGTGATGCGATAACAGGCCCGGCTGTCTCCAGCTCGGTTATGACACGTTATGTTTGCTTTAAAGCCTAATGAGTTAAGGTTATTTTATTTGGTTTAATTTGGGGAGTTGCCATGTTGTCGATCCAAGTTTCTTTTATCATTACTACGACTTATTTGTTCATTGTTTTAAAACGCCAAATTTTCTGGCGTGAGAATTAAAATTTGTATTTTGTTGTTGTTGGCTCTTATTTTCAAGGCCATTGTATTCATTATAAATATAATTTGGCAACCGGCCAAACTTGTTCATGTCATGTTATGCTTTCCTAGTGTTTAAGGTATAAGACGGTAATTCCGCAGCCCTTAATTTAAATAATACACACGTGTATTTGGTTGTGGTAATCTAAGGTTAGAGCATGTCAGTAGTGTATATAAATATGTAATTGTTGTTCCCACATTTCCGTAATTCGTCCTTCGCAGTACGGAGTTCGTTCCCGAACCGACTGTTTTGGTCGGAAACGAGCGCCCGTCAAAATACTCATTACTTGAACTAGTCTTAAAACCCGTGTCGCTCATAAAAATTAAATTCTTGTACTATTTTATTTGTTTGTTATATTTGGATCTTGTGATCCGTTTTCTTTTGTTACTTTGAATTAAGTGACATTGCAGTCACAATGCTTGTTTGACAGCTGTCATGCCGTGTTATCATGGTATGTCAGGCTGGTCAGTGTCAGATCTGTTCACGTGCGAGTGAACAATATAAGGGTGGTTTATCGTTAAGTGTTTTATGTTTGATTCAGTTATTAAATTTCATTTGTTAGTAGATCCTGTTGTTTTCTTGGCTTTGTAATAATAAGTTAACCTTATGAACCCTGGAAGTTATGTTGATAGCAAAACCTCTAAATCACATTCACAAGAATCCATTACGACCCCGAAATTTTGAATCTTGTCTACATGCTATTTTCCAAGGGTATACTACATGGTAATGTTTTTTTCAAAAAATGAAGTGCCATCAGTGTGTTCAAATTGCTCAACAAGACGGCCACCAACTTCGATACGAGTATGGCAACGTAGTACGAAATTCTGTACGATCACGCTAATGTCATCGCACCAGGAGATGGCAGTTCAACACGTTGCGACGGGGAAAGCCCCCCCCCCTTGAAGTACGCATGCGCGGCCCGCCTATTCCAAGCCTAAATATATCGGCTGGCAGTCAGTTGCTGCTACTTCCTGCATGATAATTTGTTATCGGGCTTCACGTGTGTGTGTATTGTTACCTTCCTTCCTAAGGTCTATATTCTTATAAACCTTTGTGATTACTTTTAACAGTGTGACAGTATCAGGTGCAGTATTGGAAACAGTGACCAACTTAATGCTTTTGGAATGTGCGATATGCAGTGAGCGGGAAGACAACTGCAGTTCAAACCCGACTGTCATCTCCTGGCGCGATATCAGTACCTTCCGGACGATAGAGAAACCACAAACACGGCATTGATCGCCTACATGTTCATGGCCATCCGTTCACTGGCTACCTGTGTAATAGCCTAGTACCGCATCTAATTCGAAATCTTGAAAAATTCTAGATCTGCCAGACCTTTCAACTTTGAATTAAACAAATTCGTTCCATTAAGATGTCACCCTTTTGAAACTCATAACTAGAATGTCATAGATTTTTTTTGTTGGAATGACGGCAGAGTGGAAGATGAATGAAGAGGAAACTGAACATGTGTGAACAGCAAGTGACACTCTTGTGTACCATTAGCACTCCATAGATTGTCACACTACCGCCCACAGTTCATGTGTAAGTGACAAAAACTATCGAAACATACAGCAGACAATGAGCACTATATCACAGCTAGGGCCCTGTGGTGGAAAAACTTCGGAAGTGTTCTATGCGTTATGCGAGATGGAAGGTCAAAATCCAAACAAAAAGTTATTTATGTACGCATCTTCGTCATTCCTTACAACACAGTCCTAACGCCAAGCGTCACTCACAGAGCGTGTTACAAGCTTGAGGACGCCTTTAGGTTGTCAATCTTCTTCCGTTCCACATACAAGGAACTTTCGCAAAGTGACGAACAGATATGGCATAATACTGAACAATGTTTAGTTTACCACTTGCAGCTGCCCATAGCGGTAGTTATACAAGGAAGGAAGATTGTAGTTTTACGTGACCGTGAATCGAACCCAGTCCGCCTTGGTGAGAGGCCAACAGCTTGACCGCTGCGCCACCACGCCCCATTAATCGGTAATTATACATGTTTACATATAATGTACATCTATTACATAAAGCTAAAAAAAACACTCATTCATTCATCACGAAATCTCAGAAACCACCCAACGGATTGGAATGAAATTTGGTATGCAGCTTCCTCAAGGGCCGCAAACGCCCACTAAGAAAGGATTTTTGGATATTCAGGTTATAAAGGGGTGTTAAGGGGGTAGACCTGCATTTCTCGATTGGTTTCATTGGGGGATGTGATACGCGGCATATAAACTCATCATTAAAAATAAGAAGACACATGTCTGAGGGTTTTTCGATGTGGTGTATATTATGAGGTGAAAGGGGTGAAAAGTGGGGGTTGAAGGATTCCTAACGGAGCGTGTATCTCTTAAACGACATAGGCGAGGAGTTTGAGACTCAGTGGGAAAAATCAACATAAAAAAGTAAATAGGTGTTTGGCCGTTTTTTTTCTTCATAAATCCAATAAAAGGGGCCCATGGGGAGGGGTGAAATTCTGGGGGAAAAAACAGGTAATATGTCTGAGTGGAAAATTATACATGGCCTATGTTGTAGACAATAACACATTACATCATACGGCGAATACTTAGGGAGTTATTAATGATTTTGTACTTTTTGGCCGGAATTTTCTAAGTCCCAGGAATGGCATAAAAATTGATTCGAATGAAATTTCAAAAAATAGTTTTTTTAAATACTTTTATTATATTTTTCACGTCTTTTAGGGTCCGAAACCAGCATGATATTTTGATGGGGTTTTTTTTTTCGTCCCCTGCATTTTTGGTTTCAAGTGATAGAATTACTTTCCACTAGGACCCATGCTTATCTATCTATATAACTAATGTTATAACGGGATTCCAAATGTTATTGAGGGCGAAGCCGCGGGTAACAGCTAGTTATAAATATTTTTGGTTCGGTCTGTCTGTTAGGTAGACCTAGCCATCCGGAAGTCGAGTCGGATCCTTAAAATTCACCACCGTGAGCGATGTGGGTACAAACCCACCAACACTCATAGCAATGCTATAGAGGCGCACTATGTAAGGTGAGGAATGATGTCGTTTGCTTCTGCTTTCCTCGCTGAGTCAGTACAACAGTACTAACCTTATGAGTAGCACCTTTCACAGCATCCACGGGCACTGGTTGTGTCCGAATGCTATTAGTCAGCACCATTCATACCTCAGTAACTTCAAAATAATCGCAGCCTTGAATGAGACTGAGACATCGAATGAAAGCCATATTTTACGCTAGCCTGTGCCCAGAGGTGAATGCTAAAATTCAATTCTGCTATCATCAAGAGATAAGTTCAGGTGTATTAATTGCCTGCTCGACAACGTTCAACTGCTCGTAGTGGTAATTACACATGAACTAACAGTAGTACCCAGCTTCGCCCGGCGGAATGATCATGAAGTCTCAAAGTCCCCTTATGCTCCGTGGTCAGATAACACTCAAATTGATGAATTTAATTTATTTATTTATCTATTTATTTATTTATTTATTTATTTATTTACAGAATGATAATAAAAACTGCTACTGAACTGACACATCAAACTAAGAAACAAGCAGAAAAAATATTTTAACAAGAAGTTCCGTGACGAACTAAAGAGCCTACTTTTCTTAAAATTTAAGATTCATGCCAATAATTAATCTATATGAATCTATCTAGAATAATGACGAAATTAAGTTGGTAATATCGAAATTTCTAATTAGTTCGAAATACTGTATATCTGGCATAATGTAGCCTAATAGAGAACTACAGTTGGCAGCCCTGGTGACTAAATATATTCTTAGTTCCATCTCTTAAGGTACAGAATACAAAATTTGGTTGAAGTCCAATGGATAGCATGGACGTTACATGCAATTAAACATTGTATCTAACAGCGCGCGTAAAATCATGTTGGCAACAAAGACATACATGTATTGGTCAGAAATAATCTGAAATAATATGATCTATTGTTGTGTCAATTTTGAATGAAATCCATTAGTTAGTATAGAAGTTACATGCATTTTAAAATTGGACCTATCAGCAGGCTTAGAATCATGTTGGCAGCACTGGTGTAGGCCTAAATTAGTTATACCAAATTAATCTAGAATGCCAGGTACTATACGTGTGCAAAGTTTAGAGCTATTGGCTTGCATACTTTCTGATATATTGATATTGTGGTAACAAAAATAGAGACAGCATTTATTAACAGTTGGCAGCCTTGGTTACTCTTAAGAATCGGCATAGTCATATCTGTTATGGTACACATAGCACACACGAAATTTGGTTGAAATCAAAACGATAGTATAGAAGTTACATGTATTTAAAGTTGGACCTCTCAGCAGGCTTAGAATCATGTTGGTAGCACTGACATATATAACTCACTCCAAATTAATATAGAATATCAGGTACTATACGTGTGCATAGTTTAAAGCTGTCGGCTTACATACTTTCTGACATATGGGTATTTAGATAAAAGAAATTGAGAGCATTTATTAACAGTTGGCAGCCCTGGTGGCTCTTTAGAATACGCTCAGTCATATCTGTTTATGTACACATAGCGCATACGACATTTGGTTGAATTCCAATTGATAGTATAGAAGTTATGTGCATTTAAAAATTGGACCTATCAGGATTATAATCATTTTGGCAACACTGCCATATATGGCCTCCCGGAAATTAAACTGCAATGTTAGTATCTATATGTGTGCCAATTTTGAAATAGCTCCCATTCATACTTTGCAAGATATCCAGCATGGAGCTCAAATTTCAATTTCGATTTTTCAGCAGTTGGTAGCACTGACATCATTTTCAAATATGGCTGTGAGATATTCAGGTAGCCTATAGATCTTTACTCCTACCAAATTTTGTTTCGATTGCTGCAGCCGTTTAGGAGTTAATAGGGGGGGGAGGGTGACACACAGCCAGACAGTAGGACAGACAGACGGAAGAACAGATAGACACACAGACACACATTTGCTCGATCTCATAAGTCTACTTTTCCTAATTTTTGCAAAATGCGAAAAGTAGGCTAAAAATCACAGTCGAGGAAGACTTTATGTGATGGTGATCAGTAATGATGATGATAATTGTTGTTTTAAGGGGCCTAACATCTTGGTTATCGGCCCCGGTGATTAGTAATATAATGGACGTAACATCTGGGTCATTTGCCCCTAATGGTAAGGATGATAATACAGAATTTACACATAAAACGTTGATAGCTGTACTTATACATGTACATGGGTCTGGGTAAGAAACGATGTTCAACCCGTATGATGAGTCTTTGCCGTTCAGAAGTGAGTGTGCTGTCTTCTGTTTACATCAGTCTGTCAGGTCTAGTGTGGGGTAAGAGGGAGGGCACGGACATTCCACATCAAACGATATTGGCACTAGGGGATAGAGAGCTATTTTGCAGCTGGTGCTAACAGCCTATAATAAAATTAATCCCTTTTCACTTACTCGCTCACCTGGGCAATATTACTCAGAGTCATGACACTTCTACCTATAACTTTATTGGTCTCCTTCACACTTCTGCAATGAGATGGCGAGACCGTTCTCTTTTTCTTTTCCATAGAATTTTAGGACATTGTATACGACCCTTCAACTCTGATAGGGGCCTCGCTGTTCCGCCCCTTAAAACCACAACAAGCAACCAATCAATCTTCTCCGAGATCCAATCACTTCGCATGAGCGCTGTGGTTAGCATTCTTGGCTGTCACCCCTGAGGTCTGCGTTGGATTCCTGGCTATGCCAAGAAATTGAATTTGGGCTAAGGGGTGGAACGGAGTACACTCAGACTCATGAAGCAAAACTGACAAGATTTGAATTTAACTTCCACCTCAGCCATCCTAGAAGTGGTTTTCCATGGTCTCTCCCTTCTACTCCAGGCAAATGCCGGGAAGGATTCTAACTTAAGCCTACAGCCACTTCCTTCCCAATCCTCACCCGAATTACAAAAACACACACTACTAGAGATACCACAATGACGCAGGTCATCAGGCAAATTCTACACACACACAAGTAAATGAGGCTAAATGACCACGATAAGCAAGCCCATAAAATGAAACAACAACAACAACAACAACAAAAACAACAACAACAACAACAACAACAACAACAACAATAACAACTTCGCATGATTTATTTTGAGATTTTCCCGTTCAATAACCAAATGTTGGTTGTTGTTGATGATGATGATGATGATGATGATGATGATGATGATGATGATGTTGTTGTTGTTGCTTCATTTAGGCTCGACTGGCTGCGTGACACAGCGGTAACGTTCTTGCTTGCTGTTCCCAAGGTTTCAGGATCGAATCCCCGCGCAGTCAGCTGCTATTTGAGGGTGCACAAATGCGAGGGAACCGTGTTAGTAGATTTACTGGCACGTTAAAGATCCCCCTCGGGGTGAAATTCCAGCATCCCGGCGTCTCTAAAAGCCGCAGTAGTTAAAAGGGACGTAAATCAAATTACATTATTATTATCATTTACTCGAAGGCTCTCTGTGACATCGTGGTCGCGTAACCCCTTGTAGCCTACTTGGGTGTGTGTGGAATCTGTCTGATAACTTGTGTTATTCTGATGACTGTAACGGCCTGTGTATTCGTATTTGGGGTTAGGATTGGAAAAGAGGCGCCCTTATTCTTAAGTTACGTACCATCCTTGGAGTAGAAGAGGAAAACTACAGAAAACTAGGATGGTTGAGGTCGGATCCAAATCCAGTTCTGTCTCACGAGTATAGCCTATTATGTTCCAGTCCTCAGACGGAAATTGGCAGAACTGATAATCGAACCCACAATGTCGCATGACCTTAAATAAAACTTTATTTTGATTGGATTATATCTTACTAGCAATCCGGCCAGCTTCGCCTGGTATCTTTAACGGTTTATCCAGCGTAAGCTTAAAAAGCGTACGGACGGTAGGCCCCAGACGCAAGTCAGAAAAGCCGAGGTGATCAGTGGAACTCCAAACACATATACTCTTCTCTGATGTCCTCGACACGACTCGACAATTTGATGCTGGCCGAAGCTGGGGTGACTGGCTCACTCGCTCCGAAGCTAGTAATTTAAACTTCTACTGAATGGAGATTGTTGGAAGAAATGAAAACGTAAAACCACCTATAGTGGGCGGTGTATTAAAGATAGAGATATGCTGTCGCGGACTTTAGTTGTAGAACTTTTCATGCTGAACAATTCTTACAATCATAGTATATAGATATTTTTAATGATTTACCCTGCGTAAGCTTAAAAGGCGCATGGACGGCATGGGTTTTTTTTCGACTCAATTCACTGAAATCGTTACTGCGTGGCTTCCTTTGGTCATGAATGTTTTTCTACAGAAACCTTCCTCGAGAAATCCTTTACAGAATGGTGAAAACCGCATCAAAATCCATCCAGTGGTTCTCGAGATTACCCGTTACATCCAAGGATCGGGGACTTGGTTTTCGGCCTATAGCCTACTATGTCGAGATTCCAAAAAAAACTAAGAAAATTACGGTGTTGCAGAACCAAAACATACAATAATGAATATGTTTTTATTATTGGTCTATTAGTATTATAAGTACCACCTTTAACGGACGCTTCAACGAATGGGAAGTAAGTGCGCTTGCACGTGTTGGCATGGTAACTAGGAGTCGAAAATTTGTTGACGCATTACTGCCCGAGCTAATCCCTCCAGTCTAAAAACATAACCAGGTTAATAATCTGACTAGGAACATCGGGTGGACAAAGCCTTATTCTAAAGAGAGAGGGGATCGTGGTCGCCAAGTCTCACTCAACTGAGCCTGACTCAATCTTAGATTCTTAATATCAATAGTTTTTAAAAACTTTGTACACTTTCTTCTCTGTCTTCTTTTCTTACCCAGTCTTTCAATCAGCGTGTTAGTTTTTTAAAGACGCTAACCAAGAATTCCTAAAGTAATCTTCGTTTTTTCGCATCATTTACTTCCTATAGAAAGTATTAAGTGCTCATTTTTAAATCTCATGAGTAGAAACAAAACTAATTTCTAACTCAAGTGGATAATCTTTAACTTTCATTCTCCCCATACTTAGATTCATACATACATTCTTATCTTTCGTTTTTATACTGCAATGCTGCTTCTCAGCCTTTCTACCCAAATGTTATCTATAAAAAGGGAGCTAATCTGTAGAAGTCTCAGGAAAGATACATGAGCCTTCGTACTGGTTGTGATGACGTCATAATTCAAGTCAAGGCCCCCTTCCAATCCAATTTCCAGCCCTTCACGTGCCGCTATAACTCTTGCCGACTTTGGCCGCTGGCCAACGTGTTAGCGCTAGTATAGCAAGCTCTTCCCCTCATCTTCCGGACATTAAGAATAATAGCTCCATTCTTTTGGCCGTTCTATCTTTCTTCTTACATGCATTTCCTTTCGCAAGATATGTAATTGTCTTACAAAAAGATGCAAATAGCTTGCATTAACCATGCTTCCCGAACGGAAGCTTCCAAAGATGGCGTTCAATGCAAGGACATGCCCAGGCCATGTACGGCAGTAAGTGGTGCTATGCGTACCGTTTGCTTTCCCTGTAAATCTCGTGTATAAGGAAAACACCTCATTTGAAAAGCCATTTGTAGCTAAATAAAACTTCAAGCCTCCTAGAGACAATTTGTTTTCCTGTAGATAGTTGTTCTGTTCTCCACCATTTCTGGAGTAGTTGGGGATGCTTTGTGCGAAGTGTTCTCGTGATACTGGCACATGCATTTAGGGATGTTGGTGACGGGCATAAGGGCCAATTTGAGACAGAAATCCCCAGTCTGAAAATACCTCCGTCACCTGGTAAATGCTTGAATGAGCGGCCTAGAGTTGCGTGTAAAAAAAATGGCCTATGAGTAGAACCCTTCACAGCATCCACAGACACTGACTGTGCCCTGAATGTCATTACTAAGCACCACCCAGTAGCTTCCAAATAATCACAGCCAGACAGTGAGACTGAGACATCGGTGAAAAGCCACATTTTACTCTAGCCTGTGCCAACAGTCAAATGCATATGTACTGCATTCATCGCGAGATGGCAAACAGGCCAAAACCGTTCTATAGAACTCAGTTATTTACTTGCTCTACTTGTGCATGCTGCGACTGTGGGCGCCATCCATTGGACGTGAAACGAACTACGTGTTTATTGACGGCACCCTCGTCCACAGAATACCCTGCCCTCGTAACGCGACAAGGACGACGTCCTCCCGGTCTGAAGTCGTACTCGTACTCGTAGATGGCGAGCATTGGAAATATTCGTAATGCGATGTAGGCTATATGGCCACATATTACAGTTACAAATATAAGGGCACAGGAGATGGTATCTTCAACAATAGAACGTAGTTAAAGTCTAGGATAGCCTCTCTGTATCAACTAGAATAAGATTAAGGTATTTTAGGTTCATTCTGGTTCCGTATCGATAAAGTAATTTAGTAATAAACAGGTTAACGGTTCCGCCTGATCAATACTTTTTATTAATTATGCTCACTGTGT
Source organism: Meconema thalassinum (assembly GCA_946902985.2). Lineage (NCBI taxonomy): Eukaryota > Metazoa > Arthropoda > Insecta > Orthoptera > Tettigoniidae > Meconema > Meconema thalassinum. The sequence goes on along the minus strand of OX336390.1, from coordinate 137,550,051 downwards.
GGTCATTGGTGGGACATGTTTCGAGGCCTAATTATTAGTTTTGGCCCCTTCATCAGCCGATATGAATGAATACGACACAAGATAATTGTTTAGCGTAACACTAAAAAGTCCCTTACCACTAAATCGTATAGCCTATGGTGCACCATAAAGATAGATTGAAAAATTGAACGCCTAAAGTAACACAAAATGATGTAAAAAGTCTTATAAACTAGGAACACTTTCAATGGGGTTAGTTTAAATCTTCAGAGAAGTGTTGTTCTACATCTATCTTTATGGCGCACCATATACGAGTAATTTTTAGTGATAAGGGACTTTTTAGTGTTACGCTAAACAATAAATTATCTTGTGTCATATTCATTCATATCAGCTGATGAAGGGGCCAAAACTAATAATTAGGCCTCGAAACATGTCCCACTAATGACCACTCAGTGATCATATTTAATTTAAAACAATGATCAGGCGGAACCTTTAACCTGTTTATTACTCAAGATTAAAGTAGGAAATGATATTAATAGCCATTATTACAGTTTTGATAATTGTTTATACATTTAATACCATGTAAATTAATTGTAAGTTCTATGTCTTATTTTTAGCCTACTTTTCACATTTTGCAAAAATGAGGAAAAAGTAGACTTATGAGATCGGGCAAATGTGTGTCTGTCTGTCTGTCCTTCTGTCTGTCTGTCTGTCTGTCCTTCTGTCTGTCTGTCTGTCTGTCTGTCTGTCTGGCTGGCTGTGTGTGTGTCCCCCCTATCAACTCCTAAACGGCTGCAGCAATCGAAACAAAATTTCGTAGGAGTAAAGATCTATACCTGAATAGCTCACGCCCATATTTGAAAATGATGTCAGTGCTAACAACTGCTGAAAATTCGCAATTGAAATTTGAGCTCCATGTTGGATATCTTGGAAGGTATGAATAGGAGCTATTTCAAAATTAGCACACGTATAGATAATAATATTGCAGTTTAATTTCCAGGAGGCCATACATCGCAGTGTTGCCAAAATGAATATACGCCTGCTGATAGGCCCAAATTTTAAATGCATATAACTTCTACACTATCAATTGGATTTCAACCAAATTTTGTATGTGCTATGAGTACATAAACATACATGACTGAACATATTCTTAAGATCCACCAGGGCTGTCAACTGTTAATAAATGCTCTCAATTTATTTTATCCAAATACCAATATATCAGAAAGTATGCAAGCCGACAGCTTTAAACTATGCACACGTATAGTACCTGACATTCTATATTAATTTGGAGTAACTTATATACGTCAGTGCTACCAACATAACTCTAAGCCTGCTGAGAGGTCCAACTTTAAATACATGTAACTTCTATACTATCATTTGGATTTTAACCAAATTTCGTGTGTGTTATGTGTGCCAAAACAGATATGTATATGCCGATTCTTAAGAGTAACCAGGGCTGCCAACTGTTAATAAATACTGTCTCTATTTTGTTACCCTAATATCAATATATCAGAAAGTATGCAAGCAAATAGCTCTAAACTTTGCACACGTATAGCACGTGGCATTCTAGATTAATTTGGAGTAACTAATATACGTCAGTGCTGCCAACATGATTCTAAGCCTGCTGATAGATCCCATTTTAAAATGCATGTAACTTCTATACTAACTAATGGATTTCATTCAAAATTGACACAACAATAGATCATATTATTTCAGATTATTTCTGACCAATACATGTATGTCGTTGTTGCCAACATGATTTTACGCGCGCTGGTAGATCCAATGTTTAACTGCATGTAACGTCCATGCTCTCCATTGGACTTCAACCAAATTTTGTACTCTGTACCTTAAGAGATGGAACTTAGAATATATTCAGTCACCAGGGCTGCCAACTGTAGTTCTCTATTAGGCTACATTATGCCAGGTATACAGTATTTTGAACTAATTAGAAATTTCGATATTACCAACTTAAATTCGGCATTATTCTAGATAGAGGGGTAGATTAATCATTGGCATAGATCTTAAATTTCAAGAAAAGTAGGCTCTTTAGTTCGTTACGGAACTTCTTGTTAAATTATGTTATGAGTTATTAATCTTACTAAGCGGGATTTTTGTATTAAGCTACTAGTGATTCACTGTAACTAATAATAATCACATGTATCAGGTGATGGTCGCAATATTCAATACTCTCGCCCCAATCTATGGCTATCCAAGATTCGGAACAGCGGGTATTCTATTCTATAACTTATTACAGTTACACACAAATATGCTAAAGGTGTTGTATGTTATGTTCCTAGGTATTCCACATCCATTCGGACGTCTACTAAGGATCAAATATCTCAAATTCATCCATACGCTCGTCCCGTAAAGCCATCATCACCATCACCATCACCATCACCATCACCATCACCATCACCATCACCATCACCATCACCATCACCATCACCATCATCATCATCATCATCATCATCATCATCATCATCATAGAAACACCCAGCATTCGATCTCAAGCTGATGGGCAGTGTACTGCATAAAGGGTATGTATGTGCGAAGGTTGAAATACCCTCCAAACTGAAGCGTTATCGTTCATCTAACTCACAGTATAAGGAAAGAAAGTATGCACTTTCAATAAGGTAAGTCTACTACTGGACACTGGAGTACGTTTGAAAGAAATAATGGCCACTCTTTGCACTGGATTTGAACCTCGGATATTCTAGTGCAAAGAGTGATGTTAGATGTTAGGCCTCCTCAAAACAACAATTGTCATATTTTAATATTGTAATTGTATTCCTGGGTCGCCTCCGTAGCGTAGCGGTCAGCATGGTTAGCTGCCGCCCCGGAGGTAGGTCCTGGGTTCGATTCCCGGCTCTTCTACGAAATTTGAAAAGTGGTACGAGGACTGGAGCGGGGTCTACTCAGCCTCGGGTGGCCCAAATGAGTAGAGGGGGTTCGATTCCCTCTCAGCCATCCTCGAAGTGGTTTTCCGTGGTTTCCCACTTCGTCTTCGGGCAAATGCCGGGATGGTACCTTCTTCAAGGCCACGGCCGCCTTCTTCCCTCTTCCTTGCCTATCCATCTTCACCATCCCTTACCTTCCCTCATGAGGCCCCTGTTCGCTTTGCAGGTGAGGCCGCCTGGGCGAGGTGCCAATCCCACCTCACCAGTTGTATGCACTCCGATTAGATGTTCCCAGCTCTAGGACACTGCTGTAGAGGCGGTAGTGGTGAGTTCCCTCGCTGAGTCCGTGGGTTCCACCAACCTGGAGGGTAAACGACTAAAAAAAATTCATTTTTCATTTTATTTTTTTTCATATTTTTTTACGTGGTTTTTGTTTAATTCATAAGAGTAGCGCTTAACATATATAAACCTACTGCTTGTGTGTCATCCCCTTATTATTGGCGATTCAATGGAGTCAGGGATGAGATACGGTGAATGTCTATGTAGCGGGTAGATTTTTACGTCCAGATTCCTGACGCCAACCTCGTGAGTCGAGTTGATGAGAGATGAAATGAATGAATATGAGTGAAACTGGGCAAGGAGATGGCAGGAAGTGGCCGTGGCCTAATAGAATGTTCCGTCCCGGCATTTGCCTGGAGTTGAAAATGGGAAATGATGGAAAACCATTTCAAGAATTGCCAACGGTGGGGTTTGAACCAACGTCAATCGAGTGCGGAGAGAGCTCGGTATCGTTAATAAAACTCCTGCCATTTATTAATAAAGTGTCTCAGTAGGCTCGTCCAGTCTCAATGAATTCTTTTTCTTGTTTCAGGTCCGAGAGGAGACATGTGAAGAGGAGCAGTTTCCAATAACGCATGAATGAGTGGGCTTTCTTCCCTACACACCGGTCTCGTGGTGCAGTTTCCTATTGTTAAGAGATTCCCAACTTCATCAGGGAGTTTAGAACTGTCTGGAACGGAGTGCTCTCAGCCTTGCCAGGACACTTGATTAGCAGTCTGATCCGACAGACAGCCTAGGTTTAATGCCGAGGGGTCACGACGCGCTGATCACTTCGCAATCGGCAGGCCATATGGCTGAGCAGTGATCGCTTGGTAAGCCAAGGCCCTCAGTAGTCCACGGCCGCTTCCTTCCCAATCCTAACCTCAAATACAAAAACATGCACAGTCAAACCTGATATCTCGAATCGCTAGGGCATGTCAAAATAAGTTCGACTTATCGATAATTGGAGTTATAGGGATACTTTAGAAAAATGTGTGATATACGGTCGCAAAATACTGTAAGTAGGTATACACCATAGTTGTCAAAATGTATGACAAAAAATACGAGCCTTACAGTAGTCGCATATGATGTGTAACATCTGACATGTTATCCTACAATGAAATTGAGATGAAATATATGTGAAGTCAACCTTTTTCGGCTGTACTCCTCCAGTTATTAATTTTTTCTCACGTTTATTTTGTCTATAATTTCGCATATATTCTGCTCTGGATTTACCCATCTCTGAAAATCACAAAATCATGAAAAAAAAAGGGGGCATCCTAGTCCTACAGCACCTCATAAAAGTCCCTAGCATTATTGGTTCGCGAAATATTAAAAAGCCGATGTCCCTTTAGTTTTGGGTCCTTTGGTTCAATTAAGGGGGCTATAGGAAAACAGGGGGTGCCACCCCGAGTCCTAGGACACCTCATACAAGTCCCTAGCATTATTGGTTCGCGATATATTTAAAAAAAAAGCCGATGACCTGTTAGTTTTGGGTCCTTTGGTTAAATTAAGGGGGCTAGTGAACTCTGTTGGTCATTGAAATAACTACTTGTAAAACTCCAGTGCCAAATCCCGACTGGTGGGCATGCGCGGGGTACGTCGTGGTACCAATGATTTATTGTAGGAATATATTTAATGGGGCCTCCAAACCTTGAAGTAAACCGTATGCGACATATATTCCACAGCAAATGTATGAAGATTTAATCAGTCATTGTTTTCAGCAAATATGATATATTGAATATTTTCACACCAAAGAACGACAACTTGAAGATGATTTATTGTAGGAATATCTTTAATGGGGCCTACAAACCTTTAAGTAAACCGTATGTGATATACATTCCACATAGGGCTGTATGTTGGCCAACAGTACCTCGAATGCTTACATTAAATAAGAATACAGCAACATTATGAAGATTTAATAAATCATAATTGTTTTCAGCAAATATGATATAATGAATATTTTCAAACCAAAGACCGACAACTTGAAGATGATTTATTGTAGGAATATCTTTAATGGGGCCTCCAACCTTGAAGTAAACCGTATGCGATATACATTCCACAGCAAAAGTATGAAGATTTAATCAATCATATCGTTTTAAGCAAATATGATATAGGCCTATTGAATATTTTCACACCAAAGAACGACAACTTGAAGATGATTTATGGTAGGAATATCTTTAATGGGGCCTCCAAACCTTTAAGTAAACCGTATGTGATATACATTCCACATAGGGCTGTATGTTGGCCGACAGTACCTCGAATGCTTACATTAAATAAGAATACAGCAAAAGTATGAAGACTTAATAAATCATAATTGTTTTCAGCAAATATGATATAATGAATATTTTCACACCAAAGAACGACAACTTGAAGATGATTTATTGTAGGAATATATAGAATGGGGCCTCCAAACCTTGAAGTAAACCGTATGCGATATACATTCCACTTACACATTTCCGTCCCTTTTCCAAAATCACTCCCACAAAATATATCCAGCAACCGAGTGGAAAGATGTTACACATCAAAAAAATGGATGTTCGTAATGAAAAGTATTGAAGCCATTTCTTTGATTTTCCCTATACAAACTGTCAGTTGTAACTCTTCAGTCGGTGAACACAAATTTGCCCAAAGACTGGATGGGGTACAATGTATATAATATATGAATAATAAGTAAATAACACTCCTGGAAAAAATTACATACACTACTCAATAATAGTTTGGAATACATATAGATTTTATTACAATGACTTCTATAGTAAACCCATTGTGGTTTATACAGTAACTTATTAACAAACTAAACATCAGTCCTTCTGAAAACAATGAAACTGTACAAAATCAAAGCGAACTCGCTTCTAAGTGTCCCTTTTGAAAACAAAAACATTGAAAATGTGTATCTCATGATTATCAGTAGGCTATCAGTCTTTACTAATCCTCCCCAAACATGAAGAAGGCAAGCTCTGAATGAGACCATCAAGTTTATCTTGGGGTAAGAGGTTCCACTCCTCTATGGCAGCGTCAGCGTACAATTGATGGCGGTAGTCCAAACTTTTGTTGAGTAGTGTATATTATAGCGTGGCAAGTTAGACCTGGCCTGACATGGCGGAGTCTCGTCTAGGAGGGGAAGTAGTGGGATCACTAGGCGCAAATGCGATTTCCCCTCTTTGGTGCAACAACTGTTTGGGGCTGCTCGCTGCTCGTGGTGGTTATATTATGCAAGCATAAAGTATCGAATAGGAGCATTCTCAGTGACATAGCATTGGTATTGGTGGTAATGAACTGAGAACGCACCCACTTCACACACTCCTTGTTGCAAGCTTGTTGACGTGCTTGTCAAAGAACAGAGCCGCCCAGTCTTGCTTCGCATGCCATGACAGCATCTGTACCCTGCCAAGGTTCTGGGAAAAATGACTACTTGGCAACATCTAACCAGCGCGTGGCGAAGTATGCGCTCGCAACTGGACGCACATGCGCATCGGAAGGTTCAGATCTAACTTGTTCCGTTATAGTTATCATCATTTATCTTCATTTATTGTACCTAGCAGGTCATTTAGGCCCATGACAAAAAAACAAAGAAACATAACACACACATCAAATATACAACATTGCATAAAACTATCCTACTCAATCACTCAGGAAGGATCATTATCCCAATCACAATCTCAAGTATGCGGCTTCGGTGGCGTAGTTGGTAGCATGCTGAGCTTCTATGCCCAAGATAGTGGGTTCAAACCCGTCCAAAGTCGTCGGATTTTTAAGAGCGTTAAAAATCCCTCAGTATGCCTTCCTTCGGAAAGGAAGTAAAGCCGGCGGTCCCATGTCATAGATTTATGGTATGAAAAAGAACCTTCCACTAACTACATGTAAGCTAAAATTTGTAGGTTAGTTTGATATCGCTATATTAGTTCCAACGTTCGCTGACTGCGATGACATTTAGTAGGCGCGTCCGTAGCTAGGTGTCGTGGACGGTAGAATTTGGTAGCAAAAGTAGGAACTACCGTACTTGAAAAAATTAATCGTCTGCAGTCCTTTTACCTGAATCACAGATAACACACACTAATACAGTCATCACAAGTAACACCGGTTATCAGACAAATTCTACACACACCCAAAGTACACAGGGCTACATGACCACGTTGTCGCAGCCCCTAAACTAAGGAACCAACCAACCAATCTCAAGTATTTGTTACAAATTCCATTCCATTTAGGTCTACTTCTATCCATTGCATCATCCAGTACTGCTGTTGGTTCCACCTGCTGCAACGTTCTTATCACCCTAGTCTTCCATCTCGTCCTCGGCTGGCCTCTTGGGCATCTGCCAATCAGTTGAGCATTAAACTCTCTGTTAGGGATAGATTCCACAGTTCTTACGATATGTCCCATCCACTGGAGTCGTCATCCTCTGGGTAGGACCCACATCAGCTTTCCCAAACCGTTGGTATAACTTCTCTTTTTCCCTCCTTTCCCATCTTCCTTCCTCACTATTGTAAATAGGACCATATATCTTTGTGAGTACTTTAAGAGCGCATTTGTGCATTTGAGAGGTTGGTTGGTTGGTTCTTAAGTTTAGGGGCTGCGACAACGCGGTTTGGGGCTACATGACCGCGTTGTCGCAGCCCCTAAACTTAAGAACCAACCAACCTCTCAAATGCACAAATGCGCTCTTCCAGTGTTTGCCCATTATAATAGTGATCATAACTAATACATGTATTTTATTCCAGGAGTATTATTAACTTATAATTATTCATATACAATATTATAATTATACATTGTACCTCGCCTAATCTTCGGGAAAATTCGTGTTGACCGACTGAAGAGCTACAAATGACAGTTCGTAAATACAGCAGGAGTTTTGGAATCACTGATTCATCATTCTCCATATTGTAATATTCCACAGATGTATTCCAAAATGTATATTTTTAATTTGGAAACACACATTGTCATTTTTATTGTAGATCAAGTGTATTTGTAAGGATATCCATATATTTATTTTATTACATATTAATTTAAAATGTTAGGATTAAATTAATTATTTACATTTTGCTTAAAATATCTAAGTTTTGCTGAAGATGGTCTCACCGTACACCGAAACATGTACAATAATTGTATAGATGTTCAACTATTGAATAGATGTTTCTTAATTTGTTTCGATAGGCATAGTATTTCTAAGAGTCTACGTTAACATGATGTGTCATAAAATATATCACCCTCTTTGCCAGAATCTGAGACTTCAGACGACAAGAAAATTCATACAAGTAGACATAGAAGGAACATATCAATATTTCAATTCCGATTGCAGTTTTAACTTCAATAAAATATAATTTCATTAAACATTTTGGTTATTTATACCCATGACATATGACAAATCAAGATTCAAAAGGCGCACTAACTGGTTGGTCCCTGAAAGCAAAATTTACACACCATATTTCGAAAGAAGATTTATCTTACTCTTTCTCAGGCAACTCAGTTAACGTATTTGTTGATATTCTGCACTTGTTATTTCTATATTTAATTTCCTACGTGAATTTTTGGATTTTTTTTTAATGTAAAGCCCAATATTTTATTTACGTCCTTTTAATTACATTGTAAGGACTACCCTTGTTGTTACAGAATTACTTGTTTTGTATCTGTATTTTTTGGAATTTGTAATGTGAAGCCCAATATTATATTTTCATCATCATCATCATGTTTTTCAGTCAAGCGACTGGTCTGCCCCTACAATGAGTCTTTTCCACGTTGTTGGGTCTTGTGCTGTCCTTTTGACCATTTCATAATTTCGTAGGCCAGAGCTATTTAGGAAAGATCTCATGAAAGTGTTCCGTGGCCTCCCGCGAGGGCGTTTTCCAGGTATTTTGCCTTCTAGTATGTCGATCATCAGGCCACCATGTCGTAATCTGTGGCCAAGCCAGGTGGATCTACTTCTATATATCTGGCAGATCATTTGCCGTTTTTCCTTTATTCGATCCAGCACCTTTATGTTGGTCGTTTTCTCTACCCAGCTGATCTTTTCCATTCGGCGCCAACACCACATCTCAAACGCTTCTAGTCGTTTAATGTCACCTCTATTCATTGACCAGGTCTCACTGCAGTACATTGCAACTGGCCATATGTAGGTCTTAACCAGTTGTTTTCTAAGGCTGAGGGACATCGAGCGTTGACAAATTAGAGAATGCTTTTCACGGAATGCCTGCTTGGCCATGGCTATACGGCTCCTGATTTCAAGTTCACATCGTAGGTCTTCTGTGAAGATCTGACCAAGGTATTTAAAGCGACTGACCTGTTGTACTGGTTCTTTATTTATGGTAATATTTAGTTCGTGTTGATGCTTACTTATCACCAGAATCTTGTTCTTCCTAAAATTGATTTCCATTCCGTATTCTGTAGCTGTATCATTTAAACATTGCAACATGTTTGTTAATGTATGCGGATTTACTGCAAGTAATGCCAGATCATCAGCAAATTTAATATTCTGGATAAGTCTTCCACCAACTTTCACTCCCATATTAGAACCTTTAAAAGCCCACTTACTGTAGTTATAGCTTCAGCGAAGGCATTGAACAGTCCAGGGGACAGCAAACAACCTTGTCGCACACCTTTGCGGATCTTAGCGGGTTCTGATACGTCATTTCCAAGCCGAAAAACAGCAGTTTGATTTATATACAGATCAAATATTAATCGGATTAATCGATGGGGACAACCTATATGATTCAGAAGAGGAAACAGCTTGTGCCAGCTGACTTTATCAAATGCTTTTTCGAAGTCCACAAAGCACACGTAAAGGTTTATGTTTACACTTAACATCTTTTCTCCAAGACATCGCAAGGACCCGATAGCATCACGTGTAGACATATTCTTTCGAAAACCAAATTGAGAGTTGTCTAGATACTTTCGATGTATATTTCCATCCTTATCCTTAAAATCTGCAGAAGTATCTTTGATGCATGAGGGATGAGACTAATGGTCCGATAGTCACTACATTCAACTGATACTGTCTTCTTTGGAATTGGAATGATGATGCTGGTGTAAAACTCCTGAGGCCATTTACCTTCTTCGAAAATTCTTGCTGCCAATTTGAATATCCATTCAAGTGTACTATCCCCACTATTCTTGATTAGTTCGGCAGGAACATAGTCAATACCTGGTGTTTTACCCATGGATATTGATTTAAGAGCTTCATCGAACTCTGATTTAATAATTCTATCTTCTGCAATTGACCTGTGTTCCTCGCCACGTGTTGGCAAAACGAATGGAATTGGTTCTTCGTATAGATCTTCAACATACATCCTCCAGTGTTCCTTCTTGTAATTCAGGTCTGATATAGGATTCCCATGTGTATCACGGAACTGTCTAGTGCGGAATCCTTTTTGTTTCCTAGTAGTTTCCCTGATCTTTTGGTAGGCTAAATCTGTTCTTCCTTGTTTTTGCAGAAATTCGATCTCTTCGCATTTTGACTGCAACCACTCCATTTTCTTCTCCCGACAGAGTCGATCAATCTGGTTCTTTAGCATTCGGTAGTTATTTCTGCCTACTTCTGAAGAGTCGTTTTTAAATTTTCTTCTTTCATCCATATTTAAGAGAATGTCCTCTGTGATCCATGGTTTGCGATTCACTCTTTCCACAAATCCCACATAGTCTTCAGCAGCCTTTTCGATGGAGAATTTGGCTATTGACCATAAATGATCAACAGTATGTGAGTTGTTTGCATATGATGATATGTTGTCATCAGTGGCTTCCTGATATTGCTTTTTAGTCCGCTCGCTTTTAAATGCTTCAAGATTCCACTTCATTGTTGGTTCTCCCTGAATCCTGCGTTTAAATTTCAGTGCAGTACTCATTACTAGTAGAGAATGATCAGAACAGATGTCAGCACCCGGATATGCCATGGATTTCTTCACTTGATTTTTGTACCTTTCCTTGACAAGAATATAGTCAATCTGGTAACGTTGATCATCACCTGGCTTTTTCCAAGTATACCTCCGCCTCTTTGGTGAGGTAAACCAAGTGTTACTTATAACGAACCTCTCTTGTTCACAGAATTCGAGAAGACGTTGACCACGTGAATTTCTTCTACCAAGACCATACCCTCCTACTGCAAATCCTTCTTTTCCCTCACCAATCACTGCATTCCAGTCTCCCATTATAATAATGCTCTCGCTAGCCTTTGTCTTAAGCAGTAATTCTTCCAGCTTCATACATTTCTTCGACCTCATCATCATCACTGTTGGACGTAGGCATATATACCTCCACCACAACTAAATTTACGGGTGTTGCCAGAAAACGTGCTATGATAATTCTGTTTCCAATAGCTTCAACATCCAGTAGGGCTCTTGAAGAGTTAGCATTTAGTACCAAACCTACACCGCCTTGACCATTCTCACTTCCGGAGTGCAAAACTTTGAAGTCTCCGCTTGTGAACTCTCCTTCTTCTCTCCAACGTGTTTCAGCTAATCCTAAAATATCTAAATTATGTCGGTCTATTTCTCTTTTCAAGTTCTCTAGTTTCCCAGCTTGTGACATAGTTCGAACATTCCATGTTCCAATTTTAAAATAGGTATTTCTCCTGATAACGACCTGAGAGGCCCCATTTCCTCTCCTGCCGGGCCCGACATCATTCCTTTGAGGTGTGATCCCGCAGTTGCCAACTTCACTAACATTTGTCTTTGGACTCATCATAAGTTTTCTTGGGATACACATAAAGGTCTTTAATGGAGTGGTTTCCCGTTGCCTTCTCCATTCTTATGCTGTTGACCAAATCCTGCTGGTTCATCCACCTTTAGGAGCGATTTCTCACTCCAAGGACAAAAGAGTGCCCTGACCCTATCTGCAATTTGCGAAAGAGGGGAGCCACTTATACCGGCGGCTGCTCGGTCCCCTTTTAGTCGCCTTTTACGACAGGCAGGGAATACCGTGGGTCTATTCTACAGCTCCAAACCACAGAGGTCGTTACACTACTTAACAGCAATGTATCGGTTTGTATCATGTAAACTTAACTGTCTTCGTCCGAGAATTTGATAATGCTTCAGTATTCTTTCTATTCTGCATTGCATTCACTGACAGAAAAAATATTAATAGGAATACTCACAGAAGGCGAAATGAGATATCTTCATGAATTCATCTCATTGGTTTTGTCACAGCTGATCATATCCTGTACTCCGCTCATTCAATTTACGTAAGGCAACAATACACGTATTTGCTGTTTTAACATTCATGTTATTTCACTATGATTTGGTGCCTTCAAATCAAGCATATCACTTTCAAACAGTATTCAGGGTGATCATTCAGAGAGAAGTGTACATACATCCAACTGTAGAATATATCCTTCCAACATGAGGTTATGTAAGTGAACAATGACCGTGTACTATAACGTTACCAAAAACTGCGAAGTAAGTCCTCGCTATCACAATAACTTAATATGCACTATGAATAGGCAACCTATTAACACTATATAAACTGTAAAATATTATAAAAGAGACTAAATGTCCATATAAAATACATAAAATACAGGATCGAAAGTCTTCCCGGACTCGCTGAGTCACGGCCTTCTGGGTTATATTTTAATTACATTGTAAGGATATCCATTTTAGGTAGATTTCATTAGAAAGCTAACTATTGCAATGGGTCCCATGTTTCGACTTCCGGAAAATTTCGACATATCTTCGCGTTTCACATCCCCCAGACCCCAAAACCACCGTCAGTTCAAAAGTTTATATATAATTTATGTATATATATATGTATATATATATGTATATCAGTTTCTTGTGGACACGATAACTGCCGTAATTTTGCACCAATTACTTCGAATTTTTTACCGAAGATGTATACCTATAAAATCTCGGTCGAGTTCGTTACTGGGCTAAATCGGTCGAAGGGGGTGAAAATGGGGGGCTTTTTTCGAAAAAGTGAAATTTCGCTATAACTCTCTTAATACGTGCAATATCGAATCCATTCAAAGTTCATAATATGTGTCGGATAAGTGCCAAAAATTTATGTCAAATAAGATTTTTGATAGCACCAACCATTGACCAAAGGGGTGGAAAAAAGTGGGTTTTTCGGGAAACATTAATCATATCTCTCTTAATAGGCACAATATCAAAACCGTACAAAATGGACAATATTCCCCTAATAATTACCTAAAACTTTTGTCTGAAAGAATTTTTGATATGACCCACCATTACGCCAAGGGACGAGAAAAATGATTTCGGAATTATAAGAAAATGCCAAGAGCTATCAGTGGTTGCCATGGCAACACTACTAAATTGATGAGGCATGGACCATCAGACGTTGCCATGACAACGCACTTGCACGAGATCAGATTCAGTATATCCATCTGATTAAGTGGTTGGTTGGTTGGTTCTTAAGTTTAGGGGCTGCGACAACGCGGTCATGTAGCCCCGTGTACTTTGGGTGTGTGTAGAATCTGTCTGATAACCGGTGTTAATTGTGATGACTGTATTAGTGTGTGTTATCTGTTTGTTAATTTAAGTACTGCAACTAACAATTTTTCAGATAGTTCCTACTTTTGCCGCCAAGCGCCACTGTCAACGACTACGAGGCCAAGTTCAGAACTGAGCTACTAGACGCCGCCGCAGTCGGCTCTTGGCAACGAACATAGAAACCTAAGAGCGTTGTATACATTCTTAACCTATCCAATTTAGCTTCACACAGGTGCAATTAGTGGAAGGATCTTTAACATGCCATAAATCTATGACATGGGACCGCCGGCTTTACTTCCCCTCCGAAGGAAGGCATACTGAGGGATATTTAACGCTCTTAAAAAATCCGACGGCTTCGGCCGGGTTTGAACCCGGTATCTTGGGCATAGAAGCTCAGCATGTTACCGACTACGCCACCAAAGCCGCCTGATAAAGTGGGAAGCGGCTTCGGTGACGTAACTGGTAGCATGCTGAATGTCTATGCCCAATGTCGCGGTTTCAAAGCCGGCCGAAGTCGTCGGATTTTCTAAGAGCACTAGAATCCCTCAGTATGCTTTCCTTTGGAGGGGAAGTTCCAACGTTCGTTGCGAGTTGATGGTTGGGGTGGCATCTAGTAGCCAAGTTCACAGCTAGGTGTCGTTGACGGTTGTACCTGGTAGCAACATTAGGAACTACTGCTTGAAATTGACCGTCTGCAGTACTTACATGAATTAAGACTAATACAGCCATTACAATTCACACCGTGTATCAGACAGATTCTACACTCACCCAAAGTACACGGGGTTAGATGACCGCGTTGTCGCAGCCCCTAAACTGAGGAACCAACCAGAGGTAGATTTCGTTAGAAAGCTAACTATTGCAATGGGTACCATGTTTCGACTTCCGGAAAATTTCGACATATCTTCGCGTTTCACATCCCCAGGCCCCAAAACCACCGTCAGTTCAAAAGTTATAAATAATTTATGTATGTATATGTATATCAGTTTATTGTGGACACGATAACTGCCGTAATTTTGTACCAATCACTTTGAATTTTTTACCGAATACGTATACCTATAAAATCTCGGTCGAGTTCGTTACTGGGCTAAATCGGTCGTTGGGGGGTGAAAATGGGGGGCTTTTTTTTCGAAAAAGTGAAATATTGCTATAACTCTCTTAATATGTGAAATATCGAATCCGTTCAACATTCATACTATGTGTCGGATAAAGCCCAAAAATGTATGTTTGAAGAGTTTTTTTTATAGCACCAACCATTGACCAAAGGGGTGGGAAAAAGTGGGTTTTTCGGGAAACATTAATCATATCTCTCTTAATAGGCACAATATCAAAACCGTACAAAATGGACAATATTCCCATAATAATTACCTAAAACATTTGTCTGAAAGAATTTTTGATATAACCCACCATTATGCCAAGGGATGAGAAAAATAATTTCGGAATTATAAGAAAATGCCAAGACCTATCAGTGGTTGCCATGGCAACACTACTAAATTGATGAGGGATGAGCCATCAGACGTTGCCAAGATAACGCACTTGCACGAGATCAGATTCAGATTTCCATCTAAGTGTGAAGCGGCTTCGGTGACGTAACTGGTAGCATGCTGAATGTTTATGCCCAAGGTCGCGAGTTCAAAGCCGGCCGAAGTAGTCGGATTTTCTAAGAGCGCCAAAAATCCCTCAGTATGCTTTCCTTTGGAGGGGAAGTTCCAACGTTCGTTGCGAGTTGCTGGTTGCGGTGGCATCTAGTAGCCAAGTTCACAGCTAGGTGTCGTTGACGGTAGTACCTGGTAGCAACATTAGTAACTACTGCTTGAAATTGACCGTCTGCAGTCCTTACCTGAATTACAGACTAATACAGCCATCCCAAAGTACACGGGGTTACATGACCGCGTTGTCGCAGCCCCTAAACTGAGGAACCAACCAAAATCTCTGCGGTAGATATAATTTTGCGTGAAGAAGTAACAGACCGTTACATAGTTGCACATCAGTGTCGAAACCTAGCATAAGGACAGTGTGACCACAAGTATAAAAATGGACCCCAAATGACAAGAAGGTTACCGTTCCCATAAGACAATAAAATGTTTAAAATAAGCATAAAATGACGAAAAACAAAGTTAATTAAGCTCCAATTATAAAATACCTTCTCGCATTAAATGAGGTCTGATCCTTCTACGAAAATCTGCATATTCTGCCTATTTTCGCCTATCCCCAAGTTTGTCCGGTGAAATCTACCTCCGCCTTCCGGCGTGCCGAGAGGACTTTTTATTATTTTATTTTATGCTTTTAATTATAATGTATCATATACTTTTTCATATCAAACATTCATCATTAGACTTACAGTAAGTAGGCTACATCATTAATATTTTAATTCTTAATTGGGCTGAGGAAGACCTCAATGTCAGGTCGAAACTCAAGCTATAATATAATTATAATAGATATATTTTATTCAAGTATTGATTTGTGTGAAAAATCCACAGCCTGCTTCCAGTCGACCGACCGGGTCAGGAATGGAATGAATGAACCCCCCTCCATCTAGCGGCGAGGATATGAACTGTGCCGGCTGACGAAGCCTGTCGCACTCCTCTGAGGCAATGATTAAATGAATGACAGATGAAATGAAATGATAGTGGAGAGTGTTACTGGAATGAAATTTTTGACAGGGAAAACCGGAGTACCCGGAGAAAAACCTGTCTGCCTCCGTTTTGTCCAGCACAGATCTCACATGGAGTGACCGGGATTTGAACCACAGACCCAGCGGTGAGAGGCCGGCGTGCTGCCGCCTAAGCCACGGAGGCTTCTATTGATCGGTGTATATTTTAAAATTTAGAATATCAGTTTTTTGAAAATAATGTTTCCATTCCTATTTGATCTCTGGCATGGGTCTTAATGATCTATTAATTACAATAAATAATGATGAAGTAATTCTAGTACGGATCCTAGTTAATAGTGCTGAGTGTTCGGGTGCCCCGGTAGAAAATATGTAGAGATATACTGTACATTAGGTTAAATTATGTGGGAACGCTGTCCTGCGGAGAACTCCATCAACCTTGAATATTTAACCTCGGTGTGAATCTCATAAATTTCACCATGTGGCACTACGTTCCATTTAATCCTTGCGTAAAATATGACAGGATGTAAAGTGTGTTATATTCGTCACAATAGGTGAGCCCAATTCCATTTGTTCCAAGCAGGTTAATATACTGGGCGGCAGGAATTATAGGATTTAACCCGCCATAAATCATCTGAACAGGAGCTCGTACTGATTTTACACCTGGTTTCATGTGTCGAGCGGAACTAACAAATAAATATCCTCCAAACACATGTCAACACATGTCATATACCCCGTTTCCATTTTTAAATGTGTATTTATTGCTCCCATTGCCCTTTAACCCTTCTCCCAATAAAAACTGTTTCTACAGCCAGTGTAGCCAACTCATAACTTGTTTCTCCACTCACTCTGTCTCCCAACGGCTCACAACTACTGGGACGTGGGTTCGCGACCACGGATCCCCAGCTGAGTCCATCATTGCTTCCACTTACTTGTGCCGGACTCTTCTCTCTCCTCTGTCGGGCCCCTTTGATCAACTCTTGTTCTCTTCCGACCCCAACGGTGTTTGGGAATTCAATGTTTAGGGTGTATTTCATCTTCCAGCCTTAATTGGCCCTTTTCGCATCTTTCTTGATACCCTCATTCCTCGAGAAAGGAAGCCTGTAGGTTTACGTGACCGTTTATCTCGTGATCATGAGCCACGGGACCTCCATTTTACGTGGAATCCAAACCACAGGACGTGATTCTTCAAGGGATCAATACTCGCCTTTTCTCATCATGGTACTTCCTGCCTTCTGCACAAGGCCCTCAAGGAGGCAGGATGAAGTCTAGCCCTATCATACATGGTGCACCCTGGATAGTACGTCTCTGTATAAGGGCGATGGTGTTAGTGCAGTATACTGAGGTTATCGGCTGCAATAAGCGTTGGTGCTTTCCGATCCTTATCCTTGAGCGCTCCAGTTCTGTAGTAGTATTCATTATCATCCATAAAACAAATAAATCCACCGGACGAAGCCGGGCACTATTGCTAGTAAGTAGTACTTGTCTACGGACACTGTGTTAAAATGATGTTGGCACCCTTTGTTATTTACAGCATACTGTACTATAATAGCCCAAACAAATGTATGTTTTCAAATACTGTATAACAGAGTAGCCTATGTCTCGGCAAGATGTACTATACGGTATTGTTATAGCAGTTTATTGTGGAGTAACAAACCGTAAGTTACTGTGAGCATGAATATTTATTAGAATCTCACCTACAAACAAGATACAAATCTCAGTGAAGTGTCTATCACTGCTCAGATACAAAGCGGACTGCTGAGAGGAATACGGATGTGATTGCGACACTCTTTCTGAGGCTTTATAAAAGAACACACACCCTTTGTTGCGCCTCTAGTACCAAACAAAAAGCAGGGATGTACTGTACGTATCGTATTACATTGTTTTAATTTATATCAGGGGCGTATATACAATTTTTTTCGGGGGTGGCTGACTATCCTGGAAAATTGTGAGTATTCTCAGGGCATTGTCACCGCAAAAATTCCCAGAAATATCAACCAATATCTTAGAGCATATAACTTCGTGTAATTATTTTAGATAAGAGTCAATTTTAAAATTCTAAGTTTATATAGCCTACAATTAGTGGCAATACAAAAAGAATGTAAAATAAAACACAACACACAAATCAAATTTTATACTTAATGAATTTTCTATTATGGCCTATGGAGTATGAATGGCAAATATTCAAATATTCGTCAATTTATTAAGCAGAGAGGTAAACAGGTTATTTTTTCAAAATTAAAATTTCTTGTCAGAGCCGGGAATCGAATTTGGACCTCCGGTGCGGCAGCCAAAAATGCTAGCCGCTACACTACGAGGTAGTCTAATTTCAATCTTAATATTGTTTATAACTGAGCCAATAAGTTAAGATTAGGGTACAACCAAATTTACAATTATTTTGTGCTTTTACCAAAGCAACACTTTCTTAATTTTTATTGGCTCTTTTCGAAGGGGGGGGGGGAAGGGGGGTTGGAGCCCCCATAGCTCCTCCCTTATATTTGCCCCTGATTTATATCCCTTCTCGTAGTACAGATTGTCATAGACGAAGAATAGCATTAACAAACAATGTGTCCAAGGAAACTATCTACGGTACTGTATAAGGCGTGATCAAAATATTTTCGTTTGACGGCCGTACAGTCCAGAATCGGTATGTCAATCAGGCAAAACCGCCGTGAGCATTGAGGCACTCAACCCATCGACGCCCCAGGTTCAAGATCCGCGTATGGTAAACACTGGGTCCTGCTGCGTGAAGAAGTCCGTAACCGCCTCCTGCACATCCTCGTCCGACAGGAACGATCGACCCTTTTTGATATGTAACACCTTTCCGCTCGGTTGCTGGATATTTTTAATGTGTAACATTATCCCACTCGGTTGCTGTATAATTTTTGTGGGGGTGATTTTGTAAAAAGGGACGGAAATGCAACGCAAACAATGAGCGCGCGCGGTGTCGGAAATTGGCACAACGACATACTGTCGGCCGTGTGGCTATGTGGAATGTAAATCGCATACGGTTTACTTCAAGGTTTGGAGGCCCCATTACAGATATTCCTACAATAAATTATCTTCAGACTGTAGTTCTTTGGTGTGAAAATATTCATCAAATCATATTTTGCTGAAAACAATTATGATTTATTAAATCTTACTACTTTTGCTGTGTTCTTATTTAATGTAAGCACTCGAGGTACTGTCGGTCAAAATACAGCACTATGTGTAATGTACGGTATATAGCATACGGTTTAATTCATGGTTTGGAGGCCCCATTAAAGAAATTCCTACAATAAATCATCTTCAAGTTGTCTTTCTTTGGTGTGAAAATATTCATTATATCATATTTGCTGAAAGTATTTGTCACTGGAGTTTTACAAGTAGTTATTGCAGAAATAATAGTAATGAGAACTTACCGATGGTAATAACACGAAGGAATCCTTCATGTTTGCTTGCACAAGGTAGCACTATGAGTTCATTCTTTAAAAAATACCAGTAAGTAATATGGAATTAATCGAATAACATGCCAGATGTTACACATCATATGCGACTACTGTAAGGCTCATAATTTTTTTAAGCGACCGAAGGCATGATAGTCGCATGGGTGAGAGATCAGGGTATAGGGCGAACGCTACAGTGTCTCGCACTTGAGATGACGTACCTTCTGCGTAACGGACTTTGCGGTATGGGGACGGGCGTTATCATGAAACAGCAGCACCCCTTGTCGCAATTTTCCCGGACGTTTCCCTTTAATTGCGCGCCGTAATTTCTACAGTGTTGCGCAGTACCGTTCCCCAGTGATGGTGACACCAGGTTCCTTGAAATCGATAAGCAATTGGCTCCGGTAATCACAGAACAGGGTGAGCATCACCTTTCCAGCGGATGGTTGACTCTTGAACTTCTTAGGACAAGGGGACGATAGATGGCACCACTGCATCGTTGACGCTTTCCGTTCCCAGTGGTGGCTCCAGCTTTCGCCCTCAAAGGGAAACTTTTTGATCACGCCTTATGGTAAAAATATAATAGGCCTAATGTCATTGGTTTTAAGTCCCTTTTAACTACTGCGGCTTTTAGAGACGTCGGGGTGCCGAAAGTGTGTCCCGAAGGGGATTTTTAACTTTAACAGCCCCCTCACATTGCGCACCCTCAAATGTCAATTGGCTGCACCAGGATTCGATCCTGCAATCTTGGTCACAGCAGGCGAGAACGTTACCGCTGAGACACGCAGCCAGCCCAAGGGAGATAGAAACTGAAGTACCTTTGGATAAACAATATTCTTTGTTTTTCTGTCTGGTGTCCCGGTCCTTATGAATTATGCTGTGCTGAGACATCCATACCTGGACATGTCACCTCGCGATGAATCAGCAAGCCTTTCTCACACCTTGCATTGCGGTGTCAAGGCCTACAGACTGTGCAATTGGGTTACTGTGGGCT
This sequence comes from Meconema thalassinum, assembly GCA_946902985.2. NCBI lineage: Eukaryota > Metazoa > Arthropoda > Insecta > Orthoptera > Tettigoniidae > Meconema > Meconema thalassinum. The sequence goes on along the minus strand of OX336390.1, from coordinate 137,529,400 downwards.
TCCTGTAAAGTCCCTCACTCTTTTGTGTTACATAAATAATTTGTAGCCAGAAACCTTCCCTGGAGTGCACACAACAACTCGCCCAAATTTCATCGCAATCGGATAAATGGTATATGAACACATAGGGGCTCTGTGAACTTGCGGGATGAGGGGAAGGGAAGGGTCAGGCGAGAAGAGAAGGGCCTGTCAACAGCCCGCCGTGTTGCCTGGTATTTCTGTCTATCCCAATACTGCTAACACAGGGCCGTTGCTCAAACCACAGTGGTGTTGCGAATGAGTACACCATTGTGTATGATGAATTTGCCTAATAACCTGCGTCTGTGTGTTGACTGTAAGTGTGTGTAACTGTAATTATCAGAGTCTAGGATTACAGTAGATGATCCGGGTCTTAAAATTAGATACCACCCCGTCATTTACGTTAAAGGATTGTGGGGAACCCATCTCCGGATGGCTGATGTGAGCGCTTGGATATGAACCTTCGATATTTGGACCTCCAGGTACCCCTTGCAGTCGTAGTGAGCGATTTAACAACCATTGCTACATTGTGGGATAAAAATCGATCGTATGCAAGCAACAGTACATTGAAGGTAAATTAGCACTGTATTGTCATCCACTGATATGGATCACTTCGTGGTAGAATGGCTGCTTTGTTGGCTGTCCCTCTGAGGTCCGGGTTCGATTATCACCTCTGTCAAGAAATTTAATTCAAATCTAAGGGCTGGAACGGGTTTCATTTAGTCTATTGCTGCAGAATTTAGAATAAGTCAACCTAGAAGTGGATATCCGTGGTTTCAACAATTTTACTCCAAGCACATGCTAGGATGGTTCCTAACTTAATGCCACGGTTGCCTCCTTCCCAATCCTTATCTCAATTACAGGCGGCTTCGGTGTAGTTGGTAGCATGCTGAACTGCTGTGCCCAATATCGCGGGTCCAACCCCGACCGAAGTCGCCGGATTTTTTAAGAGCGTTAAAATACCTCAGAATGCCTTCCTTCGGAGGGGAAGTAAAGTCAGCGGTCCCATGTCATAGATGTATGGCACGTAAAAGATCCTTCCACTAACTAAACTTGTGTGAAGCTAAATTTCTAGGTTATATTTCGTTGAAACGCTCTATAAAAGTTCCAACGTTCACCACTAGGTGTCAGTGACATCTGGTAACGAAAGTTGGAACCACTTGAAATTGAACGGAACTTGTAGCTCACCCCATGGGTGTCCGCTTGAAGCAGCTACAGCCTCTGGCGAGCCGAAAATGTCCTTGGACACTCCCGGAACTAAAAGCTAAATAATAATAATCTCAATTACAAATAAATTACTAGAGAAACCACAACCATACAGATTATCCGACAAATCCTACACACAACCATGTACACGGGGCTAAATGACTACCGTACGATGTCGCAAGCTACTAAAAGTAATCAACAACCACTGATAAGAAGTAGTTAAAGAGAGAATTGTAATTCAAGTTCACTCCTGTTGACAATTTCTGTTCAGTTTCTGATCTCTCTGGTAATTTGCTATTACTGCGCTGAAGAATAGGGCCAGTTTGCAATGATACAGTGATACAGACAGTTTTCTACATAATTAATAGGAGCTCATAAATGTTTCGTTATCACTTCACACTTGAGTGACAGCGCGACGATACAGCAATAACCGACTCTTTCTTCCTATGAGTTTATGCAGGTAATAGAGCGGGAAGAGATTGGCCAGCCGCCATGGCGGTGCTGCCAAAAATGATTTCTGCGCTCACCAAGGCGTATCCACAATGAGTTATGATATCTCTGACCCGAACAATGTCACCATTTCAAATATTCTTTTGTGAGATTGCAAGATTATTATGTTAGCGATCCCCACAGACAAACTACTACCGGTACCTCATTTATCTCTTATAAGGGGACTAGCAGAAGTAAGTTACCCGTCTTCAAACTGCTTATTTTGAACTTTGTTGTTTGAGTCTTCAGTCTTTTGACTGGTTCGATGCAGATCTCCATGCCTCCCTGTTCTGAGCTAATCGTTTCATCTCTACATAGCTACCACACCCTACATCCGAGGCAATCTGTTTAACATATTCTAACCTTGGTCTACCCCTACAGTTCTTGTCCTCGACCCTTCCTTCCATAACAAAGCTTGCTATTCCTGGGTGTCTTAGTATGTGTCCTACTAACCTATCTCTTCTCTTCATTAGCAGTCGCCAGAAACATCTCTCCTCTCCCACTCGCCTTAATACCTCTTCGTTTGTAACCCTATCTACCCATCTGATCTTCATCATTCTCCTGTAACACCACATTTCAAATGCTTCAATTCTCCTCTTTTCTGCTGCACCAATAGTCCAAGTTTCACTTTCATAGAGTGCCACGCTCCAGACAAAGGCTTTCAAAAATGACTTCCTAATACCTAAATCTATATTCGATGTCAACAGATTCCTTTTTTGTAGAAATGCTTTTCTTGCCTGAGCCAACCTACTTTTTATATCCTCTTTGCTTCGTCCATCACTGGTTATTCTGCTTCCTAAGTAACAGAAGTCTCCTACTTCCTTCAGCTTTTCACCTGCCAATTTGATCTCCATAGAGGTTTCTGATTTATTTCGGCTGCATTCCAGTATTTTTGTTTTACATTTATTAATTTTCATCATGAATTCTTTCCGTAAGACGGAGTCCATACCATTCAAAAACTCATTCAAATCCTCAGGCTTGTCGGCCAAGATGACGATGTCATCAGCAAATCTCAGAGTTGAAATTATTTCTCCTTGAATCTTCATATCTTTTGAACTTATCGGAAAAAAACCTCTCACATAATCACGTATTCTTAATGAAAGTAAATTGTTATCTGCTTATCAATTGCAATCAACCTTCTCTCGTTCAGTCTCCCATAGCTGGGATGCCAGTGATACAAATATCTCGTAAACGGTTGATTCTAGGGCCTTAAAACATGGTGTGCAGGGTCCCAAGGGACCATATGAGTTTTGTTTCTCACATCATGGGGCTCAAAATGAACTGTCTCCTCTTTCTGCGGCAACTTTGATATTTCGCCCATTTTAACACGTAGTCTACAAAGGGGGTTTCCCCCATTTATGAGAGGTATAAAAGTCATATGTGAGCCTCCGTGGCTTAGGCAGCAGCACGCCGCTGGGTCCGTGGTTCAAATCCCGGACACTCCATGGGAGATTTTTCCTGGACAAAGCGGAGGCAGACAGGTTTTTCTCCGTTTTCCCTGTCACAAATTTCATTCCAGCAACACTCTCCACTGTCATTTCATTTCATCTGTCATTCACTTAATCATTGCCCCAGGGGAATGCGACCTGCGACAGGCTTCGTCAGTCGGCACAGTTCAAATCCTCGCCGCTAGATGGAGGCTTCATTCATTCCATTCCCTGACCCGGTTGGTCGACTGGAAGCTGGCTGTGGATTTTTAGCCTATTTTCAATTTTGAAAAAATAGGCTTATGAGATCACCTTTTGTCCGTGTGTGTGTGCGTGTGTGTGTGTGTGTGTGTGATTCGTGTGTGTGTCCCCCCCTAATAAAATCTAAACGGCTGGAGCGATTTCAATGAAACTCGGTATGTTCATAGCACTATTCCCAGCGACCTCGACCGTGCCCTTCAAATTTTGTTACGTCTCACCAATGCAAAATGGCGGCTGTGCGAAATATTTCACTAGCATTCAATATCTCCGAAACTATTACCGATATCGCCCTGAAATTGTGTACGGTCATAAAGGGTGCTACTAGAATTTCACCTATGAGACTTTCAAAATCCTGGTGACTACAAAACCAACATGGCGGTCAAGCGAAGTTGAGACATTTAAATAGACTTTTCTCGCGATTTAACTATCCACACGTAATGAAACTTGGTACAGCAAATGTTTATACACATTGTAATGCGCTGGTGTCTAATTTAGTTCAATTGTTTGCATAACTTCAAAATGGCGGCTGTGCGAAATATTTCACTGACATTCTATATCTCCGAAACTATTACAGATATCACCCTGCAATTTAGTACGGTGATAAAGGGTACTGATACAAGTTTACCTATGTATATTTCATAAACTTGTAAAGTAGAAAACGAACATGGCGACCAAGCGAATTTGAAATATTTTAATAGTCTTTTCTCGTGATTTAACTCTCTGAGCGCAGTGAAATGTGGTACAGTAAATGATTTTGCAGATTGTAATGCACTACCATCTAATTTAAATCAATTGTTTACATAACCTCAATATGGCGGCTGTGCGAAATTTTTAAATTAAGTTTTTATTTCTTGTGTCGTAATCATGCGATCGAAGTGAAAGTTTGAATAATGAACCTAGGTAATAATTATCCTTGAATGGTACATAATTCTATGGCCTATACATATATGATGATGATAATTGTTGTTTTAAGGGGCCTAACAACCTATACATATATTTAGACGGTTCTCAATATCTATGAATCCTTTACAGCAACCAAACTGATTTTTTTTATGTTCATAGAGACTATGAACATATGTTCACCTATAGGACATTCATTAACCTGGTGAGCACAAATCCAACATGGCGGCGACGCGAATTATAAATATTTAAATGGACGATTCTCGCGAATTAACTATCCGAGTGCTGTGAAACGTTGCACGTTAAATGCTTATACAAATGTTGATCCACTGGCATCTAATTTATTTCAATTGTTTGCATAATCACAAGATGGCTGCTGTGCGTAATTTTAAAATCTCGTTTTTACTTCTTGTGTTCTAATCATGCGATTGAAATTTGAATACCACACGTACACTATAATCTTAATGTAATAGTACAAAAATAAAAATCCAACCTGGCGACAATCTGAAATATTTAGACGGTTCTCAATATCTACGAATCTGTTACAGCAATTAAACTGAAAATTTGTATGTTGTTAGAAGAAATTAACATGAGCAGGATATATGAAAATAGGCTGTATAGTTCTTCACGGAACTACTTGTTATAAATGTTATAGCCTATAAATTATTATTGGTGCCTTGTCTGTGATGGATAGGCCTACCCCAAAAAAAAATCACGTTATCCACCCAGCCGTTCTTAAGTCATAAGCGTCCACTTCCTGGTGTAGCGGCTAGCATTCTTGGCTGTCGCCACGGAGGTCCGAGTTCGATTCCCTTATCTGCCAAGAAAATTAATTCTGGAAAGAAAATACATGGCCATTGGTTGCATAAATAAAATTATTAAACAGGCCTTTACTGTAGTTTAGACCCAATCCTAACTAAGCTTTACACTATGACCTCCTCGTGTTCCAGTGGATAGTATGGTTGGATGTCACCTCTGAGGTTAGATTCCCGGCTCTACCAAGAAGTGTTTATATGGTCCTCCAACCTCGCGAAGCCAAAGGAACATAGCCTAACTGATGGGGGAGAATCAGACAAGAACAGATCACCCTACGGAACACAAACTCTGGCTCAGGATGTCTGTCAAGTCATCTCTTGCTCCATTCCGTGTCCTGCGTCCCTAACGGATATAGCCGTCAGATTAATAAGCTTGAACTGCATGTTCTACTGAAATTAATCATGCTATAGCCTATAGTATTCAATTTTGGATGCAGTTGTAACCAGGCGCGGATTCAAGGGGGGGGGGGGGTCACGGGGGTCATGACCCCTCCCCCCAAACGGAGACCAAATTTTTTTGCAAACTCAAAAAACGAAAACACAATTACCAGACAAATAAAACTTAACGAATTTTTTACTGAAAAACAGGTTTTTTTTCATTTTATTCAATACTGAATTATCTTTATTGGAATTATTATGTTCTGTTACAACTGTACATATTTATAACTTCAAACCTCTTGTATACAAACTACTAGTTATACAACAAAATCAACTCGTCTATTTTGTTTAGCAAACCTTGTGATTACCGAATCGATGTTTAAAGTGATGTCACGATGAATGTGCAGCAATGCACGGATAGGAAACTGGGTTTTTTTTCGCACCAAAAATTTTTGCCGACGTCCAAACTGCAAGCTTGGTTGGCTATTTAAGCTGTGACTTTCTCCCTTTGTCGGTATCAACTCGACTTGCCGAAACTGTAACGTACCTTGATCCTTTTCTCGAAGCTCGATGTAGGAGTCGCAAAACACGCCGTTGCAATTTGTACGAATATTTTTGGAGCGCTAAACGCATCAAAATCTATCCATGAAGCTAGCAAAAAAATTGGTCTGGTTTTGTTCGTTTGGTTATTTTGTGATTGCGTTTTTAGTGATACCATTTTTCTTAACAATTTGGATTCTATGACCCCCCCCCCCCCCCCCCAAAGCCAAACTCTAGATCGAATCTCTGACCCCCCCCCCCCCCCAAAACCAAACTCTAGATCCGCGCCTGGTTGTAACCGAAACATCCGAAAAAGGCAGTGTGTCTACTCTAATATAAGATGAAGCCCAGAGAAAAAGGTTGTTGTTAATTCATTTAGAGGCTGTGTGACATCATGATCATTTAACCTCGTGTACTCGGATATGTGTAGATTTGTCTAATAGTGTTATTGTGGTGTCTGTTTTAATGTATTTGTAACTGAGGCTATGATTGGGACAGAAGCGGCCGAGGAACCATCCCAGCATTTTCCTGGAGTAGAAACCAAGAAAAACCACTTCCAGGATGGCCGATGTGGGAATCGAGCCAACCTCTTCTCAGTTTTGCCTCACGAAGCTGAGTGTATCCCGTTCTAGTCCTCAAATTAGTTTTTTTTTTTTTTTTTTTTTAGCAGAGCAGGAAATCGAACCCGGAGAAAAGACGTCACGATGTGTGATGTACCGTAAGTATGTTTCTGGGTCAATTTTTCCCATGTTCTTTACCTTTACCTTTCCGTTATACAATATAGATATCAATGACAAGTCATTATTATAATTAGATTTGCATCAATGCTAACGACAAATACTAGTCATATTATTCTGGCTCACGCACGGGTCCTTAAGTTAAATTAAATGTAAATGAAAAAAGAAGAGTTAACATAATGAGGATAGCCTAAATCGCTGTCACTGGAAATGAGTTGTTTCGTGATCATCAATTCTCAGATTCAAGAATAGAATACGATGATTATCGTTACGTTTTTCATTAACTACACCATTAAGAGTTCTCACGCACATAATAAATAGGCCTATTGGCTACTCACCAGTTGATTTGATGTGGGCTAGCTGATTACATTTCACTATAACTTAAAAAGAAAAAAAACTCACACTTGAAATACCATTAACGTTTGTTGATTGATTTTAGGGGCTTGGTAAGCCTTGTATACTTGGGTGGATGTGCTCAATTTGTCTGATAAACTGTGTTTCTGTTGAGACTGTAGTAATGTGTGCAACTGTAATTGTTAGCATTGGGAATGGGGTAGGTGCCCTGCGACTTGAAATAAGGTACTATTCTGGCATTAGCTTGGAGGGGATGTGGAAAAAATTCCGGGGGGATTTCATCATAAGAAATATGCAATCACGAGATCATGTTTTGTCCGTGTTTGTAGCCCCCTAATAAAATCTTTGGTTGGTTGGTTGGTTCCTCAGTTTAGAGGCTGCGATAACGCGGTTATGTAGTCCCATGTACAGTACTTTGGGTGTGTGTAGAATCTGTCTGATAACCGGTGTTAATTGTGATGGCTGTATTAGTGTGTGCTATCTGTAATTCAGGTAAGGACTGCAGACGATCAATTTCAAGTAGTTCCTACTTTTGCTAGCGTTAATGACACCTAGCTGTGAACTTGGCTACTAGATACCACCTCAACCAGCACCTTGCGGCAAACGATGGAGCTAATAGAGCGTTAATCAAATCTGACCTACACATTTTGCTTAACACAATTCGGTGATTTCAAAAACATCCCAAGTCTAGAGAGCAAAAGTTTCCAGGAGAGCCAAAAAAACGTATGCTGTTAAATATAGTTCTTGAAGCCAAAATGTTGTAACACCATTCATTAGTTGTCCATTCGATCTGTATTCCTTGAAAAGGATAATTTTGCAAGTCTTCACAATTACCGTCAATGGCTGTACAAAGCAAGTGGACTTGGGATGTTATTGAAATCATTAGTCATTATATTGAAGTAACATATGATTTACTCTGGTTGAATAATTTTTATTGCAGGATTATGCGTTATTATGCCATACAAAATTAAAATTAAATACTTTTGCAGCTAATTTGATAAAATATCACCAAATAATTCCAAATATACCCACTGCACACTTCATAAAGCATTCATTAAAATTCACGAATTTTCTACATCATCACCATAATCTCCGACCTCATTACTTGGATCATCAGATCCAACAAGTGACTCGATGAACTGCACAGTCTGTGGTTGCAAATACTTCATCAAAGATTTAACGTCATCAAGTTTCTTTTGCTGAACTCTGATAGGTTGCAAGTAAGCCTTACATTCAGGCATTGTCGGCTTCATATTAGGTTTCAAGATGCGGAAGTACTCTGGCGTCATCCTACTCATTGTTTTGTCTACGCAAACTTCATTCACATGGTTATTATCAAACTTGAAGAGTTTATACTTTGTAACGCCAAATCGCTCTTTTTCTTTTGTTATGGTGGATTTGAAGTATGTCTTGAAATCTGCTTGTAAATTAATGACTTCTTCTGTTTCCAAGCAATACACAGCAAATTTTTTCTTTGTTACTTCTACCCAACCTTCGTACATCTCCATTGTCTCCACGCGTCTCTTCATCTTTTCAATAACAGCAAAGTGTTGGTGGCAGGGCAAGAATGAATGTCCTCTGACAGGAAACATCTGAGTTACCTTCTCAAATCTGTGCTCATACACCTGAGTGAAGAAATACTGCATCATAGTTATATTGTGGTTCTGACCAATGCAACCATCTGAAAATAAAAACAGCTCTTTACAACCTTCACGAAGGTAGTTCTTAATGTAGATATGAAGACAAGAAAGAACTTCATTGACTCCCTTTTTCGCTTTAGTTTCTGGCCATGTAAACATTACACTTTTACCGGTTCTCAAATTTGTAACTGCAAAATTGTGGAGCCACAGCTGTCTTTTGTAGACAATTTCACAAACTGGAAGATGAGGGAATGGGATATTCTGTTGAAAATCAAAGCATATCGCTTCTGCATTTTCATGATTCTCAAGATATTCAGTTGTATCTTTCATTGATGTGTGAAACTTCTTGGCTTTTGTTTTGTGAAGTTTCAGAGCATCTTGTAAACATTTCCTGACCACCCTATTTGTTTCAGTGCCTATTTTTACCCGATATTCTTCACAGAAACCACATACATAGGTCCTTGGTCTACCAAATGGATAGTTGAAATGTTCCTGATAATAACGCAGATAATATTCATACTTTACTGGACAGTTTACATGCTTGGGATCAGCTCCACCTTTTATTTACAAGTATGTTTCTGGATAATGCATTTCAAGAAATAATGTTTAAATTTGCATTACATCTAAATCAGAACGTAAATACCTCTGTTTTGCTCGTTAACCATAATGTTGCACGGAGTACGGAAAGGAGCGAATGTGACTGTCAATTTGCTCTTTTAGTTCCTCAGTTTTAGCCCTTGGTCTATTGTTATGGCGTCCTCTGTTGTCTTTCGGAGACGGACCGATACTATGAAGGTTTGTTAAGCGACTTACTCTTCCAACGCCTATTCCAAACAAGCTGGCAAACCCGTCACGGCATACAACAGATTCTTGTTCTCCAAGTACAACCTACAAAAATAAAATAAAATAAAATATATCAGGCTTGATATGAATGGTACAGTCTACTATTTCTGTGAATAAGTGCAATATTCGACATGGTGCTTCATCATACTTACTGTGTATGAATAATGCCCTTCACGCTGTATGGAATCATCTCCTTTCCTTGGACGTCTTCTTGTAATTATACGTGCACGTATCATTCCACACAAATACGCATCTTGGGCATCCTTGGAGGTTAGTGCATTCATATTAGTTAATAGTACCTCTTTTGCTTCATCCGAAAACTTACCCAGACATCCTCTCTTACACCTTAAATAAAACGAAATATACATTTTTAAAACTACAGTAGTAGTAGTAGCGAAACAAAAGTGAGGTTACACCAGCTTACGCAGTGCTAGTTTAAAATTAAATTGGCTAAACATCAGCTACAGACAAATTGACCTTTACATGGTAGGCATACGTAAGTTTAAAATATGTGTTCAAAATAAACTCTTAGAGAACAACATACTTGGGTTCTGTGAAATATTAAACATACTGGCACTGCATTGAATGTTTAGGCTTACATACCTGCAAGAACTGCCTGTTTTACGGGCCTCAATCTTCTTACCACTTGTGCTTGTGTACTCTTTACCTTCTCTTCGTAACTGTTTTATTTTATTTCTCTTCCACTCACTCTCATTTCGTTTCCATTTACCTCTAAATACACTACAATCGTCAACTGCATCCGCCATTGCAGCGCATTGCCAGCTGTTGGGGATACCAGCGCTGCGTGAGATGGACGGTGAGCTCAAAAACCTCCCTAAGTTGGGTAGTTTATCTCGTCACTGGACGCAGTCCACTTCATACAACAACATGCCGCAAAAAAGCCAATTTGGTAAAAACATGGACTTGGGACGTTTTTGAAATCACCGTTTCAATTGTAGTTAGTGGAAGGTTCTTTACATGCCATATATCTATGGCATGGGCTTTACTTCCCCTCCGAAGGAAGGCATACTGAGGGATTTTTAATGCTTTAAAAAAATCTGACGACTACGACCGGGTTTGAACCCGCGATCTTGGGCGATCAGCGTTTTACCAACTACGCCACCGAAGCCGCTAGTAAAATCTTAATTTTGTAGGTTGATAAAGGCCATTTAAGTAAGTTGATCTATGTGGCATTCAATAACCTGACCAGCACAAAACCAACATGGCGGTCACGCAAACATTTAAATAGGCTTTCCTCATTATACTGGCGTATAATTTTATTCAATTTTATGAGAAATCAAAATGACGGATGTGCAAAATATATTAGAATTGCCACAATTAATTGATATCTGACTCCAGGCAATAGGTTTGAGGAAATCTTTTGCTTTCCGCATTATCTTATTAAAACCACCTAGTCTTAACACTAAAGAAACGTTTAATTATATTATTAATCATACATGTTTCGGTATTTCATTGATACCTTCCTCAGCGTGATTGATATTAAATCTTAAAAGTAGTTAACAAAGCCAAAAAGAAATGGATATCCTTACAAAAATTGTTTGAAATCAAAAAAGGAAAAGCTTGCAAATAATTAAATGGGGTATTAAAAAATGATAGTAAAATGATGCTATTAAAATAAGAGATCTACCTTATAAACTGCCTACGCCAATACTCCAATAATTTTGATCGAAAACTGCAGTGACAGAAGATGTCGCTGTCAGAAGAATGAAGAAGCGCAAAGGATGCAAGTCAAATTGTCGCCTCAAACGGAACTAAAATTTTGTAATACAGTCCTCCAACTTAAAACTACAGTCGATTCCCAACTTAATGGCCCACTCTGTTGTTTTAGTTGCTTAATGGGTAAAGCAATGTGCAGGCTATTTACCAAACACAGCAAACAAGCATATTAGTGTGTCGTCTTCAGGTGGAATACTGTTACGAGGAACGTAATAGTTTACGGTATTGCCTTCTCCTAAACTTCGATGACTCAGTTGGTTCTTATTTGTTGGCAGAGAGCCAACAGTATTCCATCTGAAGACGACACTGTGTAATATGCTTGATTGCTGTGTTTGGTAAATAGCCTGCACATTGCGTTACCCATTAAGCAACTAAAACAACAGAGTAGGCCATTCATTTGGGAATCGACTGAAGTTTTAGGTTGGAGGACTGTATTACAAAATTTTTGTTCCGTTTGAGCGACAATTTGACCTACATCCTTTGCGCTTCTTCTTCTGACAGCGACATCTTCTGTCACTACAGTTTTCGATCAAAATTATTGGAGTATTGACGTAGGCAGTTTGATGACCTCTTATTTTAATAGCATCATTTTACTATCATTTTTTAAAACCCCATTTAATTATTTGCAAGCTTTTCCTTTTTTGATTTCAAACAATTTTTGTAAGGATATCCATTTCTTTTTGGCTTTGTTAACTAGTTTTAAGATTTAATATCAATCACGCTGAGGAAGGTATCAATGAAATACCGTAACATGTACGATTAATAATATAGTTAAACTTTTCTTTAGTGTTTGACTAGGCAGTTTTAATAAGATAACGTTAATCTATGTCACCAATTTTCTAAATATCTGGGCATATCTTTAGATAATCCCAAATTCCTAAGTTAAATTAACCTGTGGAATTATCCCTACATCTGAACGTACCTAATAATTCAAATAGCACCGTTTCCAAATACCGTATCTAGTTTGTACTGGCCATTACAGCAGATCCATCAAGTAACTTTATCAGGAATACTTCGCATTGCTCTTTTTAGAATAATGAAGCATGTACGAAGTGATAAATTAGTATTGTACGTTACTCATACCGTACTTGTGACGCCACTGTTTTAGCAAATTTTCCATTTAGAAAGAAAATATTTTGTGTGATTATTACTGACTGCTAAGTAAAATAGATAAAACTATCTTACTATCTTAGTCGCTTTGATGACATAAACATCGCAGGATAATTTATCTATTATAAAATTCACACAGTACTAAAGGCTGTCACATATTCAGGGCTCCCAGCGATCCGTACTGACAAAAATATGTGAATTATGGACCTGGGACTTCAAAAATATGGACCATTTATGGACTACTAAGGGCATGAATTATGAGACCGATAGATAGTTATATTATGGGTTAGGCCAGTATTTAAGGGTTCTTTGGTACGGAAATTTAATTTTAGCTCCAGAAGAAGTGATTTTAGAATCCAGCAATTTATTTTTATCTTTAGACTTATAAGATGTAGGATCAAGTAACTCGACTTTTATAATTCAGAAAAAGAATGTGAGATTTATGATACAAAATTTTCATGTAAATTAATTTTTACACTAAAAATTAAATACTGGAGAAAAGGCAGAAGAAAAAAAATATTTTTAACAAACGCGTGTCAGAGAAAAATGAACAATTTATTTGTAAAATATGAAACACTCTTGAATAAATATTTAAACATCTCACATAGGTTAGAGTCAAGTTACTCTGTGATATCTTAGTAACGCCGTGATATAGCATATTTCCTCTATCACGATGAAGGTTCAATTCCGAAAGTTCTAATTTTTTACCAACAGATGGCAGTAGAAACTAGGAATCCAGGAAGAACTTGCGCTCTATCTTAGGCCCACTCAAAGAAGTTTAAAAAAATATTAACAGAGAGTTGACATTTGAACAAGTGATGCGCATCCAGTGAAATCTGTGGTGAGGATTTTAATTTCTTATAAACTGATGTTTCATTGTAAAAGTTTCATTTTAACACCAGTCAGAGGTAAGATACAGACCATTCGCATAAGAAACTTACATGCATGTAGTGTTACGCATGCAAGGTGTGTGATCTTAGCAATGGGTTCGTTTTTCTTAGGTTGGACGCTGAAATGGCGCCAAAACAAAATAAAGAGACTCGCTCCTACACACCTGAAACACTTAAAGAAGCATTGAGGTTGGTGAAGGAAGAAGGATGGACTTCATACAAGGCCAGTAGACATTTTAGTAACCCGTGGAGTACACTAAAGGATTATTGCACAACATATTTAGCCAATCCAAGGAGTGCAACCCTTCCAAAAATTGGAAAGCCATTCATTATGTCACCTGAATTTGAAGTGAAGACAGTGTGTCAAGACAGACACAATAGATCGGTCTAGGCCTAATTCCAGACCCCAGGACAATGACGATGGTTGTGGTAAGTGCGGTGGCTCCCCTTGCGGATTGCGCCATGTGGAAGAATTGAGCCGAATGGATTGAGTGCCAGTTTTGTGATGTGTGGAACCTACAATGTCTACCTTATGTGTGATAGGTGCGAGGGATCAGATAGCGACTAAGGAGAACCCAGTAGACTTAAAATATTTTTAATGGAATATTTTTTTCTATTTTTTTAAATATTTTGTGTAGTGAAATGTTTCAATATGGGAAATATGGGATAAAAGGAACTTATACATGTGATTTGAATACTTTCATTACATTAAACATTAGCTTACATGCATAAAATGTACACTGAATGGTGAACACATTGCTATCACGGAGTAACTAGAACACTATCACGGCGTTACCTACTTCTACTACCGAAATTTGTTAGTTAATACCTTGAAATAACTTATGGATATTTGTAAGATACTCTATATGCTAGAAATAATCTGTAGGGTATCCCTCTTAAACATGAAACCAATCGAAAAGACTGAAATCTAAAATTTCTGAAGCAGTAACAGGAAAAGCTTAGTATCACGGAGTTACTTAACTTTACCCTACATAAATCTTGGTTACAAGTTATGACTAGCTTGTAAGTCTTGTATACAGTAGTACTTAATTTTAAGAAAAGTCAATTACATTTAATTACACTTTGGATATACTCTTGAAAAAATATTTGAACATTTCACATACAACAAGTTTTGACTAGCTTGTAAGTCTAGTTACTTAATTTTAAGATTTTACTTAATTTACATTCAATAGCATTATTCCAAGTAGAAAATTCACTTTTGTTAACATGATTTTAACAAAATTATTTGGCCTGGTTGGGTTTCAATTCCGCACTCATATTATCGATCAATTTGGATTTACTGTTATCGATAGATTTCTGCATTTTGTCGCACTCAACTCTTTTCCGATCCCCTTCTTTACGGAACGTATCAGAGCCCATCGGCATCCCATGGGCCAGCTGTATTACGTCCATGTCCTTCGCGTCTGTTGCTTTTCTCAGCCTTTCTTGAGCTTCTGAAACCATTTTTCTACTATCTTTCTCTTGCTCCACTCTTCTGCCTTCAGTTTTGTAAGCAAATCTTCCTCCTCATCAAGTTTTCTTTTTTCTGGCGTTCTTTCTTCGCTTTTCCGCTCTCTTTCTTTCCTCTCAAGCTCTTCTTCTGCCTTCTTCTTTGCAGCAGCTTCTATGGCCATTCTTTCTTCCTGTAAATGATTCGCGTAACTTCTGTACGCAACATGCGCCATCGAAATAAGCTATCGGGTGATTGGGACTTTCGAGACGTCTGATTGGTACAGTTTCAACCCCGCTGAGACAGTCATGAGAGCGTTGAGTGTCCGCACCTTCATCGACGCTCGACTTTCTGCCAAGACATTGGCGGACTTGGAAAAGCCCCTTTCGACGTGAGCGTTTCCATGTGGGATAGAATGTGGCTTTGACGACCTTGCTCAACAGAAAAAATAAAAAAAATAACGTGCACATTCGATGACAATAAAATAATTAACTAACCTACTGATGATGACAAACTTGTTAACCTTCCAGCCACCTCGCGACCAAACCACCACTCCACACCCTGCTTTGTCGACCTGCAATAACTCTTCTTCTAGTGGCTGTGTCAGCGTGTCTTAACTTGTCGCTGCACGCAACCTCCCACCTCCCCGTCCCCAGCACGCCGCGCTGCGCGGAAATGAACGAACGTTTCCGGACTTTACCGAAAGATGCGCTAGGCGAATCTTTCCGAACAGATCCCGGACTTAACCGAAGACCTACCGCGTGTCCCAACTGCCCCTATCTACACTTGTTCTTTTTCTCCTTGTGCATCTTTCTCGCTCTCGTTCGCTCGCTTTTCTAATCCCTTCTTGATATAAAGCAAAAACAGAGCGGATTCACAAAAAAAAAAAAAAAAAAATTGACGACTATGTTTTTGGCAAATAGAGGACCATTGCAACAACAAATATTGACTTATGGACCAAATGGAGAAAAGTATGGACTTTTTATGGACTTGGGTGAAAATATGGACCAAATACATAATTATGGACCTGCTGGGAGTCCTGCATATTATACTTTCCTGAGTTAAGAACCTGTCAAGGTCTTTTGTGTAATTTTCTTTTTTAAGAAGCACATCGTTAACAATCCCCTCTTGAACTTTGGCTTTAGCAACGCATTGATCTCCACTGAATTACAACTTTCAGTCGGTCAACCTGCGTATAAGCCTAATTAAATTAGGAAATGTGATACCACCTGAAAAGATTTAGATATGAATAAAAGTTATTTGCCCAGATTACCAGATCCATGAAAATATAACAAATATACAAGACAAAATTCCTCTACAAAACACTGCTAAAATCCACAGTCTCAATCTCAATACAAAATCTATGCTTGGAATACGTAAATTTATTTAGTTTCTGTAACGGTATTTAACATTAGGCATAACCATATTGAAAATAGGAGCTATGTTTCCATTCGTGGTCTACTACATGACATCATTAAAACCATATATTTTTGAATGTAAATACATGTTACATCAGCAACATTAAAGATGTCAGTTGACTATCAGCAACTTCAATTCATGAAATAAACTGGTGTGACAATGAACAATCAAAATATTCTCGGAATTCCAGGGGGGTTTTAGTACTTAAAAGGTTCATTCTGGTTCCGTATTGTTAAACTAATAGAGTAATAAAGAGGTTGAAAGTTCCGCATAATCAATACTTTTTATTAAATATGATCACTCCCACAAGTCCAACCCCTCCTCCACGTGGTGGGAGACGGGTAACGGCATGAAGTAGGGGATTGCCTGTAGGGGTGAAGTACAGTGGGGACTTCGTGTGCCCCGGGACCTCTACGGTAGCTGTGAAGGCCCTATAGGAACCTTGAAAAGTGAAGGCCGACGGGGCTCTGGTGAAGCTACGATAGGCCTAGCAAGCCAGTAGTGGATATTATATTTGCTTTCAAAACAGGAACAGGCCTCGGAAAGGACGGATGCAAACGACGATGACCCGGATATGTTAATGGACTACGAGTTGGCACGTTAAACATTCAAACACTGACAGGAAAGGTGGAGGAGATTGTAGATGTGATGGAGAGAAGAAAGCTGGATGTACTGGGCTTGACAGAAACAAGATGGAAAGGAGAAGGTCGCAGAGAACTGAGGAAAGGGTACCGGTTGTACTGGAGTGGGAACAGTGAAGGAAGGAGCAGCGGAGTAGGAGTAGTTGTGAGAGATGGAATGAAGGAAGAGTTAAAGGGAATAAGTGACAGGATCATGAAGATCAGAATAACTGTAAAGGGAAGAAGCCTGGAGATAGCCCAGGTATATGCCCCTCAAGTTGGATATACAGCTCAAGAGAAGGAAGACTTTGAGGAGGAGCTACAAGAGCAGTTGAATGGTCACAGCATCATTGTCATGGGAGATTTGAATGCACATGTAGGAAGTGAAAGGCAAGGATATGAAAATGTAATGGGAGCAGAAGGATGGGGCAGCAGGAATGAAGAAGGGAGAAAGTTGCTGGATTTTTGCAAGAGGAACGGTTTAGTTGTAGGCAACTCCTGGTTCCGGAAGAAAGAAAGCCACAAGATAATGTGGTACAGCAGTGATTTAACCAAGAAATCTTTGGTAGATTACATGCTGTACAACTGGAAAATGAAGAGAAGAGTCAGAGATATAAAGGTAATACCATCAGAGGCCTTAGATAGTGACCACAGAATATTAGTAATGAACCTGGGAGTTGTTAAGGATAGCAAGAGGACAGAGTACCAGGAAAGGAGAATCAAAGTATGGAAACTCAAGGAAAAGGAAGTCAAGGAAGAATTCCAGAAGATAATAAGGGAAAGGATGCCAACAGACAATCCTAAAACAGGGGAAGAGGAATGGAAGCAATTCAAAAATACAATGGTGGAAGCTGCAGTGGCAGTACGTGGAAGAACAAGCAACAGAAAGCGGTGTAAAGAGACACTATGGTGGAATGAGAGAGTAAAAGAAGCTGTGGGAAGGAAGAACAAGGCTTTCAGAGTGTGGTTCCAGGAAAGAACTGATCTAGCAAGGGAAGCTTATAAGATAAAGAAGAAAGAAGCAAACAAGATTGTCGCAGAGGAGAGGAAGAAGTAGATGGTAAAAAGGACAGAGATGATGGAGGAAGACAGCAGAGGAAATAAGAAAGTACTTTATGGTATGGTCAAAAGTAAGAGAAGAGGTCTGCGAGAGGATGTGGTAATGGTGGACAAAAACGGAAATGAGGTACACAACAAAGAGACACTCAAGACAGTGTGGAAAGAGTACTTTGACGATTTGCTGAATCCAAATGGTCATAGGGAGGAAGACAACGTATTGGAAGATGGAGAAGACAAGACAGGAATGGAAAAAGACCTGACTTGGAGAGAACTGGAAATGGCTATAAGCAAGATGAAAGGAGGAAGGGCACCAGGTGTGGATGAAGTGAGTGTTGAAATGGTGAAGGCAGCAGGGGAGGTTGGGAAACAGTGGCTGTACCGTGTGATGAGGGTGGTATGGAAGGAGAAAAAGACTCCAGAAGATTGGAAGAAAGGATTAATTGTCCCAATATTCAAGAAAGGAAGCAGAAAGGAGTGCAGAAATTTCAGGGGAGTCACACTCATACCACACTGTGCCAAGATATATGAAAAGATATAAGAAAGTGGAATACGAGCCAAAACGGAGAGAGAATTGAGAGAGGAGCAGTATGGATTCAGACCTGGGAGATCAACAGTGGATCTCATATTTTCAGTGAGACAGCTCCAGGAACTCCACTATGAATTTGGAGAGGATCTGTTGATGGCCTTCCTGGACATCGAAAAGGCCTATGATAGTGTGTGTAGGGAGAAGGTTTGGAAAGCAATGGAAAACATGGGAGTGGAAATAGGGACTGTAGACAGAGTGAAGGAGATGTATTGTGGAAGTGTGAGTTGTGTGAAAGTTGGAGGAGAAAGAACAGACTGGTTCAGACAAATGAGTGGCCTGAAACAGGGTAGTATACTGTGGTTATGGACGAGGTAATGACACGGGTAGCAGGAAAGATAGGAGAAGATAAGATGAAAGCAATGGTGTTTGCAGATGATCTCATGGTTTGGGGAAACAAGGAGGATGAAATTCAGGAGCAACTGAAGGCTTGGGAAGAAACAGTGGGAGAGTATGGATGGAAGTTCAACATCAGTAAATGTGAGATCCTGTTAACAACCAGGAAAAGGGACAGACCAATGAGTGGGATAACACTTGGAGGTGGACAGCTGAAGAAGGTGGAAAGTCTCAAGTACTTGGGAAGTATAGTGGAGGAAAATGGGAGAAATGACAAAGAGATTACGGAACGTGGCAGACAGGCAGAAGCATTTCTGAGAAGCATTAGGAGCTTAGCGTGGAATAAAGATGTCCCACAAAAAAGCTACTATATCCCGATACTGACCTATGCATCAGAAACGTGGATAATGAAGAATAGAGACATAAGCAGAATACAGGCAAGTGAAATGAAGTTCCTACGAAGTAGGATCGGAGTAACAAGAAGAGACAGGGTGAGGAATGAAAAGGTCAGGGAAATGGTGAAAGAGGAGCCCTTGCAAGGTAGGATTGAGACATCAAGACTGAGGTGGTATGGACACTTAAAGAGAATGGATGAGAAGAAGATTCCCAAGAGGATACATGAGATGCAGATGCAGAAGAAACGACCAAGGGGAAGACCAAGAGATACATGGCTGAAAGGAGTGGAGGAATGTGTCGAGAAGAAAGATGAGGACTGGACTAGAGTGACAGCGGAGAGGTGGTGGGAAGAAAGGACTAAGTGGCGAGGCTTATGTTCCAAACAGACCCAGCCTGGGGCTGGAAACTGTACAAGATGGTGATGATGATCACTGTGTGGTCATTGGTGGGACATGTTTCAAGGCCTAATTGCTTTTGGCCACTTCATCAGTCGATATGGATAAATAAATGTCAAAGACACAACAAAATGTATAGCTTAACACACTAAAAAGTCCATTGTTAAACTTATATGGTGCAACATAAAGAAAGATGGGAAATTGAATGCCAAGATGGAAACGTTTACAACACTTCAATATTTCACCCGTGATGCAGACGTACAAAATCAATGAAGTCAAGTGTGCTGAAACAACACCTTGCACCATATAAGGTTTAACAAGGGACTTTTTAGTCTGTTTCGCTATACTCTTTTTATGTGTCTTTGACATTTATTTATTCATATCGGCTGATGAAGGGGCCAAAAACAATTAGACCTTGAAACATGTCCCAGCAATGACCACACAGTGATCTTTATTTAATAAAAAGTATTGATTAGGCGGAACTTTCAACCTATTTATTACTCAATTCCGGGGCGGGGGCATGGCCCCATCTTGCCAACATCCTGCGGGTGCCCATTACGGTGTGGTCTATACCATTTTAGTGAATGCTCTAAGAGAACACTTTCCTTATTGGATTACTCCAAAATTGAATGCACATTTGTGCATTTATTATTAAAAGTTCTCTTAGTCATCAATGACATGAAAATCCATTCATCAAAATAATCTTGTGACAGTTCCTATCACTTTTATTTACACGGAACTTGCAAATTGTCATCAATCTGTCAGTCCTCATGAATTTTTCTGTAAAATGGTGTCATCATCATCTTTGCATTTTCCCACTTATGTGGGGTCTGCCTTCCTGCAATGTTTCCTCCACTTCAATCGATCCATAGCGTCCCGGGGGCAGAGTTTAGTGAGCCGCATGTCATCTCTCACCCTATCCAACCAGTGTGTTTGAGGTCGCCCTCAAGGTCGACGACCCTCCACATTTAGTTGAAGGGCAGTCTTAGCAACTGAGGTTTCACTGCTACGGAGCACATGTCCATACCACCGCAGACGTGATTCACGCATTTTCTCTGTGATTGGGGCAACCTTGAAATCTTTCCGCACGGCATCATTCCTAATATGGTCCAGTCGAGTCATACCATTGGACCATCGCAACATCTTCATTTCCATTACATGAAGCGCCTGTTTGTGCTTCGATGTTGTAGGCCAGCATTCAGATCCATAAAGGGCCACCGGTCTAATCACTGTGCGATATACCTTAGATTTTCTGTAAAATGGTGTAATACCCACAAATCCTTTTGGTCTATGTAGATATTTCAGTATTTCAGGATGATGCACAATTTTCCCCATTAACAGCCTTTCTCTCTCTTGCTGTTTCCTTTCATTTGTGGGTTGTACTCTTCAAGCAGTTTGGGTTACATTGTTAGTAACATATTGAAGGTGATGCGGACTATATGAAACAAGTTACTTAGTGAAATAAAAACAGAGTAAGCATATTCAATAGTCGTGGTACTAAGAAGAGTAAACAACTACCGTAGAAACTTCCAGTCTATTCCACTAGGTGGTACCACTTACATCTGCCACCAGCCAGTTTCATGTTAAATCCATTCCTACATGGTATTTGCTATGGCTACAGAAAGATAAAATTCACAGTTTTATTTGTTGACGTGCTAGATTTTAAACACCTACTGTACTGTATACATGTATGTGTTGATTTTCTGATTGGGTCACAGTTTACTAGACCCACCCTGGAGGACTCTGAGCCCAATATCAACAACACACTACAACAGAATGAGCATACCATATGCAACCCATGGACCACTGTAGCAGCAGCTAATGGACATAGGATATCAGCCTTATGCAGAGGGCTGTAAAGTGTAGCCTAAAGGTCACTGAATTCACAAATTCCAACTACCTCTAGCTATCACTGACCAATCTTGAATGTGCTATTTATGTTGAAGCAACAAGAACTTTTACTTTTAATTGAATGCAAAATGAAGATTTTTTGATGAGATGAAACAAAGTATTCATGAACAGTTTTTAATATTTAATTCAGCCAAGAATTTTGACTGCCTCTAGTTATAGCACTTACCATAATAGTATCTATCCATGGAGTCGAGAGACAGGTAGGTTCGAATTTTACTGTCACATCAGCCATCCTTGAAATGGTTGTCCTTGAGATCCCATTCCAAGTCCTAACAAATGATGGCTTTCTCAAGGGTGACAGTGCTTCCTTCCCTTTTAACAGACACACACACACTGATACAAAGGCTACACCACAATACCCTAAAACAGATTGTGAGGCATACTTCACAGTCAGGGGTGTATAAAGTGGTTTTTGTTTGGGGGAGGGGGTACTATCCCCCAAAGAAAAGGGGGTCCGGGATTCCTCCCAGGGAAACATTTATATAATTTGGTGCGAAATTATGATTTTTAAGGCAATCTGGAACCACTTTTTCAACCCATTTGTTGTGATGTTTTATGTTTGGTTAATGTCATACACAACTAAGACCATTTTATGTTGATTTTATTAATTGCAAATTCACTGTTGGTACATGGAACGTAAGAACTCTTCTACAACCTGGACGGCTTGAGGAGGTAAAAAAAAACTCTATGATTAAGAAGAATCTAGATGTCCTGGGAATGTGTGAAACTAGATGGGCAGGAAATGGAGACTTCATTTCTGATGACTTCAGGATAATCCACGCAGGCAATACCAAAGCCGGGTGTAGCGATTGTATTAAGAGGAAAATGGACTCACAACGTAGTCAACACTTATCACATTAGTGACAGAATTCTAATGATACAAGTAAAAGCAATTCCAGTTGATTTGGTGATAATACAAACATATTTCCCTACTTCAAATGCTGATGATGAAGAAATTGAAGAAATGTATGATCAAATGGAAGAATTGTTTGACATAGTAAAGGAGAATTCAAACATTATTTTAATGGGTGATTTTAATGCTTCCGTAGGCTCTCATAATGAAGCTAAATATGCTGATAAGTTTGGCATGGGTGATGTCAATGTGAGAGGAGAAAGATTACTGGAATTCTGTGAGCAACATGAGATGGTAATAACTAATACCTGTTACGAAGTTCCCAAGAGAAGACGTTACACCTGGATAGCACCTGGAGATAGAAGAAGGTTGCAAATTGACTACATCATAGTTAAACAAAGATATAGGAACCAAGTGAAAGCCAGCCATAGTTACCCTGGGGTGGAAATTGATAGTGATCATATCCTAGTTGCAGCTAAATGTGATATAAGGTTCAAGAGGAATAAAACATTTAGACGAAAGAGATGGTGTTTAAATAAGCTTCAGGATCCTAATGTAGTACAAAAATTTAAAGATGTTAGCAAATTGGTTAAGGATGAGACTTTAGGATGGGATGATATAAGAAATGGCTTAGAAACAGCCGCAACGGAAGTACTAGGCAAAAGAAAATTGGAACCGAAGAAGAAATGGATGACCCAGGAAATCCTGGTGCTTATTGAAGAAAGGAACAAATTTAGAAATATAGACACTCAAGCGTATAAGTCTCTAAAGAATCAAATAACAACGAAATGTCACAAGGAGAAAGAAAATTGGATGAAGCAGGTATGCATGGATATTGAGGATGACCTGAAGAATGGGAAACCTGACAAAGCTTATTTTAAAGTGAAATCTTTGAGCTATCAGCAACGCATTACAAGCAACGTAGTAAAGGATTCCAAAGGGAAGCTATTGTTTGAAAATGATAAGGTATGTGAGCGATGGAAGGAATACCTTGAAGATTTGTATGATGGACCAGATATTACTGACAATAGTAGTTATATAGAAGATGAAGAACTAATTGAAAAAGATGATCAAGGTCCAACTATAACTAAAGCAGAGTTTTATGCAGCACTCACTAAACTGAAAGGAAATAAAGCAACTGGTGTAGATAACATTCCTGCAGAGCTCTTAAAATGTTGTGATGTAAGCATTAAGGAATGCCTTTTTCAAATCATTACTAAATGCTATGAGGACGGAATTGTACCTCCTGATTTTATTAAAAGTCGAACAATCACACTACCCAAGAAAGGAAATGCTTGTGAATGTAATAATTATAGAACTTTAGCCATTCTTTCACATGCATCAAAGATTTTATTGATAATCATCAAAGAGAGACTAAGCAAGAAAATTGAACAACATCTGGATAGTGATCAGTATGGTTTTAGAACAAGGAAAGGGACTAGGCAGGCTATTCTAGCATTACGTCAGATTTTAGAAAGAAGACTGGAAGTTAATCGAAAAACCTATATAGTATTCATTGATATAGAAAAGGCATTTGATAATGTTAATTGGAAAACCTTATTTCTTACATTGGCCAAAGTCGGGATTGACTGGAAAGACAGGCGCCTTATTCTGAACTTACATAAAATCAAACTACAGAAATAACAGTTAATGGCAATAAAAGAGAAGCAAAAATAAGAAGAGGTGTAAGGCAGGGTTGTCCTCTATCACCATATCTCTTTAATATCTATATAGAAGCTGCAGTAAATGCATTAAAAGAGAAAACAAAAGGATTAAAATTTAATGGAGCACAGATTCATAGCATTCGCTTTGCAGATGATATTGCACTTTTAGCAAACTCTGCATGTGAAATGAATAGAATGTTAAACATTTTTCAGAAATCCTTAGGAAAATTCGGGCTAAGAGTTAATTCTCGGAAGACAAAATTAAGGGTGGTTGATAAAAAGAAACAACCAATTTTAGCTAATATAATGTTAAATGATAGTGCCATTGAACAAGTAACGGAATTTTGCTATTTGGGAAGTGTGATTAATTATGACAACAGATGAATCTCAGAAATTAAGAAAAGAATAGTGTTGGCGAAGAAAGCCTGTCAAAATAAGAAGAATTTGCTGCTCAATGAGCACCTCAACTTGAAGATAAGGAAGTCATTTCTCAAGACCTTTGTTTGGAGTGTGTTGACCTATGGTTGTGAAACATGGACACTGGGGGAAAAGAAAAGAATCAAAACTTGAGGCAGCTGAAATGTGGTTTTGGAGACGAATGACCCGAACAAGCTGGGTGGAAAGAAAGAGAAATGAGCTTGTTCTGAACCAAATTCAGGAGAATCGATGCCTGTTGAACATCATCAAGAAAAGGAAATCAAAATTCATGGGACACGTACTCAGACATGACACTCTCCTCCAGGTCAATTTTGAAGGAAAAATTTTGGGGATGAAACCAAGGGGACGACCAAGACAATCGTATCTCAAGAACATTGTCAAGGAAATGGAATGTGAATCGTATGTCAATATGAAGAGAACTGCTGAAGACCGTAAGAAATGGCTGCAACGACAAGGCTTTTAGCCTTTTCAGAAGTACAATTTCTTAAGTATGTTTTCAAACTACTCAAACTCCGTTCGGCAGTAGCTACAGAGATGGACAAAATTGCCAAATGTTTGATAAAATAATGAACTGTAGTGTATCCAAAATATGGTAACTATACGTTATTTTCTTCTTCTTCTTTAATCGTATCGGCCAACTAAGGACCACGTTATTTCAACTGGCTTCTCTGGGCTTTGATGTTTGCCCAGTGTTCCTTCATACGTTGCCGGTGTTGCTCTTTTCTTTCTTCCGTCCACATCTTTCCCGTCTTCAACTTCGTTTTTTCTTGAAAACCCTGGTGGTCGTGTAGTTATACGTTATTTTATTATTATTATTACAAAACTATTTTCCATTTGATTTGAATTTTTTTGTTCTTATTTCCTCACTGTGCCAAGATATATATGAATAGATATTAGAAAGTAGAATACGAGTCAAAGTGGAGAGAAAATTGAGAGAGGAGCAGTATGGATTCAGACCAGGGAGATCAATAGTGGATCTCATATTTTCAGTGAGACAGCTCCAGGAACACCACTACGAATTTGGAGAGGATCTGTTGATGGCCTTCCTGGACATCGAAAAGGCCTATGATAGTGTGTGTAGGGAGAAGGTTTGGAAAGCAATGGAAAACATGGGAGTGGAAAAAGGGACTGTAGGCAGAGTGAAGGAGATGTATTGTGGAAGTGTGAGTTGTGTGAAAGTTGGAGGGGAAAGAACAGACTGGTTCAGACAAATGAGTGGCCTGAAACAGGGTAGTATACTGTGGTTATGGACGAGGTAATGACACGGGTAGCAGGAAAGATAGGAGAAGATAAGATGAAAGCAATGGTGTTTGCAGATGATCTCATGGTTTGGGGAAACAAGGAGGAGGAAATTCAGGAGCAACTGAAGGCTTGGGAAGAAACAGTGGGAGAGTACGGATGGAAGTTCAACATCAGTAAATGTGAGATCCTGTTAACTACCAGGAAAAAGGACAGACCAATGAGTGGGATAACACTTGGAGGTGGACAGCTGAAGAAGGTGGAAAGTCTCAAGTACCGTACTTGGGAAGTATAGTGGAGGAAAATGGGAGAAATGACAAAGAGATTATGGAACGTGGCAGACAGGCAGAAACATTTCTGAGAAGCATTAGGAGCTTAGTGTGGAATAAAGATGTCCCACAAAAAAGCAAGGAAGTGTTAAACAAAAGCTACTATATCCCGATACTGACCTATGCTTCAGAAACATGGACAATAAAGAAAAGAGACATAAGCAGAATACAGGCAGGTGAAATGAAGTTCCTGCGAAGTAGGATCGGAGTAACAAGAAGAGACAGGGTGAGGAATGAAAAGGTCAGGGAAATGGTGAAAGAGGAGCCCTTGCAAGGTAGGATTGAGACATCAAGACTGAGGTGGTATGGACACTTAAAGGGAATGGATGAGAAGAAGATTCCCAAGAGGATACATGAGATGCAGATGCAGAAGAAACGACCAAGGGGAAGACCAAGAGATAGATGGCTGAAAGGAGTGGAGGAATGTGTCAAGAAGAGAGGCGAGGATTGGACCAGAGTGACAGCGGAGAGGTGGTGGGAAGAAAGGACTAAGTGGCGAGGCTTATGTTCCAAACAGACCCAGCCTGGGGCTGGAAACTGTACAAGATGATGATGATGATTCTTATTTCCTATTGTTGTGGGCCCCGCAGGGCTGGATCCGCCACTGCTTTCAGGGTTAGTAATAACTGATTGCTGTATTTACTCAGCCACCATTGCAGTATTTAGACACCTCTCTAAATATGTTATGCCCGAAAATTTTTCAATAATTATCAACACCTATGTAGAGACCTTAAAAATTGACACACAAAAAAGTGCAGTTGATTTGTGAGTAAGTGTAGCATTCACTCCTCATCTGAATTCAATTTGAAATCATTCTTTGACACCACCAGCATGTTCAATAACATGGGTGTTGTATCCAACTAACCAGAGACTGAGTCTTTCTTTATAGTTAAGAGGGGCTCCCCCCTAGGTGCAGTGGTCAAGTTACTTCTCTCTCACCAAGACGAACCGGGTTAGATTCCCAGTCAATGCATTGGAGATTCTGAAAGTGAAATATCACGTCCTGTGGTTCGGATTCCATGTAAAAATGGACGTCCCATGGCTCATGATTGTGAGAATAATGGTCACGTTAAACCACAAGCTTCCTTCTTTTTTTCTTTTTCTTTTTAAAGTTATGCACAAAGCAGAAACACCAAACTGTTATACAAGAAGTGGGAATGAAGTAACAGATTTAGGTCACTTTATTTTCCATAAACCAACATTTGGCTGTTTTACAAAGGCCAGAGTCAGAATTTTGGGCATTGGCAAAAATAAGATGTTCAATCCTAGGCTTAGTCGAAACAAACAGCTAATGGGCATTTTTATGCTTTACTCCCAATGTCTATATTAACTCGTTAACTGACATTTCGTCTTTTACTGTGGCAGCTCTTTTCAAGGTAGTTTCTACAAGCTGATGATGTTAATGATGTTAATAGCTTGGAGGGGAGTTTGATCATCAAAGGATTCACATAAAGGTTAAGATCAACATTTTACTGGTTGAATCATTTTATGATAAAATGCAGAATCCGTTCCTGTATTATCAATGATGTTTACTGTCATCAACATGTAAAATCAAACTTGAAAATGCCGTACACAGTACAGAATGAAACATCAGTTAACCAAAAACATATTCTCAGAAATAAACTTCAATAACAATAATGGCCGTGAAAGTCTTTAAATTACCAACGCTGTAAATGGTTCTTTTGCAGTTGCAGAGGTTTTTTAAAGGAGTACCTTTGTCATCACTATGACACAAAATATTTCTCTAAATTGCCAGTGATGCCTCAAATATGGTAAAACATGATGTATTAATCAAACATGATGAAAGCGTATTTAGAAAAGGAAACTCAACAAATGTTTTCTATGCTATTTTTATTTGTTACCTACAGTATGTTCAGTATGCTTTACACATTTCTCATTCACCAGTTACATCTTGCTTGTTTTGTGCCATTGGCATGAGGAGACAATGTGAGTTATTCAGTCTACAGGAAAATATTGATAACAGCACCAATGTAGATGATACAAGAATTTTGCATTGTGTTTAAATGATGTGATATTCCTTTAAAAGCAGCCCAGTTACAACACATTCTGGACTGGTGGTAACCCAGTAACAGTGGCATCTCCCAAGTAACTAACAAAACGTGATACAATGTACAATTTTCCAGACATAACACAAAAGTCATCTTACAGGGCTTCTGGCTACACAATGCATGGTGTCCACAGAATTTTCAATGTCAATTTTCCTGACTTTTCCTGACAATTTTTCAACAAAATTCCTGACTCGCGAAGTCATCGTAACATCGGAAAAATGGTTTATGGAGCAAATATATCTCTTATTTGCAGCCTCCACCATCCCCATAGCTGCCCAACGCTCGCCTCTTGATTCATTTAAAATACAAAATAAAGTAAATTATAATGCAATAATACATAAATCAAAGTACATAATAACCTAAACTATAGTGATGGGGTCGCCACATCCCTACGCCAACGCTGAAAAAGCGTACAAAAAATAGGTAAAAGAGGTTTTTACTATGATGTACTGTAAAAATGGAAACTTACCATAATGTCCAGTTAGTTATTGCTTTTTATCTTCAGAGATTAGTTGAACTAATAACATCAAAATATGTCTGTAAAACACAAAATACTGTATGGTTAATATAAAATTCCTGACTTTCTAATACTTTTCGCAATTTTTTCCTGACTCATGCCATTTTTCACACTTTTTCCTGATTTTTTCTGACCAAAAACCAAATTCCTGACTTTTCCTGACTATTCCTGACTTTTCCTGCCTGTGGACACCATGCAATGTGTAGTTAGTGATGGTATTAAACCAAGCAATCAAGTGAGATAATAAGAACTACAGTAGACTCCCTATAGTTCGACTAGGGTTAGATCGACCAGCTCCTGTCTTGTGAGCCACGCGTCCCTTCCTTATTTCCTGTCACCCCTTGTCTCTCTAGTTTCCGATTACATTAGTTGGTTGATAGTTTCGTTGATGTGTATATATTGTGTGTTTTCAATACTGCACATTAATGAGTGATAAAAGTTGGTTGGTTCCTCAGTTTAAGGGCTGTGACAACGCGGTCATTTAGCCCCATGTACTTCGGGTGTGTGTAAAATCTGTCTGATAACCGGTGTCAATTATGATGGCTGTATTAGTGTGTGTTATCTGTAATTCAGGTAAGGACTGCAGACGATCAATTTCAAGTAGTTCCTACTTTTGCTACCAAATGCTACCATCAACGACACCTAGCGTGAACTTTGCTACTAGATGCCAACGCAACCGGCACCTGGCGGCGAACTTGAAAATAATAGAGCTTTAATCAAATCCAACCTACAAATTTAGCTTCACACAATTGTAGTTCGTGGAAGGTTCGTTTATATGCCATAAATCTATGAAATGGGCCGCCGGCTTTACTTCCCCTCCGAAGGAAGGCATACTGAGGGATTTTAACGCTCTTATAAAGTGTCAAAAGTAAAAGTACGAATGCTAGTATGGAAGAAAGAGAGTATTGATAAAGGCAAACCAGTACAAAAGCATAGTTAATGATTGGCGCTGTAATTGGAAGTATATTGAGAGTTTATGTACTCTAGGTTGCCCCAGGGAAAGATGGCATGAAAATGCAAATCTTTTTATATAAACCGTAACAGTTCTTCTAGGACTAATACATGAAAGGATGATGATGATGATGTACTCAAGTGGAGACAGAAAAAGTACTTTAACACATCTTAAGAAAACCTGAAAAATGTATAGTAGATGTATGGGTTTGGACCATGGTGGCCAATAAGTGGCCCAATTTTTTAAGAAAAAGCAATTACCCTAAATACACAAGTTCAAATCGAGGGGATATTTTCTGTTAGTCCGGGCCTATTTTAGTCTGGCCTAGGGTCTGGTCCCAAGGTGGCCGAACTAGAAGGAGTCTAATGTATAGGATGATTTAAGGTTAAAGAGTAAATCTAACCTACAAATTTAGCTTCACTTAATTGTAGTTAGAGGTAGGTTATTTTACATGCAATAAATTTATGACATTCGCTGCATTAGTATGCAGCACACCAGGGACAGTAAAGGAACTTTTGGACTTCCTTGTAAGTAAGTTCATTCTTTACGGCTGGACACAGTCCTATACACTGTTCAGAGCAACAGAGGAACTAGCTGCTGTCCACCTTCCCGACAAGACAGGGAAGTCGAAACAAGCTTGTTGGGAGCTATGTATAGCACTGAAGAGCAAATTGATTGGATTGAAGGCAAGAGTGCTCACATTTGAAGATGGTGGTGTGTCCAGCTGCGGAGTTTGTCCTCATTCCTTTTATTTTTTTCCCATCACTGCCTGTATCTACCTGCTGTTGTGTTTGTCTTTTTCCAATCTTTTCCTGTATAGTGACAGTTTGCATGTCCACCTTGCTGTATTTTCCTAAATAGATTTTTTTTTAAATACATTTTTTAAAACACTAGGAACAGAAAATCCTTTGTGTGCTGCAGCACCATAGCACAATAAGAGCAACTGCTCTTATAACATGCACAATACTCTCCATAAATAAATACCACATTGATGGTAAAGTTACAAAATATTTTCCTCATAAATATTGATATTTAATTTTGATTACTCTGGTTTATCCTCATCTGCAACATTTTCTGCCTCTTCAACAGTGCTGCTACATTCTTTTACTTCAGTTATGGAACTATCAACTTCCGCCAGTAACTTGTCTTCACTTTCATTACTGACAGAAGCTACCTGTTCTTCACTGTTACTATCTCCTACACTGGAAACTGTCTCCTCTGTCCGAGTTTCACCTCCCTTCTTATCACTATCAACAGTGTTCACTCCACTAGGCTGCCCCAATTCGCCACTAGATACTCCCATTTTCTTCTTCAGCTCTTCTGCTTCCAAATATGCCGTCCACTTTTTCAGCCTGAGTGCGGTTTCCTCCTCAGTTTCAACAACCCTGCAAAAATAAAATAAATATCAGTGGGTTCATACAAATATTATAATTTTCCAAGTACCATTTACTCAAGAAGATGATAGTAATAATACCATCATACTTCAACATTAGTAGCTTGCCCTGATATTTCATGTTAGCAATAGCAAAAACTTAGTAAGTATGTAGGTAGGACTTGATTTTTCATAATCCAATTCATTGCGTTTTGGTGTATAACCTGCAAATACCACAATATTGCAGGTTTGCTCCTGGCCGTGGTAAGTGATTTTTTGAGATTTTTGAAAGGCGGCAAAAATACGACACGCATGTCATACGATGTTGGCATGTCAAAGAACCCGTTTGAATTCAGTAGGCCGTGTTTATAATGGCAAAATTAATCTCGGGAGTTTCCGCCAACACAAAGTTCCTCATTTCTCTACTAGAAGCGCTATAGTGTTCAAGGAGCTTAGATATCTAACCTCCTTGACTTTCATAGTGATTCAAGGAACAACGAAATTCGGCATGCAAGCTACCCTCTGGGTGTCAAACTACAAAGCTTGCACCCGGCACCCGAGGCCATACGATATTATTATTACCTGCAAATATTCATCCAAGCAAGATCAATTCTTAAAAGCGGTTTCGGTGGCGTAGTTGGTAGCATGCTGAACTGCTGTGCCCAAGATAGCGGCTTCAAACCCGGCCGAAGTCGTCTGATTTAAGAGCCTTAAAAAATCCTTCAGTATGCCTTCCTTCGGAGGGGAAGTGAAGCAGAAGGTCCCATGTCATAGATTTATGGAATGTAAAAGATCCTTCCACAGTCTAAAGTTGCGTGAAACTAAATTGTTAGGTTAGATTTCGTCGGAATGCTCTATCAAAGTTCCAACGTTCACCACTAGGTATCATTGATATCTGGTAGCGAAAGTTGGAACTACTTGAAATTGAACTGAACTTGTAGCTCACCCTAAGGGTGTTCGCTGGAAGCAGCTACAGACTCAGTCGGGCTGAACATGTCCTCGAACACGCCCGGCACTAATAGCCATACGATAAATAAATAATAAATTCTTAAATTTAACATAAGTATTTAATTTTATAACACATTGCAAGTGACTTCCTCAAGGCTTTTACAAGGTGGTGCACGAAATGTGTCACCGTTTGTTTCGTACATAATTTATTAATCGCACTAGATATCCCGTTGAGCATCTCAACAACAGCAGCAGCAGCAGTGGAGCTTGGAGAAAGAAATGAGTTACGAGATGATGCATAATTCACGATACCGTTGCTGGCCGACAATGGAAGACTAACAACGCAGCGGTTGTGTGACATTTTCATGAAACGAAAGGTCCTGTTGCGACTCAAGAGGCGGTTTCGACAACAGATTACGACACAGTGGCCTCTTGCAAGAGAACCATTCACAGGCTGTATGATCAATTTGTACGGGAAGGATCAATATTGGAAGCCAAGCAACCTCGGCTGAAGCCGGTTTGTTCGCCAGAGAATATTGAAGCGGTACGAGTTGCTGTACAGAGAAGCCACAGCAAATCGTGTAGAATCGTGTAACTGGGCATATCCAGATGCTCCGCTCCGTTCAATGGATTCTTAAAAGTGACCTCCAGATGTACTCATACAAGATGACCTCTGCTCAGAAGCTCACAGCAGAACACAAGCGGCAGAGACTGCTGTTTACTCGCTGGACGGAGGATAGGGAACAAACTCTGATCAATATTTGGTTTTCAGATGAGGCGCATATTCATTCGGACGGTGTGGTTAACAAACAAAATGTACGCTCCTGGGCTACTGAGAATCCGCAAGTGCCTCATGAACGACAACATCATGCTCCGAGGATTGCAGTGTGGGCCACAAACTTATTTGACCTTTGTTCTTTGAAGAAACTGTGAACAGTGAGCTTTTTTTTGAGCATGCTCTGCAATAACTCTGTTCCACAGCTTCTTGCTACTGCGCTGCCCTTCAACACACAGTGGTTCATCCAAGATGGAGCAAGCCCACATACTGCAAACATTGTGTTGGATTTCTTGCATGAGTATTTCGACATGCGGGTCATCTCACTCAGATTTACGGATCGTTTCAATGACTAACAATTTGGCTCCCCAATAGTCCAGACTTTAACCCATGTGAGTTCTTTCTTCTCATGAAGCAAATCAAAGGCTGTGAAGAAGCAGAGGAAATGGATGTACGAGTGGTTATCAGCTGACACACAAGATCAAGTCCGTCAGATGAAGATGTAGCAGATGAAGCACATGAAACCCCACTACCTGGAAATACTCATTTGGGTGCAGCAAAAGCATTGGAGACATTCCTGCAGTACAGTAGAACAACACCCCAATGCTACAGCGGGGGACATAATGTTTATGAAGCGATGGTGGAGTATTGCATCAACCTCAAGATTTTCATCTTTGCTTCAGCAGAAAGTGAGTGTATTTTTATGTAACAATGAGTGATATAAGATACAATATTTGTTTCATTGTTAAATTTGTTGAGTGTTATATCTGCTGATCTGTAACACAAGTAATGATGCTGTATTATTTTTACAGTGCATTTCACATTCTAAAATACAAGTCCAAATTGATGTGAAATTTCTTTGATATTTTCAATTTTCCTTTACAATTTTTTGGGTTCAGATTATCTGGGTCTTCGGACTAGCAGGGTTAGGATTAGCAAAGTTCCAGTGTATATGTTACATACTGTTGTATAGTGCTCTATCATCATCAGGTGTCATCAGGTCGACAATTTTGATTCCTGGCGACTGCTAGATGAAGTGCCTCCAGATGTTTCTGTTTTCCATAAAGCCTTACAGTTCTTCCAGTGACAGTAACTTTCTTTATGACATCTTTCAAATCATCCTTACTTTCAACTATCAACGTGGTGTCACCAGCACACCACAGGTTGTTTATATTCAGGTAACCTTGTCTCAAATCCACAAGAGGCCTCATTTAATCCAGCTTCTCTTGTAACGTACTCAGCATATAAGTTAAAAATGTAAAGTGAGAGTAAGCAACGCTGTCTTACCCCCCTTACTAAAGTAGAACTATTCCAAGTCACCATGCTCAGTTCTAACATCGGCTTACTGTTCCGCCCCTCAAAGCAACAATCATCATCTCTTGTCCCAACTACAGGTAACGCATGAAGACAGTGAGGTGTTCTGGTATGCCCATCTGTCTAAGCACATTTTTCTGTGACTTTCACAGTCAAAGACCTTTTATAATCTATAAAGTATCTCCAAGCACTTCTCTAAAAATCTCTGTTCAGCCTTGTCATTAGGTCTGTCTCCACATTTTTGGCTTCCTTCTTCGTGGTAGCTACTTGAATAGTTTCAGATGACATCCATTGTGATCTTTCTTTCCTTCAATCCATTATACTGTAGTATTTTATAACAAACTCATTATCTGTATAACAGAAAGCTCGCACACTAAAAATACTGTGAAAATACAGTCCGTCATTTGAACAGCATTATACCAAAAGTGTGGGATACAATTAGTATGCAACTATTGGCTACCTACCTACCTACTGTAGAAAGGTAAATATACTGCAATTGCCCTAAAACAGCCCGTCGTAAAAAAATCACCCCATATGACAGTGCTATTAACTGATATTGACAATAGGGCATATGTGAAACAACATAGAATAATCACAATAATAAGCTTCTCTTTAGTAATCTCGAGTAATATTTCTGAACTAAAAGTAAATTCTTAAATAGACAGTCAGTACTGAAAGAACACATTAGTTTCTGAATATTTGGAATTATAATTCATGGCCTTTGAACTATCATTCATGGGCGGACCCCAAATTGTGGAAGAGTTGGTATCTTGCTTTTCTTTTTTGGAGGTTGTTGAGGTTCTCAATATCCCTACAACATAAAATTCATATATTACTGTGTGGTCAAGATCTTGGAACGAGTCCTTTGTGAGAGCCTTCAAAATCTGATAAAGTTAACGGATAATCAGTTTGGCTTTGCTGCTGGAAAAGGAACCATTGATACATTCCATGAGATAAGGCTGGTAATCGAAAAAGCTCGTGAAAACAAGCAGAGTTTATGTATGGTTTTTATAGATCTCAAGAAAGCCTTCGATCGTGTGCCAAGACCGTTAACCCTTAGATACACGCTAAGCGGCACTCAGTGCCGCTCTTTTGCAAAATTTTGTTTGACGTGGTAAACACTTATGAGTTCTGTGAGATCGCCCGCAATATCCTTTGTTCGACATGTGCTGCAGGGGAGGGGGTAGGTTCGGAGCCTGCCTGGTTCCCAGTCAGTCTGAGACAGGTTGTTTCTTTGTTGTTTCTTTCTATGCTTCTATCATTATTATCGATGTCAGCACATAGTCTGAACGCTTTCCTTCTGTTTATAGGTCTCGACATGGCTGTCAACAACAGGAGATTGAGAGGTAGCTCCAAGTACTTGATGAGCAAGAAGGGTCACTGGATGAAGAGGATCTATTCGATTTGTAAGTCCTAGTGCAGAGTTATTTTGTGTATTTAGGCACTGTATATTATTTCGTGCTGTAAATTAGCAGAAAGTGTCCTTTTACAAGCCAAGAATCTAAGTGTATAGGCCTACATGGTTCTGACAAACATTTTTTCTTTTACACGAGTGTATTTCTTGAGCTTGTTGAGCATCAGGTACAATGTCTTGTAATATGAGCCTGAAAAAAGGGCAATCTCAATCCAATAATTCTCAATATCTCTTTTGTGTGTGAAAATTATTATTTTTTCTTCGCTGTCCAATAAATGTTCATAAGAATTTTTAAATACTTTAAGTGTGAATAGTAAATATGTCCTTATCCCATCCCGCCCAATAATATATTTTATTAATAAGAATTTCATACATACTGATAATATTTTTTTCAATGTATTCTCATAGGTTCTGTATAATTCTCCATACAAATCAATTTTAGCCATTCAGCAAGTCACTAAATTACAAAAAAGAATGAAAAAATATATTGCGGCATTTCGTATACGAATGTTAGTGAAAGAGATGCGTGTAGCTAAGGGTTAATATGGCAAGCATTAAGCTCGCAAAATATTCCTGAACTATACATAAAACTCATAATGGATATGTATAACGATATACAAACATGTGTCAGAAGCCCAGCTGGTTTGTCCGAAAGCTTTGATATCAAAGTGGGGGTTCATCAGGGAAGTGCCCTAAGTCCACTGTTATTCAATATTACCATAAACTACCTAACAAAACAAATTCAGAAACCCTTACCGTGGAATCTTTTGTACGCGGATGATGTGGCAGTAATATCTGACAGTATTTATGACCTACAGGAGAGTTTAGACCAATGGAGAAGAGCTCTCGAGTTTAATAGACTGCGCATTAGTAGAACCAAGACTGAATATATGGTATGCGACTTCCACCACAATAGACCCAGTATGACAAATATGGAACTTAAACTAGATGGTAAAACCTTACCAAGAGTGACAAAATTTAAATATCTAGGTTCTGTCATTGATGAAGATGGCACGATAACCGCCGATATAATCCATAGGGCCACCCATGTCTGGGTGGAACAAATGGCACCAACTAAGAGGAGATTTATGTGATCCGAAAATACCCATAAGGACCAAGAGTAAAGTTTATAAAACAGCCGCAAGACCAATACTATTCGATGGTAATGAAACATTGGCTACTACAAAGGCACATGAGCAAAAGCGACATACCACTGGAATGCATATGTTACATTGGGCAGGTGGAGTTACCCTCAAAGATAAAATCCGTAATGAACATGTGTGAGGCAGTTTCAAAGTAGCACCTATAACTGAAAAACTTTTAGAGTCCAGGCTAAGGAGGTATGGACATGTTATGCAAAGACCGGATAATCATGTAGTGAAGAAGTGCCTCTCCATGCCTACACAAAAGAGAGGGAGCGGCAGACCTCAAACAACATGGACGACGAATGTCCAAAGGGATACGAGGGTATTGGGTCTATCTGCTGATGATGCTTTACAATGAAACAAATGGTGCCTCAGGATTAAGAAGGCCGACCACGCGTAACGGGAAAAAGGCGAGGAAGAAGAAGAAACTGTGTGGTCAGCACCATTTGGTGCAGCCACCTTGTAAAGTATAGCTAGCAAATATCCAGCAGTAGATGCACCAGACTAGATTAATAATATTTTAGAAGTTTGTTTAAGCCAAAATGCCAATTCCTTTTGCTGTGAGGATGTGATTGACCATATTATTCTAATTTAAAACAATCATATTTTAGATTCATACAAATAAGTACAATCTTCCTTAAATCAGAGAGTTTTAAACATGTTCATATAGAGTTTCCCCTTCATCGTTCATTCTCTTGCCATGTGACACGCCACTTTCACTAACTTATGCATAACCGACTCCCGGTTTAGTAGTCAGGTAATGAAAGCAATGGAAATTGTATACTACAATTTTCCTCCTAGTTAAATGAACAATTTGTAGTTGCCAGGAAAAATAAAAGTTGTAATATACACCAAGAATGATAAGATCTGCACTTGTATCGTGGCCGACGAGAAAGACAGGCCATGGCGCGGATCTGTGACGTCAGAGGAGTGGTGTCGCTCGCTCGCCTCGCCGCATTGATTGCACCAAGGTATTCTCATCTATAGAAGCCTACCAATAGCCGAGTAATTTGTTAGTGTGAATTTAAGGATACTCAAAAATAAAGTTAAAAGCTGTGGAAGAAATCCACCCCTATCACTAGCTCAAAACCTTAGAGCAGTAGAATATTAAGCAGTGTAATACAAACGTTGAATGGATGTTCCAGTTTATGCAGATATACAAAACTGTACATATTATCCTCTTATCTTCGTTCATCAATAAGTTGTTTCCATACCAGTTTACATGTAAGTTTAACTTTAAAAGCAGCTGGAATTAAAAAAAAAAAAAGAAGAAACAACCAAGCATTGCATTAGGAGAAAGTATCCAGTGCTTCATTTATTGCAAGGGAAGGGTCATTCATGCCCCAAAATAATAAAAATGAATATAAGAAATTTGAGCCAACACTCGTGGTTTTTAGCATTTTGCTTTTTTGAGTAGGCCTACCATAAGACAATCATTTTCAACAACAAAAATTTAATGCATAGGACTACTTCAGATACATATATGAATTGCTGAGATTATACTTACCTCCTTTAGCAGAGAGCCTTTTATCTGACACCAATCCCCTACAGTGCCAGGTTTACTTCTTGTGGCAACTACTATCATGATGGACATGTTTAACGGTTCTCTCCCGTTCCCAGTTAGGCTTAGGTCAAATTTATGGTTTTATGGGCTCAAGATTTTTATAACGAAGTATATTACTACAAGTGAAGGACCTTGGAAACTTATTCATTGTGAGTTAATTCAGTGGATTGAAATGTCGTGGATATCAGCCCCATGCACTTATGTGTGTACTGTACTTGTATTAGAAAAGGATGTGGTAGTCGTTTTCAGTTAGCTTTTATTTACAGTTGAGTTGGGAAGACACTTCCAGGATGCAAGGAGTGGGATTCAAATCATTCTGTCAAGAGCCTTTGTGCGAAGCTTTGAAGAATAAATCCTATATCAGGTTTCAAATAATCCTTCGCAAAGCAGGTCACCTGGACAAGAAGCCACTTTACTTACCCCTACTCCATTTAGGTGGAACTGTTCCATTTATTAAAATTAAAGAAAGACCATACTTGACATTGTAATTTGGATCTATGCTGGCTACACGGACATGGTATCTCCCTCCCAATAAGATGTCCAAGATCTCCACCAAACGTCAAACGAGACCCTTCAAATTATTCAAATGAAAGCATTCCTCAACTTTTAATTATTTTTTCTTATTTTTTGTTTCACCCTGGTGGTCTGGGGATGAAGAATTTTATAACATACCCAGTCCCCCCCTACCCCTTCTTCCCATAAAATATCGTATACTCCTCACCACATCCATTCCCCCTGAAAAAGAACATGGGCATCCTTGCAGGCCACATGGAAAATAAGCAGTTAACAGTACTACACACTGGGTAAATCGGTTTGAAATGGGTAAATCTAGAGCTTTAACAGAGAATTCTGGATGTGGTGATTGGTAGGGCCCTGGAGTACAAAACTATACTTGTATCTTCAAGAACACTAGCAAATTGCAAGTAATCTTCATCCAATGACACAGTAATGTTTACACTTAATTATAATAAGCACACACAAAATGTATTACAGACATTATTTTATTTAGGACATTGGTTATAAATATAAGCATCTCAAGCACATTAACACATTGTCTGGAAGAATCTTAGAATGTAGAAAATGAAGTTTGCAGGTTTCACCAAGTAGACTATAAAGGTGATATCTTGCTGATCTTGGATATATTACTGGCGATTATTAGGATCTAATATCCTCCAGCTATTAATATTCTCAAAAAATCCTGCACTGCACATAGGGCCTACAGCCATTATACCCTGCTGATGATTCATGATCTCTTCAGGATTTTAAATTTTTCTGACACCATTTCCCAATCTCACTGGAGCTTAGTGGGTTACAAATTCATCGTTACAAAGATGCATGAACACAATTTGAGGACTGGACATGTCTAACTTGCTTCCAGCTGCCTTGCTACTGTTTCCTTATGCAGTACAAAATCACTATCAATTACATTGGTATCTTGCAGCCTTGGCAACGATAGAGTCTTCTATTAACTCTTGTACTATTTTCATCTCTAATTTATCTCAACAAAACAAGCCTGCCAACTTGTGTCAATAGCTTTAATGTGGACATGGAATGGAATTTACACTTACAAAATTCCCCTAGACACAAAATGGCATCATCCATGACAACGTGGACAACACTTAGGGTTTAAACGCTGCATACATGTTAAATTCTATGTGTTATACTCTGATTTACAAAAGATGAACGGTGCAAGCTGCCATCCGCTTGAATGGTGAGGTGAGGAGTGGAGACAAGAGGGGTAACGGTGTCCATAGCAACAGCGAGCAGTGTTGCAATGAATGCCGACACAGCAGTGAGCACATGGTTTGACGCAGTGTTCTACTGTGAACTAACTCGTCACTGCCATTAGTAATATCCCGAGTATATATTGAAGTGCATTTGCTTATTCTTTCATAGGCTACAGTAAGCGTTATCGTTCTGTTTTTGTTGGAAGCGTGTGTATATACAGATTTTGAGTTTATTTCTTTTATTTGCATCATCGTGTCTATTTTCGTTGTGTAAAAATGGCATCGGTACATGCTCGCGGAAGGCCCAGGATCCATTCTCTGCGACAGAACAACTTCAGGCCGTAGTGTGACTCTCCGTAGCCAAGTAAAGGAGATGGTATGTGCGGTGAGGAATTTTATGGAGGAAGAAGAGGAAAATATGCGCTTACGGGAGGAACCTCTGATTCCATTTGTTCAGGTGCGGAAAAGAACTGCCAAGACTCTTGGTGTGAGTGAAATCACTGCATACCGAGTGACGGAAGGGAAGTTCCTGTCTGATGATGCTGGCCCGTCTAAACTATCAACTCCAGGGAAGAAGAGGCATAGAGAAGGGGTGGTCACTAATTTAGATGGCTTTCAACAAGATGCTGTTAGACGGCATATTTATAGCTATTATTTTAGGAAAGAAATTCCAACATGTCGCAAACTTCTTGTTTTTGCTCAGAGAGGCACAATTATTTCAAGGAAGCCTTTCTTCACTGAAAGTGTTGCACGATCTGGGATTTAAATATAAGAAAATTAATGGGGGGAAGGTGATCATGGAGAGGCCAGATATTGTGGCTTTGAGGTGTCAGTTCCTACATGAAATGGGGAGACCCTACTGAGTTGTAGGCCAAAAATTACAAACAAAAAACCAAAATCTGGTTTCATGTCCTAGAAGTTACCTATCACTTGGGGCACTTAAATATACATTTGTTTTTTAAGTACGGCCATTTTTAAATACCTTACGGGGGCTTTTAAAGAACACGTGCTTAGGTCTTGAAATGGGCAACGCCTACTTCCTAGAACCAAAAACCCCTCAATTTTGTTGTAATTTCATACTCTTGGCCAATATTATCATGCCAATCATCTGAATACAAGCTTATGGTGCCATCTGTTGGTAAATTTATCAGTTATGAGTAGCCTAGGCAATGTTTGTCAAGTGTGAAACTTTTCTTAGAGCATTATTCTTACTTTTCTTACCGTACATGTTATTTTCTTATCCCATATAATTTTTAACTGTATGGCATTCACTAAAAGAATATCATTACTATACACATGCACATATTTAACATCGAACAGAAGTATTTTGGTTTGTAGTAAAGTATAGGCCATTTTGGATACATGGTGGAACCATGCGTCTTTGTTTATTTTGATGGTCAGTGGCTTTAGTGAAGTTTATTCGCAAGAATTATATTTTTATTGGTTTACTGTGAGTGGTGGAACTTGTATAAGTTAATGGTATTTTAGAGATTTGTGTGCAGTTTATT
This sequence comes from Meconema thalassinum, assembly GCA_946902985.2. Lineage (NCBI taxonomy): Eukaryota > Metazoa > Arthropoda > Insecta > Orthoptera > Tettigoniidae > Meconema > Meconema thalassinum. Next base: position 137,488,061 of record OX336390.1, on the reverse strand, counting down.
AGATGTATTCTGTATCTAGTCGATGGTGTAAACCGAAAGTCCGTGAAACAAAGAAATGGAATAGTGCTATTTAGAATGTTGACAAACAGTGGGGTGATATTACATGTGAAGTTAAGTAATGCAAGTTCAACAGCTGCAACTACTTCTTCTGCCAGTGTCAGAAAACTGGAATAGGCCTATTTTAGTGAGGAGAATACTGTTTGACCTAGTGTTAATGACAAGCACATTCTCATTCATATATGGGTGCCCTCCAAAATTTGTTTACAGACCTGTGTGGTGAATGTGGCAGTAAATCTTCGTGTCAACATCAGGGAGAAAGATGGGTTTAGTAATAAGTTACCTCTGAAGTGTGGGAAAAGTGATTTGTAAACTCAGGGAAGTCTTGATGCAGGAAATTCCACTAAAATACTGTATTTTTTAATAAAGTTAGCTTTTTCTCAATACCATATTTTTCAGCATTTTAAATGTTCCAGTTGCCTGCGTTTTGATCCCATTACCTTCAAACTTGGTTTTCACATACAACTTTGTGGTCTTAATAATGTATGGAATTCATTTTGAAAAATATTAATAACTTTCAGAAATATTTAGGTTCAAATTTGAAAAAAATGACATATTTTAACAGAACAACAGGTCATTCTAAAAAAAAAACCATTTTAATAATAAACCATTTGCACTGATTTTAAAAGTAATACCAATTTTTATTTGTAGACCATTGATGATCATTCCATACAAGTTTTAGATTGATAACTTTAAATTTGATGTACCTGGGACATTTTCAAAATTTGCATATTTATTACATAAAATGTTATAATTTCTAAATGACTGAACCAAATAGCTCCAAAGTTTAGAATTCCCTTAATTATGCTCACTTTAAAGAACCTACAAAATTTGGTGAAAATTGGGTGAAAATAGGCTACTGGAAAATTCAAAACTTAAGTTAATAGGGCAAAAATGTTATGGATATTGTGTGGTTAGGTGAAATGTGGGTCAATGCTGGTCACACAGTGTCTAAGGGTTGGAGTGACAACTCAGTTCAGGGGACAAGGAAGGGCCGTCAGGCAGAGGGGGTCGATTTATTATTCTACATGCCGGGCAATCACACGGCTTTGTTAATAATACACTTTTGCTCTTTAGGTCGAAAAGAACTGGTGATTTCCATGAAGACATGGACTACAACTAGTTTTTAAAATGGTTCCAGGAACAATTGTTACCCAACATCCCTGAACACAGTGTTATTGTAATGGACAATGCTTCGTACCACATAGTACAGATAGAATAAGCTCCAACAACTTCAAGTACGAAGCCGCGAATGTTGGAATGGCTCGACCGCCATCATGTAGCCTACCATGCGACAGCTCTCGGACAAAAGGAATCCTTCTCGGTAGTGCTGAATGAACATAGAACGAGCGATAACACTCTATATAATACATGAATTAGCCAAAATACCTTATAAAAGGATGAGAAATAAATCAGGAAGCAATGTTTTAATAGATGTTTCCTCCTCCGCCGTCTGTGACCCACCCAGCCATTCCAAATATAGCGAAAATTACAGCAGTGAGCGGCATTGTTCAAATCAATCATCAAAAAAAGTACCATAACAGTACTGCCAACCTCGCCCTTACGGTACTATGTGAAACAAAAAAGTGCCCAATTCAGTCTCTAGTGGGCATCATTTGTTCGCAACACTCAGTTCACGACTCTAATTATGCTAGTGTGTGCAATATTTCGCATCTCTGTACGGCTGAAATGAGTGTTTTTTGTTATCTGCTCAGTAATAACTATGCAGTATATCGCTCTCCTGTAATATGTATGTCTATTTTTTTCCGCACAACTGTGGTTTTGACAAAGGTTACAGCCTAACGTGCCCAGATCAATGGTTTTGTGTCAACCATGCCCCGCTAGCAGCGCGCGGCCAAGGCTGCACCTACACCTGACCATTCTTACCTTCACTTTGTCCAATCCAATGGTTTTTGACAATGGTTACAGCCTAACGCACCCAGATCAATGAGTTTTGGCAATGGCTACTGCCTAACGTGTCCCGATGATTCTTTTTTTATCAACAGTGATTTTGCATCCCACTTCTTTTTATCAACAGTGATTTTGTATCTCACATGTGTGCCTCGATGCGTGCTGCTAGAGTGAGCCTTGATGACGGTTAAAAGAGATCAAGTGCTATCGAAGCATGGCAGCTGTTTTTAAAATAGCAAAAAATAAAAACACATATTTACGTACTTTAGCACATATATGAGGTTCAGTAGTAAGTTTTAATTAGGGTTCCTAATTTCAATACGTAATATCGCCCAAAAAATGAAACAAGGACACAAGGAATGTAAAAGTACATTCATGTCTGCTACAAGTGTATAAGCCGCGTTCCACTTTCATTCAGAATTAATATCCTTCTCAACCTTATACAGCAGCGCAAGCCTAAATCCATGTAGGCTACCACGTGGATGAACTGGCGAGAAAGCATGGCCATGAGATCATCACGCTGCCCCATATCATTGCCACTTCAATCCTATAGAAATTATATGGGGTCAAGTGAAGGGTCATCTAGCACGGCATAATAAGAATTTCACACTCCGTGAGGTTGAGAAGCTTACCGTTTAGGCTATTAGGGAAGTGACTTCATAAAACTGGAAGCGTTTTGTGTTAATAGTGCAACGAGAACTGGATGAGGCTACGAAACGTGAATGTATACTCGATGATGGGGTAGATTGGTTCATCGTTTCCCTGGAAAGCAATTCCAGATCCAATTCAGACACAAGTGACGAAGAGGGGGCTATGAAAGGAATAGACCCATAATTAAGTTAGTAGCAGCTAGAGCGATTAGGCAACTAAAAATTCCCCTAAACTCGCGTGCATCGCAATGTTTAATTGACCCTTCACACGAATATGGCTGACACACCACAGATCCCAGTATTTGTGTCTTCCTGGAAGCTTCTTGGAATGTTATGAGTCATGATCTGCCTCAGTGGCAACGCAGCATTTCCTTTCCTCACGTGTTAGCTTTGACAGCTGCCAGCGCTCATTATTGGTACCGGCAATACAGAGTATTCTTTGCGTACAAACACAAACCTAACCCCAGACCTCCTTGCTTGTACTACTAACAATAATTTTGGTCCAGATAGTCGCCTAACCAAGTAGCGACCAATGGCTTTGTCTCGCCATGGCTTTAGAAGAGTACAGTTCAACTTTTCCATTAAAATGAACTACGGTAAAAGTAATTTATGAACATTCATGATCTTTCAAGAAATTATTCTTCTTTAGACTGAGATAGGCTACTCAATACTCCCAATAATGTCAAAAGTACTCAAATCAAACTTACCAAGCAACTTTTGAAGATTTGATGGATGAGGCAGATAAATATGACCACTCCGATGTAACTTTTTGTACACTGATGACAAGTGAACATATTATATGGAAGCTGCCAAGAGTAACGTGTCTCCACTGTACCTACGATTGTTTGCCTAACATCTAAAAAATTAACTTGCTCTATTAAAGACTATAATGGTGTGCAATCATCACTCGAAAAACTTCTCTGTAGGATGTTCACAGGAGCATTCACTGCTGACAACTTTCTTCCATTTTCATCGCACTCAGAATTTTCAATGAAATGAAGTAGGCTAGTTCATCAAATGAATTTTTATCAGTAATGCAAAGAAAGTTTTGTGGAACTTAATGTTTGGGAATCTGCAACCCATTGACAGCCAGCTCAATGCTGAGGTTATTTAGAATACACACAGAACCTGTAATTATGGGCACTGCATCACTCAAATTCTTCAAGCACTTCACCAACTTGTCTTCTGTCTTGATATGTGTCCATTCCTGCTTAAATTTATTCCTGTTGGAGGAGAAGTGTTCAGATATATCCGATAGACTGTGCACAGAATTCTCTTCTTCGTAGTGGCTGAAGTCTTCCAAGCTCGCTTCTATGGCTTTATCCGAGATTTTCTACCTCTGCATCACACAGTCTTCTAGAAGAAGGCCCAGGAGTGGATAGCTATCCTGGCAAATTCGAAAATATTGAAGATACTGCATCAGGTTTCAACTTCGGATAACTCCTAGCAAATGTCTTTATTTCCCCATCAACTTGCTCTGTCCTGATAACAGAGCTATCAGGAAAATGTTTTATACAAATTATAGGCTTGCTCACTTTAGAGAAGTCAGTGGGAATTTTTCTAGGCCATATATTTCCTAATTTTTCGTCCTTTGGGAGAGAAAATGTAGAAACATTTTCATGCTGAGATCTGTAATTGTTCTTACAGCCAGCCACATTACAGCATCTCGGCATTTTGATTTCCTGTAAAGAGACACATTCATTAAATATCTAACTTTAACTCAGATAATTAACTTAGCATGCATTCTAATAGTCCTTAACATCCACAATATTAGGCTAACGAAGTTCGTACATAACCTGCACCACACGTGCGTTTGATTAACCTGTATCATTAATGAGAAATAAAGTGTTAACACTTACCCTGTAGGCTACGTGATTATTGCAGCTACATGATGCACCACAACACAAGTTGGATGTAAAGTTGGACATTACACTTTATAAAACACTAACTATTCTCACACTGCTATTCACAAGTCGACTCAACCAGGGTCACTACATCGCCTACGTCACAGACAAGATGGCTGTTCGCACTGGGGCCAGTATCTTTCGTCGGCCACGCACTTGTATGCAGTGAGGAAGATGTACTTGTGGTTGTTCATTATGTCTAATGACACAAGTCAAATACAGGACAAAGTGACAGAAGATGCTTGGAACATTGCATGTTATATTTAAGGATTTTAATGATGTTAAGTAGTGTGTTTTTAATTTTTAATGTTATAATTGATAAAGTGTTTTTTGTGTTATTCAACAAGAATTTCGACATTGTTGTATGATGTATACTAACAATTGTGGGCTGAAGAAGGAACCAAAATAAGGTTTCGAAACAGGTACCCTTAGAACTATTTGTGGAAGTAAAGTATTGATTAGGCGGAAAATTTAAAGTCGTACATCTTGTGTTCATTATGTATTAACGCAAGATTCCAACTGATGTGCCACAGTATAAACATTGTTGTCCCTAAATGTTGCATATTTCCTCACTATTTTACTGCCAATTATGTTTGAAAAATATCTAAGATGATGATAAAGCTACACATGAGCAAAAGCTACATACCACTGAAATGCGTATGTTACGTTGGGCAGGTGGAGTTACTCTCAAAGATAAAATCCGTAATGAACATGTGCGAGGCAGTTTCAAAGTAGCGCCTATAAAGGAGAAACTTTTAGAAACCAGGCTAAGGTGGTAGGACATGTTATGCGAAGACCGGAAAATTATATAGTGAAGAAGTGCCTTTCCATGGCTACACAACAGAGAGGGAGCGGCAGACCTCAAACAACATGGATGACTAGAGATACGGGAAAATCGCAATTGCGATAAATGCGAATTTTACTTTCTTCTTCTTTTTTCAACTACCTGGTAACTAATATGACTAGGTATACCCAAAATTTGCGAAACTGAATGTGCGACAAAGTGCGATAACTAAGGGGGTTCTTGCGAATTATTCCCATAAATGCGATAAATGCGAAAAGTGCCGATATTACCGATTAATGTTGAATATTATGTTTTATTATATTTTCGCGCCGCAACTTTGAAATTTGCGAGTTCCCAGCAATGAAAATATCGGCTATATAATAGATATTTACGAGTAATAATCGATATGTACGAACATCGATTATTGTCGTGAAAACAATCGATTACGGTAAAAATTAATTTGAAAATGGTGCTTTTATTATTGCCGCATAATATCCACTGTTTATCGCCAGTAAAACGATGATTTTGGAGAAATTATTTCGTAGTTTCAGTTGGTTGTGCTAATAAAAGGAATATTCCAATCGTTTGTGTCGATTCTTTTTAAAAATTAGAGCAATAAGGTTATGCTTATATAGGTTTATATCGCGCTGGCCCTCATTTCTGGTATTTGAAATGAAAATGAAAACTCTGAAGTACATATCATGATATTAATAGACAATTTTTGTTAGGCGTTTTCTTTGCTTTGGGAAATGTTGTATAATATGATGAAAGTATCCTCTACCATGTGTGAGTTATAGGTTATGTTACATGTCGTCCGGCGATTTCTCCGTGAATTCGGATACTGTTTTACAGATTGTCAGTCAAGAGTCGCAGTGTGGTCAGGAAATAATGAGTGAGTAAACATACATTTTATTATTTAGTTAATTATCCATTGTGTGATATTTACACAAAGTTAAGTAAATGTATGATTCACATTATTACTTCCTTTTCAATGAGGGCCATGCATGAGGGGCATTGAATTTCTATTTGCCGGTGGTTTAATGGTCAAATGGCACTTCTTGAATCCTACCTCATAAGATAAGTTATTAAAAGAAATGAATGGAACTTGGCAAGGAGTAAGTAGGAAAACCACACAAAAGGATTTCATAGACATCCTCAGAATTTGAACCAAATCGTCCATCGAGTCCAGGACAGCCTGGTATTGTGGTCATTCCACCTGCCACACAGTAAACTTCGTAAGACAAGCATTGTTGCCTGACCACAGCTCGCTTTATTCTAACAATTGGCACCTTGGTACTAGTGAACTAATACAACTCTCCGCCGGGCCTCAATATTTGAGTTGCTGCACAACACCTGATATTGTTGATTGCATAATGAGAACATGACCTTTGGATCTTTTGAGCATAGCTTAGGTACCCTCGTCTCACGTCATACAACCAACCGACAACACTTGAACTCAATCTTGCCAATTAGCCAGGCTGATGCCTTTATTTTCAGAGATCTCACATTTCTGAAAAATGTATGATGTCAAGTTTCTACATTTCTGTAGCCTAATACTGATATTAGGATTTTAATACTTCTAACACTCCCTTAGTAAAAATAAAAACCACACACACAACAGGAAACTTATATTAAATGCTTATGCCGTTTATCAGAAACGCCCCATATTTCCAATCCTGCACATGTTTGAATTAGTTTCCGTGCATATTATTTTGAACCTGTTTATTGTACCAGGTGATGAACTTTTAAATGCTACAAAATGCTAATTTTTAAATTTCAAAATGCTCCAAAATGCTATTTTTTAAAATGAAAGTGCTACAAAATCAATTTCAAAATGCTATTTTCTCGTATCTTTATGGATCACGAATGTCCAGAGGGACATGAGAGTATTGGGCCAATCTGCTGATGATGCTTTACAACAAAATGACTGGCGCCTCAGGATTAAAAAAGCCAACCTCGTGTAACGGGAAAAGGTGAGGAAGAAGAAGAAGTGATAAAGAAAGTGCTTCTCCTTACGAGGCTGAGTGCACCCCGTTCCAACCCTCCACATCAGTTTCTCAAATCCCTGACGGAGCCGGAAATCGAATCCAGGGCCTCTGGATGAGAGGCAGGTGCACTACCCCAACAGGGATTTAACTGACTGCATGTTATATAATCTTGACAAGGTTACTTTCCACAAAGAGATTTTAGTCTGCATCTTTTAATTTGTAGCTTTTTAGCATCTCCACCTAAATTATTGACCAATTTGTTTCTAAAGATAAATAATCCTTATCTCTATTAGAAGAGCCTCCGTGGCTTAGGCGGCTGCACGCCTGCCTCTCGCCGCCGGGTCCGTGGTTCAAATCCCGGTCACTCCATGTGAGATTTGTGCTGGACAAAGCAGAGGCAGACAGGTTTTTCTCCGGGTACTCTGGTTTTCCCTGTCAAAACTTTCATTCTACCAACACTCTCCACTGTCATTTCATTTCATCTGGCTCAGGGGTAACTAACGTACTCGCTTGCTGAGCCCAAGGTTGCAGGTTCGAAACCTGGCGCAGTCAGCTGGCATTTGAGGGTGCGCAAATGCGAGGGAGCCGTGTCAGTAGATTTACTGGCACGTTAAAGATCCCCTTCGGGGCAAAATTCCGGCACCCCGGCGTCTCTAAAAGCCAGTGTAGTTAAAAGGGACGTAAAACCAATAACATTATTATTATTTATTCTCCCATGTAATGCGGGGTCTACCTCGTCCAGTTCCTCTCTCAACTCGCATTTCATGTATTTGATTTACTTTGGAGCTACAAAGATGGACAGAATAGGAAATGAGAGGACCAGAGAATTAATGAAGGAGGAACCATTACAGGATGGTATAGAGAAATCTAGACTTAGATGGTATGGACATGTAAAACGAATGGAGGAGAAGAGGATACCCAGGAGAGTACACGAGACGAAGTGGGAAGGAAAGAGACCGAGAGACAGGTGGCTGACGGGGGTGGAAGAAAGTGTGAAGAAGAGAGGAGAAGACTGGACAAGGGTGGAGGCTGAGAGATGGTGGGAAGACAGAAGACGTTGGAGAGGCTTGTGTTCCAAACAGACCCGGCCAGTGGCTGGAAACTGTGCAAGATGATGATGATGATGATTAGTTGCCGTGAGAATTTCTATTTAAAATATATTTGGAGACCCGCGAATTAACCGCAAAGCGAATTATCCGCACGCGAATTATCGGGAGTGCACTGTATGTACAAAAATTCAAATCGTGGGCCCATCGTCGTTGATCAATTTTCAAACGGGGGACCTGGAACAATGAAAAATTACCTGACAATCTACGTTTCTTACTTGGAAACCTGAACTGATGACTCTGATTGGGCAAATAAAACTTACCCCATTGTATAAGCGTCATTACATTGGTATATTATGCACAAACCTGACCTGTTTAAATATGAAAATGCACCCTTATCTTAGGCCTAACCGTACGATTTGTATAATATTTACAAAAATCTCCACATACCTAATTTAATTTATAGTGAATCAGAATGTGGAATGTAGAATATGTTAATGGGAGAATTATAATAATGCACATACATATCAACAAGGAATTGCTAAAGATAATACAAGTGTATGCTCCACAAACAGGATGTAGCATAGAAGAAAAATAATATTTTCTCAATGAATTGGAAACACATATGGTTGGAGATGGGCCCATGATAATGGGTGATCTGAATGCTCATGTGGGAACTGATAGAATATGATATGAGAATGTTTTGGGCCCGCATGGGTATGGAGATAGAAATGAAGATGGAGTGAAACTGTTGGACTTCTGTATCAGAAACAACCTGATAATAAAAACACATCGTTCATGAAGAGGAATAGTCATAAGATCAGCCGATATAGTAGGGATGGACAGTATGGAACACTCATTGATTTCATAATAACAGACCGAGAATGGGGAAGATACATCATCAATACCAAGATAATCCCCAGTGAAAGTATGGAAGGTGACCACAGACTGTTAATTGTGGAATTAAAACAAGTAAAACTTCCTAAAATTGTATTGAAGAAGAAACCAAAGATTAAGATTTGGGAATTGGAGGAGGAGGATAAAAGAATAGCATTCCAAGATAGGATAAAAAGGAAGTTGCCTAACACAGAAATTCGAAGTGGAGAAGAAGAGTGGAAAAATTTAAGACAGACTTTTGTGGAAGCAGCAATTGAGATATGTGGGAAAACAAAAGCAACGGTCAAGGGAAAGGAGACACGGTGGTGGACAGACAAAATAAAAGAAGAAATAAAGGAAAGGAACAGGGTAAAGAAAGAAATGGATAAGGAAAAGCAAAAACCATACCAGAGAGATGAGATTACGATAGAAAGATTACATGTGGAATGCAAGAGATTGAAATTACAAGTAAAGAGGAGTATTAAAGAAGAAAAGGAGAAATGTTGGGGAAGAGTTGATCAACAAAATTGAACATGATAGTTGAGGAAATCAAAAATTATTATACAGATTAATAAAATCAAAAAGAACTAATCAAGAAAAAATCAAGGCATTAGAGAGAGAAGATGGATCCATAGTACATGATGAAAGGGGTCTTCAGAAGGTGATGGCAAAATATTTTTAAAAACTTTATAATGAGGATGACAGTTCTGAGGAAGAAGGAGATAAGAAATTGGAAATCATAGTTGGAGAAAAAGAAGAGAACCCGATAACATGGTTGGAGCTTGAAAGGGCAGTGAAAACAATGACCAAAGGTAAAGCAAGTGTAAAAGATGAATTCAATGCTGATATGATTAAGACAGCAGGAAGCATCGGCTTACAGTGGCTATATAGAGTCCTCAATGCCATATGGATGGATGAAATAATACCTGAAGATTGGCAACAAGGAAATAACTTTATTATCACATGGGCTGAAAATATTGGAGAAAGTCATAGACAAAAGACTTAGGGATATAATAGAAACACAGTTAGAGGAAGAACAATATGGTTTTAGACCGAATAGATCAACAATAGATTTGATATTTACTCTACGTATGATATTAGAGAAACATCTGAAAAGAAACGAGGAAATCATTTTCGTATTTTTAGATTTGGAAAAAGCCTTTGATACAGTTAAGAGAAAACATGTATGGGAGTGCCTACTGGAAAGGAATGTATCGATATCATTGATTAATAAGATAAAAATGTTGTATCATGAGAGGTTGTTTTTTTTTTTTTTTTTTTTTTTTTTTCATATGGCTTTTAGTGCCGGGAGTGTCCGAGGACATGTTCGGCTCGCCAATTTTGTAGCTGCTTCGAGACGGACACCCAATGGGTGAGCTACAAGTACCGTTGGGGAGGAAAGTTGGAAGGGAGGGTCGAGGAGTTGGAAGAGTAAAAGCAGTGTACAAGTCGGAAGTGGTGACTCTGAAACATTCTATACAAAAAAAGCCTCAAGCAAGGATGTGCATTATCACCATTATTATTTATTATACTGATGGATGAAATTATAAAACGTGTAAACAGTATCAGTAATGATGAAGTGAATGCTTTGGTATTTGCAGATGATGTGGTAATTTGGGGAAAGGGAGAAAAAGAAGTACAACAGAGACTGGACATTTGGAATGAAAATTTGAAGGAGTTTGGAATGGTAATTAGTAGAAAGAAAACTGTAGTCATGTACTGTGGAAAAGAGAGAAAGAAAAGTCAAGTGAACATAGATGGGGTACGGTTAGAGAATGTAGAACAGTTTACATATCTAGGTAGCACTATAAATGGAAGTAATGACATCAACACTGAAATTAATAACAAGGTACAACATTTTATCACCTAGTCAGAGAACTTTTATGGGATGACAAAGTACCCAAGAGAACGAAATTAATCTTATATATAAAAGTGAATGTCTGTATGTATGTATGTATGTATGTATGTGGGTGGGTGGGTCTGTTCCGTATACAAATCCACACCGTTCCACCAATCTCAACCAAATTTTGCACACACATAGTTTAGGACCCAGAAGGAACCGCTGGCTACATGAATTTTCGATAGTCTTTCTCATTCTTCTGATTTCGGCCCTTTTGCACTCAAGCACAGGCTAATCAAATCATAAAATATACTCATGAAGGAATGGCAAGGCAGATAGTTTCCATGGCAACATAGCTCAAGTCGAGACACGGCCGACTGGATTCGAGTTGTGCTCTGCACTACCGGTATAGAAAATGAGCTGTTCTGAGGGACATCCTTGCTCCATAACATGCTTCTCACACTCCTCCGAAATGCTTCTGCCTGCCTCCCCAGCTCATTTATTTCTCTATCGTTTCTTCCATTATCTTGTATCAGGTTTCCCAGATACTTGAAATTCTCCACTTTTTTCAGCTGTTCCCCACCAATTGGTATTCCCGTTGTGGTTCTTTCGTTCTTCCTTGTTGTGATCACCATCTCACTCTTATTTATGCTAAATTTCATCCCATATCCTTGTATTATTCCTTCCCACACGTCCAACTGTTCCTGTACCTCCTCCTCCTTGTTTCCCCAAATCATCAAATCATCTGCAAACACCATTGCTTTCATCTTTCCTTCCCCAATTACTTGTGCCACTCGGATCATTATGTCATCCATCACCACAATGAAAAGTAACGGTGACAGTGCACTTCCTTGTTTCAGGCCGTTTCTCTGTTCCAACCAGTCTGATCTCTCTCCTCCCACTTTCACACAGCTCAAGCTTCCCTTGTACAGCTCCTTTATCCTCTTTATAGTCCATTTCTCTACTCCTCTATCCTCCAGGGACTTCCATACTTTGTTTCTGCATACACTGTCATATGCTTTCTCAATGTCCAGGAAGGCCATCAGTAGATCTGTTCCATACTCATAGTGCTGTTCTTGTAACTGCCTTACAGCAAAAATCAAATCCACTGTGGACCTTCCTGCTCTGAAGCCATGTTGTTCTTCCCTCATCCCTCCTTCTATCCTTGTCCTAATTCTCTTTTCCAAAACTTTCTCGAAGATCTTTGCACAATGACTCATCAGTGTTATTCCCCGATAGTTTCTGCAATCTGTTCTACTACCTTTCTTGAAGATCGGGACAATTATTCCTTTTTTCCAGTCCTCTGGGGTCTTCCTTTCCTTCCATGCTGTCCTCATCACTCGGTACAACCACTGTATCCCCACCTCTCCTGCTGCTCTCACCATCTCCACACTCAACTCATCCACACCCGGTGCCTTCCCTCCTTTCATCTTGTTCACTGCATCTTCCACTTCTTTCCATGCTATGTAAAGCAATCTCTCAGTCATTTAAAAGAATTTTCGTGCGACGCAATGCGCAAAGACGAAATCATTGACATTCGAGAAGACTAAACTGCGTTGCTCTGCGATGGAGCAGTAGGCCTACTTGCGCAATGTTCGAAACATACGAGCAGGTTGCCGCGAGTGGTACCATAGCATAGATTTCCTTTATCTTCGAAGCCCAAACAATACAAGAGGAAGCGCTTTCACTGGGAACCTACCCTCCCTTTCCCAACAGCCACACTCAAAGGTCGCTGTCCTGTGAGTTGTGAAGGGTGGATGCGCGGACAGCGTATTGTAAACGGCGATTATTGCGTAATGACGTAAACTATCGCGAGACCGAGAGCGTGTTTGTTGGATGCTCTTCATGCAGTCAACCAGTCATGAGAGAAAAATACCGCTACAAAAGCAAGCTCTTGCCGACATCTGTAACGACGATATTTCGAACGGGCAAGTTATATGCCGATAAAGACGATTATGATTTAAGACATGAAAGCAAAGATGAAATAGCACGGAGTTTGACTGTTGGTGAGGAAAAGCGAGATCCAGTTGATATCGAGTACGGGAGTGGTGCAACAGAAATCCCGAAAGTTTCCCACAGAAGCTAGTCACACTTATCTCTTATATAGAAAAACGAAATTAATTTTCGTTCTCTTATAACGTTTTCTTCGGAAATGTGCACTCGAAAATTAGAATAAACGATCTAAGAAACAAAACGGGATGACTTTTCTTTTAAATATTATTGTAGGCATAATCCACATAGGCCTGCTCTAGCCTAGCATGTCTTATAAGACACTACAATCAAGTGTTTTAATTATTATTTTGCGTTTCAAGCATATTCCAATATTTCAACTAATAGTTTTGTTTTTGCTAGGCTTAACAAAGATAACTGCGGATAATTCGCGGTTTTCAATAATTCACGGAATTTCGTGCATTAATTACCGCGAATTACCGAGAGTGCACTGTAGTTAAATTCTTTAAGCATTTTATATTCATTTGTTTTAATCATCATGACGATGTAAAAATTTTAACTAATTTTTATTGACAGACCAAACATTAGACTGTTTTAAGAGAATTTTTAGTGTGTTTGACTGAAGAAGGCTCAAAGAGCCGAAACTTGTCTCAAAGCGTATATTGACATCAAGTGATACATTTAAAAAAAATTGTATTGTAAAGTGGATATTTGTGTAACATATCATAATCAATACGGGAAAACTTGGAATAATGACTGAAGTCATAGATATTCGTAATGACCAGATAGCAACTCCTCATATTCCCCGGTAGAACTTATTCAGTTTACACCATCATGTTCCAAATGCTATAAGAAAGATTGATGGGGACAGATGACCTCATTGTTCTGCCCCTTAATACAACAATCATCATCAGAGATTTTTGTTTTGAAAATGCAAATCGCACACATTAGAGGCCTACTACTTGTTAGGGTCTTTTCTGTTGCTCAGTTTTACTAACCAGTCTGTTAGGAGGCACTTATCTTTGGGATATCCATGAAAGGCCAACCATATTTCTTATTTCATAGGTTGAACACCCTAAAAAAGAACCATAATAATAAGTGAAATGGACTCTCACGGACTGGAAGTTCAATAATATGAATAAATCTCAATGTCATTTAGAATCGTAAAAGCTATATACTGATACCCCCCCTCTTGAATTAACCTAAATTCCAAAATATCCAAAGCAATAGGAAATAACTCTACTTGTTAGAAATACCTATACTTGTCAGCATTTTTCTCAGTTTGAGAAGGGTGGTGCCTTTTTTTTTTATGCATAACTTGGCCCAAGCAGAGTAGTCGTTAGATTAAATGTTTCAAAATTGTACACGACTTCCAAATAGAAGCATTCAGTGGACAAATCGATAACAAATTGGAAATGCAAGCAGGCAAAGAATGAGACATGATAGAATTGTTGGAATATACAGTGCATTCTACAATTATTTAGTTTGATTTTGCACCAAACACTTGTGTCAATTTAAGCTGTAAAACTTATCTGTAGACTGCATTTGAATGGAACTTACTTATACTTGGTTTTACCATCCCATGTCTCAGCAGTAACTCTCCTCTGACTAAACCACCGCCCGTTAAGTAACTTAATGCACAGGTCAGCCTCTTCTGCTTCTCGGAATGTCACCTGGGCCACTCCTTCCTGATGTCTCTAAAATCAAAGCAGAATGTATTATGATGATGATGACGATGGTATGAGACTTCCAGAGAAGTCTGGTGTAGGTCTTTCAAGTTGATGCTCAAGGGCGACATCCATGACATTAACAATACAGAAAAGATTAAAATTCTATGATCCAACAGGAAATCAAATTCTAGGCCCTTTGGAGCAAAGATTAACTACTACGCGCCAAGAGTTGGCAGTTGGGTTTGAACTGCGATGTCTTCCCGCTCACTGCGTATCGCGCATTCCAAAAACATTAAGTTAGTCACTATTTGCTTCACTCACTCAGCACATTCCTTCTTTCACTGGCTGCGTGTTGTGTGCTGCGATAACAACGATTCGCATGCAGGAGCCGATATATTTAGGTCTGGAATAGGCGGGCCACGCATGCGTACTGCACCCCGTCACAGCGTGTTGAACTGCCATCTCCTGACGCGATGACATTAGCATGCAAGTTACCTAGCCAAAGACTTGGCCGGACTGAGTTAATGGTGATAGCATAAAAAAAAGTGTGTGTTTTTTAAATCAATCGAAATTTGATGTTTATCAGTCGGTCAACACAATTGAACCTAATTATGATGGATTATTCCCTAACCCTGAAAAAAAAAAAAAAAAAAAAAAGTTCATGAGGTTAATAATAAACACTCGAATGACCAGTTTCGATCGAAACTTGCCATCCGAGTGTGTTTATTAATCTCATGTAATGTAAATATTAAGCAAAAAGTACTTTTTTTTTTTTTTTTTTTTTTTTTCATGATAGTGCTTAAATATTCCAAACAGAATTGAGATGAAAATGTTGGACATAAGTTACTGGGAATCAAACTAAAACTACAGATTGGTGCTGAACCATGTTAACTACTAACCTTCACCACAGTTGTACAGATGTAACAATAATCGCTCTAGTGGGCTGCATACAGGTGGGCGAACTTCCAACTGCCATTATGGCCAACACAATCTTCTCTTTACATATTTCATTGAAGCCTTTTATTTGGCTTTATGTATTGGAATTTGGAATAATTGTCCTCGTGACGTTAGAAATTGTACATCCCTAACAACTTTCAAACGTGCATGTAAAGATTTCCTCTTGAATTCGTAGGCCAACTAGAACAATTTGTGTATGAATGTGTGAGTGAATGAAGTTTAATTTTGTTAAAAATGTATGTCATTTAAATTGTATAGCTTAGTTAATATCACGCAGTCGCCAATTTAATTTAATTCTAATATTAAAGTTTTCCTAGTATTTAAAGTTTGGTAGGTTAAGAATATCATATGTGAGTATTCATGTAAGTTGCTCTGTGTGTGATAAGTGTAAGAGAGGGCCTAGAGCCCTAACTTTGCCACAATAAAGGCACCAATAAATAAATACACTCTATATTACGTTTATATTAATGTTGTTACATTTAAGGAATGAACCATATTTTTAGTAAAAAAGGAGGTCCCGTGGCTTAAAATCTCAAGATTAATGGTCACGTAAAACTACCGGCTTTCTTCCTTCTTTTTCTATTGGATGAATGCTGCACTCTTTTGTTATAAATAGGCATGTCATTACTGTACAAAAATTAGAGCTAGCCCAAGTGTTACAAGCAGCCCACGCCACTCGGATGTGCGTCTAAATTGAGCAGTGAGCACGGCCCTGTAGGAACCTGGTGGACGAGCTACTACTGCTGAAGTAGGGTTCTGAGGGAGAGAGGGACAAGCAGCAATACATATATACTTCTAGGAACTTTCAGAAGTGCAAATAATATGTTTCAGCATGGATAGCCCTCAGAGCACTCGGAAAACAGACATTTTTGCTGCTAAGGGAAGTTATTTCTGTAGGTGTTGGCAACCCTCCAGAGCACTATTGCCAACCCTGAGTATCATATAGTAATTTGGAAACATACATGAAGCAAGGTTTGCAATTAGGTTTGAAATCTATTGTATGTAGTCTATATTATATTATGTGTTTAGAGTTGAGCATTTGACCATACATGTGTATGTGTATTTTGGACCACAAACAACAACCAGGGTTGGTTGTTAGGTTGTTAGACTCTGAGTATGGAGAAAGAATGCACACCGAGTTCTTGTGATTGCTTAAGTAAATAAGGATACCATTTGGACACACTAAGTTAGTAGCATAAAACACAACTTTTTACGTAAGGTGATCAATTACCCCACTTCCCAAAACTTTGAGTTTCAAAAGAACAATAATAAGTTAGTAAAACTCTGGTTACACTCCTCAAAATATACAGAAATAAGGTAACTGTGTGGGTGTCAAAATTAAACAAGTTGTACTTGGGGAATACAGATCTAGCACAGATCCCGGCGTCTAGCTGCGCACTTGACCTTGAGAGCTCAGCGGTAGGAGAGGGGTAAGGAGCGGTGCGGAGAAGGAGCCGAATACATCTCTGGCTGAGAACATTGATACGCGACAGTAGCATGTTCCCTCGGATATTAAGGGTCTAAGCCAGTGCAGCTTACGAGGGAACGGTACGAAGTCGGACCACGAATTTCGACTTTATTTTTACATAGTCATGAAGGTCTTTTTACGCTGAAACAGGTAGTGGAGGTCTAATTTTTCGCTGGTCCTTTTTAACGAACCATTTGGGAGCCCCAATTGGCGGTGCACGCTCTGAATTGTACAGTACATGCCGGCACATGTCAGCGCGCACAGTCAGGGGCTGTCTAGCCTCGCCTTCCCTCTACCCTCGTTCGGTTCTCCACATGGGCTACAAGTCGTTTTCTATACGGTCAAGTTCTCCAACTGATGGCTGATCCACTTACAGGCAATCGCATTGGAGTCTTTGCGTTGTAATGACCGCTTGCAACATTATTGTAGCTCTTATTAATGCCTACGGTGTTCAGGAGGCTAAAGAGCTTTCTGATAAAGAGCAAATAATGTTCATAATATGTTTCTGCATGGATAGCCCTCAGAGCACTCAAAAACAGACATTTCTGCTGCTAAGGGAAGTTATTTCTGTAGGTGTTGACAACCCTCCAGAGCACTATTGCCAACGTTTGATGCAATTATGGAAGAGAGTTGTTTTGCGACTCCTACTTGACAAACCTTAAAAGACTTTTGAAGATTCGGTCCCGAAAAGTAACCAAACTCGTCGGTAAAACGTTTAAAATAGACTAAGTACGATAGGAAGAGGCTAAAATGTCTGTTAAATTCATTATTGAATTGCAAGAAGAGAAAGAGATCCCGGATGCCAATATCTGGAATTTGGACCAGTCCCGATTCGAGTGCGAAATGGCAACATAGAGAAGTTATGATTTTCGTGGTGTGAAAGACATTCTTGCTACGCTGGTTTGCCAAAATAGTTCTATGCACACCCACACAGTGCAATATCACATTTCTAAAGCCGGAGAAATTGGACATTTGTTCTCGATCGTTTTCAAAGAAATTAATGGAAAGTTTGGACCTAGGGTACAAGAAAGTATCAACGCCTACATGGATGTCTTTAAATATGTCGTCATTGATTGTTCATCTACCGGGAAAATGGGGAAAGGGCATGTACTGCACGTGCCTGGTTCCAAGACATTTTCCATCCGCAATTATAGGACAACGAACGCAATCTTCTTCTCCTAGATTCATTCAGTGGCAGGGCAATAAAGCACAGCTTGAATCTCTGACGAACAAACATGAACAAATTGAATGCATACCGAAAGCAACTCCATATCTTTGCCAGCCGTGTGATCTTGGACTCTTCCGACAACTAAAATGTTTAGTCCGTCGAATGGAAAACATTTGCAAAGTAAGGAATTTACATGGCCAGTCAAAATAAAAACCCAACAGACTTTTCATTATAACTAGTCAAATGCTAGCGCATAACCGATTACAAGCTGATTGTTTCATACCAATGCTGAAATATGCTTTGAAAATGGGGGGGTTATTCCATTACTGACAATATACCTCAATTTTATACTGGCTCACAAACTAATTTTCATGATTTGACTGATAAAGAAGTATGCTGGAATTGATTGTACCAATTTTTCTTTTATAAGGTGCGGACAATGATTTTCTTGTGTTTTGTTATTCACATTTTGTGTTAGATTTTTACTATCATGCCATGAACAATGCACCCATGCCAGACTGTGTTAGAATAAAGGCATTTCTTGAACAGTTTGAACAGCATGATGATGAAGATGATATGTGATATTATATGATTTGTAAGCCATTGTTTTTCTTTCTATATTTCACAATGAATTCATCTTTGTGAATAAAATATCCAAACTAACGTCAGTTTTAACCCGCTATCCCGTGTACACAACAACTGTAGGCAGCCGTATGTGGTGGGTGATAGTGGAGAACCGAACGAGGGTAGAGGGAAAGCGAGGCAAGTCAGCCGCTGGCTGTGTGCGCTGACGTATGCCGGCATGTATTGTACAATTCAGATCGTGCACCGCCAACTAGGGGCTCCCAAATGCCCCCTTAAAAAGGACCAGCGAAAAATTAGACCACCACTACCTGTTTCAGTGTAAAAAGATCTTCACGACTATGTAAAAATAAAATCGAAATTCGCCGTCCGACTTCGTACCATTCCCTCGTTAGCGTGGCAAATGTTTTACACTGCAGTAGTATGCAGTAGTATAGGCAAGTGCAGAGCTAGCTGCCGATAACTGTAAATCAAATCTCATATCTAACTTGTCAACTTCCCTCTTCCTTAAAATTAAGGTCAGCCGATGTTGTGCATGAGGTTTACTGATTATTATTATTGTTGGTAACCGATATTAATTTAAAAGGAAACTGGTAGTTTTACATAATTATTAATTTTGCAATCATAAACCACAGTGATGTAAAGCAAGGTAATGTTCCTGAGTGAGATGATTTTGTATAATATAAGTCTACATTCCAATTATGTAAAACTTAATCAGGCTGTCTACCAACACCAACTAACAGATTTCCCTGAGAATTCCCTGATTTTTTCAGGATAAATAGAGAAAATACCCTCAGTAGCAGTAGCGGCCATAATAAATACATGATATAAAGCAGAGTTTGTACTTAAAGAGCACTTCCGAAAGTGCTCGAACAATAAAGGGTAGCATGACAAAGTTGAAAAGGAAAAAATAAAAATATATATAGGCCATATACTGTAAATATTTTTCTATATTTTGCCAAATTCTAGATTTATCATCCAGAAAAACTATTGTACTTGCGAGTATTGGAAGTAAATAGTCATGCTCCCAAATATCATACAGTTACACATTTATATACAAATATAGTGTCTACACATGCAATTTGTGTGCTCTATCTTGCAAGAAATGAGAGCTTACTGATTTAACGTCAGTACGAAGATACATCTACAACAATCATCACCAAAATATACTTTTCCCCCGTCAAAATTTAAATGCTTAATCTGCAATTAGGACCTATTCAAGATTGGACCTTGTAAAACTAAAATTCCCTGAATGTCATTAAAATACCCTGATAATTCCCTGAGTTTTTCAGGATTTGAAAATTCCATGAATATTCCCTGTTTTCCATGTTTTCCAGAGTAGTAGACACCCTGTTAATACTGTATTGATACTTAAATATTTGCACCTGGACAAAACACAAAACGAACACATTTTGTATTTCAATACAAACAAAATTTTAGAATAATAAAACCATTTTCAAAATGTATCAGTAAAAATGCCATTAGTACTGGTAGATTGATTATTACAACTAAATTAACAAGTTAACTGAAACTTAAACTGCATTTTGTTGCATTAAGCTGACACCCACTCACATCATAAATGACGACCTTGCGTACATCTCCACACTTGGAGCATTCCTCTCGCAGATCTTGCTGGTACTCGAGGATCAAGGCAACATCATTGTCGAAGATCTTGGGATCGAACAAATTCTTTATTACCACCACACGCTCATGCTTGGACCTCTCGCCTCGGAACTTGTCTGGTCTCCAATCAAAAAGCCTGAAAATTATAAGGTCTGTCACTGCAAGTCTGATGGATTAACACTTTTAAAATCACTAATCAAGAAATTAAAACAATTCAACTTCAAACTAAAATAATAAGCTAATAAAAAAGAAGAGCTAGAGGAAAAGGGAGAGAATAATGACCAGCTGTCCAAAGATACCATGTAAACTTTGATTCATTCCATGTCAAAGAAATAATTCTTTGTATTTGTGCTATGGGTTTTGCTTAGGAGGGATTCTACAACAAACTTGTAAATCTAATAACACATGTCTCAAGAGCGTTAAAAATCCCTCAGTATGCCTTCTTTCGGAGGGCAAGTAAAACCGGCGGTCCCATGTCATAGATTTATGGCATGTTAAAGAACCTTCCACTAATTACACCTGTGTGAAGCAAAATTGTATAGGTTAAGAATGTAGACAACGCTCTTAGGTTCCTACGTTCCTTGCCAAGAGCCGACTGTGGTGGTGTCTAGTAGCTAAGTTCTGAACTATGCCTAGTAGTCATTGACGGTGGCGTTTGGCGGTAAAAGTAGGAACTATTTGAAAAATTCAAAGTTGCAGTCCTTACTTGAATTAAAAACAGATAACACACACTAATACAGCCATCACGCCGGCCCCGTGGTGTTCAGGTAGCGCGCCTGCCTCTCACCCGGAGGCCCCGGGTTTTTAAAACTGACGTGAGAGTTGGGACGGGGTGCACTCAGCCTCGTGAGGACAATTGAGTAGCTGTCTGACAGTGAGACAGCGCCCCGATCACGAATACCAAGATTAACGGCCGAGGGGACCCGACGCGCTGATCACGCGTCATCCCAATATCTGCAGGCCAAATGGCTGGGCAGCGGTCGCTTGGTCGGCCTTAGCCCTTCATGGGCTGGATAGTGCCAGGGGTTGACTTTGAATACAGCCATCACAATTAATACCGGTTATCAGACAGATTCTACACACACCCAAAGTACTTGGGGCTACATGACCGCGTTGTCGCAGCCCCTAAACTGAGGAACCAACCATCACATTTAAATGTCAACGGATGTGCTACACAACTGGCAGGCAAAAATCCATTGGAAACAAAAAAGTCGTTCATGTGCCAAAGTACAGCAATTCTTTTTATTAGGGATGGAGATCAAACAGTTAGTTAATGGTCCTAAAGCAGGGTGTCCAACATTGTCAGATTTAGGGGCCACAACTTACAAGTGTAGAAGTGGTGAGGGTCACATGTTTATGCAGCCTCATTATCATCGCAAGACACCAGACTTTATGAAATTTCACATTTAAAACCATAAGTCGGAAAGATTTGGGGACAGGAACTAGGCGAGGATTCCAATTAACAAGGGACAAATTTTCATATTTAATCATATTCTAACTAAAGATTCACACATGTAATTTTGATAGGAACTAACTTACTATGAGAGATTGGGAATTTACAGATTTTATCAAAAACTTCTTATTTTACTAACATTACTGTATTTACAAGTGAGAAAATATAAAACGCTCATAATTGCAGAATATTTTTTTATACAAATAAGATGAAATATGAACACTTTTCTCAACATGATCGGAATCTTCATTTCTCATTATGTACACACATTCTCTACAAACAGACCTCTACAATTTATGTTTTAAAATATTAAATTTCATAATAATCTATTCTCTATTATTCCAAGGGCCAGATGACCTCGCTGTTCCACTCCTTAAAACAACAATATAACTAACATATTCCAACTAGTGATGAATTTAGGTGGTGACCCAAGAATAAGGGGAAAATCACCTGCAGAAATTAAAAAGTCATACCCCCCCACCAAAATGGATTATATATTTGTATGTGTATGCTACATACAGCATGTTAATGTTTACAGTTAAAAGTCAAAATAATGAATGAATTTAAATTATTGTCCTTTTTGTTAGCTGCTAACTTGCATAATAAAATTCCACTTGAAACTCAACAATGAACATGTGTAGAGCAGCTGGTCTGGTGTAAAGTAATAAGCTTCCATTCTTGTGAAACATTCCAACTACTTGCAGTTGTAGCTATTTTAAACAAGACTCTGCACACAAACCACGTTTTGGCACAGTGGCTAGCATTCTTGGCTGTCATCCCTGAGGTTCGGGTTCGATTCCGAGCTCTGACATGAAATTTTATTATGGTTTGAGGGCTGGAACGAGGAATACCCAGACTTGCAAGGTAGAACTGAGAAAAGGTGGGTTTGATTTCCACCTCAGCCATCCTAGTAGTGGTTTTCCATGGTTTCTAATTTCTACTGCAGGCAAATGGCAGAATGGTGCCTAATTTAAAGCCACGGCCGCATGCTAACTAATCCTACACCCAACACAAATACATACACTAATACAGTAATTACAATAACACAGGTTATTGGACAAAATTCTCCCATATATACAGGGTGTTTCGAAAAAAGTGTCCGATATTGCAACAGAGGTTGGTATAGGTCAAAACAAGCAGAAATGTCCCTATAAACATATGTCCGGAAATAAATACCTGATGAGATATGAGCCATTTTACTTGTGTTGTGTATTTACACTTCAGCCAATGGACGTCATCTAACAGCTACTTCTATTAACACCTGACTGTCACACACTTTTAACAGAACACGCATTGGGCAAACATCCATCAATACCACCAACCAGGAGCTGTGATGAATTCAGCCGGTCTATCCGCGGATACCATATGCACGTTACAAGAGATGCTCCACATGGTTACCACATGCTTCGGCTCTTCTTCGCAAGGAATCCCCAACTCGTCCAATCACGCCTGGCTGGTCGCGGATGAGGGCACACTCATTGGTCACATGCTCTTGTAACATGTGCACATTGTCGATGGATGTGGCATACACCAATGTCTTTAAATATCCCCATAGCCAGAAATATAATGGATTAAGGTCCAGTGAACTGCACAGCCGCATACTATGACTGAACATCCGACTCATGTAAAGACCTTCAACGGAAATACGCCTGCACCACCAAACACAACGCCTCGTCCACGCGGGTAAAATGGTGCATATCTCAACAGGTATTTGTTTCCGGACATATGTTTATAGGAACATTTCTTCTCGGTTTGACCAATCCCAACCGCTGTTACAATACCGGACACTTTTTTCGAAACACCCTGTATATATATACACACACAAACCTCCTGTACATGGGGCTGACCACGATGTCTCAAAGCCCTTAAATGAATCAACAACAACTCTGTGGAGTGTCCTACTCCTTTGTCTGTGTATCTGCTCCATGCAAGGAGTGAAGGTGATTTCTTAAATCATTTTCTGCTCGTAACAGCATCTTCAAAACAGTCCATTATATTTGTAAGGTCTGACTCCTCAACAAATGACGGCATTAGCTTAGAAAAGAGAGAGAGAGAGGAAAATTAGATTTATGAGTATTCCCCACATCTACAGGATCCAACTGTCCACACATTGCAGAAATAACAGTGCCTTAAAACAATTACTTTAATTACAAAGACAAAATTTTAAAAAGGAAGTACTTAGTCCATGAGAAATTGCAGTTAATTAGACTAAGTAACATTATCCAACATTGGATAATGAACGAGATCAGAAATTACTTCAGAGTTTAGAGTAATGATTCTCAAATTCCATATAAATGCCCAGTTTTCTAATAATACCATACCATCCAAGTTGATATGCATTTTTTCAAAGATATTACTAAATACAATGAAGCACCATAATACTTCCATTCAAAGGAATATAATTCTCCCACAATGCAAAAGGAGAAAAAACTTGTACCGTACAAATGAAATGAATGCCAGAGTGGGAAGAATAAGTAACCATTTGAAGACCCAAAATTACATATAATTTTGTAATGAGGACTCTTCACAACACCACATGCTCCG
This sequence comes from Meconema thalassinum, assembly GCA_946902985.2. Taxonomy (NCBI): domain Eukaryota; kingdom Metazoa; phylum Arthropoda; class Insecta; order Orthoptera; family Tettigoniidae; genus Meconema; species Meconema thalassinum. Next base: position 137,463,590 of record OX336390.1, on the reverse strand, counting down.
GGGAGAACCTTGAGAAGAAGTCCATTATTAATTTCATCACAAAATTTCTTTATCCATCCATGCAGAATTCTGAAAAATTTTGCTTTAAGCACTCACTTTTCTTGCATTTTCTTAATCTTCTCTTTGTCCTTCTTCCTGCGCTTTTTGGGTTTCAAGCTAGGATTATAATCGCCCTTCATCTGGAACTTGGCTCGCTCCACACTGAGTTTATGCCCACGAAGATCGTAGCCGTCCAGCAGGTTTAGTGCCAGCTCTACACTCTCCTTCTGAAATTATAAGGTGCATTGCTGTTAACACCAAGTTCTATCTGAGGAATACAGAAAGAGAATTAATTTGGGATAACATTACTAGCCATGTTGGAAAACAGATTGATATTCATGAGGACTGTTCACAACAACACATTTGATGCTCTGGGGAGAACTTAATATTTCTGATCATTTTATAAAATTAGAACAAAAAATTGCTAATTTAACTCCTATTTTCATAGAAAAAAACGGGGTATGTCCAAAAATTTTAATTGAAGCATAGCAGATTCCAAAGTTGTATCAAAAACAAGTAGTTCCGTGAAGAACTATACAGACTATTTTCATATATCCTACATTGCCTCTATCAACATACAAAATTTCAGTTTGATTGCTGTAATAGATTCGTAGATATTGAGAACCGTCTAAATATTTCGAATGGTCACCATGCTTATTTTTAGCCTATTTTCAATTTTGAAAAAATAGGCTTATGGGATCACCTTTTGTCCGTGTGTGTGTGTGTGTGTGTGTGTCCCTAATAAAATCTAAACGGTTGGAGTGATTTCAATGAAACTCGGTAAGTTCATAGCACTATTCCGGGCAACCCCGACCGTGCCCTTCAAATTTTGTTACGTCTCTCCCATCCAACATGGCGCCTGTGCGAAATATTTCACCAGCATTCAATATCTCCGAAACTATTACCGATATTACCCTGACATTTTCTATGGTGATAGAGGGGACTACTATAAGTTCACTTATGTGACTTTTGAAAACATGGTAACTACAAAACCAACATGGCGGCCAAGCGAATTTGCGACTTTTAAATAGACGTTTCTCGCTATTTGAACAACCAAACGCAATGAAACTTGGTACAGTATATGTTTATACATATGGTAATGCACCGATATCTAACTTCGTTCAATTGTTTACATAACCACAAGATGGCGGATGTGCAAAATATTTCACCGGTATTATATATCTCTGAAACTATTGGCGGTATCATCCTGAAATTTTGTACAGAGATAAAGGGCACTACTGGAATTTCATCCATAAGACTTTCAAAACCCGGTTAACTACAAAACGAACATGGCGGCCAAGCGAATTTGAAAAATTTTAATTAGACCTTTCTCGCGATTTAATGTTCCAAACGCAATGAAATCTGGTACACGAGATGTTTATACACATTGAAATGCACTGTTATGAAATTTAGTTCAATTCTTTACATAACCTCAAGATGGCGGCTATGCGAATTTTAAAATTAAGTTTTTATTTCTTGTGTTGTAATCATGCGATCGAAATGAAAGTTTGAATAATGAACCTACGCAATAATTCTCCTTTAATGGTACATGACTCTATGGCCTATACATTTAACAATCCAACATGGCGACCATCCGATATATTTAGACGGCTCTGAATATCTACGAATCTATTATAGCAATCAAACTGAATTATTGTATGTCCATAGGGGCTATGAACTTATGTTCAACTATAGGACTTTAAATAACCTGGTGATCACAAATCCAACATGGCGGCGACGCGAAGTATAAATATTCACATGGGCGTTTCTCGCAATTTAACCATCCGAGTGCAGTGAAACTTGGTACAGTAAATCCTTATCCGAATGTTAATCCACTGGCATCTAATTTATTTCAATTGTTTCCATAACCACAAGATGGCAGCTGTGCGAAATTTTAAAATCTCCTTGTTACTTCTTTTGTCCAAATCATGCGATTGAAGTTTGAATGCTACACGAACACAATAATCTTCATGTAACAGTACATAACTCTAGGACCTAAAAATCCAACATGGCGACCATCCGAATTATTTAGTCGGTTCTCAATATCTACGAATCTATTACAACAATCAAACTGAAATGTAGTATGTTGATAGTGGCAGTTAACATAAGTTGGATATATGAAAATAGGCTGTATAGTTCTTCACGGAACTAGTTGTTTATATATGCAGGCCTTAGAGGTATGTACTATTACATGAAGATTATTGTGTGGGTGTATTATTCAAACTTCAATCGCTTGATTAGGACACAAGAAATGAAACCGAGATTTTAAAATTCGCATAGCCACCATCTTGAGGTTTTGAAAATAATTAAAATAAATTAGATGCCAGTGGATTACATTTGTATAAGCATATACCGTACCAAGTTTCACTGCGCTCGGATGGTTAAATCGCGTGAAAAGTCTATATAAGAGTTTCAACTTCGCTTGGCACCATGTTCGTTTTGTACTTAACAGGGTTTTGAAAGTCCCATAGGTGAATTTATAGTTAGTTATTGTTGTTTTAAGGGGCGGAACTACGAGGTCATCTGCCCCTCTTAACACAGATTAAAGAATACAAATTTTGAATTGAATTTAAAATTTTGAGGTGGACATCTAAATTTTAAAAAGACCAAAAAAAATTATAAAACAAAAACAAAAAATTAAATAAAAATAAAAATTATAAAAATAAACAAAAATTACGGAAAAACAAAAACATTATCATTCAAAAACGAACAAGTCGTTGAGTCAATGTTCACTGGAAAATTTAGATTGCTGGCCCTAACCCACTCTCCCTTATAAAGCGGATAACGCGATCAGCAGCCACCGCGTCATCGGCTAATATAAGTTTGAGTGTCGTCTGCAAACCAAGGTTTCTTCGTAAGTCAGCAAGATCCACACACTCGGTAAAAATGTGGGCCACGGTGAAAACGGCTCCACAGGGTGAATTTATATTTATCGCCTCTATCAACATACAAAATTTCAGTTTGATTGCTGTCATAAATTAATAGATATTGAGAACCGTCTAAATATTTCGGATGGTCGCCATGTTGGATTTTAATATATGTAGGCCATAGAGTTATGTACTATGAGATGAGGATTATTGCGTAGGATCATTATTCAAACGTTGACTTCGATCGCATGATTAGGTTATAAAACAATTGAACTATATTAGATGTCAATGCATTATAATGTGTATAAACATTGGCTGTACCATGTTTCACTGCACTCGGATAGTTAAGTCGCTTGAAAATTCTATTTAAGTGTTTCAACTTCGCTTGGCCGCCATGTTCGTTTTGTACTTAACAGGTTCTTGAAAGTCACATAGGTGAACGTCTAGCAGTGCCCTTTATCACCGTACAAAATGTCAGGGTAATATCAGTAATAGTTACGGAGATATAGAATGCCAGTGAAATATTCACACAGCCGCCAGGTTGGATTAGTGAGACGTAATAACATTTGAAGGGCGCGGTCGGGGTTTCATTGAAATCGCTCCAGCCGATCTCATGAAAATAGGTCAATAAGGAAAGTTAGATGATCAGAAAAATAAGTGTATGCTTCATTGCCAATGCAAAGGAAAATGGGAAAACATCATTCTAAAATCCCCGAGGTGAATGAGATCTAAACTGTAAGTCTAGTCCTCCCTTCACAGAAAACACACTAGATATTGTGCATAAGCAAACATACGCTGTTAAGCAAGGGCTAAACCATCTTGACAAATGCAGTATCTACAAACAAATAAGAAGGCTGTTTGTAAAAGCAGAATTTGTCATTATGGTTTAGCAATGTTACAATTGCAATTTGAGAAATATTTGCATGTACAGTAGCCTACTTTAAAAATCTATAGTCCGTGCAGTACCAGAAACATGGAAAAGGGTCTTGCAAGTCATGATACCATCTGAGTTGCAGGATGTTGTAATAAAGGGCACAATATTTAAACAGGTTGAAGTAATTGTTTAAATATTGCTGGTTATGCTGATTAATTCAGTTGAAAAGCAGTGATTATATTAGTGTCATTGAAATAAAAAAAAAGTAGGCAAAATCAACGTAAAATTCTTTTGTTATAATTTGAGGTCTTTCTTCCTTTCTAGAAGTTGCATCTTACCACCAGAAAAGAACAGCAGAGGCTCTGATGGGGAAGAACATCAACATACTCTGTGATGAAATTACAGATAGAATGGGACGTTGTGTTTTTATCATCATATTCCAAGTCCCAGCCGGATCGAAAAGAGAGCTGCACGTTGTTTCTGTGAACTACCTTGATGCAGGAAATGCTACAAACTGCTCCCGTGCGGTTTTAGAAGCTCTGCGTAGTTATAGTGTACAATATGATGCGGTTCAAGTGTTTGTTAGTGACAGTGCCCCATACATGACCCGATGTTATGAAACATTAAGAGTGGTCATAGGGGATAATTTAATGCATGTACAGTGCTCCGCACAAAGGTTGGCAATTGTTGGGTCGCAGTGATGACAGATTTAAATTATGTGGTTGCGATGGTAAAGTCTGCATTTTTGAACACAAGAAAGCGAAAATATAATTATTTACATTTCTTAAAATCAAAGTATGGGGCTTCAAAGGAAGCAAAGCTTTTTCCTGCACCTGTCATAACCCGATGGAATAGCTGGTTTCAGGCTGTCTTCTATTTAAGTGCTTACTTTACAGATGCTGTTACATTTTTCAAGATGTCTGACATGAAAGACATCAACAACTGTGGTATTAAGTACCTGACCGAGAAGTGAATAGACTTCACTCCCACATGGTTTTTGTCACAGATAATGCAGCTGGATTGGTTGACCTCCTTACTGAACTTGAAGGATCTCTGTATCCTACCTCTCATCTCCTTTACCCCAAATTGCATAACCTTGCACCAGTCTTACCTTAATTTGTGCAGGGAATTTCTTCTGCAGCAACTAAAAGTGCTTTGATTAAGCTCACTCCTCTAAAGCAGGCTGCATGTAGGGACACAGTTGTCAAAGCTGCTCATTCTTCAAAGTGCAAGCTAGCCGCATTGAAAGCTAAAGACCCCAACCATAAGCATTCTGTGTCAATTTCTCAAGCTATGTATCCAAAAAATATAATTTTGAATAACATTGATAAATTAGCTGAGCTTGAGAAATTGTTTGGAGTGCTCTCACAAAACGAAATCTGGTCTGGTTACTGTTCTCTGAAAAATGCAATTCAAACCCAGATGAAAGAAAGTGAAAATGTGATATCATGCTTGCATTAACTGCAGTTCAGACAGAGTTCAGCATATTTGCTAAATACTGTTTTGAATTGTTGTGGACCCCAACGAACAATTTAGATAGCGAGCGTGTGTTGTCCCATTATAACACATTGGTTACAGACAGACGGTGCAATTTGAAAGAAAGCAATGTTGAAGTACTGACAATGCTTTCGTTTGAGGACTATAACTGCACTTCATAAACTTGGAGTCGTTAAAATAATATTACAATGTGATGATTTTTAACTTTGTAAATAGATGCTAATTTTGAAGAAAATAGATGCTAATTTTGAAACTAATAGATGCTATTTTTTCCGGTCCCTATGATGTGTAACATCTGACATGTTATTCGAATAATTCCATATTACTTACCCGCATTTTTTTTTTTTTTTTTTTTTTGTATGAACTCATAGTGCTACCTTGTGCCAGCAAACATGAAGGATTCCTTCGTGTTATTACAATCGGTAAGTTATCATTACTATTATTTCTGCAATAACTGCTTGTAAAACTCCAGTGACAAATCCTTTCAGCAAATATTATATAATAGTGCTGTATTTTAGCCGACAGTACCTCGAGTGCTTACATTAAATAAGAATATAGCAAAAGTAGTAAGATAATAAATCATAATTGTTTTCAGCAAATATGATATAATGAATATTTTCACGCCAACGAACGACAACTTGAAGATAGTTTATTGTAGGAATATCTGCAATGGGGCCTCCAAACCTTGAGGTAAACAATATGTGATTTGCATTCCACTTAGCCACAAGGCCAACAGTACGTCGTTGTACCAATCTCTGCCTCCATGCGCTACTTGTAAAACTTCTGTGCCAAATCCTTTCACCAAATATGATATAATGAATATTTTCACATCAAAGAACGACAGATTGAAGATGATTTATTGTCGGAATTTCTTTAATGGGGCCTCCAAACCTTGAATTAAACCGTATGCTATATACATTACAGCTTTTGTATTTTGGCCGACAGTACCTCGAGTGCTTACATTAAATAAGAATACAGCAAAAGTAGTAAGATTTAATTAATCATAATTTGTTTTCAGCAAATATGATTTAATGAATATTTTCACACCAAAGAACGACAGTTTGAAGATGATTTATTGTAGGAATATCTGTAATGGGGCCTCCAAACCCTGAAGTAAACCGTATGCGATTTACAATCCACACGGCCGACAGTATGTCGTTGTACCAATCTCCGTCACCGCGAGCGCTCATTGTTTCCGTTGCATTTCCGTCCCTTTATACAAAATCACCCCCACATGAAAGTATACAGCAACCGAGTGGAATGATGTTACACATTAAAAATATACAGCAAGCTTGCCACGGTGGGTGAGTGGATAGCGTGTCGGTCTACTAACCCCAAGATTGCAGGTTCGCTCCTGGCCGTGGTAAGTGATTTCTGAAAGGCGGCAAAAATACGACACGCATGTCATACGATGTTGGCATGTCAAAGAACCCATTTGAATTCAGTAGGCCGTGTTCATAATGGCAAAATTAATCTCGGGAGTTTCCGCCAACACAAAGTTCCTCATTTCTCTACTAGAAAGCACTATAGTGTTCAAGGAGCTTAGATTTCTAACCTCCTTGACTTTCATAGTGATTCAAGGAGCAACGAAATTCGACATGCAAGCTACCCTCTGGGTGTCAAATTACAAAGCTTGCACCCGGCACCCAAGGCCATACGATATTATTATTATTATTATTATTATCATCCAGCAACCGAGCGGAAAGATGTTACAGGCCGGACGTTTGTTTTAGACGAGTGAAAATTCTTAATGGAAGCCTGGAGGCGAGTTACTACAGTATCTGTGTTGTTATCAGCTGCCCCAAGCAGTCCGATGATTGACAAAGCTGTTTCACACTTCTGCTGAAGTACAGTCATTGGCAAATATAATGACGTTCTGTTCGTAACTACGTAACGTGTACTTCCACGTCACATAATGCTTCGACGTGGACTGTACTGTGTGCTCAAGTCTGGAATTCCATTACATCAGATCGGTGGTGACAAGTGTGAAGCGAAAGGGTGAGAGTGTGAGTGTGTGTATGCTCACCCGCAGGCTTCAAGGGCAATCGTCTAAAACAAACGTCCGGCCTGTACACATCAAAAACATCCATACACACAAGCAGCCCCCCTCCCACAATTGGTCTCACACGACAATTTCATTTTTATGAAAGTAGGATAAACATCTCATAAGCTTTAGCATAGAAGCAAGCAGCTGGCCACTACGATCATACTCCTCTCAGAGCCTATATTTTACAGTAAATACAGTAAATAAGAAACAAGAAATGAATCCTTGAAAAGGCAAACAAAGATGTGAAAGTTCGACTTGAGCCCCCATATAACAACCTAAGTGAGAAGCAATTTAGGACCTTCTAAAAGGAGGAAATAACTTCACAGTTATTCAAAACACAACCAACAATAGAACAGGTGACATGTCACTCGCTTGAAGGTTGAGATAAAATCTGCATTAATGTCATGTCAGCAAAATTATTCATGATGACTTTCTACTCCTTCCTAATGAGGATGGTTTGCTATTCATGCTACCTAGAAAGCAACATTTTAAAAGTAGCACATTAGAAAAGTTAATATTCTCAGATTCTCACACCCAAAAGCCAAAACCAGACATGGAAGAACAAGTACCCTATATAAACAAAGAAGTGCATTCCAAAACAAAGACTGCAAGTTCATGTCCATCAAAAGAAGAAGGTCAAACTGTTTTCAGCTGCTGATACAGTACCAGTAGTTATTCCATCTCTGTTCCTCTAATACGAATAAGTGGCCAAGTGTGTAATGGTTTAGCCTTGGAGATGAAGAGGCACAACAGATGCCCATTCATAAGAAATCTCCCTACTCTATACTTTCATATGCTAAAACAAGCAATAGTAATCTACATATATTGCAACCTCTGACCTACATTTCCTTAGTAGATGCAATGTGTCTTCAGTGGTTATAAGACCAACTTAAGAGGACATACAATAGTATTAACTTATGAAGTAAATCACTGTGTAATTAAAATTTTCAGATGCATTAGGCTATCAGCATATTTTCAAAACAAACAAGGAGTCAATGTTCTACAAATTAGCCCAAAGTCTCAGTCATTGTAACAAGTATCATGACATATGGCGGATGGAACAAACAAAAGAATATATAATGACTCCCCTAACAATGTCCTATAAGTGTTTTACGATGAGAATAGTTAAATAACAATTATCTCAGTATTTCTTTTGGAATCCAACAACCCTGCATGTGTTACAGCGGGAGTTTCCAACTTCACGAGGCCCAAGGGCCACAAATGTACTGTATGTGAAACATCAGTGGTACACTACAACCTGACGTAATCAACTGCATAATTACTGTAATTTAAAACTAGTAGATATGGTACACGTTTTTTTATTTTCTTATCTGATTGAAGAAAAGAACTTCACTCGTGCCTTCGTATATGTAGAGTTATATCGTCACGGTAGCTCAAACATAAGAGCATTGGCAACTTACTGTAAGTCGAAAGTTAAAGGTTCAGTTTCTGTTCACGCCGTGAATTGTTAACTCTCTACCTTGCATCTATGTGGATTTGTGTCTCCCAATGTACGTAACCCGACATAGTACGCTGCTTGACAATTGCTTGGGAACAGTGTTATTTCCCCCTTCTTCACTTTTCCACGGCTGTGTGACTGCATAAAGATAAAAGAAGAGGGTACTAGTGTGCGCTCTTGACCACTGGAGTAAACTACACCTGACGTAACCAACTGCATAATTACCGTAATTTAGAACTAGTAGATATGGTACACGTTTTTTTTTTCTTTTCTTGTCTGTTTGAAGAAAAGAATGTTGTGTACAACGCCTTAATTAGCCTCAATCAGACAGTTGACTTCAACGAAGGTAGATGGTTGAGTCTGGCATGGATACTTTTCAGAAAAATACTGTAGTTGAAAGTGAAAAATCTGCTGGAAGATATCTCGAAGGTCTTATATGACTGATTGTGATCGTGGAAAAGCATCTGGTCGGTTTGAGGCGGGTGAAAGTGTCACCAAGTTTGCGTGTATGATGGGTGTTTCAAAGAGCGTATTTTTCGGCAGAAGAAAGCCGTTGTTTTCTAGTAGATTGCTCAAGACCCTGCGAGTGCTTCAGGCATCCCTGAGACCACCAGGACGAGTTTGGTTGGTTGGTTCCTTAGTTTAGGGGCTGCGACAACCTGGTCATGTAGCCCCATGTACTTTAGGTGTGTGTAGAATTTGTCTGATAACCAGTGTTATTGTGATGGCTGTATTAGTGTGTGTTATCTGTGATTCAGGTAAGGACTGCAGACGATCAATTTTTCAAGTAGTTCTTACTTTTGCGACCAAATGCTACCGTCCACGACACCGAGCTGCGGACTTGGCTACTAGATGTCATCGCAGCTAGCACCTGGCGGCGAACGTTTGAACTAATATAGCGTTGTCAAATAATCTAACCTACAAATTAGTTAGTGGAAGGTTCTTTATCATACCATAAATCTATGACATGGGGCCACCGGCTTTTCATTTCCTCCGAAGGAAAGCAAACTGAGGGATTTTTAACGCTCTTAAAAAATCCGACAACTTCAGCCGGGTTTGAACCCGCGACCTTGGGCATAGAAGCGCAGCATGCTACCAACTACGCCACCGAAGCCGCCCAGGATGAGTTTACGACTACTAACTGCTCAGAAACCTATAGGATATGTCCATCATATGCCCTTCACCGTCGTTTCAGATTACAATGGTGAATGCGATATCGTGATTGGGACAAAGGGGATAGGTTGGAAGTAATATTCTCAAATAAATCCCAGTTCAATGTAACAAACAATGTGGCCATTAGCTTATTTATTTATCGTATGGCTCTTAGTGCCGGGTGTGTCCGAGGACATGTTCGGCTAAGCCAGGGGCTGTAGGTGTTTCAAGCGGACACCCATGGGGTGTTCCGTAGTTCCAACTTTCGCTACCATATGTCACTGACACCTAGTGGTGAACGTTGGAACTTTGATAGAGCGTTTCAACGAAATTTAACCTAGAAATTTAGCTTCACACAAGTTTATTTAGTGGAGAAATCTTTTACATGCCATAAAACTATGACATGAGACCGCCGGCTTTACTTCCCCTCCGAAGGAAGGGACAATGAAGGATTTTAACGCTCTTAAAAAATTCGTCGATTTCGGCCGGGTTTGACCCCGCGATCTTGGCCACAGCAGTTCAGCATGCTACCAACTACGCCACCGAAGACGCTTGGGCTTTAGCTGGTATGGAGAGAATGGGGTATATGTTACTATTCGCAGAATATCCGAGGGAAGTGATGACCGAGAAGTCCCAAGCCCCTAAATTGAATTAACAGCAAAAGAAGAACATCCATAAATGTGGCAGATAAGGTAGTCCTGGATTCGTGGTGTCGGCGGGCATCATTTAAAGTGCAAGAACACCACTGCATATCTTCACAGCCAGATAGGCCACGGGAGAACAGTGCAGTACCGAGATCTTACAAGGGTGTGTTCGTCTTTACCGTGGCACTCTGGATCCTGACTTAATTTTCATGGACGACAACATCCGTCCCCATAGAACAATCCAGTTTCGGAGGTACTAGATAGTGAATATATCGTAGGCTATCTATATTTACCAGACCTTAATTCAATCGGGCATGCCTGAGAAGATCTCGGTACACATGGAAAATGTCTGTAATGGTATTATTTTAACTCCAAATTCATTTGGCCCATACATAGAGAAGGTACATTAAATTGTGCATATTTGAATATGGACGCGAGATTTGGAGCAGTACAGGTGCATGACAGGTGGTTGTGCACGTCGAGTTCTCATATCCTATCCAACCAATCCCACTGCAGCAACTACTTCCCCCAGCAGCTAGGCTACTACACAGCACACTGCTTAAGTCCGACAACCTAACCTGAGTCACTACCATGTCTGTACTAGTGTGTGTATTTGTAATTGAGGTAGGATTCGGGTAGGAAGAGGCCGCGGCCGTAAGTTAGGTATCATTCCGCATTTACCCGGAGTAGAAGTGGGGAAACCACGGCAAACCACTTCCAGGACGGCTGAGGTAGGAATAGAACCCACCTCTTCTCATTTTTGCCTCACGATACTGAGTGTACCCCGTTCTCTCCCAGACCAGAATTAATTTGTACGCCTCGTTGCGTAGTGGCTAGCATTCTTGGATGTCACCGCGGAGGCCACGGGTTCGATTCCGGCTCCGCCAGGGATTTTAGAGGGCTGGAGTGGGCTTCACTCAGCCTCCTGACGCAAAACTGAGAAGGAAGGAAGCTTTTAGTTTTACGTGATCGTTAATCACGCGATCATGAGCCACGGGACCTCCTTTTTACGTGGATTCCGAACCACAGGACAAGGCATTACACTTCGAAAAACTCACATGCATTGGCCGGGAATCAAACCCGGTCCACCTTGGTGAGAGGCTTGACCGCTGTGCCACCACGCCCCCTCAAAACTTAGTTAGTTATTGTTGTTTTAAGGGGAGGAACTACGAGGTCATCTCCCCCCCCCCCCCTTCAAAACTGAGAAGAGGTGGGTTCAATTCCTGCCTTATCCTGGAAGTGGTTTCCGTGGCTTTTCCCTTCTACTCCAGGCAAATGCCGGCATGGTTCCCGAGATAGGAATTGATCTCGTGTGGACAATTAAGTAGCTGTCTGACAGTGAAGCGCCCCGGTCACGGAGACCAAGATTGAACGGCCGAGGGGACCCAACTTGCTGACCACGCGCCACCCCGCAATCTGTAGGGCGAATGGCTGGGCAGAGGTCGCTTGGTAGGTCAGGGCCCTTCATGGGCTGTGGTGCCACGGGGTTTAGTTTGGCACTTAGTAAAAAGTTTTTTTTTGCTAATTATTTGAATTACACATAGCTATTCATGCGGCTACTGTAAGTTTGCAACACCTTACGAAATTAGTTCAATAGGGTTTGGACAAGATCTGCATAGTTTCAGCTTTATTTATACAAATAATATCGTAATTTATGAGATGTGCATTTAGCTCATACAGGCACGGTAGTCTATGTTGATGGCGATATTTTTATTTCAATGAATGGTTATAGGGAGTTTTATTTGTTTCTTGTTTTGTATTTTTAAAGTGATAATTGTAAAGGTTACGTCATACATAACGGTGTCGAGGTTTTATGGTTAGTTATATTTCGTGTGTGAATGTAGTCATAAAGTTAGCTATGAACAAACAAACATAGCAGCTGCCGCAGGAGAATACATGCACAGACGGAGGTATGAAGAAGTCATAAAGAAAGCACTGGAGGCGTTTTCGTTGAGTTAAAGAAGAATCATAAAATCGTAGGTAAAAAAGAAATACAAATAAAATTGAACACCTAGCGACAAGTTCATTTAGAAAACTTTAACAACTTAACCTCCACGTTATAAACATTACCGAAGTTTTATCGTTTTTATCGTTTGAAATCAACCAATTGATGCTTATTATCAACTGCAATGGTACGTACTGTACTTCTTGTAAGACTTTCGCTTCTGTTGCCCGCTTACGCCCTGTCATCGTGAATCATTTCTTGGGTCAAATTCAACTCTTCAACCAGTAAATCGTCCATCCCTCAGTAGGTTTCTCGAACAATCTATCACAGGATTTATTTCTGGTTCTCCAATGTTCATTTAGCAATTGAAGGGCACGGGGAAAGAATGGGCTAAGTCACAATTTTAACATGTTCAGTAAACGGCGTTTAAAGAGTTTAACTCTTTACTAGATGTACTATTAAAAATAATAATTGGTTATATTTATTTCCTATCCAGCGACCTACTGTATATAATTCTTAATCCATTTTAATTTACAGCTTGAGTAAAGAAACAGCATTATATGGGTTGAAAGATAAACTATGATCCTTTCTTTCCTGATGCACTGTTTCTTCTTAACCCGGTATACTTGGACCTAACTCTTTGTTTCCAAAACCACCTGGGGTATTGTTTATGACCAGGAAATCCTCATTAACATAAAATAATACAAATATTTGAAAATGGACATAGCCGCTTCTTTCCCTGCACCCTTCAATTGTATCAAAACAAATGCTGAACATTTGTGATACAGACCTTCGAATGAGTCACTAGAGCTAGCGAATTTTTTTTAAAGTCTAGTAGTGGCTTTTTGGCGGTCAAAACGTGGAATTAATTTTATATCACCTTTATTTTAAGTCCGTTCAAAGCTATTGTAGAATTAACCGCTGTGATACGTTTTGTCCACCAGAAAGCCTCTGTTGGCAAATATTTAGCAGGAAACTTTAAAAAACTTTCATGGGTCGAAAGCACCAGATACATCCCCCACCCTCTAAGTTATACTTCATCTAGGAATGCGAGATTGGATAAATAGAAGTGAAAATTATATAAGTTAATGGACATAATGAAAAAATATATAATACTGAAAGAATATGACAACACATATTGAATATTTAAATGGCGACAAAGAACCGTGGTCACATTTTAAGCTTAAATCTGACGAAGCACCATCAGATACTAGCCGCGAAATCCTACACCAGTTCAATACTTAAAAAAGTATTTTCTACTGATAGTGCATAAACATTGCCCTAGGTCCGCCTCGTTGCGTAGTGGCTAACATTCTTGGCTGTCACCGCGGAGACCCGGGTTCGATTCCCGGCTCTGCCAAGATATTTAATTTTGGTCTGAGGGCTGCCCCGTGAGGCATAACTGAGAAGAGGCAGCTTCAATTCCTACCTCAGCCATCCTGGAAGTGGTTTTCCGTAGTTTACCACTTCCACTCCAGTAGAAAACCGGAATGCTTTCTTACATATGGCCATGGCCGCCTCCTTCCTAATCCTCACACTAGTACAGCCATCACAATAACACAGGTTATCAGACAAATTTCTCTCACTCACACACACAAGTACACGATGTCGCAAAGCCCCTGAAGAATCAACAACAACATTGCCCTTTTAATAACAAAATGTTCTAGTATCAAAATGTAGAGTAACAATCCCACGCTTTTCGAGAATAGACAAGAATGATTACCCTGCATTGATCACACTATTTACAGCCACAAAATGAAATCAACCAGCATTAGCTGATACGATCTGGAAACCAACACAAAGCTTCATATCAACTAAGTGCTTACTCCTCACCAAGGCCCAACCTGATCTCCCAGAGTTTTAACACTAATCCACTCGGCTGAAGCACAGAAAAAAATGTTATCAGGTTACAGAAGATTAATGAAGATATGGGTGGGTTGACATACAATTGGATGAGTAATTGCTCGCTTCATAAGACAAAAGGCGCTCTCTCACAACTATGAACGAAAAAAGCTGTCATAGATACAGAGGATACTCATTCATTTGTTCTTTCTTCTTCTCCTTGTCATCACACAAGAGACAGTTAGTGAGATGGGGCAGGAGCAAGTTCAAGTTTCCCACAACTTTACTACCGATATAAGTAAAAACACTGGCCTTGGCATCTACCACAGCAATCATATGAGATACTCTTGAACTTTATCATAGTTAACTCTCCAGTCAACACAATAAACATGTCCTTCCTTGTTTGCTAATAACATCACTCTACTTAATATATTTATTTGCAAAAATAAAAATACTGTACGGCACAACTTGCATTTTATTAAAGGGTAAAGTCTAGACCTTACAAGTGGGTGAGGGTCAATCCTACTCCATTAGTGACTGATGTTTGAACCGAGAACAAGCGCAATTAGTAACAGCACATCTCTTAAATTAACACCATTAATCACTCCCAGTGTTCGCACAACACTACCTACTCATCGCATGTTCACATCATTCTAATGCTTCAGTCGATACAAACAATTTTGGGCAGATGACCTAGATATTCCGTCCCTTAAAACAGATATAATAATAATAATAATAATAATAATAATAATCAAACAACTTTAAGTCATAGTAATTATTTTAGAGTAATAATAATAATAATAATAATAATAATAATAATAATAATAATAATCAAACAACCAAAGGTCATTTTAGAGTAGTTTAATAATAATAATCATCGTATGGTCTCAAGAAGTGAAACTTGGACTGTTGCAGCAGCAGAAAAAGAGTAGAATAGAAGCATTTGAAATGTGGTGTTACAGGAGAATCATGAAGATCAGATGGATAGAGTAACAAATTTAATGAAGAGGTATTACGACGAGTGGGAGAAGAGAGATGTGTCTGGCGATTGCAAATAAAGAGAAGAGATGGGTTTGTAGGACACATACTCAGACACCCAAGAATAGCAAACTTAGTTATGGAAGGAAGGGTTGAAGACAAGAACTGTAGGGGTAGACCAAGGTTAGAATATGTTAAACAGATTGTCTCGGATGTAATGTGTGGTAGCTGTGTAGAGATGACACGATTAGCTCAGGACAGGGAAGCATGGAAAGCTGCATCAAACCAGTCAAACTACTGAAGACTCAAACACACAGCACATAGTCTCAGCTCTCAGTTACGTAGGGAAGAGCCATCTAGACGACCTACTCACTAATCTCGACGTTCCATTTGCAGCGAACCCGGAAGTCAATTTACAGGCCCTGTGGCCGAGATATAATTAATTGTGTCTTGAATCACGAAATATGATAGGAGAGATCCTTTTACCAGCCAAAATTGTACAACTTGGGAGTGTCGTGAATATTTTCCAGTCTTTAAAAAATCCGACTTCCTCGGCCGGGAACCAAACCCAGGATGAGACGGGCACTGATCCACCGAGGAAGCGGACATTCTTTGAGATGTACAGTAAGAGTTGTAAATGAAACCACAATCGGGGCTCAAACTTGAATCCGCTACGCTCTGAGCATATGTTTTAATCCATTACACTACGACAGGCCACACCCTAGAGAAAACAGGTGTCTAGTTCAGACAGCAGCTACTGTATAACAGGTGCTTTATAACTGAGAAAGCAACGCAAGCAGCAAGGGCGATGCATGAGAACGGCTACATTTAATCCCTCAACTTAGAAACAGCAATGATGCTCTTCAGAGCTAAAATAATGCCCATACTACGTATGGTATAGAAATCATATGGTCGCATCTCACCGAAAAGAACCTATTCATATTAGAACGGGTAAACGCATTATATTATACATCAAAAGAGCACTAGGAGTGTTAAAGACTACACGTTCCAGACTTGTCTACCCCTTCGCAAGATAAGAGGACCTAAGGACACGTTGGACTCTTCCCAGCACTCGAGCCTCGGAAAATCTTTTATCAACATTAAAAGCAAGAAGAGAAGAAATACCCCCAGAGTTTCATGGAACGGGGGCCATGATAGATCACATGGACCTCATCCAGCTTTGAGATGAGGCATGTGTTTACTAGAATGGCGGTACACGGATTCCATCATCTCATCTGTGTGAACACATCATACCATGAGCCAGCTGCGACGAGTGAGTGCAACTTATGCGTACAAACATGTGAACGCTACCACATAGAATTGTGCAACAAAAAAAAGAACCCGATCAATTACAGAATATGCAAACCAGAGCACCAGAAATTACTAGAACAATTTGTATTATAATGCTGACGTCTATATAAAAATTACTAAAATCGCAGACACAATCCGTATGAGAAGGATCCAATTCATGGAACATTTGGACAGAATGGACCTAACTAGGTTATCAAATAAAATCTATACATTTTAGCAGAAAAAGGCAACAACGTTCAATTGGTACAAACAGGCGGAAAAGGACTTGGCTGAATTAGGTTTTCCCAATCTCAAGGATCGAGAGGAAATTAGGAAAATTCATCATACACGGGGTTTTGAGGGAGAAGAGAGAAGACCTACCAGACACGTCTGGTCGCAGCAACGAAGACTCGCTCAATCGTTGCGCATGAAGAGTTATTGGGCAAACACCAAGGCCAATAAGAGTTGATTCCGCGTGGTCCTAGGAGACCCATTCTTGCAGAAGAAGAATGAAATTTTCCTTTTTTGTATGGCCATTTGGCTGCAATAGAAGTATTATTGTTATAACAGGTGCTTGGGCATTGCTATTTCAAAGCTGTTGAGCTTCGTCTTTACTCGCACAGCGCAATGTAGGTTTTCTTTTTGTACCTTCAGCCATTAAATCAAAAGAGTTGTCAATGAAATTTCCTCGAGAGTAGCCTATCATTGTGTAGCGGGTTATCACACCTATCCGAAATGTATGAGATTCAGATTTTTGAGTCCCCATAGCAGTCTCATTTACAACTTTTCAAAGTATCTAAAGTTTAGAACTGGGGCGTGTCATCTCTTCCTTGTAGCGATTCGTAACACACATCATAGACAATTAGATGACATTTTACATATGATGTCATTAGAATGTAATGTGTTTTGCCAAGTAACCTACTACCGACCCAGCTCTTTGCCACGTCATAGACATCATTTTACCATACTGTTATGTGTTAGCCCTAGTAGCACGTTCGTTAATTGGACTACAGTGGTTAAAAGCACAACACAGTTTGGCCCTTTAAAGAAATATAAGTTTTATTGCAGGTATAGCAAGTTACAGTACACAACACAATAAACAAATACAAGCAATAAGTACCTCACTCTAGTTTCCCTCTTGTTGGGGACACTTGCCTTTCACTTTCTCGAACAGCTATCCGTTCACTAATTAGGTAGACCCGTGCGCTGGCTAGAAATAACTGTACCCTTCCTCTTGTCAATAAGCCACAGTCTGACACTCACTTGTTCTTGAGTACACACTATCTCGCCGTCTGCAGGCTAGGAAAACAGTCCACTGCGTTTCGCAATCCACACGGCACTTCTCCTCGATACTGCCGCACAGGTAAAAGCACGCATTCGCTCTGAACACAGTTTCTGCTCACCGGCCAGGGTCGCTCTTATATATCGGAGCTGGTGACCCAATGGATGTTTCCAGAGCAGTCCAGGATTCACAGCTTCTCGAGAATTCCATCACTAGTTAGGTCACAAACATTCTGAACGGTCTCTTTGTTACTGCAGTCTTCTTGTTGCGCAAATCGCTGGTAAACACAGGGGCAGGGGGTAGCCCGAGGCGGTCTGTGACTCACGCAGCGAGGTGATGAACTAACCGCGCAGCCGTAACAATACAAACTCCAGGCTGTCATAGAGGATTTTAAACCTGCTGTGCAGGGCTTGAATCTCAATCTTGCCCACCCTAGAAGTGGTTTCCCGCGGGTTTGCCACTTCTATTCCAGACTAATGGCTGTTGTATGGTATCTTAAACCACACCCACTTCCTTCCTAACTCTACCTCAAATTACAAATACACACACTCCCCTACTGCCACAACAACAACACACACACGTCATCAGAGATATTGCATACACACCCAAGAACACGGAGCTAATGACCACGATGCCTCAACCCCGTAAATCATACACATTAAAATATTACAGTAGTGCATCGGTAATTTTATCTACATGTATATCTAACAAGCCAATTAATATTTACCCAAGGTATATCTTTAAAAGTTCGTAAGTGAACTGATATTAATGGTGTGTGGCCTCCGAAGAAGCCCGGAGCTGTTTTCTTTTCAAGTTGACATCTGTAGATGACCTGCGTGTGTGATGAGGATGAAAATAAGACGTCACAAATACCCAGTGCTCACATCTCACGACCTAGCCGGGACTAAGCCTAGCAGCTAACTATTCAGCCACGAAGCTGGACTAAACAAATAGGCAATTGAAATTTGTTACAGAAAAAGAGTAAGAGAAAGAAAAAGACTTCAGTTACTTTTCCCCTCAAAACACCAATAACTAACAATTTCTTTAAAAAAAAACTATTACATGAGGCTGATTGGCCTATTTCTCATATGATGCAGAGTATGTTGAACTGATCGGTTTATCCCTCGACAAATAAAATAAACCGGGCCATGGGACAAGGCTCGACCAATACGTGAGATAAGTGAATTCAAAACCCACCGCCGCGCCGCGTCCTTGAAATAGTTTTCCGTGACATCCTATTTTCAACTCCAGGGAAATGCCGGGACTCCACCTTTTCCACTCCTTGCCAGTTTCATTCCTAAACTCCTGTCCTGAGATTACCATCACGAAGGGTATCGGCCATAAAATTCATTCACCACATAGAATCAACTCACATCATCTCCCAATCTCGTAGACACGAGAATAACGAGGGGTAGAAATTAGAGCTGGTGATAATCGATTTTCAATTAATCGATTAATAATCGATTAATTGATTAATTTGAAATTAATCGGAAACGATTAATCGATTAATCGAAGCTCCTTAAAACCGATTAACCGATTAACCGAAAAATCGATTAACTTATAGTAGACACGAGATAAGAAAATACGTTTTGAAAATGGTTTAAATGAGAAGTCATCGCTTAAGTTGAGTTAGGCTTATTTTCGGAATGATGTATAGACTCTATAAAAGTTAAATTTTGCGTAAAGATACGTGTCCTTCCTTGTTTATGTTAACAATAACCAAATAACAGTCAGTGACCGTGGAAAGACAAACATCAATAAAATTGGGAAGGGTTTCAGGAAAAGAAAACGAGGAGTTTTCAGCAATGCTTTGGAATTTTGTTCAATTTTTGTTGGAAAGGCTGTTTACAATTTAGGACAGGAACATTTTTGTTTTATTCTGGTTTAGCCTAATTTCCACAAAGACCTGTAGGTTGTAACTCTTCAGGCGGTCAACTTGAATTTGCCCAGAGACTGGGCGGAGTCCAATGTATAAACTATATGAATTATAAGTAAATAACACTCCTGGGAACATTGCACGTGTTAGTTATGATCGCTATTACAATCACTATCACTTTTACGTCGCCACACTGGAATGCTCTGAGTAGGTAAGAGATTTCACGAGCCCTTCATCCAGGAAAGCCACCAACAGCAAGGAGGTTCAGTCATGTTTTGGGGTGGAATCATGTTCGGTCGACGTACGCCACTAATTCCTATCCACGGTAACATGACTGGTCTGGTGAATAGAGACAACATCCTTGAACCTGTCGTTACAGGATTTGCTGCCACAATGGGTGAGGGCTTTACACTAGAGGACCATAATGCTCGTGCCCATCGAGCTAGGGTGGTCAATCAGTTCCTTCAGATGCATGTCATACAGAGAATGGAGCGGCCTGCCTATTCTGCGGACATGAACTGTAATGAACATGCATGGAAAGAGCTCAAGAGGGCAATTTCGCACCGTCCCAATCCTCCAATAAACAAAGAGCAACTGATTGAAGCTGCTTTCCAAGAGTGGGGGAATCTGCCCCAAACCACGTTGTATCCGTTGGTGCTCAGTATGCCTAGTCATCTGCAAGCATGGATTAGAGCTCGTGGTGGCCATACATGGTATTGATATGCCCCAACATGAATAAGACGGTTGTGTGCTCTGTCCCACATTATCACTTTTGTTATTCGTCGTGTGTTTCTGTCTCTTTTGCAACGCAGATTGTGCGTGGTTTTTCTTAGTATGTACCCTATATTGTGTATAATATGATAACATACACATAGCAAAATAAACAAGTTACTGAATCACAATATGCGAGGCCTTTTTTGAGCATTGTATACGTTTAGTTTGTTTAATAAGGGTTTGTGAATTATTTATGAGTATTATGATCGTGTATACAAATAAGAATAACACAATATAATAAATAAAATAAACTTAGTGCATGCAATTGAATTCTATTATGCATAAGTTTACATATCTCAGCGGAGCCTTGGTCGTACAGTTGATACGCTTTAGCCTGCCTACTCCTGCCGGGCTCATTGTGATCATAACTAGTACGTGTAATTTTACAAGTAGTTTATTTACTTATTACTCATATTATTTTTACATTGCACCCCGCACAGTCAATGGACAAACTCATGTTGACCGACTGAAGAGTTACAACTAACAGTTTTTGTATAGGCAACACTGAAACAATGGCTTCAACAGTTCACAAACAAGATGCATTATTTAAAAATAAATGTGACAATATATTTCAACAGACGGTCTGTTTTGGTGCAAAAATACAAGCAAGTACTCATTTTCTGGGACGAGGCAGCTCCGCTTTGCAGTCACAATGTTCCCAGCGGGGAATATCAAGTATTTTGTCGCTAGTTTAGCGGGCCTTTGAAATATTGTTTATTCATTTTCAACCTGTGAAAAAGGGTGAGTATGCAAGTCAGGCGGTGAATTCCCAAGATAGACGTCCAGTTCGTATTTTGCAATGATTGCAATATTTACGCTACATCTACAAGATTTCCTATTTTTACCGCGCTTTTTATAACTGCCCTACCACGAGATCATTGAGTTTTTATCGAACTTGCCTAAGTGTTGACTTTAGACATACCTTCGTTCGTAAGACGTCTTATTTGTATCTTTGGAGTCGAAATTTAATGTTTTTCGGACGGTCAAAGACTTTTTACATGAGATTAATAAATACAATTAGATGTCCAGTTTCGATCGTCAAGCGATCATCAGATCTTTACACTTCGGCTATTAATCTGTGTCGACAAGTTTGGGTTATGATATTTACAATACATACACTTTTTTAGTTGCAGTAGTAATTAATCTAGCACAAATAGTAAAGATATGTTATTTTTTGTTGAGATACTGATAGTTGTGATTGATCCTCAAGTTTGCTTGCTTAGTGCCATTATGTGATTGTTATTAAATGGTCAGGTTATTGTGTCAGCATAATCGTCCTCACGCTGTGCACCTAAACGGACCACACATCGCTCAAACTGCGAAGTGCACCATTTAATAACTATCAGTATCTCAACAAATAGCACATATCTTTAGTTTGGTAGTTTAATTGCTACTGCAAATAAATAAGTGTATATATTGTAATTATCATTCCATACTTCTCCGTATACAGTAGATTTAATAGCCTACGTGTAAATGATCTGATGATGATCACTTGACGATTGAAACTAGTCATCCAAGAGTATTTATTAACATCATGTAGTATTTTTTCAGGATTAGCGAACAAATTTTGATTTCTAAGGCAAGCCTGAAAAAGGGCTTCCAACACGGTAATCCTTGGAGTGAAGTTAAATGAAACCTCAAAGCAGGCGTTGAGCAGTGGCTAGCATTCTTAGCTGTCATCACAGAGGTTTGGGTTCGATTCCCGGCTCTGCCAAGAAATTTAATTCTGGTGTGGGGGCTGGAACGTGTACACTCAGCCTCGTGAAGCAAAACTGATAGAGGAGGGTTTGATTCTTACCTCAGTCATCCTGGACATGATTTTCCATGGTTTCTCATTACTACTCCAGGCAAATTCCGGGATGGTACCTAATTCAAGGCCACGGTCGGTTCCTACCCATATTCTACCTGAATTACAAATACACACACTGGTACAGACATCGCAGTGACACATGTTATCAGACATGTCTTAAACACACCCCAGTACGCGGGGATACGTGACCACGATGTTGCAAAGCCCCTAAAAGAATCAAAAACATCATCCAACTTGGGACTGTTCCGGCTAACCATGTCGAGTGATTGCATTAAGAAACCAAGTTGTGTCATAGTTGGTTGATTCTGTGAGAGCGTAGTTAAAAATGCGAAATACATTGATTAATCGGCAAAACAAATCAAAAACCGATTAATCGATTATTCGAATAACCGATTAATCGACTAATTGATTAATCGATTAATCGTTATTTACGATAGTTAATCGATTATTCGGTTTCGATTAATCGATTAACCGAAATCTGAAATTAATCGATTAAAAGTAACAGCCCTAGTAGAAATACAGAAATATTGAATTCACGTCCTATCAGCATGCAAGAGCGTACGAAATGGTGACCGTTGTATTCTTAAATAGGATTTTAGACGCAAAAGTGTATCATACGCTTCGAAAAAGATTTAAATAAACACATAGCCAAGTGGGGAAAATACAGTACCGTAAATAAATACATAGGCTACTGTATATAATATGATCAAAGGCAAATTATAAAGCAGTTCAGCTTTTATTGCAAAACGGAGCTTACTTGAAAGAACCCTGGCACTATAGTCCATTACGAGCCTTGGCCTACCAAGCCACCGCTGCTCATCCATTTGCCCTACAGATTACGGGGTGACGCGTAGTCAGCGCGAGAGGACCTCTGATCACACAGCTACTCAATTGTCCTAACGAGGCTGAGTGTACGCCCTTCCAGCCCTCACGTCAGTTTCTAAAATTCCTGACGGACACGGTAATCAAACCCGGGGCCTCCAAGTGAGAGGCACCGCACTAACCCTACGCCACGGGGACAGCTTTAGAAAGAAATCTGTCACATAATTATTTGACGGGAAAACAAGTGTGAGAGAAAATACACTATTAACAATGAAAGAGAATTGATGTGAACGAAACAATAATAATAATAATAATAATAATAATCACAAAGGAAATTATACAAGATCGACTCCAATTCAAAGCAGTAATTAACAACCAACATTTTGCTGAGAAAATTAATACCAGGACCGAAGGAAGATTTCCAGTGTCCGGATGAAGAGATTTTGGGAGAAGAAAAAAACATTATTAGATAAATAAGTTCTAACGCGCTCTATAGATTGGCATAACGATGTAAATAATAATAGTAATAATAATAATAAAGGGGCATATGACCCTCAAAACAACAATAACTATTTAACTAATAATAATAATAATTAATAAGGGTTAATCCCGGGGTGTCGGAAACTACCCCTGAATGGAATCTTACCAGTGCTCTCGTACTAACGCACTCTCGAAGCCAGCTGACAGTGAAGGAATAAGATCCCGCAAGAAATTGTTAGTACGGTATGTCAGGAAATCTACATTAAATAGGGGGGCGTGGTGGCACAGCGGTCAAGTAGTTGGCCTCTCACCTAGGTGGACCGTGTTCGATTCCCGGTCAATGCATGCGAGATTTTCGAAGTGAAATGCCATGTCCTGTGGTTCGGATTCCACGTAAAAAAGGAGGTCCCGTGGCTCATGATCGCATGATTAGCGGTCACGTAAAACTAAAAGCTTCCTTCCTACATTAAGTATTTACCCCCAAATTTAATTTTAGGGATACAAAGCCGCATTATAATTCGTGAGCTCTCGCTTTAGGCAACGCAGAGAAAATACAACAAAGTGCCACTACAGAACATTTCAAGGAACGAAAGGAGAGAACTTCGACCCCGACTGCCAAATAAAAAAAAAGATTGACCATACCTTCCCTGCCCTGAGATGAAGTCATTGTTTAGGTTATCACCTCAGAGGTAGAATAGGATCATTAAAAAAATCTAAAGCAGCGCTATAATGAAGGATGCTAGGTAGTTAATTATTGCTATTCTCGCCGAGCCAGTGCACCATCACTGACCGCATGCTCACAGCATCCACAGGCACTAGCCGTGTTACAAATGATATAGCACGTACTAGGCACTATCCATACCTCCGTAGCTTCCGTAATTGAGACTGAGACATCGGTGAAAAGCCACGTTTTGCTCTAGCTGTACCAGACCACAAAAGCTAAAACATGCATTCATCAAGAGATGGCAACAAGCCCACGTAGTCATCAGAAGGGTTAACATTAATTAACTGCATCTTGTATTTTATGCCGGCAACAAATTAAGCAGTTTTGATGTAGCAGAAATTTAGTATAATTACATGAATCATACATAGCAGAAATAAATCAGCAATGACCACCCTAGGCTAATGCCCTCATCAAATTTGTCACGGTGAGAAATCAAGAAGACAGCTGAGCTCTGAACTTTCAACCTAGATTACATGCCAAAAGATTACAGTAAGAGGCTTAAAAAAACGACTGAACGACATTTATTAATGTGGTTCGTTAAAAACATCCTACTCTGGATAACTCTCTCCTTCTCATCAAGTTGCCTCCTCTTTCTCTCTCCATTTAGACTCACTACAGCCAAATAACTTCTTACAGCATAGTTTTTATTCTGAACATCTCGACAAAACAAAAACAATCTGAAATGAGAGTAAAAGAAAGACCATTGCAGGAAGCTGTATGATGAATGATGCTGGCATAGCAAATGGAGAGAAATCATTTAACATGGATCCTTCCTGTGTCATCATGTGCTATGTTAGCTAATGATACAGTACTAATACTGGATCTATATAGCCTATCATTATTACGTAAGCAAGCCATTAGCATGACTCATTTATTTTATAAAGAGTAGGTTATCTTCTATAATAAAGTTCATTATAGTACGGAAGGCGGTTCAACCATGAATGGCAAGATAACAAGGAATTTGACTTTGAAAGCAGGAATCATATAGCGAAAAGATAACACTTCTAGAAAAATACTCATCTACACAAATAGGAGCTCTATGTAAATAAGACTGAAACGTTGATCGATTTTTATATAATTTGAGTATTTTACTTGTTTCAGACCTATGGCCGCAGAAAACATATCAAAATCACTCAGTTTCACCATTAGATAATTGCTAAATGTAGTTTCACGAATTTTGGTATGCAGACTAACGTAAGCCCTGATTTAAACACCGTGTTGTAAGAAATAAATGACAAAACTCCAAAGATTTCCTTTGATAGTCAGTTTTGGTAGGAATATCCGGGGATTTGGGCAGTAAAAAACTAATTTAAAGCTGCTATATATTTCGGACAGATATGCATTTTACTTTGAGCTTTACATTCTTTTAGGAGAACGTACGGCTCATAATATTTAAAATAATGACACATTTACTGCGGTTTGAATTAGAAGCAATTGTAGAAATACCCATCAATAAGAAATACAAATGATAATAAAATTAAAACTAAACTTACTTCATAAGTAAATTAAGTAATTAAGTAAATTAACATATAACTGAATTGTGTTCTGAAAACTCGCACTCGCCAACCATTACAAAGTGCAATATTATGAATGTTACGTCCCTTTAATTGTTATTGAAAGGGTCTTTAACGTGTCAGTTAATCTACTGATACGTATTAAACACACTTAAATGCCATCAGACCGACGGACAGACAGACTGGGTCGTGATCGAACCAGCAATTCTGGATTTTGAAGATCAACGCATTACAAAAGACATTTTACAGCATTTATAAGTAGTATACAGAATCATGAACCTGAACAGCAGCACTAATGACTCAGAGCCAACTTATTGGACATACACTACTTACCAAATATTAAAGAGCAAAATTAACGTCTAACCGTACGACAAACCACCCCAAAGAATTCAAAATTTTAAAAGGTATTTCATCTGGAATTTAATTATTATTCAAGGTCACACCAAAAGCATCTAATAGTAGGTTATTTGTCAGATCTGATATATCCATTAGAAATTCTCGAAGAGTACATTGTTGGAAATGTATTTATTTACTCGAATCAGAGGCAGATAATTAATATTGTACATACAAAAGCAAAGGAAAAACATGGAATTATACATAGATATTTATAATCAAACTGTCTTTGTCCAGAAACGAGCAACTGCTACAGCATTTTCTTGTGCCTTAAACAACTCCTCTTCACTGCAAGAATCAGGGCAGCATAAGCACTGATACAGATGCTTTGTTGTCTGTACCTCTCCACATTCACAAGTGATGATTCTTGTAGGTATCCCATTTCATTAGGTTATTCTTAGTTTTGCCAACACCTGCTCGTAATCTGTTTAGTGATTTCCAAGTGGTCCAGTCCAAGTTGTGTCCGGCTGGTAAGCATTCTGCTGGTGTTACCCCTGTTGGAAGATGATTGATTTTGGTTGCCCACAGTTCTTCTCTGGCTTTGTTGGAGGATGTGTTAAGTGAAGATGTTGACTGAAAAAAGCTCTTTCTAGATTTCAATCTATATCTTGGAAGAGTATAACCGTGAAGCGGGTGTAGCTCACGTTCTTCCACTTTCTTTCTTTCTTTCTTTCGGCATTTGCGGCTGCTTCCCGACGTATTTCAGGGAGAGCAATGCCTGCCATGTAGTACAGCTTGTCGACGGGAGTCGGTTTCAGTCATCCTGTAATAAGCCTTGCAGTTTCATTAATAGCTACGTCAACTTGTTTTGCATAGGCTGATTTCTGCCATACAGGGCAGGCATATTCACCGGCGGAGAAACAGAGTGCCATTGCAGAAGTACGGACCACCTGGGGTTGGGCACCCCAATTATTGCCAATGAGATTCCGAATGATGTTATTTCGGGCTGCCACCTTCTGTTTAGTGTTATGGCAGTTGAGCCGATAGGTTAACGATCTATCTAGGGCAATTCCAAGGTATTTGGGGGTAAAACAATGCTTCAGTTCGGAGCCCTCCCAAATTACTTTCAGTTTCCTTCCTTCCTGCCGATATCGAAGGTGAAAAGCACAGACCTGAGTTTTGTGTGAGTTCGGCTTCAGGTGGTTCTTGTTGTAGTAGTGAGAAAAAGTTCCTAGAGCTGCTGTAAGCAACTGTTCTGCATCTTCAAAATCATCTGCCTGTACTGTCAAGGCAAGGTCATCTGCATATATGAAATTTTGCATGGAAGAGGTCTTGGCTGATCGTTTGTGAAGATATTGAAAATGAATAGCCTACTTGAAATATTGAATGAGCTTGGTCTTGAAATATCTTGGAGTGGTGCTAAGATTAATAATTACCCTCCGCCCTCCTCCTACGTCTCACTCTATGAAAGTACAGGTTTAAAAAAAGCACACGACTATGCAAAGAAGAAAATTTACCATGAACCAGAATTAATTACAAAGGTATTAGTTGTTAGAAAAAACAAGCTACAGAATTCCCTGCACAAGTATTTCATACACCTCCACTACTGACTATTTATTTCCTTCAAATTCAAATTGATAAGTAATTTGCTTTGTTCCTTACAAAGCGAGGCTGTTGTCAGTACTTCAAACGTGGGTGGTGATTGTTGTTTACAAAAGAGAAACATCTAGGTCATCTGCCCCTTATGATTTGGGTGATTATGAAAAGTCGCAGATGATGACGGCAATGACGCAATGCATGTCTTCATAAGTTTCTCAGTTTTCTTTTTGCAACAATATATGCTCCTTGCACATCAGTTTTGAAGCATACCATTGAAAACGTTTCTACCCTCACCTGAATTACAAATACACATAGACTGCTGCAGACACCCACAATTACATCGGCTATCAGACAAATTCTACACACACACATCCAAGTATACGGGGCTGAAATGACCACGATGTCCAAGACCCTCAATGAAACAACATAGATAGTTATTGAAAGTATTATTTCCGGTTGTAACCGGATGGAACGTGTGGAATGATTCGTTCTGATATAGCAAAGTGAAGATTCTTCTTTGCTAACCCGTTGTTAAATTATTGGCAGCACACCGATCGAGGGAGCTATAGCTTTGCCCAGAGCACCAATATACGTCATGCATGTTCCACTACAACTATGTTAAGTATAGATTCAGGGCAAGTGGGAGAAATTCCATTGAAATTACCAACCAATGATCAGGACACTGACCTCAATGACGTAGGCTACCAGTAGTCAGAAATACAGGAAAACAATTTGGTGAAAGGTAGTCTGGTCAGTTGCTGATCAGAGCAATTTTCTTCTCAATGAAAAACCAAGCTCATACATTTTGAGGACAAAGAAAATGGCAAGCACTGCTCATATTATAGAATGTGACGTAGACTTAAACCAGTGTCGACTGTCGGCAAATTTCTCTAAAGGAACACAGCAAAAACAAAACGATACAATAACTAGTGAACTGCAGTATGAGAATATTCATGTAATAGAGCGCTATTGGGCAGTACTGATTTCTCCGGTAAAATCCGCATGCATCACACTTGCAACCCTTGCCCAACATCTACGAAAATATGTGGTTGTGTCATATCATTAAAACATATAATCGTTGATCCCAAGTCTGATTAGTGAGGAATAGGCTACGTATTCTATAGCTAAAGCCCTGCGCGGATGCCGATATAGTTTGCATGGCTGTGCGGATAGCGAATAAGCTGCGGATAATGTATGAAGTAAATTTGCGGATAGTTTTTAGAATGCAATCCGAACTTGTTGAATATCATAACTAGGACCCAGATATTTATGACATATCATATTTTTCCGTTATGTTCTTTTTTCATGACAAATGTAAGCTGATGATTTACACTAATCTCATTCAAATTATGTCATTGAGCACAATTAACACTCCGAACTGAAATGGGTTTCAATTCTGGCTGAATAACATTCAGGCGCGGATCTAGAGTTTAGGTTTGGGGGGCGGGGGAGAGAAAAAGAGAGAGAGGAGGGTTCACAGAATCGAAATTGTTAAGAAAAATGGTATCACTAACAACGCAATCACAAAATAACCAAACGTACAAAACCAGACCAATTTTGTTGCAAGCTACATGGATAGAAATTTGATGCGTTTAGCGCACCAAAAATATTGGTACAAATTGCAATGGCGGGTTTTGCGACTTTTACATCGAGTATCAAGGTACGTTACAGTTTCGGCAAGTCGAGTTGGTACCGACAAAGGGAGAAAGTCACAGCTTAAAACAAGCTTGCAGTTTGGACGTCGGCGAAATTTTTTGGTGCGAAAAAAGCCCCAAATTCCTATCCGTGCATTGCTGCACATTCATCGTGACATCACTATAGACATCGGTAATCACAAGGTTTGCTAAACAAAATAGACGAGTTGATTTTCTTACATAAATAATCGTTTTTATATAACAGGTATGAAGTTGTAAATATGTACAGTTGTAACAGAACATAATAATTGCAATAAAGATATTTTCAGTACCGGCATTGAATAAAATTAAGAAAAAAAACCACATGTTTTTCAGTTAAAATTCGTTAAGTTTTATGTGTCTGGTTATTGTGTTTTCGTTTTTTGAGTTTGCAAAAAAATGTGGTCTCCGTTAGGGGGGGGGGGGGGTCATGACCCCCGCGACCCCCCTCCCCTTTGAATCCGCGCCTGATAGCATTCATTTTAATCATAGAACTTGGCATGCATAAGCCTAAGGGACGACTTTCACCTCAAAACTAAATGTGTAATATTTTATCTAATTAAAAGTATTATTGTAATATGCCAGTCGACTCAGATAACAAACGTGCGGATGCGGATAAAAGTCGTGCGGTTGGGGGCCGGTGCGGATAAAAGTCGTGCGGATGCGGATAACGGGTATGCGGTGCGGATGCTGATAAAAGTCGTGCGGTTGAGGGGTGGATGCGGATAACAGTCGTGCGGATGCGGGGCGGATGCGCATAACGTTTTGTCTGTTCGCGCAGGGCTCTATCTATAGCCTTCCACCTGAACGGTCAGGGTCGAATCCCAGTGGCTGTAGGGTGGAATTAGTTGGCGTCAGATAGGGGCCCAGAGCAACTGGAACGTGTTGATGAGCAAGTGGAAACAGCTGAGCCAACACTTGTGAATCGCAAAGGTGTCATACTAGGTAACACGATCTGTAACCTGATAGAGGATAACCCAGAGCCACACATGGCCAAGGTCATCCGTGACACCTTGTCTGGCAAATACTACAAAAATAATGCATCCTGCATATTGCCCTGACCAATTGCCATGTCATCCGTTCGGTAGAGACTTGACCACCATACAGTTTGTGCTATGGAGTTAAGTGTTAATTCTTCTGTCCCAAAGGCCTTGAGTTCGATTCTCTTTTGAGTCATCCTAGAGATGGATTTCCGTGATGTCCCACTTCTACTCGAGGCAAATGTGGTGTTCACACCGTCTCATTCACAATCCTAACCCAATTAATTACAAGTGCAAATACCACAATTATACAGGTTATCATACACACTCAAGTACACGGGGTTGATGACCATAGAGCCTCTGAATAAAATAATATTAGGCGAAGACTGCTCCAAACAGACATCGAGGAGACAGACGTACTGGATATGTCTGGGGATCACATCCCAAAGAGCTATATCGCACTGGGATCCACGGTCTTATAGTACATCATTGCCAGGGACGTTTTACTTCACGTTATAACGTGTTTCTTTATAAGGTCAAATTCAGAGAAACCTTTATTAGTTATCTTAATAATACGAGGGCTGTTCTTTAAGTAAGGGTAGTTTGTTTTAATTAACCGGACATTTTATTTTGAAACCACATTTATTTTTAGGTTTTACATACCTTCCTCTATTTTTCTACATAGTTGCCTTGTTTATTTAGGCACTTGTCATACCCTAAAACTAAGTTTTGAAATCCATCTGCATAAAAGTTTGCCGCCTGCTCTGACAACCAAGAATTCACACTTGAGGAAAATCCATTGATAGAGTGGTTATCATGAATCTTCGGTCCTCGTGAATTTTCGTGTCAATTGCATTCACCAAGTCATCTGTGATCACAGACCTGTGCGTTCATCAGCATGACCATTTTCACGGCCACTTTTGAACTCGCGAACCCATTTTCGCACTTTACCTTCCGTCATTGCATTATCACCATACACCTCACAAAGCTGACGATGAATGTCTGTAGCCGACATGTTTCTTGCACTCAAAAAACGTATCACAGATCGTACTTCACACGCGGCGGGCGAATCAATAATCTTGAACATTGTAAAGATGCACAGTTCAGCGTACAGGTTAGCTACACAGCTGCAACTGACGCCTGCTTGTTCGCGAAGGATGCCGGGAGGTAGCGCGCTCGCTTGTTGCGGCGAGCGCAAAAACTACGGGCTTAAAAAAAACGGCCCTTACTTAAAAACAGCCCTCGTACTAATTGATTTCTTGCTGTTAATTCATTCTAGGGGATGGGGACATCTTGGTCATTAGCCCTGTGCCAGATAACCTGTAATTATATCATAACTGTAGTGTGTAACTACGTTAGGGACAGGGATGAGGTAGGTGCCCTATAACTTGAATTAAGGTACTATCCCGGCATTTGCCTGGAGGGAGTGGGGGGGACCGGGCAAAACCCACATTCAGTATAGCCCCTGTCAACGCTAGGATTCAAATTTGCGACCCCCAGAATTGCCCTCCCAGCCATGATGCACGATTTAACGAGCACTGCAACGCAGCGGGACAAATACTAACTGAAACAGGTACCGTAGTCATTTCAAGAAGTGCAAGACCTAGTTCATTGTATTTTTCCAGCCAGCTAATAATACTATTACTGTACTGTAAGTTCCGGAAATTTTGTTGTGCTGATAAAAGTTTTTGGTGTTGATTTAAAGTAAAGCTCAAGACCTACGTAGATGTTCCCCGGCTTGTTCATGATAATCAGAGCACTAGGGAGTGTTTCACTATACCTGTCCAACGAAGTGATTTTGATAGGCGCGCTTACACAGCTACGCAGTAGATCTGCGCGTGCTATCCGGGAAGCGCAACGCTCTTTCCTCTTCTGAATGTCCACCTTGTGGTGCAGTGACTAGTATTCTTGACTGTCACCGAGGAGGTCAGAGTCGATTCCCGGCTCTGCCAAGAAATTTAATTCTGCCCTGAGGACTAGAATGGGGTACATGCAGAATCGTGAGACAGAAATGAGAAGGGCGGGTTCGATTTCTACCTCAGCCATCCTCAACCACACAATCCAGCATATCATCACCAAGTGTCCAAAAAGAAAGTACAGAGGCAGCGTCGCTGATTTCGCTCATGGATCACCAGAGACAATTACCTATATAAATAATCTAGATGTAAGGTAAATATATAATTCGTAAAATATGTGCATATTGTATCTCTAAGGCCATACGCTAAATAAAAATAAATAAGTGGTTCCCCATGGTTTCCCACTTTATATACATTTTATTGCAGCTGAAAAGCCATTAGTTACAAAATTGTACAATAAACATTATACTGTATACAATAACATGACATGATTATTCTCTACTATTGTCTTTGCAATAGTCACCGAGCGTTTTTGTTCCTTTTTTGCCCCACATAAAGTGATAATATTCACATTTTTGTTCACACAAAACACATATACATTGATCACTTGCGTGGTGGAGTGTTTTGGTTGTGCATAACTTATGGTGAAAACCATGTATGGCAAGCCTAATAGTGGCATGCCTCTGCGTTTGGTTTGTTTTTGTCCAATTTCTGTTTATCATAGCATCAGTTCAAAAAAATTCTTCAATGATTTCTTCTTGCTTTTTTTTCGTCTGGCTATCACTGTATTGTATGCGTCTGTAGATGGTAGCTGTAGCTGAATGCTTAAGTCCTCTGGGAAGGAACTTTCACTGGAAAGGGCGTATTATCATCCTATTTGGGGCATACTTCCCTGCTCCGAGAGCTCTTTTCAAAAATCTAGTTTTGACATTGTCAATTCTCTCGATATTTCTGATGGTTAATTTGTCCCAGATGAGAGAAATCCCATATGTAGCTATGGGATTTACAGTGGTGTTGAAGAGCTTCACTTCTGATCGAGGAAAATATCGGTATGGTACCCTAATTACAAATACGCACACTAGAACTGCCACCACAATGGCACCCGGTTATCAGATATAATCCACACTCACCCAACTAAACGGAACTATAAGGCCAAGCTGCGGTCGTGAAAATTCAATAATCTTGGTTTATATAGATGGATAGCCCACAGCGAGCAACAGTATGATAGGCTGGCTCAGGCCAGCGTCATAGATGTACCAATGCCAAGTGAGTGCCAATAGCTCGGTGGTCAGAACACCGGTATGTGAAGGCGAAGGTCACGGGTTCGAGTCACGTATTGGTCACAATTACGATGATAAAGAATGGCATTGGGAAAATATGTCCATATTTATTTATTTATCGTATGGCTTTTAGTGCCGGGAGTGTCCGAGGACATGTTCGGCTCGCCTGAGTCTGTAGCTGCTTCCAGCGGACACCCTAAAGGGTGAGCTACAAGTTCCGTTCAATTTCAAGTAGTTCCAACTTTCGCCACCAGATATCAATGATACCTAGTGGTGAACGTTGGAACTTTGATAGAGCGTTCTGACGAAATATAACCTAACAATTTTGCTTTACACAAGTTTAGTCTGTGAAAGGATATTTTACATGCCATAAATCTATGACATGGGACCGCCGGCTTTACTTCCCCTCCGAAGGAAGGCATACTGAAGGATTTTTAACACTCATAAAAAATCCGACGACTTTGGCCGGGTTTGAACCCGCTATAATCTCTATCTCTCTCTATATATATAAGAATGAAAGTTTGTCTTTTTCTGAATTTCTACGGAAATTTGCGTTATTTACGCGTTTTAGACTGTTTTATGACAGATGCGCGCGAAAATGAAATTTTTGTCTGTCTGTCTGTTTGTTTGTCTGTGGACAATTTTTTGTGTCCTTATAACTCGAGAACGGCTGAGTGGATCAACGTAAAATTTGGTACAGATATCCTTCAGAGGCAAGACACCAATCATTGATGTAACTCTTCTCTGTACCTCTCATAAAAGGGGGCCTACCCCCTTAAAATACATGCTGAAATAGGCGTAGAAGGGCGAGACAAAGCTCATTTTCAGCCCCTCAATGTGAGAAACGAAACTCGGGGGCGAAAACCACATTTTAAGGCCCTAAAACCGATAGTTTTTGAGATATTCCCAGAAAATTAATTTCATTTAATACAATAATGAAAGGAAGCTAGCCGGTAACCATGGCAACAGAAATTCACAGGTCCATCTATTGCTGTAATATAAGACGCAATACAATTCCATTTATTACATTGCTGAGATAGTTTGCAAACGGCTAGAAGGTTATAACGGAACCAAACTAAGCTGTAAAATTCATCAATACATATAATGCGCTTAAGGGGGTCAAGGGGTAATCTAGAATTTTTTCACGCGATTTACACGTGCTGGTGTGCTACGGAAGGTCTATTATATCCCTATCCCTATAGTGTTATATTATTATTATAATTAATATTATTATTACACTACGGAAAGGAAGACCCCAGAGGACTGGAAAAAGGGAATAATTGTCCCGATCTTCAACAAAGGTAGTAGAACAGAATGCAGAAACTATCGGGGAATAAAACTGATGAGTCATTGTGCGAAGATGTTTGAGAAAGTTTTGGAAAGGAGAATTAGGACAAGGATAGAAGGAGGGATGAGGGAAGAACAACGTGGCTTCAGAGCAGGAAGGTCCACAGTGGATTTGATTTTTGCTGTAAGGCAGTTACAAGAACAGCACTGTGAGTATGGAGCAGATCTACTGATGGCCTTCCTGGACATTGAGAAAGCATATGACAGTGTATGCAGAAACAAAGTATGGAAGTCCCTGGAGGATAGAGGAGTAGAAAAATGGACTATAAGGAGGATAAAGGAGATGTACAAGGGAAGCGTGAGCTGTGTAAAAGTGGGAGGAGAGAGATCGGACTGGGTGGAACAGAGAAACGGCCTGAAACAAGGAAGTGCACTGGCACCGTTACTTTTCATTGTGGTGATGGATGACATAATGACCCGAGTGGCACAAGTAATTTGGGAAGGAAAGATGAAAGCAATGGTGTTAAGCGGATGATTTGATGATTTGGGGAAACAAGGAGGAGGAGGTACAGGAACAGTTGGACGTGTGGGAAGGAATAATACAAGGATATGGGATGAAATTTAGCATAAATAAGAGTGAGATGGTGATCACAACAAGGAAGAAGGAAAGAACAACAACGGGAATAACAATTGGTGGGGAACAGCTGAAGAAAGTGGAGAGTTTCAAGTATCTGGGAAGCCTGATACAAGATAATGGAAGAAACTATAGAGAAAAAATGAGCGGGTGAGACAGGCAGAAGCATTCCGGAGGAGTGTGAGAAGCATGTTATGGAGCAAGGATGTCCCTCAGAACAGAAAAAAGATCATATATCGGACGTACTATGCCCCTATCCTGACGTATGCCTCGGAGACCTGGGCTATGAAAGGAAGGGAGAAGAGCAAAATACAGGCCAGTGAGATGAGCTTCTTGAGAAGCAGTATTGGAGTTACAATGATGGACAGAATAAGAAATGAGAGGACCAGAGAATTAATAAAGGAGGAACCATTACGGGATGGTATATAGAAATCTAGACTTAGATGGCATGGACATGTAAAACGAATGGAGGATAAGAGGATACCCAGGAGAATACACGAGACGAAGTGGGAAGGAAAGAGACCGAGAGGAAGACCGAGAGACAGGTGGCTGAAAGGGACGGAAGGAAGCGTGAAGAAGAGAGGAGAAGACTGGACAGGGGTGGAAGCTGAGAGATGGTGGGAAGACAGAAGACGTTGGAGTGGCCTGTGTTCCAAACAGACCCGGCCAACGGCTGGAAACTGTGCAAGAGGAGGATGATGATGATACTACGGCCTACAACGACGAGACGAAGCTCATTTTCAGCCCCTTGGTGTCAGAAAAAAACCTCGGAGCCCCTAAACAGTCGTAAAGGGTCCCCGGAAACTACATTTTAATGCTCTAAAACCAAGAGTTTCTGAGATATTCCCAGAAAACTAATTTCATTTAATAAACTAATGTAGGAATGCAAGCCAGTAACCATGACAACAGTGTCTCAAAAAGGTACATCCAACTTTCCATCTATTTCTGCAAGAAGTAATGCCACTCCATTTATTAAATTTCTGTGAAAGTTTGCAAATGGCTATAAGATTATCACGGAACCAACAAAAACTGTAAAATTCAGCAATGCGCTTAAGGGGGTCAAGAGGTACCCTGGATTTTTTCACAAGAGTTAAACGTGCGATGTGTCGTACAGAAGGTCTTTTATATCTTCAAACAGCAACATTATTTTCGCAAATTCCTGAATTGAAATAGTTATTTTTTATTTTACTTTTTTTGCTTTTAGGAATTTGGGCCATTGGAGGCTAAAAAACCTGAATTTTCATGCACCAAAAGCCTTTATAATTTATTAAAGAGGTCTTCCTCTGGATGCGCACTTGAGACTTGACACAACAGTGTGGGTCAATTTTTATGTGACGTGAATTGCATTTCGTCTACGAGGTTTTCAATTTTAATTTCACGTCAGGAAGTACACGTTAGGTAAATTAGTTTCAGAGCATATTTCAACTAATCATTTATCTTTGTCGACAAACAGGTTCCAAGCCCCTCTAACCACTGCAACAGCAGCAAAATTGATTACGTTTGGTTATTAATACAAACGACCGTTCGAAGAATGGGTACTTCTGCTAGTATGTCCATAAAACAATCCTAAGAATTTACTTTTATGACAAATTATGAAATTTTATTATTTAATAATATTTTTGATTTGCAATTTTGGAGTATGGTTGGTTGGTTCCTCAGTTTAGGGGCTGCGACAACGCGGTCATGTAGCCCCGTGTACTTTGGGTGTGTGTAGAATCTGTCTGATAACCGGTGTTAATTGTGATGTCTGTATTCGTGTGTGTTATCTGTTTTTAATTCAAGTAAGGACTGCAGACATTCAATTTTCAAGTAGTTCCAACTTTTGCTACCAAACGCCACCGTCAACGACCAACTAGTTCTGAAATTTGTTACTGGATGCCACCGCAGTCGGCTTCTGGCGACGAACGTTGGAACCTAAGAGCGTTAGTCAAATATAACCTATAATTTAGCTTCACACAAGTGTAATTAGTTGAAGGTTCTTTGCCATGCCATAGATCTATTCTATGACATGGTACCACCGGCTTTACTTCCCCTCCGAAGGAAGGCATACTGAGAGATTGAAACGCTCTTAAAAATCCGACGACTTCGGCCGGGTTTGAACCCGCTCAGCATGCTACCAACTACGCCACCGAAGCCGCTAATTTTGGAGTACCGGTATATTAAGGCATTAGTGCATGTGTGTATGTATTCTTTGCAATTTTGTGTGCATTAACTTTCCAGGTCTTCTTATTTTACAGTACTGTATAAGGAAGATAACTGGAAAACTAACGTAACAAATGTACATAATACTTTGCTACTATGGCAAATACTTTTGCATTCTACAGAAGGCAATGAGGAAGCAACACTTGACCGCAGTGCCAAATGGTGGACACAGGATAAGCAGATATTCCCAAACCAAAAGCCAGTGACCTACTCTTCTTCAGAAGACTTTCACCAACTGATCTTGACCTCGTTGCCTGGAATGAATTACCTGGGCCCTATTATTGCGACAGGAATGTTGTCCCGATAGGATCAGTCGGCCCACGTGCTCCTCTACATGCAGCACTCCCAGATGCGTGACTCAGTCAAGTGCGTGCGCTGTGCACACCAGCAATGACTAACGCAGAATATGAATGGCAACCCAACGAGGTAATTACAAGATACTTAGTACTTTAACAGGCTACAAATATAATTATCAATCAATTACTTGCTTTCAAGGCATTGCAATATTTACATATGCTAGCAAATTAAAGCCCTCTCCAGCTCCACCTTAGGATGAATGAATAAGTAAATGAACGACCCAAATGGTGACAATTTCAAAGACTCACCAGGCTAGTGGGCCACACGAGTTTACTTACCACTTGACTCACACAGTATTCGTCACTTCCTGCAACATAATCCCCACACTTCTCCACACCACCCAACTCCTCGCCTTTCCAGTTTAGTATTCTGTTGAAGCTTGAGTGGTCATGGTATACCAGTAACGATTGAAATTAGCATAGGCGGAGCCCTATAGTTTCCTAAAGTTATGGTCCAGGATATACCTTAACTTACTTTGTTTCGTTGGTAGTTGACGGACGCGAAATACTAAAATACATGACGAGGCATGTAAGAGTTGGTCGGTGTTGCGGAATGTCCTTGGAAATGTGTCGCGTATGGAATACGCAATTATGGGGCAAGGGGAACTGATTAGATGAGTAAAGAGTAATTTTTAACATTCTAATTAACGAAACAGACAAGGAGTTACAGATCCACTGAAAACCACCCGCACCTTTCCACGCTTGCTTGAACCACTCGTGCCCACCTGTCTGTAAGTAGTCTGAATCATACGCAGTGGTGGATCCAGGCCTTGCGAGGTCCTGGGCGATATGATAAGGTGGCGCCCACAACAATAGGAAATTAAAAAAAATCAAATTGAAAATAATTTGGTAATAATAATAGTAATAATAATAAAAATAATAATAAAATAAAGAATAGTCACAACATTCTGAATACACTACAGTACATTTTTTAATAATATGAAAAACCTTGAAGTCCCCTTGAAGAAGATTACGAAAACTATGAAATATTAGAATATTACTTTGCGACTTTTTTCCCGGCTGAAGTCTTCTATCATTTCACTGAAATCTAAACTTGCTACACGTCATAGCTGCTCTGAAAAAAGGAATATGAATTATAAATTAGTTTTTAAAAGTACAAATAATTAATTAATTAATTAATTAATTAAATTAAATTAAAAATCAATGCCGCGGGGCCCTGGGCGGTCGCCCCCTCGCCCTCCCGTAGATCCGCCCCTGATCATACGTTGCTGATTTTCCATTCTAAGATTATACTAAGATTATAATATCACAGCTTCACCTCTGTATAGTTGTAGATCCTCATCCTTCTTCTCTCCTGGCTTTAATACACCTTTGTCAAGGTGCTCCCAACTTATACTTAGGGTCAGCACGTCTACGCCTGCGGCTGTATGTCTTTCTGTCAAGAACCGTATCTTTTAGTAACCCAACTCGCTGTAAGGCGGATTCTACAGTTGTTTTTTTTCATCTTGCCTTTGATCTTCCTCCGCTCCTCGATGCCTAAGGATCGCTGTACTACAAGAGTGTCATCCCGCATCATTACATGTCCATACCAGCGGAATTGCTTCTCTTGAAGCTCCTCACTGATAGGAGTAATCCTAAACGTTCCACACGCATGTTCATTGTGGGTCTGATATTTCAAAATCTCGGCAGCAGACTATCGCAAAACCCGCATTTCTGTCACGTGCATAATTATTACAGTCCAAGGTAATCTGTGGGAACTTGAATTCTTTTACGTAAGTGTCCGGAGCTGATGGTATCGGGATCACACTAACTTATCCGAATAGGAAATGTTGATAATATGATATATCCCCACCCCAACCAATTATATGACCGTGTTCATTATTCGCTAGGTGGAGACATAGAATTCTTTACATTGCTAACAAACATAATGGTATTTATACAATATCAGGGTCCGAGATACTGTAGGTTTAAAATGTTAATTACTACGCATTTGGTTAAAACTGATATTGACAATCACGGCTAAGTAAATAAACGGATACTATTGCCAAGAAGTGGTTAAGTATGGTTTGACGCAGTATTTAATACAAAGCATTACAGGCCTAATTGATTTAGCAGCCAAGAATAATATAAACGAACAATGCATATTTGAAACAGCTTGTATAACCTCATTAACTCCCGATTTACATGATTAGAAAACCAATGAGCAGCGGTCAGCCATTAGCAATCCTCTTGTTGATACCGAAACACGATTAGTTTTTCCTTAACTAGTATTTCGTTATGTGTTCATTGATGCATCTCTATAGACTAAATAAGAGAATTGACGACATATGTCAAACAACTTACAAACCAATGTAATTTTGTAAAATAAATGTTATCAACGTTTGGTAGCTAATACACACGTGAAATCGTATTTTACACAATTAATTATTGTATATGCTTAAAAACTACTACAGACGCCGTCTATCTCCCCGTTCCACATTCTGAAGCAACGACGACAATGAAGTGAACATACTGTACCTGCTCTGAATAATGCAGAGATTAGCCGCAATTTTCAAATTGAACTTTGATAACCTAAAGTAATAACTCTAATCTATGCGATTTTTAAAGGTCACCAAAATGTGGTCATCAAATCTAAAAGGATATGTACATTGGGGTAAAGTACGTTTTGAGTTCGTGAGTATGTCGTGAGACTGGCACCGTCTCCATCGGCTAGCGTTAATACCTTTCCTTGTTCACTGGTACGTCCGGTATTACCCGTCTCAGTTCGGATTGCCGACGGCCAAGTTAGAAACTAAACATTGTTCACAGTCGAGCTGACAAGGGGAGGATATGATGCAAGAGTCACCGATTCGAACCATCATTAGTACACGTGTAGGGCATGACCAGGCATAGCCTATACCAGGTGCAAGTAGTAAGGTGTGCTTCTCAGCCGTTTCTGAGAAATTAATTAATAGCAATTGCAGTGCGGCGTCTATGTGCGTTGTACGCTAGCAAGAAGCCAACGAGCGCGTGGTGCAGCGGTAAGAGCCCTGTTTCGTAAGCGCGGGATCGCTGGATCGAATGCCACCGGTGAGCTTTTGCAGTGTGATGTATCTATTTTTGTTGTAAAGGTGTCGTGAACAATGTTTATTTTACAGTCAATTGTAATAACGTGTTATGTACAGTATCGGCATTGCAAATACATTGGTATTATACTCGGTCAGGTGTATTCTGTTATATGTACCGGTATGCATTTTGAAGGCCCAGACTGTTCCGTTCATTGCACGTCTGTGAACCATCAGACCACCCCGTACCCCACAAACAGTGACTCATGCTAGCGTATTGGTTGGAAATTGCCAAAGGTTACAAAAAGAAAGAAAAAAAAAACAACACACTGCAACGGCTCAACGGTGGGATTCGATCCAGCGACCCCGCGCTTATGAAGCAGGGATCTTACCGCTGCACCACGCGCTCGTTGGCTTCTTGCTATAGAGCATCCATCGTTTAGAAAAGACTGTGGAGCCTTATGGCGACAGTGTTGCTAACTCTAGGCAGAGGTAGCGCTGACGTCATACGTTATGTTCACCCGCTTCGAGTACTGTCCTTTCATAAGTTAACGAGACAACACAACCCCAGCAGCTACCTGAAGTAGAATACGCCCAGGAAGGAGCAGTTTTGAAGGTGTTAACGGATTTGACCATTATTAAGGATACCGCACGCGAAGAGAACCAATAACGACATTCATTTCGGTGTGATATGACGCATTACTGATTGGAAGATGTCGAGAGCACAACCCTTCCTTCCTTCTCGGATGTAATGTATGCTGACGATGTTAACAACTTTTACGTCAACAATACTGTTGGTCATCACTTTTTCTTTGGTTATTAGTTAGGCTATAATTTAGTTTCTTTCAATTTTATTCTTGTTGTTTTGTATAGATTAATATTTGTAATACTGTAGTGAGTTAGCCATGCGGTTAGGGGCGCGCAGCTGTGAGCTTGCATTCGGGAGATAGTGGGTTCGAACCCAACTGACAGCAGCTCTGATTCGATCGAATAGAAAATAAAACAGACACACAACAATAACACCAATGACGGATAGTGCTTCAGAACTTATGTTGCCGGCGGAACTGAGCACGTGCTCCACTCCGGGCGAGCATACAGCACTGGACGAGGCTCTTCTTTCCAGCGTGCTAACCTCGAAAAATTTTAAATCACTAAGACGTAATATAAACGATACTTGTATGCAATAACAAAGGTAATCAATTGGCAGATTATTGTAGGAATCTATTATGACGAAAAATATATGTGTTCAGAGTTCCTTCATGATAAAAGGTGAGGTAACAAAACCAGTGTAGAGGGGGGTTCCGTTAGAAGTAAAAGCCCATAAGACCCACAGTCTTTTCTAAACGCTGGATACTCTATAGCGAACAATGCACATGGACGCCGCACTGCAATTGCAATTAATTAATTTCTCGGAAACGACTGAGAAGCGCACCTTACTACTTGCACCTGGTATACGCCTGGTCATGCCCCACACGTGTACTAAAGATGGTTGGAATCGGTGACTCAGGCATCGTATCCTCCCCTTGTGAGCTTGCATGGGCACAGCAGTTTTCCCCTTATCCCGCCAGACTACAAACACTACAGCCTATAGCCAAGGACAGCGGCACTCATGCTCATAATATCTCAAACATGTATGGCAATACAGCTTTCGTGCCAAATTGCGAGAATTCAATTGTCGATACTATACTAATTTCGCAAGCACAACGTGCGATCGGTGTGAATTTCACTGCACTTGCTAATACTGTACTAGGTTTATGCCATTTGTGCTTACAAGGGGACCCTACGGCAATCGGATTTTTGTAATTTTTCCCGCTTCGGGTACGTAAAGTTCAGACCTCGAACAATAATTTCCCAAAGCCGTTCAGTGCCTTATTCATAAATTCTCGAGAAAATCGACTTCGAAGTGGCTCACACGGTAACGTTCGGGCCTAGTAAATCGCTAGAACGCTAGTTCGAGTCTCATTTCGGGTGCTATTTTTTTTTTTTTTTCAATTCATATACTACTAATGTGATTGAAATATAAAAATCATCATCAGGTGGATTGTCGTCCTCCACGCCCGACATTATGATCTTCTTGATCGTATGTTAAAAAAAAAATCACCCACCGCGCCAAGAAACACTATCTGCTTCTCTGGAAACCAACGGTCAAATGCTGCTTCGATCAGGCATCCTTTGTGAATGACGTGGTATGTATACCTTCCACGTCCCTTCCACCCGTCCTGGAATACCCACAAATCCTTTGTGCTAGAGCAGCTGTGCCCACTTCGCAGGTAGAAAAACGTGACAAAGGCAAACGATACACCGCAGAACTGTTATTCGAAATAATGACAGATCTTGAAGAAACCACCATATTCAAATATTTCATCACATTCAATTTTACTCATTCCATTGTTTACATTAATTTATTCTTCTATTTATATTTTTATCGATCTACAAGGTGTGAATATTATTGCAGGATATTACTTTTGTCGCTTAATCGCAATTTCAAGTAGGATATAATTAGAAATGAGACGTGCGTTTTTTCATTGGAAATTATAATTACTTATCTGTGAATTATTACAGACTTGATGATTTTTATATTTCAATCACATTAGCAGTATATGAATTGAAAGAAAGGAAAACAATATAGCACACGAAGCGAGACTCGAACTAGGGTCCCAGCGATTACTGGGCCCGAACCTTACCGGGTGAGCCACGCGTCCTGCTCAAACTCGGTCACATCTTTACTGGATATGAAGCGCCCGGAAAAATTCGAAGTCGATTTTCTCGAGAAAATATGAATATGGCATCGAATGGCTTTGGGGAATTATTGTTCGAGGTCTGAACTTTACGTACCCGAAGCAGGAAAAATTACAAAAATCCGATTGCCGTAGGGTCCACTTGTTAGTAAATGTGTATTTCCTTTTTATTGATTTTAGATTTACTTCACGTATAACAACTTTTTCATTCGACATTATAACCAAAGTAGTAAAAGTAAACTCCGTACAGGCCATGGAGGTCCTGGGAGTAGTGGAAGGTAGAGGCTTCCACTTTTTGTGACATCGGCACTAGATGGGATGGAGTTGTCAGCTCCACGCCCGGCCGTCTTTGCTTCCAGGAATTACCCTGGTACTCATTTCTGGTGTAGGCTGAGTGAACCCCAGGGCTATTTGCGTTTCCGAAAGT
Organism: Meconema thalassinum; assembly: GCA_946902985.2. Taxonomy (NCBI): domain Eukaryota; kingdom Metazoa; phylum Arthropoda; class Insecta; order Orthoptera; family Tettigoniidae; genus Meconema; species Meconema thalassinum. The sequence goes on along the minus strand of OX336390.1, from coordinate 137,419,304 downwards.
GGTGGTTTTGTTTCTAAAATCCACTACCTGGATGGGGATCGAACCCACTCCCTTTCAGTCAGATGCTGAGCGCCTCTACCGACTTCGCCACGCAGCTCCCTGACATTATGACCAAAAATATTATTTTAACTAGCTATGACGGCGATTCATGCTCTAATTTTTCACGTATTCACCACTTTTAGGGGTCCTTAACTGCTACAGTAGCAATAATTTCAACACCGTAGGTAAGTTTAACATGATTTCCTACATACACACTTGTGTGTGTTTGAGTCTTTAGTCCCGGGAATGGTTTGATGCAGATCTCCATGGCCACTGTCCTAGGCTAGGGGCAGATGACCTCGTAGTTCCGCCCCTTAAAACAACAATAACTAACGAACGTAACTAACCTGTCCTGGGATAAACATTTCATCTAGCTACACACCCACCGCACTCTACATCTGTTCAACATATTTTAACCTCGGCCTTCCCATGAATTTCTTGTCCTTTCACTCTCTTCCTTTCATAAATACGTTAGCTATTCCTGGGTGCGTTATACTCTGTATTTCAAAATAATGAACGTGAAGGAAATGGCGGGAGCTTGGAACAGCTGAGCTGTGTTGCCAAGTTTTTATAGTTGATGTAAAACAGCTGATTCGAATAATACACAGGGCTACACTTCAGATATTATTTCGGTACTAATATGCGCAATATAATGCAAATGTCGTTCCTGAGTCAACGCCGAGGACATTCAAATAGAGAAATACGGTATAAAATAAATAAATAAATAAATAAATAAATAAATAAATAAATAAAATAAATAACACATCGAAGCTATGCTACCTTTGTCGCAGTTATTCAATAAATACGAGAAAGAGGTCAAACACTCGACAGCTATACAAATATAATACAAAATACAAACACAAAGTAATATGATGATGAATATATCAGCACTCACCATGCAATGATTATATCCTTCAAGATGAAACAAGAGTTTGGGTGACGGTCGCGAAAGTTACATAAAGATAGACTCTCCCTGACTTTTCAAATACCAAGGCACAACAGTTGTCATGGTGCTATTGGTACGTAACTGTTATTATCAAGGAATATTGCTCCTTATAGTTAGTTATTGTTGTTTTAAAGGGCGGAACTACGAGGTCATCTGCCCATATTGCTCCTTGATTATTATATTGTATTAGAGTAAGGGATAAATAATATAAGACTTTAATAAGTATTTAGTGTGTGTTCACTTCAATTATATCAAGTCTGCATTCGACCACCAAGACATAACACGCAGTCTTAAGGTGAAGCTGTTGTTTCGTGTGGCGTCGAAGTGCAAGGCTATAACCTACCTATAATAAAAACAAACTAGCTAACTAAGAACACGATGAAACTAGAAAATAATAATAATAACAATAATAAAAGAAATAACGAAGTAAAATGGGAACAAAAATATTAAAACTGGATGCTAAAGTAAAAAGTAAACAAAACGATGACAATGGAACTATATAACTTACAAGGGGAGGATACGCTGCATGGGTCAGCGATTCGAACCATCTTTAGTACACGTGTAGGACATGACCAGGGGTATATCAGGTGCAAGTAGTAAGGTGCGCTTCTCAGCCATTTCGGAGAAATTAATTAATTGCAATAAATGCAGTGCGGCGTCTACTGTAAGCGCGTTGTACGCTAGCAAGAATCCAACGAACGCGCGGTGCAGGGGTAAGAGCCCTGCTTCATAAGCTCGGGTTCGCTGGATCGAATCCCACGGGTGAGTCTTTGTGGTTTTTTTTTTTTTTTTTTTTCAACATCGGCAATTCGTACAACTGTAGGTGTCGTGAATACTGTTTATTTTGCAGTCAATTGTAATAACGTGTTATGTGAGCCAGAAAAGGGATTCTGAAATCATCGTATCTGGGTCAATGTTTGTGACATTACATAATGTATTGCAAATACATTGGTATTATACACTGTCAGGTGTATTCAAGTATATGCATACATTTATACATTGAAGGCCCAGTATGTCCCGTTCATTGAATGTATGTCAACCATCAGACCACCCCGTACCCCGCAAGCAGTGACTCAGTGGTTGGAAATAGCCAACGGTTTAAAAAAAAGAAAAAGAAACATAACATACTTCAAAGGCTCACAGGTGGGATTCGATCCAGTGATCCCGCGCTTACGAAGCAGGGCTCTTACCACTGCACTACGTGCTCGTTGGGTTCTTGTTAGCGTACAACGCACATGGACGTCACACTGTAATTGCAATTAATTAATTTCTCGAAAACGGCTGAGAAGCGTACCTTACTACTTGCACCTGATATACGCCTGGCCATGTACTACACGGGTACTAAAGATCGTTCGAATCGGTGACCCATGCATCGTATCCTCCCCTTGTTAGACACAGACAGCGGCTAACAAGCGACTGAATCGTGAGCAATGCTCTGGCAACGTGTCGGCGGAATTGACAAAATCCAGCCAATAGGAGCCCGCGGCGGCCATTTTACTATCGTTCCCGCCATTACCTCCACGTTCATTCTTTTGAAATACGGAGTATAGTATGTGCCCCACCATCCTTTCTTTTATTTTCATTAGCACTCGCCAGAAAATTTCTCTACTCCCCACTCAACTTAATATTCCTTCATTCAACACTCTAATGTTCTAATTACATCTAATCTTCACCATTCACCTGTAACACCACATTTCAAATGCTTGTATTCTCCACTTATCTGGTGTACCAACAAAGGAAGGAAGATTGCAGTTTTACGTGACCGTGAATCTTGTGATTATAAGCCACGGGACCTCCTTTTTACGTGGAATCCGAACCACAGGACATGGCATTTCACTTCGAAAATCTCACATGCATTGACCGGGAATCGAACCCGGACCGCCTTGGTGAGAGGCATACAGCTAGACCGCTGAGCCACCACGCCCCCAGGTGTACCAACAGTCCAAGTTTTACTTTCAAATACAAAGATTTCCTAAAAACTACCTTTTAATCTCTAAATATATATTATTGTTTTCAACATGTTTCTCTTCTGTAGAAAAGCTTTAACTGCTCGTGCTAACCTACTTATTATACATTCTCTTTGTTTCATCCACCATTGCTTATTTTGCTTCCCAAGAAGCAGAATTTTCCTACTGCCTTCAGCCTTTCACCTGCCAATTCTATATCAATACGGGTAGTTTTATTTTTCCGGCTGCATTCCATCATATTTGTTTTACATTTACCGAATTTACTCATCAATTATTTCCTCAAGACTGTGTCTATACCATTCAGAAACTATTTAAATCTTCTGGTAACTCGGCGAAGATGGCGATGTCAATCAGCAAATCTCAAAGTTGTAATAATTTCAACCTGAACATTTACTCCTACTGTAAATTTCTCTTTAATTAATCAGGGAAGGAATTTGGGAAGGAAAACGGCCGTAAGCCTGTTGAAATGAACCATCCCGGCGTTTGCCTGGTGGTGAAAATGGGACACCATGAAAACCATTTTCAGGACGGCCGAGATGGGATTCGAACCAACACTCTCAAGATGCCAGCGAGGCACGAGGTAGCGCGTTAGCACTCTCTGCCACTGTATATGTAATTGAGGATAGGATTTTGGGTAAGAAGTGGCCGTGATCTAAACTTAGGTACCTGTACCATCCGCATTCGCCGGGAGTAAAAATGGGAAACCACGGAAAACCACTTCAGGGACGGCTGAGGTATGAATCGAACCTGCCTCCTCTCAGGTTTTCCTCAAGAGGCTGAGTGTACCCCGTTCTAGCCCTCAGATTAGAATTACATTTCTTGTCAGAGTCGGGAAACGAACCCGGGCCTCCGCGGTGACAGCCAAGAATGCTAGCCACTATGCAATGAGGCAGACACCATTTATATAAAGCGCAACTGATGTCACATAAGTTATTTTTATTTTTATAGGCATTACTCTATATTCTATTCACTGCCAGAGGGAATGGCCATGACCGATTAGAAACATCAGACTGTTTTCACCAGAAACCATATCAAACTAAACATCAATGCTTCAACACTTGGTTCATAAATAGAAGCTTTAGCAGAGTTCAAAGAACATGGAAATTAAAAGTTCTCTTTTGCCATCTAGCTCACTTTAAACCAGCGCAGAAAGAGAAAAATAAATAATTGAGACAGACTGAAATGACCCACATTTCTTAAGTCCTTACATCTGGTCTGGTCTAGAAAATGCAATAAAATTGGAACAACACATTCCTTGTGTGACTGAGTAATTAAGATCATTTGTGCATGTTTGTGTGTGTATACTATGGTTCATAAAAACTCCATTCATTACACCATCACACAAGTAGCTCATTGTGTCCATGTGCTTCAAATTTGACTGCACCACCTCCTGTCTTTCTCAAGCATGACCTCTGCCACATGCACACACACGCAGCCTGTGTTCCTTACTCAACCAGAAAACAAGCTCTCTATTAGACATATTGTTGAAGTTTCATTAGGGGTTGAACACTGTGGTCATCGGTCCCGTGTACTTGTGTACAGAATTTGTGACAATGGCTAGCGGACGCGTGCGAGAAATGTCGCATGTTCATAAACCACACTTTCCCCAATAGGTTTATAATGAGAGACTTAAGGAGAAAGGTTGTTATGTTTTTATATCCACCAAATGATTATAGAACACTATTTAAGTTACATTTCAGTTAGAATTCCAAGTTCTACGTTCCTTAACTTAAGGAGGCAATCAGTGAAAATTGGATCATCATAACACTCACCGGTTATTCGATATTTATGAAATTATACGATTGAGTACTCATTCCTCTGATTTACTGTATCTGAAATCCATGCAAAATGATAACGGAAAGACCTCAGAAATATAAAATGACATGAAACAGGCGTCACAGCGGCCAAAATGTTCATTGGACAGCAATTATGGAGCGTATTTTCCTACAGCAACAGTACTTGCAAATCGCACACTTCGTACATTTTTAAACGTCTTTTTTTTTATAAATAAATTATAGATATTTATGAAATTAGGGTGCAATTCGTCACTGCTAATGTCTATTCTCTTTCATTTGAATGCTCATTTGTCAGCTTATTTGTCACGATCGGTCGCTTGTGAGCGCCGCAGGAGGGATCTATACTACTGAAACAATATATATGATGATTGTTATTTTGACTGGCTGCGTGGCTAAGCGGTAACGTTCTCTCCTGCTGTTCCCAAGCTTGCAGGATCAAATCCTGGAGCAGTCAGTTGGCATTTGAGGGTGCGCAATTGCAAAAGGAACCGTGTCAGTACATTTACTGACACGTTAAAGAATCCCTTCTGAGCAAAATTACGGCACCCCGGTGTCTCTAATAGCCGCAGTAGTTAAAAGGGACGTAAGACCAATAACATTATTAGATTGTTATTTTAAGGGGCATAACAGCACAAGGTCATCTATCATACTAATATATAAAAATGAGATGGTGTTTGTCTGTCTGTCTGTTACTCAATCACGCAAGAACCACTGGTCCGATTGAAATGAAATTTTGCATGGATGTAGCTGATTTACCAGGTTTACACATAGGCTACTTTTGATTTCGATATTTTGCACTATTTAAAAATTGCGACCATTTTAGTGACGTCACTACACCCTTTGGTTTCAAAATTTCATATTTCCATTTCAAATATAAAGAGAACGCTAAGAAATAGCAAACTTTTGATTGGACATACGAGCTTTAAAATTTAATTTTCTATCCGAAAGGTCCTCATCACTTTTCGTGTATCTCCAACGGTTAGCGAGTAAAACCTACATTTGTGACGTCACTACACCCTTTGGTTTCAACATTTCATATTTCCATTTCAAATAAAGAGAGAACGCTAAGAAATAGCAAACTTTTGATGGCATATACAAGCTTTAAAATTTAATTTTCTATCCGAAATGTGCTTACCACTTTTCGTGTATCTCCAACGGTTAGCGAGTAAAACCTAAATATGTGCTATAAAACACGATCAACGCCAGTCTATGTTAGTCTCTACATGAACTGTTTTATTTATAGAGGTAGTTTGTGGGGTACGAAACGAGACGTTATTTTGAGTCTAATTTTATACTCTTTGTGCCGGTTATTGTATGTGAGTATTTGGATCTTTACGCTGTTTCACAATGTTATAATGTTTTCTACTTTGCACGGTATGCTTTCATCCTTTTTATCGATTTGTTTTTTGTTAACTGAATATTTCTGTTGGCCAATATTTATCTGCTTTTTGTCGTTTTTTACCATGATCAGAAACCCAAATTCACAGACGAATATGTCGATTCAATATACAATCATTTTGGAAGCCTTTATAGGCAGGTGAAAGACTGTTTTAGCGTTTAGCTCTCGCAGTAAAGTAGCGGAGGTTTTCTAAATAAGAATTGAGGTATCGCGCAGTTTGCTACTCCTTTGGTAGTCCGCAAATAGACCACAAGAGCCCGCTGATCAACCATCTCGGAGTTACTAGGCGTAATCTCGCACAAGACACGGCATAAACTTAGAAAAAAATCTATGATTAATTTGTTTTTGTTATTATTACTTGGGATGATTGAAGTTTGTTCCGTTACTGTCACTCTTTATCATGACATGGTACGTAGTTTCGGCAATATTACTTATTGCGGATATTATAATTGCTATCAAGTTTGATGTATTTTTAGCATAATGTTTATATGTTTAAATATAGTATGAAGACGTTAAACGATAGGTGTTCAATATTTAAGACAGATTATTTAACTACATAAAAGCTGATATTTATTTCCAATATATAAACGCACTTTCTCACCTACAAAGCGGAGGCAGACAGGCTTTTCTCCGCGTACTCCGGTTTTCCCTGTCACAATTTCATTCCAGCAACAATCTCCACTATCATTTCATTTCATCTGTCATTCATTTAATCATTGCCCCAGGGGAGTGCGACAGGCTTCGGCAGCCGGCCGAGTTCATAACCTCGCTGCTAGACTGGGGTTTCATTCATTCACTCGGTCGGTCGCCTGAAAGCAGGCTGAGGATTTTCACTTTCCTACCTCTGACTAATAATTAGGTGAGTGAAAATGCATGTAGTCTACACTGTCATGTAGTTGGTAACATGGAAATAACATAACTACATTAAGAATGTGTGATTATATATATTAATGATTTAGGCCAGCAAGTACTAAAAGCCGTTCGAAGAACGGGTACTTCAGCTAGTAAATAAATAAATTAAATAAATAAATAAATAAAAAAATAAAATAAAAAAATAACCCCTGGCACTACAGCCCATGAAGGGCCTAGGCCTACCAAGCGACCGCTGCCCAGCCATTTGGCGTGCAGATATTGGGGTGACACGTGGTCAGCGCATCGGATTCCCTCAGCCGTTAATCTTGATTTTCGTGACCAGGGCACTGCCTCACTGTCAGACAGCTACTCAATTTTCCTCACGAGGCTGAATGCATCCCGTTCCAGCCCTCACGTCAGTTTTTAAAATCCCTGATGGAGCCGGGAATCGAACCCGGGGCCTCCGGGTGAGAGGCAGGCACGCTACCCCAACACCACGGGGCCGGCGCAAGGTCATCTATCCCATAGAATTTGTCTAATAACATGTGTTATCTTGGTGTCTACAGTAGTGTGTGTATTGTAATTAAGGCTAGGGGTGGGAAAGAGTTGGTCGTCCATGGCTAAATGCATTTACCTGGAGTAGAATTGGGAAACCATGTAAACCCACTCCTAGGATGACCAAGGTGGATATAGAACCCACAATCTATTCAGACTGAGTGGACTCCGTTCCAGCCCACAGAACAGAATTAAATTCTTGGCAGAGCCGGGAATCGAATCCGGGTCCTCAGAGACGGGAGCCAACAACGCTAACCATGACACCACGAGGTGGTCTATCTGTAGTAAACTATTAGAAGGGGCCGCTCCGGTGGCGTAGTTGGTAGCTTTCTGAGCTTCTATGCCCAAGATCGCGGGTTCAAACCCGGCCGAAGCCGTCGGATTTTTTAAGAGTGTTAAAAATCCCTCAGTATGCCTTCCTTTGGAGGGGAAGTAAAGCCGGCGGTCCCATGTCATAGATTTATGGCATGTTAAAGAACCTTCCACTAATTACACCTGTATGAAGCTAAACAACGCTCTTAAGGTTCCTACGTTCGTCGCCAGGAGCCGACTGCGGTGGCGTCTAGTAGCCAAGTTCTGAACTAGTAGTCGTTGACGGTGGCGTTTGGTGGCAAAAGTAGGAACTACTTGGTAATTCAATGTCTGAAGTCCTTACTTGAATTAAAAACAGATAACGCACACTAATACAGTCATCACAATTAACACCGGTTATCAGACAGATTCTACACACAGCCAAAGTGCACGGGGCTACATGACCGCGTTGTCGCAGTCCCTAAACTAAGGAACCAACCAAGCAAACTATTAGAAGACGGAATCACATACACTCAAAACGGAAATAGACTACATGCATATCATATGCACTTATAAGAAATATACTGTATATCAAGTTTTAAAAAAATACGAGCCTTACAGTAGTCGCATATGATGTGTAACATGTGACATGTTATCCTACTATGCGTGTCCCGGGAGCGCAAATCCCTTGTTAACAGTGAACACTGTTGGTCATTGAAATTACTTGTAAAACTCCAGTGCCAAATCCTAACCGTAATAAATCATAATATTGTTATTTGCTAAGACGTTGTATCTTAATCGATTGATATCATATTGTGCATTTGTCAATGGAAAATTAAAAGTGTACATTGTAATATTATAGTGCAGAAATGGCTTTAAAAAGCTGAGCCGTCTCGGTTGCAGACAAGATGGCAGCTGATCTCTCGTTCTAACTATATTTCACTAATTTGAGTACGGTATGTTGTATGCAAAGTTCTCCAATGGATCTGCAGTAGTGACATCTACCTTCAACTAATTGAACAACGGTAAGCGGGAGCACGGCAAAGCGCAACTCGCATCCAGTCAGCCGTGGCGGAAGCAATCCACTGCCTACTTGATACGAGCTGCGCTCTATACCGGCCAGTTAGTGAACCCGTGCCAGCGATGTTATTGAAAATGGCCTCTTTTTGCCGATTAGGTGTGCAGAAGGTATATTAAATGTGTTTCTCCAAGCGATACGTTTAGACCAACGAAATTTCAATTATTGTTAGTCTCGTCTTAAGTAATCAATCCATGGTTTGGTCTGCGGCAGTTCTCCAGTCGGCTCTATTTATAGCTTTTCTCTTCATCTCTTCATAGTTTCTGCATCCTACATCAGACATGATTTGCTGTACATATTGTAGGCGTGGTCTTCCTCGACAGCTTTTGCCTTCAACCATTCCCTCCAATACCGTTTTCAGCAGGCTATCGTGTCTCAAAATACGTCCTATCAGTCTAGTCCTCCTCCTCTTTATGCTTTTCCATAAGGTATAATTTTCCTTCACCTTTTTAAATACTTCAGCATTCGTTATTTTTTCTGTCCAGCTAATTTTTAGCATTCTTCTATAACTCCATTGTTCAAAAGAATTTATCCTCCTTTTTTTCTTCTTTTCCAATCGTCCACATTTCGCAACCATAAAGGGCAATACTCCAAACATACGCTTTTAATAATCGTTTTCTGGTTTTAAGATTAATGGAATTTGTAGTGAATAAACGTTTCTTTTTGTGAAATGCTAATTTGGCTTGTAAAATTCTACATTTGATTTCTTTCTTGCTTCTTCCATCTTTGGTAATTTTGCTTCCGAGATATTTAAATTCTTGAACATTTTCTAGTGTTTTGTTGCCCACCACTAATTTCATACTTGAGTCTGCCTTTTTATCGTAGACCATAACTTTCGTCTTTGACTTATTTATTTTCATCTTGTATTCATTTCCCATGATTTCCTCCATTTTTACTATTTTTTGTTTGAAATGTTGTTCACTATCTGCAACTATGGCAATGTCATCTGCAAATCTAATCATATTTATTTGTTCACCTTGTATCCTTATTCCTAAATTCAAACCCTCTCGAACCTTATTCAATGCATCCTGGATGTAGGCATTAAAAAGCGTGGGAGACAAAGCACAGCCTTGTCTAACTCCTTTCCCTATTTTTGCTTCCTCTTGTTCATTTCATTGTTAGTTGTGGGTGTTAATATACTGAATTCCTTCGTTGTTTGGAGTGTTTGTTGATGCGATATAGATTCCACATAGCCACATGACCGACAGTACATCGAGTGCTTACATTAAATAAGAATACAGCAAAAGTATGAAGATTTAATGAAACGTACTTGTCTTCAGCAAATATGATATAAAAGATTTTTTCACACCAAAGAACTATAAGTTGAAGATGATTTTGTGAAGGAATATCTTAAATGGGGTCTCCAAACCTTGAGCTAAACTGTATGTGATATACATTCCCCATAGCCAAATGGCCTACAGTACGTCGTTGTACCGATCTCCGCCACCACGCGCGCTCACTGTTTCCGTCCCATGCTCTTCCGTCCCAACCACTTCCGTCCCTTTTCCAAAATCACTCCCACAAAAATGTCCAGATACCGAGTTGAAAGATGTTACACATCCTAAAAGGAAGGAACCTCTAATTAAGTTATATTAAAGTGAGGAGAAATTCCTCGGCCTGGTTTAAACATGAATAAGTGGTCGTTTGTTGTTAATGATTTTTAGGGGCTTTGCGACATCGTGATCATGTAGCCCCGTGTACTTGGGTGTGTGTAGAATTTGACTGACAACCTATGTCACTGTGATGTATGTAGGCTACTAGTGTGTGTATTTGTAATTGAGGAAGGATTTGGGTAGGAAGCGGTCGTAGTCTTATGTTAGGTACCATCCCGGCATTTTCCTGGAGTAGAAGTGGGGAAACAACGGAAAACAACTTCAGGATGACTGAGGTAAGAATCGAACCTGCCTCTTCTCAGTTTTGCCTCATGAGGCCGAGTGTATCCCGTTCCCGTCACCAGTTCAGAATTAAATTCCTTGGCAGACCGGGAATCAAACCTGGGCTTCGCGGTGAGAACCAAGAATGCTAGCCACTAGCAACGAGGCGGACCAAACATTAATGATCAGCGTTTCAAAGGACTCCCGGCTACCCCCCGCCCCCCTCAAGTGGCCACGTGGACTAAATATACAGCAGATGTTCAGCATTCCCAGAAGCTTCGAAAGTACAGTAACCCGTCCTGTGATTAAGGGGTACTGGGACCGATTTTCGTCCGAAATAGCAAAAATTAAGATTTTTATTTATTCATATTATAAATGCACCCCCGAAGTTAGCGAATATTGCAATGCCATTATTTTCTATACTCAGCCATTATTAACGTTCTAGCGCTGACTTAATTGTTTACACCTAAATCGAACATATACCTTGAAAAATATTTGAAAATTGGTTAGTTCCTCAGTTTAGGGAGTGCGACAACGCGGTCATGTAGCCGGAGTACTTTGGGTGTGTGTAGAATCTGTCTGATAACCGGTGCTAATTGTGATAGCTCTATTACTGGGTGTTATCTGTAATTCAGGTAAGGACTGCAGACAATCAATATCAAGTAGTTCCTACTTTTGCTACCAAATGCTATCGTTAACGACACTTAGCTGTGAACTTGGCTACTAGATGCCACCGCAACCAGCACCTGGCGACGAACGTTGGAACTTAATAAAGCGCTAATCAAATCTAACCTACACATTTAGCTTCACACAACTGTAGTTAGTGGATATGTTCTTTTACATGCCATAAATCTATCACATGGGGCCGCCGGCTTTACTTCCCCTCCGAAGGGGCATACGAAGGGACTTTAAACGATCTTAAAAAATACGACGACTTCGGCCGGGTTTGAACCCGCAATCTTGGGCATAGAAGCTCAGCATGCTACCAACTACACCACCAAAGCCGCCATTTGAAAATTAAGGCCTAGTCGAGATTTGAGCCTTGATTTCTTGCTTGCCGGGTGGGCCGAGTACATCTTCACGGCTATGCCCATCCACGGATCATTTCTAAGTCCTACGAAGAGGGCAATGTTGAGGGACCCTGCTCATACATGTCTTCCTATAAGATAGCTATAAAATAGCAACAAAGTCAAGAAACGCGTGTCTCGAGACAGATCTTACGGGTGTTCCATGACATTTTTCTTGTGTTCAGGGACTGTCGCGATAGAGAAGTATCAAGTCTCAAGTCTCAGGTTCCCCACCAAAACGGGGAACATGACACAATGCTGCATAACATTTCGTAATCTGTATCTGTATCTGTACGTGTTTCCAGATTTCTCAGCCAGTTTCTACTTGTCCGCCATGGAGACAACATTACAAATTATCCAAAAACTTCAGGCCCTTGCATGTCTTTGGGATGTGACACGTGTAGAGTACAATAATGGAAATAAAAAGATGATGATGATGATGATTATTATTATTATTATTATTGTTGTTTTAAGGGGCCTAACATCTAGGTTATCGGCCCCTAACGGTCTGGGTGACAGCGAAAATGACAATGAAGTGGAAAACAGAATAAACATTAAGTGAGACGTAAAATACGTACAAAAAGGAACTATTGAAACTACTCACAAAATGGAGAGTAGTAATACTTACAAAAGGGAAGTTAGAACGAAAATACTCACAAAAGGAATAGATGGAAAATACGCACAAAATGGAGGTTAAGTTCAAAATACGTACAAAATGCAATGTACAGTTGAAATGCTTACAAAATGCAATTCAAAACACTTACAAAAAGCAAATTAGATAGGAAATACGTACAAAATGCAATTGAGGTTCAAAATACTTACGAAATGTAATTGAAAATGAAAATACACAATGCAATTCAGATTGAAGTTCCCATTTCAAATCCAAAATATTCACAAAGTGCAATTAAAATTCAAAATGCTTACAAAATGCAATTGAAATCGAAAATGCTTACAAAATGTACGGTCGATTCAAACTACTCAATTGGATAGACAATACTTAAAAAATGCAATTTAGATTGAAAATACTTACAAAATGTAATTTAGATTCAAAATACCCACAAAATGCAATTGAGAATCAAAATACTTGCAAAATGCCGACTATACAAAATGCAATTTAGATTGAAAATACTTGCAAAAATCTGTTTAAGTTGAAAATACTTACAAAATGCAATTGAAATTCAAAATACTCACAAAAGTCCCGGCCAGGATATTGAAGACTTACTAAAAAGCAATGTAGATTGCAAATCCTTACAAAATGCAATGGAGGCTGAAAACACTCGCAAAATGCGATTTAGATAGGAAAGACTTACAAAATGCAACGTAGATTGAAAATACCTACAAACTGGAGTGTAGATGCAAAAAATAAAAATTGGCTAAAGGGAATTTAGATACAGGGGGGGGGGGGGGAATTAACAAAAACAGTGTAGGATTCTTAAAGAGAAAATAAAATATAATGAAAAGAATTATGACCCCTCGAAGAAGGAGGAATCAGGAGAGATGAGACAAGGCCAATTTAGGCGGGAAAGTGAAAGACTCCCTAGTCCTCGGATACCCTAATACCGTCGGGGTCAGAAAAGAACAAGAGTTGACCAAGGGAGGTCGACAGGAAAGAAGACGGAGAGGGGCCCGTCACAAGTAAGAGGAAGCAATGCCAGGCTCAGCTGGGGTCCCGTGGTCGCCAACCCACGTCCCACTAGATGTGAGTCCCTGGGGGAATAAAAAGAGGGATGCTATGGAGTGTCTGGCCCAAAAAATACCAGATGGCGAATCATGACATAGAGAAAAGAAATCCACAAATTAAAGCAATTCCGAATAGAACATAAAAAAGCTGACCTAGTAAAAATAAAAAATTGGTTCATCCCCTAAAAGGTCCAGTTGGTTTTACTATTTCTGCTCCAAGGACTGGACGCGTTCTGATTTATTTAGTGCAACTGGCCCGGTAGGTGTGGACGCGCGACATTGTATAGCGACTGTCTCTGGACAATGCATAACAACAATGTTTCGCAACTTTGTCCCAAGGTGTGTACTAGGCTTCAAAGTGCATTATTCTCAGTTTCTCATTTTTGCGACAAAATATGTTCCTTGCAACAATAACGTTGAAATCCTTTGTAAGTTCTACCTAGGTATATAAAATTAGCTAGGACTTCAAACATTTGTTTTGGTGTAAGTGATAGTAGTTTTCCAACTGAAAATTATTATCTTAAAACAATTACTTAATAATTGATGGCAGAATAAGGGCTATAAATTACATTAATTTATTTCTCAAAATGTGCCTATATGAAAAGAAAATCAACAAAATTTATTTCTATACTAATAACATATACAGTAGGTAAAATTCTTTAAAGTTGAGCTACCGTACCTTAATTTGTTTGATAGCCTACAAGGAACATTTTGAAAATGTACATAATCTAATACATGGTAGGCCTATAAAATCAAGTTCACGACTTTGTTTGTGCAGGCACGGCCGACTGAATACGAGCTGCGCTCTATACCGGCCTTGACATTCCCAGTCAGAACCCATGTATAACATGTAATTGGAAAGTTTCTACTCGTTGCCGGTAGAGCGCACTCCCCTCCCATTATAGGCGCGATAAGGAATCAGCTGTACAGTACGTATATTAAATGTGTAATCTCAAGAACCACTGGATGGATTTTGAAGCTGCTTTCACCATTCTGTAAAGGTGATCTCGAGGAAGATTTGTGTAGAAAATAATTTATTTATGACCAAAGGGAGCCAAGCAGTAACGATTTCAGTGAAAACGTCGAAAAAATAGCCTGGCGTCCGTGCGTTTTTTAAGCTTACGCTGGGCGAACCGTTAAAAATATCATTATATTATGAGTGTAAGAATTGTTCAGCGTGAGAAATTCTACAAAAAAGTCCGCGAGAGCATATCTCTATCTTCGATACATCGCCCACTATAAGTGTTTTTAGTTTGGACGGGAGGGGCATTTGGCTTGCACCTCGCCATTCTTAAATTACGTCTGACAGGAATTCCTTGCACATTCATAACTGTTCCCGGGCGAAGCCGGGGCGGGTTGCTAGTGACACTATATAATTATTATCATTATAATTTCCGCATTATCAAAATTAAAATTATATCACAAAATAAAATAGCGTGCTAATAAATCTAAGAGAAATTAGACATACCTTGCACCTTCTTCGGGTACAAGGACACTACTCCAACACCGTCTCATTAAAAGGAAAGAGAGGATCAAAATTACAGCCGGGAACAAGTAGCAGCTAATCGTGTGTTGTGTTTTGTGCTAAGAGATCTTTCGACAAATTATCAGATACCGTGTGCCTTCTTTTTCACGAAGCAGCTGTCAGGACTGGTCTTACATAAACTCCTGCTGGACGTTATTCTCGAGGTTGAACAATGCGGTTCCATAATTATAATAACTGTCTCTGATAATCACAAAACTAACACTACAATGATGAGGCATTTAGGGGGAGGGAATTTGCAACCAATGGTCAATCCCCCATACGACGAGTCTAGGAATGTATTCCCTAGTTTTGTTCATTGTCACATTCTAAAAAAAAACATTAGAACGCAGTTTCTGTAACGAGAGATGACTGATGGTACTGGAATAATTTCAGGGAAATACTTGTCATTACTATACACAATGCAAAAGGGTGAGATCGTCAAACCGGTCAGACACCTCACTAAAAAACACATCGAACCCACTAAATTTGACAAAATGAATGTTCGGCGTGCCAAGGAAGTGTTCTCGTCAGAAGTTATTGGTGCCATTAGTACACTGAAAGAAAATATAAGCGTACACATTCATGGACGCAGAAGCAACCATTTTTTTTTTTGAAAAACGTTAATAAATGGTTCGCTATGCATGACGTAAGCATCACATATCATCATATTCAGTCTAGAAATCCAGATAAAGGGCATTTTTTCTCATTAAATGTCAGTCGCCTAAACTGGCTAGATGAATATTTTCTTTCTTACCTTGAAACTTTGAAAGCTGCTAGTAACGCTGCTAGAAAGGACTTCCTGAGTTCTGAGACTTACGAAGCTACCTATACAATTAATCACGGATTCAGCTGTCCAGTGCATAAGGTATCTTCTAAAAATGGGTAGAGGAAAGTCGCCAAATATGGGGAGTTTTTTTTATAGGGCTCACATTAGACATAAGAAGGAACGGAATAATTTTGGTTTTCTCACCAATGTAAACCTCAGGCGATATACTATGTATATTACAAATATGGGCACGTTTGATGTTGTAATACCCTCTGATATTATTGTTAACTTTAAAAGTTCACTTTCCCCGTATTAGGCAACCGGGTTTCGTAATATGGGGAGGTGAGAAACCTCACGGTTTTTATTTATAATAGGTACACTGAATAGTATACCCTACTAATTAAAGCATTAATTCTGACATATTTTTTTTCGTGTGGCCTCCTGAGAGGCCGAGTGCAGGTCTTTCTAGTCGACGCCCGTGGGCGACCTGCGCGTCAGGATGAGAGATGGAATGGATGAAGATGAATGAAACTGGGAAAGGATGTGGAAGGAAGCGGCCGTGGCCTGTTAGAACGTACCGTCCCAGCATTTGCCTGGTGTTGAAAAATGGGAAACCACGGAAAATGAACACACGCGTCTACCGAGTCAGCAGAGAGCTTGGCCCCATGGCCTAACGCTGCGCTTTAGCCACTACTGTCGGTAATTCTGACAATGTAATGAAATCATGAACACAAATAGTACAAAAATACAAATGAATATTTTAAGTAAATAACAGTCCTAGTTTCCTGTTGCCGAACTTCCAAACCGTTCAGCAGAAAAATGCATACACTTGAATGAAAACCGGGTGATTCTGATCGAATCCCCCTCCCGTCCAAACTAAAAACACTTATAGTGGGCGATGTATCGAAGATAGAGATATGCTCACGCGGACTTTTTTGTACAATTTTTCATGCTGAACAATTCTTACACTCATAGTATATTGATATTTTTAACGGTTTGTCCAGCGTAAGCTTAAAAACGCACGGACGTCAAGTTCTTTCTTCGACCTATTCACTGAAATCTAAAATCGTTACTGCTTGGCTCCCTTTGATCATAAATAAATTATTTTCTACAGAAATCTTCCTCAATATTACCTGTACAGAATGGTGAAAGCCGCATCAAAATCCATCCAGTGGTTCTCGAGATTACCCGTGATATCCAAGAATCGGGGACTTTGTTTTACACTAAGTAGAGATAAGTCTTAGTCGTGCAATGCTTGGTGAACAGCGCTGTGTGAGCAGTTGAGTAACTAACAAGATTTCATGAAAAAGGTCTCATTGTCTAGGCCGGTGCAGGCTAATCTCAAGAACTACTGGACGGATTTTAGTGAGGTTTTTACTATTTTATAAAGCATTTTTTCTACAAAAATTCGTGTATGTAGAAACATTCATACATCACCAAAGGAAGCCAAGAATAACGATATAAGTGAAGCAAGTCGAAGAAGAAGCCTCCGTGGCTTAGGCGGCAGCACGCCGGCCTCTCACCGCTGGGTATGTGGTTCAAATCCCGGTCACTCCATGTGAGATCTGTGCTGGACAAAACGGAGGTAGACAGGTTTTTCTCCGGGTACTCCGGTTTTCCCTGTCAAAATTTCATTCCAGCAACACTCTCCACTATCATTTCATGTCATCTGTCATTCATTTAATCATTGCCCCAGAGGAGTGCGTCAAGCCTCGGCAGCTGGCACAGTCCATATCCTCGCCGCTAGATGGGGGCTTCATTCATTCCATTCCTGACCCGGTCGGAGACTGGAAGCAGGCTGTGGATTTTCATTTCAAGTCGAAGAAGAAACCTACGTCCGTGTACCTTTTCAGCTTACTCTGGGTAAACAGTTGAATAACTTAGAGCCTACATCAACATTTCGTTAATACTGTTCAGCATAAAAGGTTCTAAAAAAAAGGCAGTGACAGAATATATCTATCTTAAGACCGGCCACGGTAGCCGAGAGCGCTAACGCGCTACCTCATGCCTCGCTGGCATCGGGAGAGCGTGGGTTCAAATCCCACCTCGGCCGTCCAGAAAATAGTTTTCATGGTTTCCTATTGTCACCACCAGGCAAATGCGGGACGGTTCCTTTCAATAGGTCCACGGCCGATTTCCTCCCAAAATCCCTTCCCTGACCCGTCCTGAAAAGAAATTACATGGCCATTGGCTGCCTTAATAAAATTAAAGCTCTCTATAAGTGTTTTAAGCTAAAACATGTTAAAAATTTGTTTCTAATTAGAACATAAAACATTTACAGTGGACTATGCATTAAAGATATATGCAGTCGCTTTGTAGTACATTTTGTGCTGAACACTAGTATTGATATTGAACTGATATATATTTAACAGTTTAGTCAGCGTAGCGTAATATCCAGAGTCAGCTTCGAGTTAGCTAGCGAACAGGTCAGTCAGTCAACTACTCAGGGAGCGAGTCTTTCCCAGAATCAGACTGCCAAGGCCAGGGAAAACATTCACGTTACGTGAATGCATGCGAGATTTTCGAAACGAAATGTCACGTCCTTTGGTTCTGATTCCACGTAAATAAATGGAGGTCCCATGACTCATGTTTGAGAGATTAACGGGCACGTAAAACTGCAAGCTTCCTTTTCTTTTTTATCTTAAATATCTAAATGGATGTGATTATAAACAGTTAATTTGATGTTCTGGTAAATCTATAGAATGTTATAGCAGGGAATAAACGTAAAACGTTAGGTATTATTTTTACAACTCTCTGTAGATTTTAAAATGTCTGTTGTTGTTTGAGTCTTCAGTCTTTTGACTGGTTTGATGCAGCTCTCCATGCCTCCCTGTCCTGAGCTAATCGTTTCATCTCTATATAGCTACCACACCCTACATCCGAGGCAATCTGTTTAACATATTCTAACCTTGGTCTACCCCTACAATTCTTGTCCTCGACCCTTCCTTCCATAAATAAGTTTGCTATTCCTGGGTGTCTTAGTATGTGTCCTACCAACCTATCTCTTATCTTCATTAGCAGTCGCCAGAAACATCTCTCCTCTC
This sequence comes from Meconema thalassinum, assembly GCA_946902985.2. NCBI lineage: Eukaryota > Metazoa > Arthropoda > Insecta > Orthoptera > Tettigoniidae > Meconema > Meconema thalassinum. Next base: position 137,400,425 of record OX336390.1, on the reverse strand, counting down.
CCACTCGTCTTAATACCTCTTCATTTGTAACCCTACCGGGTAAGTTAGCCGTGGTCATTACGGCGTGGCTGCAGGCAGTCGCTCAAATCCGGGAGGAGAGGAGGTTCGAACCCCCCCCCCCCCCCCCCCCCCCCCCCCCGCCGGCAACCTTGAAGATGGTCTGCTGTGGTTTCCCATCTTCCTTCCAGGCAAATGCCGGGGTTGGTCCCTAACTATAGGCCACAGCCGCTGCCTGCCAATTCCTCGTCCTTACATTCAAACTTTCCTCCCCAGACAACACTCCACACGCGACGGTACTTGTAGCTCACCCCATGGATGTCCGCCTAGAAGCGGCTACAAACTGGCGAGCCGAACATATCCTCGGACACTCCCGGCACTAAAAGCCATACGCCAAAAAAAATGTAACCCTATCTACCCATCTGATCTTCATCATTCTCCTGTAACACCACATTTCAAACGCTCTGATCTCCCCTTTTCTGCTGCACCACTAGTCCGTTTCACTTCCATCGAGTGCCAAGCTCCAGACAAAGGCTTTCAAAAATGACTTTCCAACACCTAAATCTATATTCGATGTCAACAGATTAATTTTCTGTAGATATGCTTTTCTTGCCTGAGCCAACCTACTTTTTATAACCTCTTTGTTTCGTCCATCACTGGTTAATTTGCTTCCTAAATTAAAATAACAAATTAATGCTTCATTTTATTCTTAGGCACAAACCTCCTAAATCCAATTGAAAGAACTTTTCAACGCAGCTCCAGCTCATTTACGCCTACATTTATCTTGAGAGTAATAAGTCACATGCTAGTAGGTCAGAGATATTCCCCAGCTTCAGCTGTTGATCGCTCTCCAATTAGAATAATGGGTGTGTGTGTGCTTTAAGAACACTACTCCTGTGGTCTTCTTCTAGAACAGAACAGAACAGAAAACATCACCAGTTGTCCAAGTCCAGCTGTTACAAGGGAGCCGCCTGGGCTTTGAGCAACAAGCAAGAATGTGCATAAAACATTTTATGACTTCCCTCTTGAGTGATGGATTCCTCAAAACTACGAGACTCTAGGGCCTTCAACATAATGAACTTGAAAGCAAATATACAGGAAGAACATGCTACAGAATATTAGAAATATTGGTACAAATTGGCATACCATATTAATTATTATTGCTCCTAAATAGTTTGCCTTTTATAAAGAATAATAGCCTTTGTGTCTAACGATTCAAACGACAGCCACAAAATTGAGAGAATGTTAATGATACGCCCATAACTCTCGTGTCAAAAGATCAAACGTAGGGAACTTCTCCTTACAATCTCCAGCCACACCCAACTCAGCCAGCTTCCCAATTGAGGAACCGGTACGAGAATAAAATCCATTACCACCACGTACAATACATGTACAAAGGACTGATGAAATGACTTTTAAACACATTAACTGAAAATCTCCATCCATAATAATAGCCTGTAGGCTACCATTTCTAACCACCTTATGGAGTAGAGGCCAGAGTTATTGGCTGGCACCTCTGAGGTCCCAGATTCGATTCTCAGCTTTACCAAGATATTAGAGTCTTGGTATACCTTGGTTGGTTGGTTCCTCAGTTTAGGGGCTGAGACAACGCGATCATGTAGACCCGTGTACTTTGGGTGTGTGTAGAATCTGTCTGATAACGGGTGTTAATTGTGATGGCCGTATTAGTGTGTGCTATCTGTTTTTCAAGTAAGGACTGCAAACATTCAATTTTCAAGTGGTTCCTACTTTTGTTACCAAACGCCACCGTCGACGACCAGCAAATTCTGCACTTTGTTACTATATGCCACCACAGTCGGCTCCTGGCGATGAACGTTGGAAGCTACGAGCGTTACTCAAAGATAACCTATAATTTAGCTTCACACAGGTGTAATTAGTGGAAGGTTCTTAATCATGCCATAAATCTATGACATGGGACCACCGGCTTTACTTCCCCTCCGAAGGAAGGCATACTGAGGGATTTTAACGCTCTTAAAAATCCGATGACTTCGGCCGGGTTTGAACCCGCAACCTTGGGCAAAGAAGCTCAGCATGCTACCAACTACGCCACCGAAGCCGCTAAGGTATACCTTGGTAAATGGTCTCCTAACCTCGTAATTTCAAATGAGAGCCTGTTTGATACTGTGGCAAGAAAGGAACTGACCACCCTACCACACTCATACTCCAGCCCAGGATGGATGATTGTTTTGGTCCAAGGCTCTAAAACTGTGGGAATAGAGGAAAGACCATTGAACATGTACTAAGTGGAGGCAGTACGTTGTTGTTTCAATGGATATCGTGTCCATGACCGTGTACTTGGGTATGTGTACAATTTGTCTGATAACCTGTATTATTGTGGTGTTTGTAAAAGTATGTGTATTTGTAATCAAGGTGAGGATTGGGATGGAGGCGGCCAAGGCCCTAAATTAAGAACCATCGTGGCATTTGCCTAGACTAGAAGGGAAACCACAAAGAAACACTTTTAAGATGGCTGAGGTGGGAATCAAACCCATCTCTCCTCGGTTTGGCCTCACAAGATTGAGTGTACTCAGCTCCAGCTCTCAGACAAGAATTCAATTTGATGGCAGAACAGAGAATCGAACCGGAACCACCGGGGCGACGGCTATGAATGCTAGCCACGGTGTTACGAGGCGGACTGCAGTACATTGGCTCAAGTTCTACATTGGCGAACACAAAATTCACTGTACGTCGCAACGATGTTGCCAAAATTGTCCATGTGGGATTGGCCAAGTCAGCAGGATTTGAATAATCCTCACTTCTATATTATAAATATCAAATGCAAGACGTAATTACAGTAGTTCAAATATCTGTGAGAATCATTGGGACCAGAAAATACGAACAAACAAGCGCGTTCAGGCAAACCGTCCAAATATAGACAGCCTTAATTATTACTTAGAATTAATTATAGATATCGCCAATCCCTTGAATAATAATGTCAAAAGACAATGCCATATTGTTCGACATTTCATGAATAACTAATCATTAATCATCCATGGTTGTACTTAATCATCGAGCGACCACCTCGTGGTGTAGTGGCTTGCATTCTTGGCTGTTACCTCTGAGGTGCGTGTTCAATTTCCTGCTTTGGTCTGAGGCTGGAACGGGGTATACTCGGCCTCGTGAGGCGGAAATGTGAAGAGGTGGGTTCAATTCCCACCTCCCTAGAAATGGTTTTTCGTGGTTTTCCACTTCTACATCTGGCAAATACAGGAATGGCCCCTTAATTAAGACCACGGTCACCTCCTTCCCAATCCTAGTGACAATTACAAATACACACACTACCATAAGCATCACAACGACGGAGGTTATCAGATAAATCCTACTCTCATCCAAGTGTACAGGGCTAAATGAATCCGTACTTCTATTCTCAAAGTTATTGTAAAACGAGGAAACTACTGTATGTATCTAAATAATATCCACCATAATATAATAATCATTTTCATTTCCCCTTTTCCAGCTGACACTGGGTGGGGGCAAATATGATTCCTCTCCACTTTGTTCTGTCGTTCCACCATTCCTCTTCCGACACGGTGTTCCAATCCAGGTTCCGTTTTCTAATGCTATACTTCACCGAGTCCATCCAACGTATTCTTGGTCTTCCTCGTCCTCTCTTCCCTGTCATCCGTCGTTCCAGTGCTCGTCTTGGTAGCCTTACTTCATTCATCCCTTTGAAATGTCCAAACCATCTCAATCTGGTTTGCTCCAGTTAGTCATTTAGTTTCTGTACTCCCAGTTCTTCCCGTATATCTTCATTTCTCACTGTCTCTCCTCGTTTACTGGATCATACTTCTCAGGAATCTCATCTCAGCTGCCTGTACTCTGCTCTCATCCCTCTTAGTCATTGTCCAAGTTTCTGCCGCATATGTCATTATAGGAACATAATATGCTTTGTACATAACTTATTTAGCCTTAATTGGTATATCCTTGTTCCATACTAGTCCCCATACATGTTGGTAGAAAGCACTCTCGAGTTGTATTCTTCTGCTAATTTCCAAATCTAGTCTTCCATCTTCAGTCAGTTCACTTCCCAAGTATTTGAAGTGTTTCACCACTTCCAATTCCTTATCTCCGACTTTGATTATTCCTTTTCCTTCTTTCTCACCTCTGCTCATCACCACTGTTTTACTCTTCTCCACATTTATCTTCAATCCCCATTGCTCAATCTTTTCATTTATTACGTCTAACTGTTCTTGTACCTCCATCGCATCCTCGCCTCAGAACACAACATCGTCTGCAAACAACATTACCTTCATCTTTGTCCTACTTTAGTCCTTCATTGCTGCCTTCATGATGTCATCCATCACCATTAAGAACAATAAGGGTGACAACCCACTTCCTTGCTTTAATCCAGTGTCAATTTTAAACCATTCCGATGTCCCGATGTTACACTACTGTAGCAATCCATGCAAATTCCATTTATCATGTCTCTCAGTTCCTTGCCTATCCCCCTATTTGTTAAGCTTTCCCAAACTTAAGTTCTAGGGATCATATCATAGGCCTTTTCTAGATCAATAAAAGTCATTACCATATCCTTCACATATTCCCAACTCTTTTCAATGTTCTGTGTCAGAATGAAAATGGGTTCCACTGATGACAGCACTGTTGATAGCAAATATGGTTCAGCCTAGGAAAATATAATAATAATAATAATAATAATAATAATAATTATTATTATTATTAATATTATTATTATTATCTACTGCAGGATCTACTGGGTGGATTGAGTAGCTCAGTAGTTTGTGTTGCCGGTCCCAAGCCCGGAGAAAGGAGGAGGGTTGGCTTAAGCCGTAAAATAATAGCCAGAACACATCTTGAGGCAACCTCTAGGACTCACAATCTTAGTTGTATAACGTTGGACTTTGTCCAACCCACATTTATTTTAATATCATGGATTTAGCTTCTAATGGTCATGATTACCCTGAAGACAATGCTAGGCGTAAATCGGATTCCAGGGTGCCTAGCAGTTTAGGGTTACATTGTGGTGAATCGGAGCACCACAAGAACAGTTCAAGATTCAAGAAAATGAGAAAATATTTTTTTGGAACATACAATGTGAATTCTTTAATTCAGGTTGGAAAATTAAAACAACAACAACAGAACTTCATAGACATCACATTACAATATTAGCCCTTCAAGAGACCAGGTTCTTGGATGAGGACACCTTTGAATCTGACAACTTCCGAATTTTCAAAGGAAAAGTTGGGAAGAGAGTGATGAAGAACATGCCACATCTGGGAACAGCTTTTATGGTCAACAAAAAATTTTTGGACGCATTTATCGCTTTTAGAAGTGTGAATGCCAGACTATCTTTTCTAACTATAAAGTCTCTCAATAAGAGATACACGCTAATCAATGCCCATGCTCCTATAAGTAAGGATAGTAAAACGAATCCAGAGAAAGTTGATGAATTTTGGGACGAGTTAGAAGCCGAAATACTCAAAATTCCTTCTAATCATGTAAAAATTTTACTTAGAGATTTCAATGCTCAGCTTGGATCAGAGAGAAAGTTTTCTGATATAATAGGTAAATATCCCGCTCATAATAGAACCAACAGGAATGGTGAGAGATTGGTTAAACTCTGTGAACATCTAAACTTAAAAAAGATTATGTCCACACATTTTAAAGCAAAACCAAGTAAAAAGAAAACGTGGGTCTCCCCAAATGCGTTGCTGGGTGAGTTCCAACTAGATCATGTATCTATCTCTCGAAATTGTTACAAAGAAATCCAAAATGTTAAGGTCAGAAAATCCATTAATGTAACTTCAGATCATCACCTTTCTCAAATCAAGATGAATTTCATACCTTTTAAACGCCCAAAAAAAAAAATACAACTAGAATTAAAATTCCAAAAATTAATAGAGAGTTTCTTACAAATGAAAAAAGGATAGAATTTCAAGAAAAACTTAAAATACCAACCAATTGGAATGATGTTACTAATAACCTTCTTGAACCAGCTCAGGAAATTGCACCGTTGAACTTTTATAGGAAACATGCTTGGTGGAATGAACAATGTGAAAGAGTGATCAAAGAAAGACATTGTGCTTGGCACAAGTGGAACGGGAACAAGACTCAAGAAAATTTAGAGGAAGTACAAAGATTAAGGAAAATGGCCCACCAGACTTAAAGGACGATTCGAAGAAAATATATGAAGGACCAAATAATGGAAATGGACGACAATTTTAAGAAAAATGACACACGATTATTTTATAGCGCATTTAAGAATGAAATCACTGGATATTCAGCGCCGAGTTTAAATTTCAAAAGGGAAGATGGTACGCTAGCATTAAACAACAAGGAAAATAGTGATATCTTGGCTGCGTATTTTGAGAAATTGTTAAATTGTCCAAAACCGACAGACAAGTCGAGTTTCAAATTTACAACACAAGATTCTGACTCTACGCCACCAGCTGTAAACGAAGTTAAAGGTATTATCAACTCACTTAAAAATAATAAAGCCTCAGGCGAGGATGGGATAATTGCAGAAATGTGGAAGCTTGTAGATGATGAATTTTTAATAGCGACGACAAATCTATTTCAGAAAATTTGGATTGAGGAAGCAATTCCTGAAGACTGGTTAATCGCCTTAATTCATCCACTACATAAAAAAGGCTCAAAAATTGATGTCAATAGTTATAGGGGGATCTCATTGTTGTCTGTCACATATAAAATATTTGCCAAATTACTTCTAAACAGACTTGAACCATAGCTTGGCGAGTTCCAAGGTGGTTTCAGAAGGAATAGATCGTGTGCAGAACAAATTCTTAGTTTAAAATTGATATTAAAATATTACAACAACAGGCCAAAGAATATCTTTATCTCATTCGTTGATTTTCAGAAAGCGTATGATTCAGTGGATAGGGATACTGTTTTTGACACATTAAAGGAATACCAAGTTGATCAAAAAACCATAAATTTAATAAAATTTACATTAACTAATACGATTTCCAGAGTCAAATTTTTAAATGAAGTTAGCGAGCCCTTTGAGGTAAAAACTGGGCTAAAACAAGGGGACAGTCTATCATCACTGCTTTTCAATTTGGTCTTGGATAAAGTCATGAGGACGTTTTGGGAGAAGAACGATTCAAGTGCTAAAATTGGTACAAAGAATCAGAACCTCAAAGTCAAAGGTTTAGCATTTGCTGACGACGTAGCGTTGTTTGCTGAATCAGAACAAGAGCTATTAACCAAATTGATCAGTCAAAAGAAACGGCGGAAAAAGCGGGCTTACAGATTTCGTTGGTAAAAACAGAGATGACGATGACAAGTGATCAGAAATACACTAAGAAAATGATAAAAACAAATTATGGGAGCATCAGGGTCACCGACCTACTTAAATATCTTGGAGAAATAATTAGTAGCAATGGGAGAGATAAATTGGCAATTGAGAACAAAAAAGGGAAATTCAAAAAAGTCAACCCCTGGCACTATACAGCCCATGACGGGCTAAGGCCGACCAAGCGACCGCTGCCCAGCCATTTGGCCTGCAGATATTGGGGTGACGCGTGATCAGCGCGTCGGGCCCCCTCGGCCGTTAATCTTGGTATTCGTGATCGGGGCGCTGTCTCACTGTCAGACAGCTACTCAGTTGTCCTCACGAGGCTGAGTGCACCACGTTCCAACCCTCACGTCAGTTTTAAAATCCCTGACGGAGCCGGGGATCGAACCCAGGGCCTCCGGGTGAGAGGCAGGAGCGCTAACCCCCACACCACTGGGCGGAAATTAGAAAGATAAAATTTTTGTACAAAAAATACGTACAATAAAAAGAGCCTGTCTATCAATGCAAAATTACGACATTTTAATACAGTTGTTAGACCAGTCATCTTGTACGGCATGGAAACTACAAATATAACCGGAATGGAGAATTTGCTCAAGATAGAAAGAAGAATTTTAAGAAGGATTTATGGTCCTAGGAAAACACAGGAAGGTTATAGACTGAGATCCAATGAAGAAATTTATAGTAAAATCGACAACCTTGAAGTGATGATCAGAAAACGGAGACTACAGTTTTACGGACATATGGTCCGCATGGATTGCTCAAGGTTAAACAAATAAAATTTTGATAACATCTGGAACTATAAAGGGCAAGGATGCTATGTAAAACAAACGAAAGAAGAACTTCACAAATTCAAAATTACTGATGAAGATTGTCTAAATCGAATAGAGTACAGGAAAAAAATGTTAGGCCTCAAAATTCTTGTCGGGGGAGAAGAATCTCAACAGAGGAGAATGGTCTGCTGAAAGAAGAGCTGCGCAGTCGACCAGGATGAAAGACTTCTGGAAGAGAAAGAAGGAAACTAGACCTATAAAGAAGTGATATTTGCGTGGTCCTTGTTGGCCTGTCCGCGGTGTATATATGTAATAATAATAATAATAATAATAATAATAATAATATTATTAATAATAATAATAATAAGCTATTATTTCTATATTTCTAAATAATGGGAAGTGCACAACTCTGAGAAAGTAATACACTGCTGCTTTTCGTTGTCCCTACATGGGGCTATAATGGCGTCCATCTTTGGGCATCTTTTCTATGTTCTTTGTTGCTTTCTCTTAGCAATCTTTTGTCGTATTTCAGATTATTCCTGACGAAGAAAGACATGGTTTCTTTCGAAACGCGTCGAATTTTAAAATAATAATACACGGCATAAGCCCAAAATTCGACATTATGAATAGTATAACGGGCCGTGAAAGTCTAAATGATCATGATATCTTATATATCCTTGGAACGGGTGGGAGACATACGTTGAGATAGGGAGAAGACAGGATACGTTACTGAACAGTCTCATTTATAATTTAATTGTGGAAGTCATCAACTCATAACACAGTACTTGAAACACACTAATTTTGAGATCGTTAACTGACGTAGCCTACTTCTGGGCTAGTAAATATTTAGCTTAATTTTCCATAAGCGATTTTGGCACAACTGCTTTAATACATAATAAGTTTGTTTCAAGTTTTAAAATGTTTCAAAGCTTGAATTTGTGGCCCAGAAAACATAGGTTTGCTTAGAATAACGGAACTAATTTCTGCTGTGATTCGTTCTAGGCTAGGGGAAGAATAACGTGATATTATGTACACTATATTTGGTGGGGTCTAAGCTGCCCTGGTGTGTTTACATGGCAAGTATTGACTGTTATCCCACTATACATACCGTACTGACTATACGCGTGTAAATACTATTCCCCGCCTCCATCAATTTCTAGTGATTTATCTTCGCGCCCCCTTGGTGATCAACCTATAAGAATAAATGGTCCTATGTCTACGGTGTGTCATCAAAGCGGGTAACTTTGGGGAGGGGAGTGAAACAAACCTAATATTGGGATGAAACTAATTCTATGAAAGAGGTCTCAAACGTGTTATTTGCTACGGTTCCCGACGTGTTATCATGACCACAAGAATAATAAAAAATATATAAATCTTCCAGGATCTAATAGCTTGGAAGGGCAAATATAAAAACATTCATAACGTAGCTGCAGGAGTTCTGCCCATGGGCCGAACAACATACTGATCTACAGTAAACTAGAACAAACATGTTGAAAACACTTGAAACGAAAAAGTGAAATACATTTGAGTTCAGTTTTAAAAGTGGAATATTCCAGTAACATAACTATTGGTAACTTTGTCTGAAGAAAGAAGAAGAAGAAGAATAAGACGGAGGAGAAGAGGAAGAAGAAGAAGAAGAAGAAGAAGAAGAAGAAGAAGAAGAAGAACATGTACTGCAATCAGTAATTAAAATGTCAGTGACAGGGGTAGCACGCTTGCTCTTACCTCAAGGCCCGAGTTCGACTTTAACCTACACCAGAGATTTAAGATATAACGTGAGGGATGGAACGGTGTGCATTCAGCATCGTGAGGACAACTAAGTAGTTACTTGCTATAAAACGTAGCGCCCCTTGGCCTAAAACCAAGGTAATGCGGTGGATGTTGTCACGCTAGCCACGCGCCTTCACAATCCGCAGGCTATAAGTATAGTAGGGCGGCAGTCGTTCTCGGTTCAACAGGATCCTCTGGACCAATCGCGGGATTAACTAAATTCTTTCTAAACTATTTATTAATCAGTGTTTTTTTTCCACTTATAAATTAACATCTTAAATATTAAACCAAATTAATAAAAAAGAACTCGAATAGATTTATGTCATGTTTCCTGGCTTTAATTAATGTTATATATTCAGCTCCCGAAAAACAGAAAATGTACGAAGTGGCTAATTAAGGATCTGAGTTTGAGAGCACTGATCTATGAAAATGGCAGTCCACCGAACAGCGAAGTCAGAAACGCTGCTGAACATCTCGTGAAATCGTACTGAGCTGTGGCGGTATATTTTCTGCCTTGACTGCATAGCAGGTTATATACCCCTCAGGCGAACAGTCTGGTATCCCTATCAAACAGAAATGAGTTTAACTTGCAATCCAAATACTATGACGATACCGGGTGAGTAAGCCGTGGTCGTTACGGCGTGGCTGCAGGCAGTCGCTCACATCCAGGAGGCGAGGAGATTCGAATCCCCTCACCGGCAACCTTGAAGATGGTCTTCTGTGGTTTCCCGTCTTCCAGGTAAATGCCGGGGTTGGTCTCTAACTATAGGCCACAGCCACTACCTTCCATTCATCGTCCTTACATTCACACTTTCCTCCCCAGACAACACTCCACACGCGACGGTACTTGTAGCTCACCCATGGGTGTCGATAGAAGAAGCTACAAACTCGGGCGAGCCGAACATGTCCTTGGACACTCCCGGCACTAAAAGCCATACGATAAAAAAGAAAAATATATAAATAACACGGCTTCGGTGGCGTAGTCGGTAGCATGCTGAACTGCTATGCCCAAGATAGCGGGTTCAAACCCGGCCGAAGTCGTCGGATTTTTTAAGAGCGTTAAAAATCCTTCAGTATGCCTTCCTTCGGAGGGGAAGTAAAGCCGGCGGTCCCATGTCATAGATTTATGGCATGTTAAAGATCCTTTCACAGACTAAACTTGTGTAAAGCAAAATTTGTTAGGTTAGATTTCGTAAGAACGCTCTATCAAAGTTCCAACGTTCACCACTAGGTATCATTGATATCTGGTGGAGAAAGTTGGAACTACTTGAAATTGAACGGAATTTGTAGCTCGCCCTTTAGGGTGTCCGCTGGAAGCAGCTACAGACTCAGGCGAGCCGAACATGTCCTCGGACACTCCCGGCACTAAAAGCCATACGATAAATAAATAAATAAATAAATAAATAAATAAATAAATATAAATAACGATAACAGATGCTTCGGTTTTGCCATGATCGTTTTGTGTTTTTCAAAACACAGTTTTCCCGGTGTCCTAAGAAAACCTTCCCGGACGGTTAAGGAATCGAATGTTTATTAGGGGCGGATGATCTCGTAGTTCCGCCCCTTAAAACAACAATAACTAATTAACTAACTATATGAAATTTTAAAACATTCGTACTATTTCAATACTGTATTTAACAAGTGGTTCCGTGAAGAACTATACAGCCTATTTTCATATATCCTACGCATATTAACTGCCTCTATCAACATACAACATTTCAGTTTGAAGGTTGTGATAGATTCGTAGATATTGAGAACCGTCTAAATATTTCAGATGGTCGCCAGGTTGGATTTTTATTTATGTACTATTACATTAAGATTATTGTGTACGTGTGGTATTCAAACTTCAATCGCATGATTAGAACACAAGAGATAAAAACGAGATTTTTAAATTTCGCACAGCTGCCATCTTGTGGTTATGCAAACAATTGAAATAAATTAGATGCCAGTGGATTAATATTTGTATAAACATTTAACGTGCAACGTTTCACTGCACTCACATAGTTAAATCGCGAGAAACGTGCATTTCAATATTTATACTTCGCGTCTCCGCCATGTTGGATTTGTGCTCACCAGGTTACTGAAATTCCTATAGGTGAACATATGTTCATAGCCTCTATGAACATAAAACATTTCAGTTTGATTGCTGTAAAAGATTCGTAGATATTGAGAACCGTCAAAATATTTCGGATGCTCGCCATTTTTTATTATTATATGTATAGGCCATAGAGTTATGTACCATTCAAGGAAAATTATTGCCTAGGTTCATTATTCAAACTTTCACGTCGATCGCATGATTATGACATAAGAAATTAAAACTTAATTTTAAAATTTCGCACAGCCGACATCTTGAGGTTATGTAAACAATTGAACTAAATTAGATGCCAGTGCATTACAATATATATAATCATTTACTGTACCACATTTCACTGCGCTCAGAGTGTTAAATCATGAGAAAAGTCTACTAAAATGTTTCAACTTCGCTTGGCCGCCATGTTCGTTTTGTACTTTACAGGTTTATGAAAGTTACATAGATAAACTTGTATCAGCACCCTTTATCACCGTACAAAATTTCAGGGTGATATCTGTAATAGTTTCGGAGATATAGAATGTCAGTGAAATATTTCGCACAGCCGCCATTTTGAGGTTATATAAACAATTGAACTAAATTAGACTCCAGTGCAATACAATGTGTATCAACATTTGCTGTACCAAGTTTCATTAGGTTTGGATGGTTAAATCGCGAGACAAGTCTATTTAAAAGTTTCAACTTCACTTGGCCGCCATGTTGGTTTTGTAGTTATCAGGTTTTTGAAAGACGCATAGGTGAACTTCTAGTAGTGCCCTTTATCACCGTACACAATTTCAGGGCGATATCGGTAATAGTTTCGGAGATACTGAATGCTGGTGAAATATTTCGCACGACCGCCATGTTGGATTGGTGAGACACAATAACATTTGAAGGGCACGGTCGGGGTCGGCCAGAATGGTGCTATGATCTTACCGAGTTTCATTGTAATCGCTCCAGCCGTTTAGAAGTTATTAGGGGACACACACACCATCACACACACACACGCACACACAGTCACACGGACAAAAGGTAATCTCATACGCCTATTTTTTTTTCTTCATAAAATGAAAATAGGCTAAGAATGAAACAAGAGTTGAGTTAATAAGCACTAAAGAATTGTAGTACCGTAAGAAGGGATAACTTTGTGACTGTAGAGGATACTTTGTGACACAGTGATAATTTTTTGTATTTTGAATCTCGCTCTTCGACCTTGAGGTCAGGGAAGCTAAAATATCAAAATGCTGGCGCAAATTTTAGTATGTATTTCTTTAGTAGTTTTGTAGATAGTACGCCAATTGATTTCGAACACATGTTTTCCAGTGCTGGATATGTGTTGATGGGAGGTATGTTGGGTAACGGTGGCTGCTTTGTTTCAAAACGGGATTAAGATTTAGCATCTTAATAACCACAAGCTGCTATCTTACATTTTTTATACTTATTTATTTTTATTGCTTATTGTCCAAGTTTGGATATTTGGTTACGAGTTTGAAATTTTTGCCTTCTATTTTTTTTTTTATCACAGCGTAGGTCATAAACCAAAAGTTATTTAATCCATTGACAGGGGAGTTTTGTCATGCGAAGGACCAGTAGAATGATATGAAAATATAATATGGTAGTTCTTCACTTCTCTAAAGTTTAAAATATACGCCAATCAATAGTTGAATTAAACTATATCTATTATGTATTATAGTACATGTTTCGACCCGACATTGATGATGAACTTTAATGATGAATGTTTGATATGAAATAATTATGTGATAAATTGTAATTAAAAGAATGAGTTCTTCACGGAACTACAGTACTTTTTTGTTATAGCATTTGAACATAGAAAACCCTATGCCATCCGATGCAAATAATAAATTATATAAGCTACAGATACTATCTTGTCATTTAATACTATGCATTTCGGTACTTCATATGGGCTTTCTTATTTAGCACTTACACTAATGCTGTTATGTATCGTCCATGGTCCTTTCAGAGAAAACTATGTGTTTCGAAACAAGTTTCGATCGAGTGATTTGAGTACATAATTAGCCTATTTCATGTCAACATTGATACTATAAATAATTTAAAAAACAACAACGGATCGATAACGAAGGAATTTGATCTTAAAAAGAACTGAACGGATGTTATTTCGGCTCAAATTTTCTTAAACATACGATTGATCACCAAACGTGAAATAATTACATACTGCTCGGGTCCAAGCTCCGTAAACCTGAGAGGAATGTGGATCGCGGACTATAAGGAGTGATGATGACGAGTGATGAGGGTTCCCGGTCCGGGCGTAGTGAAAATGAAAATCCACAGCCTGCTTCCAGTCTCCGACCGGGTCAGGAATGGAATGAATGAAGCCCCCATCTAGCGGCGAGGATATGGACTGTGCCGGCTGCCGAGGCCTGACGCACTCCTCTGGGGCAATGATGAAATGAATGACAGATGAAATGAAATGATAGTGGAGAGTGTTGCTGGAATGAATTTTTTTTTTGACAGGGAAAACCGGAGTACCCGGAGAAAAACCTGTCTGCCTCCGTTTTGTCCAGCACAGATCTCACATGGAGTGACCGGGATTTGAACCACGGACCCAGTGGTGAGAGGCCGGCGAACCAAATACATTTGTTGGTGACTCACAAATTTCAACACCTCAGTGGTTTGAGCAACGGCCCTATGTTAGCAGTATTGAAATAGACATGAATTTCAGATAACAGCGGGCTGTAGACAGGCCCTTCTCTTCCCGCCTGCCCCTTCCTCTCACCCCGCAAGTTCACAGAGCTTGGACCCGAGCAGTACAATACACGTGTACAGTTAATTGCCAATCTAATTTTATATTCTTTTGAAAATCATTTAGGGCTTAAGTTTGAGGGTTGGTTTCGAGAATCATAAAATATTAAGCACTATTTCAGCCCCGAGAGACGGTTTTCTGAATTTAATCTCTGCAATATTAATTTGAAGAATTTGCTTACGTAAACATATTGAATGCATCCCTAAAGGAGTAGCACAAACCAATTCCGGCAGCCACCATGAGCAATTAAAGCTGAATAAGTGGAATGCATATTCCAAGGCGTAGTAGGTTAGAGGTTACTTCCTGTTTTAGGTTGGCTTCCAATAGGAACAGGGCGTGACTCCAGACCTAGCCAAGCTGCACTCCCACTTCGGAGAACTGTAACTCAAGCATCTTCCAATCAAATGCTTGCCTGCACACCATTAGTATACATCAGCATTCCATTACAGTTTAGCTTCGGCGTCATCAAAATGATCATAACGTTACTCTCTTCAAGAGCTTATCTTACTAGGGCACAATTAAAATGTAATAATATATAATTTACTCATTTCAGCCAATGGTCACATGGCGAATACATTTTTTTCAAGTGGCTGGCTGTATGAGCACTGGAATGATGAAGTTGTTGGTACGTTGAGATCATCAGCTTCGAGTACTCGGCAGGCCAACCCGACTACCCACCATTAACTTAATATTAGTGGGCCCGTGCGAGCTTTCGCAACGTGAATGTAGGTTTATGGGGTAGTAGTGAAGAATGTGCGAGAACAAAGTTTTAAATATTGAAGAAATGTACTTGTTGTTGTTAAACGGCATACGTACATGAGACGAACACAAAGAGTTACGTACAACAGTGTTTTGAACTTGTCACAGCACCTCTTTGTAGACAATATTCGATGTTACAACGAATTCATCGGTTATTGTTTGCTCGGGAGTTTATTTTACAGCAATTGTTACATTTGCAAAGAATTGAACCCTAGAGAAAGTCTTGGCGAGACCACACCGGAGCCATCTGCTGGGAGACTCCTCAGCTAGCAGTACCCCGCGCTCCCGCCAGATGGCTGCCGCCCCCGCACTGACCTGCGCTCTAGCGGCAGGCTCGTCAGCTTACAGTGCTCACATTGTAAATGTACATGTTTAAGGTATTTATTTAATTATGAGGCATTTGAAGAGGAAGTGAGTGCGTTTCGGGCACACATGGGGTTATGCGGAACCTGTATGTACCCCATATGTGTAGGTTGGTGTTAACAGGACCTTATTTTCGGTACAAAACCGGAATGGGACCTTAGCAGAATAATATAGGGAGGATATGGGGCTGATAACCATGGCGTTCTTAGCTTGCAGGATAGTTACAATATACAGTACATACCAGCAAGAATTCAATGGGACCACTAGCAATTCACCCACCCAGTTGAATGATCAGACTCCACACTGCCTAAAGAGTGGGGTGTATACAGTGAGAGCCTTAACTATAGAACGGAGCCTCCCAGGCACCGTGTGACGGCCCGGACACTGTGTGTAGCAGCCTGTCGAGCAAGGCATTGGCACTAGCAGCACCGTAGCGCCCAACTAGTTTAACACATTTACACTTATTAACGTATTTAATAATCTTAATTACTTACATGAATTTCCGAGTAGTTGCTAGAAATGCTGTCCTTCATTTTCTAAACGCACGTTGCACTGACGTAGGAAGTTTTGATACACTCGCTGTAATTCATCCTTACTGATATTTCGTATCAGTGCAGATATTTCGTTCTCGAGAGCCTCCAGAGTATGCGGATTGTTTCTGAATACCTTTTGTTTGAGGTTACCCTACAAGCAAAAACCACACGGCACTAAACTTACGAACACATTTACTGAAAGACTTCTTCTTGAGAAGATAAGTTTCCTCTACAAAAAATCGATGTTTTATTCTATACCTAACCATGTTCGCGGGATACGGGGTAGACCACAGTACTTCACAACAAGTCTTAATTATCTAAAATAAGGTAACTTGCCTGCTGCGTATGTCATCAATGCCAGGACAGCAGCCGGGGCTTCCCGACTCACTGATGTAATCGTTACATATTATAAATCTTGCGGTGACGCATTACAACTGTCCAATTTTACGAGACTACGTCTATAGCGAGGGCCCACACTGTACTTTAGGATTTGGCTGGGAAATACTTAAACGTCTGCCCTTGAACACCGACGATTTTCTCGTTGTTGATCCCGGCATTTGTATAGAGTAAAATTAGGCTGGTGAATTTGGGAATTGAACTCACCTCTTCTCAGTTGTCCACAAGGCTTCGTTGGTGGACAGTGTGTCCGGCTCAAGATCCTATTTAGATAGTAGACTCGGGTGTCAGCCAACGACACCACACACTGAGTCGCACGATATCGGCTGCTAAAATATCTCTTGTATCATATTTAGTGATAACAAGGCAAAATTAAAATCTCAGCCAAGGACGCCCATACAGTTTTTCCTCTGATAGATGGCAGTGCAAACAGAACGTCGACGTTTGTGACCCCTAAATGGAACACTTTAAAAGATCTAAACCAGATAGTTGACACAATACGATTAGTATGAGTCGTACTTAAGAGCTAATTAAACAACTAAAGGTTGTATACGTGTCTTATGTTTATTTGATCTAAATTGTAACAGAAGCACGTACGGATTTACAATCTGCCTTGGACGGGAGGGAAAAGGCGATCTCACACACACTGAATCTACTGAAGATTGGTGACGAAGCATTTTTCGAAGAACACCCTGTGTATTAACGATGCAGTTTTCATTCAACACGGAATCAGCCCACAATACTTCGTAAAGTGATGATGATGATGACGACGGTGTTTGCCGTATTTATTTGAATGCATGAAGTGAAATTAAAGACCGTCGACTGTTAAACACAAGAAATAATTAGAAACTTATTAGACTTATTAGTGTAATGTGTGCCCTAGGACAAGACTCTCCAACTAAACTACCCGCTGGCCAGCTCGGAGCTGCTAAGCTGTGAGTGTGTGCAGTTCCTGCCCGGTGCGAGAGAGAGAGAGAGAGAGAGAGAGAGCTAGAGCTACTGTATATTGTTCTGGAAAGGTAAGATGAGCTATCAAAGCATAGGCCATTATGAGCAAGCCAGTCCCACCAAATGAGACAGGGCAGGCAGGTGGTGGGGACAGTTCAGAGTCAAGCACTGAGCCGTCAGCTGGCGACATACACCCGATGGCCACGAGGACAGCCTTAGAATGCGACAGTAGTAAATTCTTGCTTCATTTAGGGGCTATGAACATATTTCGTAACTAGCTCCATGCACCTGTGTGTGTAAAATATGCCAGGTGATGGTGATAGTCGTTTTAAGGGCCGGCACATCTATGCTCTTCGTAACATGCAATTACGATAAAGGAAAGTGGAGGCCATCGGGGAAACAAAAAATAATGACCAAGGAAGGTGGGAAAATGAAACACTTCTAAGGTCTCGGACGAGGTATTAACGTCAAGAAACAAGAGATGGCCAAGTGAGGTCGACAAGAAAGATGGAAGACAGAGCCCGGTACGATTAAGATGAAGCAACGTTGGACTCAGCTTGTGTTCCGTTGTCACCCAACTACGTTCCAGAAGTTATGCATCCCAAAGCAAAGGAGGGTGGGATATCTGATAACCTGTTATATTGTGTTGTCAGTAGAAGCGTGTGTATTTGTCATTACAAAGGTCTACGATTGGAATAGGGGGCTTCGGACATCACACGAGGTACTGTCGCCGCATTTGCCTCAAGTATGGAGAAATAGTTAGATATTGTTGTTTTAAGGGGCGGAACTACAAGGTCATCTGCCCCGAGTTTGGAGAAAAACTGGGGAACAACACACTCAGGACGGCTGCAGACAACACCGGTATTCGAATCTCGGTTCTCCGAACGTGGATCTATCCAGTCCTCAACGGAGAATGCGACTTAATTCACACAGTTAAGGAAGCGGGTGGGACGGTATAAGTGGGTGAATGGAGATCGTGTGAAAACTGTGTGTGTATCAAATTAACTGCAAACTGGTGTTCTCAATTTATCCGATAATTCGATACAAAGCCAAAGTATAATTAAAATACTAGAGAAAAAAACGAATGCAGTACTCAAAAGAACATTAACTTACAATTAAATACTATGCTGTGGATGCAAATTATTACATTGCTCTAAGGCACAGAAATTATAATTAGGCATTGTGTTAACCTCCTCACATTAATTCGAGAGAGAGAGAGATTCCTACATAGGCTAAAGTATGTTGGTAACCGGTGATAGTTTCTGCAATCCTTTAATTGGTTTTCCCTTACTAGATTTTCTTTGTCCGGCATACGTTTTTTTTTTCCTGTGACACACAATTGGATTCTATGCCGAATCTATTTTTTCATCGATGATCGGTAATTCATTATAGCGGCTTGAAACATCTCGGTCACAGACCCACGTATTGTACTTAGGTGTGTGTTGAATTTATTTAATAACCTGTATTTCTGTGGTTACTGTAATAGTGCATGTCTAACTGTAATTATTAGGGTTAAGGATCGGGGTAGGTCCTCCAAGACTTAAAGCAAAGTACCATTCCGTCATTTATCTGGAGGGACGTAGAAAACTCCCGCGAAATGCCACACCCAGGACAACCCCTGGCAATGCCAGGATTCGAACCTTCGATCTCCGGATTTCCAGCTTTTTCTTGCCGTCGTCTTTACGCACCTATCTACGCTGCGGGGTGATGAAATAACGACTCCCACAAGTAGCCTAAGTGAGTTAGTTATTGTTGTCTTAAGGGGCGGAACAAGAACGTCGTCTGCCTCCACCCACAAGTAAATGATGATGATGATAATTGTTGTTTTAAGGGGCCTAACATCGAGGTTATCGGCCCACAAGTAAATGAATGATGGTGACTAACATCTAGGTTATCGGGCACTATACGTAAAAGGACTACTTTCGCAACAGCAAAAATCCACAAAAAAAGCGTGTAATTTTAAAGCAATGCTGCAACCAAACGCTCATTTGGGAGGATTATAAATGTTTTAACACTTTATTGAAAATTACGATGGTAGAATATAAAGTGAAGTGTCTTCTTCAAAATCTATCGTAGCGTATTTTTCAGTATTTGCTTCAGCAGCCGACAAGAAAACATTTCTTGAGATGGGTGTAATGGCTCTATCCCCCCTTCCCCTTTAAATAAACCAAAATGATAATAATAATAATAACAATGATATTATCATATCAAAATATAATTCATCAACATGATATTACCATATCAAAAATTAATAATTTATAACACACACAAAAGGCCTAATTTAATTACTCGCTAGGTCAGCTGAATTCACAGCTAAGAACCTAGGCAGAGAATATTCCTAGCTTCATAGCATTGTGGAATACCCTGGTCTAATTTAGAATAAGGGAAAAGGTGGGATGTAACCGAGGTCAAGACTAGCTTGTTGAGAGGAAGGGCAGATGCGTACCTCAGTAGGCCGTATTAAAATGACCCTGCCAAAAGATGAAGGAAAGGGGAATAATCTTCCTAGTGACTTCATGCAATAAATAACGTGACAAATCGAAATAAGCTAACATGTATTGAGCAGTAAAATAAAACAATTACAAGAGAAGACCCTTCCACCGCTTAAATAACTAACTGACAAATATGATCTAATTAAACGCAAATGAATGACTTAACCTAAACAAACCCGACACTTGCCCGCTTGGCAAGATTACACACATCTACATTTGTGATAGAAATGAATTTAACCAGAATGATTCCCCTGGTGACAAAACTAAAGGAACCACAACATGAAATTAGGCTCTATGTCACCTCAAGAAAACAATGTCACATGGCAACTTAAAAGCCGTTTAATACGACTAAGGCGGTCCGAAAGCCTGCTTTTGACTTACCGTCCCCAGCAGCCTTTCTGACCAAAGTTAAAACCTTTTTCCCTCCCTGAATCAAATACCAATCAAACGAATCTGCATATCCAAAAACTTAGCAAAATATACTTATTAACTAACAATCATAATTTAAAAAAAAACAAACAACGGTCCTGAAACGCCATTCGACACATGGCATGTAAAATTCACGTTACCAAAATGTTTTGCAGTCAAGGTTTGTATTCATTTCTTTCAGTTGCCCCTTAGTATTAAGTTATGATAGTACCACCTGGTGTCTTCCGGCCCACCGAGGAAACTGCACTATCAGTTTCCCCGGAGGCAATTGCTTAAGAGTCTTTATGTCAGCGAGGTCCTTCACACACTGTCTCTGGAGTCACGGGCCGCAACCCTGTATTCCAATGCACCCCCACCACACTACTCCAGTAATACCAATGTGACTAGTGGCGCAACGGGCCAAAACAAAGCCAGAGTCCAAGGTTTGAGTTGGTACCTCGAATATCACCCCACACAGTTAGTGCGTAGAAACTTCCCAGGAGTTGAGGCGTTACACAATGTTCTTGCAAGATTGTTCTTAGAACAAGAGCTTGGCGAAATGTAGCTGACAGGAAATGTTCACTTTTCCAATGTTCACAGATACAAAGCTTGATTTATCTCCCTCGACAAGTTTCCATTAGCGATAATACCTTAAGTGGCAGGATACACAAAGGGTAGAAATCCTGGCAGAAAGGGGCTTGGCGAACCCATTTCACCAACAGTCAGGTGCCAGGTGCCAGAGAGGAGGGGGGGGGGGGGCCGAAAGAGTTCCCAGAAGAGGCTTGGTGTATGCTCCCATGATAATCCGGTCAGACCTGGAGTTCTTACTGCGTCTCGAAGATAAAGATGAATATGTACTGATTTACAAAATCGGTACAATGGGTATGGAAGGAAACAGGCAGGGATTATTTTTCTCTGAATAAATACAGCAATCATAATCCAGTGTCTGTCATACCATGTTAGGCAGGTAGCCTACACATGTACAGATAACAAAATTGAGTGCATATTCTTCATGAAAGTTAGATCAAGCGTTCTCAATCTGGCGCTCTCGTCATACGAGCCAAAAAGTGGCCACGAGCACAAGCTCCCTTGATATCCACTTTTTATCATTTCAAATGGTCTTGTCGACTTCGTCGTTATGCTTGGGTCCAACGTTATGCGTTACGGAGACGGAGATTGAAGTGACGTCATGCAGCCGCGCGGGAACTGAGTGCGTGACGTCATGCAGCCACGCGGGAAGCAGAAGCTAATGGTTATTGGAGTCTGTTGGAAGAGTCCTGCGGCGTCGAGCGACCTGGGGCTTTGAGCGAAGCGAACACAAGAATACAGGGTGACTTCTAAAGAGATATACAAGATGCCATATAAGAATACAGGGTGCCTCCTAAAGAGGTGTGCAGGATGTCAGAGAAAAATACAGTACAAGATGCCAGATAACAATACAGGGTGACTCCTAAAGAGACATACAAGATGCTAGATAAGAATACAAGTTGACTCTTAAAGAGGTGTACAAAATGTCAGAGAAGAATACAGGGTGCCTCCTAAAGAGGTGTGCAGGATGTCAGAGCAAAATACAGTATAAGATGCCAGATAACAATACAGGGTGACTCCTAAAGAGATATACAAGATGCCAGATAAGAATACAAGGTGACTCTTAAAGAGGTGTACAAGATGGCAGAGAAGAATACAGGGTGACTTCTAAAGAGATATACAAGAATACAGGGTGCCTCCTAAAGAGATGTGCAGGATGGCAGAGCAAATTACAGGGTGACACTCAACGAAGTGCCCGCGCGGGAAGCCTAAGTTAATGGGTAATGGAGTCGTTGAAAGAGTCCTGGGGCTTCGAGCGAAGCAAGAAGCCCTCCTGAGCCTTTCTAACATGTGTAGCATTTGTAGCATGAGTCATTTGAAATGATATAACGTCTAGTCTTTCAGACTGACTGCAATTTTTTAAATTCAAATTATGTTTAACGAAACGAATGTTTTCATTACAAGTTTTGACAGTCAGAAATTTTATCATTCTATGAAATTGTATTTTCAAATCTACAGTAAAAATAATTGGACATCCCTGTTTTATGAGTAACAAGAAAGATGCTGATTCGACTCGACTGTCCACACGTAAATGTAGTTTACCTGCATGAGTCATGCAAGCAGTTGCAACATGCCTGGTGAGAGGAGAATCCCTAGCTATTTCAGCACTTCTGAGGGAGGGAGGGAGAGAGAGAGAGGAAAAGGAAAGAGAGGCGAATGCTTGTTGCTTTATTATGATTATTATTATTATCAATAATAATCGACAAATATGACGTCCAAATTTAAGCACTTCAAGAAACTAGATACATTGGTGAAAATCACTTTGAATCAGGAAATTATAGAATCTACAAGGGTAAATCATCCATCACACTTCCTCACGCACCAGTGCAATTTGGTACTGGATTTGTAGTTAGAACAAACATCACAAATTCAATCTCCTTCGGAAAGAATTTCACTACTCACAAACAAATCAGAAAACAAAGCCTATAGGCTACATTAATCAATACACATGCACCTACAAACAAGTACTACCACAAGAACCCACAGAAA
This sequence comes from Meconema thalassinum, assembly GCA_946902985.2. Taxonomy (NCBI): domain Eukaryota; kingdom Metazoa; phylum Arthropoda; class Insecta; order Orthoptera; family Tettigoniidae; genus Meconema; species Meconema thalassinum. The sequence continues at coordinate 137,377,265 of OX336390.1, read as the reverse complement.
TTGGAGGAATTTTGGGAACGTCTAGAAGAGACTACAGCAAGAATTCCAAAATATCATGTTAAAATCCCGGAAGAAGATTTCAACGCACAAATTGGTAAAGCAAAAAATTTAGAACCACTGAAGGACTCTACCCTGCTCACAAAAGAACCAACAAAAACGGAGAAAGGTTCATTGACTTCTGCGAGACTTGTGAGCTAAAATTGATCTCGACGCATTTCCTGGCCCTTCTACACAAGAAAACAATCTGGAAATCGCCAAATTTTCACTTAGGGGAGTTCCAAATAGACCATGTGGCCATTTGTAAAAGAAACCAGAAATAAATTCTGAATGTTAAAGAAAAGAAGGTAGTCATTGATTCCGATCACCAGTTGTCTTTAATCAAAGTCGAATTTTAACCTGACAGACCCAAACTCAGACAAGCTAGAAATCCAAGAATTGACCCGGAACTTCTTCAACTAAATTCAAGCATTTTTTTTTTTTTTTTGCCAAGATCTTCAACCAAACTCCGCCCAATTGGATAGAATTAAAAGATGCCCTTGTAAGGCTTCCTAGAATATTGTTCTCCCTCGAAAACGCAAACACAGGTGGTGGAACGACGTCTGTGAGAAAGCCGTAGAACTTAGAATTCAAGCCTGGTGGAGTTCCCATAAAATAGACCAAAACTGGCATGAGTTCATCAAAGTCCAGATAGAAGCCTCATAAACAATGAGATAGGAAAAACAAAAATATGATAAAAACAGACTGACAGAAATAGATCAAAATTTCAAGAAAAACAATACAAGAAACATCTACAAAACATTTACTGAAGAAATATCAAGCTACCCAACACCTGGTTTGTGTTTCAAACGTCCAGATGGGAGTTTGGAAACAAATGAATGAAAATCCACAGCCTGCTTCCAGTCTCCGACCGGGTCAGGAATGGAATGAATGAAGCCCCATCTACCGGCGAGGATATGAACTGTGCCGGCTGCCGAGGCCTGACGCACTCCTCTGGGGCAATGATTAAATGAATGACAGATGAAATGAAATGAGAGTGGAGAGAGTTGCTGGAATTAAAGTTTGACAGGGAAAACCGGAGTGCTCGGAGAAAAACCTGTCTGCCTCCGTTTTGTCCAGATCTCACATGGAGTGACCGGGATTTGAACCACGGACCCAGCGGTGAGAGGCCGGCGTGCTGCCGCCTAAGCCACGGAGGCATTTAGTTTGGAAACAAATAATAAAGCAAATTGTTAACTCCTTGCAGATTACTTATATGACCTTCTAAACTGCGAATCCCCTGCAGAGCAACTCTCATTTGAGCAAACCACTCCATATCCAAACTCGGAACCCCCTTCATTGGATGAAATCAGAAAAAGTAATCAGTGAACTTAAATGTAACAAGGCCTCAGGGGAGGATGGCATAATCGCTGAAATGTTGAAATTAGGAGGTTAAAGCATAGCTGAGAAAATTGAAGATATCTGGAATTCGGAGAAAATCTCTGATGACTGGAAGTGTGCCATGATTCACCCACTGCACCAAAAGGGGGATAAAACAGACATCAATAAATTACAGAGGAATATCCTTACTACTAGTTGCGTATAAAATTATTTCCAAAGCCTTACTCACGAGACATGAAAAACAGACAGAACACCTAATTGGCGAATATCAAGCAGGGTTTGGGAAAGGCAGGTCATGTGAAGAACAAATTATCAATCTCAAAACCATCTTGCAAATTCGTAAAACCAGGGAAACAGTGATCACGTTTGTTGATTTCAAGAAAGCTTACTACTCGGTTGACCAGCACGCTCTATTCAACATTCTAGAAGAATTTAAAGTTGACAGGAAAACTAGAGAATTAATTAAGCACACACTGACAGCCACAACTTCAAAAGTTGAATTTCAAGGTGAACTTACTGATCCTTTTCATGTTAACAAAGGCCTTCGACAAGGAGACGGACTATCTCCGTTATTATGCCATCTTGTGCTGGAGAAAGTCATCAGGACATGGGAAAGTGACACAAAAGGAATACCTATTGTCCAACTACTCAAAAACAGAATCCATCTGCAGTGTTTGGCTTCCGCAGATGATCTGGCTGTTCTTTCTAACAATAGACTAGAGGCAGTTCAGGCTCTTGATAAACTTCACGAAATTGCAGCTAAGACAAGGCTCTAAATATCATATGCAAAAACTCAATACTTAGAAGGATCCTCTTGTTATCTAGATGGGCAACCTCTGAAGACTAAATTCGGCAAAATCCATCAAGTAAGTAAATTCAAGTATTTAGGAGAAGTAATTCAGCCATACGGATTGAAACGTTAAGAAAATAAAGAGAGAATTCAATATTGCAGAAGGCCTGGAACAGATATAACAAAATATCAATATCCCGGAATACTAAATTAAGACATAACTAGGGCTCGGATTTTTAGGTGCTAAAAATCGGGAAAATATTTATTTTTTATGTATTAAAAATACCTGAAATATGTGGCAAAAAAGTAAAAATATTTAATCATAATTTAGTTTATTAATGTGAATATATAGAATATGCAGTACTCACGAATGCAATTTATGCTATGCCTCACTGACTACTGAAGAATTACAATACACAACGAGATACAACTTCAGGTTGTCCATCCCAAATAACCGACGGTTATCGCGAACACTTCTTCTGAAGGTGCGAAACTGCGGCAATATGTTTCTTGCCCTTGAGGTGTTGTGTAACTTGAGATCGCTCAGCATTGATTGCTCTCCCACATGGTTGGCAGAACAGAACGCTCCCATCCGAAGTAAAATTATTTTTCAATTCTGCAACATATTGTTGCAGACGATAACTTGTAGTTGCTTTTACTTTAATCATCGTAGAAATGCCCTACGCTTGACAGTACAAGGAATGAACTGCATGTGAGTGACACTGGTTCTAGGTAGGGGGGTCTAGCACGCGGTGCAATATGGTTATGGATAAAGAAATCCCCGGCTTCCACAGTGAGTGGCACGGGGCGACAAGTTAGGAATAGCACAGTTGCAAGCTAACATACTGCCCCCGTAATTGAATTATGTAGAGACCACGGTGGCTATATTTGAAATTATTAGGAAAGTTATGGCTGTCATAGTTATGACGTGGGTAGTCATGACGTAAGCACGGATGACGTAAATGTTATGCCAGCAGGCTACTTGAGCTGAGATTCTCAGTGACGTCAGCATTTAGTCGAGAATGTTCCAAGATTTACGACGCAGTCGCAGGAAACGAGGAATTCTGCTGAGGAAGAAACTATGCTATTGGAGGAGAGGCATGAACCAATCAACGATAGTTTAAAGGAAGACGGAGATTGCTGAAACTATGGTATTTTTATTACTTTTGGAATGCAGAATTGTGGAAATCCATTTGCAGTAAAAGCATTGATTTGGAATTTTGGTGAAATTTAGTTTCAGTTTTTGAATTTTGAAAATCCGTCATGTATTAACGAAGTTGGAAGTTCTAGCGATGACGCAGTATCACGCTTTGGAAGGGATGGAAACGCCCCTCGTGAAGTTAATAAAAGGGCTTGCGCAGAAGAGAGGAGCCTCTTTCGTTCTCTGATCATTCTGAGATCTCATTCTCAGATCATCGAAGTCTATTGTGAAAGTTCTTTTCTTATACATTCATTATAGTGAGACGTCGAAGTGAACAGCAGTGAAAAGAATCGTCTTTATAACGCGTGGCGAGGCCACTATATTAACGAGATCCAAGTCAAACTAGGTGAAGTTGAAACGGACCTTAGAAAGCTTCTACAAGTTTAGCTTCGAACAGTTAGCGGTCACCGATAAGCTAATTGTATTGTGCAGTGCTACATGCAGTTATAGAGAAAAGCTGAACAATTTCGACCGATTAGTTCGAAAGATATTAGCAGTTTTATACGACTGAGAAAAGTGATTATCTCGCCACAAGAGAAGCACTTTCGTATAGCCAGAATCAACGCAACGGCTGACGCTGCGAGTGGAATAGAAAGACTTCAGATTGCTTGGTTACACAACGATACAGTATAATGGAGCAATTGAATACGGCAGTTTGTTCTTCTAACACTACAACCGAAGAGCAGATGAAAGGCTAAGGGCTTATTGCAATTGGGACATACTTCAACGGAGTAAGATAGCGACATGGAACTTCGCTAATTGCTATTCCACACAAGCGAACATGCGGTGAATACCATCTACACCCATGTTTCGTAATTAAAGGCTGAATACCATCGAACAGCCATAGAAACAATTTCATACTCTGAATATGAATAATTTCTTCGGAAATTTCTACAAAACTTCATGGCGATTGTCTACTGGAACTTCAGGGAATTTTTCAAGAGAGGTCAGGGATATCCCGACTCACAAAGAAGATTATTGCCGGAAGGATGTCTATTCGTCTTCGAGGAGCAGAGCGATTTCCGGAGAAGGAAGCAGTTCGATTCTCTGAGGGTGCTATTTCCTATTTCGAGGATGGAGCTCAACTTTAACGTGGTGAAATGGATCCATCAGCAGTCTTCTTTGGGGAATTTTCCTCTGGAACGTCAATCGGCAGATAAGGTAGTCGTGAACGTTTACTGTATTTGAGTATATTAATGATGTTTGAGCAACCATTTTTCCCATATTTTTATCCTCATGTATTTTTGTCCTATTTTCTTGTTGAGATTCTTATTCTCAGTACACCTTGATGAGTTTTGCATTTTTCGTCGATTTATTAAGACATTGTTATGTCATGGGCATTGTTAACGATTTTGAATCAGTTGAGACTGATATTTAGATTTTTCAGTAATTAATATTTTTGTAGTCACGATTTGACTGTAAGTTAATGATTTTTATGACAGATTTAAATTCAGACAGCGTGTCACTTTATTAAAGTAATTCTACCCCAGTTTAATTACTTTGAACAATTTTCTGTCATCATCAAGAAGGAAGAACATTTAAATGATTTTAGAGCGTTAAAATCTCTTACGTTGTCGACGATCTTGGAAATACTAGTCGTTATTTGGATTGATTGCAACACAGACATGTATCGTCAGTTATGAATGAACATTGCATTATAGACACTTTTGTGAAAGAGTAACTTTAATAATGAATTATTGAATGCATTAAAGTCAAGTACTTTGTTAGGAGTTTTTCTCAATTAGAGATTTATAGAACGATGTTTGCATTCCCCAGTCTAATTGGATTCTATTCGATTACTTTGCATTTTAGTCGCACTTTATTTGAAGATAGTATTTTTATACTACACATTTCTTTTAAGATGTTAATCTTAAATTTTGATAGACCAGACAGGCGTATATAAGCGTATTCACTATTAAATTTGTTTGTGATTGGCAAGTTTTGACTTCATTTCGGTTCATGAATGAAATCCACGAAGGTTAAAGAAAAACAGTTTTGAAACAATTAATGATTATAAAAATTTTTAAGTGGAACTATGAATGTATAATCGCTAGTGCAGCGCGTGTTGAAAGTCGCTGAGATATAATGCCCTTGAATATGAAGGAAGTTCCCACAGGAATAAATGTTAAAGAATTATTTGTGGAAGTTTTGTAAGTTATGTGGAAGTTGAATGCCATATAGATTAATATATGATGATTTTGGGCATATTTTTAATGCAGATTGTGCATTAACTTGTTAGCGAAGGATTTTCCGCTGGAGTAAGATTGTCATAGTTCGTTGAAAATAAATCAAGTGAATTACTGTTATAATTAACACGAGTTTTGAAAGAATTTGAGATAAGATTTTGAATGAAGGTTGCCGTCACAAATCATTATTAAAACCTTTATTAAACCAGATTGTGACTTTAACATGTATAACTAACCTTCATTGGTCGATTATATTAAACACGATTATGAAAATTACCAACCGAATGAACATGTGGTTAATGTATTTATTAAATTAATAATTTAAACAATTAAAATGTTAATATTGTAAATAATTGCTGTAAATATTTTTGAAAATAATATGGAACGAGAGTGATGTTAAAGGCGTGCTTATAATATTTTTATTGTCTTTGACAAATATTATAAACAATTTCTAATTGTTATAAATAATTTATGTGATTTTGTTATAAACATTTAAGAGCTAATTAAACATTTGGATTGAACTTAACAAGTTTAAGGAATTAACATAATGATCCAATAGGATGTGAGCAAAGTACTTGAAAGATTTGCGTAAATAATGTGAGTTGTCTTATAGACATTTAAAAGCTTGAGAGAGCAAGCTGTATGTTACGCAATATAGCATGTGAGAAGGGAGTGCATTTGACCAGTATGCAACAGGTTCGAGGGTAGCTCGCAGCTGGGCCAACATCTGGTTACCAGTGTGAGGTCGTCCACACTCCGGCCTTGCGACTATAAATACCATTCTCATGTTTATTAAAAGGAAACCAAATGCTTTATATATGTCACACCTTGACGTCCTTTTCCAATCCAATAGTGTTATGAATATTACGTTATCTGGAGCTCTTGGGAGCTAAAATGTTTTATATTATGTTGTATGATAATTTTTGCAAGTCTTACTGAGGACGTAGTCAGAATGACTTGGGCTTCTGATAGCCACGTTGATTTTGTTGTGTTATCAAAATCATATTCTTTATTAGAAATAAAGCTTTTGTACAGTTCAAAGTTCTCGTCTTCGTTTCTGGCTCATTTTTAAATGTCATGGTGGAGGTTATTGTGTGAACAGACTTTTAGTGATCCTGTTGTCAACTCAAACCCCGAGATAATTAAGAGGTAAGTAACGGTAAGTATGAACCCCCGTCTATTTTGGTGTGTTCCACAATGATTTCCTGTGAACTTCTGTGCTCTTATCTCGATAGTATCTGTCAGTGCCATTTTCATTGATGTAGCTGAGCCGGTGCAATTGATAATTGGCAATCCGATTGAGGGGGCGGATATCTGACAGCCTACTATCCAGGTAAACGGGGACAGAAAGATTGGCGACCCAAGAGCGTGGGGCTGAGTCAACAGAAAGATTGACGCACCTAAAACGTTGGGGCTCGATTCAACATAACTGGATTACCAGGTTGAACGCCAGAAAGAGTGGAAAACCTAAAACGTGAGGTTCCATTAGACTCAAATAAAGAGGTTGATTCTTTGTTAGATGTCTGGGCCAATTGTAGTATTTAAGAGTGTGATTATATAGGAATTAAATGTTGTATTGTGTTAGGAAAATTACACTCAATAAAGATCAGATCTTATACAACTTGAGAAAGGTTAAATAGGCTGGAAACTTAGAAAAATCGCCTATAATCTGGAATCTTATTTTATTTGACCGGCTTATGACATTTTAGTCATATTAAAGATAAAATTAAATTATTTGGATTGTAAATGTAAATTATTTGTGTTAGGATATTTTAAAATGAGCCAGGGAAATTTGAACATGTGCTTGAGTTTGTTTCAACATGAAGTATCTTCGAAGATTAATTATAAGGTAGTTATAAGTTAGATTTAAGACAGAAAATTGATCAAAATTATATATGGTGAAAAGTGTTGCTCAAATGTTGTTATTTTGCTCTTTTGATGTATGTCCCTACAGCAATCCATTTTTGAATAATATTGTAATGGCAGATGAAAGTTTGAAGAAAATGTTAGAGGAGATGTCTGCTAACATGAAGCAGATGATGGAGGAGAATGCTAGTAATATGTCTGCTAATTTGAAAGCAAGCATGACTAGTAGTATGAAGCAGATGCTGAATGAAAGCATGAAGGAGAATAATAGTAATTTGTCTGCTAATTTGAATGCAAGAATGGAGGAGAATTTGAAGGGTATTCAAACTAGTGCTGCTAATTTAGAGGAGAATATGTCGCGTTTACAGATTAATACCCTAGGAATTGAGAATACTGTAAGTGACATGCGCACAGAGGTGTCTAATGTCCATAAAGATGTGTCTATTGTGCATAAAAGTGTTGATGATGTTAAATTTGATGTGTCTAAGGTACAGAAAGACCTTACAATGTTAAATCTAGATGTAGCTAATGTCCGAGGGGATATTTCTTGTGCTAGAGCCGAAGTTGTAGTTGTCAAAAACGATGTAGCGACTGTCCAAGACAAGGTCGAGGAAGTCCAAAAAGAAATTCAAAAAGCTAGAACTGATGTATCCAATGTTCAGGTAGACATTAATAACATTCATGCGGATATAACTGAGGTGCAAAGTGACGTAACTAAGATTCAGGTAGAGGTCAACACAGTTTTCGTAGATATTACTAAAGTCCAAACTGATGTAAATAAAGTCAGGGAAGAAATCGAAAACTCAAAAACTATTTGTACGCGTAATATAACTGCATTAGCGACTAGGTTAGTCGATGAATCAGTTAGAACAACAACGTCTTTAGCAGAGTTGAAGTATGATGTAGAGGTCATGAGAACCCAGGTATTAGACCACAATAGAGTATTAAAAGAGGATATCGAAGTAGACATAGCCGAAATGTTAACAGCAAACGTAGCGGTATGGAAAGACGAGTGGAATAAGTCAAGTGGGGAACATGTAACCCAAATTCAGGAAAGGATTGAGAGAAAACTTGCCAGTACGCAGATAGAAATTAACAATGAAGTAGTACAGATTAGGAAAGATTTAAGCGTCAGGATAAATTCGTTATCCGAAAAACAAGTTGACGATAGAACACAACTAGATCAGGATATGCAAACTTTAAAATCTACATTAGAGGATCAAATTCATAAAGTTGTCTCGGATGTAAATGAAACGACGAGTAAACTGAAAAATTTGAAGTTAGGAGAGGCTAGTTTAATGGAGAACTACAAAGAAGAGATTATCAAGAAAGTCTTAACAGAAATCACCGACAAGGATACAGAAGGCTTAGCTTGCGAATTGAATAGGAATTATGCTAGAAGACATAACCTAGAGCCAGAAGAGAGAGACGTGACTCCTGAAGAACGTGTATCCAGATTCAGAGAGGAGGATGACGAGAGGAATATGGAACCTGAGTGGAATTATAGAGATAGTGGGAAAAACTATCCGGATTCATATCCGAGGAACGTGACGGTCATTAGGAATTTCGAAGACAAACCACAAAAATTCAGTAACACTGATAGTTTGACACCTATAGAGTATGTAAGGAATCTCAAAGATTATTTCATCGAAGCTCACATTCCCAGAGAGAGAGAGAGATGAAGATAGTAGAGAGATATCTGATTGGAGGACCCCTTGAATGGTTTCGCGCATTTAGATACACATTCAGTAACTTTGACGAGTTTGCAGAGGCATTAATCAAACGATTTTGGTCTATAGAAGCGCAGAATTCGTTAAGAGCGGAGGTGTATTCAAGAAAATACTCAGGTACTCTTCCAACGAGGTACGCTGATTTCTTTACGAGTCAGTTGTCCCGCTTGAGATTTTTGCAACCCCCATTGTCCACGGAACAACTAATAGATGCGATTTCTCGTATGCTGCCAGTTGAGGTGAGGAGACTTATAATTTCGTCCAACATCAGGGATTTATCCAGCATGGATGAATTACTGAGAAGGTTAGACTACACAAGCCCAATGCCTAACGTAGTCCAGAAAGGTCAAAGGCAGGAATTTAAGGAAATCAATAAGAATACATTAACCACAAACACAACCCAGAGTAGAAGAAAAATATATGATTAAGGAACATAGAGGAAATATCATACTAGAGTAAGCCAGTAATAATTCAATTTCGTGTTCAAGAGAGTTGAGATGCTTGTAACACTGAGTTTAAAAACAATTTGCAACTGTTTTTAAAACGTGGTGAGAGGAGAATGCCCCCGTAATTGAATTATGTAGAGACCACGGTGGCTATATTTGAAATTATTAGGAAAGTTATGGCTGTCATAGTTATGACGTGGGTAGTCATGACGTAAGCACGGATGACGTAAATGTTATGCCAGCAGGCTACTTGAGCTGAGATTCTCAGTGACGTCAGCATTTAGTCGAGAATGTTCCAAGATTTACGACGCAGTCGCAGGAAACGAGGAATTCTGCTGAGGAAGAAACTATGCTATTGGAGGAGAGGCATGAACCAATCAACGATAGTTTAAAGGAAGACGGAGATTGCTGAAACTATGGTATTTTTATTACTTTTGGAATGCAGAATTGTGGAAATCCATTTGCAGTAAAAGCATTGATTTGGAATTTTGGTGAAATTTAGTTTCAGTTTTTGAATTTTGAAAATCCGTCATGTATTAACGAAGTTGGAAGTTCTAGCGATGACGCAGTATCACGCTTTGGAAGGGATGGAAACGCCCCTCGTGAAGTTAATAAAAGGGCTTGCGCAGAAGAGAGGAGCCTCTTTCGTTCTCTGATCATTCTGAGATCTCATTCTCAGATCATCGAAGTCTATTGTGAAAGTTCTTTTCTTATACATTCATTATAGTGAGACGTCGAAGTGAACAGCAGTGAAAAGAATCGTCTTTATAACGCGTGGCGAGGCCACTATATTAACGAGATCCAAGTCAAACTAGGTGAAGTTGAAACGGACCTTAGAAAGCTTCTACAAGTTTAGCTTCGAACAGTTAGCGGTCACCGATAAGCTAATTGTATTGTGCAGTGCTACATGCAGTTATAGAGAAAAGCTGAACAATTTCGACCGATTAGTTCGAAAGATATTAGCAGTTTTATACGACTGAGAAAAGTGATTATCTCGCCACAAGAGAAGCACTTTCGTATAGCCAGAATCAACGCAACGGCTGACGCTGCGAGTGGAATAGAAAGACTTCAGATTGCTTGGTTACACAACGATACAGTATAATGGAGCAATTGAATACGGCAGTTTGTTCTTCTAACACTACAACCGAAGAGCAGATGAAAGGCTAAGGGCTTATTGCAATTGGGACATACTTCAACGGAGTAAGATAGCGACATGGAACTTCGCTAATTGCTATTCCACACAAGCGAACATGCGGTGAATACCATCTACACCCATGTTTCGTAATTAAAGGCTGAATACCATCGAACAGCCATAGAAACAATTTCATACTCTGAATATGAATAATTTCTTCGGAAATTTCTACAAAACTTCATGGCGATTGTCTACTGGAACTTCAGGGAATTTTTCAAGAGAGGTCAGGGATATCCCGACTCACAAAGAAGATTATTGCCGGAAGGATGTCTATTCGTCTTCGAGGAGCAGAGCGATTTCCGGAGAAGGAAGCAGTTCGATTCTCTGAGGGTGCTATTTCCTATTTCGAGGATGGAGCTCAACTTTAACGTGGTGAAATGGATCCATCAGCAGTCTTCTTTGGGGAATTTTCCTCTGGAACGTCAATCGGCAGATAAGGTAGTCGTGAACGTTTACTGTATTTGAGTATATTAATGATGTTTGAGCAACCATTTTTCCCATATTTTTATCCTCATGTATTTTTGTCCTATTTTCTTGTTGAGATTCTTATTCTCAGTACACCTTGATGAGTTTTGCATTTTTCGTCGATTTATTAAGACATTGTTATGTCATGGGCATTGTTAACGATTTTGAATCAGTTGAGACTGATATTTAGATTTTTCAGTAATTAATATTTTTGTAGTCACGATTTGACTGTAAGTTAATGATTTTTATGACAGATTTAAATTCAGACAGCGTGTCACTTTATTAAAGTAATTCTACCCCAGTTTAATTACTTTGAACAATTTTCTGTCATCATCAAGAAGGAAGAACATTTAAATGATTTTAGAGCGTTAAAATCTCTTACGTTGTCGACGATCTTGGAAATACTAGTCGTTATTTGGATTGATTGCAACACAGACATGTATCGTCAGTTATGAATGAACATTGCATTATAGACACTTTTGTGAAAGAGTAACTTTAATAATGAATTATTGAATGCATTAAAGTCAAGTACTTTGTTAGGAGTTTTTCTCAATTAGAGATTTATAGAACGATGTTTGCATTCCCCAGTCTAATTGGATTCTATTCGATTACTTTGCATTTTAGTCGCACTTTATTTGAAGATAGTATTTTTATACTACACATTTCTTTTAAGATGTTAATCTTAAATTTTGATAGACCAGACAGGCGTATATAAGCGTATTCACTATTAAATTTGTTTGTGATTGGCAAGTTTTGACTTCATTTCGGTTCATGAATGAAATCCACGAAGGTTAAAGAAAAACAGTTTTGAAACAATTAATGATTATAAAAATTTTTAAGTGGAACTATGAATGTATAATCGCTAGTGCAGCGCGTGTTGAAAGTCGCTGAGATATAATGCCCTTGAATATGAAGGAAGTTCCCACAGGAATAAATGTTAAAGAATTATTTGTGGAAGTTTTGTAAGTTATGTGGAAGTTGAATGCCATATAGATTAATATATGATGATTTTGGGCATATTTTTAATGCAGATTGTGCATTAACTTGTTAGCGAAGGATTTTCCGCTGGAGTAAGATTGTCATAGTTCGTTGAAAATAAATCAAGTGAATTACTGTTATAATTAACACGAGTTTTGAAAGAATTTGAGATAAGATTTTGAATGAAGGTTGCCGTCACAAATCATTATTAAAACCTTTATTAAACCAGATTGTGACTTTAACATGTATAACTAACCTTCATTGGTCGATTATATTAAACACGATTATGAAAATTACCAACCGAATGAACATGTGGTTAATGTATTTATTAAATTAATAATTTAAACAATTAAAATGTTAATATTGTAAATAATTGCTGTAAATATTTTTGAAAATAATATGGAACGAGAGTGATGTTAAAGGCGTGCTTATAATATTTTTATTGTCTTTGACAAATATTATAAACAATTTCTAATTGTTATAAATAATTTATGTGATTTTGTTATAAACATTTAAGAGCTAATTAAACATTTGGATTGAACTTAACAAGTTTAAGGAATTAACATAATGATCCAATAGGATGTGAGCAAAGTACTTGAAAGATTTGCGTAAATAATGTGAGTTGTCTTATAGACATTTAAAAGCTTGAGAGAGCAAGCTGTATGTTACGCAATATAGCATGTGAGAAGGGAGTGCATTTGACCAGTATGCAACAGGTTCGAGGGTAGCTCGCAGCTGGGCCAACATCTGGTTACCAGTGTGAGGTCGTCCACACTCCGGCCTTGCGACTATAAATACCATTCTCATGTTTATTAAAAGGAAACCAAATGCTTTATATATGTCACACCTTGACGTCCTTTTCAAATCCAATAGTGTTATGAATATTACGTTATCTGGAGCTCTTGGGAGCTAAAATGTTTTATATTATGTTGTATGATAATTTTTGCAAGTCTTACTGAGGACGTAGTCAGAATGACTTGGGCTTCTGATAGCCACGTTGATTTTGTTGTGTTATCAAAATCATACTCTTTATTAGAAATAAAGCTTTTGTACAGTTCAAAGTTCTCGTCTTCGTTTCTGGCTCATTTTTAAATGTCATGGTGGAGGTTATTGTGTGAACAGACTTTTAGTGATCCTGTTGTCAACTCAAACCCCGAGATAATTAAGAGGTAAGTAACGGTAAGTATGAACCCCCGTCTATTTTGGTGTGTTCCACAATGATTTCCTGTGAACTTCTGTGCTCTTATCTCGATAGTATATGTCAGTGCCATTTTCATTGATGTAGCTGAGCCGGTGCAATTGATAATTGGCAATCCGATTGAGGGGGCGGATATCTGACAGCCTACTATCCAGGTAAACGGGGACAATACGCTCTGCATGACGATTAGATAGCTCACAGGTTGAAGTAACACAGAACAAAAATGCAACAAACTGGAAGATCTAGCATAGTGATTTAAAAATATGTAAATATTATGTCTTTTTATGTGCTAATAATTGAAAAGCAGGAATTTATGTATTTTTAGTAAAAATGCTTAAAATATTTATTTACATAAAAAATATTTATTTACCTAAAAATCCGAGCCCTAATTATAACACAGTAATCAAACCTGAAGCATTATACGCCTCGGAAACCTTGCTCATTTGAGACAGATCTCTTATTAAAGACATAGAGAAGCAAGGGAGGAAAATATTGAGGAAAATCTTTCGTCCAGCCTGCGTAGAGGAAATCGGGATGAAACGGAAGTTTCAGGATCACCGACGAATTCAGCAAATGGCGATTAAGTTCTGTGGCCACATTCTTCGCATGGCCGATGATAGACTGATGAGGAGGATTCTCAACCTTGCCTCTCAATGACAGTCAAGACCAACTGGCTTAAGGAAATAGAAGGAGATCTTCAGGAAGTTGGCATCGTAGATAAAATCATACAAGACAGATCCAAATTCACAACAGTTATCAACAACTATCCTTTTGCGGAGAAAATCAGTTTCAGCACCAGGAAACCATGGACTGAAGAACAGAAGAAACTCTTCACTGTCCAGATTAAGAGATTTTGGAGAAGAAAAGACCGACACCATTTGCTAATGAGTTCTCTCGCGCACAGTGTCTCGATGAGTTGCACTATACGTAGATAATTTTGGTTGTGCATTCTGACTCCTGTCAGCAGCTCGAAAGGTGACATTCCGATGCTCCTCTGGAACGTAGAGTTGATAGCTCGTTAGACGGATGGTACAACCTTGTACCATTTTGTCGGATCGTCAATGCTAAGTTTAGCGATGATCTTGGTCACTGTTGAGTAGACTCTCTCGATTTGACCATAGGCTCTTGGCAGTCCAGCTGTGATCAAGACGTGCTTGATATCCTGCGATTTGCAGTAGTCCTGGAACTCATGGGAGGTGAACGATCGCCCCCTGTCGGTGATCACTTAAATTGGGTTTCCAAAGTTCGTCCTCTGAAACTCCATCTTTTCAATCGTCTCGGCTGATTTGGTAGTTTTCACAGGATACAGCCAGGTGAACTTCGTGAAGGCGTCTATCACACAGAAGATGTGTTCATATCCCTTGTGTGTAGACTTAAGTGGTCCAATGTGATCCATGTGGTAGGTGTGCAAGGGCACACTCTCCTTGAACAGCAGATGTAACCAACCTTCTTTCTTGCCTGCCTTCCTGCCACCAGACACTTCACACAGTTGGCTATAACTCGTTTCACCTTGTTGGCCAAGTCTGGAATATAATATTCCTGCTTCACGTCTTCTTCAGTCTTTTTAACAGCGTAATGTCCCTTATCATGTGCAGCTCTGATGTTTTCATGGTGCATTGCCCGCGGGACCACCAATGTCTCTCGCCCGTCAACAAAATTAAACAGCAGTCCATCTCTGACAATGGAGTTTTCGTAAGGCCCTTTCTCCAGTGTCGCTTTTATCGCTGTCAATCCTTCGTCTTTTCTCTGGGCGATTTTGATCCTCGCTGCAAGGCCATCAGGGGATCCAAACATTACTGCTGGACATCGGCTTAGGGCGTCGACATGTTTCATCCTGGTTGCAGTTCGGTGTTCGATGGTATAGTCAAACTCCTCCAAGGCCATAGCCCATCTAGCTACTCGTGGGACCAGGTCCCTTTTGTGCATTGTCTTTTAGAATGCCATACAGTCAGTCACGATCTTGAACGGAATTCCAAGCAAGTACACCCTATACATTTTTAATGCATTCACCACAGCTAAGATTTCGAGCTCGTAACTGCTGTATTTTTCTTCCTGTATCGTCGTCTTTTTACTCATGTATGAGACTGGATGTAGTTTGTTGTCCTCTGGGTACTTTTGCAAAAACACAGCGCCATACCCACTCTTGCTGGCGTCAGTGTGCAGCTCCGTCTCGTATTTCTGGTTGTATATCTTCAACACAGGTTCTGAAGCGAGAAGACGTTTGAGCTCAACAAATGCACGTCGTTGTTCCTCGCCAAACGTGAACTCCGGCTTACCTCTCAACAGCTCGCTCATTGGTTTGGCTACAATCGAGAAATTTGGGATAAATTTTCTAAAATAGCCCGCCAATCCGAGAAAGCTCTGCAGCGCAGCGATCGTCTTTGGCTCCGGGAAGTTTTGTACAGCAAGGACCTTCTCAGTGGCGGTTTGAATCTGTCCACGTTGAATAGTGTATCCAAGGAACTGTACCCTCCTCTTCAGAAACTGGCACTTCTCGAAGTTGATTTTCAGCCCGTACTCTGCAGCTAATTCCAACACTCGTCTCAATCGTAGGAGTGCCTCGATGTCATCCTTCGCTGGGATGATTAAGTCATCCATATAGGTAAACACTATGTTCTCTCGGAATAACTCCCAGAGCACAGCTTTAATAAACAGTTGGAAGACTGCAGGTGAGTTGGTAAATCCAAATGGGACTTTTTTGTACTGGTACTGTCCAGAAAGCGTAACGAATGTCAAATATTGTCGACTTCCTTCTTCGACTTCCACGTGAAAGAATCCGTTCCTGAGATCCAAGGTGCAGAACACCGTAGATTCCTGTAACTTGTCCAGAATATCCTCTATAACTTGCATGGGAAATAGATCCCTAACCACAATTGAGTTCACTGGACGAAAATCAGTACAAAGTCGCTTTTTTCCATTTTTCTTTTTGGCATGTATATTCCGATTGACTCGGTTCTATGATATCTTCCTCCAGCCACGCCTCGACTTGCTCATCGACAAACTCGTTCTCAAGCGGTGCCATTCGTCTGGGCCTGCTAAATATAGGTTTTTCTTCTTTTAATGTGATCTTCATCTGGACATCAGTAGATTTCGTCTTCTTTGGTACATATCTCGCTACCAAATCCTGGATCTGTTCCCTTTTTTCCTCATCAACGCAGTTCTCGATATCCAATTCCTGTTCGTCGGCTACCCTGATCAACATCATTGGGACCTCTAGTTTCTTGATGGTAACTCCTTGCTTGCTCAGGATGACCTCACCCTGATCCAATAGATCGTTACCAATCACCATGTCCCACTCCATAGTATCATCAGAAACAACACAGACGTTGGTTTGGAACTCCAGCTCGTCTACCTCAACGACTGTTGTGAAGTAACCTTGAGGAGCAACAAAACCATTACCGAATCCTTTCAAAACAAGATCCGTGCTCTTCAATCCTGGGGAACCCATGGTCTTATGGATGTTTTGTCGCAGTAGGTTATAAGGACTGCCACAGTCGATAAGTGCCTGAAGTTTCTGCTGACCCAAACTAACCTCTTTGAACTTGAGGCAGCTTTTCTTTTCATCAATAAGATTGATATCTTGATTATTCCTCTAATCGTTCTTCCTCTCTTTTTTGTACTCGGATGAAATGTGGCCAAACTCGTTGAAGTTGAAACATCTCTTGCCTTTATCCTTGTGCTCACATTCCTTTGAACTATGACCAGATCCACCGCAATTATAACATCTATCTCCGCTACTCGCCTCTTTCTTTTTTGTACTGCCCCAGCAGTTTCCGTCCTTCTCGTTGGCACTCTTGGCACTTCCTTGAAAATTACTGTTATTATACTTTGTGCTTTTCTTTGGCAAAGACTTCACCGCCATCTCATAACTTTTCATTTTCTCCTTGAAATCCTTGGAATTTTTTGCTCCATAGAGAAGAAGTTTTGATCCTGAATCGTCTTCGATCCCATCAATCAGGTACTGACACAGAGAAACTTGCTCAACATCACCTCTACTGGCGATTTCCTTCATCACAAGAAAGTACTCCTGTAGAGATTCGTCGCGCATTTTTCGTCGCTGGGTTAACAACTTGTGAATTTCTGCACTGCTTGCCGCCACGTCAAACTCCTCTTTCAAGGCCTTCTTCAGTGCAGTCCAGGACGTCAGTCCTTTCTCATCTTGAATAAAAAGCTTAGCTAAACCATCGAGTGATTTCTTAGCAAAAATAAACTTTTGCAGCTCACTCCATCCCATCAAGATTGACGTCTCCTCAAAATCTGCGATCCATTTCTTCACTGGGTAACCATCCTTACCGTTAAATGTTTTCATAGCGCCCTCTACGTCGCGGAACGACAATGAAAACTTATGTTGTTCTCTATATCTTATGTGCTGGTCTTCCTCTTCGCTCTCTTCGTCTTCTTCAGCTTCTTCATCTTCGTCATCATCGTCTATATTAGTTGCGAGTTCATCCAATTTTCTCAAGTAATAACAAATGGTGTTAATCATTACCTCCTTTGTCCCGATCTCGGTATTAAGAATCTCAGAAACACGCAACAGATCAGCCTTGGAAAATATTTCTTCGATAAATTTCTTCTTACCATCCTCTTCAATGGAATTTTCCTCAAAATCGAATCCAGGAAACTCTCGCAGTCGCTTTTGATTCTTCCTGTCGTCTGGTATATGCTCGAAAATGATGTTATGTAAAACTTTGATTCCTTTGACCGGAGCATCACTTATAGCCCAGGCATATTAAGTTTTAACCTAAAAAATAAAAAATAAAAATGTAAAGCTGAAATTTGGCATAGATGTTCCCTAGTACCCTAGTAACAAATCCTGAAAAGTCCCCATTTCTGCGTTGTCCACGTCATAGTTTTTTGAGAGTTCAAAAGGGCTTAAATGGGGCCTAAGTGCCAAAATCAGCATTTTTGCTTCCTGCGTTCAAAATATTGATCCAAAATCAGTTCTAATGAGCTTTGATAGCAATAAGAGAAGGACTGCGTTAAATATAACGCTCTTATTGGTCGTAATTATTGCCATACATTTAAACAGATGAGTAATCAAACATTTTTATCTCAACTTTTCTCACGAAAATGTAGCTAATTTGTCATTAGCCAGGACTTATTGTGTAAACAGCTGCTGATAGCGACTAAAGACCCCAAGTAAAAAATTGTAAAGCACACTTGTAGCTTTAAAACGATACATTACCCATGTTCTTCCGACAAACAGCAGCAGAGATACAGTTACAAATATGAAAGTGCAAGTGTGGCAGTCTCTTTCCGAACGAACGCCCATTTACGCTGGTGTGCTCCATCTATTCACCTTTGCTGACACCATTTTGTATCTTTGACCAAGAGCTTTTAGGATGGTATTCCTTTGAATGCAGGTAAACTAGCAGAAACAGTTTGCATAGAACAAAACGAGTTTAATGCAGTTAGCAGTTAAACGTACATTCATAATATGCATAATGCAAATAATAACGAAACAAAGCTTAAAAGCTTTCTTTAGACAAAGAACACTTGCAAAACAAAGCTTACATTGGACTCAATCGTCGTCCTCATCGTCTGAGCCATCAAATGTGACGTTGCCACAAACTTTTCCACTGCAGTGTCCACACATTAAGGAGCATTCTAAACCGGAACATACACACTCACACCGGCTGCCACAAGAGATCTTGCGGTTGCAGGACACCAAATTGGGGAGATGATCTGGAGCAGCTGGAAGATGAGTTGTCACTGGTACTAAAGCTGAGTGTTGGATTTTCCATTCCCATGACACATTTTCTTCAATGAGCCAGAAATCTCGCACAGAAAAGCTGTGGGTAGAGTACATCAAACAGCAAGCCTGGAAAATATTGAAGGATTTCGCATCTTTACGCGAGGAAATGAAGGTATTTGTCTCTACGGTTCCAGATGAAAAGGCCATAATATCAGCTGGAGAGAACCATTCCTGAACTTGCAAATATACCCGCAGTGAATGTTGTTTGCATGCCGCCGAAGTCGGCGGAAGTGAAGCCAGCTGAAATGATGGTGTGACCAGTTGTTGGGCAATGTTTTGGCTGTATTTCACTAACCGAAGTTCGTCGAGGCTTTTGCACTCCAATTTGGCACTATCGTAGAAACAAATGGCGAACTTCTCTCCAGCTGATATTATGGCCTTTTCATCTCGAGCCGTAGAGACAAATACCTTCATTTCCTCGCGTAAAGATGCGGAATCCTTCAATATTTTCCAGGCTTGCTGTTTGATGTACTCTATCCACAGCTTTTCTGTGCGAGATTTCTGGCTCATTGAAGAAAATGTGTCATGAAGCGACTCTTTGAGACGTTGAAGGCAAGGATTTGATAGCAAGTCGTTGGCGGTGCCTTCCTGGAATGCCGTAAAAAGCGCCTGTATTTCGTCCTTCTCATCCTTCAGCCCGTCGTTCATGTTGAGTAACATTGTCCCGACAGCCTATTTTGTCAGAAAATGCGCTCTATGGGCCCTAGAACATGCACAGTTTCGCGTTATTGATACATTTGAAATTGAAGACATAACGTAATCATTAACAGCGAGCTAATTGCAGGCCTACCTAGAATATGCGTGTCCAGACATCATGTGAGTCACTGACGATTTAGAATATATTTCCACCCAGAGCTCCTCCAAACCACTTCCATTCATCACGTAGCCGATTGCCCCAAGAAACGACATCAGAAGGTGAAATCCGCCTAGACGAACAACCACGTTTTTTAGTTCCTCTGAAGTGTCCGATGCGACTATCTCTGCAACTTTCGCGTATAGGGGCTGGTCAAAGGTTACGAAACAAGTGCTTTCTTTCATTTCCGCGCACTCTCTTGCAGCAAACTTCAACGCGGAATATATAGTTGATGGCTAGCTCGGTTCCAAGTTAATGAACGGCAGGGCATAACTGACGTTGTCTGAGAGCATGAGCAGACAGTGACGTCTTCATAAAGCCGTTCCACGAAGCGGGTAAATTAATACCTGACCACCGTCCAGATAACCACAAGGAGTCCATCATCGACGCAATAGCCACAGAGTTTGGGGCTTCCACAGTTAACTCCTTAATCTTGACGTCCTTTGAAGCAGGAGAAGAGGGTTTCCGATACCACGAAATGTTGAACTTCCCATCGCCGCAATCACACCAGTATTAGGAACTTCTCGTGTACGTGGGAGTGGAGATATTTCACAGTCAGGCGCTGGACCTGTGCACTTGATGCCTCCCATGCAGTGAAATGTGTTTCGCCCGTCCAATGTCCTTATGTTATAGTCAGCGTTGTCAAAGCAAAACTGCGTGAACGCTCCAGCATTCGGGATTGGACGTTCTTCACGAAGCGCTGAAACTTCGTACCTGTGGACTTCCACCACATTTACTGAAAATCCAAGGCTGTTTAGAAGCTGAATTAATTGTTTCGAGTATTGTTGGCCTGCTCCGACAGGCCGAGCGCTGTCACCTAGAAACGCGATCGGGTGCCTTTTCAACAGCGGTTATGCTTTGGGACCGTAACTCGGTAACCGTTTCTCGCATAGACATGGATAATATACCAATGTAAAGCTAAAAGTACGCTTTATAACTTTCATTCTGGGTCTTTAGTCAATATCAGCAGTTGTTTAAAAAATAATGACCTGCTAATGACAAATTAACCAAATTTTCTTGTAAAATTTGTGTTAAAAATATTAAATTAGTCGTTTTTTTCCTTCATCAATAGCAATAATTAGGCCTGATAAGTTCGTTATCCTACTGGTTCATTTTTATTAATTGCTAAAGCTCGCGAGAACTAATTTTGGATCAATATTTTGAACACAGGAAGCAAAAATGCTGTTTTTGGCACTTAGGCCCCATTTAAGCCCTTTTGAACCCTCCAAAAACTATGACGCGGACACCGCAGAGATGGGGACTTTTCAGGATTTGTTTCTAGGGTACTAGGGAACATCTATGCCAAATTTCAGCTTTACATTATTTTTTTTGTGGTTGGCCGTGTTTTTTGCATATAATGCCTGGACTATTATGTTCTTATTTATTTTCTCTATTGCACCGAGTGTAGTCATCTTATTTGTTTACTCACGTCTGTCAAGTAGTTTTCCGTCAATATCGCTTCCTCGTAACCTCGCAATCAAACCTGTTTAACCTCATTCACCAAACCGGTGATATTTGTAGGTGATATCGTTGAATACCGCTTCCCGTCGTTTCTCTCTGACGAGTCGCTATCCTCTTACCACATCCACAATCCTCTGTCGTCGTTTAGATTCCGACCCTCGTCGTCGTCGTCACGGCACCACTAATTGTCACTGAAACTTAAGAACAAATTTTGCTAGCCTATGAATCCTCGTCGTAGATTCGCACGTCGTGGGCTCACAAAACTGCACGTCGTCTCGTCGTCAGCGTCGTAGGCAACAGCAACAAATATGATTAGCCATTCACTTCGTCGAAAACAGCGTCGAATTATGCGTCGTACTTCGTGTCGTGGATTGCGTCGTAACTCGTTGTTTCAGTTCATCCCGGACGAGACCCATTTGTGGGAAACGGTTTCTAGATCATGACACTCACAAGCATCGAATATAGGACTGAATTATTTATTTAAACAAAGAAACTTATTAGAATACAATATATAGAATTAAGGGAATGTGTTTCGCGGCTCATCGGAACTCTGAATATTGCTTCTCTTCTTTTTAGGTAGATTTCATTAGAAAGCTAACTATTGCAATGGGTCCCATGTTTCGACTTCCGGAAAATTTCGACATATCTTCGCGTTTCACATCCCCCAGACCCCAAAACCACCGTCAGTTCAAAAGTTTATATATAATTTATGTATATATATATATATGTATATATATATGTATATCAGTTTCTTGTGGACACGATAACTGCCGTAATTTTGCACCAATTAATTCGAATTTTTTACCGAAGATGTATACCTATAAAATCTCGGTCGAGTTCGTTACTGGGCTAAATCGGTCGAAGGGGGTGAAAATGGGGGGCTTTTTTCGAAAAAGTGAAATTTCGCTATAACTCTCTTAATACGTGCAATATCGAATCCATTCAAAGTTCATAATATGTGTCGGATAAGTGCCAAAAATTTATGTCAAATAAGTTTTTTGATAGCACCAACCATTGACAAAATGGACAATATTCCCATAATAATTACCTAAAACTTTTGTCTGAAAGAATTTTTGATATAACCCACCATTATGCCAAGGGATGAGAAAAATAATTTCGGAATTATAAGAAAATGCCAAGACCTATCAGTGGTTGCCATGGCAACACTACTAAATTGATGAGGGATGAACCATCAGACGTTGCCAAGATAACGCTCTTGCACGAGATCAGATTCAGATTTCCATCTAAGTGTGAAGTGGCTTCGGTGACGTAACTGGTAGCATGCTGAATGTCTATGCCCAAGGTCGCGAGTTCAAAGCCGGCCGAAGTCGTCGGATTTTCTAAGAGCGCTAAAACTCCCTCAGTATGCTTTCCTTTGGAGGGGAAGTTCCAACGTTCGTTGCAAGTTGCTGGTTGCGGTGGCATCTAGTAGCCAAGTTTACAGCTAGGTGTCGTTGACGGTAGTACCTGGTAGCAACATTAGTAACTACTGCTTGAAATTGACCGTCTGCAGTCCTTACCTGAATTACAGACTAATACAGCCATCCCAAAGTACACGGGGTTACATGACCGCTTTGTCGCAGCCCCTAAACTGAGGAACCAACCAAAATCTCTGCGGTAGATATAATTTTGCGTGAAGAAGTAACAGACCGTTACATAGTTGCACATCAGTGTCGAAACCTTGCATAAGGATAGTGTGACCACAAGTATAAAAATGGACCCCAAATGACAAGAAGGTTACCGTTCCCATAAGACAATAAAATGTTTAATATAAGCATAAAATGACGAAAAACAAAGTTAATTAAGCTCCAATTATAAAATACCTTCTCGCATTAAATGAGGTCTGATCCTTCTACGAAAATCTGCATATTCTGCCTATTTTCGCCTATCCCCAAGTTTGTCCGGTGAAATCTACCTCCGCCTTCCGGCGTGCCGAGAGGACTTTTTTTATTCTCAGACAATGGCGCTGAGCTTACTCCTGCACCCCCTAGATCCCATACTCGGCCGTCTTGATCCTCATCCGGCTCCCACAATAATAATAATAATAATAATAATAATAATAATAACCATGTGAAAAATCAATTTAATGGTGCTCGGGTACTTAATATAGCATTAAGGTGGTGCTCACAGTCTCAAAAAGGTTGAGAACGCCTTATGTAGACTCATAAACCTATGAACTGTATAAATCATACTAATATATAAAAATGAGATGGTGTGTGTCTGTCTGTCTGTCTGTCTGTTACTCATTAACGCAAGAACCACTGGTCCGATTTAAATGAAATTTTGCATGGATGTAACCGATTTACCATGTTTACATATGGAATACTTTTAATTTCGATATTATTCACTATTAAAAAATCGCAACCATTTTAGTGACGTCACTACACCCTTTGGTTTCAAAATTTCATATTTCCATATCAAATAAAAAGAGAACGCTAAGAAATAGCAAACTTTTGATGGCACACACGAGCTTCAAAATTTAATTTCCTATCCGAAAGGTTCTCATCACTTTTCGTGTATCTCCAACGGTTAGCGAGTAAAATCCACATATGTGACGTCACTACACCCTTTGGTTTCAAAATTTCATATTTCCATTTCAAATAAAAAGAGAACGCTAAGAAATAGCAAACGTTTGATGCATACACGAGATTTAACATTTAATTTTCTATCCAAAAGGTCCTTATCACTTTTCGTGTATCTCCAACGGTTAGCGAGTAAAACCTAAATTTGTGCAATAAAACACGGTCAACACCGAGCGGTGCAGTACATCTCTACGTACATAAAAAATTAAAGTTTGTATGGTTTTTTTTTCGCAATTTCTACGGAAATTTGAGTTATTTACGCGTTTCAGACTTGTTTTATTATGGATGCGCGCGAAAATAATTTCTTGGACTGTCTGTCTGTCTGTTTGTTTGTCTGTGGACAACTTTGTTCTCTCATAACTCGAGAACGGCTGGGTGTATCAACGTAAAATTACCGACAGCAGTGGCTCAGCTGGCTAAAGCGCAGCGTTAGGTCATGGGACCAAGCTCTCTGCTGACTCGGTAGACGCGTGGGTTCGAGCCCCACCGTCGGCCGTCCTTGAAATGGTTTTCCGTGGTTTCCCATTTTCAACACCAGGCAAATGCTGGGACGGTACCTTCTGATAGGCCACGGCCGATTCCTTCCACATCCTCGCCCAGTTTCATTTATCTTCATCCATTCCATCTCTCATTCCGACACGCAGGTCGCCCACGGGCGTCGAATAGAAGGACCTGCACTCGGCCTCTGAGGAGGCCACACGATTTTACAAAACGTAAAATTTGGTACAGATATCCATCAGAGGCACGACACTAATCATTGATGCAACCCTTCTCCGTACCTCTCATAAAAGAGGGCCTACCCCCTTAAAATACATGCTGAAATAGGAGTAGAAGGACGAGACAAAGATCATTTTCAGCCCTTCAATGTGAGAGACAAAACTCAGGGGCCTTAAAGGGTCCCCGAAATCCACATTTTAAAGCCCTAAACCAACCATTTTTGAGATATTCCCAGAAAACTAATTTCATTTAATACACTAATGAACGAATACAAGCCGGTAACCATGGCAACAGATTCTCAGAGGTCCATCTATTGCTGTAAGATGCAATGCAATTCCATTAATTACATTGGTGTGAAAGTTTGCAAACGGCTAGAAGGTTATCACGGAACCAAATTAAGCTGTAAAATTCATCAATACGTATAATGCGCTTAAGGGGGTCAAGGGGTACACTAGAATTTTTTCACGCGATTTACACCTGCGGGTGTGGTACGGCAGGTCTATTATATTCCTATCCCTATATTATATTATTATTAGTAGTAGTATTATATTATGGCGTACAACGACGATACAAAGCCCCTCGGTGCCAGAAACAAAACTTGGGGGCCTCGAAAACTACATTATAAGGCTCTAAAACCAACAGTATCTGAAATATTCCCAGAAAACTAATTTAATTTAACAAACTAATGAAGGAATGGAAATCGGTAACCATGACAACATTATCTCAAGGGGTGGCATCCAACTTTCCATCTATTTCTGTAAGAAGCAATATCACTCCATTTATACCTTGCCACGGTGGGTGAGTGGATAGCGTGTCGGTGTACTAACCCCAAGATTGCAGGTTCACTCCTGGCCGTGGTACAGGCCGGACGTTTGTTTCAGGCGAGTGAAAAATCTTAATGGAAGCCTGGAGGCGAGTTACTACAGTACCTGTGTTGTTATCAGCTGCCCCAAGCGCTCCGATGATTGATAAAGCTGTTTCACACTATTGCTGAAGTATAGTCACTGGCAAATATAATGACGTTCTGTTCGTAACGTGTACTTCCGTGTCACACAATACTTCGACGTGGACTGTACTGTGCCCAATTCTAGGAATGGGTATTCCAAGATTCAGACACCTAGGTATCAAGGGAAAGGCTACAGCCGCTTTTGAAAGTTGAGATATTTGAATATCGCGCTCCTTTCCTTCTAGATTGATATGGAAACTTTATGCAGCCAAGAAGATGTTAAGTGACGTGGCAAATAGTAGCAGAGGTCGAGACTATTTGGTGATTAAATACTTAGCCATGGAGTAGAGACTGGATACTTGGATCAGATTACTGGCACGGCCAAATGAAAGAGGATGCACTTAGTCTCAAGTGAATCAGACCAGATACACCGGAGATTTGAGGATTTACAGATTTCAGCGTGATCCAGCGTGGAGCCGACCGTTTTGAATAAAAGCCGCTCGGCCCAAGCATAAGCAGCTCACTTCAAACCAAGCTCTTGTAGGACAAGGTGCTGCTGCTACGTCGAGCCAAGGCACATGGTTGCCGAATCTACGCAGAAGATATCTTTGAATTGTGATAGTCACAAAAGTGCTACGATACGAGGGGGAACGTAGTAAGTTTCCGGTAGAGGGAATCACTAAGGTGATTGTTATTTTCTACGGACATTGGTGAAACACTTTGTTTCTATATGGACATATGCTAGACTTTTTCTAGATATTATTCTGTCACAGTCCAGTAACAATAATTCAATACTTGGATATTTTAATCCAACTTGTCAGTTTCACAAATTGTAACTAAATAACCACTCAGATCTTTCAGTATATTGAAGGCCAGTCTATCACGGTGTTGTTCATTAGCCGACAAAGGGAAACTATATGTTGCTTCGCGCATGATAGATGGTGTGAAGCCATGCCCAGGGAACGATCTTCAGAACAGCCGTTGATTGTTTTAGACTATCAGTGTTTTCCTGTACTGAAAAGATTACCGTGAGTTATGTTACAACTGACGCTTTTGAGAAGAGATCATTTGGATCTGACCCCATTTAAGCGAACTGCTATGGATTTAATTGAAGTCAATATTAAAATGGATCAGCAGTTACTTCAAACTTCAAGAAATATTTCCACTCTGTCGTGCTAGACAGATTGTGGGTATATAATGGCGGCCGATACAAGGATTAGACGTGCGTGTCCAATAGGGCATGTATCTGGATAAATCTGGTACAGACCAGGTTCACTACGCTTCAAGACCAACGAGAAATGTAAGCCACATTTGACTTTTATATTATGCCTAGCTAATTGGAACAAAATCATTTTCTGCAGATGACCAACACATTTATTTTTCTTCGTATTTAAATCTTGCATTGATTTACGCAAGACACATTAGGGTTATTCTGAGTGTTTTCAGCACTCAGAACAGTTTAGGATCGATGACCGAGCATTTATTTGAATGTTCATTTTGTTTGAGAATCACGGTAATCAGCCGATATAACTGTAGAAGTTAATATTTATTTTTGTTGAGGAATGGATATTTTGTCCATATTCGAAGAGTCGAACATGTGGTTTTTTCACATAAGGAAATAATAATTAAACATATTTAAGGAAATAATAACAATAATAATCCAATAATAATAATAATAATTTTCATAATTTTTCTAAATAATTATTGGATCTTACATTTTCTAATAATCACATTCGTTGAGAGAGAGCTTAAGGATTAGTTTAGTCATTCCTAGTTTGGAACAGGTGATTTTCCGAAAGCTAGTGGATAGCGCAAGCCCGTATTCCACCAACATTATAGTTCTGGTTGAACAGTTAATATTTGCATTGAGCAAAGTATATTTTTCAGATAACACGGAAAGGCATGAAACAGGAAGCCAATGATATTTGTATCAATTAGGATTTTTTTTGTGTGATTTTATAAAATCATGACGTAGGCACACATTCGAAAGTGAAATAGAGAATATCACAAGTGTGGTAACTTCACGGTTTGAACTGAATGGTAAAATAAAATAAACTTGTAAGTTTATAGATCTTCCAGTTTTGATAACAAGCAGAGGCTTGATTTATTGTATAAATTTTGGGAAGAAAATTTATGTGTGTGGAGTAGTTGAAATGCCATTCCCAGGTGCGCATGTTTAAGTCGCAGGAATGAGGAGGTTTTTTTTTTTGAGCATCAATCAAATAGCAGGTTCGATGGCTCAGGTTTATAGGAGGAGTATTGGAACCACACATTTCGTCGAATGAATGACCAAACCATCAGTAATTATTTCAAACTTGTTTACGTATTCCATTAATACTTTGGATTTGCTAGAACCCGGTTTTGTCATGATAAAATTTTATTCTTCTTCAGAGGAAGACCTTTGTCGTTGTTGTTGGGATATTGTGTTCTTACACAAATAATTGAATGGGCCACTGCCAATTTAAAAAAAAAAAAAATATGTATCCACGAATTACTTAAAGGATGTTTTCAATCCTATTGTCATGAACTAAATGGAATTTATTATAAAGCTACAATTCTTATTTCCGCATTCTGTTCAAGAATTGCAAGTTGTGAAAGTTACTAAAATAGCAACAAATATAAATATTTTTCTTAATAATAATTCCAAGTGGAAAATCGAATAGTTGAATGGTTCAACAATTTTTTATGATCAAGCTGATGATTCAGAAATCATATTTCTTTGGAATTTGAAGTTCATAATCGAGTCACTTCTCGAAATGTTTAATTTTGGAAGAATAATAAATTTTGTTGTGCTTCGCACAGTTCTTCGATGCTATGCTCAAGGGTCAAATACTTTTCAGATGTTGTTATTAATATGTGTACATAATTAGTGTTGGGTCAAAGATAATATTTTTGACAATATTTTTGAAACTGGAAAAATAAGTGGAAGTTAAAAAATTCTATAAACAATTATAAACAGTGAGAATTTCTACGAGTGTTAATATCATGTTAGAAATTCAACCAGTGAACTACAATATTTCCAGTAAAGACAATTAAATTTGAACTGGATTTCATTGTAAATAATTGATATAATTTTGGAACACAGTCTACAGGACTGATAATCAGACTTGTGTCTCCAAGGACAATTGTTCAATGTGTTGGAAAATTTCTGTACATTGTGTAAATAGTAGTGTGTGCCGTCGCACTGGAATGGTGTTACCTTGAGCATCATTTTGCAGTCAATTTTAAAATTTTGAATAAAATGAGATAATTTTACATGTTGTGTTATGCCCAGGTGAATCTCCTTCTATCCTTATTGTTGCATTGAGCCAAAAATCAGTAAAGCTTTTTTTTTTATTTTTTTTTATTAGCTTTAACCCATCTGGCGCCCCGGGATATTTTGACTCTCGTGCTGACTGATTCTTGGTAAAATGAATATGTGGTCGTGCGGACTCCGGTCTAAACGGGCACAGTACTGTCTGCTCAAGTCTGGAATTCCATTACATCAGATCGGTGGTGACAAATGTGAAGTGATAGGGTGAGAGAGTGACTGTGTACAGGCTCACCCTCAGGCTTGAAGGTCAAGGGCAATCGTCTAAAACAAACGTCCGGCATGTACGTGATTTTTGAAAGGCGGCAAAAATACGACTCGCATGTCATACGATGTTGGCATGTCAAAGAACCCATTTGAATTCAGTAGGCCGTGTTCATAATGGCAAAATTAACCTCAGGGGTTTCCGCCAACACAAAGTTCCTCATTTATTTACTAGAAAGCGCTATAGTGTTCAAGGAGCTTAGATATCTACCCTCCTTGACTTTCATAGTGATTCAAGGAACAACGAAATTTTGACATGCAAGCTACCCTCTGGGTGTCAAATTACGAAGCTTGCACCCGGCATCCGAGGCCATACGATATCATTATTATTAGGCTACTCCATTTATTACATTTCTGTGAAAGTTTGCAAATGGCTATAAGGTTATCACGGAACCAATGTAGACAGTATAATTCGTCAATGCAATTAAGGGGGTCAAGGGGAAACCTAGAATTTTTTCATGCAATTTCACGTGCGACATATAGTACAGAAAGTCTATTATATCTACAAACAGAAACATTATTTTCAAAAATTCCTGAATTGAATCAGCATTTTTTGCGGCTTTTAGGAATTTGGGCCATTTGAGGCTAAAGAATCTGAATTTTCATGCACCACAAGCCTTTATAATTTATGAAAGAGGTCTTCCTGTGTATGGGGACCTAACACAACGTAGAGGGACATTTTTTATGTGAGGTGTATTGCGTTTCGTCTACAAGGCTTTCAATTCTATTTCACGTCATGAAGTACACGTTAGGTGAATTTAGTTTGAGAGCAGATTTTAACTAATCTTTTTTTTTTTGTCGACATACGGGTTCATCTTAAGGATGATTTTGTTTGATACGTATGGTAGATACCCATATTTGGATATCTGGGTGATATGTTGTAGTCAATAGAATTGTCTGTCTGTCTTTCTGTGTATCTTTATGTACGCCTATAAATCGTCTTCGGATGCTTGGTGCATCGTAAAATTAGTCAATACACCAATCATTTATAAAACTCCTCACCGTACTTTTCATACAGTAGAAGGGTGGATATAGGGAAAAACTTCTAAAAATACATGCTAACATAGGCGAAATATAAAAATTATCCTAGAAGGACGATCAAAGCATATGTTGCGCTTCTCATTGTGAGACACAAAATTCGCGAGTCTATAAGGGGTCTCCGAAAACCACATTTTAAGGCCCTTAAATTAACAGTGTGTGTGATATTCCCAGAAAACTAACTTCGTTCTGATAAACTTATGAAGGAATGACAAGCCGCTAACCATTGCAACAGTAGCTCAATTGATAATGTCTGGTGTTAATATATAACACCGTTCGAAGAACGGGTACTTCTGCTAGTAAATAAATAAAAAATAAATAAATAGATATAAATAAATATAAATAAATAAATAAATAATTAAATAAACACATAAATACATACATAAATAAACACATAAATGAATTAATAAATAAACAATGTAAGTAACGTATAACCAGAGGCGGTTTCGGTGGCGTAGTCGGTAGCATGCTGAGCTTCTATGCCCAAGATCGCGGGTTAAAATCCGGCCGAAGTCGTCGGATTTTTTAAGAGCGTTAAAAATCCCTCAGTATGCCTTCCTTCGGAGGGGAAGTAAAGCTGGCGGTCCCATGTCATAGATTTATGGGATGTTAAAGAACCTTCCACTAATTACACCTGTGTGAAGCTAAATTGTATAGGTTAAGAATGTAAACAACGCTCTTAGGTTCCTACGTTCGTTGCCAAGAGCCGACTGCAGTGGCGTCTGGTAGCTAAGTTCTGAACTAGTAGTCGTTGACGGTGGCGTTTGGCGGCAAAAGTAGGATCTATTTGAAAAAATCAAAAGTCTGCAGTCCTTACTTGAATTAAGAAACAGATAACACACACTAATACAGTCATCACAATTAACACCGGTTATCAGACAGATTCTACACACACACACAAAGTACACGGGGCTACATGATCGCGTTGTCGCAGCCCCTAAACTTAGGAACCAACCAACCAACCAACGTATAACCAGTTACAATGCTTAGGATTAATGTCTCCCAAACTGCACATACCAGCTGAAGAAATAAATGTTGTTGTTGTTGTTATATTTTTAATTCTATAATCCAACAATAACATGGCAATCAGCCCCATGTACTTGGACGAGTGTTAAATCTGTCGGATAACCTTTGCTATAGAGGTGTCTATTAGTCTATGTAAATGCTACTGCGGCGAGGATTGTGAATGAGGTGTCAATATCCTTGAGTTGGGTGCCATCCTGATATTTGCAGGGCCAGAAATGGAAAACCATAAATCAGCAACTTGAAGGAAGGATGAGCTGGAAACCAAATCCGTTTACTGTCAGTCTTCCTCCCGATGTCGAGTAAACCACATTCCAGCCCTCAGTGGAGAATTGAATTTATTGTTAGAACCGGGAATCGAACACAGGACTTTTGAACAAGGAGTCTCAATGCGTACAGTACCCATAAACCATGAAAAGTGGCCAAGAAAGAAAGAAAGAAAGAAAGAAAGAAAGAAAGAAAGAAAGAAAGAGAGAGAGAAAGAAAGAATGTGCAGACGACGTGTGACATGGTAGTTATGAAACTAAACGGTAGCAAGCACTTGAGGTCACATTTTTCAGTGCATACAGGACGTGACGGTTCCGCGGCTTATAGCCTGGGCTAGCCAGAAGTCTATCTGACACCATTCCCCGGGCGGACGGGCGCGGGCGGCTGAGGGTCAAGGATAAGGTGGATATTCTTAGAGGCACCGCGGCGCAGGGTCGACCACGGCCGTGAAACTTTCAGTCACTAACATAAAATACGGACGAGGAATTCCTACAGAGAAACTTCTCAATGTCAGACCATATATACAGCACGTTAGTAAGGGTTGAAACGTCTTTCTTTCCTAGTGACAGTAGAATTTTGGGACAGTGTGGCTTATATTTAAGAAAACAAGAGGGGAAAAGGGGGATACGAGGTAAAACAAAAATGCGTTGTATCAACATGCCACACATAATTAAAATTGTTATTTCACTCTTAAACTTTTTTCTGCCACAGTTGCGCGAACCATATTTGTCATCCCCAGGATCAGGACATAGCCAGGAGGGTGCTAAGGGAGTACTCGCGCACCCCCTTCCATTACCTCGCAACATTCCTTAGAGCACCCCTAACGCCACAAGAAATAGTCGTCAAAAATGGTCCTAGGAGGCTTTCGCCTGTTATGATCTTAGTATATTAGCTGATCTTCACTGCGAAACCAACGGGCCAGGCTACTTCCGAACTCGGAAGACGATTGGTTCGAACCCCACCGTCGATGGCCTAAATATGGTTTTCTGTAGTTTTACATTTTCAACTCCAAGCATAAGGTAATTTCCAATAGGCCACGGCTACTTCCTACCACTCCTTGCCTACTTTAATTCATCTTGATTCCTTTCATCATTAACTCCCCTAACGAGGTTGATATCAGGAAAAGCATCCGGTCGTAAAAACGCCCACCACATAGAACATCATCACACCTCATCCTCGACCCAGTAGAAACGAGAACAATTAGACCTGCATTACTTTCACCGGACATCTCTCGCCTTTCTTATAACGGATTATTTCTTATTTTTCTCGAAAAACAAATACAAACAGACCAAAAAAAAACACGCCGAAAAAAAACACATCTAGTATCCATTACCACAGCAAGCGTTCAAAGGCGCACGGCATTCCCGGTAGAGGTCTATCACGTCACGACATTTTCAAAGTTCAATAACTGGTAGGAACGGACATAAGACCTTAGAATTGGGTCGGCCGTTGACTGCTGACGAGTTGGTGCCAAGTCTTCGGGACACAAGATTCAGACATGGTGGCCTGTCTATCCTGTGACGTCACGGCTTAGGGGGGCGAACCTGATTAACCCACTAAGTTCTTAAAATCCATTAAGCAATTTGTCAGGCTAGTTTCGATTATTTTCCTTTCAGTTTGAACGATATAATTGATATTATCCAAAGAGTAAAAGCTTTTAATACCTTTTTATTTGTTTTTGTCACATCAATGAGATTATAAATAGATAAAAAATACATCCCTTTACTTTATTCCTTTATAATCAGTCCTAAAGATTAAAAACAACAACAACAAAAACTAAATCAACCCCTGGCACTATACAGCCCATGACGGGCTAAGGCCGACCAAGCGACCGCTGCCCAGCCATTTGGCCTGCAGATATTGGGGTGACGCGTGATCAGCGCGTCGGGTCCCATCGGCCATTAATCTTGGTATTCGTGATCGGGGCACTGTCAGACAGCTACTCAATTGTCCTCACGGGGCAGAGTGCACCGCGTTCCAACCCTCACGTCAGTTTTAAAATCCCTGACGGAGCCGGGGCCTCCGGGTGAGAGGCAAGCGCGCTACCCCAACACCACGGGGCCGGCAAAAGATTAAAAACCTTAAGTCAATATTAATTACTACTTTTTATTGTACCCAGTTTTGGCCACATTGAGTGAGGCCTTCCTCAGCGCAAATAATAATAATAAGAATAGAATAGCAAAACTTACAGTACATGAAATAAATTACCATAAAAGAAGGTTGTTCTCAAAACTATTTCTCGAAAATTAATCGGCTAAAAGCTAAAAAATACATAGGCTACACTAAAATTTTAAAAACCAGATCTGTTACCATTAGTACGACTGTTTATGTTCGACGATAATTATAACTTTATTATATGTTTTAACATAAATATTCATAAATATCTGTTGAGATTGTCACTAGAATTGTGTGATCGGGTGCTGCGCTGGGTGTAGGATATATCTGGTTTCCAAGCTCTCTAATCGACCGACGCATGCGCTCTGTGTGCTTCAATGCCATATGTGCAGATTGAGCGCCAGTATTCAGTAAAAATGTCACCGAATGCGTTTGAAAACAACGCACTGTGTAGAAATTGGATTTGGAGATATTAAGGTACATAAATTAAGGTCTCATATTCACCAGTTTATTTACGCGAACATATGGACGGTGCACTTTCGGTAATTTATATAGACATGTTGGATTTTGAACGCATGCGCGAAGGTATCCTTATCTAATTGGTCAAACAACTGTTTCTTGAGCTGTGATTGGTGGGAGAAACTGTTTCATAATGACCATCATTATGATACAGTTTTCAAACATATAACAGTCCGGGGCGAACATAAAAGATGTTAAATACGAAAGAAAGAAATCTTGATACAAAACGAGCTTGAAGAAGTAACAGTGATGTGGATGTTATGTAGACAAAACAACCTTCTTTTATGGTAATTTTTTTCAAGTCTTGCTTTTCTATTCATATTATTATTTGCGCTGAGGAACGCCACATGTGGCCGAACCCGCTGCAATAAAAAGTACTAATTAATATTGACTTAAGGGTTTTTAATCTGCAGGACTTATTATACTTCGTCAATAAGGAACAGAGCTAACATGGTCATTTTCATGTCACATTATGTCTTTTTTCCTGGACCAATTTATCTTTAAATTCAAATACTGTGGGGTGTTGGAATTATTCTTGTGACAAACACAACAAAATCCTAAATTAAAACAAAACCCTAAATTAATGGAGTTCATTTAAAAAATACGATCATTTTTAAATGCTCCTATCTTTACTACTGTCACTAAATGTCACTCGATGTCTTTAAAAGGTATGTAAGTACACGCCTCTCCATAACACAACGTAACACAGTAGCGCTTGCGCGAAGGTCAGTCCTCAAGGCAAGAGCTTCCTCCTCTACTGCTATGCTAATTTTCTGTTCAGTATTCTGATGTTCTATTAATGATACGCAACACTTGTTCGGTTGATGAGCTTTAAGATATGAATCAAGCTGCGATATGTTGTTGTTTACGCCCGTATGCCTCAGGAAACAGAAACTTACATACAGTTACACAAGACGTATAGGCTAAATGTCTACTTCAAACATAAGAACATTGACTCTTTACAACTTAATTTTAAACTGAAAGAATATCAAAATGTTATGGACATAATTTATTTAGAATGTCCTAATGTATCATAGGTTTAACGGACTAAATTTTACATCATTTACACCCGTAGAGTAATCGTGCTAATGCCCCAGTAAAGGGGAGAGGAACGCAGTGAGGCGAACATTACGCTAGGGTCTCCACATTAAATATGCATCCATATTGCTTTTGTACATAGTCTAAGATTTAGATTTATTTAAGATATTCTCAAGTCATATTAAAAAACTAAAGCAATATTGACTGAGATACAGTTGATGCTCTGTTGTATATCTCTCCAAAGAAGAGCAAACACGGCGTACAAGTGCGAAAAACGTTCGTTTGAAACCTACAGAAAAATTGGTTCACTAAACATATGCTACATTAGTTTGAATGTATCCACACTCGCACACTTCAATAACTTTTAAGTCCTTGAAACTTCTCAGAAAATGTTTCGTCAAATCTATGTTGGGTTTGTTAGTTAGTTATTGTTGTTTTAAGGGGCGCAACTACGAGGTCATCTGCCCCTATATGTTGGGTTTGTTACAGAATTTTTCTTGTAGTCTACAGTTAGCTTTGGGAACATCTGCTGTACAGCAAATATATTCACTTACAAGGGGATGATACGATGCATGGGTCACCGATTCGAACCATCTTTAGTACACGAGTAGGACATGACCAGGCGTATACCAGGTGCAGTAGTAAGGTGCGCTTCTCAGCCGATTCCGAGAAATTAATTAATTGCAATTGCAGTGCGGCGTCTATGTGCGTTGTACGCTAGCAAGAAGTCAACGAGTGCGTGGTGCAGCGGTAAGAGCCCTGCTTCGTAAGTACGGGATCGCTGGATCGAATCCCACCGGTGAACTTTTGCAGTGTGTTGTGTTATTTTTGTTGTAAACATTGGCAATTCATACAAATGTACTGTAGGTGTCGTGAACAATGTTTATTTTGCAGTCAATTGTAATAACGTGTTATGGGATCGGTAAAAGGAATTCTGAAATCATCGTATGAGGGTCAACGTTTGTGACATTACCTAACGAACAGTATCGGCATTGCAAATACATTGGTATTATACACGGTCAGGTGTATTCTATTATATGTACAGGTATACATTTACACATTGAAAGCTCAGTCTGTTCCGTTCATTGCACGTCTGTGAACCATCAGCCCACCCCGTAACCCACAAGCAGTGACTCATGCTATGGGTATTGGTTGGAAATTGCCAATGGTTATAGAAAAAAAACTGCAACGGCTCACCGACGGGATTCGATCCAGCGATCCCACGCTCGTTGTATTCTTCCTAGCGTACAACGCACATAGACGCTGATAATTAATTTCTCGGAAACGGCTGAGAAGCGCACCTTACTACTTGCACCAACCAGCAAAGAGTTCTTTTCATTTTGTAATAGAATGAAAGAAAGAAAGAAAGAAAGAAAGAAAGAAAGAAAGAAAGAAAGAAAGAACAAGCGTTGCACCGTTTTCAAGTGGCAACTAACTTGAATTATATTAAGTTGAGTATAGTTAATTCTATTTTACAATTTAGGAGGCAATATGATGGGGTAAAGTTAATATTATTACTCTCTCAAGGCAGAGTGAGCAGGATTCCAGGAACAGAACTTATTTCCTTTTAAGTTCATAGAGCACATCTTATGCGTGGCCCCCCTCACTCCTGGTTCCTGGATTCTGACTACGTCACTGCCCACTGCGAAACGTTACTCCCAGTTGAAACTGTTGCTTCTCATCAGGAAAATATGAAATACATTTTGCAGAAAAGCACCAATGTGAGGGCTGGAAGATTTTTATGAAACCCCCGATACCTATCTAAGCATGAAGATAAATAACTCAGCATCAACCTCCGTGCGGACTGGGCCACTGCACAGTTCAGAAATAGCAAGTTCATTACCAGACGTTGACAGCAGCCATTCTGAGCATTTATGTTTCTCCACATATATCCATACACTCTCCAGGAATATGCAGGGATGTTACCTTAGTTCAGATCTCGATGAGAATGTCCCAATTAGGACCTTAATATGTAATCGCATGTGCTTCAACATACACACGAAAACAGGTCATCAGATTGCATGCACGAAGATCAAGATGTCCATATTTTAAGAGCGTTAAAAATCCGTCAGTATGCCTTCCTTCGGAGGGGGAGTGAAGCCGGCGGTCCTGTCATAGATGTATGGCATGTAAAAGAACCCTCCACTAATTATAATTGGGTGAAGCTAAATTATAGGTTAGATTTGACTAACGCTCTTAGGTTCCAACGTTCGTCGCCAGGAGCCGACTGCGGTGAGATCTAGTAACCAAGTTCAGAACTAGTTGTCGTCGACGGTGGCGTTTGCTAACAAAAGTAGGAAATACAGTAAACTCTCGATTATCCGCGGTCGGTTTATCCGCTTTGCGGATTATCCGCGGTGCCTGTACGAGAACATTTTTATAAAAAAAGGAGTGTCCGAAAATTATTTCTCAAAAATCGAAATAAAGTTACAAAATACTTAAATAAAAATCGTAAATTGCAAATACAGTACAGTACACTTAATAATGTACAGTACAAAACTTGTACAGTAGTTCAGTATTACTGTACAGTACTGTACTGTATATCGGTATACACACTGTACGTCGTATGTTCGTGAGCAGTTTTGGACGCGACCAGCGGCCTTTTATTGTATAATAAACTTATTTAAAGCACGTGTGTGTTGTTTTTAGTGCCTTCGACCTTTGTTTAACCATTACCAGCAATTTTGCGGCTTATCCGCGAAATACGATTATCCGCAGTATCCGCGCCAGTCAATTCCGCGGATAATCGGGAGTTTACTGTACTTGAAAATGGAATGTCTGCAGTCCTTACTTGAATTTAAAACAGTTAACACACACTAATACAGCCATCACAATTAACAGCGGTTATCAGACAGATTCTACACATACCCAAAGTACACGGGGCTACATTACCGCGTTGTCGCAGCCCCTAAACTGGGGAACCGACCAACCAAGATGTCCATAGCCTCTACGCAAATATGTCAGAACTGCAAATAAAATCAGAACTGCAAATAAAATGTTCCTCAGTATTTATTCAAGGAGAAACTGACTTTTATTTTTAGAAAGCGTTTGGGCGAGTAATCATCATTACAGATAACACTAGCTAACAAGGAAAAAATGAACTCGCAGCAAATAAATAAAGAGTAAAGTGAAAACACTTCCATTATTAACTAACTAAATTCTAGCACTAAATCTTTTCTTAACATGTATTATGGATATGATTATAAATGCCAGCTAGCTGTGTAATTACTAAACCATGCGTAAAACAAAGTCAAGAGAGAAAAAGGAGGGCATTCAATTGTTCTTTTCCTTCCTTTTCTCTGGCTCAGTAATTGTTGTGCCCAATAAAACTCGATCTTCTACGCACTAACTCATTCAATCTCAACCACTAAGTACACACCCGACTTTATATTTTTAACTAAAATCAAAATCAATTTATAATCCCATTACACTGGCAGCTTGAAAAACACTAACAATTGAGTGCCCACCTGAAAGTAATACATTGTGTTATTATAGGAAGCTGGTAAAATTATACAAACATTATAATAGCTTTCGACAAGGCTGTGGAACATACAATAGCCATTATTAAAGGCAGGGTTTAATTTAACGCTCTATGAGTCCTTTTCACAGCACAGCTTAGATAAATTAACCCTTCGCGGGCCACTGACGATTCTCAGATGAGTGCAGAAAGATAATTGTCCATATCATGAAATTTGCACAATTTTATCAAAAATAAAACGAGTATAAATTAACTCGTAAAACGCTACCTACTGTTAGTCTATGCACATATAAAAGAATTTAACTCTCTGTTTACTCTCATCAATAGCCAATGATACCCCATTAAGACAACAAAGTGACTAAAAACAGTATTCTAAAGAAAGTACAATAAAATATCGTAATTAAACAATTGAACAGAAAGAACTAAAGGGGATATTTTCTGCACATGACGCTCACTCCGTAAAGGTGCTCCAATTCCACAGACATGTCGAATTTTCCAGTTGTACATAAAATATTGCATGCAACAATGTTGCTCAAGTTAACAGTTTGCAGTACAATAATGTTTAAAAACACTCTTATAAAGACTGATATTTCCATTCACATTTAGCTTAAACCGAGGAGAAAAACGAAGACAAAAACTTGACCCTCACACATATCAACACTACATATCACACGCTACCACTGCTGCTAACCAAATAAACACTGGCAACATCAGGTGGAACTTCCTGAACGTACTGTAACCAAAAGCGTTGCCTACCACCATCTCTTGATATTTGACAATAACTACGTGAGCAAAAAATTACCACGTCGAAGTCTTAAAACAGGTTTCACTCGGGAAGTGATAATTACCGTATATATCCTACTGTCGTTGTTTAGGGTCTAAATTACGTGTTTTGAAGTGTCTATAGCGGTGGATGTATGGTTGTAATTGAGAAGAAAGCTTTTACGGCATTGTCCCTGCATCTGCCTAGAGATGAATCGGGGTATCTAATGAAAACCATTTCCAGAACGTCTAACGGTAGAATTCCCTCCCAACAGTCCACAGCATTCGGATGCATTGGTCTGTGTTTCAACGTAGTTCGCTATCGTTTTTGGTGCATAAATTAGCTCAATCGAGATGAAGATTCACTTTTCATAGAACGCAACAGAAGAAGACATGAATATATACATGAACTGATGACTCCAGTGTAAATGAACACTTCACCCAATCTGTTTCACTTCTCGCTGAAGAAGACATTCCACAGCAAAAGAGATTCTGCTCAGAATAGCATGCATTAGTGAGGGTTAAGAAAGCCACACGTAGGCACTGATCTAGTGTGTGTTCATCATTCTCCGAAAGCTGAGCTTATTCTTTTATTCTGTATACTCACGGACAATAATCAGAGGCTACCTGACTATACACGCATATATAGCCTACGCAATCTCGTATTATTTAGCCTCGCCGTTCTTTTATTAATATTATCACTATCATTGATAATAATTACAGGATGTTGTAAATATTGGGAGTTTTATCTATATATAATACGCTAAGGTGTATGTTTCACAAAACTCAAGCTCCTAAGGTGCGGTTTGTACCAAATTCTTCCAAATCGTCTCAATAGTACAGGAAAAATCTTGCATTTCTTCAAAGTCAACTGAAATATATTTCTTTCTTTATAAAGTGCTTTTAAACAAATAAACAAGATGGTAGCCCCTGCCTGAAGTGTGTCACGCCCAGCCCGCATAGCACTAGAACCAATCGGGTAGTCTGTACACATGGGGCGCATACAACCCACAATTTTTTTAAAGTGCGTTTAAACGAAAAAAAACATTATTTTATAGAAGCCCGCATAACAGTAAAGCCAGGCGGGTGGTTTATACACATGCGAGAGTTCTCTCACGGGTCCGATAGTTTTTATTATTATTATTATTATTATTATTAATGTTATTATTTTTTACATCGTTATGCCCTACTCAGGAACACGATTGAACCTGCTTAGTTAATGTGTTGGCCATCATTTCCTTTCAAATCTCTTCATCCTCTCGCTGAGCTTCCTTCGATCTTTTGTCCAAGTTATAGTGGCTCTGGTGTTGGTGATTGTCGATTTTGGCTCTGAATGTACTTCTGCCCCGTACAATGTCTTCTGAGATGTTAATTTCCTGGAGATCTGTTTCAATTTCACGAAGCCAGATGTTCTTGGGTTTTAATGAAAGGGCCAGATTGAGAATTCTTTTAGTTAGTCGTTATTGTTCATTCTACACTACTGTTTGTAGAAAGTGAAACACCCAGAAGAAATGGTCGGAGACACTCCCAGAACAGGGGTCGTGTAGGCCTGCGGTACCATACTAAGTGATTGAAATCGCAGAGAGATGGTGTGCACATTGGCCCACCCATGCCCTCAGTCGTGGGACCGGACTGGTCAGTGTTCCGCACAGCTCTGTCGGCGTGGGGCCTCCATACCAAGTGGAAACGTGTAAGCAAGTGCAACAATGCCTCGCCGACATCACAGGGTGGACTATCAGCATGTGAGTGCGGTTGAACGGTGCAGAATGCTTGGGCTCCGGGAGGCGAGTCTGTCGTTCCGGGACATTGTCGCTCGTACAGGGCACGCAGCGTGAACAGTAAGGCGTATGTGGATCCAGTGGAGAGAGGAGGGCCGTACACAGCGACGACAGGGTACAGGACGACGCAATGTGACCACAGCGCGAGACGACCGCCATCTTCTCCGCATGGCCGTATCCGACAGAACAGCGTCGTCCTCGGTGTTGGCTCGACGTTGGAGCACGCAACGGGGGTGGACATGTCTGCGTCGACGGTGCGTCGCCGTCTTTTGAGGGCTGGACTGGTAGCATGCCACAGCGACGGCTTTCACTGACTGGGAACCACCGACGCCTCCGACTGCAATGGGCACGTGCACGCCGACACTGGCAGGCTGAGTGGCGAAAAGCAGTGTTTTCGGACGAATCCCGCTTCGACCTGTCCTACAGTGATGGCCGCATACGCGTTCGACGCCGCCGTGGAGAACGCAATCAGGCAGACTGCATTGATGAGCGGCATAGCGAAAAAACACCTGGTATAATGGTTTGGGGCGCAATTGCCTTGATGCTTTGTGGACGCGCCTACAAACCGCGAGGGACAGTATTCCCCAGCAGCGTATTCAAGCGCTGTATGATTCCATGCCACCACGTCTAGCGGCTCTGAGTGCAGCACGTGGTGGCGCGACGCCGTACTGAAGATCGACCGTCAATGTGCATGTACCGGACTGTCCTTCTAATTAGTAATGTATTGGCATGTCCCCAATCTGTGGTATAAAGTGCAATGTGGTCACATCTCTTGTTCGTGGTGTTTCACTTTCTACAAACAGTACTGAAATAATGTATCCATAAAATTTGAATCGTCTTTTCCGAGAAGTGTGAGAGTTATTTTCAGATTGACAATACATTTCCAGGGATGATTCTTTCCTCCATACTCCAATGGGCCAAACTTTTTTCGTAAAATTTTCCTTCCTTGTTTCTCTATGTCTTTGGTTAAATATTATTATTATTGTTATTATACTATTATTATTATTATTATTATTATTATTATTAACATCCTGTGTTCGAAGTTATTATCTATTCGTCCTGAAGTTTGCAACTTGAGATCTCAAAATAGGCTCCTAGTAGTCTATGCAGCACAGTTCATGAATTGATCTTTTGCCTCGTCATAAGCTGATTCTTTGCCCTGATAAAACCTACCACATTAGTGGTTCGGAGCGCCGACTAGCAATCAAAATGACGGGGTATAACATCCCTATGTACAGATATCGGCGTTTAGCTGTGCACTTGGCCTTTAGAGCTCAGCGGT
This sequence comes from Meconema thalassinum, assembly GCA_946902985.2. Taxonomy (NCBI): domain Eukaryota; kingdom Metazoa; phylum Arthropoda; class Insecta; order Orthoptera; family Tettigoniidae; genus Meconema; species Meconema thalassinum. Next base: position 137,334,648 of record OX336390.1, on the reverse strand, counting down.
AGGAGCGGGGTGTAGAGCGGTGCGGGGAACGTGATGAATCCTTCCCTATATGAGAACATTGACCAGCGTGACAGTGGGTTCTCATAATCAGACACAGACACGCTCAGCGTGGCAAATGTTTTACACTGCAGTAGTAGACTATACCGGGGGAATGGGAATGGGGAAGTGCAGAGCTAACTGCCGGTAAGTGTAAAGGTGAGAATATAACAAGAATGCACCGATTTCAAGCATGTAAAGTCGCTCAAACAGAGAATAAGCGCACTCTTTGTAACTGAATTGTACTGTACTTATTCTTCTTTCTCTTCAAGTGCCTCGTCCTCCAAGAACATTGGCGATTAGTAGCATGATGTGCTGTTTGTTCATAGCTGTTCTAAACAGTGACACTGGATTAAGTCCAAACCACTGGCTTAAGTTCTTTAGCCAGGATATTCGTCTGCGTCCTGGACCCCTAATGCCTTCAATCTTCCCTTGCATAATTAATTGCAAGAGGTGGTATTTGTCGTTGCGCATGAAATGACCAAAGTATTCTAATTTTCTCCTTTTGATGATACTGAGAATTTCCAAGTCTTTGTTCATACGCCGCAGTACTTCCACATTTGTGACTTTAGCTGTACTTATTGACTTTTAAAAAGCTGATGTGAACTTGAAACCATTATATTCTGTTATTGCATTGCCCAGAATAACTTAATCTAATAAATTAGCTGAATAGTTTTCAGGAGCGTGTAAACAGCACTCGACGGAAAACCGCATGTGCAGGTGTGCCTGCAAAAAAAAAAAGTCCTCTCGGCACGCCGGAAGGCGGAGGTAGATTTCACCGGACAAACTTGGGGATAGGCGAAAATAGGCAGAATATGCAGATTTTCGTAGAAGGATCAGACCTCATTTAATGCGAGAAGGTATTTTATAATTGGAGCTTAATTAACTTTGTTTTTCGTCATTTTATGCTTATTTTAAACATTTTATTGTCTTATGGGAACGGTAACCTTCTTGTCATTTGGGGTCCATTTTTATACTTGTGGTCACACTGTCCTTATGCTAGGTTTCGACACTGATGTGCAACTATGTAACGGTCTGTTACTTCTTCACGCAAAATTATATCTACCGCAGAGATTTTGGTTGGTTCCTCAGTTTAGGGGCTGCGACAACGCGGTCATGTAACCCCGTGTACTTTGGGATGGCTGTATTAGTCTGTAATTCAGGTAAGGACTGCAGACGGTCAATTTCAAGCAGTAGTTACTAATGTTGCTACCAGGTACTACCGTCAACGACACCTAGCTGTGAACTTGGCTACTAGATGCCACCGCAACCAGCAACTCGCAACGAACGTTGGAACTTCCCCTCCAAAGGAAAGCATACTGAGGGATTTTTGGCGCTCTTAGAAAATCCGACTACTTCGGCCGGCTTTGAACTCGCGACCTTGGGCATAAACATTCAGCATGCTACCAGTTACGTCACCGAAGCCGCTTCACACTTAGATGGAAATCTGAATCTGATCTCGTGCAAGTGCGTTATCTTGGCAACGTCTGATGGCTCATCCCTCATCAATTTAGTAGTGTTTCCATGGCAACCACTGATAGGTCTTGGCATTTTCTTATAATTCCGAAATTATTTTTCTCATCCCTTGGCATAATGGTGGGTTATATCAAAAATTCTTTCAGACAAATGTTTTAGGTAATTATTATGGGAATATTGTCCATTTTGTACGGTTTTGATATTGTGCCTATTAAGAGAGATATGATTAATGTTTCCCGAAAAACCCACTTTTTCCCACCCCTTTGGTCAATGGTTGGTGCTATAAAAAAAACTCTTCAAACATACATTTTTGGGCTTTATCCGACACATAGTATGAATGTTGAACGGATTCGATATTTCACATATTAAGAGAGTTATAGCAATATTTCACTTTTTCGAAAAAAAAGCCCCCCATTTTCACCCCCCAACGACCGATTTAGCCCAGTAACGAACTCGACCGAGATTTTATAGGTATACGTATTCGGTAAAAAATTCAAAGTGATTGGTACAAAATTACGGCAGTTATCGTGTCCACAATAAACTGATATACATATACATACATAAATTATTTATAACTTTTGAACTGACGGTGGTTTTGGGGCCTGGGGATGTGAAACGCGAAGATATGTCGAAATTTTCCGGAAGTCGAAACATGGTACCCATTGCAATAGTTAGCTTTCTAACGAAATCTACCTCTGGTTGGTTCCTCAGTTTAGGGGCTGCGACAACGCGGTCATCTAACCCCGTGTACTTTGGGTGAGTGTAGAATCTGTCTGATACACGGTGTGAATTGTAATGGCTGTATTAGTCTTAATTCATGTAAGTACTGCAGACGGTCAATTTCAAGCAGTAGTTCCTAATGTTGCTACCAGGTACAACCGTCAACGACACCTAGCTGTGAACTTGGCTACTAGATGCCACCCCAACCATCAACTCGCAACGAACGTTGGAACTTCCCCTCCAAAGGAAAGCATACTGAGGGATTCTAGTGCTCTTAGAAAATCCGACGACTTCGGCCGGCTTTGAAACCGCGACATTGGGCATAGACATTCAGCATGCTACCAGTTACGTCACCGAAGCCGCTTCCCACTTTATCAGGCGGCTTTGGTGGCGTAGTCGGTAACATGCTGAGCTTCTATGCCCAAGATACCGGGTTCAAACCCGGCCGAAGCCGTCGGATTTTTTAAGAGCGTTAAATATCCCTCAGTATGCCTTCCTTCGGAGGGGAAGTAAAGCCGGCGGTCCCATGTCATAGATTTATGGCATGTTAAAGATCCTTCCACTAATTGCACCTGTGTGAAGCTAAATTGGATAGGTTAAGAATGTATACAACGCTCTTAGGTTTCTATGTTCGTTGCCAAGAGCCGACTGCGGCGGCGTCTAGTAGCTCAGTTCTGAACTTGGCCTCGTAGTCGTTGACAGTGGCGCTTGGCGGCAAAAGTAGGAACTATCTGAAAAATTGTTAGTTGCAGTACTTAAATTAACAAACAGATAACACACACTAATACAGTCATCACAATTAACACCGGTTATCAGACAGATTCTACACACACCCAAAGTACACGGGGCTACATGACCACGTTGTCGCAGCCCCTAAACTTAAGAACCAACCAACCAACCACTTAATCAGATGGATATACTGAATCTGATCTCGTGCAAGTGCGTTGTCATGGCAACGTCTGATGGTCCATGCCTCATCAATTTAGTAGTGTTGCCATGGCAACCACTGATAGCTCTTGGCATTTTCTTATAATTCCGAAATCATTTTTCTCGTCCCTTGGCGTAATGGTGGGTCATATCAAAAATTCTTTCAGACAAAAGTTTTAGGTAATTATTAGGGGAATATTGTCCATTTTGTACGGTTTTGATATTGTGCCTATTAAGAGAGATATGATTAATGTTTCCCGAAAAACCCACTTTTTTCCACCCCTTTGGTCAATGGTTGGTGCTATCAAAAATCTTATTTGACATACATTTTTGGCACTTATCCGACACATATTATGAACTTTGAATGGATTCGATATTGCACGTATTAAGAGAGTTATAGCGAAATTTCACTTTTTCGAAAAAAGCCCCCCATTTTCACCCCCTTCGACCGATTTAGCCCAGTAACGAACTCGACCGAGATTTTATAGGTATACATCTTCGGTAAAAAATTCGAAGTAATTGGTGCAAAATTACGGCAGTTATCGTGTCCACAAGAAACTGATATACATATATATATACATATATATATACATAAATTATATATAAACTTTTGAACTGACGGTGGTTTTGGGGTCTGGGGGATGTGAAACGCGAAGATATGTCGAAATTTTCCGGAAGTCGAAACATGGGACCCATTGCAATAGTTAGCTTTCTAATGAAATCTACCTAAAAGTATCCCGGCTCTGCCAAAAAATTTAATCTTGTCTAAGAGCTCGTGAGGCAAAACTGAGTAGACGCGGGTTCGATTCTCAACCTCTTGACGTTTACTTCATTTGGTAACATAAGATGATCGCTGATTTTGTAAAACTACAATATGAACAACTACAAGTTACATGTTACAAAATCGTCATTTCCTCATCAGACTACTTCTTTTCCTTTTATTCGTTTCACCCAGCTTTGGGGTACATTAAATAAATCACCTTTTAATGTTCAGTGCTTTCCTTGTACCCAGTATTGTCTCATTCTTTGTGATCTCGCTTTCCTTTCTTCATCAGAGATTTGGATCTTTCTTTTGGGTTTGACTTTGACTTGGAACCGTTGTTTCTTGTCCTTGGTTATCATGGTTATGAGCATATTTTCTGTGATTTCTCCGTTACCTTAAACCAAAGTGGTTTGGTTCTTTTGTTACGGAAGTAGTAAAAAAAAAAAAATTCGTTGGCCTATTTAGGTTAATTCTGAGAATGTGTTTATAAAAATCAATTCTTCTTTTCTTGATTGCGTCTGAGAGTTTTCTGTACTTTGGTAAAGGGTCTCATATTTGATGTGGATTAATTTGTTGCTACAGAATTTGGGACCTAAGATTTTACGCAATATCTTTCATTCCTTCTTTCTTTCTTTCTTTCCTTCCTTCTCTATTTCTTTCTTTCTTTCTTTCTTTCTTTCTTTCTTTCTTTCTTTCTTTCTTTCTTTGATCTCCGGCCTTTCAAGCGGGCCCTGGGTTGTGGTAGACACAATGTTTCGGCGGCATACACCGCTTCTGGTTTAATTACCGTGTTATAATGTCTTATCTATGCATTCCAGGAGAGGAATTTCGTTACATGTATCTTTCGTAAGTTGGAAGGCTAATTCAACTTTCTTTCTCCTAGATTCCATTGTTGTTGTTTTTTTTCTCAAGGGCATTCCAGCTGATCAATTCTCCAAGATATTTGAATTCTTTGACGGTGTCTATATATTGTTCACCCAATTGAAACTTTTTGGTGGGTTTCTTATATTTGTCATTATTTTGGCCTTTTCAAATTAGATTTTGAGACCATTTTTAGACTATTTTCATTTATAACAAGTAGTTCCGTGAAGAACTATACAGCCTATTTTCATATATTCTACTTATATTAATTGCCTCTATCAACATACAACATTTCAGTTTGATTGCTGTAATAGATTCGTAGATATTGAGTACCGACTAAATATTTCAGATGGTCGCCATGTTGGATTTTATATATGTAGGTCCTAGAGTTATGTAATGTTACATGAAGATAATTGTGTACGTGTAGCATTCAAACTTCAATCGCATGATTAGGACACAAGAAGTAACAAGGAGATTTTAAAATTTCGCACAGCTGCCATCTTGTGGTTATGGAAACAATTGAAATAAATTAGATGCCAGTGGATTAACATTCGTAAAAGGATTTACTGTACCGAGTTTCACTGCACTCGGATGGTTAAATTGCGAGAAACGTCCATGATAATATTTATATTCACGTCGCCGCCATGTTGGATTTGTGATCACCAGGTTATTTAAAGTCCTATAGGAAAACTTACGTTCATAGCCGCTATGAACATTTAAAAAAATCAGTTTGATTGCTATAACAGATTCGTAGATATTCAGAGTCGTCTGAATATTTCGGATGGTCGCCATGTTGGATTGTTAATGTATAGGCCATAGAGTCATGTACCATTAAAGGAAAATTATTGCGTAGGTTCATTATTCAAACTTTCACTTCGATCAATTGATTACGACACAAGAAATAAAAACTTTATTTTTAAATTCGCACAGCCGCCATCTTTAGGTTATGTAAACAATTTAACTTACATAGATACCAGTGCATTACAATGTGTATAAACATTTCCTGTACCAGATTTCATTGCGTTAGGAACATTAAATCGCGAGAAAGGTCTATTTAAAATTTTCAAATTCGCTTGGCCGCCATGTTCGTTTTGTAGTTAACCGCGTTTTGAAAGTTGCATAGTTGAACTTCCAGTAGTGCCCTTTATCTCCGTACAAAATTTCAGGGTGCTACACCTAATAGTTTCAGAGATATAGAACGCCGGAGAAATATTTCGCATATCCGCCATCTTGTGGTTATGTTAACAATTGAACCAAGTTAGATGACGGTGCATTACATTGTGTATAAACATATACTGTCCGAAGTTTTATTGCGTTTGGTTGGTTAATTCGCGAGAAACGTCTATTTAAAAGTCGCAAATTTGCGTGACCGCCATGTTGATTTTGTAGTTACCAGTTTTTCAAAAGTTACATAGGTGAACTTCTAGTAGTTCCCTTTATCACCGTAATAAATTCCAGGGTGATATCGGTAATAGTTTCGGAGATATTGAATGCCGGTGAAATATTTCGCACAGCCGCCATGTTGGATTGGTGAGACTTAACAAAATTTGAAGGCCACGGTCGAGGTCGCCCGGAACAGTGCTATGAACTTACCGAGCTTCATTGAAATCGCTCCAGCCGTTTAAAAGTTATTAGGGGACACACACACACACACACACGGACAAAAGGTGATCTCATAAGCCTATTTTTTCAAAATTGAAAATAGGCTAAAAAATAGGCTTATGAGATCACCTTTTGTCCGTGTGTGTGTGATGGTGTGTGATGGATTTTTGAGTGTCCCCCTAATAACTTCTAAACGGCTGGAGCGATTTCAATGGAACTCAGTGAGTTCATGCCCTTCAAATTTTATTACGTCTCACCAATCCAACATGGCGGCTGTGCGAAATATTTCACCAGCATTCAATATCTCCGAAACTATTACCTATATCACCCTGGAATTTTGTACGGTGATAAAGGGAACTACTAGAAGTTATCTATGTGACTTTTGAAAACCTGGTAACTACAAAACCAACATGGCGGCCAAGCGAAGTTGCGACTTTTAAATAGACGTTTCTCGCAATTTAACCAACCAAACGCAATGAAACTTGGTACAGTATATGTTTATACTTCGTTTAATTGTTTACATAACCTCAAGATGGCGGCAGTGCGAAATATTTCACCGGCATTCTATATCTCTGAAACTATTACCAGTATCACCACGAAATTTTGTACGACGATAAAGGGCCCTACTGGAAGTTCATCTATGAGACTTTCAAAATCGGTTAACTACAAAACGAACATGGCAGCCAAGCGAAGTTGAAAGTTTTAAATAGACGTTTCTCGCGATTTAATAATCCAAACCCATTGAAACTTCGTACAGCAAATGTTTATACACATTGTAATGTACTGGTATCTAATTTAGTTCAATTGTTTACGTAACCTCAAGATGAAGGAAGGAAGGAAGATTGCAGTTTTACGTGACCGTGAATCTTGTGATTATGAGCCACGGGTACCTCAAGATGGCGGCTGTGCTAATTTCGAAAATTATTTTTTTATTTCTTGTGTTCTAATCATACGATCCAAATCAACATTTGCATAGGCCTAATGGACATACACAATAATCATCATCTAATATTACATAACTCTATGGCCTACATAATATATTAAAATCCAACATGGCGACCATCCGAAATATTTAGACGGTTCTCAATATCTATTAATCTACTACAGCAATCAAACTGAAATTTTGTAAGTGTGTAGAGGCTATAAGCATAAGTTCACCTATGTGACGTTCAATAAGCTGGCGAGCACAAATCGAACATGGCGGCGAGGCGAAATTTAAATATTCAAATGGACGTTTCTTGCGTTTAAACCATCCAAGTGCAGCAAAACTTGATACGATATATGCGTATACACATTTTTATCGACTGGCATCTAATTCATTTAAATTATTTTCATAACCACAAGATGGCGGCTGAGCGAAATTTTAAATTCCCGCTTTTATTTCTTGTGTCCTAATCATGCGATTGAAGTTTGGATAAAACACCTACACAATAATCTTCATGTAATAGTACATAAATCTATGGTCTATAATATAAAAATCCAACATGGTGACCATCCAAAATAGTTAGACGGTTCTCAATATCTACGAATCTATTACAGCAATCAAACTGACCATTTGTATGTTTATAGAGGCAATTAATATTAGTAGGATATATGAAAATAGGCTATTTAGTTCTTCAATGAACTACTTGTTAATGTTTGCCTCTGGACTTCGAAGGTCTGTTCCTTAGCTTCTTCCCAAGTCTTAGTAAGGTCATATCATCAGCAAAAGCTAAACAATTGATCTTGATGCCTTTGTTTTTTGTTCCTAGTCTGATTCCACTATTGGTCTTCACGTTCCACACTCTGAGTACTTTTTCTAGTGCTTAGTTAAATAACAGTGGAGAGAGTCCATCTCCTTGTCGTACACCTGTTTTAATCTCAAAAGGGGTGGAGAGTTCTCCCATGAATTTCACTTAGGAGAGTGTATTAGTAAGAGTTTCTCTGATTAGGTTTGTGGTTCTGTAATCGAGGTCTAGTTCTTTCAGGACCGAGGATAAGGATTCCCTGTCTATTGAGTCATACGCTTCACTATATGATATACACACATCAAAAAAAGTTGTGCATCACCTCGGTTCCAAGAGTTCCGGAACCGTTAAATACAAAGGGAATAGAGATCAACACAAACAACATTTCAGCTCGTTTTATTGCTCATGAGACCCACACATTGCATGTTGTACCATCATACAGCTAGACTTTCAGCATTTGTGGTCCAGATTGCAGTACACACCACTACCTCTAATACCCAGTAGCACGTCCTCTTGCATTGATGCATGCCTGTATTCGCCGTGGCATACTATCCACAAGTTCATCAAGACACTGTTGGTCCAAATTGTCCCACTCCTCAACGACAATTCGGCGTAAATCTCTCAGAGTGGTTGGTGGGTCAATACGTCCATAAACAGCCCTTTTCAACATATCCCAGGCATGTTCGATAGGGTTCATGTCTGGCGAACATGCTGGCCACTGTAGTCGAGCGATGTCGTTATCTTGAAGGAACGCATTCACAAGATGTGCACGATGAGGTCGAGAATTGTCGTCCATGAAGACAAATGCCTCTCCAATATTCTGCCGATATGGTTGCACTATGGGTCGGAGGATGTCATTCAGGTATCGTAAAGCCGTTTCGGAGCCTTCCATGACCACCAGTGGCGTACGTCGGCCCCACATAATGCCACCCCAAAACATCAGGGAACCACCACCTTGCTGCACTCGCTGGACAGTGTGTCTAAGACGTTCAGCCTGACCAGGGTGCCTCCAAACACGTCTCCGACGATTGTCTGGTTGAAGGCATATGCGACACTCATCGGTGAAGAGAACGTGATGCCAATTCCGTGGGGTCCATTCAGCATGTTGTTGGGCCCATCTGTACCGCGCTGCATGGGGTCGGGGTTGCAAAGCTGGACCTCGCCATGGACGTCGGGAGTGAAGTTGCGCATCATGCAGCCTATTGCGCACAGTTTGAGTTGAAACACGACGTCCTGTGGCTGAACGAAACGCATTATTCAACATGGTGGCATTGCTGTCAGGGTTCCTCCGAGCGGCAATCCGTAAGTAGCGGTCATCCACTACAGTAGTAGCCCTTGGGCGGCCTGAGCGAGGCCTGTCATCGACAGTTCCTGTATCTCTGTACCTCCTCCATGTCCGAACAACATCGCTTTGGTTCACTCTGAGACGCCTGGAAACTTCCCTTGTTGAGAGCCCTTCTTGACACAAAGTAACAATGCGGACGCGATCGAACTGCGGTATTGACCTTCTAGGCATGGTAGAACTACAGACAACATGAGCAGCGTACCTTCGTCCTGGTGGAATGACTGGAACTGATCGGCTGTCGTACCCCCTCCGTCTAATAGGCCCTGCTCATGCATGGTTGTTTACATCTTTGAGCAGTTTTAGTGACATCTATGAACAGTCAAAGGGACTGTATCTTGGATACAATATACACAGTCAACGTCTATATGCCGGAGATCTGGGAACCGAGGTGATGCAAAACTTTTTTTGATGTGTGTATAATCAAGTGTTGGACGAAGAAGAATATCCTGGTTAAAAAATCTCAAAGCCTCGACCTCAAAAACATCTACTGAATTATTCCGAGCTGCAAGTGATAGGAACAGCACAGTCCAGATGGTAGCCAACATCCGGAACGGATAGGAACCAGAAGAAGAAGAAGAAGAAGAAGAAGAAGAAGAAGAAAGTACAAGATTAGGTTGCAGTATACTTAGCATGCATTGACATGTCCATATCATAATTTGCAAATGTAATTAGTGTGGCTTTTGATACTGGACTACTTGAACGGCAAAGTGATGATCAAGTTAAAAATGTGACATTAGTAAGATGTGTAATATTCTCTTCCACTTTGATTTAACCACTTAACAGAAATTCCACATCTCACGTTAAAAGCTAGCAGCAATATTACAGTATCAGGTATGTAGGAAAACATGTGTTTTACGGCATCGTAATTACTCTAAATAGAGGGTTTGTGACAATGTTGATGGGAAATGTAACACTATACTCTCAACGAGATAGGGGCAGATGATATCGCTGTTCCGCCCCTTAAACCCTCACTAACTAACTAACTAACTAACGAACGAACTAACTAAACCAAACATACGACAATCAATTACGTATGTTTTCTTCCTATTACATTAATGCTCTGTTCTCTTGCGTTACCCAAGTTTCACTCTATTCGGATGAATCTTGTGGGAGAATGCAACGTTTTGCATGGGAATGACTCAGACCACTGTTTTTATGATGAACGATGTATATTCTAAGCTTGTTATCGTGCAGTTCGGAGCGTTCGAGGTCAAGGATGTCTTGTTAAAATTACAGTGACTAGTATCAACTTAGTTGAAGTAGTTGTAGGACAGGAATAAAATCGCCTTAAAGCTGCTCACTGCATGTTACTTTGGGCTGGTATTAAACGTTAAGAATCAGTGTTCAAAGGACTACGTACAACCCGCCTTTGTAGTCCACGTAGACTTTAAAATAATGCAGATTTTACTAGGCTTTCTAAGATTTTCATTGACCCGTCAACACATAAAAGAGCTATTATTCCCCGCCGTATTATTGACGCGACAAAATAAATGGAGCATTGCCACTCGTCTAGTGGAAGCTTTATTGTCGCGGAAGGTGAAAAGAACATCAAAGGTTTCTCTGGTGATTAACTTTCAGAGTATTAGAAATGGCTACCTAAATAGTCTTGTAATCAATTCTGGAATTGCAGCGGCTCTTATAGTACAACGTTTCAAGATAGGTTTCGACCTGTCTTACCTAATACTTCCCTTGAAAGGAACACGTCATATCAACGGTTTTCTTATAGCTTTTAAAATTAGACCAGTATTCCTTCATTCGTAGACTGCGTTGTTCCTTTCTATCATTTGCCCACGCCCTTCCAGTTTTCAGCGTCGGCTTAGGTTGGAAACTCCGATGTTCGAAGAGTTTTCTCTTAAGCAGGTCACGCTCCTGAATATCTTCACACGAGATCCCAATCTCGTGCAGATCATTTTGTATCTCACTGAACTAGGCACCCTTTGTCTCTTTCTCTTGGAGAAAAGTGAAAATATTAATAACAATAATAATAATAACTAATGGGCCGTAGGAGAAAACTCGCATTTCAACACCACTGTCGTTGTGCTTAGTCTCGTACAACAGTAATAGGTAATTTGTAATAAGCACTCCTGTTGTAACCTGTGAATGTCAGAATTAATTTGTACATTTGTTGTAATGGTTGCTTTGTTAATGTGGCTAAAATAGATGGCCGAGTTGGCTGTGTAGGAGTCGATGTGTCCGGTCCAGCTTTACTGTTATGCGGGTTCGACGCGACACAATTCTAGCCTGGGCTATCGTCGTGTTTATTTGTTTAAACACACTTCTTAAACACGTAAATATATTTCCATTTACTTTTCAAGAAATGCAGGATTTTTTCCTATACTACAGTATTGAAACGAATCGAAAGATTTTGAATTTTGTGAAACATACACTCAAGCGTTTTATATATGACGACGATGATGATAATAATAATAATAATAATAATACTAATAATAATAATAATATGCATTAGAAACCATAACTTTAGGAGGTCATTCAAAAATTGCAGACATGAAAAGCAAGAACGCAAAATCGTAGAAAAATATTCGGCCCTACACAAGTAAATGAAATTTGGATCAAGAGCCGAACTGCGTATCTCTATAGTCTCACAGACAGTTTCACAAACATGTACGCAGGAGACGGTTGAAAGTTCGGGCACATTTTTAAAATCTTTGAGAGTTTACACTCTTATCCGATATCACTGAAAGCGACGGTTTTGTACGAGAACAAATCTCAGGGAGACCCCAAGGCACCGGACTCGGACAACAATAGTCTAACAAAAAGATTATTCAATATAATTAATGTAAAAAATTCGATAAATTGGCTTGATGAAACAAGGGGGGATATCGGAAAGAACATAATGAAAAAGTGAGAAATATTCAGAACCTCTGTAAATAAGCACATATATAGGGTGAAATCTAGCAGCAGGATTGGTACAAGATGGACAGAAGAAGCAACAAAGTGAGATCATGAAGAGACTTTGGGAGAAGGAGAAGGCAAAAGTCATCAACCCAACTAAAAAGTTCCAACGCGCTCTATGAATGGACATAACGAAGAAGAAAAATAAAAATAAAAAATAATAATAATCTGTTTTGGTTTCAGAGACGCCACGCCGGGGCATCGGTTTATGGCACTACCCTTGGGGTGGTGGTAACTGCCACTTGTCAAGACCAGTGTGGAAACCAACCACTATCCAAGTGTTCGAGTCAAACAGAGAATTTGAGAGCCAATTTACGGCAGCCCTTAGGCCCTGACAAAAAGTAAAAGAAAAGAGCTGTCGTTTGGTTGTCCAGCGAGCGAACAAGAAATGCCGCTACAAGAGACTCGGTGCAATGAAAAGTAGGTACTTAACGATAATCAACGCTGGCGAGCCAATGGCTGATCGCAAATAAGGTACTCAGGGTCATCCTGAAGCAATCCAGCCACCCAAGAGGTGATGATTCTTGTTTGATCGTCTTCTGCCGGTGTAATTAATTTATGTTTCCCGTTACGAGAATGCATAGTTAAAGCATTATTTTGCTCTCACCAATTGGAGGTTACCAACTTGACATGAAATATGCATTACATTTATAATTTTAAATTATGAGGAATCAGTGGGAAGTCAGTATAAAACATATCTCATGTCCAGTCGTAGAGAGCGTTCCTTTGTAGTCTATGATCATTGAGCCTTTCACTGAAGAAAGGAACACTTTTTCAATGATAGTACTGTATTATCCACAAGGAAACATCTCGAACGTGAATCTCCCAATCTCACTGAAACTTTGCAAACATGTTGGTAAGATCGCAAGGAAAACATCTGTGATTCCATCCTTAAATTCGTTGTTGTTGTTGATTGATTTAGAGACTTTACGGCATCGTGGTCATGTAGCCCCGTGTACTTGGGTGTGTTTGGAATTTCTCTGACAACCTGTGTTACTGTGATGATGGTGATGGCTGTATTAGTGTATAAATTTGTAATTCGGATGAGAATTGGGAAGAAGGCAGCAGTGACCTTACGTTAGGAACCATTCCTTTGCCTGGAGTAGAAGTGGACAATCACGAAAACCACTTTCGAGATGGCTGAGGTAGGAATCAAAGCCGCCTCTACTCAGATTTTGCCTTACAAGGCTGATTGTACCCCGTTCCAGCCCTCATACCAGAATTAAATTTCTTGTCGGAGCCAGGAATCTAACCCAGGCATCCACGGTGACAGCCAAGAATGCTAGCCACTACCCAAACGAGGCGGACAATCCGTAAATTACTTGAGTCATTTCTAGACAGGGCGAATTGTTTGCATTAAATATATAGGCTTCTTAAGACTTGACGTAACCCAGGTGTAGGTCCCGGTCAATGCATGTGAGATTTTCGAAGTGAGATGCCATGTCCTGTGGTTCGGATTCCATGTAAAAAGGAGGTCCCGTGGCTCATGATCGCATGATTAGCCTAACGGTCACGTAAAACTAATAGCTTCCTTTATCCAGGTGTGGGTTTGCCAAATTCTCATATCCTCTCCACAAATTAAAAAAAAAACTCCCAGCAGCCAATATACGATAAGAGGGCCTATGGTGCTGGAGGGAAGTGCTTGTAGCAGGGGCATATATAAGGGGGAAGCTGTGGGGGCTCCAGCCCCTTCCCCCCTCTCCCCCAAAGAAGCTAATAAATATTAAGAAAGTGCTGCTTTGGTAAAAGCATAAAATAATCTTAACTTATTGGCTAAGTTATAAACAACATTAAGATTGAAAATTAGACTACCTCGTGGTGTAGTGGCTACCATTCTTGGCTGCCACCCCGAAGGTCTGAATTCGATTCACGGCTCTGCCAAGAAATTTTAATTCTGGCCTGAGGGCTGGAATGGGACTGGAGCCTTATGAGACAAAACTGAGAATTCCGCAGTACGGTACTTTTGAGAAATAAATTATCAATTTGCATATATATAAGAAAATAAAAAATAAAAAACTGTTTACCATTCTGTTTAATAAATTGACAAATATTTAGATATTTCCCATACACCATAGGCCATAATAGGAAATTCATTAAAATAAAATGTTATTTGTGTGTTGTATTTTACATCTTTCTTTTTGTATTGCCACAACTATAATTGGATGCTATATAAACTTAGAATTTTCCAATTAAATCCTATCTTAAATAATTACACAAAGTTATATGCTCCAAGATATTGGTTGATATATCCGGGTATTTTGCGGTGACAATTCCCGAGAAAACTCACAATTTTCCAGGATAGTCACCCCCTCCGCTCGAAAAAAAAATTGTATATACGCCCCTGGCTTGTAGCAGTGCGATTTTTCAGAGAGGACATGAGAACTCGGTGCATGCATTCCCCTAGCTTGCAATAATACCAATAATACGCATGTAAGTTCGCAGAATTTGATCCTCTGCAGGGATCGCGCAAATGAATTGAGGTAAAATGCTACCAAGGATGTATTTCTTGCGATCTGACCAACATTTGTGCCAACCCCGTCACATTGGCGCTTCAAATCTTGGAGAAACTTTCACAGGGCTTAGTGAATGGTGTCAACTGTCCATGTTTGATTCTTAATTGCCTTCACTTACGTCAGTCGTTCCGCGTTGTTGGCTCCTATGCAACCAGCGCGTTTACTCTTGCTAAAACCCCGTGCGAAGAAAGAAAGAAAGAAAGAAAGAAAGAAAGGAAGAAAGAAAGAAAGAAAGAAAGAAAGAAAACTAGAGGAATGGAGAAACGGAAACCAATGTTTAGTCACATTCAACTGGTGAATCCCACCTCGGCCATCCTGAAAATGGTTTTTGTGATTTACCATTTTTACCACCAGGACGGTTCCTTTCAATAGATACACGGCCGTTTTCCTTCCAAAATCTCCTCCCTGACCCATCCTGAAGAGAAAGTAAATGGCAATTGGCTGCATTAATAAAATTATTATCACATTCACCTACCTCACGCGATGAAAAGAAAAATACCGAGGACCATTTTGCATTATTTTATTGAAGGAAATTAACAGATTAACTGTAATAATCAGTGTCAATAGCATAGACCTACTGACCTGAAGCAGGTATAACATGTAGTATACTTCGTCCCAAGTTAAGATGACTAGACCCGTCTGGCACGTGCCCGCAATTAGTGAAAGGACGTAACATTGCTTCCTAAAGAGAACCACTGGACATATCGATAGTTGTCACTTGAAATTATACCTCACAAAACTGTCTTAGTGAGGGAGTGGAGTCATGGAGGAGGCAAGTACAACCTCGGACCGAAACGTTCGGTGAATGGGTCTAGCCTATATTACGAACGGAGTGTTGCCTTACCTGAAACAGCAGTTACAGTCCTTCGAAGTAATCCGTTTGGATGGTTATGCACTTCTGAGAATGTCTGTACAAGTCCTGGAAACTCTTTAGGGATAGCCTTCAGTTGGGTCGTCACATTACGTTGGATGCCCGAAATGTCCGAAAACCTCTGGCCCTTCAGGGCTTTTCGGTGACCCTTCACCCGCCGAAGAGGTGTGCATGGTAGGTTGCATAAATTCATCCTTCTAAACGCGAACTGTATCAAACAGGTCTTACACGTTGCGTTGTGTGTCGCCAATGTTGCCAGGTCGACAGTTCTGACTTTATTCACCGAATGCAACGTGACGGGACTTTTGAACACCATCCCAAAGAACGCCTTCTTGCAAAGTTTCCAAGACATGTAGGCCTATCGCCGATCTCAGCATTGCATAGTTACGGGAGGGGATTATTTCGAAGGACAGTAGGGTCACTGTCGTGCATTGTTCATGTATGTTGATAGTACAGGACTATTCACCAGTGGCGGCTGGTGACATTGTTGCAGCGTTGCACAACTCCCAATAATTTTACACCTAATTCGTAGTTTCTTTTCCTTTAATGTTTTAGTTTTATAGATCTAATGCACTCAAAAATGAGTTAAAATCATCGATATTTTGATATTATTTATCCTAATGCTTCACACTGGACGTATAAAAGCTGCCGCCTTCAAATCAAACTCCAGGGGGTTAGCTCTCTTGTGGCGTCTCCCAAGTAGACAGCGCGGCCCGCAGGGACGAGGCTAAGCTTGTACATAGCTTGCTGGCCAGCATGGGTAGCAGGGAGTTGCAGACGAGCTGCCAGCCCCCTGGCAACACTCAGTTCCAAATGGCACCGTTAGACTACACCACTCTTTGGAAATGACAACACCCTCGATTTCTCTTACCCCGCGAAGGGTAGTTTAGTTAGTTAGTTATTTATTTATTTAGTTATTGTTGTTTTAAGGGGCGGAACTACGAGGTCATCTGCCCCTGAAGGGTAGTTTCTTTTCCACAACACTAGGGAATGCTACACCACCCACAACGGTACAAATATCGGAATTTCATAGGGAGACATTAGTTGGTTCACACCCAATTATTTTTAGATAATTAATATTTAATATTTTTGTCAATTGTTCTGTGAAGCGAGCCTAAGAACGCCACCATGCTATAAGTACAGTAGATAAGTGGCTGAACTTTTTTGCGACGTATTGTTGGTGTACTGTAGGGGTTTATGTTTGCTTTTACCACTCTTGTTCTTGCGGGATTTGGGTTGCGATTAGTTCTGTATTTAGTTGATTGAGTATTTTGGTTCCAGGCAGATACATAACTGTGTATTATTATTATTATTGTTTGGTTGATTGTGAGTAGACCTATGCATTCACTACGAAATTTCTTGGCTAGCAAAATTCAGTGTTTTGTTAGTTTGCCTTTCGCGCCACTTTCCGATATCGCACCCAGATTTATCATCTGTGTATCTTGAAAGTTACCGTAGTATTTTATTTTAACGGAATGTTTAGTTTGAAACATTAATTGTATTGTGGAGTGTGAATGAAAATTAATAGAGTAAGTAATTTACTAGTCAGACAGTTTTCCCAGCTCCCTGATGACGATAAACTTACAGTAAAAACACTCGGTACACCATTACCGGATAAGTATTGTCCAAAATATAAGTATACGAGGGCGTTTAAAGGAGATGTTTAAGGCAATAATAATTGGTTATGTGAATGCGATATTGAAACGCTTTATTCTGTTTTCCATGTTTGTTGGTGGAGAATCCGCGTGGACCAAAATAGGAGTTACGGAAATTAATCCCTAAAATAAAGAAACATGAATCTTCAGCTGAGCGGCTTCGGTGCCGTAGTTGGTAGCATGCTGAGCCTCTATGCCCAAGATCGCGGGTTCAAACCCGGCCGAAGTCATCGGATTTTTAAGAGCGTTAAAAGTCCCTCAGTATTTATTCCTTCGGAGGGGAAGTAAAGCCGGCGGTCCCATGTCATAGATTTATGGCATGTTAAAGAACCTTCCACTTATTACACCTGTGTGAAGCTAAATTATAGGTTAAAAATTTGAACAACGCTCTTAGGTTCCAACGTTCGTCGCCAGGAGCCGACTGCGGTGGCGTGTAGTAACCAAGTTCTGAACTAGTAGTCGTTTACGATGGCCTTTGGCGGCAAAAGTAGGAACTGCTTGAAATTCACTGTCTGCAGTCCTTACTTGAATTAAAACAGTTAACACTCACTAATACAGCCATCACAATTAACACCGGTTATCAGGCAGTTTCTCCACACACCCAAAGTACAGGGGGCTACATGACTGCGTTGTCGCAGCTCCTAAACTGAGGAGCCAACCAACCAATCTTCAGCTGTTTGAAATTGACACTTTTTGGAACTGTTAACGAAGCTGCACAATTGGACAGTGCCTATAGAAGGTAAATTGCGGAATATAACGAAGAAGTTAGGCACAATAGGTATGTGTTAAATATTGTAATAAACTCTATTCATTTCTGTGGCTCTTTCGAACTGGCCTTGCGTGTTCATGATGAAAGTGTAACATCAACATACCCAGGTGATTTGAGAGAACTAATTAATTTTAGCGCTGAGTTGGATGCTGTGTTAAAGGTCATTTGGTAAGGGCAACTGTTTTCAAAGGAACGTCCAAAACAATTCAAAATTAATTTTTACAGATTATGTTGGAGGTTTGCCAAGAAGAAAAATTAAAGCAAATAAAGGAATCGGAAATTTTTGCCATTATAGCAGATGAAACTAGTGATATTTCAAACATATTTCAGATGGCTGTTGAGTACCGATACGTAGTAAGAGGCAAACTAAACATGATGCACACACATTAGCAGCGAGTTTACTGAATGAATTAAAGAAGCAGAAATTGAATGAAACTCCGAAAAAATGAATTGCGCAGACGTATGACAGAGCGCACTTCATGGCTAGTTCCTCTGATGGGGTTCAAGCTATAGTAAAAAAAAAAAAAAAGACTGATAGTCAGTCTGAAAGACTAGACTTCATTTTAAATGCTACAAATGCTGCGTGAACTCAAAGTCCGTTAGCAAGTGCAAACCAAGGTCAAAGGAGGTAGCTGGCTAGATGACGTCACGCTGACCGGAGCGCGCGGGAAAAGGAGGAAGCACAAGCAGTATTATGACGTCACACACCTCAGTGCATTCTCGGTACATTTCGTCCCGTCACCGTAACGTAACGCCATACCCCAGCGTAACTACGAAGTCGACAAGATCATTTAAAATGATAAAAATCCTATCCTTATGCAGAATATGTGCCCGTCTTTGTTAGTAATAATATTCTTCGTTAACGTACAAACTTTTCGGTTGCCATGTTTTTATGTTGAGAATGTTTATTATCCCGGAGATTGAGACCCAACCTTAGACCACCTGCTGTGTTTAAAATTCTTCCCATGAACTCGGGCATAGGGCTTAAATACATAAATCTGATTTTTTAATGAATTCCTATAGGAAGAAGCCCAAAAGAGCCATTAAAATGTGTATATTTGTCGAACGTACAGTTATTTTGGAAAACCCATGTATTCATAATGTCGATTATTCAGGTCCGTATTGACGTAACTATAACTTTGAAAGAATAATGGATTTTCCGCCTTCAATACTGTTTAATACTATTACTTACAGGGACTAGTTTCGGGGGTAAATACTCCCCCTTCCTCAGCCTGTCCAACAAACTACACAATGGAAAAACTTGTACATGGAAAGTTTTTCCATTGTGTAGTTTGTTGGACAGGCTGAGGAAGGGGGAGTATTTACCCCCGAAACTAGTCCCTGTAAGTAATAGTATTAAACAGTATTGAAGGCGGAAAATCCATTATTCTTTCAAAGTTAAACCCATGTATTTCAGTTTTTATAGAACTGTAGTTTATCTAACGTTAATTCATTTTTGTAACATGTATAAACTTCCCATATAAAATTGCGACATCAGAAATTATGGTGCAACACCCAGCTTTCCTTACCACCGGCCGCCACTGCTATTCACCGAACTTTATTGTCACTGGTATTGTATATGGATACAATGAAAGTTATATAACTCATGGAAGCCACTTGTAGGATGACTAAGGTGGGAAACTGTCTCATCGAAAGAGTCACTATCCATCGTTGATGCACTGCTATCATGCCAAAGGTTGTTCTCTCTCGCAATGTCATCATCACAGGACAGAAGAACGGCGAAAAACTTCTCCGAAGTTCTAAAATCAACAATAGATGGTTCTGCAGCGGCTAATTATATCCCCTGAGCCACTGTCTTGTTCAGAATGTCAACGATAGCGTACAGATTGTATGTACAGTCTCCATCAACCATAGCTCTCGTTGACAATACTACTTCCGAAAGGTTCCACGGTTGTTGACAACCCCATGCCAATTATAGAATATTCCCGTCTCGAAAGTTAACGCTTTTCAAACCTACAGTACGTCAGTGGTTAATGTTGTGTTGCAAAAGTCTCTGGCGCTAGCAGCGAGACGGAAAATTGATAGGTGTTCCGAACGATTGCAAAACGTCAGTGGCCAAGTATGGGGGTTTGATATAATTAGCTACAGTAGTTATTGTGGGAATCAACAATGCCACGGATTTCAACGAGATCGGAAGATGCATGTTCGCGATTTCCCTTATCAGACCGAACGTCAGCAGACATTGGCGAACTTCAATGTAATTGCCCCTCTAGCTCAAACGTAACTTCAAGAGACTTGAAATTGTACTTTTCGAGGTAAAAGGGTATGATGGGCTCATAGGTTTCGCACTTCTCTTTGTGAACCTCAGCTTTGTTTCTGATGGGTGGTTCAGTAATGAAGTCATTTTCTGAGCCAGCTGGGATTTCGATCATGTCAATACGTCTTGAGCAATTTATTGCAAAATCGTGGACCTCTTACTCCACTCCACAGTTTTCGATTTTAGACCTATTAAAGAAACAATTAATATCACCATCTTTCTCGCAGGGCTGATGCTATAAAATATTAATACTATTGTGTCCAGTGTTCCTAAACAGTTCTCCATGAGGACAAACTCCAAGGAAGTCTCCAAGCGTTTCTTTCTCACTCAGATAATGGGTTCCACTATGGGTCCTGCCTACGACTGCATTCACAGGACATTGGCAGCTATCATAACAGCATTGGTCCATTCGCTGCTTGTCACTCCATTAGGTCAAGTTGGCCATTTATTGTCTGGCGAGCATTCCTTGAACACAGTGATTCGCTCTCTTTCAGAAGCTCCATAAATTAAATTCTCTATCTCATGACCATGCAGTCAGAGTTAGCAATCCAACTATTTGAATAGAAATAGCGCCTGAAGAACAAGTGAACGTCCAGAAACTCAATCAGTTATGAATAGGCGGCGATAAACTCGTAACATAATATGACAGTAATGTCATGCTCGCTTGAGTGGTACATTCCATCACTCCGTTACTGAACTCGGCTGGTGTAACCTCACGCAAGCACTGGCCGCTCCATCAGTGTTTGCCAAACTGTCCTCGATGGTCCACGGATACGTACTAAGACACCTTTCCTAAAGATTCAGTGTTTGCTTCCCAGTTCAGCCAAAAGATGCACGAAAATTTCACGCTCAACACATTTAGCCACGAGGGCTGATACTAACCCTTGCATCATTTAACTGCCTATTTGCTACACAAACATCTTCAGATTCAATTTTCCCGTAAATTATGTTTATATTGGGCTCTCTATGTTGTCCTTATCCATCTCTCCACGCCACAAGCACAGTACAAAGACAGCAAATATGATAATTTTGAGATTCTTCCCAGGAAAATTTCAGTTGAAATTAATTTCACATATAGGCTTCAATTAACTAATACTGTGCATGAAAAAATAGTATGGTGTTCCGATATGAACTTATTGGCAGTTAGTTCCCTTGCCAGATGGATAAGTTATTTTATCCTCATCGAGGAGTCGAATTGAATGTTCTTGTGATGAACGTTAAGCGTTGCATCCTATATAAGACTCCCCGTTTACTAGGTTTCTTTTTAATTCCTCTTTTGCACCCAAAGGAATTGATTGGAACATTAGAAAAGTACGCCCATCCACAATCTTTATTTTATAATTTCAAGATTGCCGCTCTGCGCTATATTCAGCTGGTAGCCAGGTATTTTGCCTTGTACTCCTCTCTCACTGATTTTCACGTTAATTGTGCTATTAGATCATGAGTTAAATATAGGCTATGCAAGTCTTAAGAATACGCCCAGCCGCCATCCTGAACGTATGGAGTAGCTGCTCTTTTGACTTGGTCTAAGGAAGCCACGTACAAGGTACGTTACTACTAAATTTTGTTGCTGTATCGTAAAAATACATTGAGTTATTAATTATCATATTCTATATTTTCAATATGGCTACTGCGCGTTTTATTCAGTGTTATTCTTGTGGCTTATTTCAGTAGCGTTCCTTATATGATACTTTTTCTCACTAAGTTTCGTTTTAAATGCGCACAGTCTGGATGATTTGCAATTAGGCTACGTTTTAATAATACGCCCAGTCGCCATTTAAAAATGTAATATCACTGATTTTTTGCTTTGAGCATACGATACTCCATATAGGTTTCTATCTTATCACTAATTCTCGTTATTGTAGTTCTAAATCATAATTATTTACTTTTAAATGAAGACATTTCAGGATGGCCGCTGCTCGCTATATTCAATGTGATAAATGTATCACTCACTAATGCTACTGACGCCTCTTAGGTTATATAATATTCCTCTACTATCAAGTTTCGCCTTAATTGTGCAATAACAACCTGAGTTGGATCATAGGTTATGGATTAGCCTATAGTACTTGCATGATGCGCACGGCCACCATCTTGAAACTATCTGGCTGAGGACCTCTTAGTTTGAGAACAAGACACATCGCACACGAAGGTATGTTTTTTTTTTTTCCAAAATTTGGTCGAGATCCGATTAGTTTAGTCGTAATTTGATTTAAGCTTTACACATTTGGGTGACCGCCATTTTTGTTTTGTTTAAGATGGCGGCGATATAAAACATGATCCTGAGATTGATAGGGGGAAGGAGACAGACAGACATGCATACACACGAACATTTTGGCCCGTGTGGATCTCTTAAATCGAAGGCGGACTAAAAATAACAGGCAAACTGAGGACTGTAAACGGTATTCAAGCTAAATCGTAAGAATTATGCATAACTTGAAACTCACCAGAAGCAGCACAGGAAACAAATAACTGTGTGTCAGGAACTCACCTGTAAACAAAAGATACACGAGTTAAAGAAGAACTGATTCACACGAACCGGTCATATACTGTATTAGTAAAAGTTTCTTTTGTTGTTGAATTCCTTAGGGGTTTACGACATCGTGGTCATTCAGCCCCGTGAACTTATGAGTGAAATCTTTCTGGTAACCAGTATATGTAGCAACTGTACTTGAGTATGCATTTATGATTGGAGCTACAATTTGGTGGGAGGCGGCCGTTGTACCATCCCGGTATTTGCCTGGAGTAGAATTGAGAAACACGGGAAATCACTTCCAGGATGGCTGAGGTGGAAATCGAACCCATCTCTTCTCAGTCCTACATGAGGCTAAGTGATCCCCGTCTAGTCCTCAGAGAGAACTAAGAATCAAATCGAGACCTCGGGGATGACAGCCAAGAATGCTAGTCACTACATCGTGAAGTGGTCCAACAACTTTAGAAGAAACCACTCGTAAGACTAATCTTAAATATAGACTCGAATGAGACTCGAACTCGAGTCCCCAGTTACTGTAGCCTAAAATGACGTATTTCCACTGCACCATCAAGCTTAAGTCGAATCACATTTAAAATACTGTACGTGTATTGCTTGCAGCCGGCACCGTGGTGTTGGGGTAGCGCGCCTGCCTCTCACCCGGAGGCCACGGGTTCGATTCCCGGCTCCGTCAGGGATTTTAGAAACTGACGTGGGGGCTAGAACGGGATGCACTTAGCCTCGTGAGGACAACTGAGTAGCTGTCTGACAGTGAGGCAGCGCCCCGGTCACGAAAACCAAGATTAACGGCCGAGGGGACCCGACGCGCTCACCCCAATATCTGCAGGCCAAATGGCTGGGCAGCGGTCGCTTGGTAGACCTTGGCCCTCGTGGGCTGTAGTGCCAGGGGTTAATATATTATTATTATTATTATTACGTGTATTGCTTGCCTTACTTGGTGTGCTAGTCGGGAGAAGGGCGGATTACCTGGGGTCCTTTGACACACTCTTGGAGCACAATATCACTCAGACTTTGCCTAACCCAGGTTTACTATGTAGAACTACCTTGGTCAGACCGAGTGACAAGATTATCAGCGAATGCGTTTATCAATTGAAGACGTCCACAAAATGTTTCGTAGCTTTTTACGAGTCACCTTGTAAAATTTAATATTGTGATTTAATTATGTTGAAATTTATCTATTTATATTTATTCTGCTATCAACCAAAATCGATTTATTGAAAAACTAAAGCTTGGACCATTTTAGCTCAATAGTGACCACAAGTAGGTCTCGGAGTAGAAGGGAGCGCGAACACATCCAGTGTTGGAAACAGAATGAAAAGTTTGAAATTAATTGGGAGCTGTAACAACCGCCATATTTGCCTTACAATTATATCTTCGCAAAATTAAATAACGCCTTGTGGAAAGGATTACAACAAAAGAGACGCGCTGAAGTTGTATGCCGCAATTATTACCTGATGGTAGACCTACATGCGTAAGCAACGAGTTCCGTATGCGAGCGACTCCAAGTGGTACAGAGTGAGTGAGAGGGGAGGAACGTTCACTTCTCTCATTGCTACGGAAATGTTCACATCAGCTCCTACTGTAACTGTAGCAGTATTGCACATTGGTGTCTCCCAGGAGCACATCAGCAGTGACCCCCTCCACTACGTTCCTTCTCCTCCTTTCCCCTCTCCGCTCGCGGGTTCAAGCATGTTTGCACCATCAGGTATTAATTGCTGTCTACAACTGTTTTCATAAGTGTGGCGGAAGGTGGCGGGCATGAGAGAGAGTACAAGTACTGTCCGTCCACCACCTCATGATCTCAGGGGACTGAAGGGGAACGGAGAGACATTCCAGCTGTGTTCATTGAGTGGACGTGCCACTGCAGATATTGCCAACTTAGCACCTATGTTATTCACGCCATGCTTAATCACTGCTACTTGCGTTTAGTTTCAATTGTGAAATCGTACGGGTCAGTAGTGTTATGTCGGAAGTGAAGAAGAAAAGAGTGATACATTCTGAGGGTAGGGAAAACGTTATCCGCATCCGCCCCAAATCCGCACGACTGTTATCCACATCCGCAAGACTGTTATCCCAATTCGCACGTTTGTTATCCAAATCTACTAGCATTACAATAATATTTTCGTTCCATGTTTAAAATGAATGTTATACAGCCAGAATTGCAACCCTTTTCAGTTCGGAGTGTTAATTGTCCTTGACATAATTTTAATGAGATTAGCGTAAATCATCATCTTACATTTGTCATGAGAAAAAACATAATGGAAAAATATGATATGTCATAAACATCCGGGTCTTAGTAATGATATTCAACAAGTTCGGATTGGATTCTAAAAACTATCCGCAAATTTACTCCAAACATCGTCCGCAGCTTATCCGCTATCCTCACAGCCATGCAAACTATATCCGCATGGCGAAAACTTTTGCGGATATCCGTGGGTTTATCCGCGGATATCCGCATTCACACAGGGCTTTAGTTATAACATAAACAGCATGAACTGAATAACGTTTAAGTTTCACAATTTTCAGCGACCTCTTTACTTTCATCTGTAATCTAAGCGTGAATACACATTCTAAACTAGTACGATAATATTACGTAGAAATCTCACTGTGCTGTGTCAACACCATCCACATTTTTAAAAAACCTGCTTGCCACACAGCCTGTGTTGAGTAGAGCGCATACGTATCTGAGGTTGGCACCATTGTCGTTCGCGCACAGGCCAGCTGTCTACTGCTGACTCGTTTCATTCCTGCCATGGATCTTAAGCTGGTGGACGGACAGTAGTGTTCCGTGGTGTAGTCTATAAATAACAACAGGTAAAAAATGTATAGCAGTGCTGACATTACATTTTATCCAACTTACGTAGTTTACGTCCACCAAGTGGCTAATTTTGGGAATATACAGTATTAACACAACTGTTTTTCAGTCGGTCAACACGGTTGTGCCAAATTAGATTGGGCGGGGAGTGATAAATAGTTTATCACCCTAACCTTAAAATATACTCCTCGCCCAATCTAATTGGGCGCACTCGTGTTAACAGACTATAAAGCAATTATGGTAATAGATTACTTAGGTAACACTGAAAAATGACTTCTAATATTTCAATAATTTTGGGCATAAGCACATTCGCGCAGAACCCCTCGATCTACGGCCCGTGAGCCACTTGGCAGCCAACACTCTTCGTTACTAGGAGGTTCATTTAGTGATGGTACTCGTTGTTAATAAGGGGCGGTACATTGACGTCATATGCTCCATGTAACGTACAATTAGGCTACTATGAAGAAATAAAAAAGGAAGATCCTAGACTCACCGAGAAATGATAGTATTGGAAACGGGAAGAGAAATAAAGGCGGGGAAATTAAAGACTCCATAGATCTACCTACGTAACAGGTAAGAGACGGAAGAGCATCAGTTTTGGCCAAGCGAATTCAACAGAAAAGGTAAAAGAGAGGAGCCAGGCACAAGAAAGGTAATGCAATGCCGAACCCAGCTGGAACCATGTTGTCAAATCACGTCTCAAAATTCGAGTCCTCGGTGGGAGGTTCTATTTGAATAACAACAACAACAACAAAAGGCAAAAATGGTCCATTCAATAAACGATTCAATTTCACTCATAATTCAAACAAAGAAGAAAAAAGCGAACTGAAGTGACAGTGAGCAGAAGCTAGAGGTAGAGAGAATGATATAGATCTGTGGCAGTCCACGGTACCATGTATGGAGACTTGTCTAAGAGTTGCCAAGTGACGTCAAGCACTAAGACTGCCCCAACAGTCTTGTTGTTCCCTTAACCGGACCTTGTCCTTGACAAACATTCAAACAAAATTCAAATATTTTATTTGCCTGAACAAGTTGTTAGGTGATATTTGAGACGACATCTCACCAGCTTTAGATTTCACAAATCTATCTACGTTAGTAGAAAATAGCTTGGCACTAGTGTTGAATCCTGCTACTTACTCGTAGCTCCAGCACGCGGCAGAAGACTCCCAGGTTGGTTTTGCTTAACATGATAGTTACAATGAGTCACAGTTACTTTTATTTCTTATCCTATCAATACTTAGCATCTGACTTGAGTATTAACATGCTGTATTAAACAAGCAGCGCAGAACCACCATTTCGGTTGGGATTCGAACAGCTTTCTTCGCCTAATCTTGACAAGGGTTTCAAGTAGCCAAGTAAAACAACTAACGCCTACGGGTGCGACTCTCACGACACGAAGCAGGTTTCCGTCCGGATGATCAAACCCAGCTTTCCTAATTACTTGCTTCTCAACCACACTACTAATAAATATCTTTTAAAATGAACGCCACTACCCAGTCTGAAGCAGTAATAGTCCAGCCATTATACACATTTTGTCGGCAAACACCAATAAAGGAAAAATAGCAGAAATTTGGTATTTTGTATGCGTAACAATTATGTGTGGTCTTTGGTTTTTGTGCCATCAGTCAAGCAAACGAGAAAATTATTAATAATTTCATATATTTATTCAGTGAAGAGTTATGTTTTTTCTACATAATATAAAACTGACAGATTAATCGACGACTTTCGAAGCGCAAAAAAAATGGCTGCAAATATTAACCACGACACGTCTATGTTTACGTGCGAATTGTGCTCGTTCGAAGCGTGTAACTTAGCCTACGTATAATAATAATAGTAAGTGTTCATAACATAATTATGATAACGCACGACCATTTGAAGAAACCACTGTTGCGCGAAAGTGGACGATATTGGCTTTATTATATATGTTTTTATGTAATGCTCATCTAGGCTTCCAGGGAACGTTACTGTAACAAAATCGTGTAGCCTGGTAAACATACTGAAGTTCTCATACATATCGTGTGAGCTATAATACGGTAACCTTCAGAAGATCTTTCAGTGAACGGTGTGTTACCTAATATATCATTTTATAGCAAAATGAAAAGAAACGATGGGAACAATTTTGTCACCAGTGTACCCATTTCTACTCATAGTTCGAGTTCCAAATGTAGTTCTCTATAAAAGGGTCAGTTTTATGGAATGTATTGATTGCCAGTGCACTTAATAACAGACAATAAGATTTACATTTTTGTGAGACAAATAGGAGAGCAATTTAGAAAACTAGTAATTAACAAGAAGTTCCGTGACGAACTAAAGAGCCTACTTTTCTTAAAATTTAAGATTCATGCCAATGATTAATCTACATGGATCTATCTAGAATAATGACGAAATTAAGTTGGTGATATCGAAATTTCTAATTAGTTCGAAATACTGTATACCTGGCATAATGTAGCCTAATAGAGAACTACAGTTGGCAGCCCTGGTGACTGAATATATTCTGAGTTCCATCTCTTAAGGTACAGAATACAAAATTTGGTTGAAGTCCAATGGATAGGATGGACGTTACATACAGTTAAACATTGGAGCTAACAATGTGCGTACAATTATGTTGGCAACAATGACATACATGTATTGGTCAGAAATAATCTGAAATAATATGACCTATTGTTGTGTCAATTTTGAATGAAATCCATTAGTTAGTAAGGAAGTTACATGCATTTTAAAATTGGACCTATCAGCAGGCTTATAATCATTTTGGCAACACTGCGATGTATGGACTACTGGAAATTAAACTGCAATATTAATATCTATACGTGTGCCAATTTTGAAATAGCTGCCATTCATACCTTCCTAGATACCCAACATGGAGCTCAAATTTCAATTGCGATTTCTCAGCAGTTGGTAGCACTGACATCAATTTCAAATATGGCCGTGAGATATTCAGGTATAGATCTTTACTCCTACCAAATTTTGTTTCGATTGCTTCAGCCGTTTAGGAGTTGATAGGGGGGGACACACACACACAGACAGACAGACAGACACACACACACACACACACACACACACATTTGCCCGATCTCATAAGTCTACTTTTTCCTCATTTTTGCAAAATGTGAAAAGTAGGCTAAAAATATATATGCTATAAAACAAGGGTGGCCAACTTGTTTAGTGGTATTTATTTTGTTTAGCCTAAACCATCGGCAATCGACTACACTACTCTCATTCATTCCCACAATACTATCAAAGCCAAACTCCGTGGCACCACAGCCCATGAAGGATCTTGACCTACCAAGTGACTGCTGCCCAGCCATTTGGCCTACAGATTGCGGTGTAACGCGTGGTCAGTGCATCGGGTATCCTCTGCCGTTAAACTTCCCACAACACGACACCAAAAACATACACAAATCGTTCATATTCAACTGTATACAAATACAAAATTATTTTTCATCCATTTTATCCATTTTATCTAATACTTGTTGTAATTACAGTACTGATTTAGGCAGCCAGTAATTGAACCCAGAACCTTTGAGATTGGCTTTGCAATACGTAGCCCTAAGGCCACGATAAACAGAAAAATACTTTTATGTTCGACGATGTCGAAATGTAAATATTATATGTCAGAAAACTGTATCATAATGAGGGTCAATATAGCACTATTTTTCATTATGAAACATTTTCTCCCACCAATCAGAGCTCAAGAAACAGTTGTGTGACCAATTAGGTAAGGATAGCATCGCACCTGCGCTGACTTCCACGGCCTTCTATTTTAAATGTCACTGCGTGGCTTCTAGTGTCATAGTGGGGCATTCCAGGAGGCCATGGTATTCTCTGCGTCCCATGCGCTCTGTTCAGTACATAAAAGTGGCGAAATCTCGACAGGTATTTATGAATATTTATGTTCGAACATAAAATAATTATAATTATCGTCGAACATAAACAGTCGTATGCAACTCGCCTATAATGGTAATTAACACACTCCCATGGAAATTATAAAACTCGCTTCGCTCGTTTTATAAACATACTCGTGTCTTAATTATTGCCATTATAGGCTCGTTGCATAATGTACTATTTCATGACTCATGATCGTGTGGCAGAGCAGAGTTCGGGAAAATACAATCAGTGTATTTTGTGTTATTGGTGACAGATTAAATAACCCCTTCGTTTCGATGCATTGTAAGCGTGAGCTGTCTTCGTTTCAAGGTAGTGATGTAACAATACCTTTCAGAAAACCATGTGGACTGTGGCGAAACAAAGTCCCCTCGCTCAACAGTAGCGATAACATACTTGAAAGATGTAAAATGTCCTAATCCTCAAGAATTTCAAATAAAAAGTATTTTGTGAAGTCTCAAATTTCAATTTCTTGTGCTTCGAGGCGTTCAGTTTTCTTACGAGAAAGGGCCCGAGAATTCCTGTTTATTAAATACGGGTAGCCCAGGTGACTGTTGCATCTCTCTTGTATAGGGCCACATGAAGAATATACTCAGTTTAACAAATGATGGAACACTTGCATTTGTTAATGAATATATCACAAATCGAGAAGAGATGGAGCGCAGTGTTCAGAACTTAGAAGAATAGTATCCCGTATCTCAAAACGCACAAGTCCTGCAGTCAGAGACTGCTATAAAATATTTACGCAGAAAGAAGTTAAACGGGAGTATCAAAATTGTTTTCTCAAAGTTTGACGACAAATACCATTATGCTCATTTCATGGAAATAATAGTTCCTCGCTTTTGATGTACACTTCTATACGTGTTGTTGTTGTTGTTACCTTTTTTTTATCAACAAAACAAATGTCTGATTCCTCAAATGGTGCAGAGTTAATTCTACTAATGATTATGCTCATTTTGGCTGAAATGGACATTACGAGATTACAGCCATTTTAAAATCAAGGACCTCTTACACTTGGCTTGTGATGGGGTCTCCAAGAGCTATGCTATAGCACTATTAGTGGAAGTCTTGATCAGATCTGGTGTCCCTGTTGTTCAACAGGATGAAGCCGGGTACGACAGCCAGCAAGAATATAATGATTGACTAGTCTTTGCCAAGGTTATATCTTGAATTCTGTTCTGATCTGTTACGAGGTGGCAAAAGCTCATTCTCCGGACTGTTATTTTCTCAGGCTTGGCCGCATACAATTTCGGCCAAGGATTTCATGGGACGAAAAAGGCCAAAAATCAATATGCACGACGCGTACGCTATTTGACGTCATAATTGTACGGCAAGTTGTAGAGAGCGAAGAGCGATTAAGGGCACCTATCTGGTTCCTGACGGACAACGTAATTGTGGATTCAAGTGTCATCCAGGGTGAGAAATAAAGCACACTGGTCTACTGCTTAGTGACAAAATTAAGTGCCTTATTAATGTGAACATAACATGTAGGGTAAATAATATACAGATAGGCCTTGTTCTACCATTTGAACCAGAGGTCCGTTTAAAGAAATGGGCGAAGCCGGCAGTCGCAGGGATCCTGTCTTTTTATAGGCAAAATGCATATGCAATAACGACGACGATGATGATGATGATGATGATGATGAAGATGACGACGATGGTGCGAAATCTCCGTTCTGACGCAGCCAATGGCCGCTTGTGGCGGGTACCGGTGCAATTTAATGCTTCTTAATCCCGGGATGTGAGCAGTTGAGGGGCTGAAACTAGTTTAATTTATCTAATTTATGTATTTATTTATTTATTTATTTATTTATTTTTTGCCTTGAAGTCCACCGGGAAGGTCGCTTCGCCGGCTGCTGGAACCTCTCGTTTTATTCATATTTTGGTGTTTAACTTGTTGGTATTAAATTATTTTATTTTTGGGTGTTGAACGTTTTTGCAATCGTAATTTGGTGATGGATGTATTGATTATTATTATTATTCCTGTTTCTACGCGGTCACGGAAGAGGTGAGATGATTCCTGTGAGCCAAAAGGCTCTTATGGCCGGATGCTCTTCCTGACGTTAACCTCATCAAAGATGTTAATGAGAAATGAAATGAATGAAGATGGATGAAATGGGTCGGAAAGTAGCTAAGGCCTATTTGAAAGCATCGGCATTTGCCTGGAATTGAAGAGAGAAGCCACGGGAAACCACTTCCATGACAGCTAAGTATGCCCTGTTCCAACCCTAATAGCATTATTAAAAAAAAAAACGTTGTGGCAATGCATCTCTTATTGCATAGAATCAAAACTTTAAGTAACTTTAAAGTAAAGCTTGCCTTTAAACAAAGGATAAGACGTTAGAAATATGCAATAAATTAATTTGTAGGTTGTATTCCGGTCATATACTCACAAATTTAATGCAAACATGCTTGGAATTCTCAAAGTATTAGATAACAAGATATTCAACAGTATTTTTCTTATGTTTCCGCACTGCTATTCATAGGACTATACCATTTAATAATAATATATTGAAAACTACACCGTGCTCTCCATCAAACATTCAAGACACGTGCAACACACAATAAATCACTTGCTCAGATATTAATATGCCGATACAGGGGGGCCTAATAATTCTTAAACATCGACTTCAACAAGTTTGTCATTATTTCCTAACGGAAGGAACTTACGCTGCATGTTTCCAAAATTTCTACTTAGAAATAACAACAAAAGGCCAAGTTTTTTTTTTAATATGTCCCAGGAAAATAACTAGCACCCGACTTTTTATCATCTCTCACTTGCTCCTACCGGTTCTCAATATAATGTCTTCTTCAAGCAGGGAAATATATTCCCAAGTCATTCGCTGTTACGTTCACCACCGCTCATCCACACTAAAATACTCGAGAGAGAAAAAGTAATAAGCTCGACTTCACAAATAATCACAGAACCTTGAACGGCAAAGGCATACCTGCCATCCTTACAAAACCAAAAATCAGGAGTTTTTGATGTGAAAATCAGGATAAAGCAGGAGATGCAAATAGTGCATATCAGCTCAATTAATTGGCAAACTATGCTTCAATGAATTATGTAAATTAACATTTGGCTTTTCTTTCACTTTTAACACCATTTTTTTAAATTAGTATATTCTTGTTACACTTTACATTTTGTTGGTGCTTCTTTGTTCCCCCGTGTTTTCGAAATATTACTTTTTCCGTCATGTTATATAAAAACCATTACATCGACCAACAGTACAGGATGCAAAATAATTGACCTTTGCTGGATTCAATCATGCAAGGAAGTTGTTCCGGAACTGTTTCAAAGAAAGAAAAAAAAAAAAACAGAATTGAAGTGTCAAACACCAAGCAAAAACACTAGAATGTGATGAAAATGTTTCAACAAAGTCAATAAACAACCACTTACACTGAAAAATAAATTTACGAATTCAGGCAACCAAATAACATTCATTACCTGCCCAATATAAACACTTTAAAAAATACTGGAAATATTTGAAAGTCGGGATGATAACTTGAATAATCGTGAGACGGGATAAACTATGGAAAATCGGGAGTCTCCCGCCTAAGTCGGGAAAGTTGGCAGGTATGCAAAGAATATAAATAAATCTACACACCAGAACCTTAACAGCATTTGGGTTCGGAAGAGAACAGGAATGACAAGGGACAGGAGAGATGAACAACAGAGAAAGTATACGAAATCAATGCCACCGTCACCCTGGGGCCCTGTGGTCGCCACCCACGTAGCACCAATTGTAATCCTCCTAGGGAATCAGGATATGGAGGCCGAAATGATGTCAACAGCAAATTAATAAACACATAAAGAAACATCTACCAACCACTCTAAACCTCCAGCTGTTGTTAACCAAATACTAATACTGGACAATGCTTTCAGGCAGTGATACTCAGGTGGAGACAACATCTAGCTAATTAAAAAAAAAACGAAGGTCAAAGCTTTGGTCTTGTGAGTGGTTCGACCTGCCCCATAGCAAGCAAGCTCTGTAGTTCGCCTCGATTATCTCGTAAATTATAAGAAATAATATGTGATAATTATCAGGCAGGCACATAACTACCTGTTGTCACTGCGCAGTGACATTCAGGGAACAACACGAGTGAAGCTAACTGCAAGAACTCGCAGTTCCGCCTCTTAAAACCTCAATAAGGGGGTCGTGGTAGCGCGGCGGTCAAGCTGTGGCCTCTCGCCAAGGTGGACCGGATTCGATTCCCGGTCAATGCAAGTGAGATTTTCGAAGTGAAATGCCATGTACTGTGGTTCGGATTCCACGTAAAACGGAGGTCGCGTGGCTCATAATCGCATGATTAACGGTCACGTAATACTAAAAGCTAGCTTCCTTAAAACATCAATAACTAACTAACATTTTCTTACTTTCAAGGGAGAATTTCTCTACCTCACGAGAAGCAGATGAGTCTATGTTCCGCCACCACCGCCACCTTTTGTCGGGCTCAGTGGAACAGCTGTCGGTTAAGCGTTGTTGTTATATGGCAAATATGGGCCAATGTTTCTCAATACCATATTCATCTACACAAATAAAATACGAGTTACATCTAATGAACATGGACTTTATGAATGGTCTATCGTTACATGTGACAGTATTTCATTTATCATAAGATGTCGATCTTGACTTATAACGTTATTTCTCGTTGTTCTCTTTACGATGAAATATTGAACTTCGTGGGAAAATCTATACGTGATTCTTTGACTCCTGTGCATCGCGGTCAATCTTCGTGGGAGAATCGATATGCTTCCATGAATTCCGAATGTTACTCTTGTGATGTTTCCCTTCTCCTGATAACACTAGAAACAGGGGGTGCGCGACGTCTGATGAAATTGGTTTACTGACTGATGGTCGTTCGGAATTTAGCAAGACACATGAAGTCTCTGATGTTCAACGGACAGAACGAAAAGAAAAAGAAGAAAAAAAGACGGAATGGCCTATTTAAAATAATTCTTTTGGCACGCCGGAAGGCGGAGGTAGATTTCACCGGGCAAACTAGGGCAAAATATGGAGGTTTTCATAGAAGGACCAGGCATCATTTTATACCTCTCATTATGAGAAAGAATTTTACAATTGAAGCTTAAAAAACTTTGCTTTTCGTCTTTTTATGCATATATTAAACATTTTATTCTCTTATGGGGACGGTAACTTTTTCGTCATTTGGGGTCTCTTTTTATACTGGT
The DNA here is from genome assembly GCA_946902985.2 of Meconema thalassinum. Taxonomy (NCBI): domain Eukaryota; kingdom Metazoa; phylum Arthropoda; class Insecta; order Orthoptera; family Tettigoniidae; genus Meconema; species Meconema thalassinum. Next base: position 137,299,813 of record OX336390.1, on the reverse strand, counting down.
GGTCACACTGTCCTTATGCAATGTTTCGACACTGGTGTGTAGCTATCTAACGGTCTGTTACTTCTTCACACAAAATTTTATCTCCCACAGAGAGGTTGGTTGGTTCCTCAGTTTAGGGGCTGCGACAACGCGGTCATGTAGCCCCGTGTACTCTGGGTGTGTGTAGAATCTGACTGATAACCGGGGTTAATTGTGATGGCTGTATTAGTCTGTAATTCAAGTAAGGACTGCAGACGGTCAATTTCAAGTAGTAGTTCCTACTTGTGCTAGCAAATGCTACCGTCAACGACATCTAGCTGTGAACTTGGCTACTAGTTGCCACCGCAACCAGCACCTGGCGACGAACGTTGGAACTTAGAGCGTTAATCAAATCCAACGTATAAATTTTGCTTCACACAGTTGTATTTAGTGGAAGGTTATTTTTACATGTCATAAATCTAGGAGATGGGGCCACCGGCTTTACTTCCCCTCCGAAGGAAGGCATACTGAGGAATTTTTAACGCTCTTAAAAATCCGACGACTTCGACCGGGTTTGAACCCGCGATCTTGGGCATAGAAGCTCAGCATGCTACCAACTACACCACCGAAGCCACTTCCCGAACCCGGCTGAAGCCGTCGGTTTTTTAAGAGCGTTAAAAATCCCTCAGTATGCCTTCCTTCGGAGGGGAAGTAAAGCCGGCGGTCCCATGTCATAGATTTATGGCATGTTAAAGAACCTTCCACTAATTGCACCTGTGTGAAGCTAAATTGGATAGGTTAAGAATGTAAACAACGCTCTTAGGTTTCTACGTTTGTTGCCAAGAGCCGACTGCGGTGGTGTCTAGTAACTAAGTTCTGAACTTGGCCTAGTAGTCGTCGACGGTGGCGCTTGGCGGCAAAAGTAGGAACTATTTGAAACATTCTAAGTTGCAGTACTTAAATTTAAAAAAAACAGATAACACACTAATACAGTCATCACAATTAACACCGGTTATCAGACAGACTCTACACACACCCAAAGTACACGGGGCTAAATGACCGCGTTGTCGCAGCCCCTAAACTTAAGAACCAACCAACCACAGAGACAGATGGAGAACTGAATGTGATATCGTGCAATGGCGTTGTCATGGCAACCTCTGATGGCTCTTCCCTCATCAATTTAGTGCCGTTGTCATGGCAACCTCTGATGGCTCTTCCCTCATCAATTTGGCATTTTCTTATAATTCCGAAATTATTTTGCTCATCCCTTGGCGTAACGGTGTGTCATGTCAAAATGTCTTTCAAACAAAAGTTTTTGGTAATAATTAGAGGAGTATTGACCATTTTAAACGGTTTTGATATTGTACCTAATAAGACAGATATGATTTTTGTTTCTCTAAAAACCCACTTTTTTCCACTCCCTTGGTCAATGGTTGGTGCTATCAAAAAACTTAACTAACATACCTTTTTGGCCCTTAATCGAAGAATAGTATGAACTTTAAATTGATTCGATATTTCACATATTAGGAGAGTTATAGCAAAAGTTCACTTTTTCGAAAAAGGCCTATTTTCACCTCCTTAGTCAGATTTTGCACATTAACGAACTCGACCGAGATTTTAAAGGGATATAAATTATGTACAAAATTCAAAGTGATTGGTGCTAAATTGTGGTAGTTATCGTGTCCACAAGAAATTGATATAGACTACATTTATATACTGTACACACTCGTACAGTAGATACATAAATTATATACTGTATTAACTTTTGAACTGACGGTGGTTTTGGGGTCTGGGGGATGTGACACACGAAGAAATGTCGAAATTTCTGGAAGTCGAAACATGGTACCCATTGCAATAGGTAGCTTTTTAATGAAATCCACCTAACAAGACCTTCAGTAAAGAACATATAGTCTACTTTTTCCTAAATGCACTGTATGGGTATACTGTAGTTATAACTCTTTGCCCTTATCAAGGAGTATAATTGAATGTTGGTTGTAGTAGCTTGTTGAAATGCAACGTGGTGTATCATACGTTGATTGATTGATTGATTTTTGTTCTCAGGGGTGGAACAGCGAGTTCATCTGACCCTGTATTATACGTTAGGCCTATACAATGATAAGATTTTCCTTACTTTCAATAAAGATTTTCCTTATTTTCAATCACTTCATGAACCTATTATCGCCATCTTTTGTGGTACTCTGGTCAAGTGGTCTAGACTAGATCATTGGCTCTCACCCGCGTAGCCGGTGTTTGTTGTTGTTTGAGTTTTCAGTCTTTTGACTGGTTTGATGCAGCCCTCCATACCTCCTGTCCTGAGCTAATTGTTTCATCTCTACATAGCTACCACACCGAACATCCGAGGCAATCTCTTTAACATATTCTAACCTTGGTCTACCCCTACAGTTCTCGTCCTCGACCCTTCCTTCCATAACTAGGTCTAAGCTTGCTATTCCTGGGAGTCTTAGTATGTGTCCTACCAACCTATCTCCTCTCTTCATTAGCAGTCACCAGAAACATCTCTCCTCTCCCACTCTTCTTAATACCTCTTCGTTTGTAACCCTATCTACCCATCTGATCTTCATCATTCTCCTGTAAAACAACATTTCAAACGCTTCAATTCTCCTCTTTTCTGCTGCACCAATAGTCCAAGTTTCACTTCCATAGAGCGCCACGCTCCAGACAAAGGCTTTCAAAAATGCCTTCCTAATACCTAAATCTATATTCGATGTCTACAGATTCCTTTTCTGTAGAAATGCTTTTCTTGCCTGAGCCAACCTACTTTTTATATCCTCTTTGCCGGTGTACCAACATGTATATATTTTTAATTTGTGTTTTATTATATTTGTTGTTTTATAATAACCCATACAATGAGATATAGTGCGTATCTTCTAATGGGAAATAAATACGAATTACACAACACGTTAGTTAGTTAGTTAGTTATTGTTGTTTTAATGGGCGGAACTACGAGGTCATCTGCCCCTACACAGCACGTTATACTGCAAGTTTCCACAACAAAGAAGCCAGTTCGTTGCTTAAGGATTCCTACAGCAGTCCATTGGACAAAAATGCATAACCTACTAATATTATACAGAATACTATTTGGTTTACGTGTCGAACATTATGCTGGCTGTAGTAGTCTCTACCGCGAATCAAGGACAACCAAGGAAATCGCTGTGGTAGCGTGTTGAAATATGTGAAATAGTGTTTGTATTTGTAATTCAGATGAAGATTGGGAAGGAGGCAGCCGTGGCCTTAGGTTAGGACCCATTGCAACATTTACCTGGAGTAGAAGTGGGAAATCACGTATTCTAGGATGGATGAAGTGAGAATCGAACCTGCCGTTTCTAAGTTCTGCCTCAGGAGGCTGAGTATACACCGTTTCAGCTCCTCTTCAGAGAAACTGATGGATGTAACGCCTGACTCCTGCGAGTTGGCAAAATACTGGTCCCACTGTGTTTAAAGAGAAAGCGAGAGAGCAAGAAATAAAATAAATGCGGTGGGAGGAGTCGCCTCTGTTTATAGAAGTGTCAGTCTTGCTTATAGCAGGCCTATAGTATCAATGTACATGTAGTTGGCTCTAAGTTTTAATATCTTCCTCCAGGTTTATTCAGGCCGATTCCCGTCAACGTAGGCAACATAGACCCACCAAAGGTAAACCGGTATAGAGAACACCTCGTGGCGTAGTGGTGAGCGTAAATGATTGCAACCCCGGATACTCAGGTTCAATTCTAAACTCTGTCAAGGAATTCTATTCGGGCTTTTGAGGTATAACAGCTGCATCGTTGACAAGCAAGTCAATAGGCATATCAGTGTCAGTGAACCTTCAATTTTTAGCCTATTTTTATTTTATGAAAAAAAAAAAAAAAAAGGCTTATGAGATCACCTTTTGTCCGTGTGTGTGCGCGCGTATGTGTGTGTGTGTGTCCCTAATAACTTCTAAACGGCTGGACCGATTTCAATAAAACTCGGTAAGGTTATACCACCATTTTGGCCGACCCCGACCGTGCCCTTCAATGTTTTTTTTACGTCTCACCAATCCAACATGGCAACTATGCGAAATATTTCACCAGCATTCAATATCTCTGAAACTACAACCGATATCACCCTGGAATTTTGTACGGTGATGAAGGGAACTACTAGAAGTTCACCTATGTGACTTTCGAAACCCTGGTAACTACAAAACCAACATGGCGGCTATGCGAAGTTGCGACTTTTAAATATAGTTTTCTCGCGATTGAATGATCGAAACGCAATAAAACTTGGTACAGCAAATGTGTATACACATTGTAATGCACTGGTATCTAATTTAGTTCAATTGTTTACACGACTTCAAGATGGCTGCTGTGCGAATTTTAAAATTAAGTTTTTATTTCTTGTGTCGTAATCATGCGATCGAAGTGAAAGTTTGAATAATGAGCCTACGCAATAATTTTCCTTTAATGGTACATAACTCTATGGCCTACACATAAAACAATCCAACATGGCAACCATCCGAAATATTTAGACGGTTCTCAATATCTACGAATCTATTACAGCAATCAAACTGATTTTTTAACGTTCAAAGGGGCTATGAACATGAGTTCACCTATAGGACTTTCAATAACCTGGTGATCACAAATCCAACATGGCGGCGACACGAAGTATAAATATTTACATGGACCTTTCTCCCAATTTAACCATCCGAGTGCAGTGAAACTTGGTACAGTAAATCCTTATACAAATGTTAATCCACTGACATCTAATTTATTTCAATTGTTTCCATAACCACAAGATGGCAGCTGTGCAAAATTATAAAATGTCGTTTTTACTTCTTGTGTCCTAATCATGCGATTGAAGTTTGAATACTACACGTACACAATAATCTTCATGTAACAGTACATAACCAAGACCTACATTATATAAAAATCCAACATGGCGACCATCCGAAATATTTAGTCGGTTCTCAATATCTACGAATCTATTACAGCAATAAAACTGAAATGGTGTATGTTGATAGTGGCAGTTAATATATGTAGGATATATGAAAATAGGCCTTAGTTCTTCACGGAACTACTTGTCAATTCAGAGTTAAAACCTCATGTTAAATTCAAAGTCTTGCTTTAGGGTAGTAGGCCACGCGAGTTTACTATTTTTGCTGAGGTAGGGGAAGTTAACTCTAAATGAAATATGTAACACAGATCAGCATTACCCAATATTCTAGGATTCAGCGAAGAACAACGCATATCTTTTAAACTGCCCTCGCTCAGCTCCATCAACCTAATCTAATGGGAAATACCATACTTGTGTTGATGTGTTTTAAACTTTCGTCATTTCGCCTTTGTTTGCTCTTAGTTTCTGGCTACTATTCTCATTCGGTTTACATAGGAGGTCAAAGAACCTTCGATCTTTAATCCTGAGTGAGAACTTCATGATAAAGATAGCTTTGTTAGAACGTAAATGGATTGCAGCATGTGCAAATTAAGTAAGTCTATTGTTGATGGGTGGTCATAACAATTTAGAGATCTCGAGATACTGCAGTGGCGTTCTAGCAGGCTCCATATAGAATGAGAATATAATCGAACGCCCATTTCCATTAATGTCTTGCCCTCATTTATATCTTATTTCTTTCAGAAGAAAAAAAATCTATTTCCGCAACATATGCCACGAAGAGTTTGTACCGACGATAGGCCTATTTTATAGTTGACGAGTGCAGGATCTAAAAAAAAGTATTTCGTAAATAGTCAATTGACTCGCATAGGTATCCATTCGAGTTTCTTTCTCTTAAGAATATTGTACACCGTTAGGTCAAATTACTAAGTAGCTGTCCATTCACACACTGAAAGAAGTAGGATTCAAATGAGCAGATGTTAGCTTATTTCAAATCTATCCAGTGAAATGGCACAAACAGTATAATATTTAGAAACAAGTAGTTCCGTGAAGAACTATACAGCCTATTTTGATATATCCAGCACATGTTAATTGCCTCTATCAACATACAAAATTTCAGTTTAATTGCTGTAACAGATTCGTAGATATTGAGAACCGTCTAAATATTTCAGATGGACGCCAGGTTGGATTTTTATTTTTGTACTATTACATTAAGATTACTGTGTACGTGTGGTATTCAAACTTCAATCGCATGATTAGGACACAAGAAGTAAAAACGAGATTTTAAAATTACGCACAGCAGCCATCTTGTGATTATGCAAACAATTGAAATAAATTACATGCCAGTGGATCAACATTTGTATAAGCATTTAACGTGCAACGTTTCACGGCACTCGGATAGTTAATTCGCGAGAAACGTCCATTTAAATATTTATACTTCGCGTCGCCGCCATGTTGGATTTGTGCTCACCAGGTTACTGAAAGTCCTATAGGTGAACATATGTTCATAGTCTCTATGAACATAAAAGAATTCAGTTTGGTTGCTGTAAAAGATTCATAGATATTGAGAACCGTCTAAATATTTCGGAAGCTTGATATTTAGGATTGTTATATGTATAGGCCATATAGTTATGTACCATTCAAGGACACTTATTGCCTAGGTTCATTATTCAAACTTTCACTTCGATCGCATGATTACGACACAAGAAATAAAAACTTAATTTTAAAATTTCGCACAGCCGCCATCTTGAGGTTATGTAAACAATTGAATGAAATTAGATAGCAGTGCATTACAATCTGCAAAATCATTTACTGTGCCACATTTCACTGCGCTCAGAGAGTTAAATCACGAGAAAAATATATTAAAATATTTCAAATCCGCTTGGTCGCCATGTTCGTTTTGTACTTTACAGGTTTATGAATTATACATAGGTAAACTTGTATCAGTACCCTTTATCACCGTACAAAATTGCAGGGTGATATCTGTAATCGTTTCGGAGATATAGAATGTCAGTGAAATATTTCGCACAGCCGCCATTTTGAGGTTATGTAAACAATTGAACTAAATTAGACTCCAGTGCATTACAATGTGTATCAACATTTGCTGTACCAAGTTTCATTACGTTTGGATAGTTAAATCGCGAGAAAAGTCTATTTAAAAGTCTCAACTTCGCTTGACCGCCATGTTGGTTTTGTAGTCACCAGTATTTTGAAAGTATCATAGGTGAACTTCTAGTAGTGCCTTTTATCACCGTACACAATTTCAGGGCGATATCGGTAATAATTTCGGAGATATTGAATACTAGTGAAATATTTCGCACAGCCGCCATGCTGGATTGGTGAGACGTAACAAAATTTGAAGGGCACGGTCGAGGTCGCCGGGAATAGTGCTATGACCTTACCGAGTTTCATTGAAATCGCTCCAGCCGTTTAGATTTTATTAGGGGGGGGGGACACACACACGCCTCACACACACACACACACACACACACACACACACTCACGGACAAAAGGTGATCTCATAAGCCTATTTTTTCAAAATTGAAAATAGGCTAAAAACGTTCAAACAAAAACACGCTGTCACATAAATCAAAAACAAGTAGTTCCGTGAAGAACTATACAGCCTATTTTCATATATCCTACTTATGTTAATTGCCACTATTTAACATACACAATTTCAGTTTGATTGCTGTAATAGATTCGTAGATATTGAGAACCGACTAAATATTTTGGATGGTCGCCATGTTGGATTTTATATATGTAGGTCCTAGAGTTATGTACTGTTACATGCAGATTATTGTGAACGTGTAGTATTCAAACTCAATCGCATAATTAGGACACAAGAAAAAACAAGGAGATTTAAATTTTTTTCACAGCTGCCATCTTGAGGTTACGGAAACAATTGAAATAAATTAGATGCCAGTGGATTAACATTCGGATAAAGATTTACTGTACCAAGTTTCACTGCACGCGGATGGTTAAATTGCGAGAAACGTCCATGTGAATATTTATAATTCGCGTCACCGCCATGTTGGATTTGTGATCACCAGGTTATTTAAAGTCCTATAGGTGAACTTAAGTTCATAGCCCCTATGAACATTAAAAAATGCAGTTTGATTGCTATAATAGATTCGTAGATATTCAGTATCGTCTAAATATTTCGGATGGTCGCCATGTTGGATTGTTAAATGTATAGGCCATAGAGTCATGTACCATTAAAGGAAAATTATTGAGTAGGTTCATTATTGAAACTTTCACTTCGATCGCATGACTACATCACAAGAAATAAAAACTTAATTTTAAAACTCGCACTGCCGCCATCTTGAGGTTATGTAAACAATTGAACTAAATTAGATACCAGTGGATTACAATGTGTATAAATATTTCCTGTACCAGGTTTCAGTGCGCTTGGAACATTAAATCGCGAGAAAGGTCTATTTAAAATGTTCAAATTCGCTTGGCCGCCATGTTCGTTTTGTAGTTAACCGGTTTTTGAAAATCTTATAGATGGACTTCCAGTAGTGCCCTTGATCTCAGTACAAAATTTTAGGGAGATACCGCTAATAGTTTCAGAGATATAGAATGCCGGTGAAATATTTCGCACACCCGCCATCTTGTGATTATGTAAACAATTGAACGAAGTTAGAAGTTGGTGCATTACAATGTATATAAACATATACTGTACCAAGTTTCATTGCGTTTGGTTGGTCAAATCGCGAGAAACGTCTATTTAAAAGTCGCAAATTCGCTTGGCCGCCATGTTCGTTTTGTAGTTACCAGGTTTTCAAAAGTCACATAGGTGAACTTATAGTAGTTCCCTCTATCACCATAGAAAATGTCAGGGTAATATCCGTAATAGTTTCGGAGATATTGAATGCTGGTGAAATATTTCGCACAGCCGCCATGTTGGATTGGTGAGTCGTAACAAAATTTGAAGGGAACGGTCGAGGTCGCCGGAAATAGTGCTATGAACTTTCCGAGTTTCATTGAAATCGCTCCTGCCGTTTAGATTTTATTAGGGGGGGACACACACACGAATCACACACACACACACACACACACACACGGACAAAAGGTGATCTCATAAGCCTATTTTTTCAAAATTGAAAATAGGCTAATAATGTTTTCCAGTACTTAAAAGAACAGGAGTTACGATGCTGCAAGAAGACAAAAAAAATCAATATTGAAGTTCCATAACCGGTACTACACAATTTGGAGGTGCCACAATCCCAGTGCATAGCGCAGATCGAGCGGTAAGCCGTCACACTTCGGCGAAGATAACTTCGGTATTCCGCTCCTTAACACTCACCACCATAACCACAATTCTTTATTTTGTTCACTGCACTACTACCTCGGTGCTTTACAAATAACTATCCACGACAGCCCAGTGCGGCATAGTACCCTGGACTCAGAAGACAGACGGGCTCAAATATCATCAATCATCCTTCAAATGTTGGCCCGTAGTTTTCCATTTCAATTTACGCAAACTTTTAGGGTGGTGTCTTTCATGAAGCCATTACCTTTTTCCTCTTCAGTATGTATGTATGTATGTATGTATGTATGTATGTATGTATGTATGTATGTCTACCCCTTATTATTCCCGTTTTCCAACGGGGTCGGGGATGAGATGCGATGGAAGTCTTTGTGGCGATGGTTTTTACGGCCGGATGCCCTTCCTGACGCCAACCTCATGAGAGGAGTTAATGAGAGATGAAATGAATGATGGTGATTGAAACTGGGCAAGGATGTGGAAGGAAGCGGCCGTGGCCTGTCAGAAGGTACCGTCCCAGAATTTGCTTGGTATTGAAAATGGGAAACCACGGAAAACCATTTCAAGGACGGCCGACGGTGGGGTTCGAACCCACGCATCTACCGAGTCAGCAGAGAGCTTGGCCCCATGACCTAATGCTGCGCTTTAGCGAGCGTAGCCACTATCTTCAGTACTTAAAGAATTACAAATTCACACATCAGATACCAAAATAATACAAGATTTTGCACAGGCAGCACGTACTTTATTCATTTATCCGAGTCCAAGACACATACAAATATACATATAAATTGCACTACATTTCATTTCTCCAGTGTTCAACTGTTAGAATGGCACAGTCATTAGCTTCTATCAAGTCCTGCATAGCACATGGTCTTGGTAACATGCTGCAATTCAGAAGGTGCTCAGGGTCAGGTACTGATAAACAGAAAGATCAAAGTCCCTAAATGAAACAGCAAAATACCCCTGCATTTACTGGACGAAAACCAATGTTACTTAACAATTAGTAGTGCAACTACCTTGCAATAGACACAGTAATTTCCAAGGCGGCGTAACGCGACGCAGCGCAGCAAGGCGGGACGAGCAAAAACTCCGGATGGCTACGGTATGCTACCGCAAGCTAGTAAATGGCAAGCACAGGAATTCATTACAGGTACACGATGCAACTGAGGTGCCAGCACGTTCGCCGTGTTGCAGATACCTCAGGCGAGTTTCTCGAGCGATATCTTGACTCGAGCTGGAAGCTTGGAATAGAGCCTGACTCGATTATGCTAGAAACAGGTTCCAATAATACGAAACCGGATATTCGCCTAGTTCCACATAATGGATGAGTAAGTGTATATAAGGCTCACGTATAGACTTGTATTCCAAGTAATCTACTTCAGCATGGTCATCGCTCACAAGTGTAGTAATGTGATCAACCGTCAACAGCCTGCATAACACCTTTTGCAAAGACGTGCAGGAAGAGAGTCAATGACGTCTCGGAAGGTACCGACAGGGATGTGGATCCATGCCAACTCCAGTGCCGTGGCCCTCCTCCGGCCTGGACCCGTCCGGCGAATGTTGCAAGGTGTTTGCATTCAGATGTTTCATGCCGTATACGCCAACAGCCATCTGTCCGATGGAGCATAAAACGTGATTCATCGGAAAAGGCAACCTGCCGTGAACGTCCTGTTGCGGTATTGGCGTACAAATCCCAGCCTTCATCACCGATGAACAGCAGTCAGCATGGGTGCATGAACCAGGCCCATACGCAGCAACGGTCGCTGAACGGTCGTTGAGGAGACACGGTTGGCCATCAAGCCGAAACTTCCGAGTATTTTGGAACTGATTTCTGTAACTTGGAAGCGCTGCGAGTGTGCATAGCTGTAGAGTCAAAACTTTCACGTAGAGTGAAAGTCTATTGCTTCGGACTGTGAGTATGGCTGTTGGACCGGAACACTCATCACTGTGCTTTGAGTGAATGCGTCTTTGTAAGAAAGACCGTGTCAGCACTGGGGTACTGAAGAATCTACGATCATTATTTGAAATCTACGACCGAGTTCCGTTGTATCGCAGTGGCGGACAGGAATTGAGGCGTTCTGCCAACAGAAGGAGTGCGGCGGCAAGGACATCATCGTTGGGTGATGTGTAACTCTGTACATATTACAGGAATGGCAGGCGTAATTTATAGGGTCAATTTTTATATTTTGCTTTATAAATTAGAGTCATTGGCAGTTCAGTTTCAGAATATAGAATTAATTTAAATTATACAGTTTCTTTTACAGTAGTTAAGATGTCTGTAGTTAGCCTTCTTCCCTTTACTACGATTTCAGTATCTTTGGTAAGGCCTATGCACGAACCAGATCCTTTCAAGATCTCTGTATTCAACCATGGATTAAAAAGAGTATTCGTCAAGTTGTTGGATATTATCATTTATTTTATTAATCCTTCTACCAAATCAGGCCATTTATGAGGCAACTATATATAATGTAATTTCAAAGTTGCATGATAGAAGTCACATATAATGATTAAAGATCTGTACATCATAATACGGCGGCAGCACGCCGGCCTCTCACCGCTGGGTCTGTGGTTCAAATCCCGGTCAATCCATGTGAGATCTGTGCTGGACAAAACGGAGGCAGACAGGTTTTTCTTCGGGTACTCCGGTTTTCCCTGTCAAAATTTCATTCCAGCAACACTCTCCACTATCATTCCATTTCATCAGTCATTCATTTAATCATTGCCCCAGAGGAGTGCGTCAGGCCTCGGCAGCCGGCACAGTTCATATCCTCGCCGCTAGATGGGGGGCTTCATTCATTCCATTGCTGACCCGGTCGGAGACTGGAAGCAGGCTGTGGATTTTCATTTTCACATCATAATACGAGCTCTTCAGACGCTTCCAGCACCTATTAAATAGATAGCTCGAAACTGTCACCAAGCTTAAGAACAACAAAAACATTGTCATGAAAATACGAAGGATAATTTTTAAATGTTCATTTGCCAATATCTCTTTAAATCCCACACATTCGTTGTTATTCGCATACACGGTCGTCCGGCATCCCTTGCATACAATCAATGTGTGCGTTTCGCACTGTGACCCTGTAACGTTTAAGACGATCGAGTGAACTGTGAGATACGGTTAGTTATTTTGTTGAATTATATTCAAATATGACACATGGGCGTCCACATGACTCCTATTTGCAAGCTGCAGTCGATGGATTGCCAAACCACATTATCTCCGACTAAAGCGATATTAAGCCAGACACTCGCAATGCACAAGGTAATGGCAATCGTATTTTGAGGCAGTCCGGGCAGCCTAGTGTTTACCACCTCTTCCTGCACTTCAAGGAGTTTCTTGGCTTCAAGCGTAGCGGACCCACAATTATTAACTGAAACCTATAGTAGAGGAATGGCTATCTATCCTCGTAGGCAGTCGACTTCTAAATGGAGGGTATTAGAGCAGTCAATCAAACTTGTTTGTTTTTCTGACTGAACTCGCTCAGTGTTGCCAACTTTAGTGGCAAGTCGTTGGATCTAATGATTCTTACACATATTTGGCGACTCGTTATCATGAATTTATTTTGTTTAAACACGGATATAGCCACTCCCTAAAGATCCTTCAGAGACAGAACTAGTCATTCTCTACTGATAGGTAACATAGGAATCTAGCGACATTAGAAAACTACCATTGTACTCACTTGTCCAAACACCGGTCTGGTCCCGCAAAAATCTGCTGCCAAAAATTGGCCAGCGCAGCTCATCTGGTCACCACTCCAAAACCCTTCCCAGACACAAAAGCCTACTGGACAGCTCGACACTGAACAGTACAAATCTACTCCAAATCCAAAGTCAAGCAAGCAGACCAATACTACCAGTCGCCCAGTGTCTGGTCTCCCATTGCAATAGAATGCGTGCACATTAACCATTGAAAAAAAAAGGTAAATAGACATATCCGAATTGAATGATAGAATTGATAAATTGAAAATCCACCGGATCAATACTAAGAGAAGTTGTTTAATGAAATATTAAACGACGTAAATGTATCCTCAGCGAGAAAAATATTACACCTTAAAAACTAGTTAAACCTTGTCAAAAAATGGATATCCTTACAAATATTGTAATTTAAATTAATGAAAAACTTGTAAATATATGAATTGATGTGCAATTAAACAAACCACTTTAAAATACTATGTTGAATTCTACTAGTATTACGAAAAATATATTAATAGGAGAATGTAGATATGTGAGAAGGCAAGTAAACCGTCGTCAAAATTGGAAGAATTTTCGATTAAAAAAAGTAAATATTATCAAAAATCAGTCGAAAATTCAAGATGATTCTTCACTCTGTAGATATTTCTGATCCACTGGCAACACAATGTGCGTAAAAATTCTACGATAGCAACTAATATTCAAGCATACTTGACATGTAAGCAGTAATCATCAATTAACTTGCCAAAAATATCTTCTTATGAATTCCGTCTTCCAGGTGGAGTAAGGTAAAGTGTATCGGTATAGCTTCTTCTAACCTCATTTGGAGGTAAAAACTATTGTTGTCACGTGCAATTAGATTGAACCCAACGGCAGCAACAAACTAACCTCATTTGGAGGTTAGAAGAAGCTATACCGATACACTTTAATTGACTCCACCCGGAAGACGGATTTCATAAGAAGATATTTGTGGCAAGTTAATTGATGATTACTGCTTACATGTCAAGTATGCTTGAATATTAATTGCTATTATAGAATTTTTACGCATATTGTGTTGCCAGTGGAACAGAACAATCTACAGAGTGAAGAATCATCTCGAATTTTCGACTGATTTTTTATAATATTTATTTACATTTTTCATCGAAAAATCTTCCAATTTTGACGACATTCTACATTCGAAAAAAGAAGTCTCCTATTAATATATTTTTCGTAATACTAATAGAATTCAACATAGTATTTTAAAGTAGGCCTAGTTTGTCTAATTGCACATCAATTCATATATTTACAAGTTTTTCATTAATTTAAATTAACAATGTTTGTAAGGACATCCATTTTTTGACAATGTTTAACTAGTTTTTAAGGTGTAATATTTTTCACGTTGAGGATGGAATCATTGATATTCCGAAACTAGTAGCCTAAGTCGTTTAATATTTCATTAAACAACTTCTCTTAGTTTAGATCAGGCGGATTTTCAATTTATCAACTCCCATTGCAATTCCGTATGTCGAACTGCTTGCACGGCATTGCGTATTTACCGTATAATACATTCGAAAGCTTGTAGTCCTGAATATTTTTAGATGGTTTGTTGCTGCCGTTGGGTTCAATGTAATTGCACGCGACAACAAGCGTTTAAATAATGTAGTCTATATCATCTACTTTATTTCTCCCGAAGTGCTAATATTTGCTTTTGTCTTTCATCTGCATAGATTCGGTGGATAAAACCATTCGTCATGGTTGCTGTACTCACCAGTTCAATTATTTTCTTTTCCAGAACGTAGCCTGCCATCTTGTATTTACAGTTTTGTAAATGGGGGTTTGCGACATCGTGGTCGCTTAGTCACGTTCATTTGTGTGTAGAATTTGCCTGATAACCTGTGTTTTGGTGTTATCTGTACTAGTACGTATGAAGTGGGTCTGAAATTGGGAAGGAGGTGGCTGTGAACTTAAGTTAGGTATCATCTCGGCATTTGCATGGTGTATGAGTGGGGGGAAACCACAAAAACCCACCTCGAGGATAGCAGAAACGTGAACCAAACCCACCTCACTACACCAAGTGTTTCCTGTTCCAGCTCTAGTCCATGATTAAATTCGTTGTCAGAGCCAGAAATCGAACCCAGCACCTTTGGGGGTAGGAAGTTTTTTTTTTTTTTTTTTTTTTCCAGTGAGATAAGTTTCAACATATTTTCGGTTACAGTTAAATGGGTAATATGTTCATGTTGTAGCATCTTTTATGGGACAGCTTGGGACACCATAGTAATCAATACTGTGTACTTTCTACGGCTGAAGTCAAACTTGTTTTATTGGAATGTCTGTAATGTAATATTTATTTATCTATAATGCGACATGAAAATGACCATGTTCCTTATTGACGAAATATATTGCCCTATCTGCAGATTGGAATATTTATCTCAACGATAGCCTATCATTCCACAGCTTCTTCACATCTGTACATGGATTATACCCATTCTGACAAATTCAATTTTAACCTAAAATGTTTGTCTACATAACATCCACATCACTGTTCCTTCTTCAAGCTGGTTTTATGTCAAGATTTCTTTCTTTCGCCATTTAACATATTTTTGTAACAGATCTGTTTTTTATTTTATTTTATTGTATGTGTTTTTTAGCTTTCAGACGATTAATTTTTTAGGAATAGTTTTGACAAAAACCTTCTTGTATGGTAAAATTGTTCATGTACTGCAAGTCTTGCATTTCTATTCATATTATTATTTGCGCTGAGGAAGGCCACAATGTGGCCGTAACCGGTACAATAAATAGTACAAATTAATACTGACTTGAGATTTTTAATCTTCAGGAAATACTTATTTATCTGCCATAATTCGTAAATGAGCAAAGCCTGTTGACGTTTAAATACCAGATTTATGTGTCGGTAGAATTACTAGCACGTCAAATATCTCATCCAGGATAAAATCTCAACAGGAAAATGGACATCCCACACATTATTATAATTACTATTATTCATGATAGTCTATTGTTTTGGGTTGAACTGTGAAAACTAAATGAACATATTCTAGACGAAATATACAGTTCGTCACGTAAGGTTTTTAATATATTCAGTTTCCACATATTAATCCAAAAGAAACCGGGTGAGTTAGCCGTGGTCGTTACCGCATGGCTGCTGGCAGTCGCTCACATCCGGGAGGCGAGAAGGTTCGAATCCCCCCGCCGGCAACCTGCGGTTTCCCATCTTCCTTCCAGGCAAATGCCGGGGTTGGTCCCTAAATATAGGCCACAGCCGCTACCTTCCAACTCCTCGTCCTTACATTCAAACTTTCCTCCCCAGACAACACTCCACACGCGACGGTACTTGTAGCTCACCCAATGGGTGTCCGCTTAGAAGCAGCTACAAATTGGCGAGCCGAACATGTTCTCGGACACTCCCGGCACTAAAAACCATACGCTAGAAAAACCTAAAAGAATATCATCATTAGTATTCCAGGCCGTGATAGCCCTAATCAACATATTATTATTATATCCGCGTTGTAATCCCACGAACCACATCGCCCAATATAGTTCCAGTTATTGTTTCGTTTTAAGAAGTAGCTTAATAATATTTCAAATGATTATTCATTAAGTAATGTGTAGGCTACTTGTTATAATACACGCACACACAGCGTAGTCCTAAAAATATTCTTAGTATCATTACAAAATTAAAGTAAGCAATTAAAATCGTAAATGGCTGGATGCCAAATGACCAGATCTAGTCACAAAGTGATGAAGGTAGCAACTATGGTTGCAGGTCCTTCTGTAGTTTTATTTCAGCGAGGTGGCAAAATGTGGAGATTAATAGTCTAATTTACGTGTAAAATAATGCCTGTTTTGATGCAAGCTTTTTACGTTCTAATGAGTTAGCTGGGACGATTCCAACCACCCTGCGTAGATGGAACACAAAGAAGAGCTGTTCGAAGAAGTTCCCAGACAAGAAACCAATGTGAACCAGATACTGGCTCATTTGGAATGTGAAGAATTACGTGTTTGAAGGTAGCGGGGCTCGTCCGGAAATGTCGAGCTGCCAGAGGCGAAGAAGCACGGAATACGTGAGGGAAAAAAATGTAGGGACTAAGATTACAAACTTCAAGTTTAGAAAAACTAGAAACTGAGGAAACAATTCTCGTAGAAAATGAATGAGATGATAACTGTCCCCAAGCACCCTCAGGTAGTTCTACTCCAATAAGTATAAACGTCGTAAAGGTGGTCTTGATCCTGTATTATACACTAGTCTTAGATTGAGTCTTAATGATAAGTTATCCGATCATTTCTAAAATAGAACACCAAAATTGATACGTAGATTGCCTAGGCAACAAGCATAACTTTAAATCTACAAGAAGTAACATCATCGTTATTATTATTATTTCTTTATTTTCTCAACTCACAGATGGTAACAAGACTCAAATCGGTACATCAAGTACAGGAAATTGAGCATAACACTTTGAAGGGCCTATAACACACATTTTCAACATATATAACATGAAAATTTGACAGTAAAAGTATCTCCTGGAATGTCATCTTCCGCGTCTTCTTTTCACAAGAGGGTCCGAGAAAATCCTAGTACGTACTAAAAAAAACGCTTGCTGCAATAACGTGGGTGTATATGGAAAGATTTGGCTAGGTTTACTGAGAAAGATTTAAGGGTCAGGCCAGTGGTAGAAAGAAGGTAGGGAAGGTTGTCACATTTTCTTTGCCTCCAGATTGTTGCCTCAGCTCGCCATAGCTAGTGGAGTATTTTTTTCAATCTTCTCATTGTATTTACGGCGGATATTATGGTCATTCGGGACAGCGATGTCAATCAAGTACGTGTGGTGGTTTTTCTTGTGAGTTTAAGTTATGTCTGGTCTATTGTGAGGAGTTGTTTTGTCAGATTATTATTATTATTATTCGTAATCAATCGTAAGCTAACATTTCTACCTTATTATTATTCGTCTGATACAGATATATGTGATTTCATGTAATTTTTTTTTGTATATTCCTATCGTCCAGAAACCTCTAATAAAACGAAACTTCTTTTTGTTGTTGTTGTTGTCAAGGTTTACCTGAAGGAATTGCTACACTGATTCAACTTGAACTAGATGCAAATTAGTTTCATATACGGGTTATGGGCATCTTTCCACAGCCATATGGACTTCTATGCGTGTCTGATTAATCAATATAGCTGTGGTATTTGTAATAGAACGTCTAATGGTTGCGGGATAGGATGTAAATAGATGGCCCGGGATTAGAAATTAAGCACCATTCAGCATTTTCCTGGAGTGAAAAAGGAAGATTGTAGTTTTACGTGACCGTGAATCTTGTGATTATGAGCCACGGGACCTTCATTTTACGTGGAATCCTAACCACAAAACATGGCATTTCACTTCGAAAATCTCACATGCATTGACCGGGAATCGAACCCGGACCGCCTTTTCCCTGGAGTGAGTGAAGGAGGGCGTGCAGTAACACAATCAAATTGACCATTGTCAGCGCCAGAACTCGAGCATTATAATTCCGGACTACTGCATGAATATAGGGTTACAGGTGGCCATGCTTGACTATGCAACTCTCAGCCTGTGTATGTGCAGAGTACTTATCTTCTTATACACACATCAAAAAAAGTTTTGCATCACCTCGGTTTCAAGAGTTCCGGAACCTTTAAATACAAAGGGAATAGAGATCAACACAAACAACATTTCAGCTCGTTTTATTGCTCATGAGACCCACACATTGCATGTTGTACCATCATACAGCTAGACTTTCAGCATTTGTGGTCCAGATTGCAGTACACACCACTACCTCTAATACCCAGTAGCACGTCCTCTTGCATTGATGCATGCCTGTATTCGTCGTGGCATACTATCCACAAGTTCATCAAGACACTGTTGGTCCAAATTGTCCCACTCCTCAACGACAATTCGGCGTAAATCTCTCAGAGTGGTTGGTGGGTCAAGACGTCCATAAACAGCCCTTTTCAACATATCCCAGGCATGTTCGATAGGGTTCATGTCTGGCGAACATGCTGGCCACTGTAGTCGAGCGATGTCGTTATCTTGAAGGAACGCATTCACAAGATGTGCACGATGAGGTCGAGAATTGTCGTCCATGAAGACAAATGCCTCTCCAATATTCTGCCGATATGGGTGCACTATGGGTCGGAGGATGTCATTCAGGTATCGTAAAGCCGTTTCGGAGCCTTCCATGACCACCAGTGGCGTACGTCGGCCCCACATAATGCCACCCCAAAACATCAGGGAACCACCACCTTGCTGCACTCGCTGGACAGTGTGTCTAAGACGTTCAGCCTGACCAGGGTGCCTCCAAACACGTCTCCGACGATTGTCTGGTTGAAGGCATATGCGACACTCATCGGTGAAGAGAACGTGATGCCAATTCTGAGGGGTCCATTCAGCATGTTGTTGGGCCCATCTGTACCGCGCTGCATGGTGTCGGGGTTGCAAAGCTGGACCTCGCCATGGACGTCGGGAGTGAAGTTGCGCATCATGCAGCCTATTGCGCACAGTTTGAGTTGAAACACGACGTCCTGTGGCTGAACGAAACGCATTATTCAACATGGTGGCATTGCTGTCAGGGTTCCTCCGAGCGGCAATCCGTAAGTAGCGGTCATCCACTACAGTAGTAGCCCTTGGGCGGCCTGAGCGAGGCCTGTCATCGACAGTTCCTGTATCTCTGTACCTCCTCCATGTCCGAACAACATCGCTTTGGTTCACTCTGAGACGCCTGGAAACTTCCCTTGTTGAGAGCCCTTCTTGACACAAAGTAACAATGCGGACGCGATCGAACTGCGGTATTGACCTTCTAGGCATGGTAGAACTACAGACAACATGAGCAGCGTACCTTCGTCCTGGTGGAATGACTGGAACTGATCGGCTGTCGTACCCCCTCCGTCTAATAGGCCCTGCTCATGCATGGTTGTTTACATCTTTGAGCAGTTTTAGTGACATCTATGAACAGTCAAAGGGACTGTATCTTTGATACAATATACACAGTCAACGTCTATATGCCGGAGATCTGGGAACCGAGGTGATGCAAAACTTTTTTTGATGTGTGTATATAAAAGTGAAAGTCTGTATGTATGTAAGTATGTATGTATGTGGGTGGGTCTGTTCCGTATACAAATCTACACCGTTCCACCAATCTCAACCAAATTTTGCATACACATAGTTTAGGACCCAGAAGGAACCGCTGGCTACATGAATTTTCGATAGTCTTTCTCATTCTTCTGATTTCGGCCCTTTTGCACTCAAGCACAGGCTAATCAAATCATAAAATATACTCATGGAGGAATGCCAAGGCAGATAGTTTCCATGGCAACATAGCTCAAGTCGAGACACGGCCGACTGGATGCCATTTGCGCTCTGCACTACTGGTATAGAAAATAAGGATCTTTACTTGAAATCCCGTTAGTTACTCAACTGCTCACACAGCACTGTCAACCGAGTTTAGCATAACAAAGACAACACTATCTCTACTATATATTTGTCAAATACCACTCACTCACTCACTTATTCATCACGAAATCTCAGAAATCACCGAACAGATTGGAATGAAATTTGGTATGCAGCTTCCTCAAGGGACGCAAATGCCCACTAAGAGAGGATTTTTGGATATTCAGGTTCTAAAGGGGTGTTAAGGGGGTAGACCTGCATTTCATTGAATAGCAATATCTCTCGATTGGTTTCATTGGGGGATGTGATACTCGGCATAGAAACTTATCATTAAAAATAAGAAGACACTTGTCTGAGGGTTTTTCGATATGGCGTATATTATGAAGTGAAAGGGGTGAAAAGTGGGGATTGAAAGATTCCTAACGGAGCGTGCATTTCTTAAACGACATAGGCGAGGAGTTTGAAACTCAGCGAAAAAATCAACATAAAAAAGAAGTAAATATGTGTTTGACCGTTTATTCATAAATCCAATTTAAGGGGCCCATGGGGAGGGGTGATATTCTGGGGGGGGGGGGAATAAAAACAGGAAAGAAAGTGTCCTAACTGATTGACTGACTGACTCACTCATCAAACTTAGGGGGGGGGAAATCTGATTTAAAGTAAGTAAATAGCAGTTCGGCAGCATTTTCATAAATCAAATTTAAGGGGTTCATGGGGAGGGGTGAAATTCTGAAAAAAGAAAATTGAAAGAAAATGTCCTGACTCACTCACTCATCATCGCCCAGTCAAAATGGAATGAAATTTGGTATGCAGTTTCTCAATGGCCGCAAACGCCCACTAAGGATTTTTGGATATTCAGGTTCTAAAGGGGTGTTAAGGGGGTAGACCTGCATTTCATTGAATAGCAATATCTCCCGATTGGTTTCATTGGGGGATGTGATACTCGGCATATAAACTCATCATTAAAAATAAGAAGACACGTGTTTGAGGGTTTTTCGATGTGGTGTATATTATGAGGTGAAAGGGGTGAAAAGTGAGGATTGAAAGATTCCTAACGGAGCGTGTATCTCTTAAACGACATAGGCGAGGAGTTTGAAACTCAGCGAAAAAAATCAACATAAAAAAGAAGTAAATATATGTTTGCCCGGTTTTTTTTTTCATAAATCCAATTTCAGGGGCCCATGGGGAGGGGTGATATTCTGGGGGGGATAAAAACAGGAAAGAAAGTGTCCTAACTGATTGACTGACTGACTGACTCACTCATCAAACTCAGGGTGAAAAACTGCTTTAAATTAAGTAAATAGCTGTTCGACAGTTTGTTTTTCATAAATCAAATTTAAGGGGTTCATGGGGCGCGGTGAAATTCTGAAAAAAGAAAATTGAAAGAAAATGTCCTGACCTACTCACTCACTCACTCATCATCGCCCAGCCAAAATGAAATGAAATATGGTATGCAGCTTCTCAATGGCCACAAACGCCCACTAAGAATTTTGGGATATTCAGGTTCTAAAGGGGTGTTAATAGCAATAGCAATAGCAATATCTCCCGATTAGTTTCATTGGGGGATGTGATACTCGGCATATAAACTCATCATTAAAAATAAGAAGATATGTGTCTGAGGTTTTTTCGATGTGGTGTATATTATGAGGTGAAAGGGGTGAAAAGAGGGGATTGAAAGATGCCTAATGGAGCGTGTATCTCTTAACACGACATAGGCGAGTAGTTTGAAACTACGCGGGAAAAATTCAGCATAAAAAATAAGTAAATATGTGTTTGACCGTTGTTTTTCATAAATCCAATTTAAGGGGCCCATGGGGAGGGGTGAAATTCTGGGGGGGGGGGGAACAGGAAAGAAAATGTCCTTACTGATTGACTGACTCACTCATCAAACTCAGGGGGAAAAACTGCTTTAAAGTAAGTAAATAGCTTTTCGACAGTTTTTTCGATCAATCAAATTGAAGGGGTTCATCGGGAGGGGTGAAATTCTGAAGAAAAAATAATTTAAAATAAATGTCCTGACTCATTCACTCACTCATCATCGCCCAGCCAAAAATATTGAAGTTGAAAACATGGCATTTCAGGGATATGTTCATTGTATGTCAAAACCGTACACTAAGGGAGGATTTTTGGATATTCAGGTTCTAAAGGGGTCTTAAGGGGGTTAAACCTGCATTTCATTGAATAACAATATCTCACGAGTGGTTTCATTTGTGGATGTGATACTCGGCATATAAACGAATCATTAAAAATAAGCAGACATGTGTCTAAGGGTTTTTCGATGTGGTGTATTATTATGAGGTGAAAGGGGTGAAAAGTGGGGGTTGAAGGATTCCTAACGGAGCGTGTATGCCTATCTCTTAAACGAAATAGGCAAGAAATTTGAAACTCAGCGAAAAAAAAATCAGCTTAAAAAGTAAGTAAATAGGTGTTCGACCGTTTTTTCATAAATTAATTTAAGGGGCCAATGGGGTGGGGTGAAATTCTGGAGGGAAAAAGGAGAGAAGGTGTCCTAACTGACCAACTCACTCACTCATCAAACTCAGGGGAAAAAGACAGCTTAAAGTTAATAGGTGTTCAAGAGTTTTTTCATCAATCCAATTTAAGGGGCCCATGGGGAGGGGTGAAATTCTGGTAAAAATAATTGAAAGAAAATGTCCTGTCTGACTCACTTACTCATCACGCCCAGCGAAAACTATTAAAGTTGGAACCATGAAATGTTGGGAATATGTTCGCTGTATGTCGAAAACGTCAACTAAGGAATGATTTTTGTTTATTCGGATTTTAAAGAGGTGTTATGGGGATAAACGTGCATTTCATTTAATAACGATATCTCATGAGTTGTTTCTTTGGGGATGTGATATACGGTATATAAACTAATCATTAAAAATAATCAGACATATGTCTAAGGGTTTATCGATGTGCTGTATATTATAAGGTGAAAGGGGTGAAAATTGGGGGTTGAAGGATTCTTAACGGAGCGTGTATCTCTTAAACGACATAGGCGAGAAGTTTGAAATTCGGCGGGAAAAAACAGCTTAAAATACAAGTAAATAGGTGTTCGACCGTTTTTTTTTCATAAATCCAATTTAAGGGGCCCTTGGATAGGGGTGAAATTCTGGGGGAAAAAAAAACAGGGAAGAAAGTGTCCTAACTGATTGACTCACTTACTCACTCATCAAACTCAGGGGGAAAACAGCTTTAAATAAGTAAATAGGTGTTCGACCGTTTGTTTCATAAATCCAATTTAAGGGGTTCATGGGGGAGGGGTGAAATTATCAAAAATAAATGAAAGAAAATGTCCTGACTGACTCACACACTCATCATCGCCCAGCCAAAATTATTGAAGTTAGAAACATGAAATTTTGGGGATATGTTCGTTGTATGTCGAAAACGTTCACTAAGGAAAGAGTTTTGGATATTCAGGTTCTAAAGAGGTGTTAAGGGGGGTAAACTTGCATTTCATTTAATAACGATATCTCATGAGTTGTTTCTTTGGGGATGTGATATTCGGTATATAAACTAATCATTAAAAATAATCAGACATATGTCCAAGGGTTTATCGATGTGGTGTATATTATGAGGTGAAAGGGGTGAAAATTGGGGGTTGAAGGATTCTTAACGGAGCGTGTATCTCTGAAACGACATAGGCGAGAAGTTTGAAATTCGGCGGGAACAACAGCTTAAAATACAAGTAAATAGGTGTTCGACCGGTTTTTTTTTCATAAATCCAATTTAAGGGGCCCTTGGATAGGGGGTGAAATTCTGGGGGGGGGGGGGAACAGGGAAGAGTGTGTCCTAACTGATTGACTCACTTACTCACTCATCAAACTCAGGGGGAAAACAGCTTTAAATAAGTAAATAGGTGTTCGACCGTTTGTTTCATAAATCCAATTTAAGGGGTTCATGGGGAGGGGTGAAATTATCAAAAATAAATGAAAGAAAATGTCCTGACTGACTCACACACTCATCATCGCCCAGCCAAAATTATTGAAGTTAGAAACATGAAATTTTGGGGATATATTCATATTCATTCATTTATTTGCAATGGGGGGTGTGTCCCCCGGTGGCAAATTGTATATACATAACAAATAAATAATTATACATAACAATTCAATAACAATTATACAACAATTAAACTGGAGTATTTACACAAATAGTCAGTCTTTTCTTAAACACACCTGTATGTTTGGGAAAAGGCTCTAAGACTGCGGCAGGTAGAGAGTTCCAGTTATCAATGGCACGGTTTACAAAAGAATATTTACCATAATTTGTTCGCTGTGGTCGGCCCTTAACTTTGAAAGGATGATCGCTCCTACCCATGTAAGTGGGCTTTCCCAATCGTTTGCTAAGCTCACCCCATGCTGGTTGATTTGTATACGTGTTGTACATAGCGCAGAGTCTAGATTTCATCCTCCTAGCCTCCAGTGATTCCCACCCAAGTTTCTTTAACATACGGCTCACACTGCTCCTGGGATTAAAGTCACTGAGCACAAATCTAGCGGCCTTTCTTTGTACCATTTCCAACTCATTGATGAGCCCTACTTGATATGGATCCCAAACCGCCGAGGCATATTCCAGAATAGGTCTTACAAGTGACAAATTGCCTAATTCTTTAGCAGAGGTACTACTTCCTTTTAATAACCTCATTACTAAGTGCAGGGATTTGTAAGCTTTTGAAACTACACATCCTACATGACTACTCCATTTCATATCATTTCTTACGTGAACGCCCAAATATTTGCAAGAATCTTCTTCTACAAGTATTTCCGAGCCAATGTTATATTGAAAATCCTGCCTTCGCACTTTCCCTATTTTTAAGAGACTACATTTCCTTGTGTTTATTTTCATTTTATTTACAATCGCCCACTTATAGACCAGGTTCAGGTCCTCTTGAAGCACTGCATTGTCTTGTGAGTCATGTATCTTTCGATATATTACACAATCATCCGCAAACAATCGACAGTCACTGCGAATCCCATTTGGTAAGTCATTTATAAACGCCAAAAATAACAAAGTTCCGATTACGCTGCCCTGAGGGATACCCGACGTTACGGTAATTTCATCCGAGAATATGCCTTCGACTTTCACTTTCTGGGAACGACCCGTCAAAAATTCTTGGATCCATAAAATTACTCTTCTATCAATCTTCGTCGAAGCTAATTTATGGAGTAGCATGTCATGCGGAACGACATCAAATGCCTTCGCAAAATCTATAACCACGGCGTCGACTGAAACTCCATGGTCTAACGATTGGCTAATGTCTTGAAAAAGTGATAGCATCTGACTCTCGCATGAGTAACCTTTCCGAAATCCATGTTGCCTATCATTAAACCATGATAATGTTTCCCACTGTTCCCTCAAGTAGTCGCAAATGAGATGCTCCATCTGTTTACAAACGACGGACGTAAGGCTAACCGGCCTGTAGTTGCCCAATTCAAGTCTGCTCCCTCCCTTAAATATTGGGACTACCGTAGCTCTTTTCCAGTCATCTGGGATTTGCGCATTGTTTATGGACACATTAAACATCACCTCCAAGTATCGTGCCACGGCCCTACCTCCTAGTTTAAGTACTTCACTAACAATATTATCAGGACCCTTTGATACATTGAAACGTAGTTTTTGTATTAGCTTTACAATTGCTGACTGATTTATTTGGAACAGGGGAGCCCCTGATTCGTCGTTAAGGTCCAACACACAGCTATTGGATTTATTGAACACACTACCGTAAAAGACAATTAATTCATTAGCAATGGCCTGTTTCTCAGTAATTAATTTACCGTCACCGGACATTATCATCGACAAATTATTTGAATTTCCCTTTCTTCTCCTAACATAACTGTAAATTTGTTTCCGCCCATCACCTCCCGAACCAAGTAAACCTTGCATATAACTGTCATGAGCAGCCCTCTTTTTTAAGACGAGCTCTCTTGATAAGGACTTAAATTTCAACATATACTTGTCACTATCATGTCTTTTATTGTATAATTTCCTAATTTTCCGTTTTAGACTCCTAATTTATCGTGTGTAATACTCAGGATCTGGGTTTTGTTTCAGCAATTTAAATGGGACAAATTTATAAACAGCGCTATTTAAAATTTTCAAAAAGTTAGTCCACAGGATATTAATGTGATTTCCTTCCGATGCCCATCCTACAAATAGCTCATTCAAATACCCCTGAAACTTGCCCTGATCCGCCATGCGATACTGGAATATGATATTTTTTGCTACATCAGAGTCTAATTTTGTAATGTCACCATATCTAATATTTAATTCAACCCCAGAATGGTCACTAATTCCTGGTACTATCAGACAGTTAATATACAGCTCTACAGGCCTTACGAGATAAACATCTAAGGTATTATTGTCTCTAGTTGGGAAGTCAACTACTTGGGAAAATCCCCCCTCCCTTAAGAATTTATTTGCAGCGCTCTGAGCCTGACCACAGCTAGTTGACTCACCAGACCAGTCTACTTTGGGGAG
Organism: Meconema thalassinum; assembly: GCA_946902985.2. Lineage (NCBI taxonomy): Eukaryota > Metazoa > Arthropoda > Insecta > Orthoptera > Tettigoniidae > Meconema > Meconema thalassinum. Next base: position 137,273,155 of record OX336390.1, on the reverse strand, counting down.
GTTTAAATCTCCAGCAATTATTATGCTCTTTTTCATAGCATTACCCGTACAAGTTTTATCATACAGTGTTTCGAGGAGAGAAAGGTTATCTTTCGGTGCTCTATACGCCCCTATCACCTGAAGAGGGAATTTATTTCCTTTATCCGAAATTTGTACACATAACATTTCATGATCCATATCAGCCCACTTTAAGAAACTAGCTATATTTTTGCGCACACAAATAAATAGCCCACCACCTCGCTTCCCCCGATCCCTTCTGTACATCTCGTAGGTCCCTTGAATTATTTCGCTACTATTTATGTCCTCATATAACCAAGATTCAGTTGCGATGACAATGTCCGGAGAATACGTCTCTACAAGATTCCAAAATTCAATTAATTTATTTCCTAAACTCTGACAATTAACCTGCAGTAATCTTAGAGTCTTACCTCCGCAGCAAATATCTCGAAATAGCTCCTTCTGTTCCCATCGGCTGGCAACCTCTGGACCTGCTCCTCCTCACAAAAGCCGGCACGAACCGATGACCCTGTCATGTAGGCTCCCTAGATTGAAAGCGCCCCGTCGATTTAGATGCAGCCCGTCTCGGGCGAAGTCACGGCCACCAATCCAGCAGTCAGCTTCTACGTACACTAATCCCAGTTGTGCACATACCCAGTCCATGCGGTGATTTACAGTCTTAACTCGCCTCAACGGAACATCTCCCCGCCGAACAATGCCACTCATTATAATTTTTGCATTTCTAAACTTGCTTTTCGCTTTTCTGCCTAGTTCGTAGAGCTCCCCCATGATGTAATCAGCTGTAGCCCTCTTCTTCAAATCGTTCGTCCCAACATGGAGCAACAACACTTTAACTTTGTCACAGTCCTCTACATTTGCTTCTTCCACTTGTTGGGCAAGCTGGTCAATCTTAATCCCCGGGTAACACCGCACTTTCGCACCTGATTTCCTCGAGATATTCGCACTCCATCGTATCATAGAATCACCCATTATGATAACGTCATCCTCAGTTTGCTCCTGCACGCCCTCTTCCACACTGATCCCAGTAGAAAGCCGTTCAGTCACATCCTTCACCGTTTCTTCTGATTCACGAAGCTTTGCTCTAAGTTCCTGTATTATTTGATCCCTTGCTTTGATTTGCATCCTCAAACTGTCCGGCGTATCACATACTTTACAAAACCAATTTCCGACATCACAATCCTCCTTCTTGACCTTAATACAGCCGAAGTGAAACCATTTCTCACATAGTCCACACTCAACACCATTCTTCAATGTTTTACTGCACGTCGAACACTTTAAAGATGACACTGGATCATTTGCCTGATTCACATTTGGAGTAACAGGCCCTGGATTCACTTCCACTCCACCAATAACTAACAACGCAGCTATCACTAGGGCTATAAACCACAAGTTACTAGGTCCCGTACGCACACACAAACACCGGAAATCCCGACTACCCTTCGCATACCACAGCCCGATCCTCGCCCGAAAACACTCCAGAGAACAACCCATTCCAGCACACCTGAGAGCTCGGGAAAAACACGACCTTTCACTTTGACTGTATGTCGAAAACGTTCACTAAGGAAAGAGTTTTGGATATTCAGGTTCTAAAGAGGTGTTAAGGGGGTAAACGTGCATTTCATTGAATAACAATATCTCACGAGTGGTTTCATTTTGGGGATGTGATACTTGGCATATATACTAATCATTAAAAATAAGCTGACACAAGTCTAATGGTTTTTCAATGTGATGTATATTATGAGGTGAAAGGGATGAAAAGTGGGGGGTTGAAAGATTCCTAACGGAGCGTTTATCTTCTAAACGACTTAGGCGAGGAGTTTGAAACTCGGAGGAAATCAATCAGCTTAAAAATAAATAAATAAATAAATACATAAATAAATAAATAAATAAAATAAATACGGTAGGTGTTCGACAGTTTATTCATAAATGCAATTTAAGGGGCCTATGGGGTGGGGTGAAATTCTGGAAGAAAAACGTCCACTAAGGAATGATTTTTGGATGTTCACTCTCATCGACCAACCAAAACTATTAAAGTTAGAAGAATGATATTTTGGGGATATGTTTGTTGTGTGTCGAAAACGTCTACTAAGGAGGGATTTTTGGATATGCAGGTTCTAAAGGGGTGTTAACGGGGTTAAACCTGCATTTCATTGAATAACAATATGACACGACTATGACGCGAGCGAAGCGAGGCTAAAAATGAGATGGTGTGTGTCAGTGAATTACTCAATCACGCAAGTACCACTAGTCCGATTTACATGAATTTTACATGGAAGTAGCTGATTTACCTGGTTAACATATTATTGGTTACTTTTGATTTAGATACCTTGCAAACTTTCATATTTCCATTTCAAATAAAAAGAGAACGCTAAGAAATAGCAAACTTTTGACGGCATATACGAGGTTTAAAATTACATTTTCTATCCGAAAGGTATCTCCATCGGTTAGGGAGTAAAACCTAAATTTGTGCTATAAAACACGGTCAACGCCGAGCGGTGTAGTTGGACAAAATGTTCCATCCTTAATCTCCCTCTGCGCAGCACCTCGCCAAACCCCTGTTTTAACTGTCACCTTCACATTTGCATTTATTTATGACGCGTAGCGAAGCACGGGTACTTCAGCTAGTACTAAATAAAATACATGAAAACTATATACACAGATCATTCCTTAGTTTGAGCTTGAGATTTCTCATGCACAAGCCTCAAGTGTTCTTTAATGGAATAATCTTGACGGGAATAGCATGTACTGTTCTGTACAATGTGTATAGCTGTCACTCTGCTATAAGGATCAGACTTATTTCTGCCACCACATGTTTTATTTCACTAAATACGTAATTCCACTGCCGAGAGCAACCGACCACGGTAGCTACGCAAGCTAAGGCGCAAGGTCATGGGGCTAAACTATCTCTGGACTCTGTGGACAAGTGGGTTCGAACCTACCGTCAGCCGTCATCGAAACGGTTTTCCATTGTTTCCTATTTTCAACTCCAGACAAATACCTTCCAACTAGATCACGGCAGCTTCCATCCAACTACTTGCCCGGTTTAATTCAGCTTCATTCATTTCATCTCTCATGATCTACTTTCGTGAGGCTAGCGTCAGGAAGGACATCCAGCCAAAAACATAATATCCGGTACATAAAAATTCATTGCATCTCATTTCCGACCCCAATGTAACAGGAATAACGAAGGGGTAGACGGGCATCCACTGCCCAGAGCAGCAAGACTAATGGACCTAGCCCCATCGAGACGATGTTCCTGTGACTTCGACCTTTTCCCCAAACCCAAAGGAACCATTCCGAGGAAAGCGTTTTCCTACTATATACGCCATACTTCAAATGGTACGGAGCTGCTGATAGCGTCATTCACTTTATAGGAGAGAGTGGGTTAAGGCAAATTATCTAAATTTTCCAGTATTATATGAGTCTAAGTGCTCGTTATTTTTTAAATTTTAACTTAATATTCTAATTTTTGTACCCCGTATATTTTGTTTTGTAATAGTATACCTAGTAGTAGTAATAGTAGTTCTTGTTGTTTTATTCTATTTGTTTATTTATATTACGCTGCTTCTTGTTGTGGCATCCACTTCGAAAGTTTCAAATCTTCAAAAATTGTATTTTAACAGTGTTACGAAGGGCAGATAACCTCGCTGTTCCGCCTCTTCAACAACAACAACAACAACAACAACAACAACAGCAACCTTCATAATCAACACCTTCTACACATGTAGCAACGGGTGCAACAGGCAATTAAAGTCAATATATGTTGGGCTGTTCTGCGATAAATCGTTTAGTATGTACTGTCTACACATGTTGAATCTACTCTCTTTCCAGTCCTCACAATATTTAGCCTAATTTTCACATTTTGCAAAAATGAGGAAAAAGTAGACTTATGAGATCGATCCGGGAAAATGTGTGTCTGTCTGTCTGTCTGTCTGTCTGTCCTTCTGTCTGTGTGTGTGTGTCCCCCCTATCAACTCCTAAACGGCTGCAGCAATCAAAACCAAATTTAGTATGAGTAAAGATGTGCACCCGAATATCTCACGTCCATATTTGAAAATGATGCCAGTGCTACCAACTGCTGAAAAAACACATTAGAAATTTGAGCTCCATGTTGGATATCTTGCAAGGTATGCATGGGAGCTATTCCAAAATTGGCACGCATGTAGATAAGACTATTTCAGTTTAATTTCCAGGAGGCCAAGCATGACAGTGTTGCCAAAATAATGTTAAGCCTTCTGATAAGTCCAATGTTTAAATGCATATAACTTATACACTATCAATTGGATTTCAACCAAATTTTGTATGTAATATCTGTACATAAACAGATATGACTGAGCGTATTCTTAAGGCCACCAGGGCTGCAAACTGTTAATAATTGCTCTCTCTATTTTTTTTAAATCCAAATACCTATATATCAGAAAGTGTGCAAGCCAACAGCTTTAAACTATGCACACGTATATTCTGACATTTTAGATTAATTTGGAGTAACTTATATACGTCAGTTCTACCAACATGATTATAAACCTGCTGATAGTACCAATTTTTAAATACATGTAACTTCTATACTATCAGTTGGATTTCAACCAAATTTCGTATGTGCTATGTGTACCATAACAGATATTACTATTAGTATTGTTGAGAGCAATCAGGGCTGCCAACTGTTAATAAATGCTGTCTATATATTTTTTACCCTAATATCAATATATCAGAAAGTATGCAAGCCAACAGCTCAATACTTTGCACACGTATAGCACCTGCCATTCTAGATTAATTTGGAGTAATTAATACAAGGCAGTGCTGTCAACATAATTCTATGTCTGCTGATATGTCCAATTTTAAAATACATGTAACCTCTATGCTAACAAATGTATTTCATCCAAAATTGGCACAACAAGATATCATAATATTTCAGATTATTTCTGACCAGCACACGCATGACATTGTTGGCAAGATGCGTTTAAGCGTGCTGATAGATCCAATGTCTAACTGCATGTAACGTCCATTGGACTTCAACCAAATTTTGTATTCTGTACCTTAAGAGATGGAACTAAGAATATATTCAGTCACCAGGGCTGCAAACTGTAGTGCTCTATTAGGCTACATTATACCAGGTATATTTTGAACTAATTAGATATTTCGATATTACCAACTTAATTTCGTCATTATTCTAGATAGGTTCATATTCTGTAGAATAATCATTGGCATGAAAAGTAGGCTGTATAGTTCTTCACGGAACTTCTTGTTTTTATCTTGATTCGCAGTGTCCATAGACCAGTTAAAATGCCAAGATGGGCATAGTTTCCTGAAGTTCCACTGATGGTTTTACGATGTTATAAAACGAAAGAGAAAGCATATTGAGCGTTTTACGATTTTACTCTGAACGCTGCAGCTGAGCTCCAGACAGACACTCAGTATTGTATTATAGGGTACGTCTCATTTAGAAGATTCTATTGTTAACAAGCTTAGCAGTCTTGAACCGTTAACACGTTCTGCTTTAATATATCTGAGTAAAACAAGCGAGGCATGACATGTCTGGGGGTGAATTCACGGTCTGGCTCCACCCTTCTCACATGGGCGACCCCAGACTGTAGCCTTTGTAATCCGTATGACTAAGACCAAGTTACAACCATCTTGCTTCTGATGTTGTTACTTCATTTAGGGACTAGCCTCATGTAATTGTGAGTGTAAATGGAATGCGTCTGATAACCTGTGTTAAATGTGATGAATGCATTAGTGTGTGTAGCTGCATACCTGCAAAAGTTTGGAAATAAAAAATATAGGAAGATACACTGAAGAAAATGGAAATTGCAACACCATGAAGGCATTGGTCGTTTGTGTTGATTTTCAAGATATGGAACGATGCCATGTAGGTATGTAAACGATCAAAGTTTCAGACCCATTGGATTGTTGCTACAGGTCTCCCCACGTGATTGGTCGTGGACGAATCAACTCCAGTATACGGACTCTGGTGTAGCGTAATTGACTTGAAGTCTGCAGTGAAGTGTTCCCTGTCAAACATGCCTCGACGACAGAGAAGAGCACGCTATCAACAACTGTCGCCGTTTGAGAGGGCTCGGATAATTGGCCTGTGTGAGGCTGGATTATCGCTATGGACTGTCGCTGTACGTGTTGGCCGACATGCATCTGCGGTACAACGTGTATGGCAGCAGTGGTCAAATGAAGGTACCCACACTCGTAGACCTGGCACAGGCCCAGCGCGACATACAACTGTGAGAGAGGATCGCCGCATCATTCGGATGGCCCGGATGGAACCCCATGCAACAGCAGCGCAAATTCGAGGAACTGTGGCACCCCACGTTACACAACAAACAGTTGGTAATCGCCTGCGTGCAGCTGGCTTACGATCCCGTGTCCCTGCAGAAGGTGTTCCATTGACCCCACAACAGCGACGTGCAAGGCTGGCCTGGTGTCGAGAACGATCTACGTGGGTCGACGAATGGCATAGGGTCGTCTTTAGTGATGAATCGCGCTTCTGTCTTGCCCGCAGTGATCGCCGGAATCGTGTGCGCCGACGTACCAGGGAGAGGGGCCGCCCAGACCTTATTGTCGAGAGGCAAACAGGGCCAACACCAAGCATTATGGTCTGGGGAGCTATTGGCTTTAATGTGAAATCACAATTAGTGCTTGTTGATGGCACTATGACTGCTCGACAGTGCATTAATAGGGTACTCAATCCAGTGGTTGTCCCTATGATGGCGAACATTGCTAATGGGATGTTTCAGCAGGACAATGCCCGGGTTCACACTGCATGTATCTCCAGAGAAGCTCCCACGACATCTCAACCTTAGAATGGCCCACCAGATCCCTGGACCTCAGTCCTATTGAGCATGTGTGGGACATGATGGGTCGACAACTGGCCAACCGTCCTCAGCCACCCACAACTCTGGAACAACTAAACCGTGCAGTGCAGCAAGCATGGGCCACAATTCCTCAGGAAGCAATCCAGGGCCTTATTGACTCCATGCCTCGCCGAATTCATCAATGTATTGCAGCACGTAGTGGGCACATCCTGTATTGATTGTTGTCCAAACTTGCGGTCAGAGGGGCATGAAAGTGTAATCATCGAATCACAACCGAACACTCGTCCAGCATGTTCAATTGCAGCAATGTAGCACCACTCCTTCTGGGTGTTGCAATTTCCATTTTCTTCAGTGTATTTAAATGAATGATTTCATCGCACATAGGTTACCATGACGCGGGTATAAGGAGTGTTTACACAAAAGGCTATATATCATGTCTTGCCATGTTATGAATTCAGCAAAAAATTCACAAACAAAAATTTAAACAATGTTGTACAACTCATCAATTAACATAGAGTATTATATAGGGCAGGCATGTGCAACTTGAACACAAGGTGGGCCAACCACAGAGCACTTACAGACGTCGCGGCCCTACTTATCAATGCATAATACAGGGTGCTTCAAAAAAATTTATACACACTTTGAACTTCCATAGAAAATTTATTTACCGTTCTACAAAGTTAAATTTCAGGAAATTAGAAAGCTGAAAGTCCAATGTAAATGAAACATAAATAACAAATGTTAATACTGTTCAAATCGGCGACCTGCAGCATCAATACAATTCTGAGTACGAGTCACCACTGATTCTGTACATCGTATCAAAACGTCCAATGAGATTTCTCTACACACGGCTTGAATCTCATTCCAAAGAATGTCTAGGTTACGTGGTTTACGTTTGTACACCTCATCTTTTACTGTGCCCCATAAGAAGAAATCCAGTGGTGTAAGGTCTGGAGAGCGTGCTGGAAACTCAATTGGCCCCCTGCGTCCTATCCACTGGCCCGGCAAATTTTGATCCAGGTAAGCTCGTACGTCCCTGTGATAGTGCGGCGGGGAACCATCTTGTTGAAAATAAAAATTATCATTACCGTACAATGCACGAATGGCAGGAAATATGGAATCAGCAAGCATTGTTAGGTAAGTTATACAAGTTACAGTGCCTTCAAATCGAAAAGGTTCAATGAGTCCCCTTGAAGACAAACCGCACCACACATTTACACCAGGCAAATTTACAGCTTTTTCAATTGTAATGTGAGGATTTTCTTCACCCCAGTAAACACAATTGTGCCTATTGACAGTTCCATTAAGTTTGAATTGGGCTTCATCCGACCAAATGATGCTACCCATAAATCCCGGTTCACGTATCACCATCTCCTGAACCCATTCACAAAATTGCAACCTTCGATCTGGATCGTCGTCACTTAGCTGTTGCACCAGCCTTGGAATGTAAACACGATACTTGCCTCTCTTCAGAATGCGTAGCACGCTGCTAGCACTTACATCACTTTCACGTGCCCCTTGCCTTGAAGATTTGTTAGGAGAGCGTTGAAACAGTTCCAAGACTGCCGTTGATGACTCATCACTTGTAGCTGTTCGAGGTCGACCTGAATGACCTTTATGCACATCACACACTGTTCCATGAACTTCGAATTTGTCTCGTATGCGTGTAATTGTTAATCTTGAAGGTGGTTCTGTATCATACTCCCTTTTCCACTGTCTTTGAACTTCATTTACATTCTCAAACTTCCAGTACCACTTAATAACCTGCTTACGTTCTTCAAAACTCAAACGTACGTCCGCCATGTTGATATTACAAATTCCAACTGACAATATAACATAGAGGGACGATTATGCTGCCACCTGGCGAAGAAATATAACATTAGCCTTGTAGAGCGGGAAAACTACGATAGTTTAAAGTGTGTATACATTTTTTTGAAGCACCCTGTATTTCCACAAGAACGTAGTAGCCTCATTCAATGAAGAAATTCGTTCATCACAAATTAACATCACAAAAACACAAACAGGAATATTATAACGGTAACCAAACATGTAATTTACTAAAGAAAATAAGAAAATATGTATTTACTTCTTATTTTATTGGGGAACTTGACACTGTGTTTTAGACCAGTCTCTCAATGTTCGATGGTACACTGGATGTCCCAACGCGAAGGCTGTTTTCAAGGTGGATATCAGTTGATATCCTTCCCCTCTCTTGGATTTTATCCGCTCATGCTCGAGAAGAGTTAATATAATGTTACTGTGTTTACGTCCCTTTTAACTACTGCGGATTTTAGAGACGACGGAGTGCCGGAATTTTGCCACGAAGGGGATCTTTAACGTGCCAGTAAATCTACTGACACGGCTCTCTCACAATTGCGCACCCTCAAATGTCTACTGACTGCGCCAGGGTTCGATCCTGCAACCTTGGACATAGTAGGCAAGAACGTTACCGCTGAGCCACGCAGCCAGTTATCGAGAAGATAATAATAATGTTGTTGATTTTACGTCCCTTAAACTGCGGCTTTTAGAGACGCCAGGGTGTCGGAATTTTGCCCCGAAGGGGATCTTTAACGTGCCAGTAAATCTACCGACACGGCTCCCTCACATTTGCTCACCCTCAAATGCCAACTGACTGTGCTAGGATTCGATCCTGCAACCTTGGGAAGAGCAGGCGAGAACGTTACCGCTGAGCCACGCAGCCAGTCTCATCGAGAAGAGTTGCTCACATACAGTAGATGCGTGCTGCCAAACCATGGCATCCTCCTTATATTGAAAGTAAATAGGTAAGGGTACTTCTTGCATGGAAAATTTCATATAAACATCTCGTAAGCAGGTGTCCTTTAATATTCTTTATGTTCGACCCTGACTATTATGTGTCTGAAAACTGTATCATAATGATGGTCATTATAACACTATTTTTCATTATGAAACAATTTCTCCCACCAATCACAGCTCAAGAAACAGTTGTTTGACCTGCAAATTTTCAGGAGAACTTAATCATGACAATACTGAATGGTGATGAGAAAATATAAAAATTCACTTCCTCCTTTCTCAAGTCACTAAATGTAACATTACATTCTTCAAGCAAATCTGGCAATGAGTCTGCGTAGAAAGCGCAGTTACAGAATGATTTATCCCGCTGCGACAGGGTTTGAAAGTAGCAGGTATTTTCATTTCTCATTTAATTTTCCCATAGATTCGATTTTCTCTGATAGGATTTCACATATTCGTAAATTTCATGCACCATTTGGTCTTGTGTTCGCAGTTTTGAATTAAACTTATTCAAGTGGCAGGTAATATCCACAAGGAATGCAAGGTGGTTGGCGCCAGAGCTTGACTTACCCGGGTTACCAAGCACAGAGAGAAAATTTTCGCAAGCATTGTCGCGGGTTGTAACAATTCTTACTTTAGACCAGTGGTTCTTAACCGGTGGTCCGCGAGTGCCTCGGGAGGAGAGGGTCCACCAGCACGTATAAAAAAGTGACCAATAAATGGGGATTTCGAAAACTGTGTTCGTTGAACGAGAATCGTCCGAATGTATTTGCGGTGATGATCATCAGATTTTGAATTGAAATATCTTTAAAATAAGTCTTATTAAGGAAGGGTTACAACTGATTAGGTGTATTGGGGTGAGGGGTGGTCCGTAGATGATTCAATTTCAGGCTGAGTGGTCCGCAGACTTCTACGGGTTCAGAACCACTGCTTTAGACTAACATATGTTATCATCCCTATACCGAAGAAAGTAGGAGCTGACAGATGAGAGGATTACCGTACAATCAACTTGATTACTCATGCTTCAAAGATCCTATCTAGAATAATTTACAAGAGGATGGAAAGCCAGGTAGAAGCGGAGTTGGGTGAAGACCAGTTTGGTTTCAGGAGAAATGTAGGAACACGTGAAGCTGTACTAGGTCTTAGGCTGATTTCGGAAGGTAGAATAAGAAAAGATAAGAGAACGTTGATTGCATTTGTAGACTTAGGAAAGGCTTTTGATAACGTTGATTGGACTAAATTGTTTGACATTTTGAAAATGACTGGAATAAAGTAGGCCTACAGGGATAGGAGGGTGATCTACAATCTGTACAGAAACCAGACAGCAGTCATTCGAGCTGATGGACATGAGAGAGAAGCTGGTATTCAGAAAGGTGTGAGGCAAGGCTGCAACGTATCACCCATACTTTTCAATCTTTACATTGGACAAGCAATGAAGGAAATTAGAGAGAAATTTAAAGTGGGAGTGAAGATTCAAGGAGAAATAATTTCAACTCTGAGATTTGCTGATGACATCGTCATCTTGGCCGACACGCCTGAGGATTTGAATGAGTTTTTGAATGGTATGGACTCCGCCTTGAGGAAAGAATTCATGATGAGAATTAATATATGTAAAACAAAAATATTGGAATGTAGCCGCAATAAATCAGAAACCTCTATGCATATCAAATTGGTAGGGGAGAAACTAAAGGTAGTAGGAGACTTCTGTTACTTAGGAAGCAAAATAACCAGTGATGGACGAAGCAAAGAGGATATAAAAAGTAGGTTGGCTCAGGCAAGGAAAGCATTTCTACAGAAAAGGAATCTGTTGACATCGAATATAGATTTAGGTATTAGGAAGACATTTTTGAAAACCTTTGTCTGGAGCGTCGCACTCTATGGAAGTGAAACTTGGAATATTAGTGCAACAGAAAAGAGGAGAATTGAAGCGTTTGAAATGTGGTGTTACAGGAGAATTATGAAGATCAGATGGGTAGATAGGGTTACAAACGAAGAGGTATTGAGACGAGTGGGAGAGGAGAGATGTTTCTGGCGAATGCTAATGAAGAGAAGAGATAGGTTGGTAGGACACGTACTAAGACACCCAGGAATAGCAAGCTTAGTTATGGAAGGAAGGGTCGAGGACAAGAACTGTAGGGGTAGACCAAGGTTAGAATATGTTAAACAGATTGCCTCGGATGTAGGGCGCGGTAGCTATGTAGATATGAAACGATTATCTCAGGACAGGGAGGGATGGAGAGCTGCATCAAACCAGTCAAAAGACTGAAGACTCAAACAACAACATTACGGAGGAAATAAATTTTCAATAAATGACAAGCGGGCCAGATGAAAGGGTTCAGCAGACCGAGGCGTGGACGGCCCGGGGGCCGGCTGTTGCACATGGTTGATATTGGGCCTATTCTTAAACGTAAGAGAACATAGCCTACTATCCAAGCATTCTACCACATATTCACGTTTAGTGTCAGACTAAGATTAAAACCCATGGACAACTTATCAAATTATGACATGGTGATCATGTGGGTGATCTTGAGACTGTTCACTGATTTCGTGTGGAACTTGTGCCCGCCTTTGCAGTCTTTAAATATACACTGGCATACTGCTGCTCGTTACAATTTCACCATTTTGTGCAAAAAATACAACCCATCAGTATGCGGTAGGCCGAACAGTTGATCCACCGTCCCGATTTCTCAGCTAAGTGAGGAATGACGGCAAAGAATTACACTTACACACAATACAAGGTTGAGCAAATCATAGAATCAATTCTGATATTATCCTCGAGAATAGAAATTATTTGCAGGGAGCAGTCAAACTTCGGAATAAATAGTAGTAATTAAGAAGATTGGAAGACGAGGTGAAGATTTGGAAAGTTTCCGACTAAATCAGAAGGGTTAGCAGGTCTGCAGCTGTAATCATTGGGAGCTATGATTGGGGAATATGTCCCAGGATTTGGATATGGTGCCATCCTGATACAGTATTTGCCAGGAGTATGGGAAAACCACACACAGGATTCCCGCTGTCAGCGCTGGGATTTAAACCACGATTTTCCAAATTTGGAGCGGCTCATTACAGTCGTGGAGCATGACTTAAACGCGCTAGACGAAGATGCTGGGTGATAGTCATTTTGAGGCGTCTAAACTGTCTGAAAGTGCGTGGTGGCGCAGCGGTCAAGCTCTTTGATCCCACCAAGGTAGACCGGGTTCGATTCCCGGTCAATACATGTGAGATTGTCGAAGTGAAATGCCATGTCCTGTGGTCCAGATTCCAAGGAGGTCCCGTGGTTCTTGATTGCGAGATCAAGTCACGTAAAATTACAAGCTTTCTACTGTCTGAAACATTCTTATGCTGCACGAGTTATTCGCAAATCAATTTGCTTGCCTACATTAGAATTCGGAGTCAAAACCATGCAGTTTTGCTTCCTGTATTGCATACTTTAAGCATACTATAATCGTCGTTGGCGGAAGTTACATCGACGACTGCGAACTCCACGGAACATCGCGAGCCTTGCTCTTCCCGCCAAGTCAGGAGCTTGCCAAAAAAAAAAAAAAAAAAACATCACTGTGACTTGCGGGTGGATTCTGAAGACGTGTATATTAATTATATCCAATTATTCTGTAAGATTCATATTTCATGCTTTCTTTCCTCTAAGCCACTTCCAATGCGGAACCATTTCTCTGATTCACGTCTCTGAAAATAGCAGTCTGGCAGTCTGGAGGCAATCTTGGCATTCTTCCAATTTCTCTCGTCCTCCCCACCACCACAACTACACACCACACATATTTCCCCTACCATTTTCTCCTCTCGGTCGTAGTTACAGCAGAGAAGGCAACTCCCGCTATGCAAGGCGAGGCGAGCCGGCATGTGAGCTCATTCAATGCTACACACACAAACGAAGAGCGCGCTCAAAGTAGTGTGGTGCGGTGTCTCGCGGTAACCAGTTCTAATCATCAGTGCTAACACATCCTAATTCCTCCCTCAGATAACCTTCGTTAGGAAACAAGTTACGTAAATATTACTTCATATAAGAAGGAGCAAGGACAAGAGGCACCGGTTTAAATGAATGACATAAAAGCCTTGTTTTTTGAACATACAAGTGAATGTAAAGGAATTTTTCTTTCGAGTTTGTAGTAGTAATAATAAACATACGGAAGATAAATTGCCTCAGTAGAGTATCAGTGGCAGTGAAAAAGAAAACGCAACAAAAACATTAAAAAAAAAGAGTTGTGGTGGAATGCGAGACAGTCAAAAGAAGAGCATTGTTTAGAGTGTGTGTTGAATGTGCAGCAGACATGTGGCTGTGGATATTCCTCATAGTTGGCAGCTGTTTCTCTACCGGTAAGTACATACTCCCCTCTCGTCATTCTTCATTCACGACCATACCAGTATGTAGCACATGGCTAGCCGGTATTGACTGGTGTACGAATGGAATCAAGGAAATGCAGTGCAGCCACAAACTAATTAATGAAACAGGTAGGTAACCAGTTGAAATTCTAGCCAACACATGGATAGTTTACCTATCTTAAACCTGCGATCTTGAAACAGGTTACCTGAACATTAATATCACTTGCCTTTTCTCCCCGCGGCATGCGTTTCAAAGATGCGGAACTAAATGATTTACTGAAGCACTTTCTAAGGTAACTCAAACTCATCCATCATTCTACTGTACATCAGCCCCACACGCACATCGACTTCGGCAGTCGCGCGTGATTACTCTCGTGCCATGAGAAGAGTATAGAGGGGTTCAATCACCGACCTCAGAATTTTCGGCGTGTATCCTGTATGTTTTTCCCGGATCTTCCCGCACTCCTTAGACAAATTATGGGAACTCATTTGAAATCCCATTGCACTTTTCCCAATCCTAGCAACAACCATTATTTACGGTTTTTTACTACATTAAAATCTGGGAATTCTTCCAATTTATTGTAAGTAGGAATAGAGAAAATACGAATAATAATAATAATAATAATAATAATAGATATTAGAAAACTTATGCCGGCCCCAGGGTGTTGATGTAGCGCACCTGCCTCTCACCCAGAGGCCCTTGGTTCCGATTTCCGGCTCCATCAGGGATTTTAGAAACTGACGTGAGGGTTGGAACGGGGTGCACTTAGCCTCGTGAGGACATTTGAGTAGCTGTCTGACAGTGAGGCAGCGCCTCGGTCACGGAGACCAAGAATAACGGCCGAGGGACCCGACGCGCTGGCCACGCGTCACCCCGCAATCTGTAGGCCATATGGCTGGGTAGCGGTCAATTGTTCGACCAAGACCCTTCATGGGCTGAGGTACCACGGGGGGAATTGGAAAACCTATTACTGTGACTATGGAGGCCAATGTCTATGTTGGATGGGAAAGGGGAAGTTCTGAGAAAAATCGCGCGCCGCTTTTTTCCTACTCCAGTGTCCAGTGCACTAACAGACATTTACCGGTAAGTGAAAAAATAATTTCGCCTTCCAAGCTTAGTTGCTCCGACGACGCAAGAACATCGAAATAATCTTAGTTTGAACCTGTATTCCTTCTAGATTGAAGTTATTTCATTTTGTGTACAGTATTGGAATCTTCTTGGAAAGAGTATCTCAAGCGGCAACGAGTCTCAACCACAATCCGGTGATCCTTGGTTCATATCGTGGCATCAATTAGGATTTTAGAACCGGACTTGTTCCAGAACCCGGCCCCGCCCACTTCTTGGCCTTACATGTGAGCACCATTGGGCGTGAGACAGTGGTAAATCAAACTGTGGTCAGAGCACGATGCTAACCACAAGTTTAGTGCCGTTCGACCACGAAGCGGCTGAACCTGGCAATAATATCCCACAGACGCTTTAATGGTTTCTATTGTTTTGTATGTTGACTGCTTAGGCTATACTTGCAACGGATTTTAAAACCTTGTCTGGTCAACATCCGCCAGGATTCTAGTTTGTAGTTAAATCATTTAGCCACGTGTACTTGGGTGTGTGTTGAATTTGTCTGATAAATTGTGTTTCTATGGTGACTGTTGTAGTGTGTGTAATTGTAATTATTAGCATCTATAATGCGGGTTAGTGCCCGGGATTTAAAATGAAGTACCATGCATTTGCCTGGAGAGAGTATGGAAATTCTTGGGAAACCACTCTCAGGATGGTCACTGTCTACAACGAGATTCTAACTTCAGATCTTCAGTCTTGCAGCAGTTTCCCAGCATAGTTGTGTGACATGACTCCATGTGCAGGGATACAGTAATGGAGGAGAAACATGCGTATGCCTGGAATGTCACACTCAATGGTCACAGAAAATTGCCAATGCACAGTTTCGTACCACTCACTTTGGTTTGCGAGGGCTATAGAAATACCTGAATAAATACTCATGCCTAATAATAATACAGTAGTTAGAAGGAACCCAGAAAATATTTCCTGTAAAAGACTCCGTAATTTCGGTTTATATCTTGGGAGTCCTGAATACGTCTCATCCATCTGTTATCACAGATAAAAATGTTTTACAACATGAATGCTCTCATTCCCGGAGCACTTCCGATGGCCTTGAGAATAGGTCACGCCCCCTTTTAAATCTATGACAGCCGTCTTGTATGATGTAATCATTGCGACGCCGGTTCGACGTAATACAGGTTACCAGTCAAAGAAACAGGTAACATTTTCTTCTTTCCGATACTTAACACTCGAATTCGAATTTAGAGGAGAAATGCCCGCGGCTTGTGAACACGAACGCATTACTTTCTCGACAGGGAATATTCCCCTCCCCACCTTTCACACCTAAATGACGGGATGAACATCAATCTGTAAAACGCAAAACGCACTTCACATAATAAGAAATCACTGTCATTAGAAATTTAGTCTCAGCCGGGGTACATCCGTACTTGAAAAACGAGTGGTTCCAACTCCACCATCGACCGTCCTTGTAGCGGTTTAACGTGGTTTAACGAACTCTAGGCAAATACCGGAACGCTAGTTCCATTCATCTTCATTCAGTTCATCTCTCATTAACTCATCTCATGGGTGAAATTTCATTCTTTTTTAAATAGGTCAAAACGATTGTACGGTATCAAAATTGTAATGGGTGTTATTCCCTAAACCTGAAAATAAAAATAATAGTAATAATAATAATAATAATAATAATAATAATAATAATAATAATAATCATTTACACTCAGGCTATTAATCCGATTAAGGGTTAGACCTGAAAATGTGACCACAGTCGCGATTCGAACCGGAATCTGCTGCTGTCCGGACGGGTGCATTAGGCCACTTACACAAATGCTGCCTCGCTCCGATCACGGCCAATTTTCAATTCTTATTAGATGGAGAGGCGTTGTTGAGGCGGCTTTTGAAATGACGTGGAGATCGCCAAGACGACACCCACAGAGCCACATGTTCGCCAAAGTCTTATATCGGATAGTGTTATTGATTGTATACTAAACCGTCGGGTCACCTCGATCGTTAATCTTGGTCTCCATGACCGGGGCGCTGCCTTACTGTCAGACAGCCACTCAATTGTCCTCACGAAGCTGAGTGCACCCCGTTCCAGCCCTCACGTCAGTTTCAGAAATCCGTGACGGAGCCGGGAATTATTGTAAGGTTAGGCCTACTTATGTTCACTTACAATATTCCATTTCGTCAGAAAGTTTGTTTCAAACACAGCTTGAAGTCAACACATACGCATAGCTTCGACAAGTTTAAATTATGGAGCAAAGTGTCATCACAAACCGGTATTCGCAGAGGAGGAACATGCAAGTACAATTTAAGAATAAATAAGATGCTTACAAAAACATTCTTAACTACCACAATCCAGCAACATCAAACTCGAATCTTGCAACACCGGCTGGATTATAATTACCGCACAGAACGTGCTCGCGCTGTCGTGAAGCATTGTAATACTGTTTGATCTTTCCGTGAAAAAACACCATTTGTTTGTCACAGTAAGCGAGAACCGTAAAATACGTTCTGCAGGTGATTTTTACAAACCGTCATAAGTAGTAGCCTAGTCGTAGTTCTTTCATCTAGGAACTTGGGTATCATGTTCATGAACCCCGCGTGCAGAATTTGTCTCGTAGCCTGTTATTGTGGCATCTGTATTAGTAGTAGACTAGTAGTAGTTATTTATACACCCTCTGTCTGAAAAGTTCGGTGAATGGGTATATATTACGAACGGATTGTTGGCTTACCTGAAATAACCGTTACTATCCTTCGAAGTAATCCCCGTGGATGGTTATGCACTTCTTAGAACGGCTGTACAAGTCCTGGCATAGTCTTCCTGAGGGATAGCCTTCAGTTGGGTCGTCACATTACGTTGGATGTCCGAAATGTACGAAAACCTCTGGCCCTTCAGGGCATTTCGGCGACCCTGGACCCCGATACTCCATACTTTGACGCTTAACTTCGAGGTCGTACCTCAGTCACCAGGTCTCGTCACCGGTGACGATGGTTTTCAGGACCATTCCATTCCACGGAACATTCACCCTTCTCACTGCCACCCGTCGAACAGGTGTGCACGTTAGGTTGCATAAATTCACCCTTCTCACTGCCGCCCGTCCATCAGGTGTGCAAGGCAGGTTGCATAAATTCACGCTTCTCTCTTGCTTTCAATTTAGAGTTTTGACTACCCAAACTGAAGGCTATTCCTAAAGAAGACTATGCCAGGAGTTTCCAGGACATGTTCAGTCGTTCTCAGAAGTTCATAACCATCCACGGGGATTACTTCGAAGGACAGTAACGGCTGTTCCAGTTAAGCCAACAATCCGTACGTAATAAGGACCCATTCACCGAACTTTTCAGACAGAGGGTGTAATATTGAGGCTAGCATTGAGGCGGTCGTGGCCTTAAGTTAGGAACCATCCCGGTATTTGCCTGGAGTAGTGTTTGTTTGATTTAGGGTTTTTGAGACATCGTAGTCATGTAACCCCTTGCACATAGGTGTGTGTGGGTGGATGGGGGGAATTTGTCTGATAACCTGTGTTATTGTGATGGCTGCATTAGTGTGTACTTGTAATTCAGATGACGATTGGGAAGAAGGCAGCCGTGGCTTAAAGTTAGGAACCATCCCGTCATTTGCCAGGAGTAGAAGGGGGAAACTACGTAAAACAACTTCCAAGATAGCTGAGATGGAAATCGAACCCACCTTTTCTCAATTTTGCCTCACGAGGCTGAGTGTACTCCGTTCCAGCCATCAGACCAGAATTCAATTTCTTGGCAGAGCAAGGAAACGAACCCAGACTTCCGAGGCGACAGCCACGAATGCCAGCCGCTACACCACGAGGTGGGCTTGGAGTAGTGTTGTAAGTAATATTTAGAAAATGTAATAACGTAATGTGGTTAACGTTCCTTTGAGCCGTTATAGCCTACCCTTTACCAGAACTGTCCCAGAAGTGGATTTATAACGGCGTCTCTCCCATTTAAGCATCCATAAACACCAACATGATATGTTGTTATCTCTTGATAAATGAAGAATGCAGTCGAGCCTCCGTGGCTTAGGCGGCAGCACGCCGGCCTCTCACCGCTGAGTCCGTGGTTCAAATCCCGGTCACTCCATGTGAGATCTGTGCTGGACAAATCGGAGGCAGACAGGTTTTTCTCCGGGTACTCCGGTTTTCCCTGTCAAAATTTCATTCCAGCAACACTCTCCACTATCATTTCATTTCATCTGTCATTCATTTAATCATTGCCCCAAAGGAGTGCGTCAGGCCTCGGCAGCCGGCACAGTTCATATCCTCGCCGCTAGATAGGGGCTCCATTCATTCCATTCCTGACCCGGTCGGAGACTGGAAGCAGGCTGTGGATTTTCTTTCAAATGAAGAATGCAGTGTTCTTGCACGTGTCTGCTGGCACAGGCTAAAGTGACTTCACCGGTCTTAGTCTCATTTATGAATGGGATTACAATGAAATTACTAAAGTAACACGTCCGCAGGTATAACCTTACATTACCCTGCACGTGTCCCCTGGGTGGTGCTAAGCGAGCAACAATAATACTGGAGCCAGATAATCCGTGTAATCTCCTGGCATATATAACATTGCCAAAATGGCCAAAAATCAAATATAGACTGTAATTACCTTTGTGCAATGTTTTTCCAAAAGCTAAATAAATAAACTGAGGTAAGGGCGTTGCCTAGCAATGCCATTCGGGCACAGCTAACACCTCTCGAAGCTGTCAAAGGCGCTACTCATAGGGTCAGTTCTGCTGCACGGGTTCTGTGAGGAAAGCAATGACAAACTACCTCTCTCCTCATCTTGCCTAGAATGCCTCATCATAGCGCTGCTTTGGATTTTAGGTGCTTTGCCCCACATTACCTATGGTGGTGCTTATTGAGGATCTAACCAGCCTCTGAGTCGATAACCTAACAGACATAAATGCGAACCCACTGTACCTGGGTTTCGATCCCGCAACCTTGGGCACAGGAAACGAGCGCCTCAATGACCCGAATCTCACTGCCAGCCAAAGTATTCTTCCATTGTTTGGGATCACTGGAGCCAACTAGGCTAACTTTGGCTTAGGAAATGGATAAGACGGATGCCATTCCTGTGAGAGTTCAGGATTCCAACCTCGGTCATCTGAACCACAGCGCCATTACCCACCCACATCATAAAAAGACCCAGTTCAAGAATCCCAGTAGAAGGGACGATACGAACCAAAAATCACCACCACTGGGGCCAAGTTACCGTTGCCATCTGAGAAAAAGATAAGCAGGAACGAAGTGTAGGTAAAAGAGCTATCTAGGTTCTATCTTCCGGTCACACTGCGGTTTTCTTGGCGTAACATCCGTGAGCAATTCCTCCACAAAGTGTCCTTGATTTCATTCCACTGATGTAACACTCGTGACGGAAGAACACCGCCGTGTTGCCAACTAACGTTTAAAGAAATTCAGAGGTAGAAATCAAAAATAGCTAATTTCGTAGGTTATAAGATATCACTTATCAGTAAAGAAAATGTTATTTTTGATGTAAACATTAGGCTACTAAATGCATAATGCTGTCTCCAAATAATATGGGCAAGAGCTAGAAAAAATAACTAAATTGGCAACACTAGAATAAAGCAGTTACAGAGTTTCTGGGTATAGTCTACCATTTCACAACTTCGTAACAATTGGCGTGGTTAGTTCTTGAATTGGTGTCCGCTGGTGAAAGAGCGGAAAACATAAATACCTTACACATATTGCATTCAGGCCAAGTCATTGTAAAAACTACATGGAAACAACCCTTTGCAGCTAGATAAACAATACCGTACTCCTCCTATCCTGAAACCACAGGATTTATTACGCCAATACGGAACAAAACAAGACAAATACGACAGTCATACCCTTAAGCAAAGCACAACTGATGTATACAGAAAATGTGAGTTACCTGGACAAACCACACAACACGTGACTTGTGGGCGTCCCGATCTCGTAGAGCGCGATTACCTCAATCCTGTCTCAATAGGCACAATCAAGCAGCCAAAATTATACACTCTTGTCATGTAATCTGATCGAGATCCTGCAGCTATACTATAAGCACCTGCCGCTGTACCAGAACAAGATAAAACCCTTATTTACTGGGATACGCCTATCATCACTGGTAAATCCATAGAATTTAATGGTCCTGAGCTATTGCTAATTGAAAAAGAAACCAAAAAAGTCTGAGCAACCGCCATCGGGGTGTCCCTCATTCACTGCTTACAACAACTAAAAAGGAGATATATAGAAAATTAATGAAATTAAGGTCATCCCACTTATAAACATGAAACAAATTTCAAAACTCTAGGGGGCGTGGTGGCTCAGCGGTCTAGCTGAATGCCTCTCACCAAGGTGGTCCGGGTTCGATTCCCGGTCAATGCATGTGAGACGAAGTGAAATGCCATGTCCTGTGGTTCGGATTCCACGTAAAAAGGAGGTCCCGTGGCTCATGATCACAAGATTAACGGTCACGTTAAACTACAAGCTTTTTTCAAAACTCTAACGTTACATTTTTAACCACTATCCTATGCCTCCAACGATTGCGATGCGTGTTACAATAGACGATACAGTAGGTATATCTCCACCAGCTATTGCTGCTAAAAGATTTTTCCCTCGCTTGTAAAAATTTAGTGTTCTATCATTTGAGGAGCTTGGATATCATGGTCATTTATCCCCGTGTACTAAGTTGTGTGTATAATTTTTCTGATAAGCTGTGTTATTGTGATATCTGTAGCAGTGTGTGTATTAGTAATTTCAATGAGGAAGGGAAGGAGGTGGCTGTGGCCTAAGTTAGGCACCACTGCGGTATTTGCCATAGGGAAACCACGGAAAAACACTTCCAGGATGCGTGAGATGGAAATGAAACCCACCTCTTCTCAATTTTGCCTCACGAGGCTGAGTGTATCCCGTTCCAGCCCTCAAATTAAATTAAATTTCATGGCAGAGTCGGGAATCGAACCTGGACTTAGAGCCGCTACGCACGAGGTGGTCAACAATTTAGAGAACACATCAAAGTCAGAATGGGTTGCCCCTAAATTGTCTCTTTCATTTTAATCCTTATAAGTCCCTGTCGAACCTGTTACTTTCAATGAACTGCGCACTTTCTCATGATTAGCAATTCAAACACAGCGCGGGCAGCCGCCTTCTCAGCCGAGACTAACAAGATATTCGAGCAGTGAAAACATACAGTTTCAAGTACACTTCTTAACAAGGTAGAGGAAACACTGTAAATAAACTGTACATAAATAAAGGACGTATAATGATGCGGAAGCGAAGGTTGAAATTCTACGGACATTTGGTGAGAATGGATGAGAACCGACTGACTAAGAGGATATTCAAGTATATTACAGAGCTGAAGGCTACAACTAAGTGGGTAGAAGAGGTTAAAAGAGACGCCAAGGAAAGTGGACTCTCAGTGGATGTGATCCACAACAGAAAAGAGTTCAGAAACCGAATTGACAACATCAAGATATTCGAGGAGAAAACACCTAAAATTAGAGCCAAACTGGTAATATCCGAGGAGGAGCGAAGGATCAGAAGTGAACGAATGAAGAGGTTTTGGGAAGAGAAGAGGAGATTAACCAGAAAGCCTTAGGTTCCATGCGGTCCACAGGCGGCCAAATTCGGAAGAAAGAAGAAGATGCCAAACTGTAATGCCATGTCTATTGCAACGCAATTTACTTCAATCCCGTGGATTGGCCAGGAGGCGGCAAATCTTGAGAGTTGTCTCTGTTAAAGGTACAAGCTCTGTTAATAATAGTACAGTAATAATAATAATAATACAGGGTCATCGAAAAATAATGCCAACATTTAAAAAAATTAAAGCACCGAAACCCTTTATGTCAAACGTGTAATACTTTCACTGAACCCTAGCTGGTTAAAGTAAGTTTTGTTTTGGAGGGGACGTGACCTTGCTATGCGCACACTAGATGCGCAGTAGCCAAGGTAGGCCGGGGGCGCACGCGCCAATGAAGTCCTGACCTCACCCCTTTGGATTTTTTCTGGGGGTACATTAAAAACATTGTGTATGCAGAAAAAATCGGTATTTGGAGCACCTGCGGGAGCGAATTTCTGCCGCAATCTTGACAGTTACTCCTGAAATGATTGCACGTACCAATCCAGCCATTGGGAAAGCGTGCGTTCAATGCTGATGTTGGTGGTCGGCCTGGCCTAGATTTTTTCTCTACAGTCCCTGATTAAACCATCGAATGACAGCTTTGTAATCAGGTGCAGTTTATCGGGCGGTGCAGTCATTGGCATAATTACAGAAACCAGTACCTGTATGTTAGAAGTATTGGCTCTGGCTGTAGAGGCACTTGTCCCACTGTGACACGAGGCGATGAATGGCTGTCTCATAAAATTCCCTGGGCTGCGATGTGAACCAGTTCCGCATGTACCGCTTGGCGTCGGCGTCTGAGGTGAATCGTTGGCCCCGCAGAGCCCTTTTCAGGCGACCAAACCTGGCGTAATCACAGGGAGAGAGGTCTGGACTGTATGTAGGGTGGCCGAGAACCTCCCATTTGAATTTCTGCAGGAGTGCCGCGACTGTGTTGGCCGTATGAGGTCGTGCATTGTCGTGGAGCGACCACGGCGGCTATGGCGTTCACTGTCACTCGGCGGTCCTGGGTAATGAGTGCATCAACCAGCTGGATGTTGTCATCGGTAATGCAGGGGGGTGCCCCAGACCAGACATCATCGGCTAACGACACCCGTCCTTCCCAGAAGCACTTGTGCCACGCCTTGACCCTTGCAAGGGACATGGAGTGTTCGCCGTACACTTGGACATTCGGCGATGAATGTCCGTTCCCCCAACTCCTTCCGCTGTCAGAAACCGAACCACACCTCTTTGCTCTTCGGTTGACGCCTCCATGTCACTATTTGCAATGCGACTGGCAGCGTTGGACGATTGATGCATGCTGCTGCTCGCTTTGTATCGTCACGTGACGTGCACGCGTGCCCTCTAGCGACGGGCTGTGACCTTCCACGCTCTGGTCGGAACCACACCTCGTTACTCACGCCACGATTAGTCGAAGTAGTCACCGGTTTGCGCATTCCAGCCTCCGGCTCGTTACTTTTTGAACGCACCTTATATTTCGGTTTAAGGGTGAAACAGAAGCTTCTGGATTCGAAATAAACTACCATCCTAGTATTTTCCTGGAGTTAGTGGAAAATCTTTGAGAAAAAAACACATTTAGCCTGGTGGCTGATTGCACCGAGATTCGAACCTTGGTGTAGCTATACAGTCCTTAATGCAGGGCATGTCATAACTACTGATTTATAAAAGCATTGTTTAAAACAGAGTGTGTGGGAATTTATTCTGTTCCACACAAGAGACATTTATGTGATACACGACAGTATTTCCATGTCTGAAACGTCATATGATGATTTGTGTATGTTTGCGATAGTTTAAACCTTTAAAGGTGGTATCTGAATACCTTAGTGTCAACACGCCCGAGTGACCATGGCCCCGATTTCCGGCGGCGTGGCGCCCGGCGCTGTGAAGTTCATGTAATGCAAAACAGTGCCAAGCCAACTAGCATAATTCCAAGATTACAGTTCACATTTACTACGTTACGTAATTAGTACGGTAATTACTTGACCCTCAGAGTTTACTTTGTTGGGCAAGGTTATCTGCGAACATAGAAGACGAAATGGGTCCGAAACCCCACCGTCGGCTGTGCTTGTAATGGTTTTCTGTGGTTTCTATATTCAACTACAGGCAAATGCCAGGCCGGTACCTTTCAATATGCCATGCACACGCCCTCCTCCCTAATTCATTGCCCTATTTCATCCATCTTCATTAATTTAATTTTTCATTTAATTCATCATGAGATTGGTGTCAGATTGGGCATCCGGCCGTAAACATCACCACTACAGAAACACATCGTACTCCATCCTTGATCTCGCAGAAACGAGTATAATGAGCTGTAGAAATACTTTTAGGTAATTTTGACATTTATTTGCATAACCTACATGTTCTGAACACGAATTATAAGGCGCAAGGTATCGAGGTCAGGCAATAGCCAAAATCGAAAGATAAGTGGGTTCGAAACCCACCGTCGGCCGTCCTTGAAATGGTTTCCCATTGGCAACTCCAGGCAAATCCCGGGGCAGTACCTTCTAATATACCACGACTGCCTCCTTCTATCTCTATGTCCAGTATCATTGATCTTAATTTTATAACGCAATAACTCCTCTGATGAGGTTGGCGACAGGAAGAGCATCCGGACACAACAAACCATCCCCCACGTAGATAACCCTCCACGCATCGTCCCAATCCTGAGGAAACGGGAATAATAAAGGGTAGAAATACAGCAAATAAATGCTGTGAACATTGCAAATATGTGCATTTTGCATGTTTCGTCAATTTTGTCAATAATGCATGCGTATATAGCCTATACATAATCTACAAATATAGCCTACAAAGTTTTGAAGCCATTTTTCAGCGTTTCCTGTACAAACTATCAATTTATACTCCTAGTATTACCCAACATAAACAAGTTTCATGTGATAATACCACATCCTCTGGGTCGCATTTTCGTTGTTTGCTGCCATCATACTGTAGGCTACATCAGATTTGCTGGCATGTAATTTACTTTGCCATGAAAGTCAATATTCCATCCATTGGGAGGAGATAGTGCTGTTGGAGCTCTTAGTTAGTTGTTGATTTAATGGGCGGAACAGCGAGGTCATCTGGCCCTCTATAATAACCCCTGGCGCTACAGCCCATGAAGGGCCTAGGCCTACCAAGCGACCGCTGCCCAGCCATTTGGCCTGCAGATATTGGGGTGACGCGTAGTCAGCGTATCAGGTCCCCCCGGCCGTTAATCTTGGTTTTCGTGACCGGGGAGCTGCCTTACTGTCAGACAGCTACTCAATCGTCCTCACGAGGCTGAGTGCACCCCGTTCCAGCCCTCACGTAAGTTTCTAAAATCCCTGACGGAGCCGGGGCCTGCGGGTGAGAGGCACTACCCCAACACCACGGGGCCGGCCATCTGCCATTCTAGGTTCGCTATCTTAGTGGGGTCCAGGCGGGGTGTACCAAGCATCCGCTGATGGGCTCAATTTTGTGCGCCTGGCGAAACCCCGCAACATACACGGCAAAAGCCTAGGCGATATGCTTCGCTACTTTCAGTGCATTGATACTGTACTGCATTTATATTGTTTTCAGTGTATGCTTCCAAGTTCTAGTAATTGCCAAGACCGCCTCAAACTACAGCTCTAAAATGAACCTCTGTCACACGTGTCAACAGGTGGCCGGCACACCTGTGATCAGTTGTGTTACACAATGATTTTCGTAAGGTCAACGACTAGAAACCGCCTTGATTCGGACATAAATGCACCTTGCGTTCTCTTGACAATGAAACATACCTGCCTCAGCTAGCAACTTTCGGCACCGAGTACTTAATTAACTTAATGAAGTCCCGTTTCTCACCTAAAGTTCACATGCAATACATTTTTTTTAATTCCTAGGTAATCAAAGTATGTTTTTCTATAATGTGGCCTCAACTTTCAGGATACCATTTTCGCATCAATTTCGAAGTTTCTTTTTCAACTGTAATCTGGAACAAACCAATTTTTGAATTTGTATGTGTAACCGCTGGCAGAGAATATCGTCTTGTGATTACCACATGCTATACCAGATATCTTAAACGAGCAGACACCGTACGAATCGGGAGTTCCGTGTATTTTCCCGCCCTTCAAAAATTCCACCTCTACGACCGGGAATCAAACCCACGATATCGGTACCAACACGCGGACTATCTACCAACTGACCCACCGAAGAAACTGACAACTTAATAAAGGCTTTTATGTTCGACGATCTCGAAATGTAAATATTATATGTCAGAAAACTGTATCATAATGAGGGTCATTATAACACTATTTTTCATTATGAAACAGTTTATCCCACCAATCAGAGCTCAAGAAACAGTTGTGTGACCAATTAGGTAAGGATAGAATCGCACCAGCGCTGACTTCCACTACCTTTTATTTTAAATTTCACTGCGTGGCTCGTGTCATAGTGGGGTATTCGAGGAGGCCATGGTCAAATACAAGGTATTCTCTGCGTCCCATGCGCTCTGTTCAGTACATAAAACTGGCGAAATCTCGACAGATAGTTTATGAATATTTATGTTCGAACATAAAATAGTCATAATTATCGTCGAACATAAACAGTCGCATGCAATTCGCCTATAATGGTAATTAAACACTGGTGGAAAATATAAAACTCGCTTCGCTCGTTTTATAAACATACTCGTGTCTTAAATATTGCAATTATAGGCTCGTTGCATAATGTACTATTTCTTAACAGAAACGCTTTATTAAACATCTATGTTTGTGATTTTTATGTATAAAGGTGTTTTGTAATATTTAGGACGTTATTCCAAAATCAGCTAGTACACTAAGTTGCATAATATTTAATACATTCCGATTTAAATACATTTTGATACAAGAATGTGAGGCTGGCTGTGTGGCTGAGCGGTAACGTTCTCGCTTGTTGTGCCCAAAATTGCAGGATCGAATCCTGGCGCAGTCAGCTGGCATTTGAGGGAGCGCAAATACGAGGGAGCCGTGTCAGTAGATTTACTAGCACGTTAAAGATCCAATTCAGGGCAAAATTTCGGCACCCTGTCGTCTATAAAAGCCTCAGTAGTTAAAAGGGACGTAAAACAATACATTAATTATTAATTAAGAATGTGCAAGAAAACACTAACGGGCGGGGACGGGTGAGAGAGTAGCCGCTATCAGATCAGGGAACTGAACATCGCCTGCGAACAGTGCAGTCCTCAATTGCAGCGATTCTTGGGTGGTGAAGAGGAGTTCTTTAGGATCTCCAGGGTAAGATGGATGACACTCAACTTTTCTAGAGAACATTTTACGAGCCTACCAAGCGTGACAGATACCTTCCGGTTTCAGAGAGCTTTGAAATGGCACGTCAAGCCACAGAATACACCCTCGGGCAGCTGGCCTGGTCTGGTTTCCTTGCTAGCAATGCCGGAACTAATATCGATGCAAATAAGCAATTATAGTTATTAGACCGTCAATACAGAAGAAGCGCACATGTGTTAACAGCACATGTAATGGGCGAAAGGAAGCTCCACCTTAGGAAATGCGCCGGAAGGGCTTATTTGAGACTTCACATCTTAAAACGACTCATCAATCACACATTACTTCGCCTCTTTAAGTCATATTCTACATGAACATAAAATAATTTACACATCTCTAAATATATAAAAATGAAAGTTTGTCTGTTTTTTTCTGAATTTTCACGGAAATTTGCTATATTTGCGTGTTTCAGACTGTTTTATGACGGATGCACGCAAAAATAAAATTTTTGTGTGTCTGTCTGTATGTTTGTTTGTCTGTGGACAACTTCGTGTCCGTATAGCTCAAGAACGGCTGGGTCGATCAACGTAAAATTTGATACAGATATCCATCAGAGGCACGACACTAATCATTGATGTAACTCTTCTCCATATCTCTCATAAAAGGGGGGCCTACTCCCTTAAAATATATGCTGAAATAGTCGTATAAGGGTGAGACAAAGCTCATTTTCAGCCCCTCAATGTGAGAAACGAAACTCGGGGGCCCTAAAGGGTCCCCGAAAACCACATTTTAAGGCCCTAAAACAAACAGTTTTTGAGATATTCCAGAAAAATAATTTCATTTATTAAGCTACTGAAAGAATGCAAGCCGGTAACCATGGCAACACAATCTCAGAGGTCCATATATTTTCTGTAAGACGCCATGCAATTCCATTTATTACATCACTGTGAAGGTTTGCAAACGGCTATAAGGTTATAACGGATCCAAATTAAGCTGTAAAATTCATCAATACATATGATGCGCTTAAGGGGGTTAAGGGGCACTCTAGAAATTTTTCACACGATTTACACGTGCGGGTATGGTACAGAAGGTCTATTATATCCCTATCCCTATATTGTTATATTATTAACTTATTATTATTATTATTATTATTATATTGCGTACAACGACAAGACAAAGTTCATTTTCAACCCCTTGGTGTCAGAAACAAACCTCGGGGCCCCTAAAGAGTCGTAAAGGGTCCCCGAAAACTACATTTTAAGTCTCTAAAACCAACAGTTTCTTAGATATTCCCAGAAAACTAATTTCACTTAATAAACTAATGAAGGAATGCAAGCCAGTAACCATGACAACAGTATCTCAAGAGGTGACATCCAACTTTCCATCTATTTCTGCAAGAAGTAATGCCACTCCATTTATTACATTTTTGTGAAAGTTGGCAAATGGCTATAAGGTATCACGGAACCAACTAAAACTGTAAAATTCATCAATGCGCTTAAGGGGTTCAGGGAGTACCCGAGATTATTTTCACACGACTTACACGTGCGATATGTCGTACAGAAGGTATATTATATCTCCAAACAGCATCATTATTTTCAAAAACTCCTGATTTGAAATAGTATTTTTTGCTGCTTTTAGGAATTTGGGCCATTGGCGGCTAAAGAACTTGAATTTTCATGCGCCTTTATAATTTATAAATAGGTTCTTCCTGTGGTTGGGGACTTGACACAACGGTGAGGGTCAGTTTGTATGTGACGTGTATTGCGATTCGTCTACGAGGTTTTCAATTTTATTTTCACGCCAGGAAGAACACGTTAGGTAAATTTAGTTTGAGAAAACATTTAAACTAATCATTTTTCTTTGTCTACAAACAGGTTCCAAGCCCTTAACCATTGCAACAGTAGCTCAATTTATAACGTCTGGTTATTAATACCGAAGACCGTTCGAATAATGGGTACTTCTGCTAGTTTTAATATAAAAACCTAATAGTTATGTCAGGTTTCTCCCGGGTAATCAATACTCAGGGGTTCAAATGAGCATACACACCCCCACTCACACTCCTTGAAAATAGCTCGAGCATCAATCATTTAGTTGGCACCAACTCTACTTTGAAATCCGCCTTCTGCAGTCTCGGGGTACGTATTGAGACCCCAGATTCAAAGGTCCTTGGTTCGATTCCGGACTCTGTCAAGAAATTTAATTCTGGCCTGAGAGTTGGAACGGGGTTCACACAGCCTCGTGAGACAAAAAAAAATCGAAGGAGATGGGTTCAATTCCGATCACAGCACTCATAGACGTGGTTTCAGCGGTGCAACTATAATTAGTCAGACAAGTGTTGATATGTGCGAAACGCCGGCAGGAACAACGACTGCTAAAACGTGATCTATCCGCAGTCGTTGCCTGTTTCAACTACCGGTTACTGCATGCTGCAGGAGCAGCGCCTAGTTTCAAAACACTTACAGGTAAGACTGATTTTAGCGAGTAAAACAACGACGTTATTAGCCCATCGTAGTCCCAATTACCCTACAAATGGAAACAACCCAGCCTATACTCCTACGACCTCAGCAACACTGCAGCTCGGGAAGATAAGAGAAGTGTATTGTCCACTCAAAAGGCATTGGACACTTTCCAGACAGGCTCGCAGTGGACTAGAAACTGATACACGTATGAGGGGGCGAGGTGCTGATAAAAGAGTTCTCTTCCACATCAATGAACCATACCATACAGTAGTCGCTAGTGATCGCAATGCATAATCGCGCCATACTGCTCATGCCTCGGCACTTCGCTAGTATTATGTAATTTAAACGTGAGCAGAGATAATATAATAATTGAGAAGAAAGATAGGTTAGCTTGCTGCATGATGTATGACCGAATCAATATTTCCTGAATGTTGTTGTTGCTTCATGCAGGGACTTGGGATATATTGGTCATCAGTCCCATGCACTTGTGCGTATATGGACGTAGTCTGATAACCTGTGATATTGTAACTCAGCAATTTTTCTAGGTATGTGCCGTGTCTTGTGTGGGGTTTCGCCTAGGACATCAAGCTGGCTCATCAGCGGGCGCTTGGTGTCCCCACCCGGACCCCCACAGGAGTAGCGAACTGCGGGCTACCTCCCTTTTTATGAGGCGAAAAATTGGACTAATCTGTTCTTGTTCAGAAGCTGCTTCAATTACAGTGGACTTGTTAAATTCGAAGTCCAAGTGGAATAAGAAAACCTTCGGATTATCAAAAATTTGAATTAACCAAATTATGTTTACAAAAACTTAAATGAAATGAATGTACCGGTATAATTAATAATACTGTACCTAAAGTTAACGGCTAGGTAATTAATGTAACTAGCGCAACATGAACGAAATTCTTCTACAAATACTTTGGCTTACATTACATATAACATGTCTAACAGCGTTTACACATACAACAGCAGTAATTAACGTTCACAGTTTTTACTTCCAGGAGTTCTTGGCTTTTATTTGCTACTTCTTTTATTTTGATTTTTTAAGTTTACGGACGAAGCCTTTAGTTTCATTTATAGGTATGATTAAATTGTTGAAATAGTGGTGATTGTTGTCTGTAAGTACGGAATATCGACAACATCTGCCCAAAAACATAGCCTAATAGGAAATAAATTCAAATAATAAATATTAACCTTGGGCTATACATAACGCTTTCGAACTTGGAATTTCATTCATTGCAACACATTCAGGAAACTATTATGTAATCGAATGCCGTAATAATCTTGCTTCGAATTATCCTAGTGTACCCTCAGAAAATCAGAAATAGGTGTGATTTACTTACACTGCTTTAAGTAGGAATTTCAGTAGGAATATATTTTGTTCGAATTACCCAATAAATTGAATTACCAAACGTCGAATTAACCAATCTACAATGTAGCCTACTTCACGGATATAATTACTTATCACAAAATTGCTTTTCTAGAAAGTGGTTGGCAATAATAAGGATTAATTTGGTCCCAGTCATTCTAATAAATTCATCTTATTATCCTGTCATGAAACCAACCTCATTACTCGATGTAAGGTGTCAACGCATTAAACGTAAGTTATGCAAAGCTTACTTTAAACAGGTTTTAGTAGCCTTGAACTTGGTGCAAAAGACACAACCTGACAAGGAATCTACAAAAAAAGAAACAGATTTTACTGCAAAATGTATTGATTAAACCTGATTCCCGTGATAACGTGAGAATTCCATCTGATTATCATTAAAGAAAGCTTTTCAGTCGGTCAACACAAATTGTTCCCTATTACATTAGGCGGGAGAACAATTATTTAACATATGGGTACCCTCCATTTTTGTACATAAGAACGTGTTATTTTTTGATAAATATCTTATTTATTTTTTGATAAATATCTTATTTAATGTCTCATGTTAGGTCATATAAATATTTGTTTTCCCGCCTAATATAATTGGGCACAATTTGTGTTGACCGACTGGAAAGCTTTCTTTAACAGAATTAGGCAACACTGAAAAATGGCTTCCATCAATTTTCACTTCCATCGAAGCAAATTTATGGTTATCATTATTATTATTATTATTATTATTATTATTATTACTCGGGAACAGATTTCCTTTTCTTTATCTAATTACCCTAAAATCCATAACAAGGAGTCTTTAAGTTTATAAATGAAATTTTACTTCACATGAAAACGACACATTTTAGGTAGATTTCATTAGAAAGCTAACTATTGCAATGGGTACCATGTTTCGACTTCCGGGAAATGTCGACTTATCTTCGCGTTTCACATCCCCTAGACCCCAAAACCACCGCCACTTCAAAAGTTTATATATAATTTATGTACAGTATGTATATATACATATCACTTACTTGTGGACACGATAAATACCGCAATTTTGCACCAATAACTTTGAATTTTTTACATAATATGTATCCCTATAAAATTTCGGTCAAGTTCGTTAATGGGCACAATCGGTCGAAGGCGGTGAAAATGGGAGTCTTTTGTTCGAAAAAGTGAAATATCGCTATAACTCTCTTAATATTTGAAATATCGAATCCATTCAAAGTTCATACTATGTGTAGGATACGGCCCAAAAATGTATGTTTGAAAGGATTTTTGATAGCACCAACCATTGACCAAAGGGGTGGGAAAAAGTGGGTTTTTCGGGAAACATTAATCATATCTCTCTTAATAGGCACAATATCAAAACCGTACAAAATGGAAAATATTCCCCTAATAATTACCTAAAACTTTTGTCTGAAAGAATTTTTGATATGACCCACCATTACACCAAGGGATGAGCAAAATGGTTTCGGAATTAGAAGAAAATGCCAAGAGCCATCAGAGATTGCCATGACAACACTACTAAATTGATGAGGGATGAGCCATCAGACGTTTCCAAGACAACGCCATTGCACGAGATCACATTCAGTTTTCCATCTGACTCTGAGGGAAGCAGCTTCAGTGACGTAACTGGTAGCATGCTGAACTTCTATGCCCAAGGTCGCGGGTTCAAAGCCGGCCGAAGTCTTCGGATTTTCTAAGAGCGCTAAAAATCCCTCAATATGCTTTCGTTTGGAGGGGAAGTTCCAACGTTCGTTGCGAGTAGCAGGTTGCGGTGGCATCTAGTAGCCAAGTTCACAGCTAGGTGTCGTTGACGGTAGTATTTGGTAGCAAAATTGGGAACTACTACTTGAAATTGACCGTCTGCAGTCCGTACCTGAATTACAGACTAATACAGCCATCACATTAACACCGTTTATCAGACAGATTCTACACACACCCAAAGTACATGGGGCTACATGACCGCGATGTCGCAGCCCCTAAAGTGAGGAACCAACCAAAATCTCTGCGGGAGATAAAATTTTGCGTGAAGAAGTAACAGACCGATAGATAGTTACACATCAGTGTCGAAACCTTGCATAAGGACAGTGTGACCACAAGTATAAAAATGGACCCCAAATGACGAGAAGGTTACCGTCCCCATAAGACAATAAATTGTTTAAAATATGCATAAAATGACGAAAAACAAAGTTAATTAAGCTCCAATTATAAAATACTTTCTCGCAATAAATGAGGTCTGATCCTTCTACGAAAACCTGCATATTCTGCCTATTTTCGCCAATCCCCAAGTTTGCCCGGTGAATCGTGCCAAGAGGAATTTTTCAAATAATTTTTCTACATAACAAATTATATTTTTCACACACATGAATAGTCCCATTTTAAATTTTAGTCCATAGTGAATTCAAAAAAAACAGTAGTTCCGTGAAGAACTATACAGCCTATGTTCATATATCCTACTTATGTTAACTGCAACTATGGACATACAAAATTTCAGTTTGATTGCTGTAATAGATTCGTAGATATTGAGAACCGACTAAATATTTCGGATGGTCGCCATGTTGGATTTTATATATGTAGGTCCCAGAGTTATGTACTGTTATATAAAGATTATTGTGTACGAGTAGCATTCAAATTTCAATCGCATGATTAGGACACAAGAAGTACCGAGGAGATTTTATAATTTCGCACAGCTGCCATCTTGTGGTTATGGAAACAATTGAAATAAATTAGATGCCAGTGTATTAACATTCGTATAAGGATTTACTGTACCAAGTTTCACTGCACTAGGATGGTTAAATTGCGAGAAACGTCTATGTGAATATTTATACTTCGCGTAGCCGCCATGTTAGATTTGTGATCACCAGGTTTGCTTAAGTCCTATAGGTGAACTTAAGTTCATAGCCCCTATGAACGTAAAGAAATTCAGTTTGATTGCTATAATAGATTCGTAGATATTCAGAGCCGTCTAAATATTTCAGATGGTCGCCATGTAGGATTGTTAAATGCATAGGCCATAGAGTCATGTACCATTAAAGGAAAATTATTGCGTAGGTTCATTATTCAAACTTTCACTTCGATCGCATGATTACGACACACGAAATAAAAACTTAATTTTAAAAATTCACACAGCCGCCATTTTGAGGTTATGTAAACAATTGAACTAAATTGGATACCAGTGCATTACAATGTGTATAAACATTTCCTGTACCAGATTTCATTGCGTTTGGAACATTAAATCGCGAGAAAGGTCTGTTAAAATTGTTAATTCGCTTGGCCGCCATGTTCGTTTTGTAGTTAACCGGTTTTTGAAAGTCTTATAGATGAACTTCCAGTAGTGCCCTTTATCTCCGTACAAAATTTCAGGGTGATACCGCTAATAGTTTCAGAGATATAGAATGCCGGTGAAATATTTCGCACATCCGCCATCTTGTGGTTATGTAAACAATTGAACGAAGTTAGATATCGGTGCATTACCATATGTATAAACATATACTGTACCAAGTTTTATTGCGTTTGGTTGGTTAAATCGCGAGAAACGTCTATTTAAAAGTCGCAAATTCGCGTGGCCGCCATGTTGGTTTTGTAGCTACCAGTTTTTCAATAGGCGCATAGGTGAACTTCTAGTAGTTCCCTTTACCACCGTAAAAAATTCCAGGGTGATATCGGGAATAGTTTCGGAGATATTGAATGCTGGTGAAATATTTCGCACAGCCGCCAAGTTGGATTGGTGAGACGTAACACAATTTGAAGGGAACGGTCGGGGTCGCCCGGAGTAGTGCTATAAACTTACCGAGTTTCATTGAAATCGTTCCAGCCGTATAGAAGTTATTAGGACACACACACACACACTCACACACACAAACACACAGACACACGGACAAAAGGTGATCTCATTAGCCTATTTTTTCAAAATTGAAAATAGGCTAAAAACGGTACATTATTATCATTTCTTGATGTATCAGCGTTGGATTCGTTTCTTCTGGCCATTGCGATACTGGAGCACTCGTCTAACTGCACGTACCTGGTGAATCTCCTGCCACCATCTCTCTGTTGCATCATATGCGAGGGGAATCTATATCTGCCCGATATTCTTTACTTCGTTTTTAATTGAGAATTGCGTTTTATGATAATTATGACGCAGTTACGTTCGCCAAAATGCCGAAAATAAAAACTAGAGTAAGTTAGCAACACTATGTTTACGAATTTAAAGACATCCAGCACAAATAACAAATTCTATATTGCCACCCTTGTAGAAAGTCAATCAATAAAAACCAATCAACGTATTCAAGTTATACAGCATTCATCAGGCAACAAACATAACATTCAGGCTAGGCTTGCAGGAGATTCGAGTTCGAATCCCGACTGCGGTCACATTTTCAAATCAACAAATAATTTAAACTTTCAGAAAATATTTTAATTCTTCAGAACATATATTAATTTTAAGCAAATATTTTCAACATTTAGTAAATATTTCCCCGATTTCATTTTCTTAAATACTGTAATAATTTCCAATTTTTTGTAACAAAAATCCCGTATATACTTTACAAATCCCGTAGTGTAGGGATAACGTGCTTGCCTCATGCTCAGAGGCCCCGTGTTCGATTCCGAACACTATTCTATTAAGTTGACCATTTCAATTGATACAAGTAAGTCCTTTACTAGACTACTAATTCATTATGTCCCATCTTTGATTATTATGTTACTTCTACCACAGGAGACTCGTACGGAGTATGGGGACTCCCATCCATCAAATACGTTGGCCAGTCCACAGTCGCTCATCTCTTCCACGGCCGAAGAATGAAGTGAGGTCAAATTGCGACAGGTCCATTACCCCCTGAAATGCCGACCGCGATGAGAAAAAATAAAACCAAAGGGAGTAGCCTGGAAATTAGCGGCACACTTCGACACTGATAGACGGCCATCGCACAAAAAAGTGATATGATCGTCAAGTGAGCTGAGTCAAGGGCAACACGACAGACGAGGCAACTTGTTTCTTTCCTCCTTGGGTAGGGATATAGCCGTAAGGCAGAGATAGGCTACTAAATTGAGAAGTCCGCAAAATCCATGTGTTCCCCCATATGTGATTTAATGTCCCAACAGAAATCGTGATTTTAAATAAAAATCACATTAAATACAAATCACATTAGAAATTAAAAATCATTATTAGGATAGGGAATCTGAAGTGGTTGCACGTAAACTTGGTACGGTAACATGGTAGAATACTAGCGGAATGTAGTCTAATAAAGCATGTCTAGTTGGAACGTGTAAGTGCATTGGAAATGGTCCACTGCTAAACTTTTCGCGTGACAACACACCCATATACTGTCTTTGTTCAAGTTTGCTTTACTAAGCACTGCTAAGGTCCCTGTGTGTATACAAGCGACACGTGCCGTGACGTAGTTCTTTGCCCTATTGCATTTTCCACTTTACAGTGCTTCAAATGATCTGCCCTAACCAATAACTAACACCTCGTGATGCAGTGGATAACATTATTGGTGGCCACCCGAGTACCCGGGTTCGATTACAGGCTCTACCAAGAATTTCAAAGTCTTAGTATGGACTGATACTAAATGGGAACCTGCCGGATGCTGTGGTAGGAGGAGGAGTGGAAAGTAACTGGCCATCCTGCCACACATCAAATCCTGCTCAGGACGCCTGGTTAGTGATCCTTTGACACAACCAGGGATTCAAATCGGGTTGCCAAATCCCTTGTGGACATGGCACTCTTTGATCTGTCGAGCCATTATCTACTCAGAGAGTTGTTGTTGATTTGTTTAGGACTTGTGATATCGTAGTCATTTAGCTCCATGTACTTAGAATTTTTTGATAATCTGTATTATTGTGATGTCTGCAGTAATGTGTGTAATTATAATTTAGGCCAGGATTTGGAAGGAGGCGGCCGTGGCCTTAAGTTAGGTACCACCCCGGCATTAGCGTTAGGCATGGCTGAGGTGGGAAAGGAACCCACCTCTTCTCAGTTCTACGTCACGAGGCTGAGTGTAACGCGTTGTAGCCCTCTGACCAGAATTCAAATTTCTTGGCCGAGCCGGAAATCGAACCTGAACCTTCGGGGCGACAGCCAAGAATGCTGGCCACTACACCACGAAGTGGATCTATTCAAAGACAGCACTGCAGCTTGTCGCTACGGATTACTGGCCACTAACGTTTTTCCATCATGATTTGGGAATTACTTTGAGACTTCCCGGAGGATTAAAAAAAGAGAGAGAGAAAATAGTAATTTTGCAGTGTTGTTTTCATAATCGAGTAAAATAATTGTTTTTCAATGGGCCACCTTATCTACCACAAGGTAGATAAGAAACTAAGAAAGAAAAAAAAAATACACGGGTTAATTTATACACTCTTCGAAAGGGGTTAGCCAGACAGTCCGCATCTCCAATGTTTCACAACTTCACCAGCCAACAGAATACGATTATCTATTGAAACTCAAAAATTTCTAGTCTGATTTTTTTAAAATCTTTTGAATAGATCAGGCAACATGTTGCATTACTGCCAGTTAAGGGCACATAAAAGGCATAATAGGGCCTATGTTTTTATAGAAAATTCATGACATTGCCATAAGTATTTCTTAACACTCGAAGTGAACGTTACAGTTGCTATTGTTGCTTATGTTCAGTTAGTGGCTTAGGACATTTCGGTCATCACCCTCAATGATGATTGCAATATATTTAGATCTAAGTTTTCTACATGCAAACGATTTCTATATTGTAAACTCATAAAATTGATGAAATAGAAACTCATTGTGATTGGTTTATATAATCAACAGCTCCGAATTAAAAAAGAAGGGTTTAGTTGTAAATTCAGTGTTTAGATATTTATTATTCCGTACATGACATTCAAATCTCAGATTTTCGATAAGTAATTGTAAATATTTACGTATTTCTTTTGGCTTTTTTCATGCTCGTTCTGCCAACCGGCTGAGAAAACTGCTCTAGAATTTAAACACGTATTAACTTCTATTTGTGGTTTATCGTGCTTTCAAAAACCACGATCTCCTGGCGTACTGTGTGTGGTTTCGATCGTGTTTCTCAGTTAACTGGTGTATTTATCCGTGGTGGGAGATGTTGAAATTCTTTGGCAACATGTTGTGGTCGATCACGAGATGATACGCTACATTCCAGGAGTTTCAGCACGTCTTTGGGCGTCATTGAGGCGACGCAATGAAGTCTCTATTCCAGCCGAAGGTGAACATTTTTAACATTTGGTCTTAACTGTAATGAATACAAGAGTATTAAAATTAAGTGACTTCTAATGGCTAAACTAAGTTTTTATTCGTTATGAAATATGGCTAATTCATCGATTTAGTAACTGTAACATTTCAAAAGCTACTTATTTGGGTTATCAATTCCCGAGCTCAACAGACGTGAACTTCTGAGGGAGTAGACCTCACAGTGTTACCCAGGGAGTAACATGCAAGGCGCGTTACATACCACTGTTTAAGTCGACTCTTACGAGAGATATAAAATGGGGAGGAGTAAAAGAAAAAGGCGAGGAGGGAGATGAAGATGTCCGACCCCTATAAAATGAGAGTACAAAGAAAGTAAAGAAAAGGGCAAATTTCAGACAACAACAAAAGAAAGACTCGTAGGCCTCGAATACCCTTATATCGCCGGGCTCGGAAGAGAATTCTACTGGGAAAATGAAAGCGAGAATAAGAGAGAAATTGAAATATACAGTATGTAAATAGCTAATGGAAGCCTCCGTGGCTCAGGCGGCAGCACGCCGGCCTCTCACCGCTGGGTCCGTGGTTCAAATCCCGGTCACTCCATGTGAGATCTGTGCTGGACAAAACGGAGGCAGACAGGTTTTTCTCCGGGTACTCCGGTTTTCCCTGTCAAAATTTCATTCCAGCAACACTCTCCACTATCATTTCATTTCATCTGTCATTCATTTATTCATTGCCCCAGAGGAGTGCGTCAGGCCTCGGCAACCGGCACAGTTCATATCCTCGCCGCTAGATGGGGGCTTCATTCATTCCATTCCTGACCCGGTCGGAGACTGGAAGCAGGCTGTGGATTTTCATTTCATTTTCAGTATGTAAATAGCTTGTTAACTGCAACCGTACCTATTAATAAACAAATAAGTGGAAGCTATGCCTGGCTCAGCTGATGGGCCTGTGGTCGCCAACCAATGTCTCACTAGTTTTGAGCGAGTCTCTGGGGATATAGAGAAAAAATAATTTTGTGATGTGAAAATGAAAATTCACAGCCTGCTTCCAGTCTCCGACCGGGTCAGGAATGGAATGAATGAAGCCCCCATCTGGCGGCGAGGATATGGACTGTGCCGGCTGCCGAGGCCCGACGCACTCCTCTGGGGCAATGATTAAATGAATGACAGATGAAATGAAATGATAGTGGAGAGTGTTGCTGGAATGAAATTTTGACAGGGAAACCCGGAGTACCCGGAGAAAAACCTGTCTGCCTCCGTTTTGTCCAGCACAGATCTCACATGGAGTGACCGGGATTTGAACCACGGACCCAGCGGTGAGAGGCCGGCGTGCTGCCGCCTAAGCCACGGAAGCTTAATTTTGTGATGTAGTAAGTATATATTGATACGTGTTGCCCCTAGTGGCAAGTTCGTTAACTGGATTACGGTGGGTGAAAGCACAACACAATTGTTCCTTTAACGAAATATTAGCTTTATTGCAGGCCAGGAAAATACACCACACAATAAGCACTGAATCTCACTTCTTAAGACACTACTAGTCACTATAGCTTCCACACTTTGCATACTTTCACACTACTGTCCTACTACTGTCCTCGCTATTAATACCTGCAACTCTACCTTGTACACAAACTACAGTTATTTACGATAGCCAGTCACTCACCACTACACACTGCTTCGCTGTCCACTGGCTAGGGAACAGCCCACTGCGTTTCGCAATTCACCACAATATCTCTGTCACACTAGGTAAGTACACACTCCTCAAAACTCAGTCCCTCCGTAGGATTCACACTGTCTCTCTGTCTGGAGAATCAGCCTCACTTGGGTTTCGTAACTTCACACGTCACGTCGCCACACTACTGTCGCACAAGTAAAAACACGCACTAGCTCAAAAACAGTCCCTCCCTAGCTGGTGAGGCCGCTTTATAAAGGGAGGGTGGTGACTCAATGGTCGTTTCCAGAGTAGGAGAGTTCACGGTTCCCCCCGAGAGTTCCATCACCAGGTACGCCGGGAACATTCCAGACCTTGTCTTTGTTCCCGCTGCGCAAGTAGCCGGCCGACAGAGACCACAGGTAGCCTCAGGCGGCTGTGAGTCAGGCGAGAGGGAATGAAGCAACCCCGCTCTCGTAACAATATTATTTAAAACAAAACTTTTCAGCATTTTTCCCTTTCCTGAAAGGTTTGCATTTGACCACACATCGGGTTTTGCAAGTCCAACGACGATATTTAAGTTGAAATAATACAGGGCTATTAAGTACCTGGTGCTTCACTGGGGCATGGTTCTTCGGCTCAATTGACCGCAGGTCAAATTGAAACTAAGCTGAGAGATACAGCTATATTTTGCTGGGGAGTTGAGACGAGTTACCCGAGCCATCAATCATCAATCAGGGCAACCCTGTTCCACTTGGCGAGACAGATCAGTCAGGTGGTAAGGACATTTCGAAGCTGAAGACTGAGCCGGAGAGGCCAGCACTAGAGAATGTGAGCGTAGCGGCGTGGCTTAGTGAATAGTGCCCACCAAGAGCAGAGCTAGAGGTCTAGAACACTTACAACGTAAGTCCA
Source organism: Meconema thalassinum (assembly GCA_946902985.2). NCBI lineage: Eukaryota > Metazoa > Arthropoda > Insecta > Orthoptera > Tettigoniidae > Meconema > Meconema thalassinum. The sequence continues at coordinate 137,231,743 of OX336390.1, read as the reverse complement.
GGATGGGATGGCACCTGAAAGTTTGTAAGCAGATCTGTGTGTATGTTCCATTGGATGGGCCAGGCTTGGTTATTCACGATAGGGAGTTGCATAAGTTCAAAGCTCGGAGGTTCGAGTCCCGGCTGATAGCAGCTATCCTAAGTGTGTTTTTTCCCCGGCTTTTCCCATCCTCCCTCCAGGGAAACGATAGTACCTTATCGAGTCCCGAGGCACCTACCCTAATACCCGATGAATCTACCACAGCTACACACCCTCACTAGTACTCACTAGCACAGATATCACAGCGACACAGGTTATCAGACAAGTTTTATACACACCCAAGTACACGGTGCTACATGACCACAATGTCGCAAAGCCCCTAAAAAATCAACAACAACTCACTAGTGGAGTCGTCACAGATGTCCTCATCAGACAAGTTCAACACACACCCAAATGCATGACCAAGATGTCCCAAGCCCCAAAAATGAATCAACAACAACTACAGAGCGAAAATATAAAATGGAAAATTCTACAGGCAGATGACTTCGTAGTTCCGTCCCTTAAAACAACAATAACTAACTATAACTTTCTTTGAGTTCATTGAGAAGAACAAAAAACAAAACCTTTCTTGAATAAATTACGGTAGTTATTGTCGTTTTTCCCTTCGTTGGTCCAGCCACTCGGGATAGTAAAATGAGGTTGTTACAGTTGCAATACATTTTCCATTTAGGGGGTCGGGGACTCTTGGTCATCAGCTCTGTGTAATGGTTTGTAAAAACCTGTCTGATATCCTTTGTTACTGTGACGACTGCGCTAGTGAATATAAGTATAATTAGGGTCTAGGATTGGGGTACGTGCCATGACTTCAAATACGGTACCCAGTTCGTCTTTACTTGAATGTGGAACAAGATGTTCAGTAAAGAACATATAGCCTACTTTCTCCTAAATGTATGAGTATAGTTATAACACATTGTCTTTATAAAGGAGTAGGCTATAATAGAATCCTTTCTTGGTTGAAGACCTTAGAAACTATTAACCTCTTCCAAACACCAGTACCTCGGAAAAACTACTACCATCATTGGAGAAAGAAAGAAAGAAAGAAAGAAAGAAAGACATATCTCAAGAATTTTATGGAACTGGAGACATGATCGACCGGACGTGGGCAACATCCAACTTTGAGTTGAGGCATGTGTTTACACGTCTGGCTGTTCATGGTTTTTCACCACCTTAATTGCATTAACATATATTTACATGACCCTGCAGTGACGTGTGTATGCCAACTATGTGAACAAGCATGTAAACGCTACCTCTTAGAGCTCTGTAGTAAAAGAAAACAATCAATCAAAGACTGTGCAATTAAAATCACCAGAGCGCAATTTTAGTGTACATGTGCATTTCTTATTTTCGATTGCTATTTGGCTGCAATACAAGTATTAATATCCTTAACTAGCACAAACAGATAGAGTACAGGTACTATGTGAGATCGTTTTGTTCTTTAGTTCAAATAACACACAATAGGCTGTTACAAACGCTTTAAAATAAAATAAAATCGTATTATCAACTTGTCATTCTTCAAATTCGATGCGAATAGAATGCCAACGCTAGGCTAACCAATGGAGTCCCACATATATCAGTCATAACATCGGGCGGAAAAGTTTCGTATACAATAATCCTAATAGGGTGAGTGCATTCTAGCGGCCATAAAAGGAAACTTTTCAATTAAAGCTGTTCCAACGTGCAGACCGGTGCGCAGCTAGCAACCAGTTGGCCATGGTAGTTCATCTGGTTGCTGTTAGATGTCACATGCAGATCTGGTGGCGAATTTGTTTTAATTAAATACAATATAACGCTTAATTTTATCACGTCTGAGTAATTTCAAAACAATAAATATTAAAAAATTCAAGCAAAACACCAACTCTGATATGTTTTGAACCCGAATCAAACGGGTAAAAGACTAACGTTTTAACCACACAGCCAAACATGCCGACCGAAATTCGCCGTTATCAATTGACTTACATACAACGTCTTAGCAAATAATGATTTGAACTAAACGATTTCTTCAGTGGAGTATATTTTTGTATATACAAAGCATTTCGTACAAAGTTTATATTATTTCTGTCAGTAGGCTTTATTGCATGCAATACTCACACTAGTGAAATATAGGTCAGCACAAGATATCAGCTGCCATATTGTCTTGTAACCGACACGGCTCGTCTTTTTAAAGCCACTGCTACCATGTAATATTATAATATGAACTTAAAATATCGAACGGGCCACGTCCTTTGGGATAGTTTAAACCATTCTCGGTTCGATAATCGTAACTAATGGGTCCAAAGTTATTAATTATAATGCCTGCATAATTCACTCGGCCGCCATCCTGAAATGGCACGGCTGATGACTGTGTAGTTTGGGCGCAAGACGCGTTCTATATAAAGGCATGTTGTCACTAAATTTGGTAGAGATCGGATGATTAGTTTAGTCGTAATTTGATTCTACGTTTGAACGTTTGAGTGGCCGCCATTCAGTTTTGGTAAAGATGGCGGCGATATGAAACATGACACTGAGGTGCCCTTTGCTAGTGCTACCTCTGTACCAAATGTCGTTCAATTCGGTTTCACCGTGTTTGAATTGATACGGGGGACAGACATAGACACACACACACACACACACACACACACAGACACACAATATTTGGCCCTGTGTAGATCTCATAAGTCTACTTTCAGTTTTTGCAAAAATCGAAAGTATGCTAAAAAAACGGGGAAAACTACACTCAGGATAGCCACTGACAATACCAGGATTCGAACCTCGGATCTTCGAGCATCAGCTAGTCAGTCCAGACTTGGAGCATGCATTAGCTTAGACTGCAGTGCCGGGATTCGAACCATAGATCACCGAACGACAGCTAAGCAGCCCGGACGTAGAATGTACTTTAGACCACTCGGCTAACAGAATAAGTGACCAACCTACAACTCTCCCGGCGTGTGTGAAAACACAGGGTGTACACAAAAGTAGTGTATAATTTCTCTTAGGCCTATGTATTGAATACAAAAATTCATGCATGGGCTGAAAAAGTAACTTTAAGACCTTTCACAGCACACATTATAAGTGCTCAATGTGAGAATCTTCAGTCATACGACACACATCCATCGGATAGTCCGGCTCTTCCCTCACCTTGGCTTGCATGTCTGGAGTAATGTACAACCATGACGAATGAAAGAGAAAGTGAGCAGACTCATCAAGTTCAAGCGCGCCCCGCCAGGCAGCGTTGGAGGGGGCAAGTTCCACGCTGCCGGTGTTAGCTCAGCTGGTCTTAGGGATGCTGCTAAGGGAAACGAATGGCTTTGTAACTAATACTCATTTAAAAAGTAATTAGCGATTACAATTAAAATAGCACGGCAAGGCACAATGGAAAATATAATTCACGGAATTAAGAACTACGCTCTTCATTACATGTTACGAAAAGCACAGATTCCTGGAGTATACAGACACAGATAAAAAAAAAACATAATCCCCAGCATATTAAAACAAGCACTCATAAACTATTTAAAGTAACACCCTACTTACCAATTCATTTTGTCGGCTACTGGACTTTCGAAAGCTTGCGTGAAGACTTGGCGGATGTTCGACATTGCAAATCTCGGCGGAGTTCCTTCGTTCTGAAGAAAAATCGGCACTTTATATAATGATAAACAAGTCTGGGGATAACATCCATGACATGCTGAAGACAACAGCCAGCTCCTGAAGGATCAACTGAAATTGTTTCTATGGAATCGATGCAATCAAAAAATATTTCGCTCCACATCGATTTTGAGTTTAATTTTCCGGTAATTACTTTCTCGACCTGGAAAAGGATGTCACATACACTTCTCGAAGGACGTGTTAGAAACACTTCATTGTTCATTGAGCCGTAGTCCTTTATTTCGGTAAGAACTGAAAATTTATTTAGATTATTGTCACGTAGAGAATGAGCACAAGGCGAACACTTAATAAATTTAGAAGAGTGCTTAACAACATAGCCAGCCAAATGGTACACTAAACACTTATCAATCGAAGAGTTTCGAACTGCGCTGTCAAATTCAGGTACAGAGCTTTCCCAGTCTTCGATATTTACTGCATCTCGAACCACAATTTTTTTCCTTAATGGAAGTTTCCACTGATTCCTTCACTGTCTTGTTATGCACTTCCACATTCCGGGCTAATATACGCATCTGATTAACATACGAGGTCAAGATCTGCTCCCGTTTAGGTTCACAATTTCCACCAACATTTAAAGCCTGTTTTATAGGGACGTATATACATTGAAGTAGATGCAAATGAAGGAAATCTATTGTCGATGGATGATCATCTGAACTGAAAGACCGCATAATTCCGAAGTGCCGTTCCAAGGGATCTTGGGTGAGCTTTCCTGTCAACACATACTTATAACCTTTCTCCCAAAGCCATTCACACATCTCCAAAGTACTCTGTAGGGTTACTACTAGTGATTCCAAGGTTCTATTGGAGGCAAAGGTGTTATTGGTAGATCTCACGGTCTGAAGAAAATTAACAATAGCTGTATGAGAAGGTGAACCTTTACGAAGAGCCTGAGACGGAATGAATGCATTGAGTGCATCAGCAAAAACATTTATATCACTGGTATATTGTCTCAGTGTCCTCCCTACCTTGTAGTCCTGCCAGTCCCATTTCTAGATAAAATTTAATACCTTTGGCAACACTGTCACTGAAAAGTTGGAATGCAAGCCTAGCGTTCATTCTCTGGAAAGATGATGGGTCTAAATGAGCAACTGTCAGCTTGGGGCATGCTCTAAGCCCAGCATACCCTGAGAGATCTTCTTTGAACAGTTCCCTATAAAACTTGAAATTAATAATTTTGTCATTATAGAAAAGTTCTACTTTATCATGAAAGTGGTTTCTTATGCATTTCAATACATGAACGAAGTCGGAGAAAGCCCAGATCTTTCTCGTAACATCTGCAGGATTAAGGATTTGAGGTTGTAGAGAGCTTGTCTTGCCACTAACTCCTAACGATCTCCAGGCCTTTTTATTTGTCTGACTACCATCACAAGTAAAGCCAACCACCCTCGCCCCAGCCTCTTCTAACTGCAAAATTACCTGTATTAAAATTTTTGCGAGAATGTCCCCTGGAGTAGCATTTCTGCTTGCATAAACAGCAACTGGCTGCACCCAATTATGCATGAATGGTACGAACATAAACACTAGAGCGTGATTTGCAAGTACGTTCTTCTGGAGGTCAGGTGTGTGTTCACCTAAATCAACTAATCCATCTACTTTATGAGAAAAACTATTAAACTGGATTTCTTCTCTTAGCTTCACTTCATCGAAAATTACAACACCGTAACGTGAATTATCATTCTTTTCTTCCTTAAAATAGTCTGAAATAGCATTTATACTATGCGTATTAACTCCATAAGGGCACTTAAGTCCTTTACAAAGTTTTCTCAAGTGACTTTCTGAGGGCAGAGGCAAGAGATTATGTCGCCGACAATGACGAAATCCTTTCGGTGATTTTATTCTCAACAATAAACTCTCTAAAATGAATTCATTGCTGTACCTCATACCATTGGGAGATTTTACCTGACATTTCTTGAGCATAGTGTCTATTATCATCTTTTCCTTCTTGCTAAGGTGTTTGTTATCTTTGTAATTAAATGCCTGTGAATGTCGAACCTGCTTCTCCAGCAAATTAATTCTCGATTTTGCTGAGTTGAGGCAGGATCTAACGCGAATTAAATTACGGTTAGCATTCTTTAGGCGCCTTTTGAGCAATATTATAGTCTTTTCAGCATCGGTAAGTACACTAGAATGACCCAAATTCTTATCAACATTAGACTGACCTTTTAATGCCTCATTAGTTGCTTCACTCCCATCTTCAATCTTATTTCTTCTCTTCCTGGTGGTATCGAAATTCTTTTTCCTGTTAGGAGCTTTACGGGACTTATTCTCACTTGACAGGTACTTCGGTAAATTAGGGAAAATATGAGGCACTGCTCCAGGACGTAACTTCCACCTCATACGAGAGATTTTCACTTCTTCACCATTCACTATAAAATTATCTGATTTTACTATCAAATCACCAGAGAAATGAATTTGACAAATTCTACTACTACGCGTTAACTTCGTATCCTTTCGTGGAATAGCTCTGGCCCACTTTTCAAATTGATCTGTATCCTTCGGTGGTGAAAAAAATCGTATATCGTCAACTACTCGACCATACCCTCACTTACAACCAGGTACAAAACAATAAGGCATGTTGAACTATTAAATGAACCAAGCCACATAAGAAATATGTTTGAAGTACACAAAACACAAAACGCTGATGTACACAAGGCACAATGAACTGAATTTAAGAACTGAAAGCAAAGAAAATTCAATTTCATTCACACAAATATCTCACACAGTAACTTCTCGCGCACTTTCTATGACCCGGCTCGACGGAAACACAGCACGTGTTGGACATAATCGCTTGCAGTGCTTGTAGCGGCGGGACCAGAAACTACCGTGCTAAAATGGCAGAGTCCTCACACTAGGTCCTTCTATTCGTCATGGTACAACAGCTGCAGCAACTCGACGTCTCAGTTCAGTACGCTAGCAGGTAGCGGTGGTACAAATACAAAAAAAACACACACACACACACGGAGCAAGTCCGGGGCCCCTTGCAGGTCATTACGTAAAACTCCGATATAATTTTGTGTAGACCATGTACAATTCTCAGCAACGTGATTTGAGTCTCTCTCTCTCTCTCTCTCTCTCTCTCTCTCTCAATTGCTGTTTGTTCTCAATGTACCAAGAGAGTCTCATATAACACCATTTTATGTTCAGAAAGGATGGCTAAAATTAAAAGAACGACGCCAGTATGCCTTGACTCTGTGATAAAAATAAATAAAAAAACGAAATTCCATTTTATATATACAGCACACTAACTCCCATGCAGTCAGTGCATAACCGTGCGAATACACACACTGCACAAATGCTCCAGATACCTCATCACAGAACCGAAAAATGTAAAGGTTCATTCCGGATTTCAGCTAGTATTCTCTGGAATAAACATTAATTGCACCAGTATTCAGGACTTCCCCTTCATGGTAATCTATCAGCTATGCAATTATCATGATCAATGTGAGCATTCAGTTGTTTTAAAAAAGTGGAATCATATACGATTCTTCTGTACTATTTACGAACCATGTAACTTGATAATACAAATTTCATTAACAACTTAAATAATTTAAGCTAAAATAGAGTACATTAGTAGGGAATTATTTTACAACAGCAAAAACCCAACGACTATCCAGAAGTAATAAAATTATAAATTAAGAACTTAATGTTACTGTCAATTGAATGTTTTGGTTAAGTTATCTTTTCTTCCCTTATTTTATTTAACCACCCTCTGAATGAAGAGAGCTGCATAAAGAGGCTTTGTAGCCTCAGTGGCCTGGATAAGAGCAACAATACATTCCAATTCAAAAATTTAAATTTTCTCGCTCTAGAAAGCGAAGTGGATTTTGAATGAAACTTAATACTCCTTGAAGATACAACTTCTTGCCTTCAGTGTCGCATGGAGTCACACTGCAGTGACGGAATAGCTGTCAAAAGTTGGGTCGGTGCAACATTCTACTTTGAACAGCCGAATTAAGGATCTCTCAATTATTATTTAAGCTCCGGTAAGCAGACCTGGTGGTGAAACCGGGCCTTACTGATCCTGAATTTTTTTTTATTTATTTTTTATTTTTACAAAACGCACGCAATCTGTTTCTAAACGGTCGACCAACTCATTTGTACTGTATCTAAAGCTAAACACATTCGGATCTATTTGCACACTACAAATAAAAACAAAGGACGCGGGCACGGTCATTTAAAACAACATTCCATGTTATTCAGCATTTCGCAGCTGCCAGTTCAAAACAACTGTGATGTGGTGATGGTGTTACGGTCTAATCTGTTTCTTACAAAATGGTCTCCAACTCCCTGCCACGTAAGAGCATACTGCGCCGCTGTACAAAAGAGAAACATTATAGTGGACATACGGAACAAATATACACTGAATAGACTATAGATTGTATACTGTGTAGCGGGACAGTATACTCTCACATGCCAGGAAATTGATGACCTGAAATAAGAAAAGGAATTAAGCGGAATAACATCGCCATAGAGCAAGTTCTCTACTGGCAACGAAGACGTAGTACTCCTGAAAAAACTACAATGACGATCAGCAAAGTAAAATGAACTGAAGATGGTTTAGTCCATGATAAGATGTGGCTAAGCTTTGAATTTAATCATTGCTTGTTATTAATGTATTTACATAAATTTGAGTTTTATGTCATTGTTGTTGCTTCAATTACGGGTTTGGGATAACTTAGGTCATCAGCTCCCGTGCATCTGTGCGTATATGGTACAGTATTAAATCAAATAGCCTATGTTATTATTGTGACTGTGGGAGTGTATGTAATTATTAGAATATAGGATTAAGGTAGGTATTCCGAGACTTGAAATCAGTTACTGTAGCATCCTGGCATTTGCTTGAAATTAATTTGGAAAATACTGAGAGAAAACCCAACTCGGAATGTACTGTACGTTGTGAGCGTCGAGACTTGAACCTGGCATCTCCGAACAGTAGCTCCCCGTGCAGTCGTGAAGATGCTTAGCTCAGCTACAATTCTGTATTTATGTCTTTACCTTGGTCATCAAACACTTACTCAACCTTTAAACTAGTGTTCAGCACTTGTCCTGTTACTGTTGTTGTTGATTCGTTTAGTGGCTTTGCAACACTGAGATCATGTAGGTCCGTGTACATGCGTGTGAGTGTATTTGTAATTGGGGCTAGGATTTGGGCAAGCGGCGGCTGTGGCCTTAATTTAAGTACCATCCAAGCATTCGCCTGGATTAAAAGTGAAGGGTAAAACCACGGAAAACCACTTCTAGGATGGCTGAGTTGAAATCGAATCCATTTCTGTCTCAAGAAACTGAGTAAAGCCCCTTCTGCACTCAGGCCAGAAATATACCTTCTTTTACAGAGTCGGAAATACAACCCGGTCCCCCGCGGTAACAGCCAAGAATGCTAGTCACAACGTCAACAAGGTGAACTCAGTCCTTTTCTGATGGTCGGACAGAGTGAGGTAGTTGGTTAAGCGCCGACTATAAATACTCAGTCCAATGGCAACGATGTCTAACTTCGATAACCTCGTGACAGTCGACGCACTGGCACATTAACGATTCCCTCCATGGGCAAAATTCCGACATCGTAGCGTCTATAAAGCAGCAATAAGACATTCAACCCGTAACATTATTATTCCTGACAAATGGATCCTTTCTGATCGTCGGCAGTGAATTTGCAATAGATAGCAGTACTTGATAATAAGAATGTTTCCGATGAGATCTGCCTGACTGTGCTTCTCTCAACTGCTGGGAGAATATTAAAATGACTTTCGGTACGGCACGATATCGTGAAGCGGAACTTTCAAAACGTGAGCCATGTGCATTAATGTGTGCCGGCCTGATGGGTGAGTGGCTTGGTTAATTGTCTCCAGTGCTTGCAGGTCGCAGGTTCAAACCTAGCCCTTGCAAAATATTAAGATACGGTAATTCCGTGACTTAATCCAACTGGGAGGAGAGGAAAGAAACTGGTCACTCGATCTTACGTCAACTTCTGCTCAAGAAATACCCCTAATCTAGGGGTTCACAAATATGGAACACATAGATTTCGACTTAATAACGTGCAGTGGATTGACTTCTCATCAACTCCACACCAGAAGGGCCGAGCGGCGTAGCTGGCAATTTTGACGAATAATAAAGGCGCCGGGTCGTCTGCTTCCTGGCAGACGGAGGAATTGTAGTTCTGATCTTTGAAGCAGTGAATGCATCGAATGCACCCATCAACTCTGATATGACGAAACTAAGGAAGACTGCTTGACACAACGCACCCAGGCTCCATAAATCACTACATCATTCCTGTCACGAAAGCCTTATGACCCGGTTTTGAAACTGACAGATTCCTCTAACTTGAGTTAATGTTTGCATATCACAGACGTTAATAATTAATTTTAGGAGCTTGGGACATCTTGGTCATCATCCCGGTGTAATTGAGTTTGTGATGAGTTTGTCTGATAACCTGTAATTATGTGATGACTGTAGGAGTGTGTGTAGCTGTATTACGGATAGAGGCCCCGGGACTTCAAAAAAGGCATTAGCCCGGCATTTGCCTGGAGGGAGTGTGGAAAAAACGGGGGAAAATACACTTAGGATAGATCCTAGAAGCGCCGGGATTCGAACCTACGATCTCCGGACTTGCTGCAGCTGCCCACGCGGTTGTAGTGAACGGCTACACCGAGGGACTACATCACGATTGTAATCCACGGTTAATGTACACTAAGCAGCATTATCACAGAAATGTGATCGTCATTATTAGTGTCCAATGTCTAGAATTTTACGAATGTATTCAAATGACCATCCTATTAATGCATTTCACACAATTAAACACTTGGCTACAAGAATTGTTCTGCTGTAGATACCCGAATGGCCGGCAGGCGTAGCTGTAGACCAGCGTGTGAGATTCTGGAACTGAGCGATGCGTCTGCTACCGGTTTGAATCTGGCCTAGGGGATGGGTCGGTGTGTTACATCTAATTATGTGTTCACATCACCAAGTATTCACCGACGGCAGTGGCTACGCTTGCTAAAGCGCAGCGTTAGGTCACGGGGCCAAGCTCTCTGCTGACTCAGTCGACGCGAGCCCCACCGTCGGCCATCTTTGAAATGGTTTTCCGTGGTTTCCCATTTTCAACACCAGGCAAATGCTGGGACGGTACATTCAGACAGGCCACGGCCGCTTCCTTCCACGTCCTTGCCCAGTGTATTCATCTTCATCAATTCCATCTCTCATCCCGGCGCGCAGGTCGCCCACGGGCGTCGACTACAAAGACCTGCACTCGGCCTCTCAGGAGGCCACACGACAAAAAAAAGTATTCATTTAGCATGTCTCATGTAAACAAATGATATAACAAAAATTACTTAGCTTAACCAATCAACTTGGTTCAAATGATAAATTATAGCTGGCTGGATGGTTGATAACAAAAGGCAAAATATTTTATTAGACAGTTCAGAGTGTGTTCATGGAATTCAACGACAGATGTAAATCTCAAATAGTACTCTGGAAAATAATGCGACACAGAAGAGATATTACAACAGTATTCCATGTTCCATAATGTAGACCTCTGACGATTTTCCCATAGTGAACAATTTAACGATATATTCAATAGGCCTGAATAATTTTAAAAAGTGCCTATTTAGGCATTATTATTACTACTATTATATAGGGGAAGTCTCATAAGTAGAGTCCCAGATTCTTGGTTTTAACGATATCCGCGAAATATTTCAGCAAACATATTTATGTTATCACAACAATATATTTACTCCAAATATGCCATTTGTTTCGATATTGAAGCCGCGAAATATCGCGCGAAATGTACTATTTTCACCCTAAAATGCTAAATACTAACGAAATGCCTGCCATCAGATTTTTTTTTTAACTATTTACTTTAAAATTAATTAAAATAGATCCATTATCTGTCGTTTGAAAATATAAATGTTTCTTTAGATACGAGATGACGAATTCCCTTCTCGAGCTTGTTTGGTTGAAGTCCCGTAATCATGGACACAATACTTTGGGGACAACATACGTTTCACTAGTTACTGCGAAAAGGACTACGGTAGTCATGGAGAATATTTGTTGAAGTAAATGTTAGGCCTTAAACACAGAAAATATAATTCATTTGAGTATTAGTTCTTTCAAAACAAAAACAAAACAAACCTAGAATAAACTGTTTGATATTCATCCAAAGGTTTCAATAGTGTTCATTACTTAACCAAATCCGCGCACCGTACACATAGTTACACTTACACCTCACTTTTTCATTTCACCGCTTTCAACATATTATTTCACCGCTTTGATGCCTTTTATATTACCATAAATCAAGGTCCCTACTCATAAGTAATGTCGCTTTTTTAAGAAAATTGTATTTGGAATATTTTCTGAAAAGTAATTAAACTATTCTTCAAAGTAGAGACCATCAGATTCTATGGTCTTGAGCCATCTTTCAGCGAGGCTCCTTATCCCGCGACGGGACCAGTCTCTAGGTTTTGATAAGAAGAATTCGGTGAGACCCACTTCCACAGCATCAATGTTTTCGAAATGTCTTCCACGCAAGAAATGGGCCATGGATCGAAAAAGATGGTAATCTGAAGGCGCAAGATCAGGGTTGTATGCTGGATGTGGTAGCTGTACGACTCCTCACAATTCCTGAATTTTTGCCATGGTTGTTCGTGCAGTATGAGGTCTCGCAGTGTCCTGCTGCAAGAGAACTCTTTCGGTTAACTAATGCTGGGTATCTCCGTCTCAAAATGTCTTGAACTCGTTCCAGTTGTTGAGCATAAATATCCACAATAACTGCACGCCGGTTTGGAACAAACTTCCAGTTTATGTATTTATTTAGCGCATGGATTTTAGTGCCGGGATTGTCCGAGACCAGAAGCTGTAGCTGCTTCAAGCAGACACCCATGGGGTGAGCTACAAGTTCCGTTCAATTTCCAGTAGTTCCAACTTTCACTACCAGATGTCACTGACACCTAGTGGTGAACGTTGAAACTTCGATAGAGCGTTTCAACGAAATCTAACCTAGAAATTTAGCTTCAAACACGTTTAGTTAGTGGAAGGATCATGTACATGCCAGAAATCTATGACATGGGAGCCGGCTTTACTTCCCCTCCGAAGGAAGGCATACTGAAGGATTTTAACGCTCTTAAAAAATCCGACGACTTCGGCCGGGTTTGAACCCGCGATATTGGGCATAGCAGTTCAGCATGCTACCAACTACGCCACCTAAGTCACTACAAACTTCCAGTGAATCACTCCTTCAAAATTCCACCAAACACACAACATCACTTTGGGGCCGAACCGGTCCTTTTTAACGACGACTTTGGCAGGTTGACCACTGTGTCGAGGCATCAGCGTTGCGGTAATAGACCCATTTTTCCTCACATGTGACAAATCTATAACTAATGAGGTTACCGATAAGCTGACGACAGATATCCACTCTATGTTGAGGCTGTTCAGGGGTCAATTCATGAGGTACAGATCTACAGCTTCTGTTTGATTCTACAAGCTTCTTAATCTGGCGATGCTTCAAGTTCTTCTGACAGCCTAAGAGTACTTCTATGCGGATTTTCTTCCACAACCCTGCGTGTATTCTCATTACCCCTTAGTTAGGTCTTCCAGGACGCGGCAAATCTGTAGTGTCTTCTTCTCCGGTGTTGAAACGTTAGAACTACCGTTGTGCCACACGCTCACTAACGACATCTTCTCCTTCCACTTCACATATTCTTCGAGCTACGGCAGCAGCTTTGTAACCATGTTTCCAGCTTTGTAAGTTCCATGTGTGATTATGTATCAACAACTGACGACTGATACATTCTCACAATGTACGCAATTCTAGTCATGGCCTCCTGTAAATAGCATTGGCATAGAAAACCAATTCTATCTTATAAAACACCAAACTTAAAAAACGACATTACCAATGAGACATCCTAATATTATTATTATTATCATTATTATTATTACGGTATTATTATTATCAACTCCATAGTCGACCACTTCTGCTTTTGGAGTTCCTATAATACACCACTATTGGTGAAATGTTTTGCACACTCCAACGCGGTGTGCAGTTGACGAAGAATCAGGATTAATGAGATGCCGGATTTGGATTTTACAGCAATCAGCAACGTATGCCTTTCTTTAGGGGCAGATGACCTCGTTGTTCCACCCATTAAACCCTCAATAACTAACTAACGTATGCCTAATGAAAGAATTACGACTTAAACACTGTTAAACAATCCGATGCTCGGCTCGTAAGCCTCGAGAGGAATCCAAGGGTGTGATGACGCAAAGGATGACGGTGACATGTGACATCTACTCTTTTAAAACCATACAGTAGCCTACCCTAGAAAAAAAAAGACATCAGTGGAGAGAGAGAGAGGTTTTGTGCTGCTTGTTATCGAGACTTGGAAGTTCTGAAATATATTTCCTCTCGTACACCACTTCTTCTTTCCCCCTCCCGTTCCTCACGAACCAAACACCGGTCAGTATTGTTGGCACACGGCCAACCAAATCATTTTTTTTAGTAAAGAATGTAGAGAAAATACGAAGAGTTATTATGAAGAATCTCAGTCTTCTTACTTGCATTTGATAAAACATCTGATGATGTACCGTCCTGTTGTTAAAATGACTTGGAGAGAGAGCGAAAAGTCGATATTTTGTCCTGAAGGCGATTTTTTTTATTTTTTTATTTATTTTTGAATAAACCGACACCATATAGTTGGACTTGGTTGGTTGGTTCCTCAGTTTAGGGGCTGCGACAACGCAGTCATGTAGCCCCGTGAACTTTGGGTGTGAGTAGATTCTGTCTGATAACCGGTATTAATTGTGATGGTTGTATTAGTGTGTGTTATCCGTGATTCAGGTAAGGACTGCAGACGATCAATTTCAAGTAGTTCCTACTTTTTCTACTAAATGCTATCGTCAACGAAATCTAGATGTGATCTTGGCTACTAGATGCCACCGCAACCCACACCTGGCGACGAACGTTGGAATTTAATAGAGGATAATGAAATCTAGCCTATATAGTTGAACTTGAATCACCTCCAAATGCGATTAGACTGAATGGGGTTCGAAGGTTAGCGCTTTAACCGACTGAGTCATTCAATTCGACAGGCCATCTGAAGTTGGATCTTTTGTTCAGTGAAATTTCTGGATGGAGGTGTTTTACGATACGGAGAAGTTCTTACTGCATTTTATTTCTAATACGCTATCGTAAAAAGGAAATTCACCACCACCACCACCACCACTAGAAATCCACAACTACAAAAAAGTTCAGTTCTTTTGCAACTTTCTGTCACTGTAAAATATTTAATTAACGTGCTTTAATGCCGTATATCGCACTTACAATGCAAATCATTCTGCATTTCTTGACGCTGCATAGGGTAGAACAACTTGAAGCCCCTTCCGAAACGCAATGGCAATCAACGAAATGAACTTCAAAGTTGGTTTTCTTTGAGGACACTTCGTACACAGGTCTACATATTTTCATTGTTAATTAAAGTTTATCTGATTGGGGTTTACGAGAAGTAACTTCAAAACCAGAAGCCTCATTAAAATGGAAGGAAAAAAATATAGGAGAGATTTCTAGCTCGCTGAAGAAAAGCGGAGGACCACGAAGGGTAGAAAAATCAAAGACAGCCTAGGCTTCCAGAAGAGGTAGGAAGAGAACAATTGTTGACCAAGAGTGATCAACGGAAGAGGAGTTCGGCACAAGTACTGTAAGTGAAACAACTTTATTTCCCATTAGCATCAATATTTTACATGTTAGCAATAATATCAATCATGTAAGGTGCATGGAAAGGGACCAAAGCCGGACTTCCGGGCCGACAGCTAAGAATGCTAGCCTCTACACCACGAGGTGGTTAAGCATGACTCACCTCCAACTCGGGCACACCGATCGACCATCCGTTCATCGGAGACAGACTCTTTGGTGGCAGCTTATTTTTTGTGAACGAGTTCGACTTCGCGTAATCTTTTATAAACCGTTTATGAACATCCCAGGGAAATTGGTTGCCTGAGTGAGCACCGCCGAGTTTAACAACGGGTTCTCCAGTGAAGTTTCAACTAAACGGTTTTCTTCCCTGGTAGAAATCCGTTATAAACCAGTGCCCCATAACAAACAGACATACTGACAAAAATTCCACTGAGGGTATATTTGGTCATTATACCTCATCCGGCATACATATGGCAGTTTTAGTCAAAGATTTAAAATATTCAGAGAGAAAACTTGTAGACTGAACGTGTAGACTACTTCATTTCTCTTAAGCGCGAGAAAAATCCTTGTTAGGCATAACCGTGGCGGATTTAGATGTACTCGTAGCTAGAGCTCGGAGCTATATGCAAGAGCATATCACGAGGAGGAGAAAGGATTGGAGGGTGTTGTAGGCATCCACGAAAAGAAGTGTCCTTAAACACACGCAACGTTCCCCTTCCTTGAGACCAGAACGAAGTCAAGAAGAGGATAAGTCTCTCAAGAAGTACTGTATATACAAACCGTTAATTTTACTCACCCACACCAAACAATTTCTAACGTATCAACTTATCTCACGTTTGAACTGTGTGAACCTTGCTTAACTTTAAGTAGCTGGAAAGATTCCAGCATGCAGAGGGAGGTAATGTGTCTTGTTTTAATCACCGCCTCTTCGCGCTAAAATCGCACCGGCCAAAACCTTTAAGCCAGAACGTGTACTGTACTTCATTTCTCGCCACACACTTTAGCGCTACGAGAAAACCTTGTTAGAAATAAACATGGCCGGAGTTAGAAGTAGCTAGAACCCAGTGCGGATACATAAAACGTTATCGGCATCCGCACGTCTTTCATCCGCAACACATGCCACGGATGTCTATGAAAGTCCGCATTCTATTTAGACCACTTTACCAATAAAAACAAGTAGTTCAGTGAAGAATTAAACAACTAATAATAATAATAATAATAATAATATCGTACGGCCTTGGGTGCAAGCTTTAATATTTGACACCCACAGGGCAGCTTGCACGTCGAATTTTGTTATTCCTTGGAGCGCTATGAGAGCCAAGGAGGTTAGATATCAAAGCTCCTTGACAGTATAGCGCAGTGGTTCTTACCCAGTGGTCTGCGGAGGAAAAGGGTCCACCGGCACGTATAAAAAAGTGGCCAATAAATGGGGATTTCGAAAACGGTCTGCGTTGAACGAGAATCGTCCGAATGTATTCGCGGCATGACTATCAGATTTTGAATTGAAATATCATTAAAATAAGTGTTATTGAGGAAGGGTTAGGCCTACATGTCATTGAGGAAGGGTTACATGCTATTGAGGAAGGGTTACGACTGATTAGGTGTATTGGGGGAAGGGGGGCGGGGGTGGGTGGTCCGTACATGATTCAATTTCAGGCTGAGTGGTCCGCAGACTTCTACGGGTTCAGAACCACTGGTATAGCGCTTTCTAGTAGAGAAAGGAGGAACTTTTGTGTTGGCGGAAAATCCCGAGATTAATTTTGCCATTATGAACACGGACTACTGAATTCAAATGGGTACTTTAACATGCCAACAACGTATGACATGCGTGTCGTGATTTTTGTCGCCTTTGAAAAATCAATTACCATGGACAGGAGCGAACCTGCAAGCTTGGGGGTTGGTAGTCCGACACGTTAACCACTCACCCACCTTGGCAAGCATTAAACAGCTTATTTTTATAGGCTATATCCTACTGGTCTTTACTATTAAAACTCACCCGCCTATTAAGGAATGTCTATGTGATGTACTAAATAGCGTTTGGTGCCCGACCTACGCCTCTACCAACACCATTACATTGAGAAATTATATATAACTTTCAGTATCGGTAAGACTCCTCCCGCGAGATGGCATCTTTCTGTAACGAGTTACGGGAGAGTAAATTAAGGAAAGGCAAATGCACTGCCTCTGTGATTTACGAATAGAAAGCTATAGAAGTTACTGCCATTAGATTATCATTATTATAATAGTCCAACATACGAATCGCTTAAATAGGACACGAGAAAAAATACGTCATAAATTTCGAAATGATGCCGTCTTGAATTTTTAAAGACAATTAAACGTGAGATATCGCCATAATAAGCACTTAATAAAGATTCGCTGTGCTAAGTTTCATTGCTCTCGGGTAATTAGATCGCCAGAAAAGTCATTTGAAATAATTGAAAATCACGTGGACACCATCTTGATTTTGTGTTTCTCAGGATTTTGAAAGTTACATGTATGTACTTACTCATTGGCGTAACTACGGAGGCTGATCAAGGGGATCCATCCCCTCCCCCACGGAACTGAATAATAATAATAATAATAATATAAAATGTGTTAAATAATTTAACTTAAATAGAAGAACATCCCCATATTGATGATACATGATTGGATTGTGTAGGCTACTGCAAGTTAACACTTACTAATATGAAAGCAATCATTTACTCGTGTAAAATATTAAGCGTTACCGTATCGTAACTTAACACTTGATGAATGAACAAGATGGTCAAGAGTTCAGTCGGCCAGTCAGGCACTATCTTTCCTCACCCCTTTTCATAAGTACACTATTTTTCGGTTGCCATTCTGTTAGTATCCGAGTGTGTCATTTTGGGAAGTGAATAATATTGTTTCAAGTTGTATTGTTGTTTTAAGTTAAACCTAAGTTGGAGATTGTAGTTTATTAATAGTTATACAATGACGGGGAGTAGAAAGCGCCAGATGATTTCCCGAAGAAAACTGGACTTGATTCAATATCAAGAAAATTGTTAATTTTCGAGCATTTGCACATTATGATAGCGTATCAAATGCTAATGAAATCAAACACGAAAAATATAAATAGAAGGGTTTGAAACTTCGGAATCTTATATTTGCTTTGATTATCTCTCATTATGTGCGATCCTTCACCCCCTCCCATGCAATTTTCAAGGAGCTCATCCCCCTCCAAAAGCAAACCCTAGTTACGCCACTGTACTTACTTAATAAACCTGTATCACCATATAAAATTTCAGTTTGATTGCTTAATTGGTTTCCGAGATATTTCAAATGACGAAAATAGGCTAAAAATACTACCCTACGTGGGGAAGCGGCAGAGTGTCCGATCAATAATCCCAAGATTCCCGGCCAAAGATCGGATTATTGAGGCGGTGAAAATTTACGGCACTCAGAGTAAGCTCGTTAAAGTAGTCTCTTATCACATTTGGTGATTTAAAAATAATAATTCAGAAACCCAAACAGATTTTCGGTTCTAAATGGCCGGTGGCCGTGTAAAACGAAACGTTGAGGTTGGTGAAAAGATCACCTCAAATGATTTGAGGCTACACGATTATTATTTTTATTATTATTATTATTATTATTATTATTAATGGCATCGCAGATACTCAAACCCACGCAGTATTCTACCACCAGGCACCTTTGTTTACCATCCCGTCAGCCCGACGAGAGAGAGGGGCAATCGGGTCTGTAGCCCCGGAGCCTGGATTTGCTGATGAGCCAAAGGTGGTAAAAGGACTTAAGAGTACACCCAAAGTACACGGGGCTACATGACCGCGTTGTCGCAGCCCCTAAACTGAGGAACCAACCAACCAACCGACTTAGAGTGGACAACATTATTTAAAATAAATAAATATTGATTCTTTACTTCATATAGGCTATTTCTAAAAGGAGTTTGGTTTATTCTTGTGGTGCCTGGGCACGTTCAGATACAAAGAAATGGAATTTTAATGCACAGTGATCACAATCTTGAAGTAAAAGAACAAACGATGAGAGCCAAAAAAGAAAAGGTGAGTGGCTGAATTACTAAAAACAAGTAGTTCCGTGTAGAACTATACAGCCTATTTTCATATATCCTACTTATGTTAATTGCCACTATCAATATACAAAATTTCAGTTTGATTGCTGTAATAGATTCGTAGATATTGAGAACTGTCTACAGTAAATATTTCGGATGGTCGCCATGTTGTATTTTAAAATATAAGCCTTAGATTTATCTACTATTACATGAAAAATATCATGCAGGTGTTTTATTCGAACTTCAATCGCATGATTAGGACACAAGATATAAAAACAACATTTTAAAATTTCGCTCAGCCGCCATCTTGTGGTTATGAAAACAATTGAAATGAATTAAATGACAGTGGATTAAAATTTATATACGCCAACCGTACCAAGTTTCACTGCGTTCATTTCATTTCATTTCATATTTATTCATCAGTGCCTTACACTATATTTACATTACACTGAAGGGAGTCTCTGAAAAGAGCAAAGCCCCACTTCGCATTCGGGATGCGTCAGAGCCCCCACAGATAGTTAAATCGCGAGAAAAGTCTTAGTTAAATGTTTCAACTTCGCTTGGCCGCCATGTTCGTTTTGCAGTTAACAGCTTTTTGAAAGTCACATAGGTGAAAGTCTAGTGGTGCCCTTTATCACCGTACTAAATTTCAGGGTGATATCAGTAATAGTTTCGGAGATATAGAATGCCGGTGAAATATTTCGCACAGCCGCCATGTTGGATTCGTGAGACGTAATAAAATTTGAAGTGCACGGTCGGGGTCGGCCAAAATAGTACTATAACGTTACCGAGTTTCATTGAAATCGCTCCAGCCGTTTAGAAGTTATTAGAGGGGGCGGGGGGGGGGCACACGGACGCACGCACACACACACACACACACACGGACAAAAGGTGATCTCATAAGCCTACTTTTTTTCATAGATGAAAATAGGCTAACAAAGTAAATTAAATTAAGTTGGGGAAGCTAAATTCAACGGAGCTTTCCTTGGGGGATGGGGGTTAAAAATTAGCAACCTTAATACCGTAATTCGTAAATTAAGTCACATGTTGAATAAAAATGAAGGGGCCCGGAAGACCTTGGCCTAGGGCCTGTGATCGCTCTCTACGGCCCTGCATCCCGTTAATGAACAATGATACACCACCCATATCTACTCGCTATCAAGAGCATCGACCAGATCAGTGGCATCGACCTAGCGGGCTCGGTAACAGAAGGATAGGACTGCCCTATACGTACAACACGTACGTTCAATCAACAATGTCAGCTCACTTCTCTTCCCTACACCGACTGGAATATCAAAGCCAAGAGCAAGGTAATGGCATGACCAGAGATCCACCAAACACAACAATAATGGCGAGGGGACGACGGTAGGAAGTTTTAAAAAAGGAATTAAATTAGAAAGAGAGCTGTGATGCAAATACAGTACACACAGCACATATTTTTTGTGTCGCTTCGTGGCGTAGTGTCTAGTAATCTTGGCTATCAACGTGGAGGTCCGGGTTCGATTTCCGACTATGTCAAGGAATTTGGTCTGCGGGCTACAATAGGGTTCACTCAGCCTCGTGAGGGAGAACCGAGAAGAGGTGGGTTTGACTCCTACGTCAGCCATCCTAGAAGTGGTTTTTCATGGTTTCTCACTTGTACTCCAGGCAAATGTCGGGATGGTACATAAATAAAGGCCACGGCCACCTCCTACCTACATCCCAGTCCATATTATAAACCCATACACACTACTATTTCTTTCACAACGACACAGGTTATTAGTATAGCCATCACAATGACACAGTTTATCAAACAGATTGCACAAGCACACAAACACCGAACTAACACGTGGCTACAAGACCACGATGTTGCAAAGCTCTTAAATGAACAATATTATCTGTCTTTACACATAAACATCTCTTAATATTCCATATTAACATATCAGAGTTTTCTCTCTGGAGAACGACAATGCAAGAAGTCCTTCGTTGCAACAGTTGCAAAACAACTAGACATATTATGTAGCCACTGCTTCTCTACTCAAAGCTCAGAGACAACACCAATGTTTCATATACATTCATGATTAGAGCCTCGTCCAAGTCAACACTTGCGTACTTAAATTACCGGTACCGAAATGACTCTGACATGAAAAATGGTAGCCAAGTACTACACAGGAAGCTCATTCCTGACAAGAGTCGTCGCATGTCGTAACAAACAATAGCTAGGAAAAAAATTAACAGCATGATACTGTCGATAGCATTCCTGTTCATAGACTTTCATCCTAGGCAGAAAACGTGAAAACACATCAATCTTTTAAAATGTGTGTCTTCACTGCTTCAACTGCAGTCATAATAACCAGCTATATTTACCTTGTGTTTTGTACGTCTAGAGAAGACACGCACGGACCGTGAGCCAAGAACACAGTTGTCCTTTATTTGTTTTTTTATTTAATAATTTGTTTTTTATTAATGCAGCCAATGGCCATGCACTTTTCTTTTCAGGACGGGTCAGGGAAAGGATATTGGAAGGAAATCGGCCGTGGACCTATTGAAAGGAACCGTCCCGGCATTTGCCTGGTTGTGAAAATGGGAAACCACGAAAACCATTTTCAGGACGACCGAGGTGGGATTCGAACCCACGCTCTCCCGATGCCAGCGAGGCACGAGGTAACGCGTTAGCGCTCTCGGCCACCGCGGCCTTTATGAAAGGTTATTGAGTCGCAAGGTTATTTGTATTACGAACCTGGCTGCAGTAGTACTTAGTCCAGAATAGTTACTACAGTCGAACCCCCCATGTCTCGATTCGTTAGGGGGTGTCGAAAATGAATTGAGTCGTCCAGTTGCAAAACTCGTTTAATCCACTTGCGAATATGGATCATGTAAAATTATTTATTTTATTATTTTTATTTTATTTTACTTTTTTATTTTACTTTACTTTACTTCTTTGTATCTTATTTTGTTTTGTTTTTTCGATTTTGTTTTATTTTATTTCG
Organism: Meconema thalassinum; assembly: GCA_946902985.2. Classification (NCBI taxonomy): domain Eukaryota; kingdom Metazoa; phylum Arthropoda; class Insecta; order Orthoptera; family Tettigoniidae; genus Meconema; species Meconema thalassinum. The sequence goes on along the minus strand of OX336390.1, from coordinate 137,209,371 downwards.
TTTTATTTTGTTTTGAAATGTTTTGTTTAATCTTTTGTTTTAATTTTTGTTTTATTTTTGTTTTATTTTATTTTGTTTTATTTTATTTTGATTTTCCAGAAAACAAACACAAAAACAAAAAACACGAAGCAAAAAGCAAAATTGAAAAACAAATGCAAAAGCATAAAACAAAAAACAAGAAACATAGAGCAAGAAGCAAAATTCACAAAAAGCAAAAGCAGAAAACAAACACAATACCAAGAAAGAAAAAAGAAAAAAGTAAAATTCAAAAGCAAAAGCACAAAGCAAACACAAGACCAAAAACAAAAAACACAATGCAAAAAGTAGAAAACAACAAACACAAAAGATACCTGAGGCAAAGTACAGAGAAACGTTTCTCATGAAAATGATTCTTATTTAATTATTTTTATTTTATTTTAAACGAGTTTTGCAACTGGACGACTCAATTGTACTTATCGATAATTCAAGTTATGGAGATGCGTAGAATAAAATATTAAAATTTGTGTTATACTGGTCGCAAAATATTGTCTAGTTCTCTCACTTCCCTCGTTAACGAGGCGGCTTCGGTGGCGTAGTTGGTAGCATGCTGAGCTTCTATGCCCAAGGTCGCGGGTTCAAACCCGGCCGAAGTCGTCGGATTTTTTAAGAGCGTTAAAAATCCCTCAGTATGCCTTCCGTCGGAAGGGAAGTAAAGCCGGCGGTCCCATGCCATACATTTATAGCGTGATAAAGAACCTTCCACTAATTACACTTGTGTGAAGCTAAATTATAGGTTATATATGACTAACGCTCTTAGGTTTCAACGTTCGTCGCCAGGAGCCGACTGCGGTGGCATCTAGCAACCAAGTTCAGGACTAGTTGGTCGTTGACGGTGGCGTTTGGTGGCAAAAGTTGGAACTCCTTGAAAATCGAATGTCTGCAGTTTTTATTTGAATTAAAAACACATAACACACACTAATACAGCCATCACAATTAACACCGGTTATCAGACAGATTCTACACACAGCCAAAGTACACGGGGCTTCATGACCGCGTTGTCGCAGCCCCTAAACTGAGGAACCAACCATCTCTCGTTAACGAGCGGCTCGCCTTTGAAACCTAGCTGGGCCGATATGTTAACATTCCATTTCTGCGGGGAGCCGAGGTTTTCCCAGCGCGAGACACAGTGTTGTCAACTCTCCACCGTAACCTCTGAGAGCAAGCATCGAGACTGGACAGAACTGCGTGCAGCTGTGCAACACTGGACACCTAACTAACACCTGCCTGACACGCGAACAGGCCGCCAAGGCGGGACTTTGGTGTCCACGTGGAGAGGACAAGAACCGTCAGCTATTGGTCAGCAATGAATAATTGTTATTTGCCAACACGTGCTACTGCGTAACGTTTGAGTCACCAGGAAAGTGAGAGAACTATAAGTAGGCTTAAACATAAGTTGTCTAAATTTATGTAATAGAAATGGATGTTCATAATCTAAGTAAGTTGCATATCTAAGTAGCCTATAGAAGTTGCACACGGTTGATTCACCCAGTAATTCGAGTTAAAGAAAAAAAAAAGGAATCTTTTAGTTTTACGTGACCGTTAATCATGGGAACATGAGCTACGGGACTTCCTTTTAACGTGGAATCCAAACCACAGGACACGGCATTTCAGTTCGAAAATCTCACATGCATTGACCGGGAATGGAACCCGGTCCACCTTGGTGAGAGCCCAACAGCTCGACCGCTGCGCCACCACGCCCCTAACGAGTTAAAGAAATTCGACTTGCATGAAATAAAAGGAGACTAGCGGACCCGTGCGAGAAATCTCGCACGTTCATAAACCACACTTTCCCCAATAGGTTTATAATGAGAGACTTAAGGAGAAAGGTTGTTATGATTTTATTTCAACCAAATGATTATAGAACACTATTTACATTTCAGTTAGAATTCCAAGTTCTACGTTCCCTAACTTAGGAAGGCAATCACTGAAAATTGGATCATCATAACACTCGCCGGTTATTCGATATTTATGAAATTATACGATTTGAGAATTCATTTTTTTTGATTTACTGTTTCTAAAATCCATGAACAATGATAAAGGAAAGACCTCAGATGTTAAAAATGACATGAAACGGGCGTCACAGCGGTTAAAATGTGAAGTGGACAGCAATTATGGAGCGTATTTCCCTACAGCAACAGTATCTGCAAATCGCACACTTCGTACACTTTTTTGATAGTCACTTTTTAAAGAAAGTATAGATATTTATGAAATTAGAGTGCAATTCGTCACTGCGAATACCTATTCTCTTTCATTAGGATGCTCATTTGTCACAATCGGTCTCTTGCAAGCGCCGGAGGAGGGATCTATACTACTGAAATAATATATATGATATAAATTATAGAACGTTTGTTCGGGAAATAATAATTACTACGGGTTATCGAAAATTCGAGTAATGGAGGTCGACTTATTATAGACTAGTAGATACACTAATATTGATATTGTTGATAATGATGATGATTCATTTAGGGGTTTTGCGACGTCATAGTTATTTAGTCCTGTGTACTTAGGTGTGCGTAGAATTTGTCTGATAACTTGTGTTACTGTAGGGCCTGTAGTAGTGTGCGTATTTGTAACCGAGCCTAAGCTTGGGAAGGGACAGTGGTTTTAAGTTAGGAGCCATCCTGGCAGTTGCATCGGACAGACGTGGGAAGCCACGGAAAACCACTTCTAGGATAGCTGACGGTGGGAATCAAGCCCTCTCTTCTCAGTTCTGCCACCCAAGGTTGAGTATACCATGTTTCAGCCCTCAGACCAGATATAATTTCTTGGTAGAGCCGTGAATCGAATTCGGACCCTATGAACGGCAACCAAGAATGCGCTAACCACTGCATCACGAGGTGCCACACACTAATGCAGAGTAACAGAGGAAGAAGGATGTTATATTGATTAAGTCATGTGAGGTCAAAGCTCTTTCTTCACGGCTACATCTACTCTGAAGTGTTGCATCTCGCGCTAGAAACGACCACACAAAAGAAAAAAAGAAGAGTCATCTTTGTTGATGAAGTGCTTGCAACCTATATAAAAGAGATACCGCAATGTAATTTAACCTCCACAATATTTAGGTCAAATCTCATACACTGCCCCTGTATCACCCAGTTTATGCAGTGACCTTATTGCACGAACCAATGAACCGTTAGCATATTTTACAGGCTATTGCAAATTACGAAATTTTTCCGACGTTTGCTGAATTAACTCCTGTATCTCTCTGCCTAGAAGGGCACCTAAGATTTTCCAAAAAAATGGAAGTGGTTTGTCTGCTGTACTTTCTCAATCAAGAAAATAAAAAAGTGAAACAAAATAACATAAAAAAAAGAAAAGACAATGGCCCTTTTCATCCTACCCTTAGAATCTCAGCTTATCGAAATCTTTGAGATACTATCTTAAACCAAATTAGTCAGATCATCGTATTAAACCAGTCTTTAAATATAAATTAAGTCTATGACCAGTCCACCTTGAACTTTAAACCTGTCGTCGCCACTGGATGAAGGGGATAGTCATTAAGAGACAAACAATACGGCCCGCAGCATTAAAAGCAACACTTAAGCTTCACTCTCCTCGTTACGACTAACAAATGCATGACTGTACAAAAAGAAATGCAACTCTCACGCCCCACAAAGTATTCCAGCTAAATAGCAACGGGGTAGGGTGAATAAAGAGTGACACTCGACGAATGAGCGGATACCTTGCCTGAAAACGAATCCGAATGCAGCATGTCAGTACATTTACATAGCGAACTCAAATCGATTTGAGTACACATATTAACGTATTGAATACTGTCATGTAAACGGGACTCAGATCGCATTGAGTTTCAAGGTCGATTATGGGATCTGATCGTATCCAAACAAGTGTTCAGGAACATGTACAAGCCGGACGTTTGTTTATAGGCGATTTCCCTTGACCTTGAAGCTTGCGGGTGAGCCTGTACACAGTCACTCTCTAGCCCTCTCCGCTTCACATTTGTCACCACCGCACCGGTCTGAGGTAATGGAATTCCAAACTTGAGCACGTGACGACACCACCGTACAGACAGTACAGTCCACGTCGAAGTATTGTGTGACGCGAAAGTACACGTTACATAGTTACGAACAGAAAGCCATTATATTTGCCAATAACTGCACTTCAAAAGTAGCATTGTCAATCATCTGAACAAATGGGGCAGCTGACAACAACACAGGTATTAAAGCCATTTAATATTTGATTGCCGCTGAGCGTGGCTGCGCCAGTGTTTGTTTTTTATTATAGTAGCTGCCCCGCGGGGCGAAGCGGGGAACACAGCGATGACAGAGTGCATTCTGCAAATAAGTCAAGCAGCATTGTGCGTCACAGGAGCTCATGTCAGCTGCCCCATTTGGTCAGATGATTGACAAAACTATCATGCTACTTTTGAAGTGCAGTTATTGGCAAATATAATGGCTTTCTGTTCGTAACTATGTAACGTGTAGTTCCGCATCACCCGCACAGTTAAACGATGACTGAGGCTACTGGAGCTGAGTCATATCCTACTCGCGCAACTGTAGCCTACCTGTCAACGAAGCAGGCTGACGTTTGACACAAGTAAACAAAGAATAGTTCCCATCTCGATCGCCGGCAATCAATTCGTGAAAGGGTAATACTGTAGTAACTCGCTTCCATTAAGATTTTCACTCGTCTAAAACAAACGTTCGGCCTGTAAACGCGTATCGTATTGAAAGCGATTGTGCGCACTCGGGAGTTACATTTTTGAACTTATCTACCTACGTACTCTCATCTGTCACCCGACTGTCGAATAATTGCTTGTTCACTTTCAGCCCATATTCTTCGTTTCTGTCTGTGTTCCTGTCGTGGTTGATGAGCGTAGTTTGTTTCCACGTGTTTTAGCGTTAGTATATATTTGTCTGTTTCGTTTGTAATATCTGGTGTAGCCGTACGTAAAATGTGGTCAACAGAAAATGTGAAAATGCACCATTTCACTTAGCCTCTTAATCAGTTCCTTTTCCCATCTGTCCACTAGATGGAACAAATTGAACATCGACTGGATGAGTGGCGCAGCGGTAACGTTCTCGCCCGCTCTGCCCGAGGTTGCAGGATTGAATCCTGGCGCAGTCAGTTAGCATTTAAGGGTACTTAAATTCGAGGGAGCCGTGTCAGTAGGTATGCTAGCACATTAAAGATTCCCTTCACGGCAACATTCCGGCAACCAGGCGTTTCTGGAAGCTTCAGTAGTTAAAAGGGACGTAAAACCAATAACATTTTATCATTATTAAACTGAACATAAACTGGTTTAGAACAAACAACATAAAAATCCTCCCCACATCCATTTTTCCTGTTTACAAACAACCCCTCATCAAAAACGTCGAATTTTAATTATGCGTCTTTTACGTTTTGCTGTTTAATACGGGTTAGCCAACATAACTGCAGGTTGGCCACTATAAATTATATACCGTATTGAAAGCGATTTCAATACAAACTAAAACTGCTCATGTATACGGTCATCGTACTAAAAACAGGATTGTATTCAAATCGATTTGAGTTCGCCATATAAATGTAGTAAGTGCTACACCCGGCAGGTCCTAGGACGGTGCCCGGTGCAAGTATACTGTAGTTGTCTGGAGAATGAAACCCTTGGTCACTTTCTGGGAGAGTGCGACCGTGAAACACTGCTCATAAACTCGCGTCATCACACAATCAGGTCACAAATAGCCAATGGTGTAAGGAAGAAAGGCTTGGAGGTGTATATAGAAGTCGTGTCAATGTTGAGAAGAAAACGTATATTGGAAATAGCTTAGGTAAATAAGTGTATATATTGAAAATACCATCACCCTTGTAGACATAGATTTAATAGTCTAAGTGTTAAAGATCTGATGATGATCGCTTGACGACCGAAACTGGTCATCCAAGTGAATTTATTAATCTCATGGTATTTTTTTTTTCATTATTGGTGTAACGCCCAATCGTTTTGACCGACAGAAAAGCGTTACATTTCGTGTTAAAAATAGCCTTTCTTAATCTGTTTGGTTGGTTCTTAAGGTTAGGGGCTGCGACAACGCGGTCATGTAGCCCCGTGTACTTTGCGTGTGTGTAGAATCTGTCTGATAACCGGTGTTAATTGTGATGACTGTATTAGTGTGTGTATCTGTTTTAATTCAAGTAAGGACTGCAGACGATCAATTTTCAAGTAGTTCCTACTTTTGCCGCCAAACGCCACCGTCAACGACTACTAGTTCAGAACTTAGCTACCAGAGGTCACCGCAGTCAGCTCTTGGCAACGAACGTAGGAACCAAGGAGCGTTGTTTACATTCTTAACCAATACAATTTAGCTTCACACAGGTGTAATTAGTGGAAGGTTCTTTAACATGCCATAAATCTATGACATGGGACCGCCGGCTTTACTTCCCCTCCAAAGGAAGGCATACTGAGGGATTTTTAACGCTCTTAAAAAATCCCACGACTTCGGCCGGATTTGAACCCGCGATCTTGGGCATAGAAGCTCAGCATGCTACCGACTACGCCACCGAAGCCGCTTCTTAATGTGTTTCAATGACTGATTTATTTTCTGTTCAATTGATCTTAAAAATCCTTCTCAACATTCATATTTCAGTTGCTTCTATACGTCAATCACACTCTCCTAGTGGCACAGCCGAATGATTTGTGTCATACCGAGGTCAGTCAGACACACACCACATTTTTCCTACTTCTCTGAAAGTTTATTTGGAATACTGTTTTCAAAAATATTACTGGAAAGGAAGGTTTAAGGTGCTCCATCATAAAAAAGAACATATACGAAACTCAATTTCTACGGATGTAAAAATGTGGAGTGATTGACTGACCTCGGTATGACATTTACGTGGAATCATTCCACTGTAAACAGTAGATCTGTTATCATCAGGGTCTAGGATTGGGCTAGGTGTCCCAGGACTTTAATAAAGTACCATCCCGAAATTTGTAGGGAGAGAGGAAACACTGAGACAAAACTACACTCTCAGTGGTATGTGTTGGGATTCGAAACACGGATCTCCGAACTTGCTGCCAACCTTGTCAGTCGTGGAACGTATCTGAGATAACTCAGCTACGTTGATGGTTCATTCGAAAAAGACGATGCTGAGGCTTGGATCACCCCAATTATATTATTGCTGCTAGGAAGTAGAACTGTGACACCAGGCATCGAACTGGAAGAGTAACTTGTAACCTTCACCGCTGGACCAAGGCCATGGAATGGAGCGTAGCGAAGTGTTACAAGCTCCTCTCCTTGGGTGGTGATCACCGTCGTGTTCTGCTGTTTGTGTGATCGAGAGAGGTGCACAGTGTGTAAACAACTTCGAGCACGTTCAACCTCGAGGCATACGAGATTAGCACCCACCCAGGTTGTAAGACAAGTGACAGTGCCAAACCAAAGCATTCATGATGGCAGAGATACAAATAAAGAGAGACATGGTCCTCATGTCTGATTTCCGTTTTACGACAAAACAGAAAACAATGTTATTTATTTAAACAAATAAAGGTTCTCCACATATCTGCGAGATGCCAATCCGGCAAAGCATACTAAATAATATCGTTAAGTATGAATTTCTACTCCTCATAAACTCTCAGTTTCTACGAGGTCGAGGATAATGATGTGTTCATGATTTTTACGGCCGGATGCCTTCCTGACGACAAACCTCATCACAGGAGTTATTGAGAAATGAATGAAAATGCCTTAAATAGGAAAAGAAGTAGGAAACGGCTGTGACCTACTAGAAGGTACTATCCCGGCATTTTCTGGAGTTGAAAATTGAAAACCACGGATAACTAATTCAAGGACGGCTTATGGTGGGGTTTAAACCCACCCGTCTTCTGAGTCCGGAGATAGTCTGGCCACATGACCATGTATCTTACTACTCGTAGCTAATGCAGTCGGCTAATGAATACACAAATTTGCGAACATCAAAATAAATGGCAGACATAATGGTAGTGAGAAGGATATTTAGCATAATTGATAGCAATAGCCCTTAAGATGTTGATGGATCCTTATGAGGCTTCCAGGACAAGTTCGTGCATCACAGTTCTCATAAAGGCGAAAATTATTCGAAAAGGCAACGAATAAGTAAGGTATCGTACCCCGAGCACCAGTGAATAAATATTCTTCAGACCAAATTATTCCTGGTAACAGAGAAAAGCATTATGATAACGTTAAGGGTTTAATGTCCTATTTGACGGCTTTAGAGATGCTGCGTGCCGGAATTTTGTCCTGAAGTGAATCTGTAACATGCCAGGAAATCTACTGGCAAGGGTGTCTGGCATTTAAGCACCCTCAAATGCCAACTGATTGCGCCATGATACGATCTCGCCAACCTGGGCACAGCAGGCGAGAGCCTTACACATTAGGCCACGCGCACCAATGGCTAGAGTGCAGCTTTGGGATATACGGAATCTCTCCGGGTGGTAACGGAATTATGAATGGTTAAATGCAAAGTGTTTTGAAGAAGAAATTACTATTTAGACAGAGACTTAGTAAACTAACACCGAACCAACAATAACTGTGCAGAATCTTCACAGTAATCAACCACCAGAAATATGTTCTAGCAGCACTATTTTCAATTATTTTTAAGTGTTTTATGTTAACAATAGGACAACTTAATTAACATAACGTTACAGAAATAAATTATTAAATAGTCTTACCTCCCTTTTTGAGTGTGTGTGTGTGTGTGTGTGTGTGTGTGTGTGTGTGTGTGTGTGTGTGTGTGTGTAAATTTAGGTCAGAAATCATTCACCATATTTTATATGTTGTTAAATATGTATCTTGCCTGACTGATGCAGTTATATACTATACAGTAAGAACTTTACTCTTTTTAAACTTAAGAGTGAAATTACACCACGCAGTATAATGTTGAACGGAAACATAAGTGTTAATATACTCTATTACGAACAGTGTCGTAGAGGCGTTCATGAATATTATAATATTCGGTTCATAACGTCAAACTGCACGACTAGTTTCACTGTCACGTGACAGCGCCATCAGGTGACGCAGGTGACTTGAGCTCTGCATTGCACTGGCTACGTCCTATGACATTTAAGAATGTTTAAATGCAACAAACTCGTGTCAGAAAATCCCCTTCCAGGGCGAAATCCCAGCACTCTACAGTCTCTAAAGCTGTAACAATTAAAATGGAAGCAAACCCCATAACATTAAATAAGAACTTTATTGCACCCAATGGCCAAATTAATAAATTAACATTAAAAGACAAAAACAAAACAATGATTGTCTTAGTCTTCACTACAAAACATTGTAAGTGTGACCCGTCTTTGTTTGCACAACATCACGTGATACCTATCACACTGCTCTCCACATAGCAAACAGATGCACTGCTGGTCCGGCTGATGAAATTTCTTCTTGGTGCATACTTTATAGTGAAAACCATGCACCGAAAATCTCGTGACTATATGACGCAAATCGTACAACGCATAACAATATTAGTATTATTAATTATTATTACACTAAGGATCACGAAATCAAAACTGGTTGCCTTATCGAGGGCCTACCACACTCGCATCCTTTCAGATTGGGCATTAACGGGTAGGGGTGGGCATTCAAATGATTGTGAGTTAAAAGTGCAGCATGTTGTGTGAGTGTGAATTTGCTATCAGTCTTCCTCATCTCAACAACAATATGCCGAGCTATAGCCTGCGTGCCTTAACAAATTCCGCAAATAACATTATTTTTAAATGTCGGTTTAAATATAGTCTACAGCTGCGTTGTCAGCATTTCTGGAAGGGGAAAAAAATATCAGTTAAATTGAAAGACATGTCTCGGTCTCATGAAATTCGAATTAACGAAGCTTTGCACTTCAGATTATAACATCTGCTTTTTCGATCAAAACGGAAGTAGCGTAGCTCAATTTTACGGAGGGAACCATTCAAATGTTTGTGAGTCAAAGGTGGGTTGAGTGAGTGCGAATTTGCTATCAGTCCCCTCATCCCAACAACAATATACCCTCTGTCGAACTCTCTCACGCTCCAGCCTGCGTGCCCTATCTACAGCTCGTGAACTGACCTGATAAGCCGAACACAACTATCTACTCTTTCAATGGCCAAAAATGTATGCACCAGCAGTAAGTTTAACACATTCCCTGTTTTCATTTATGTGAAGAGTTCAAAGACATATCAGACATTTAACTGTATCATCCCGAGCTCAATTCTTGGATTGTGCATACTAAATTTGTTCGGGGTCACCAGACGGATTATATGTCTCTTCAAGCATCATCGGTTAGTCTGGCCTAAGTAATGCTTCACAAACCACTGTTTTCGCATCACCTAGGTGAAGACGACACGGTTCAATACCTCGCTTCGAGATGGGCGGTACGTCATGAAACGGTACATGAAATTCTCGCAGATATTATCACAAAAGTCAAGGACATGATGATGATGATAATTCTTGATTTAAGGGGCCTAACATCTAGGTTATCGGCCTCTAATGAAACAAAATTTTAAGAAATGAAGGTAAAAACAGCTCACTGCCAGAGATGAAGACGGAAATGGTTTATATAAAACAGACAGTGAGCCCCAACCGTTATGCCTTATTTGAATGAAAATGAAAATCCACAGCCTGCTTCCAGTCTCCGACCGGGTCAGGAATGGAATGAATGAAGCCCCCATCTAGCGGCGAGGATATGAACTGCGCCGGCTGCCGAGGCCTGACACACTCCTCTGGGGCAATGAGTAAATGAATGACAGATGAAATGAAATGATAGTGGAGAGTGTTGCTGGAATGATTTTTTGTTGACAGGGAAAACCGGAGTGCCCGGAGAAAAAAAAACCTGTCTGCCTCCGTTTTGTCCAGCACAGATCTCACATGGAGTGACCGGGATTTGAACCAGGGACCCAGCGGTGAGAGGCCGGCGTGCTGCCGCCTAAGCCACGGAGGCTTCCTTATTTGAATAAACAAGTAAAATACGATGATAAGAATAATAAAACAAATAAGGCATGTTCAATAATAAAAAAAATGGAAATGAACACAATAAAAACATAAAACAGACTAAACCTAAACTTGGAAAAAAAAAAACCACTCTCCCCCATAAACCAGATGACGAGGTCTGCAATATTCAAGGACACCAAAACTCAGTCTTGACTTGTTGTTCTACGACATATCAGAAGTCCCCAATCCGGCTACTATACTTCGTATTTCTGCACTGGTCATCGCTATTCTACGGGCTAAAAACGATGGAGCACGTGAATGGAAAATATGGGTCCACGTTCTTGTGCTTCCTGTTCCATCTCTCACGGCCCTGCCGATGCAACACGAATTACAACGGTTAGGATGTCTTACATTTTAGTCTTTCATAGTCCTGTACTCTCCTCCATCAACCCCACCCCCACCCCCACCCCGTTTATCGACGGACCAGATGCTAACTTTTATGGCAAAGTCCAAAGGGCCAATGTCAAATAATTTAAGAGAGTTCGTGATATTAAAGTGTCTTTTAATTTTGAAGTTGAAAATTCTAGAAATTTAGTATTTAAAAATAAGCTTTAGTTGAGGTTTTTCTTTTTCAATAATGATAGCAACAAATAGCCCCATATAAATTGTTAACATTTGTCAGAAAATGACATAAAATATTCAAAATCTTATAACTTAAAACTAAGATTCTTGACATTGACCCCTTTACATCCAAGCCACAGAAATAGTCAATAAATACATTCGACATCGCATTCCACTTACGCCTATCGCCAAGCCTGCTCATTATTAATGTTGGTGCCACTCCTTCCCCGTTATTGTGTGCTAAATGCTTTGACTGTGCTTATTCGAACTGCGGCAATGCATGGCTTAATGTCACTTTCATAGAATTCATAAAGATATATCATTGCTCGGAAGACGTAAAATTCAAAAAACACTATTTTTAGTAGGCATATGTCATTTGGTACATAATTTATGCATGCTTAGATATAAACACCTGCACTACGAGTGCATTCTCAGAATATGAGACATGAATATTTCGTTTTAAGGTCAACATTACTCAAACTTACAGGCAAAACAGAAGATAGCTTTGAAGCCATTTTTCAGTGTAGCCTCATTGACAGTCAGTCAACACAATTATCTGTAATTGAATTGGCATTAAGTCAGTTTTCACTACTTTTCGGGAGACAGATAAAACGTCATTGACAGAACAGAACGTAACAAACTCACTATATTAGTCATCTATGTTGTGAAGCAACTATTCAGGTTATATTTGTGTTAGCGGAATATCAATTTTAATTTAATAATCATATTTTTCAAATCAATTTTGGAAACGTGACTTAATGCCTTTCAGGTCAATGGTCAGCTTAGTACGGCAGAAAGTCATCCAGAATGAATATTTCACATGATATTTTATTTTAAAATGGATTTGTAACATAAAAACCTCATAAATCCTGAAAAAAATGTAATTTACAATAGAACTGTAACACGCGGGAATCTTGCAGTGCGGCCAACATTAAGTACGGAATACGGTGCTGAAAGGCAGCAAGTCATGGACTTAATGCATTTCTCTTCTGATCCCACTGCATGTAACAGTGGTTTCTGCCTTAAACAGAAGACTGGCTTAATTCTTTCCTATGCCGTTCCAAGGCATTTGGGTCAATACTTCAGAATACTAATTGTTTAAAAAAATGACCATTTTTGACTTAATGCTTTACAGCTCCGACCGATTCAATTCCATTTTTATCACGGTCATTTTTTTTCATATTCCAGTAATTGGAAATGTATTGTGTTGACCGACTGAAAATGTACGATATCAAAAAAATACATTATACGATGAAGTACTGCATATTTTCTAATGGATCATTCAGAAAGTTCTGACAGATTTTGAAAGATGCAAAATCGAGCCGACCGTATTCAGACGCACTTTTCACAAGATAGGCTATGTTGTTGTTGAAAATCCACAGCCTGCTTCCAGTCTCCGTCTGGGTCAGGGAATGGAATGAATGAAGCCCCCATCTAGCGGCGAGGATATGAACTGTGCCGGCTGCCGAGGCCTGACGCACTCCTCTGGGGCAATGATTAAATGAATGACAGATGAAATGAAATGATAGTGGAGAGTGTTGCTGGAATGAAATGTTGACAGGGAAAACCGGAGTACCCGGAGAAAAACCTGTCTGCCTCCGTTTTGTCCAGCACAGTGACCGGGATTTGAACCACGGATTCAGCGGTGAGAGGTCGGCGTGCTGCCTCCTAAGCCACGGAGGCTTTTCGCTATGTTGTTGTTCTTGTTGTTAATTCATTTGAAGGGCTTTGGAAATCTTGGTCATCAGCCCCATGTTGCTGGGTGTGTGTTGAACTGATCTGATAACCTGTATTTATGTAATGACTGAAGTAGTGTGTGCGTAATTGTATTAGAGACAGGGATTGAGTAGATGTCCCGGGACATTTGCCTAGAGGGAGTGTGGAAACCCCGAGGGAAAAATCACACTCAGGATAGCCTGAGTAAAAGAATAAACTCTGAATTGGAAACGAAATTCTAGCAGCGAGAAGGGTGAATGTAAGCAACTTGCAATGGATACCTGTTCGCCGGGCGGGCTGCAGCAGCCCCTGCAACTGAAATGAAACGTAACTTTTGCCACCATATTAACATTTTGAAACGGCAATAATCGTATGTTTTCCCTAGTATATAAACTATATCCATACAAAATTTCGGTTGAATAGTTTTTGTTTGAAAGAGTAACAGACAGACATACACCACTAGACGTATCTTCGTGGCCTCCCATTTTCACCACCAGGCAAATGATGGGACGGTTCCTTTCAATAGGTTCACGGCCGATTACATTCCTAAATCCCCCCCTGATCCGACATGAACATAAAATATATGGCCATTGGCTGCATTAATAAAACTATTGTTATTATATATTACAATAGGTTTCCTATGATCACACTGACTAACCTACGAAAAAAAGAACAACACAGAGCGAGAGTTATATCATTCTTGGAGTGGGATGGAAACAAGACCGCTCCGTCACTGAAGGTATCAATTAACATTCACCTTCACCTCTCTCAAGAATACTAATCAAAAAGCACTTTCCATCTCGTTGATGACTCATGATTGACTCGGTTTTACGTGAGCGCGCACTCGTATTTAGGCGAGGGGGCACTTTCAGGCTCAGCCTGAAGACGATGGGCGAAGAGAGGCATACCTATAATCCCCAGGACGGGGTCTCAGTCTCCCCCCTCCCCCTTCTCAGACTAAGAAAATCTATTATATTTATAATAATAAATAATAATAACCCCTGGCACTACAGGCCATGAAGGGCCTAGGCCTACCAAGCGACCGCTGCCCAGCCATTTGGCCTGCAGATATTGGGGTGACAGGTGATCAGCGCATCGGGTCCCCTCTTGGTTTTCGTGATCGGGGCGCTGCCTCGCTGTCAGACAGCTGCTCAATTGTCGTCACGAGGCTGAGCGCGCCCCTTCCAACCCTCACGTCAGTTTCTAAAATCTCTGACGGAGCCGGGAATCGAACCCGGGGCCTCCGGTTGAGAGGAAGGCACGCTACCCCAACACCAAGGGGCCAGCCTATCATATTTAGAGGACCCTATTTTATGGTGAAATAAATCGGCTCATTCGATAAGTTTTATACTCGAAATAAGTGCTGTTATTTTGTTACATTTTAAAACCACAGATGACCTCGCTGTTCCGCCCCTTAAAACTCCAATAAGTAACTAAAACCACAATTGCATGTTTTAGTGTATAAATCGATAATTATACCGAATAGAAATATTTTCATGATAACATCTAACCTCAATATGATGAATTAAATGTTGCAAGTGTTGAACAATTTACACAAAAAAAAAACTTGAATTGCTAAAAAAAAACAATGTAAGCTTACAATTGGTTCTATATTAAAAAAAAGTTGAACTTTGAGGCAATGCTTTAATGCAGCATACATATTTCGCATTAAAATAAGTTAAAACGCGCAACAAGATGAACCCCGCCAGACGAAATCATTCCTGGATCATAGCTTACAAGAAATCTCGCAGGCAATGCCTATAGTCACCGAACTACGGGGCCTAATTCTCAAACCAACCCTGGCTATACATACCGTAGCTTATAATGTGACATGAAAATGACCCTGTTCCTTATTGGCGAAGTATAATAAGTTCTGAAGATTAAAAACGTTAAGTCAATATTAATTTGTACTATTTTATTGTACCGGTTTCGGCCACATTGTGGCCCTCCTCAGCGAAAATAATAATATGAATAGAAATGCAAGACTTTACATTAAAACATTTTACCATAAAAGAAGGTTGTTCTCAAAACTATTTCTAAAAAATAATCGTCTAAAAGCTAAAAAAAAAGAACACATACACTAAAATTAAAAAAAAAACAGATCTGTTACAAAAATAAATCTTGATATAAAACTAGCTTGAAGAAGGAACAGTGATGTGGATGTTATATAGACCAAGATTTTAAGGTTAAGATTGAAGTTGTCAGAATGGGTATAATCATGTAAAATTGTGAAGAAGCAGTGGAATGATAGCCTATCATTGAAATAAATATTCCAAGCTATATATTCTATATCATCATCATCATCATCATTTTCCATCTCCAGTTTCCCGGATGTGGCAAACAAGCACTCTCCATATTGCCCGATCTTGCTACACCATTTGTTCTTGGACATGGTCCCAGTTAAAACCATTCTTCTCCACCTCTGATAGAACTGTATCTTTCCATCGTCTCCATGGTCTTCCTCTTGGTCTCTTCCCTCTTACATCCAGGTTGAAGTACTTCTTAGCTGTTCTAGAGCTATCCTTCCTCATTACATGGCCATACCACTAAAGTCTGCGTTTCCCCAGAAAGTTGGTAACAGGGACCCTGATGCCAGCTGTTGCTTGCTCTGTGTACCTCATTTCAGATCTTGTCTCTCCTGGTACTTTGGTTCATAGTCCTACATAACATCCACATAACTGTTTCTTCTTCAAGCTGGTTTTATAAGAAGATTTATTTCTTTCCCATTTAACATTTTTTGTAACAGATCTGTTTTTCGATAACTTACAATTTCCTAAGTGTTACGTTTTTTTTTTTTTCGTGTGTCGGCAGTATTTTGATTTTCCTTAAAGTCTCGGGGCAAAGGATCATGTTTTGAACATTTGAGAACAAGAATATGAAAAAGTACGGTTTATAAAGGGATTCTGTCGAATAGGTTTGGATGGTATTTTATGGCGGTATCTGCATTAACGTTACAGTTTCGCACTTCCGCTATTTTTGGAATGTGAGAATGGCGATTTTTTGTGGAATTGTTGGGCTCTAATCTAATGACATGTTATTCAATATTTCCTAGAGCATCGAGAAGTTTGGTTGCAGTAAAGATGAGTGAAGACTGAATGTGGAAGGATGTGTTGTGACGTTTTAGTGGCAGTGATTTTGGTTTAAGCACAAAATATTGGTAATAGAGTAGCGAAATCTGTTCTTAAAAATTTACCAAAATCAAAGAACTTCATTCATACTTATCTGAAAGTAAGCTTAAAAGTGAAAAATAATATTATCCTTAAAATGAAGTTGCTGTTTATTTTCCTTCCATTTAAGTACACTAATAAAACTATTAATAATGTCCGTCTTTTCAATACAATGTTAATCTATTTATACAACTGGGTACATGTTTCGTACAGTCGTCTGTACTTCCTCAGCCCAAATATTATTAATAGTTTTATTAGTGAATATATTCAATACGGACCTAAAATGGAGAATATTGCACTATTCCATTTAAGTTTCAAAATAATGCAAGAAAAAAATAAGTTTGTGTTAATTTTTTGAAACTATCCAAGTGTTACGCTTTTCTTGGCCAGCAGTGTTTAATTTAAAGTACATAATACATCAAGATTCTTAGCAAATACCACTAAAATTCTATGCTAGACGTAGTTGAGTAGCAAGGACGTAGTTGGAAAGGGTTCACATCCTCTGAAATGTCCACTATCGTTCATGTTCATTTTGTAATGTGGAGCGTATGAAATAAACAAAGGCTGAAATTCATACATCCACTGTGGGTGGGAACGTCTGTATAAACCATATTCAACTGAACAATAGTGCTACTGTATATTGAAATTAGGTGTTCGTTCTGTCGTTTATTGCAACACAAGACATTCATTCATAGCCAGCTCCCGTTTCGTGCAGATGCATCACTTTGACTGATGTATTGAGTTGTAGGAGTTTAACATGTAGGTCATCAGTTCCAAGAAAAGGGAAGAAGGAACCCCGTCTCCTCCAAAAATTAAAATGGTAGGATGGACGGCCTGGAATGTAACAGGAAGACACCCTCGTGTTCGGAAAAAAAAAGCTGCGTCTGGATCAGATGAGAACAGCAGGTTAACCAAGGGAGATTTTGGACAGGACATATAAAATAGAGAAGTCTGACACAAGGAAGTCAGAGCAGGTGGTTAGTTAGTTATTGTTGTTTTAAGGGGCGGAACTACGAGGTCATCTGCCTCTAAAGAGCAGGTGGTTGCCCCTCATGGCTCACCAATTGTGAGCTCCTGGTAGAAAAATTCAAGTTACGTAATTACTTTCAGGCATTTGATAATAAATTCAATTGCTGTTGTTGCAAACATAAACTTCAAATTTGGACTATCTTCCTAAAGAAAATATAGCTATGTGCCTCGTAGGTAGTTAATTTTAAAGCATGTACAGTAGATATACATAAAAATATACTGACTCCATTTAAGTAGTAGTAAAACACGACTTTTGACAAATTAAACAATGACTGTATTAGTGTGTGTTATCTGTTTTAATTCAAGTAAGGACTGCAGACTTTAATTTCAAGTAGTTCCTACTTTTGATACCAAATGCTACCGTCCACAACAGCTAGCTTACGGACTTGCCTACTAGATGGCATCGCAGTCAGCACCTGGGGGCGAACGTTGGAACTAATAGAGCGTTATCAATCAATTCTAACCTTCACACAAGTGTAGTTAGTGGAAGGTTCTTTTTCATGCCATAAATCTATGACAAGGGACCGCTGGCTTTACTTCCCCTCCGAATGAAGGCATACTGAGGGATTTTTAACGCTCTTAAAAAATCCAACGACTTTGGCCTGATTTGAACCCGCAATCTTGGGCATAGAAGCTCAGCATGCTACCAACTACGCCACCGAAGCCGCTTGAATAATGCTAGCCAAGTTTTCGAAGTTAGGTCCGTAACATGTTTCTACATTAGGTACGATACATTCTAGTCCAAGCCAAGCGGCTTCTAACCGCTGACTTCACCAAGTTCATAGGGGGCAATACCAGGTCAGAGGCGTGTCGACGTGCCACCCATAGGTTCGTCGTCCCTGGCTTAGATGGTGGAGCATAGTCATCTAATAAGAATGGATGAGGAAAGATTACAATTACAACCATGGCCATTCAAAACCTAAGTTCTTTACACTCGCCCACGAGTGCCTGCCATGCCCTTCCTTTCCTCTGACTTCCTGAAGGCTTCAGACCAAATGATCTCTCCAGCAAATCTTAAGTAAATTATATTATAACTAGCGACCCGTGCGAGAACTATCGCATAATGGGTTGCGTGCGCCCCTTGTGTACACACTACCCGCCCGGTTCTAGTGCTATGCAGGCTATACGCGACACAGTTCTGCCAGGGGCTATCGTCCTATCGTCTTGTTTATTTGTTTAAAAACACATTATAAACAAATAAATATTTCCGTTGACTTTTCAAGAAATGCAAGATTTTTCCTGTACTATTGAGTCGATTTGGAAGATTTTGGTACAAACCACACCTTCTAACTCCCTCTGGTTTAGGAGCTGAGTTTTGTGAAACATACACCTTAGCATATTATATAATAAGATTTACCACCTCCTTAGGTATAGCAATTTAATGTCACCTTAAAAGCCTGGAGCAGCGATCTCTCCACTCAAAGTGGTTGTTGTTGATTCGTTTCTGATAACCTGTGTTTTTGTAGTTACTGTCAACGTGAGTGTAAGGGTAATTATTAGGATCTAAGATTGGGGTAGGTGACGTGAGACTTGTAATACGATACCATCCCACCCATCGATTAGCCTGAAGAAGTGTGAAACAAGTAGTTCCGTGAAGAACTATACAGCCTATTTTCATATATCCTACTTATGTTAATTGCCACTATCAACATACAAAATTTCAGTTTGATTGCTGTAATAGATTCGTAGATATTGAGAACCGACTAAATATTTCGGATGGTCGCCATGTTGGATTTTATATATGTAGGTCTCAGAGTTATGTACCGTTACATAAAGATTATTGTGTACGTGTAGCATTCAAACTTCAATCGCATGATTAGGATACAAGAAGTAACAAGGAGATTTTAAAATTTCGCTCAGCTGCCATCTTGTGGTTATGGAAACAATTGAAATAAATTAAGATGCCAGTGGATTAACATTCGTTTACTGTACCAAGTTTCACTGCACTCGGATGGTTAAATTGCGAGAAACGTCCATGTGAATATTTATAATTCGCGTCGCCGCCATGTTGGATTTGTGATCACCAAGTTATTTAAAGTCCTATAGGTGAACTTAAGTTCATAGCCCCTATGAACATAAAAATATTCAGTTTGATTGCTATAATAGATTCGTAGATATTCAGAGTCGTCTAAATATTTCGGATGGTCGCCATGTTGGATTGTTAAATGTATAGGCCATAGAGTCATGTACCATTAAAGGAAAATTATTGCGTAGGTTCATTATTCAAACTTTCACTTCGATCGCATGACTACGACACAAGAAATTAAAAACTTAATTTTGAAATTCGCACAGCCGCCATCTTGAGGTTATGTAAACAATTGAATTAAATTAGATATCAGTGCATTACAATGTGTATAAACATTTCCTGTACCAGATTTCATTGCGTTTGGATCATTAAATCGCGAGAAAGGTCCATTTAAAATTTTCAAATTCGCTTGGCCGCCATGTTCGTTTTGTAGTAAACCGGCTTTTGAAAGTGTTATTGATGAACTTCCAGTAGTGCCCTTTATCTCCATACAAAATTTCAGGGTGATACCGCTAATAGTTTCAGAGATATAGAATGCCGGTGAAATAGTTCGCACATCCGCCATCTTGTGGTTATGTAAACAATTGAATACAGTTAGATGTCGGTGCATTACAATGTGTATAGACATATACTGCATTTATGTTTTATTGCATTTGGTTGGTTAAATCGCGAGAAACGTCTATTTAAAAGTCGCAAATTCGCGTGGCCGCCATGTTGGTTTTGTAGTTACCAGTTTTTCAAAAGTCACATAGGCGAACTTCTAGTAGTTCCCTTTATCACCGTAAAAAATTCCAGGGTGATATCGGGAATAGTTTCGGAGATATTGAATGCCGGTGAAATATTTCGCACAGCCGCCATGTTGGATTGGTGAGACGTAACAATATTTGAAGGGTCCGGTCGGGATCGTCCGGATTAGTGCTATGAACTTACCGAGTTTCATTGAAATCGTTCCAGCCGATCAAAAGTTATTAGGGACACACACACACACACCTCACACACACACACATACACACGCACACACACACGGACAAAAGGTGATCTCATAAGCCTATTTTTATTTATTTTTTTCAAAATTGAAAATAGGCTAAAAATCCGAGAAGAATCCATACTCTGGATGGCAGCTGTCAGCGCCGGAATTCAAACCTTCCATCTCCAGAATTATAACTCAACTAAACGAACACGAATACGCTGCTTAGTTTGGTTTAAATGTTTCAGATTAAGAGAGCAAAGAAGCTCATTTCAACCCATGAGACAATCGTTGGACTCTGTACTTAGCGATTTTTTGGCAAAATGTGTAAAATGTACGCCAACTACAAATGTAACAGAGGGACAGTGGAGGATTCAGTTCGCTCACAAAAGCGCCTGAAAAGCGTTCTTTATAGAGAGTTTTTTTTAAATTCTAGGAATAAGCTTTAGTGGTTTCTTTAATCACAAAATAATAAATTAGACCTCCACAGATCAAGATGAACTCTTTGGCCGAGTTAGGATTTCAAAATTAACTGCCTAATGGCGGTTTCATTTTCAACTCTTACGATTAAAGTACGACCATTTCAAGGCAAGTAATTGCCTAAAGATTGTTCCCCATGTGTCTTTAAAAAAATAAGTTCCTCTAAAAGCAATTAGTTTTAGCTGAAATCTACATTTCAGGTAATACAAGTCACAGTTACTTGTTTCAGTATTTTAGTCATCTGATCGAACTATTATGATCCTGAATTTGCTTTTGTGTTCATACGAAAAGTTTAATGTTGATATATAGTAAATTTCAATTTTGCTTGGGTATAATTTATATCTATATCTTGTTTGTGATACTCGGAAGGACATAGGCGACCTATAAAAAAAAGTCAATATTTCGTATGAAATGGATTTCTGTTATCATCATCTACGAAGCGGAATAGATGAACAAAGTGTATAATAGTGTTGCAAAGTGTTTAATAGTGTTACAACATGAAAATAATTCTTAACCCTTGAAAATATGGCCTTAAAAAGGAAAAAGTAGGACTAATGAAAGGGTTTATCCTAAAATCATACGAAAGAGTTACGTGCCCAGATCAGGGGTTCTCTTTGAATAACCAATTCGAGCACTCACTAGCTATGAACCTTCAAGGTGTACCTTCTTCAGACAAAAAGCACGCACAAAAATCGGCTACTCTACTGAGCAAGGCTAGCTGCGTGGCTCACCGGTAACATTCTCGCTTGCTGTGTCCAAGGTTGCAGGATCGAATCTCGGCGCAGTCAGCTGGCATTTCAGGGTGCGCAAATCCGAGGGAGTCGTGTCAGTAGATTTACTGGCACGTAAAAGATCCCCTTCGGGGCAAAATTCCGGCACCCCGGCGTCTCTAAAAGCCACAGTAGTTAGAAGGGACGTAAAACAAATTGCATTATTGTTATCTACTGAGAAAAGCTGCAAATGCATGGAATGGAGGTCCATTCCAAATTATAACATCTGTCCCAAAAGTCACGTTGACATACGTACCATTATTATTATTCGAGATATAAAAAAGTAGGGGTTACAATACGTGAGATTCCCTTTTATGGAAAGGACATGAAACAATGTAGGCTTAAATGAGAACATCCGTTAATCCACCTCAGCTTCACTATTAACTACAAAATAACACATGGCAAACACCCACTATAAATATCGTCGTTATTACTTCAGTTACGAACTTGGGACATCTTCGTCATCAGTCCTATATACTTGGTTAGTGCCTATGTATTGAATTTGTCTGATAAGCTGTTTTTCTGTGGTGACTGTAGTAAGTGGGTGTAGCTGTAATTATTAAAGTCAAGTATAGGGATAGGTGCTCCGAGACTACATATAATGTAGCGTTCAGGCATTTGCCAGAAGGGAGTGTGGAATAACTTGGGAAAAACGCTCAGTTTGACGGCAATCAATGTGGAGATTAGAACCTCGGATATTCGGACTTGCAGCTTCCCATTGCAATAGTGGAGCGTTACTTACTGCGCTCGGCTGCGCTACTACATTAGCCGGCCCCGTGGTGTTGGGGTAGCGCGCCTGCCTTTCACCCGGAGGCCCCGGGTTCGATTCCCGGCTCCGTCAGGGATTTTAGAAACTGACGTGGAACGGGGTGCACTCAGCCTTGAGAGGACAATTGAGTACCTATATGACAGTGAGGCAACGCCGCGATCACGAAAACAAAGATTAACGGCCGAGGGGACCCGATGCGCTGATCACGCGTCACCCCAATATCTGCAGGCCAAATGGGTGGGCAGCGGTCGCTTGGTAGGCCAAGGCCCTTCATGGGATGTAGTGCCATCCATTCTGCTAAATAAATCTCGGCTGATACATTCAACGATGCACTTATATGCACTTAGAAGTACGTTCCCTAAAGCGTGAGTGGAGGCAAGCTTGGGATCGTCCAGGAGTGGTGGGAAGAGGGTATTGATTAAAATAGCACTCATGAAGGAAGTTATTAAAATGAAGAACATACATTAAGGAAGTTATTAACATATGAGAACTTGTTTTCTGAGGCATGTTGTTTTTATTTCCACAGGAGTCAACAGTCAATCAAGACGAAAATACCTCTGTCCACCCGAGTTCGTGCGTCATGGAAGCAGTTGCTACTACTTCAGTAAGCACATGGCAACTTGGTTTGAAGCACATTTCCAATGCAAAGACAGAAACAGTGAATTAGCGGTTATGGAAAAAGGTTGGGAAGACCGCAACATGAGATCCTACCTCAACAAAATTGAACTAGGTAAGTAAATGCATTGCTTCTGCAGTGTATTTCGGATAATTATAACCAAAAAATATTCCATTATCACGTTTGTTGGGATACTTCAGGCAATATAAACAATAGGCACTTTGATATATTTTTCATTACGCCACACAATCTTCGGTCGATAACCTAGAAGTTACTCACCTCAAACAACAACAACAACAACAATCATCAACACAACCTCACTATGATGATGATGATGATGAACATGATGTTGACAGAGGGCAGCGGTCGCTTGGCAGGCCTAGGCCCTTCACGGGCTGTAGTGCCAGGGAAGATTGGAAGATGACAAATTCAAGAAAAATTCACTCATTATCTATCAGTGCTTTACCAAATACAATAATTGTCGCATTTGTGCTCCTGGGGGGGGGGGGGGGGGGTTAAGAATAAAGCCTCCTGTCTCAAAAGTCCTGGATTCGATTTTCGGCTTAGTCGAGAAGTTCAATTCTAGACGGGAGGCAGGAATGGTACATCCTCAGCCTCGCGAAGACAACTGAGAGGAGATTTCGATTCTTACCTAATCCAGAGAAGAAGTGCTTTTCCGTGGGTTTCCAATGATACTCTGGGACAGATGTCCTCGATAGCCCCCCCCCCCCCCTTTGAACAACAATAATTATTACCACCACTTATATTACAAACATACGTCTTCTTTGAAATCATAACCTCAATTCCAAATACACACGCAACTAGATACCGCAATAACACAGGTTGTCAAATAGACAACCCCAACTACAGAGGGCTGACGACCACGATGTCCCAAGCCCAAAAGAAATACGAACAACGAAACTTTCTAAATAAGCTGTGATATATTTAGCTATCAATGCTTCAATTATGACTGTGCAACAAAAGACTACAGCTTACAGTACTTAGGAAGGCCTTTCTATGGTGTCTATTGTAAATTTGAACCTCAATAAAAATTTTAAAAAATGTTTGCACTTCTAGCCATCACAAAGGGACTTCTTTTTTTTTAGGTAGATACTATTGCAATGGGTCCCATGTTTCGACTTCCGGAAAATTTCGACATATCTTCACGTTTCACATCCCCCAGACCCCAAAACCACCGTCAGTTCAAAAGTTTATATATATATATATGTATATCAGTTTCTTGTGGACACGATAACTGCCGTAATTTTGCCCCAATCACTTTGAATTTTTTACATAATAAGTATCCCATTAAATTCTCGGTCGAGTTCGTTAATGGGCAAAATCGGTCAAAGGGGGTGAACATGGGGGGCTTTTTTTCGAAAAAGTGAAATATCACTATAACTCTCTTAATACATGAAATATCAAATCCATATCAAATATCAAATATGTGTCGGATAAGTGCCAAAAATTTATGTCAAATAAGTTTTTTGATAGCACCAACCATTGACCAAAGGGGTGGAAAAAAGTGGGTTTTTCGAGAAACATTAATCATATCTCTCTTAACAGGCACAATATCAAAACCGTACAAAATGGAAAATATTCCCCTAATAATTACCTAAAACTTTTGTCTGAAAGAAATTTTGATATGACCCACCATTACGCCAAGGGATGAGAAAAACGATTTCGGAATTAAAGAAAATGCCAAGTGCCATCAGAGGTTACCATGACAACGCTTCTAAATTGATCAGGGATGAGCTATCAGAGGTTGCCAAGACAACGCCATTGACGAGATCAGATTCATTTTTAGCCTACTTTTCACACTTTGCAAAAATGAGGAAAAAGTAGACTTATGAGATCGATCCGTGAAAATGTGTCTGTCTGTCCTTCTGTCTGGCTGGCTGTGTGTGTGTCCCCCCCCCCCCCCCTTATCAACTCCTAAACGGCTGCAGCAATCGAAACCAAATTTAGTATGAGTAAAGATGAATACCGGAATATCTCAAGCCCATATTTGAAAACGATGTCAGTGCTACCAACTGCTAAAAAAAAACGCATTAGAAATTTGAGCTCCATGTTGGATATCATGGAAGGCATACATGGGAGCAATTCCAAAATTGGCACACATGTAGATAATACTATTTCAGTTTAATTTCCAGGAGGCCATACATGACAGTGTTGCCAAAATAATTTTAAGCCTTCTGATAGGTCCAATTTTTAAATGCACATAACTTCTACACTATCAATTGGATTTCAACCAAATTATGTATGTAATATAAGCACATAAGCAGGTATGACTGAGCGTATTATTAAGAGCCACCAGGGCTGCCAACTGTTAATAATTGTTCTCTCTACTTTTTATCCAAATACCAATACATCAGAAAGTATGCAAGCCGACAGCTTTAAACTATGCACGCGTATAGTACCTGACATTTTACATTAATTTGGAGTATCTTATATACGTCAGTTCTACCAACATGATTCTAAGCCTGCTGATAGGACCAATTTTTAAATACATGTAACTTCTATACTGTCAGTTGGATTTCAACCAAATTTCGTATGTGCTATGTGTAATATAACAGATATGACTATAAGTATTCTTATGAGCAATTAGGGCTGCCAACTGTTAATAAATGGTGTCTATATTTTTTACCCTAATATCAGTATATCAGAAAGTATGCAAGCCAACAGGTCTATACTTTGCATACGTATAGCACCTGACATTCTAGATTAATTTGGAGTAATTAATATAAGTCAGTGATGCCAACATGATTCTATGCCTGATGATAGCTTCAATTTTAAAATACATATAACTTCTATACTAAAAAATGGATTTCACCCAAAATTAGCACAAAAATATATCATAATATTTCCGATTATGTCTGACCAGCATACGCATGACATTGTTGCCAACGTGCTTTTACGTGTGCTGATAGATCCAATGTATAACTCCATGTAACATCCTTTGGACTTCAACCACATTTTGTATTCTGTACCTTAAGAGATGGAATTAAGAATATAGTCAGTCACCAGGGCTGCCAACTGTATTGCTGTATTAGGCTACATTATGCCTAGTATACAGTATTTCGAACTAATTAAGACATTCCGATATTACCAACTTAATTTCGTCATTATTCTAGATAGGTTCATATACTGTAGATTAATCATTGGCATGAATCTTAATTTTAAGAAAAGTAGGCTCTTTAGTTCCGCACGGAACTTCTTGTTCCATCTGACTATGTGGGAAGCGGCTAACTGGTAGCATGCTGAACTTCTATGCCCAAGGTCGCTGGTTCAAAACCGGCCAAAGTCGTCGGATTTTCTAAGAGCGCTAAAAATCCCTCAGCATGCTTTCCTTCGGAGGGGAAGTTCCAACGTTCATTGCAAGTTGCTGGTTGTGGTGGAATCTAGCAGCCAAGTTCACAGTAGGTGTCGTTGACGGTAGTATTTGGTACAAAATTAGGTACTACTACTTAAAATTGACCTTCTGCAGACCTTAACTGAATTAGAGACTAATACAGTCATCACAATTAACACCGTTTATCAGACAGACTCTACACACACCCAATGTACACGGGGTTACATGACCACGTTGTCGCAGCCCCTAAACTGAGGAACCAACCAACATCTCTGCGGGAGATAAAATTTTGCGCGAAGAAGTAACAGACTGTTAGATAGTTACACATCAGTTCCAAACCTTGCATAAGGACATTGTGATCAAAAGTATTAAAATGAACCCCAAATATGACAAGAAAGTTACCATCCCCATAAGAAAATAAAATGTTAAAAATATGCATAGAAAGACGAAAAAAAGGTTAATTAACCTCCAATTGTAAAATACATTCTCGCAATAAATGAGGTCTGATCCACCTACGAAAACCTGCATATTTCGCCTATTTTAGCCTATCCTCTAGTCTGCCCGGTGAAATCTACCTCCGCCTTCCGGCGTGCCGAGAGGAATTTTTTTTTAGAGGTACATAACATTCTAGAGGTAGATTACCTCGTAGTTCCGCCCTTAAAACAACACAACATTCTCTTTTATTGAAAGGCCACATAAAAATGCTGATGAGAACATCTACCAGTTTACCTCAGACGAACTATCAACTAGAAAACAACATATGTGAAACAACTGCTGCAAAGATCATTGCACGAGATAAGCAACCAAACGGACAGCTAACCTTTATTTAATACCATAGCATGGACGTTCAAACAAATGCCAAACGTGAAACAGCGCTCCAATAAACGGAGATATATAGCACTCACACTAAAAACTGTGATATCTTATCTCACACATGTTTTCCAGAATGAAAATGGACACACACACCACACACACTGACATAAGAAGAGAGAAGCCTATGATGTCATAGGAATCATATATCCATAATTAAATGGACAATACTTCTCATTCAAATGACATTGCAGGAATGAGTAAGACACCTATCATGTCACTAGTTTTACTACACAATGAAGTCACTGGGGTGTGGCAATGACTGTGTGCTAATGCGAGTGTTGTGATTCCACAGAACTACAAACAATAAGTCATTCATTCACTAGAAACGACCAATACAGTGGGCAGTGCCCCAAAGATAACAATGAAGCCTAATCACTTTTAAAATTACATTATATGGCAGCAAACATAGGCATAAATAGAAATAGGAAGCGATGAATTACCATGAACTAAATAATTGCTTGTAACCACTACTGCCTCAGTATTTTCTACTTCAATTTTAATTCACACACTTCGTTTTCAGTATAGACTGTTATGCCTTTCTGTGTCATGCCCGGTCCTCAAGCTTCTGTGAGCAAACGACGCACCTTCATGGTTTCCCTATTAGCAGTTAGCATAGCAGCTTCCTAAGCAGGGGCGGATCTAGGGGAGGGCGGCCGCCCAGGGCCTCGCGGTCTGAGGGCCCCGCGCCATGGATTGTTTTAAATTTGATTGTTTAATTAATTATACTTATCAAACTTTTCAAATTAATTTATAATTCATATTCATGTTTTAGTGCAGCCATGAGCTCCCGTGACATTTAGCAAGTTTGGATTTCAGAGAAATTATAAAAGACTTCATCCGGGAAAAAAGTCGCAAAGTAATATTTTAATATTTCATAGTTTACATAATCTTCTTCAAGGGGACTTAACGGTTTCTTTCATATTATAAAAAAATGTACTGTAGTGTATTCAAACTATTGTAACTATTCTTTATTTTATTATTATTACAAAACTATTTTCCATTTGATTTGATATTATTTTTATTTCCTATTGCCGTGGGCCCCACCTTATCATATCGCCCAGGACCCCGCAAGGCCTGGATCCGCCACTGTTCCTAAGCCCCTAACATTTTCAGGTGGAAATCATAAAGCACATAGCCTAACCATCGCCTCTGTTTTTCTATAGCTGATGAGAACGTGATGGCGCAGCGGTAGAGCTGCTTGCCTCCCATCAAGGCGGACCATATTCGATTCTCGGTTAGGAAAAGATTTTCGTAGGTGATGTGTCAATGTACTGTGGTTCCGATTCCACGCAAAAAGAACGTCCCATGGCTTATGACCGGGAGGTTAACGGCCTTGTAAAACTAAAAGCGTTCTCTATAGCTGAGCTCATTAGCTTCCTTGATAATCTCTCAACCTCCACTCTCATCCCATTGCTAGAGCCCTGCGCGGATAAAAAAACGTTATCCGCATCCGCCCGACTTTTATCCGCATCCGCCCCGCAACCGCACAACTACTATCCGCATCCGCCCCGCATCCGCACGACTTTTATCTACATACGCACGTTTGTTATCCGAATCTACTGGCATTACAATAATAGTTTTAATTAGATAAAGCAGAATGGATAATATTTAGACATTTGAGGAGAAAGTCGTTCCTCAAGGCTATGTAAGCTATGTCAAGGGCTGTGTTTAAAATGAATGCTATTACGGGCAGAATTGCAACCCTTTCCAGGTCAGAGTGTTAAATATGCCTAATGACATAGTTTGAATGAGATTAGCTTAAATCATCACCTTAAATTTGTCATGAAAAGAACATAACGGAAAAATATGTGTCTTAACATCCGGGTCCTAGTAATGGTATTCAACAAGTTCGGATCGTAATCGAAAAACTATCCGCAAATTTACTCCAAACATTATCCGCAGTTTACCCGTTATCCGCACAGCCATGCAAACTATATCCGCATGGCGAAAAAAATGCGGATATCCACGGGTTTATCGGCGGATATCCGCATACGCGTAGGGCTTTACCCATTGCCCCACCATCCGAAGCAGCTCGTACTAACAGCCTCATACTATTCTTAACTTACTCCTTCATCTCCTCATTACGTGTATACTACTCCCACTGTTCCCAATACGACATAGAATACAATAATTACAACTGGGAACACAATTCATTGTCTCTTCTATACCATGACCCACTCTATGCTATCATTCTGAGAGATTACACAGACTACATGAAACGGTCCACCCGCTCCAATTTTAACGGGAAAATTTTTACTTGAAATTACTGCACACATTTTAAAGTAATCATTACATTCCTTAAATCATTACATTATTACAATGTACTGTATGTTGCTGAAAATCTTCGCACCTAGGAGGTCTAATAAAAACTTTAAGATGCAACTGACCAATAAAGTTATTAATCAATCTTAAGTGGAACCATTTTTACCAGACCTAGAGTTGTGTAATTTCCATGGATTGGAAAATTTCCTTCTTTTAAAAACAATACAAACAAATAGTCTAGGAATAATAAAGATTTGACAAAACACCATTTCAATCAAAGGTGGGAAAACAACATTTGTAGACATTGCAATTGAAAGAAGAAAACCTTTTCAACAGCAAATGTATAATCCCTGCAAATGTTGTTGATGCTTATTTTAGGGGCTGCAACATCGTGGTCATATAGCCACGTATATTGGCAAATTACCTCGTAGTTCCGCCTCTTAAAACAACAATAACAATAGCCCCGTGTATTTGTGTGATAACCTGCGTTATTGTGATGGCTGTGATAGTGTGTGTATTTGTAAATGGTGATATAATTGGGAAGGAAGAGGCCGTGGCCTTAAGTAAGCAACCATCCCTGCATTAGCTGGAGTAGAACTGGGGAAACCACAGAAAACCAGGATGCTGAGGTGGGAATTGAACCCTCCTCTGCCTCAAGAAGCCGTTTGTACCCCGTTCCAGCGCTCATACCAGAATTAAAATTTCTTGGAAGAGCCGGGAATCGAACCCGACCTCTAGGGCGACAGCCGAGAACACTGCCCGCTACACCACGAGGTGGTCATATCAAATTAATTAAATGACTTCTGAATATCTTTCTTTCTTTCTTTCTTTCTTTCTTTCTTTCTTTCTTCAATTCTCTTATTTCTGTCTACTGAACACAAGAGTCCTGCTATTCCCCACAACAACAACCTGGAATGAATCCCAACAATTTATTTTGGCTATCTTCACAACTTCCTGTCAAATCAGCCAATGTTTCTTATCAGGACTGACCAAATGAATAACATAGGAGGAGTATTAGTATACGTGAATGCTGTATAAATCCGTCAATGTGTCACTACAAATATGTATAGAAGATCACCTAAATGACTTCATTTCAAAAGATATACATCAGGTAACCGGGTTCATATTATTATTTATTTTTATTGGTATATGTATATTATTATTATTTCTTCGCTTCGGCCTGCTGTGGAACACGTTACTTCAACCGCTTGTACCCTAGAGCTTTAACTCTTCCCCAATATTCTCGCATTCGCATTCTGTGAGCATCCTTTCTTTCATCAGTCCCCTTCTTGCCGGTTTTCAATTTTGGCTTTTCTTGGAAACTCTTGTATGCTCGAAGTCTTCTCTGGAGAGGTGCACGTTCCTGGATGTCTTCAAGTGTGATTCCTACTTCTCGCAGATCTTTTTCAACTTCGATGAACCAGGGTCTCATGATCAAAGTATTATTATGGTATATTGGCATTCACGGCCAAGGAATTAAAACTCAGCAATTTTCTATTCTTTCTTACCATCAAAAACCCCCGCACAAGACACGGCATAAACTTAGAAAAAAATTGCTGAGTTTTTAAGTATTATTATTCACAAATCACAGCACTGTTGCGTTTTCAAGGTAGCCAGCGGGAATGTATGACAGTACGAATCTAGCAGGTCAAATTGAGCTTAAATCAAGCCCCTCTAAATATAGCTCTACTGTGACTGAAGATAATCATTATTGTAACTGGCCTCTGACCCAATCTCAGATATAAACATTTCTCCAATGTTTTTATTTTTACTCTTTATACACGACCTTCACGAGTGATATGAAGAGACTCTGTAGTTGAAGCAGCCCTGATTTCTATGTTCCTCCACAAGAAGTCATATTCATCAATTACTAGGCCACTTGAACTCTGCTCAGGTTAGCAAGTCAACAGGCATTAATGGAAGGAGAAGCATTCCACCACACAGCAAATCACAAGGGCAGAGACAGTGCCAAGGAGCGGTGTTGAAAGAATGGGCGGAATGCAACAGTAAACAAGGAATGTGTACAAATAGTTGACAGAAATAAAAAGTCCTAACCAAAGATACACAGGGTAGGTTTGCAGCCATGAATCAACATGTTTTTGAGACGATGGTTATATATTAGGAATTATCAATAAAAGACGAAAAATTTTTGACTGCAGTTGGGATTCGAATTCAAATCTCCTGCTGTCCACGCAGGTGCGTTTAATCACTTACACCAATGCGGCTACGCTACGACCACGCCAAATGTTTAAGTCTCAGATTAAGAGGAGCTGTTGCTGCCCCTTTTCAAAGATATATCCACGTCATCCCGGAAGCCACCGCAACGAGCATCTTTCCATCTAAGACTTGAAAATTTGGTGTGGTCGGAGCGTGGCCGCACTGGAGTAAGTGGCTAAATGCAGCTACTCGGATACCAGAAGATTCGGGTTCGAATCCCGACTGACGTCATAATTTCAAGTCTTACTCAGCATATATGATTGTTCCAAGAAGAACTACTGTATATCCTAAAGACATTTCTATGTTTCAAGATAAAATCTAATTTAGGGAAATGTTAAGTAAAATTTAAAATATACTCTCCATTTTTTAAAACAACGATAATAATAAACAACTAGATGAAACCCGTCAAAACATGACGGACAATGGAAAACAAATTTACTGAAGAAGCTTCTTATATAAGTTACATTCTTTGTACGATTACTTTTTAGCACTATTGCAACTTTAAGGGCGTCAAAAGATAGCACTCTCAGCATTGCAACATATTGCTGGTCATGACTGAAAACGTGATGAGGTCATCATCATCTTGCACAGTTTCCAGCCACTGGCCGGGTCTGTTTGGAACACAAGCCTCTCCAACGTCTTCTGTCTTCCCACCATCTCTCAGCCTCCACCCTTGTCCAGTCTTCTCCTCTCTTCTTCACGCTTTCTTCCACCCCCTTCAGCCACCTGTCTCTCGGTCTCCCTCTTGGTCTCTTTCCTTCCCACTTCGTCTCGTGTATCCTCATGGGTATCCTCTTCTCCTCCATTCGTTTTACATGTCCATACCTTTTAAGTCTAGATTTCTCTATACCATCCTGTAATGGTTCCTCCTTCATTAATTCTCTGGTCCTCTCATTTCTTATTCTGTCCCTCTTTGTAGCTCCAATACTGCTTCTCAAGAACCTCATCTCACTGGCCTGTATTTTGCTCTTCTCCCTTCCTTTCATAACCCAGGTCTCCGAGGCATACGTCAGGATAGGGACATAGTACGATATATGATCTACTTGCTGTTCTGAGGGACATCCCTGCTCCATAACATGCTTCTCACACTCCTCCGGAATGCTTCTGCCTGTCTCCCCCGCTCATTTATTTCTCTACCGTTTCTTACATTCTCTTGTATCAGGCTTCCCAGATACTTGAAACTCTCCACTTTCTTCAGCTGTTCACCACCAATTGTTATTCCCGTTGTGGTCCTTTCCTTCTTCCTTGTTGTGATCACCATCTCACTCTTATTTATGCTAAATTTCATCCCGTATCCTTGAATTATTCCTTCCCACACGTCCAACTGTTCCTGTACCTCCTCCTCCTTGTTTCCACAATCATCAAATCATCCGCAAACACCATTGCTTTCATCTTTCCTTCCCCAATTACTTGTGCCGCTCGGGTCATTATGTCATCCATCACCACAATGAAAAGTAACGGTGACAGTGCACTTCCTTGTTTCAGGCCGTTTCTCTGTTCCAACCAGTCCGATCTCTCTCCTCCCACTTTCACACAGCTCATGCTTCCCTTGTACATCTCTTTTATCCTCCTTATAGTCCATTTTTCTACTCCTCTATCCTCCAGGGACTTCCATACTTTGTTTCTGCATACACTGTCATATGCTTTCTCAATGTCCAGGAAGGCCATCAGTAGATCTGTTCCATACTCATAGTGCTGTTCTTGTAACTGACTTACAGTTAAAATCAAATCCACTGTGGACCTTCCTGCTCTGAAGCCATGTTGTTCTTCCCTCATCCTTCCTTCTATCCTTGTCCTAATTCTCCTTTCTAAAACTTTCTCCAACATCTTTGCACAATGACTCATCAGTGTTATTCCCCGATAGTTTTTGCATTCTGTTCTACTACCTTTCTTGAAGATCGGGACAATTATTCCCTTTTTCCAGTCCTCTGGGGTCTTCCTTTCCTTCCATGCTGCCTTCATCACTCGGTACAACCATTGTATCCCCACCTCTCCTGCTGCTCTCACCATCTCCACACTCAACTCATCCACACACGGTGCCTTCCCTCCTTACATCTTCCTCACTGCATCTTCCACTTCTTTCCATGTTAAGTCCTTTTCTGTTTGCAGTTCTACTGTACCTCTTCCCCGATTTCTTCTTCCTCGCCGTGGTTTCCATTTGGGTTCAGGAGTTCTTCAAAATATTCTTTCCACATTTTCTTCAGTTCTTCCCTATTTTCTATCCCTTGTCCCCTTTTGTTCACCATTCTGACATAATCCGTAGGATCCTTCCGCCTCTTATTCTTTATCATCCCATACAGGACCTTGTTTGTACCTTCACTATCCTGCTGGTCATGACTTAAAACGTGATGAGGTAAATAGCCCATTACGTTCAAGAGTTTCTCCTTGAGCTTGATTGATTGTGATAAAGTAGGCCGAGCGAATAGGACATTGTTGCCTATTAAAAGAAAATGTACTGTACCTGCAAGTGTTTTATCGGAAGGTGTTAAATCAAGTCGTAGGATTTGATCTCTCCGCCTAATATTACTGCACCTATTATATCCGAATCCAAGCAATTTCTTACATATTTCTTACAATTAATATATTACCATATATGAGTCCTTGGGAAACGTTCAGATTTCTAAGGAGCATAACTATGGCTCAAACGTTCGGAGTATGTGGAGGCGAATCACTTAATTCCAAGGAATTGAAAAATTCAATAATAGGGAAATGAAGTAGCTGGCTTTCATCTTCAGTATCCAATCTGTTAACGCTGATGTATGTGTTTGAACTACTGGATATAAGTTCAATGACTTTTAAATTAATATCATTACATTGTTGCAGCTTGGCAAATATTTTATATTCCAGCAGATCAATTTTACCCTCACAACAGTAAAGACCAAAGTAACCACGCATAGATTTTACGCAAGAGAAGTACAATGTAGAACAATGTTTACATTTGATCGTCAAAGACCTTACAGTACACTGTACTGCATAATATCTGGAATTGTTTCTGAAATGGCCTATTTATATTGGATTTTAAATGGGGCTTCGTATTATTCGATAACACTATAGTGTCCTGCAATAACGGAGCCGCTAAATATTACATGGCAAATAATACTTCCATTGCCGAAATCAACTGCGTAGTTAGACTCAGTACTCTAAACAAATAATCATTAAACAATTGTCTTATACAATGAAGTTCAACATGACCGTCCAGAGACTTTCATACTCAAGTTGGTTGGTGAGGACAATGCGATGAGACTGATCGCTTAAAATAAATTCCTTATAATTGTTCCTGCCAGCGAAATTTTTTGCGATAGCTTGAAAACGCAGCTCAGAATGACGTTCTTCATTTTGTTATAAACAGTACGAAACTGCTCTTAATAAGCAATTTCCATCACCTGTTATAGGTTATGACAGTACATTTTGCAGGGGAACATAGAATCACTTCGCCAACTACTGGAACGACCATAGGCCTATACTCAATACTCACTTCGGCAGTCACCCTAATGGAGGCAGTTTTTGAATTATATGTCCCGTGCATGTCAAAAATCGTATTAACACATGGAGGCCCACCTATTCTTGTGTATCGCCCCGGAGACCCGGGTTACATTTCCTGCTCTGCCAAGAAATTGAATTCTGGTCTGAGGGCAAAAACGGGGCACATTCAGTCTCTTGAGGTATAACTAAGAAGATGAAGGTTTAATTCCCACCTCGACAATCTTGGATGTGGTTTTCCGTGGTTTCCCACTTCCACTTAAGGCAAATACCGGGATGGTTCCTAACTTAAGGCCTTGGCCGTCTCCTTGCCATTTACCACCTTAATTACAAATACATACAGTAATGCAGCCATCACAATAACACAGGTTATGAGAGAAAATTTCACACATACACACCCAAGTACACGGGGCTGAGTGACCACGATGTCGGAGCCCTTCAAACGAATTATGTTTGCCAAGTGTCTCTTATGGCGAAAGCAATTGTGGGCACGCGCGAGTGCCTGGAAAACTACTTTTTTTTAAATAAATTAAGAGTATATCGACGATGCATAATTATAACTTTTAGTCTAGGACGCTAATAACTTGACCACCGAAGCATTGGGAAGAAATTGCAATATTAAGGTACATAAACAACATAGCCTACACATTCAACTGTCGGTTAATGTTCCTCAAAATTTCCCTTCTTAAATATTCCCCTCCTTTATAATTCTCCATCACGTGAAAACGTGCCATGTCTTGGGTTTTAAATATATCGATGCAATGGTGCTGCCATCTGCTGTCAGTTACTTGAACTATATGGGCGATGTACTGCCATCTGTTGTCAGTTATAGGAACTGATTGCAGATATTTAAACGGCGTACTGAGGATAACAGTTTGCTCTTTTGATCACATCCTGTAATGCAATGGTAAAACGGAAATAAAACGTATTGAGAGGGAATGTAGAAATATGTATCTTTTACAGACATAAAACCTTACTAATACTCCTTGATTAAACAATATTTCAATGGTAAAAAAAAAAACGTAAATCGGCGGGGGCTGGGATCGAACCGGCGAACCTAGAAACCACAGTCTGTCGCCTTAACCACATAGCTACTCGCGCAGTCTTGTTCAGCAGCAGACGCAGCCATTCATTATCTTCAAAAGCTGCTGTCTGAAGGAAATAATCCATTTCATTATCCAAATAAATCAATGTTGCACATTCGTATACGTTCATACTGTTATGATATTTTATTGTCAGAACTTGGTTAATGTATGTTTTCAATTACATGGAAGCTTATTAAATAACTTACATTTTAGTGGAATTCTCACCGCCATTTTGTCATGACCTCAGGCGGATTGTGCGCATGCGTGAGGGGATTGAATTCTGCTATTTTCTATATTAATTCAAAAATATACCGAGAGGGAATGTAGAAATATGTATCTTTTACAGACATAAAACCTTACTAATACTCCTTGATTAAACAATATTTCAATGGTAAAAAAAAAAAAAACGTATATCGGAGAGGGCTGGGATCAAACCAGCGAACCTAGGAACCACAGTCTGTCGCCTTAACCACATAGCTACTCACACAATCTTGCTCAGTAGCAGACGCAGCCATTCATTATCTTCAAAAGCTGCTGTCTGAAGGAAATAATCCATTTCATTATCCAAATAAATCAATGTTGCACATTCGTATACGTTCATACTGTTATTATATTTTATTGCCAGAACTTGGTTAATGTATGTTTTCAATTACATGCAAGCTTATTAAATAACTTACATTTTAATGGACTTCTCACCGCCATTTTGTCATGACCCCAG
This sequence comes from Meconema thalassinum, assembly GCA_946902985.2. Classification (NCBI taxonomy): domain Eukaryota; kingdom Metazoa; phylum Arthropoda; class Insecta; order Orthoptera; family Tettigoniidae; genus Meconema; species Meconema thalassinum. Next base: position 137,172,316 of record OX336390.1, on the reverse strand, counting down.
GTGGATTGTGCGCATGCGTGAGCGGCGAGAATTCTGCTATTTTCTATATTAATTCAAAAATATACCGTAATATATTTGTTTATTTTATAGACACTCTGCAAATCTAGAGGCCAAGAGCTTTCGTTAGAGTGCTCTACGAAGTAAATCGGTTCTGTCGTTCTCTCAATCTCGTGGTAACAAAAATCACCTTACTGTTTTAAATATATAGATGGCAAGCAGGTTCCTGGTAAATCAAGAAACATTGGAAGAATTTCCCAACCTGCTATAATAAACCTCTTCTATTGTGTGATAGAATGATGAAAATGGTGATAATTGTTGTTTTGAGGTGCAAAATATCAAGGTCATTAGTCCCTCGGACATACAGAAACTTGAGACAATTTCATTAGAATCCTACAAGGTCTATGTACTTCGTTTGACATATAGGTAATGCAGTGGAGGCCGATAAGAGGAGACCAGGTCTCACTTTCCTCGACTTGATGCTTGTGGCATTGTTATAGTTGTTGCCCCATTTCAGCAGTCATTGTCTTTTTAAGAAGCCTTGTGATAAAGACCACCAATCGAGTGCTGTATAGGCTAAATGATGTTTTTATTGTTATGTTTTTTGTATAATCTTAAGTGCCTTTAAATAATATATGAATGAACAAATGAATGAATAAATACATAAAATTAAAAAAATACCGTAATTGAAATTCAAATTTGAATAACCTATCCACATAGTGAATAATTAACTCAGTAATATTAAAATTATTCATACTATTGGGATATTGCCTTGTGAAAATAAAATTTAAAATTCTAGACGTTTCGAGAGGAGCCTTGCCTCCTATTTCAATAGAATTAAAACAATATGGCCAAATAATGTATGTCCATGAGCGTTCATTCTTTCGCCGCATTGTTTCAATTCTGTTGAAAAAAAAAAGGCAAGCTTCCTCTCGAAACGTCTAGAATTTTAAATTAAATATCCCAAGAGTATGAATAATTTTAATAGTATTCCGGGCAGTGAAATCCTTAATCTACATATGAACTCAGTAAACTTCTCGCAATAAGTCAGAGATTTATAATATAATAATAATAATAATAATAATATCGTATGGCCTCGGGTGCCGGGTGCAAGCTTTATTATTTGAAACCCAGAGGGCAGCTTGCATGTCGAATTTCGTCGTTCCGTGGAACGCTATGAAAGTCAAGGAGGTTAGACATCTAAGCTCCTTGACATTATAGCGTTTTCTAGAAGAGAATGGAGGAACTTTGTGTTGACGGAAAATCCCGAGATTAATTTTGCCATTATGAACACGGCCTACTGAATTGAAATGGGTTCTTTAACATGCCAACAACGTATGACATGCCTGTCGTGATTTTTGTCGCCTCTCAAAAATCACTTACCATGGCCAGGAGCAAACCTGCAAGATTGGGGTTGGTAGTCTGACACGTTAACCACTCACCCACCAAAGAGATTTATAAAAGTAGACCATGATGAAAAAACAGATACAAAATGGAGAACAGATATTCCATCACCTATACCTTTACGATAAGATTATGGCCTCCCTCTGTGAAGATGGAATGAGCAGTGCCACTCTGCTTTCAGTAGGCAATTTCAAAACAGCAAATTGCAGGGTTTACTACCAAGGCCTGTCAAGAGTCACATGCAAGAAATGGCTGCTAAGGTTCATAGGTGCCAGTGAAGCAGAGCTACAATTTATATCTTTTACAACACCAAACATCCAAGTCAGGAGCTGGATGACATCCATGCATCTTCTTACCTCCACAAAGCAAACATCAAATATAATTCAGCAAGGCTATAATATCTCATGAGGATTGATAAAAGCCACAATGAAGAAAGAAACAATGAATCGTTAGCAGAGCAACCAGATAATCATTAAATTAATTGCAAAGAAAACAACCAACTATCCCTTTTAACCCTGTGACATTACAACATTAATCTCTGATCAATTAACAAGAAGGATAAAACAAGGTATATTCTATAAACTAACCACTGTTAAATTTATTGATCTCCATCAAGCTCTTTCAATAACAGGAAAACTCTCTCTCCTTTTTTTTTTCTTCCATGCGAATTGACCACTTAGGATCATGCACAACTTAATTTATTTTTCTTTTCCTTTGCCTGGAGTTTCCTCAGTCTCGAATATTCCTTCATGGGCTCACTGGCATGTTTCCTTTGATCTTCTGTCCAAGTTTCTCCACTTCTCTTAGGGCTTCATTCATCTTGAAACCCTTCCAGATTTTTCACTTTACTCTTAAATTCACTTCTTTCTAGTATGTGAGACTCTGTGATGTTCAACTTTTCAAAATATTTCCAAACTTCCTTAATCCACATTGGAGTGGTCTTCCTCTTCGAGAGATAGTCAAATATTTGTTTTGTTAATCTATGTTTGTGCATTCTGTATAGGTATCCGAGGAATGTCAGCCTCCTCTTCCGCATAGTCTCCGAGATTCTTTTCATGTTCTGGTAGACTTCTCTGTTGCTTCGCAGTTTCCATCCTATTTCAGTCAGAACTACACCCATGACCTTTCTTAGAATTCTTCTAGTTTTTCGAGGCTATACCTCATCGAGAGGCCTTCACTGACCAAGAGACATTCCGTTTTTAGACAGTGTTATAATGCCTTATTTTTGTATTCCAGGAGATGCACTTCTTGTTGCAGATATTTTTCGTCAATCCAGATGCTCTTTCCACTTTTAGAATTTGATCTCCAACAGCTGCTTTTTCTAACCCATTCTCCTGTATAGTCTCTCCCAGGTACTTGAACCTTTTGACCCTTTCAATCCGTCTTATCTCCGTGTCAAGGAATTTTGGTCCATGCTTGTCATTTGTCGTAAATTTTGTCTTTTCAACTGAGATCCTTAGTCTTGTTTGGCTAGCGATCCTTTCCAAGAGGTTGATTTGTATGGTTGCTTCCTGCGTGGTTTCCGATAGTACTGCAAAATCATCTGTCTCCTAGCTTGCCACGGTGGATGAGTGGATAGCGTGTCGGTCTACTAACCCCAAGATTGCAGGTTCGCCCCTGACCGTGGTAAGTGATTTTTGAAAGGCGGCAAAATACGATACGCATGTCATACGATGTTGGCATGTCAAAGAACCCATTTGAATTCAGTAGGCCGAGTTCATAATGGCAAAATTAATCTCGGGAGTTTCCGCCAGCACAAAGTTCCTCATTTCTCTACTAGAAAGCGCTATTGTGTTCAAGGAGATTAGATATCTAACCTCCTTGACTTTCATAGTCAAGGAACTACGAAATTCGACATGCAAGCTACCCTCTGGGTGTCAAATAGCAAAGCTTGCACCAGGCACCCGAGGCCATACGATATTATTATTATTATTATCTGTCTCCTTAACTGTCTTAATTTGTTTTCTTCACTTAGATAAAGTTTAGGTGGGCCAAAACATGTTGATGTTAATAAATTTTCTCACATAGTAATAATTAATATAGTTATGGATATAACATCCCTTTTAATGATGTGGCCGTTTATGCTGGAGTGTAATAATTGTATGCAGGAAGTCTTTAATTTACTGGTAAATTTAGTGATACAGTTTGCAGCATTTAAAATCCCTTAAATTTCTTTGGAATGAACCATGATCGAACTCACAATCTAGAGTTTTGAACCATCTGTGCCCCTCAGCACAACTCTAGTTAGTTATTGTTGTTTTAAGGGGCGGAACTACAAGGTCATCTGCCCCTCAGCACAACTCTCACATAGTACTTAAGCTCTTTTTGATTTTGCAGTCAGTACAGATTTATAATAATGTTCTACTTTTATAGGTACTGTCTCCTCTCCAAAAATGAATTTTTATTTTCAAACATTCCATTTATTTATATCCATGAACACTGACTTGAAAGTTTAAAATTCCAATATACCAGGTGTCTGAAAATAAAATACGAAAGTGTACGAGGACATGCTTATTTGAATCAAAACCCAATCTCTAACAATTCTTATGTCCTCTGAGTAAAAGCAGAATCAACGAAAAATTTACAAAGAAATGTAACTTCAATTCTGCATCAGCCTATACAAGTATATAGTGTGTCGCCAGCTGAGGACGTCTCGTTTGATAACCATGGGTGGTGAGGTATCGTAGTACATTGATGTGTTGCTCACTCACATACAACCTCACTAATGATAGTGACACATCACAGAGCAGCATCATCTTGTGGTCTAAAAGAAAGACACGTGAAATGATGCTATGAATTTCTCCTTCTCAAAAATACATTGTCCACTCCCCTACATGTGTTGAGTTACACTCTACTATAACACTTGCCACATGTGAACAGCCAATACTGTGTGGTCCTCAGTCACGTGTTCACTCCGTTCAATAGTAAAGGTTGTGATGATTTTTGCATACCCCATGCATTTTCCTTGGAAATTATGTACACAAATATTAATGCTCTTCACCGCTAACATGTTGTTGCAATTTCATCGCACTACATCACCCAGACATAAGAGATATGAAGCAGTTACCACTGGCAATTAACCAAGCGGTAAAAGATACTCTCTTACAGTTTCCTTAATTTTTCTGTAACTTATTTTCAGACACCATGTATACAGTATGTCTTCAAACTTCCAGTATCGCAACACTAGTGATTTCAATATAAATATTAAACACTAAAGCGTGTATTGTGATTAGTATACATTTTCTCATTGGTCGAATATCATATGGCATTAAAACCTTCAATATTACATAGACTATAACCATACGGTATCTCAGTGCACAAAAGGAGTAAGTTAATTACAAGACTATTTTAAGGACGTATGGAGGTATGGATGAAATGTAAAAAATAACTATATATCCCTCAATGTTCCTGTATGCACAAAAAAGTATACCGGTAATTCCAATGTTTCCAGTATGTCCTGTAGTTACACAGTATTTTAAAAAATATTAATAAGTTTCTTTTCTATACACAGCTCGCCTGGAGAGGTGGCTGGGAGGAATCTACAATTGGGAACTGAAGCGATGGGTATGGGGAGCCAATGGTGGCAATCCACTCAAGTACCAAGGCTTCTCAATGCTCAGGAGAGATGAAGATCACAGGTGGGAATGTATCATCATGGATCCAGTGAAGAACTACAAGTGGAGTAGTCGATATTGCATAGAGAACAAGCATTACATTTGTGAGGTACCTTTGAAGAGGCTGAAGCCACCAAGGCCGCATGCGACCAGTCCCAAAAAGCCACGAAGGAGACGCCCACCTAAAATTACTAATGCTATCTAAGTTAATTCAGAAATAGAGTTGAGGTGCTGTGGTAATTGTGAAAACTATATACTGGCCGCTCCAAATAAATTCTCAAGAATAAACAATTAAATTATTCAATAAAACAAGCAAGGAAAGTGTAAAAGGAAAGCAGTTAGGCTATTTGCCACTATACGGGTGCAGTGGATATACATAATATGGGTAGCCTACTAAGGACTTCTGTCCACCGAACTATTTATATCGCAAGTAATACCTTTGTTATATACACCTGCTGCAGTCATACAATGGTAATACCAACTATTTTTCTTCCATCTCTAATAATAACTAGCCAAATATTAACAATTAATACACACAAGAGTTTCACCACTATGCCACTGCAGCACCCTGGTGAGTGGTGAGTGTAGGAACTATGGTTGCCCTAAGCCAGGTACAATTGGTGTAATGGTGATGCTGAGTGCCCATCATTGGCAATAACTACATTTCTCTTTAACAATTTAAAAATATATATTGGTGCATTTCTTTCTTTCAAAACCACTACACGAAGTGAAATGCCATGTCCTGTGGTTCGGATTCCACGTAAAAAGGAGGTCCCATGGCTCATGATCTCGAGATTAACGGTCACGTTAAACTACAAGCTTCCTTCTTTTCCAAAACCACTACATATCTAGAGACCAAGAACTTGAACACACGACCATTTTGAGCCTGATAGATTCCTTCAGATGAACTGTTACAAAAAAAGTGCTCTGTATGTTAATACAGAAGAAAAAAAGGAGAGGAAGAAGAAGAAGAAGAAGAAGAAGAAGATGATGATGATGACGACGACGACGACGACAGACCAGGTATAAGGTCTCTCTCTCTACCTCCAACAAGCAAGACTGGAGCACTTTGGAATTCAATTCTGTAACAACTAACAACACAGAGAAATGATACTGCTTGTTGTTTCAACTAGGATCCATCTCTGTGAAAACCTTTGCAATCTGTGTCAGTGTGCCATTCAAAGAAGTTAAATGAACACTTTCAACATTCATATGTAAATTGACTTCCACAAAACAAATGGAAAGTAAACAAAGGCAAGTATACTGCATGAATGGAGATAGAAATTCTTAGGTTCCCAGTACATTAGATGACTAAACGAGGTCACTCAGTCCTTTATTTCTGTGAACCATTTCAACAGTCAAACTCGGGACCAGGTAAACTTTACAAAATTCAGAACCTTATTACAAGTAGGCCTGTATGAATTTAATTCATAAATTGTGGATGCCAACAATACATGGGCACTGATGATGAAAACTCATTCCTATTTTACAGGTTGGGGTTCTTAACATAACTTTATGTTCCCCATACACAATATTGTGTATTATTCTAAGAGTGAAGTTAATGGTTTGAATTTCTACTTGTGAAACAGTAAATCGCCTTGAATTTGTGTACAAACCACCAGTTCTCTATGCCAGAACCTCACTATAGAACATCTGGAACCTGAGCAAGTTAGCTCAATTGATGAAGAACACCTGCACTCTAATAGAATGCCTTACCAAAGAAAATTCAAATGAACCATTTTAAAATGCTAGTCCAATATTGAAGACAAGTGGGAAGACATTACAAAATTAATGGTCAACTCAGTCTCCAGCTGAAAGAGTATTGGCTCCATGGGACTGATGCATGTTTGAGTTCTATTCATGTATGAAGATATCTGCAAGCCGGACAGATAAAAAAAACAAATTATTTTCCTTTCCAAGCCAATTTTAACTGTACAAGTGTGAAAACACAATAATGATTTGAAAATTTCAACCTATTATACATGATTACCACAGCAATCCAACAATTTATTCTAAAGACTTTTGACAAAATAAAAACCAAACCTGATTAACAATATACTGGTGCTAAATATATGAACTTTCTTGTATTTTATGCATTGTAACAGTAGTGTACATGTACTTGTAAATAGTGCCAAGTTTCAAACCAGAAACATTACAGAATAGAAAAATTGAACTAGCATAGTATATAATGTACAAGAAATTTGAATATAACTGTTAAATTCTCAATACTATACTAATTCAAGTGTTGTGTAAAACTGGATAGTATTTTCATCACATGCATTGTAACTTTGTTCGAGAACATGAAATTTTACATCTGATCTCCATGTGCCACCCGAGAATTTCAGAGTACATTGATGAAAAAAAACAGGTGAGAGAATTTATCAAATGAATAAATCTATTATACTCACACACAAAAGAAATCTACTGATCACTGAGCAAAACATTAAAAAATCTGTTTTAATGCACTTATAAATAAGGCTACACCATCACAGATGAACAAGGGGCAGCCAGGTCAGATAGAATAAGGAAATTTTGGGTGCAGAAGAAGCTGAAGCTGAATTGCTAATCTCCAAATACCGTTGTTAGACTTTTGTATTTATATTGATTAAAGCACTCCAATGAGAACAAAAAATACAGGGGGGGGGGGGGAATAAGGCTTTTAATTCTTTTCTATTCTAATTTCAAAATAATGGACAGTAGATAGGAACCATCAATTAAGAAAAAAATTAAAACAAAGCAGTAAAAAATTCCAGTCCTTAAAGCAAGGGACGAAATGTCATTGAAAAACAACTGAATTACTTATGTAAATAAAGCTCTTGTTTCTAAGAAAGCCATTCCTTCCACAACATTAATACAGATGTAAAATGAATGCCAGAGTGCACAAAAGGTTTTAGACAGGTAAGAAAGAAATTTAACCCAATAAGAGAGCACTAAGGCCTATGCCCAAGGTAAAGGAACTCTGAAGCCCTTCCTCTAGAGAATTAAAAATCAAAGAATCAATCAAACTCTTCAACAACAAAAATTGAAGCAAAGAAGAAACTTACACCATCCAGGTTTGAAAAAGCCCCTTCAAAGCAAAGGTAAGCATCTTACTTGCAACCTAATCCATAAGTTCAGACAGTAGCAGAATTTAAGTTCGTACATTTATTAGAATACAGAAGTTCAAATAAGAACAAATGTGATACAATCTAAATTCATGTACAGGGTAAAATAAGAATTCAACTCGTGTATTTTCTTTAAATCCGAGCAATCTTCCAAACTAGAAAGGATCATTGTCACCTTAAATTATGGTGAAATAAATTTTGTCCTCAATTAAATAAATCCTAAAAAGATGTTATGAAACAATAATGCAGAACGTTTTTCCCATATATCCCAGTTCCTACATGCATACTTTACGGAAAAAAGCATGATTTTGAAGCTCTGATTACGTTTTATAGCAATTACTGTATAAAAAATTATGAAGATAATGCAAACTATCAGATGTCCATTTGGCATGGAATATAGTTTATTTTTTCAAATCCACCAAACTAAATGTAAAATATGAAAAAATATCCTTTGATCTTAAGTGAGGAAATCCTCTGAATCAGTATGCCACATAATTGGAAGTAAGAATATAAGAGTGCAGAAAAGGTTTCAGACAGGTAAGAAAAGAAATTTAACCCAGTAAGAGAGCACTTAGGCCTATGCCCAAGATAAAGGATCTCTGAAGACTTTCCTCTAGACTAGAGAATGAAGCATCAGAGAATCAATCTCTGTCTTCAGAAAAGTTTGAAGCAAAGGAGAATCTTACTCCATCCAGGGTTGAAAAAGTCCCTCCAAGGTAAGCATCTTACATGTAATCTTAATCCCAACAAGTTTTCAATCTTAACCTTAGAAGCCCATGTGATATTGCTACAGTATAACCCCTCAAATCCGAACTAATTGGGGCTGTAGCCTGTTCGGATTTCAATTTGTTCGGATTAGCCGAAATATATCCATAACATAATGACCAGCCCTCGTTACGGTATAGGACTGTAGCCTACATGAATGAGGCAGGCTGGTTTGATGCAAACAGCGAACATGAAATAGTGAGTCTGGTCCAAAGTCAACATGACGGCAATGTAGCTAATGACAGTGAGGAAGAAGAAACTTCGGCAGACAATGTGACTTATACTGAATCTACATCTGCTGTTGACATCGCATTGCTCTTCGTAGAACAACACGCAGCAGCCACGCCAAACGATGTCATCTTAGTGCGACGCTGGCGCGCAATTGCCTCCGAGGGAAAGTTTTCGCCACTTCTACAATATTGAAGATAACTGATTTCAAGTGAAATATTAAGTGAAATTTTGTGTGTTTCTATTGCTATTTCATTGTTTTAGCAAAGTGATTACCTCGGAATAACAATAACCAACTTTTCCGTTTCTCAATCCTGGATGGGATAAGAAGTCTATGTAGGCATTTTTAGCCTACTTTCGATTTTTGCAAAAAATGAAAGTAGACTTATGAGATCAACACAGGGCGAAAAAAGTGTGTCTGTCTGTGTGTGAGTCTGTGTGTGTGTATGTGTGTGTGTGAGTGTGTGTGTGTGTGTGTGTCTGTGTGTGTGTACTCTGAATGTCTGTCCCCCCCCCCCCCTATCAATTCGAACACGGTGAATGCGAATTGAACGAAATTTGGTACAAAGGTAGCACTAGCAAAGGACACCTCAGTGTCATGTTTTATATCACCGCCATCTTGACGGAAACGTAATGGCGGCCACACAAATGTTCAAAGCTTAAATCAAATTACAACTAACCTAATCATCCGATCTCTACCAAATTTTGCAACAACATACCTTCGTGGGGGGAGCATTCTTTGACCAAACCAATAGGCCATCAGCGTAATAGTTTGCGGATGGCGGCCATCTTTGTGTGAAAATCGATTCCCCCTATTAATTCGAACACGGTGCAACAGAATGGAACGAAATTTGGTACAGAGGTAGTACTAACAAAAGGCACCTCAGTGTCATGTTTTATATCGCCGCCATCTTGACGGAAACGTAATGGCGGCCACACAAATGTTCAAAGCTTAAATCAAATTACGATTAACCTAATCATCCGATCTCTACCAAATTTTTCAACAACATACCTTTATAGAGGAAGCATTTGTTGACCAAATGACTAGGTCATTAGCCTAATAGTTTGCGGATGGCGGCCATCTTTGTGTGAAAATCAATTCCCCCTATTAATTCAAACACGGTGAAACCGAATGGAACGAAATTTGGTACAGAGGTAGTACTAACAAAAGGCACCTCAGTGTCATGTTTTATATCGCTGCCATCTTGACGGAAACGTAATGGCGGCCACACAAATGTTCAAAGCTTAAATCAAATTACGATTAACCTAATCATCCGATCTCTACCAAATTATTCAACAACATACCTTTATAGAGGAAGCATTTTTTGACCAAATGACTAGGTCATTAGCCTAATAGTTTGCGGATGGCGGCCATCTTTGTGTGAAAATCAATCCCCCCTATTAATTCAGACACGGTGAAACCGAATGGAACGAAATTGGGTACAGAGGTAGCACTAGCAAAGGGCATCTCAGTGTCATGTTTTATATCGCCGCCATATTGACAGAAACGTAATGGCGGCCACACAAATGTTCAAAGCTTAAGTTAAAAAACTACTAACATAACCTTCCGATCTCTACCAAACTTTGCAACAACATTCCTTTATGGAGGGAGCATCCTTTGACCAATCTAATAGGTTATTAGCCTAATAGTTTGCGGGTGGCGGCCATCTTTATGTCAAAATTGATTCCCCCTATTAATTCGAACACGGTGGAACCGAATGGAACGAAATTTTTGTACAGAGGTAGCACTAGCAAAGGGCACCTCAGTGTCATGTTTTATATCGCCGCCAACTTGACTGAAACGTAATGGCGGCCACACGAATGTTCAAAGCTTAAATCAAATTACGATTAACCTAATCATCCGATCTCTACCAAATTTTTCAACTGCATACCTTTATGGAGGGAGCATTCTTTGACCAATCTAATGGGTCATTCGCCCAATAGTTTGCGGATGGCGGCCATCTTTGTGTCAAAATCGATTCCCCCTATTAATTCATACACGGTGAAACCGAATGGAACGAAATTTGGTACAGAGATAGCACTAGCAAAGGGCATCTCAGTGTCATGATTTATATCGCCGCCATATTGACAGAAACGTAATGGCGGCCACACAAATGTTTAAAGCTTAAATCAAATTACGACTAACATAACCATCCGATCTCTACCAAACTTTGCAACAACATACATTTATGGAGGGAGCAAGCATGTGGTTTAACGTGACTGTTAATCTCGCGATCATGAGCCACGGGACCTCCTTTTTACGTGGAATCCGAACCACAGGACATGGCATTTCACGTGGAAAATCTCACATGCATTGACCGGGAATCGAACCCGGTCGGCCTTGGAAGGGAGCATCCTTTGACCAATCTAATAGGCCATTAGCCTAATAGTTTGCGGATGGCGGCCATCTTTATGTCAAAATTGATTCCCCCTATTAATTCGAACACGGTGGAACCGAATGAACGAAATTTGGTACAGAGGTAGCACTAGCAAAGGGCACCTCAGTGTCATGTTTTATATCGCCGCCATCTTGACGGAAACGTAATGGCGGCCACACAAATGTTCAAAGCTTAAATCAAATTACGATTAGCCTATTCATCCGATCTCTAGCAAATTTAGCAACAACATACCTTTATGGAGGGAGCATCCTTTGACCAAACTAATAGGTCATCAGCCTAATATTTTGCGGATGGCGGCCATCTTTGTGTGAAAATCGATTCCCCTTATCAATTCGAACACGGTGAAACTGAATGGAACGAAATTTGGTACAGAGGTAGCACTAGCAAAGGGCACCTCATATTCATGTTTAATATCCCTATAGCACGTTGTATTTCAACAAGCTACTACAACCAACATTCAATCATACTCCTTGAAAAGGACAAAGAGTTATAACAATACCCATGCATTTAGGAGAAAGTAGGCTATATGTTCTTTACTGAACATCTTGTTACACTATGCTAACTGTAGGACTTCTTGTTAATGTTTCAACAAATTATGTAAAATGCGGTCATAATGCAGAGTATATGATTGTTTTATGACTAAATAAATAAGTTTCTCTTTTTTGCGTGTAGTTTTTCAAACTTCAAATAATCGAAAGATCCTCGTTCGGATTACCCGGGATTTCGGATTTCCGTGGTTCGGATATGAGGGGTTTCACTGTATATTGCACATAAAGATGTTCTAGGTCACATACCATCAAGCAACTAGAAAACCAAAAATGAGTGCTTAGAAGCAGGTTCTACAGATCTTCTAGTGGTTGGCCTGAGAATAGATAAATCTCTCTCTGAAGCTTCATTTCTGAAATATATTTTTGGTAAAAAAAAACAGCCTCTGTGACAAGCATAAATAAAAATTGGTGCATTTATTTTTTATGAAGACTCTAACTTCATGGATTGCGGCTAGTGCAACCCAATTTTGTGTCCAACTCAATCCAGCAGATCTTAAATCCTCCTATGCTCTATAAAGCTTATATATACTACACTTGAAATTAAGGTCATGGTTTATGGGACCAAACCATGAACAGGGGAAGATGTCACACACCTACATATAACAAGCTCTGTGAAGACAAGCAACATACAATGTATTTAAAGTTGGGATTAATTATCATTATCGCCACAATATTATGGTTTAATGCAGAATTTCAACCTTAGAAGCCCATGCGATATTGTTATTGTAGCACATAACCATGTTCTTTAGGTCACATACCATCAAGCGACTAGAAAACCAAAAATGAGTGGTTAGGTTCTACAGTAACTTCTGGTGGCCAGCCTGAGTATAAATAAATCACTCTCTTTTGTCCCTATGAACACTCCAGACAAAAGCTGGGATGAAACATTATTTCAAATGCAGAGCCTCTTTCCCAGTTCTACGACAGAGATGGCAAATCTTTTCTAACTACTGTAGTGTGCCACTTAGGGAACGGCTTATTGCTTCCAATTGTTAAGTGCTGCGATTCCCAACAAATGAGCTGTAGCATTTTAAGATTGTCCAGGATTGACATGGAATATTTCGGTGATGAATGGAAAAAGCTAGTAGAACCTATTTAAAATAAATATTAAGTTGAATGCAGAACAAATAGTACCATAGATTGAGACCCTTGTTTTGGAGAATGAATTAGTTGCCCATCTAGCAGATGACAGTTAATCCCTCATAAGCATTTTCCAAGTTTTGACTCAGGGTTTAGGCACAGTAGTTTTGCCTAAATGGCCTGGATTCAACTCCCAGCATAGGCAAGGAGGATTTAAATCAGCCCAGGACATGTCAATGAGGTGTGATATTTGTGAAGGAAAATCAAAATCCACTCTATTGCAGTGGGACATCATGAAGAGTGCAAGGTAAGGTGGTGTGAGTTGATTCCAGGCTGTCTGTAGTATGGGTTGCTATGCTGGACTTCTTCCCTCTCTCTAATGCTATTTCTCTTTCAATGCACACACTGCCTACCTACCAGGGAACCGAGTTAAAGAGTGGCTGTGCGCACATAGCTGATTTTAATTCTGGTCTGAGAGTTAGAATGGGATGCACTTGGCCTCATGAGCAGGAATTGAGAGAAGTGGTTTTGAAAAAATGGAACCTACAGTTATGGCCACTGCCTATTTCCCAATCCCAGTATCAAGTGCAGTAACTTACACTCACAAGTAGAGTCACTACTATAAAACCAGTTATTTGGCAATTTCCACATACACCTTGAATTCACGAGATTGAATGAAGAGACAACTGTATGATACTGAAATATTAGAAGCCATTTTTCAGTGTTGTCTGTTAATAAACTGTACAATATACTTTGAGAGTGACAAAGAAGGTACAGGTAAGAGGCACGGTAATTAATTATCATGAAGAATAGTGGTACTCTGAAGCATTACTGAAACCGGATAATACGCTAATTCTTCACATATGAGCCATTCAGTGACAGTCACTGTAAGGTCATTCCATCGTTGTGGATGCGACAGTTTAGCAACATTTCTTCACACGAAGTTGTGTTTTTATTAGTGTTCACAAATGGAAATTAGTAAAACGCCGGTTAACCAAACTCGTGTCAACCGAAACCTGGGTTATCCGAAACGCCTCCGAAAATCGCTAATTCCAAAAAATAATACTGTACTGCACGGAAGTCGAAAAAGCCTCGAGCCTTCAAGGATGTTGCCCGAAATGCGCTACCAGCATTTTATACAGCCCAAAAAAGTTCTTGGATGTCTTGTGAACTCTTTGCTGAATAGTTTAGTGATCAGTTTGTATCGAAAGTTCAAACGTTTTTAAATGAAAGAGGTCATCCTAAAAAAGCGATCTTATTAAATGACAATACGCTTTCCATGCGAGTTAAAAAGTGGCGATCTTGTTGTGCATATTTCCTTCTCCCAAAGTGTACCAGTCTAATTCAGCCACTGAATCAGGGCGCAATAGTGACATTTAAACGGCACTACCGTGGGTTATTTTTGAGGCACATGCAAACCTACATGAATGACGCGCTGAAGACAGTATATAAAACACGTAATTTATTGGTGTGCGCAAGCCAGGGATAATGTTAAAGCAGAAACTCCTCAAAGGCACAAGATAATATTTCATGATGCGCTTGAAGGAGAAGACTAAAAAAAAAAATATTGAAAACTTGACAATTCCCGGATGCCAATAGACTACCCTATGGATAAGTGCAAGGTGGATGAAAGGGTTGTTGCGGACGATTCGCAAGAAATCACGGACTAAGAAACTGTAGAAACAGTGTCGAGGTCAAATGCTGACGTGATCGAAGAGCCCGAAGTAGATGACAGAGTGACAGCTAACGATAGTTATCGAGCACTAGAGGTAAGCCTAAATTAGGAATGCGTTATCCTTCAAAAACCTACTGGGATAGTACGGTAAAACACAGAAATTACAGTAGATGTTTTGATGTTATTTTAGGTTGCCATAAGATTAGTTGAACAATGCAGCGAGTCAACGCCGGCTGACGTCCTTCTAATGAAAAGATGGCGGGGCATCGCTGATCGAAAACGTTTGGAGGGACGCAAGAAACAAACAAAAATTACCGAGTTTCTTGAATGAGTAATTCATATGCTACAAACTATTAACTCCAGCATACTGTGCATTAATGTATTGTAATCCTAAAAATGTAATTTTACCTTTAATAAAGAATGAAAGTGCAGCCTACAAAGAGATTTTTCAACACGTTTGACCTTCAAAACCTTTCAAAAATACGTACTGTAATTACAATATAGAATAGAGTACTGTAGTATTATATGGTAATGGATTAACCGGAAAAATTGCTATCCGAAATGACTCCCCCCCGGGGTTTTACTTAACTCAAAAGATGTACACCACGGTGGCTGAGGCCATGGAGATGTTAATTCAATTACTTGCCAACACATCATAGAATCGTTAATTACCTGTAGGCTACATCCGGAACACAACTGAACACATTAGTGAAATTAATCTGATAACAAAAGACACTATTGTCTGCAATGTAATGTACGGTAGTCGAATTTTCTTCCCTTCTTCAAAGTGTTGAAGAAATAAACAGATTTTGTTCACATTTATGATATGTATAGTATAGTAATCCATACAACAAGCATACCGTACCTCCCTAATCAAGGTTCAGGTAGATGAGAAGCCTTGAAGCACAGACATTAGCTTATCACACTAGTAACAGAAGCTGGACACTTTATAATTACAATAGTTCTGGAAACACTGGCTCACTGCTAAGTTAAAAACATTGGTTTTTAGCCTATTTTCATTTATGAAAAAAAAAAAAGGCTTATGAGATCACCTTTTGTCCGTTTGTCGGATACACTAGTAACTTCTAAACGGCTGGAGCGATTACAATGAAACTCGGTAAGCTAATAGCACTATTTCGGCCGACCGTGCCCTTCAAATTTTATTACGTCTCACCAATCCAACATGGCGGCTGTGCGAAATTTTCACCGGCATTCTAAATCTCCAAAACTATTGCTCACATCACCCTGAAATTCTGTACGGTGATAAATGGTACTACTAGAAGTTCATCTATGTGACTTTTGAAACCTGTTAACAACAAAAACAAAACATGGCGGCCAAGCGAAGTTGAAACATTTAAATAGACATTTCTCGCGATTTAACCATCCGAACGCAGTGAAACATGGTACAGCAAATGTGTATACAGATTGTAATGCATTGATATGTAAGTTAGTTTAATTGTTTACTTAAATTCAAGATAGCAGCTGTGCGAAATATTTCACCGGCATTCTATATCTCCGAAACTATTGCTGAAATCACCCTGAAATTTTGTACGGTGATAAAGGGCTCTACTAGAAATGACCAATATCTTACTCAAAAAAATCCTCTCGGCACGCCGGAAGGCGGAGGTAGATTTCACCGGGCAAACTTAGGGATAGGCGAAAATAGGCAGAATAGGCAGGTTTTCGTAGAAGGATCAGACCTCATTTATTACGAGAAAGTATTTTATAATTGGAGCTTAATTAACTTTGTTTTTCGTTTTTTTATGCATATTTTTAACATTTAATGTCCTACGGGGAAGGCAGTCTAACCTTCTCGTCATTTGGGGTCCATTCTTATACTTGTGGTCACACTGTTCTTATGCAAGGTTTTGACACTGATGTGTAACTATCTAACGGTCTGTTACTTCTTCACGCAAAATTTTATCTCCCGCAGAGATTTTGGTTGGTCCCTCAGTTTAGGGGCTGCGACAACGTGGTCATGTAACCCCGTGTACTTTGGGTGTGTGTAGAATCCGGTGTTAATTGTGATGGCTGTATTAGTTTGTAATTCAGGTAAGGACTGCAGACGGTCAATTTCAAGTAATAGTTCCTAATTTTGCTACCAAATACTATCGTCAACGACACCTAGCTATGAATTTGGCTACTAGATGCCACCGCAACCAGCTACTCACAACGAACGTTGCACTCCCCCCCCAGGAAAGCATACTGATGTTCTTTTTAGCGCTCTTAGAAAATCCGACGACTTCGGCCGGCTTTGAACCCGCGACCTTGGGCATAGAAGTTCAGCATGCTACCAGTTAGGTCACCGAAGCCACTTCCCACACAGGCTGATGGAAAACTGAATGTGATCTCGTGCAACGGCGTTGTCATGGCAACGTCTGGTGGCTCATCCCTCATCAATTTAGCAGTGTTGTCATGGCAACCTCTGATGGCTCTTGGCATTTTCTTCTAATTCCGAAACCATTTTGCTCATCCCTTGGCGTAATGGTGGGTTATATCAAAAATTCTTTCAGACAAAAGTTTTAGGTAGTTATTAGGGGAATATTGTCCATTTTGTACGGTTTTGATATTGTGCCTATTAAGAGAGATATGACTGTTTCCCGAAAAACCCACTTTTTCCCACCCCTTTGGTCAATGGTTGGTGCTATCAAGAAACTTTTCAAACATAAATTGTTGGGCCTTGTCCGACACACAGTATGAACTTTGAATGGATTCGATATTTCACATATTAAGAGAGTTATAGCGATATTTCACTTTTTCGAAAAAAGACCCCCCCCCCCCCATTCTCACCCCCTTCGACCGATTTTGCCCATTAACGAACTCGACCGAGATTTTATAGGGATACATATTATGTAAAAAATTCAAAGTGATTGGTGCTAAATTGCGGTAGTTATCGTGTCCACAAGAAAGTGATATATACATATATACATAAATTATATATAAACTTTTGAACTGACGGTGGTTTAGGGGTCTAGGTGATGTGAAACGCGAAGATATGTCGAAATTTTCTGGAAGTCGAAACATGGTACCCATTGCAATATTTAGCTTTCTAATGAAATCTACCTAAAACGCTGAAAAGTATACAACAAACATTGCGGCCATGCGAAGTTAAAACATTTAAATAGACTTTTCTCGCGATTTAACCATCCGAGCGCAGTGAAACATGGTACAGCAAATTGTAATGCACTGATATGTAAGTTAGTAAGTTAGTTCAACTGTGCGAAATATCTCACAGGCATTCTATATCTCCGAAACTATTACTAGTATCACCCTGAAATTTTGTACGGTAATAAAAGGCACTACTAAAACTTCACCTATGGGACTTTTAAAAACCTGTTAACTATAAAACGAACATGGCGACCAAGCGAAGTTGAAAAATTAAAATAGAATTATCTCGTGATTTAACCATCCGAACGCAGTGAAACTTGGTACAACAAATGTTTATACACATTGTAATGCACTGACATCTAATCTGAGCGATTTTTTTAAGTTAAGTTTTTATTTCTTGTGACCTAATCGAAATCAACGTTTGAATAATGAACCTGCGCAATAATCGTAATTTAATAGTACATAACTCCATGGCCTACATAATATAAAAATCCAACATGGCGACCATCCGAAATATTTAGACGGTTCTCAATATCTAATAATATATGATATCAATCAAACTGAAATTGTGTATGTTGATAAAGGCTATAAACATAAATTCACCTATGGGACTTTCAATAACCTGGTGGACACAAATTCAACATGGCGGCGACGCGAAATCTAAATATTTAAATGGTCTTTTCTCGCGATTTAACCAACCGAGCGCAGTGAAACTTTGTACGGTAAATGCTTATATAAATTTTAATCCACCGACATCTAATTTATTTCAATTGTTTCACGACCACAAGATGGCGGCTGTGCGAAATTTTAAAATCTCGTTTTCATTTCTTGTGTCTTAATCATGCGATTGAAGTTTGAATAATACACCTACGCAGTAATATTCATGTAATAGTACATATTGTAGCTGTATGGCCTACATATATAGAAATCTAACATGGTGACGATTCAAAATATTTAGACAGTTCTCAATATCTATGAATCTATTACAGCAATCAAACTGAAATTTTGTATGTTGATAGAGGCAATTGACATAAATAGGATAATATGAAAATAGGCTTTGAAGTGCTTCATGGAACTACTTGTTAATAATTTATTGTCATCTTTAAAGGCAAACAAAAATGTCCCAGTACAATTGCACAGAATGGTGCTTCTATTGCCACTTTAACAGAAATAACTTCTTTCAATTACATTATACAGCCACAATCTATACACCATACACCGTATGACTGGAGAGAGTAAACTTCCATGTTCCATAAAAAATAATAGCTGTTGTTCACAAGCATCTATACTGACCAAAGAGGCTCTTTTAGCACCCTTTAAAAATATATTTCTTGTTTGTTGAACTACAAGATTTATTCACATGAATCTTTAAGTGTTGTATTTTTAAATGCTATAAATTAGTGAGGAAAAAAGCTGCCCATTGTAATGGCTTTCCCAGTTCAACAACTACCTAAATTTAAAACATGGTTGAGAGTTGAAGACAAAACACACATCTCAGGAGTCTACTGCCAACTTCACCCTGTCATTCCGACATGAACAAGATCAATCATTCATGTCAATAGGAATTTACCATGTTATGTAAGCCTGTTTCAATTGAATTGTTTGTGTTGTTAATTCATTTTAGTGGCTTAGGACATATTGGTCATCAACCCTATCTACTTGGATATGCAATGTATTTGTCTGATAACCTGTGTTTCTTTGGTGACTGAGATAGTGTGTGTAAATGCAACTATTAGGGCGAAGGTGTCTCAGAACTTGGAAATAAAGTAACATCCCCACATTTTACTGGGGAGAGTGTGGAGAAACCTCAGGAAAATCCATGCTGAGGATGGCCCCTGTCAGCTGTGGGATTCAAACTTTTTCTCTCCAGATTTGTAGTCTCCCCTGAAGACATGGTGTGAAACAAATGATTATGCTGTGGGGTGTTTAAATTAAATGAAAGTTACTAAGAATTCAGGCAAGTGGAAGAAATGAGCATCAATTTATCAATGAATTTCTGGGTGTCTTAGTAAGGGTCCTACCAACCTATCTCTTCTCTTCATTAGGTATAATTTGTCTGATAGCATGTGTAGTAGTATATATTGTACTTAGGATTGAGAAGGAGGTCATCATGGTCTTAAGTTAGGAACCATCCCAGGATTACAAGTGGGAATCAATAAGAAACCACTTCTACGATAGCTGAGGTGGGAATCAAACCCAGCTCTTGTGAGTGTCAATGACAAGGCTGAGTGTATCCCATTCCAAGCCCCAGACAAAAATTAAATTTCTTGAGCTGGGAATCAAACCCTTATCTCAGGGGTAACTATGAATCATACTCACTACACCATGAGGTGGTATTGAAGTTATTGAAGGTTCAGGCAAGTGGAAGAATTGTGCTTCAACTTACCAATGAATTTAAATAATGTTATCTTCAAACTCAATATACAGTACACCACGATTACATTGCTGTCGTTCAATTCAAAATACATGCCTTTTATTCCACCTTACCAATATTTTCTAATACAAATCATAAAACTTATAAAACTGTGTACAATTGTTTCAGGTTCTTCAGCACAAAAACAAAAAAAGTAAATCAAAACATAAAATCGTGCTAAGAACATTCAAAAACAGGTAACTAAAATAAAAAGTGGAATGTTAATTGTCGTGGGTGGATTTAGATAGAATGAACACTCTTCTTCGATTTGCATGTCCTCTAGTGGGGAAAATTTGTCCTTATAAAACAAACTTTTTTTTTTCATTATACAGGCATAAGTATACAGGTATAAGTATAAAATTAAATTGTGTAAAAAAAAAAAAAAAAAAACGACAGGACCAATGAGACTAGTTGAATGGGGCGACCTAATGGCCTTGTCATGAGGAAAGTGTGAAGTACTAATGTCTTCTAGAATGCTCTTAGATCTGTATAGGAACCTTGTAATAAAACTAGTAACATCCTTGATGATGTTGCTGTTCGAGTCTTCAGTCTTTCGACTGGTTTGATGCAGCTCTCCATGCTTCCCTGTCCTGAGCTAATCTTTTCATCTCTACATAGCTACCACACCCTACATCCGAGGCATCTGTTTAACATATTCTAACCTTGGTTCTACCCCTCCAGTTTAACCTTGACTCTGCTATTCCTGGGTGTCTTAGTATGTGTCCTACCAACCTATCTCTTCTCTTCATTAGCAGTCACTAGAAACATCGCTCCTCTCCCACTCGTCCTAATACCTCTGCATTCATAACCCTATCTACCCATCTGATATCCATCATTCTCCTGTAACACCACATTTCAAATGCTTCAATTCTCCCCCTTTCTCCTACTCGAACAGTCCAAGTTTCACTTCCATAGAGTCCATCGCTCCAGACAAAGACCTTCAAAAATGACTTCCTAATACCTAAATCTATATTCAATGTCAACAGATTCCTTTCTTGTAGAAATGCTTTCCTTCCCTGTGCAAACCTACTTCTTATATCCTCTTTGCTTCGTCCATCACTGGTTATTTTGCTTCCTAAGTAACTGACGTCACCTACTTCCTTAAGCTTTTCACCTGCCAATTCGACATCCATAGGGGTTTCTGATTTCTTTCGACTTCATTCCAATATTTTTGCTTTACATTTATTAATTTTCATCAAGACAGAATCCATACCATTTAAAAACTCATTCAAATCCTCTGGTGTGTCGACTAAGATGACGATGTCATCAGCAAATCTCAGAGTTGAAATTATTTCTCCTTGAATCTTCACTCCCACTTTAAATTTTTCTCTAATTTCCTTCATTGCTTGTTCAATGTTCACCTATTTTCTAGAATAAAGCTTTTCATTTCTTAACATTGTTGGCATACACATCCAACACATGTGTAGGAAAGGGAGACCATAAGAAGCTAATTTTCTCACCAACATGTTCTCTGACTTCATGTTTTTCACCTGTTCGCCAATAAAACATACCCAGTCAGAAAATAAGCTTCCCATAGTACCGGTAATGCCTTTCTCAGCCCAACTACTAGGCCTACCGAAATTTTAGTTGTTATGCTGCTTAATGTGGGGGCTAGGGACATCTTGGTAATCAGCCCCATTTAGTTGAGTGTGGATTGAATTTGATAACCTGTCTTTCTAAGGTGAGCGTAATAATTATCAGGGTCATGGATTGGAGTAGGTACCCTAGAACAAGAAATAAAGAACTAAAAAGCTTGTAGTTTAACGTGACCGTCAATCTCGCGATCATAAGCCACGGGACCTCCGTTTCACGTGGAATCCGAACCACAGGACATGGCATTTCACATCGAAAATCTCACATGCATTGACCGGGAATCGAACCGGGTCCGCCTTGGTGAGAGGCATACAGCTTGACCGCTGCGCCACCACGCCCCTGAAATAAAGAACCTACCAGGCATTTGTCTGGACAGAGTGTGGGGTAAAAGGGGGTAAATCCCCACACAGGATGGCAACTGCCGGTACTGAAATTCGAACCTCAGTTCTCCCAACCAGCAGCTCCCCGGTGCAGGTGTAGAGTGTGCATTAAAGTGTTTAGCTATGCTGCTGGGTACTCAATGAAGGGCACTGTACTTCAGCGGGTCACGATTTGCGATATAAAATGGTCTACTACTCCCAAATTCATCAATTTCTTAAGTTTAATCTATACTAATATAATAAAGCTTAAGAGTCTGTGTGTTTAAACGCGCTAATCTCTGGAACTACCAGTCGGATTAGAAAAATTATTGTTGTATATGATAGCCAGATTCAAGAGGAATAGTTTAGGCTGTGTAGTATTAGGCTACGCCTCTCAGGTAACCTTAAAATTTGATTTTTGTTCAGTAAGTCGGAAGAATAAGCGCTCACGAACAGCTTCAATAATACCAAAGTCTATTGTTGCCTGGCAATGTGGGCTGCATCACGTCGCCCCTACCAGTGTTCTGGTGCAGAATTGCGAGCTGCTATACATTGCAGTCACGGGGAGTAATTAGCGTAAAAAGATTTCTTAGGCCCCTTAAAACAGTTATCATCATGACAATAGTATGCCTCTGTATAAGGGCGATGGTGTTGGTGCAGTATACTGAGGTTATCAGCTGCAATAAGCGTTGGTGCTTTCCGATCCTTATCCTTGAGCGCTCCAGTTCTGTAGTAGTATTCATTATCATCCATAAAACAAATAAGTCCGACGGGCGAAGCCGGGCACTACTGCTAGTTAAGAATATATTTAGCGAATTTAACTACAGTACTGTATCTGCTAGTTGGACATGGGTCCAAAGCAGGTGCCTGACCAGCAAGCAACAAGAAACTGGCAAAGGTCCAGAGAGTGTAAACTCAGAGTGAGCACTCTGCTATATGTTTGACAGTTACATCACTTGAAATAGCCCCAAGTGCACATGTGCATGATTATTTTAAAGAATATATACATAGGGTTCAAGAGCCTCAATGACACTACTCAAATCAGCTCTCATCCAGCAAATTTCACTATGATTAGTAATGTGTGGCTTCATTTCGGGGCTTGTACACGGTGGTCAAGAGCCCCATGTACTTGTGTGTGTCCAGATAACATGCAGTGCTGTGGTGTCTGTAGTAGTGTGAGTTTGTAATTGAGTTTAACATTGTCAAGGAGACGGCTGTGGCATTAAGTTAGAAACCATTTACCTGGATGCAGATGTTGTTAACCATAGAAAACTACCCCTAGGATGGCTGAGGAGGCAATTGAATCCACCTGTTCTCAGTTTACTCTCATAAGGCTGAGTGTGCCGCATTCAAACCCAGAATTAAGGAAGGAAGGAAGCTTGTTGTTTAACGTGACCGTTAATCTCGAGATCATGAGCCACGGGACCTCCTTTTTACGTGGAATCCGAACCACAGGACATGGCACTTCACTTCGAAAATATCACATGCATTGACCAGGAAAAACCCAGAATTAAGAACTACACACAAATATGATGAAAGGATTAACCTAACCATAAGATTTCATGATGCACTTATAATGATCCCTGAATCTCACTTGTGTTGTAGTCGCCATTTCATTTATGGGCGTGCTACATCATGGTCATCAGCCCTGTGTACTTGGGACATGTGTTAAATCTGTATGATAGAAATTTAAAACAATCAAATTATTCACACTTACAGTGTGTACGTAAGTATAGGTAAGTATGAACAAACAAAATATGGTTTAGTGACCACACAGGAAAGTAGGAAAGTAACGAAAAATTTCATATTTCGAAAAAAAAATCACATTTTGGTTACAGTATGCGCAAATAATTCGATGTTTATTGGTAACTTTTAAATTTGCATATCTAATTATGGTATAATTCCCCCCCCCCCTCCATTTTGAGGCCAGATATACTGACCTCTCCCCAGATCAGTGTCTGGATCCGCCCCTGCACAAACCCTAAAGATTATTTATGAACTTAATGTACACTGACCTGTTCACAAGTACAGGACAATTAAGTGGTCATCTTCTTCTCATGTCAATACTTAATTTTACACATACGAGTTCATTACACCTTATGTCAATCATGTCTACCCTCTACCCCAATCCAACGATTAATCTACAGAGTCGCCAGAAAAATGTATACACTCTTTACGGAACAAGAACTAAAATTTTGATTACACATGTAGTACTGTCTTCAGTTAAACATATGGTTACACGAGATGTTCAAAATGTTCACCGTTGGCTGCCAGACACATAGCAGAACGACGCCCGTCAATGTTTGAATGGGGACCGCTGCACATACCGCTGTAATCTCCTGGCGAAGGGCCTCCAGCATGTGCGACTTACGTCGATAGACTTTTGCACAGTTCCTCACAAGTAAGAGTTCATTGGGGTAAGATCTGGCGACCGTGGGGGGAACTCAATGGGCCCTCTTCGTCCAATCCAATGTCCCAGCAGATTGTCATCCGGAAAAGCTCTTATTGCTACATGGTAGTGTGGTGGCGCCCCGTCCTGTTGGTAGTAGAAGACTTCATCATCGGCTCCATAAAGCGCACGTACAGCTGGTAAAATTAATGTGCGTAACATTCCCAAGTACACTGCTCCAGTGATAGTACCATCAAAGAAAAAGGGTTCTAGTAAGCCCCTCGACGACAGTCCACACCAGACATTAACCCCTGGTAGATTGACCGCCTTGTCCACATGAACATGCAGATTTTCCGGAGCCCAGTAGACACAGTTATGTCGATTCACTGTTCCATTAAGTTTATACTTACCACACTAACTTCGTCAGAAATTGTTCATCTTGGGTTACCATCTGCTGATACCATTCGCAAAACTGCATTCGACGATCGGGATCGTCCTCATTAACTCGTTTGTATGCAGGCATTTGATTTGGACCTGTTAAGCATAAGGCGTCTTCATTGGTTGTGTACATATGGTGAAGTATTGTGATTTTTGCCAATTCAAGCTTCGACCAGTGTTTTTTGCAGCTGATTCACGAATGAACTGTCCACTGATTCTCTGTGTTTTGATGGCTGAATAACATCGCTGTTTCATATATTTATTTAGTTTTGCTCAACATTTTTCTGTGACCTACTTATATGAAAAATGAAAATCCACAGCCTGCTTCCAGTCTCCGACCGGGTCAGGAATGGAATGAATGAAGCCCCCATCTAGCGGCGAGTATATGAACTGTGCCGGCTGCCGAGGCCTGACGCACTCCTCTGGGGCAATGATTAAATGAATGACAGATGAAATGAAATGATAGTGGAGAGTGTTGCTGGAATGAAATTTTGACAGGGAAAACCGGAGTACCCGGAGAAAAGCCTGTCTGCCTCCGTTTTGTCCAGCACAGATCTCACATGGAGTACCGGGATTTGAACCACGGACCCAGCGGTGAGAGGCCGGCGTGCTGCCGCCTAAGCCACGGAGGCTTCTGTGACCTACTTATATGGTGCACCATATTAAGTCAAATAGCCTTTTATTTTTTTGAGTGCTACGCTATTTTATATCTTTCTTCAGATATTTGTCTTGGCTGATGAAAGGGATAAAAGCTATTAATCCCTGAAACATGTACCAGGAGCAAATGTAATTATATTTTCTTTTCGTTTATGTATTGACTAAGGCGGATATATAATTTGTTGTTAAAACTACTTAGTACGTCAATACGGAACCATCATGGAAACTAATTTAATTAATAGAATGCAGTAATCGTGGGATGTAAAGTTTCCACTTAACTGTTTTCAAAATCCGTCGTACACTTGTACTTCCAAAGCCCCACTTCCCGCACACATTGCGTAGCAGACTTCTGTGGAGAATTAGCAAACCTTTCCAACACGTGAGCCGACGAAGCAGGACTAGTAGCTGTACGCGTTCTTCCCGATCTTCCTTTGTGAATATCACAAATCGTGCCATGCGTCTCAAACTTCCCACAAATGCGTTTAATTGTTAGGCGTGTTGGGGATTCTGTTTCAAACTCCCTCCTCCACTGACGTTGCACTTCAACGGCATTATCAAACCTGATAAACCACTTCAGAATGTACTTTCGCTGCTCGAATGTCAAGCGTGCTCCAGCCATTTCGTTTTCCCACTATCGTGATGCAAGTATCTACATCTGTTGAACGATAGACCATACTACAACATTTAAAATCAATGATAACAGTTGACGATGTCCATATCCCGATATCGTCTGACAAAGAGTGTATACATTTTTCTGGCGGACTCTGTATATAGACCTATCTACAATAATGACGAAATTGGTAATACTGACATTATTTTCTAATTTGTTTAAATATACCTGAAATAGTGTAGCCTAATGCAGCATTACAGTCTGTTTGAAATGGATTCCTTCCATGGATTATGAGATACTGAGAGTCTACGGCTCAAATACTCAGAGAGAGTTATAAGGTAGTTGGTAGTTCTGCTATCTCTGAAAAAATGCACAAACGGCATACACACAATGTATAAAATTTCTTAGTTATCCATTAAATGTCAAGGAAGTTAAATGCAGTTGAAGAATGAACCCATCAGCACGCAGAGAATTATGTTGGCACCACTTTCACATATGGGCCTTCGAAAAGAACCTGCTAAATTATCGTCTATACACATGTGCAAAATTTTAAACTGTTTGCCTGGATACATTAAGACTAGGGTTCAAAATTATGGAGAGCATTTAACAAAAGTTGGCAGCCCTGGAGACCCTGAATATATTTTTAGTTCCATCTCTTAAGGTGCAGAATGCACATACAAAATTTAGATGACGTCCAATGAATAATATGGACGTTAATGCAGACATTGAATCTAACAGCACGCATACAATCATGTTGGCAACGATGCCATGATTGTGTTGCTCAGAATTTGGATGAATTTCGAATTAAATCCATTTGTTAGTATAGAAGTTACATATATTTAAAATTGGACCTATCAGCAGGCTTATATCATGTTGGCAGCACTGACATATATTAGTTACTCCAAATTAATCTAGAATGTCAGGTACTAGATGCATGCAAAGTTTAGAGCTGTTGGCTTGCATACTTTCTGATTTATAGATAGTATAACAAATTCACAAATAAATTTGATACAATGGTCCGGCTAGCTTGCCTTGTGCCTTGCAGCGGCCTTCACAGTATGTACTAGCCACGCGTCTTGGTGAGGTGTACCATAACCAACTGAAGAGCCCATTGGTACACTGGGGCGAAACGCTGGCAACTGTTTTGAGCTAGCCGGACCATTGTATCAAATTTATTTGTGAATTTGTTATGTACATAGCTCAATCGGACAATTTTCCATCCTGTTTCCTACGGGAACAGATATTTCCAATTATAGATAGTAGGTTTAAAAAAATAGAGTGAGCATTTATTAACAGTTGGCAGCCCTGCTGGCTCTTAAGAATACGCATAGTCATATCAGTTATGGTACACAAAACACATACGAAATTTGGTTGAAATCAATTTGTTAGTATAGAAGTTACATGCATTTAAAAATGTGACTTATCAGCAGGCTTGGAATCATGTTGGCAGCACTGACATACATTAGTTACTCTTAATTAATGTAGACAGTCGGGTACTATATGTGGGTCAAGTTTCACACGGTTGGCATGCATACTTTCTGATATATTGGTATTAGGATAAAAAAAAATAGAGAGAGCATTTATTAACAGTTGGCAACCCTGGTGAGTCTTAAGAATATGCATAGTCTTATCTGTTATGGTATACACCACATACGAAATTTGGTTGAAATCCAATTGATAGTATAGAAGTTATTATGCATTTAAAGATTGGACCTATCAGCAGGCTTAGAATCATGTTGGCACCTGAAAATTAATCTGAAATATATTCTGGTATTGATATTTACTCATACTAAAATTGGTTTCAATAGCTGCAGCCGTTTAGGAGTTGATAAGGGGGGAACACACAGACAGACGCACATTTGCCCGGATCGATCTCATACTCATGTGTACTTGTTCCTCATTTTTGCAAAATGACAAAAGTAGGCTAAAAATACACTTTCAGTATATTTCACAGCTACTACTGAAGTAGCTGCAACATACTTTGTATATAAAGGGGCCTAGACTACATTATCCACTAATACGAGAATTGTTTCAATTCAGTGACTTATTAATTGTCCAACTCAAATACTCAATGAGCATTCCTCTGTGCAGATGTGGTATGCGGCATAATGTGCACAACTACGCTGCCGTAATTCCATTCATTGCTTGTTCAATATACAGATTGGAAAGTATATACAATACTATGGTACTATGGTTAACATTTTCAGAATAATTCAATTTAGCTGTTAACAATTAAAGTGGGCTGCATGGCACAGTCGGTAGAGGCGCTGAACTTTTAACTGAAAGGGAGTGGGTTTGATCCCCACCCAAGTAGTAGATTTTAGAAACAAAACTACCACTTTCGGAAACACAAATAGCCCTGGGATTCGCTCAGCCTACACCAGAAATAAGTACCAGGGTAATTCCTGGGAGCAAAGACGGCCTGGCGTGGGGCTGACAACTCCATCCCATCTAGTGCCGATGTCACAAATAGTGGAAGCCTCTACCTTCCACTACTCTCAGGGCCTCCATGGCCTGTACGGAGTTGGCTTTGCTTTGTCAACAATTAAGAGAGAATGATGTAGTCATAAAAAAAGAATAAACTATTTAAAATGTTTTTTCCTATTAAATCATTGGGGAAATCAGCTTGGGATATCATGGCCATCTGCTCTGACTAGGGGTGTGTATAGAATCTGTCTGATAGCCTGTGTTATAGTGGTATCTGTGGCCTAAAGATAGGAACCATCCCAGCATTTTCCTAGAGTGAAAGTCCTAAACCATGGAAAATTAGTGGAGAATTGAAGCATTCGAAACGTGGTGTTACATGAGAATAATGAAGATCAGATGGGTTGATAGGGTTACAAATGAGAAGGTATTAATACGAGTGGGAGAGGACAGATGTTTCTGGCGACTGCTTATGAACTGCTTAATAGGACACATACTAAGACACCAGGAATAGCAAGCTTAGTTATGGAAGGAAGATTCGAGGACAAGAAGTGTAGGGGTAGACCAAGGTTAGAATATTTTAAATAGATTGCCTCGGATGTAGGGTGTGGTAGCTAGGTACATATGAAACGATTAGCTCAGGACAGGGAGGCATGGAGAGCTGTATCAAAGCAGTCAAAAGACTGAAGACTCAAACACACAACAGGAGATGCGCTAAGGAATGCAGAGACAACAGAAAGGGATACATGAGCATACCTTATTATCCCCTGATAGCAAATGGCTGCTGGTGATCTGTGCACTTACAAAAGCCAGTAACAAAATAAGCAAGAGGAAGTTTAAAACTGAACAGCTGATAACACACCAGCACATGGTGAATGACAAGAGCAGTGTTCTATTCTGAGAAGGTGTGGTTCATGATTCACAGAAACAAGCAGGAACTACACCACACTAGGCTCCGTCAACATGATTCAATCACCTAATAGCATTTTACAAAGAACTCCGATCACATCATAGTGAATTCAAGGAAAATCTATAAAGCACATCTGATTAGCATGACACGAGAGGCTCATGACTAATCGACAACTCCTTGAGACAAATACCCAAAACTGGTATGGTATGTCAGATTCAACCCTGGGCGTGTTAACAGGAAAAAGTAGAGGATTGGTTATGTTAGGATTCTTTCTCCCCACCCAAAAATATTTGAAGAGAATGTGTTAAGACACCTTGGAGAAATGGTTATCAGATATTTTTAAAATTATTGATCATCATCATCATCATCATCATCATCATCATCATCATCATCATCATCATCACTGAGGCTTGGGATATCATGGTCATCTGCTCTGACTAGGGGTGTATATAGAATCTGATAACCTGTGTTATAGTGGTATCTTTGGCCTAAAGTTAGGAACCATCACAGCATTTGACTGGAGTGGAAGTCATAAACCATGGAAAACTAATTGTAGGTTGGCTGAGGTAGGAATAAAACCCATCTCTTCTCAGTTTTGCCAGAAGAGACAGTGAATGTACACCATCCCAACCCTCTGACCAGAATTAAATTTTTTGGTAGAGCTAGGAATCATACCCAGACCCCAGAAGTGACTCAAGAATGCTAGCCACAACACCACCTGTACTTGTATATGATGATAATAATGATTGCATTTAAAAAACCTAACATATAGTTTATTAGCACTTGTGTTTGAAGGTGGTCGTGGGCTTTCAGTTAGGTACAATCCTGGCATTTGCCTAGAGTAGAAGTGGGGAAACCATAGGAAACCACTTCTAAGATGGCTGAGGTGAGAATCAAACCCATATTGTACCCAGTTCCAACCCTCGAACCAGAATTGAATTTTTATGGCACAGCTGAGAAATCAAACCCCGAACCTTTGGTACAGAAATCTCAATATGGCCCCTTAAAATCATTAGAATCGGCATAGATTTAAAAAACATTGTATAAATATGTAACAGAATTTTGAGAATGCATTCTTTGAAGGCTTTACTAGTAACTGTAACAAACTCTTCAACTGCACAGTTTCCAGATCATTTTTTAATCCTCAATCAGAGGAAAATCATCACAGAAAGTAATACACGAGTAACATAACTGAACAGAGACTTAGATGTTGAGTTACTCTCCAGTGGTCTCATATCTGATAACCTGTATTACTGTGTTGTGTGTATACATAATTAAGGCTAATCTGTGGCATTTGCCTAGAATTGAAAGAGGAAACCGTGGGAAACCACTTTTAAGATGGTTGAGAATGACATTTGAATTCACTTCTATTTTCAGTTACAAAAGCAATGCAAAGCCAACTCTGCACAGTCCACGGAGGTCCTTGGAGCAGTGGAAGGTAGAGTGTTCCACATGACAACACCACTAATGAGATGGAGTTGTGAGCTCCATGCCTCACTGCGTTTGCTCTCAGGAATTACCTTGGAACTTGTTTCTGTTGTAAGCTGAGTGAACCCCAGGGCTATTTGCATTTTAGAAAGTGGTAGTATTGTTTCTAAAATCCACTATCCGAGTGGGAATCAACCCCGCTCCCTTTCAGTGAGAAGCTCAGCGCCTTTACCAAATGGGCTACACTGCCCCCTCTTATTAGTTATGATGATGATGATAATTGTTGTTTTAAGGGGCCTAACATCTAGGTTATCGGCCCCTAATGATCTGGGTGATAGCAAAAATGATAATGAAACGGAAATCAGGACGAAAATTAAGTGAGACGGAAAATACTTACAAAAAGGAACTCAGATTGAAACAACTCACAAAATGTTCTTACAAAAGGTAATTTAGAACGAAAAGATTCACAAAAGGAATAGATTGAAAAATACCCACAAAATGAAGGCTAGGTTCAAAATACGTACAAAATGCAAGGTAGCATCGAAATACCTACAAAATGCAATTGAAATTCAAAATACTTACAAAATGCAATTGAAATTGAAAATACACGATGCAATTCAGATTGAAATATCCCAGTTCAAATCCAAATTAATCACAAAGTGCAATTGAAATTCAAAATACTTACAAAATGCAATTGAAGTTGAAAATGCTTACAAAATGTACGGTAGATTCAAACGACTCATGTGGATTGACAATACTTACAAAATGCAATTTAGGTTGAAAATACTTGACAAAATGTAATTTAGATTCAAAATACCCACAAAATGCAATTAAGAATCAAAATATGAGCAAAATGCCCACCAAACAAATGGCAATTTAGATTCAAAATTCGTGCAAAATGCGGTTTTGGTTGAAAATACTTACAAAATGCAATTGAAATTCAAAATTCTCACTAAAAGGCCCGGCTACCTGCATTGAAAGACTTACCTAAAAGCAATTTAGATTGTCAATCTTTACAAAATGCAATTAAAGTTGAAAACAATCGCGAGATGTAATTTAGATCGAAAAAACTTACAAAATGCAACGTAGATTAAAAATACCTAAAAAAAAAAACGCTAAAAGGGAATTTAGATACACGGTGAACCAAGTAACAAAAACAGTGCGGGAATCTTAAAGAGAACGGAAATATAATGAAAAGAGGAGAGGAGAGGGGAGAGAGGAGAGGGTCCGCCCCAAAGGTAAGGGACAAAAGGGGAAAACGGACCCAGCTCAGGAATCCCTCGGGGTCGCCAACTCCCGAACTCACAGGCCGTGAGCCCCTGAGGGTGTAGCATTATCTAGGGTGCACCAGAAGGGGTGGGGCTACATAAACCCGGCCTCCTTAAGGGCCTTGAGCACAAGGCAGGAGGTAAAAGGAAAAGAAAAAAAAGGCTGACCCCTCACAGAAGGAGGGTATCAGGAAAGATGAGAGAAGGGCCAAAGAAGGCGGGAAAGTGAAAGACTCCCTAGGCCTCGGATACCCTAATACCGTCGGGGTCGGAAGAGAACAAGAGTTGACCAAGTGAGGTCGACAGGAAAGAAGACGGAGAGGAGCCCGGCACAAGTAAGTGGAAGCAATGCCGGACTCAGCTGGGGCCCCGTGGTCGCCAACCCACACCCACTAGAAGTGAGCCCCTGGGGGATCTTATTAGTTACACCGAGTGCAATTGAAAGAAGCCATTTACACATACAGGTAAAATATCATAAGTGGCATATATTGCTTTTCACAGCTAAATTTTGCCCTGGATGGAATCTAGCATATTCATTGAGTTAGTTAGTTATTGTTGTTTTAAGGGGCGGAACTACGAGGTCATCTGCCCCAAAATATTCATTGAAATAAAGTCTTTCAAACAGATACACAACATTTCACCAAACTATCACTTACGATACTCAGGTATTGTAGGAACCATATGTTTTCCCAACATGCACTAGACTAGTAACTGACTACAGTAGTAGATTTTGGTTGCATCATCATCATTTCCCCTTATCCATCTCCTCCCAGGTCGGGGTATTTATGGCACTTCTCCACTTTCCTCTTTCCTTCCATATTCTTCTTCCACGATCTTGTCCCAGTCCAGATTCCTTTTTCTCACGCTGTTCTTCACTGAATCGATCCACCTTGTTCTAGGTCTTCCCCTTGCTCTCTTACCCTTGCACTTGGCCTCCAGCATCTATCTTGGTATTCTATTTTCCTCCATCCTCTTTACATGTCCAAACCACCTTAGTTTATTCTTCACAATTCTCTCATTTAGTTTTCCCATCCCAACTTCCTTCCTAACATTTTCATTCCTCACTCTGTCTTTCCTTGTCTTTCCTATCATACTTCTTAGGAATTTCATTTCACTGGCTTGGATTCTACTCTCTTGCCTGCTTGTCAGGGTCCAAGTCTCAGCTGCATAAGTTAATATGGGTACATAGTACACTTTATACATTACCTCCTTGCATTTCCTTGGTACTTCCTTATCCCAAACAAGTTTTCTTACACTTTGATAGAATGCATTGCTCTGCTGTACCCTCCTGCCAATCTCCATGTCCAACCTACCAGTTTGCATCAATTCACTTCCTAGGTATTTGAACGTGTCCACAATTTCCAAACTCTGACTTCCAATTTTCACAGTGCCCTTTCCTTGTCTTTCCCCTCTTGTCATCACCATGGTCTTGCTTTTCTCTATACTGATTTTCAGGCCGTACTTCTGAATATTTTCGTTCAGTGCATCTAGTTGTTTTTGCACTTCTTCGGTGTTCCTTCGCCAGACCACAATATCGCCTGCAAATAATAGTAACTTCATTTCTTTATGTCCATATGCTTCTTTTGTTTCCTTTACAATGTCATCCATAACCATTATGAACAAAAGAGGTGTCTTAGTCCAGTCTTGTTCCTAAACCAATCTGTCTTTCCAACTGGGGTCAGTACACTGCTAACACAGTTGTTGTACATTGCTTGCACCATTTCCAACATTTCTCTTCCCAGTCTCTTCTTAACCATGGTTTCCCATACCTTCTCTCTGGGGACACTATCATATGCCTTTTCTAGCTATGAAAGTCATGACCAAATCCTCTCCATATTCCCAGTTCTTTTCCATCACCTGCCTCAAGCTAAAGATTGGGTCCACTGTGGATCTTCCACTCCTGAAGCCATACTGTTCCTCTTGCAACTCTCCTTCACCTTTCTTCTCATTCTTCTTTCTAATTTCCTTCCCAGTATTTTTGCTATCTGTGATATGAGGGTGATCCCTCTATAGTTATCACACACTTTCTTGTCCCCTTTCTTAAACACTGGTATTATTAGCCCTTTCTCCCAGGCTTCTGGTACACATTTCCGTTTCCACACACACTTTAGCAGTCGATACAGCCATTGCATACCAACAGGTCCAGCAGCCTTTATCATTTCTACACTGATTTCATCCACCCCTGTTGCTTTTCCCATCTTCATCTTCTGTACTGCTAATTCCACCTCCAACATTGTTATATCATCTTCTGTTATAGAGTCGTCAGGCTGTGTCACTTCCATCTCACCAGTACAATTGCTCACATTCAATAGCTTATCGAAATACTCCTTCCATCGTCCCTTTATCTCTTCTGGGTGTGTTAACAACTCTCCATCTTCTTTTTTCACCAGCTTTTGGTTGCACTGCTGGTGTTTTATTTCTTCTTCTGCTTTTACGGCCTCATTGGGCCACTTCAGCCAATCATTTCTTGGTCCTCTTCTTCAGTAAGTTTCCTTTCCGAGTCGCCCAGTAGCTCTTCATTCGCTCTGATCTTCTCCGGTGTTCCTCATCTGTAAATACCCTTTTTATTGTATTACGTTTGTCTATTTTTGCCTGAAATCTTATTTTTATATCTTTCAGTCTTTTTAAATTTTTTGTTTTGTTTTGCAAGTCATCCAAGGTTATTTCTAATTCTTTCATATCTTCTCTAATTTCCTTAATCCATCCTACTTGTTGTTTAATATTCCAAAGTTTCACTACAATTTTTCTAGATAGCCTGGTTTCTAGTGTCCTCATGATCTGACCAAAAAAAGAAATCCGTTTCTTCCAAATAGTATCAGTGATGGGCTCCAGTTCTCTGTATACCACTTCATTTTGGTACTATCCGACACTGTCCATCTTTCTGATATTTTTTATTTATGCATGTTCTAGCTATTCTTCTTTCTACGTTTAAAATTTTGTCGATTCTGTTTTTCTGAGTAACTTTAAAAACAGTTTCGCTTCCATATGTCACCTCTGGTTGAACCACCGTCTTGTAATATTTTAATTTTGTTGCGATTGATAGACATTTTCTTTTAATATGTAGACCATGTTAATTTTTGGGCTTTTATCATTTTACTAGTTCTTTCTTGCCATGCATTTATCTCATTCAAGTTGTAAGTTATAATTAATTTCTCCTAAGTATTTAAATTGCTTCACTATTTTAACTTTCTTGTTATTTACTGTTATGTGATTGATTACAAGTGGATTTGCTACCATTATCTCTGTTTTTTCAAATGATATCTGAAGTCCAATTTTTTGTGCTATATTTTGTAGGCTTATTATTTGATTTCTGGCTTCTTGAATATTATTAGCCAGTAACGCTAAGTCATCTGCGAATCCCAAGCAATTGCTCCTAGGATTTTCCCTGTACCATTCCCTCATCACATATTCCAAAGCACAATCGAAAAGTAAAGGCGATAAACGATCTCCTTGTCTTAATCCTATTTTAATCGTAAACGGCTCAGATATTTCTCCTCTGAATTTTACTTTAGATTTGGTGTTTGTTCGAATTAGTTATATAATTTTTATTAATTTGGGATGAAGTCCAAAATTCCTTAGTATTTTCAGCAATGAAGATCTATGTATACAATCGTAAGCTTTTTTGATGTCTACGGGTTGTGGTGATGGATGACCATAATGACCCGAGTGGCACATGTAATTGGGGAAGGAAAGATGAAAGCAATGGTGCAGATGATTTGATGATTTGGGGAAACAAGGAGGAGGAGGTACAGGAACAGTTGGACGTGTGGGAAGGAATAATACAGGGATGAAATTTAGCACAAATAAGAGTGAGATGGTGATCACAACAAGGAAGAAGGAAAGAACCACAACGGGAATAAGAATTGGTGGGGAACAGCTGAAGAAAGTGGAGAGTTCCAAGTATCTGGGAAGCCTGATACAAGATAATGGAAGAAACGATAGAGAAATAAATGAGCGGGGGAGATGGGCAGAAGCATTCCGGAGTAGTGTGAGAAGCATGATATGGAGCAGGGATGTCCCTCGGAACAAGACAAAAGTTTCGAATGACATTTCCAGGGAGACCCATTCCTATAAATCGGACAATAAATCAACTGGCTAATAGATTCAAATGTACACGTTCAGTAAACAATAAAAAACAGACGAAAATGTTGTTACGGTATTTCCTTACTGAAGCTAAATTAACCTGAATAACCGGAAACATCATAAGGAGATGCCGGTTATGTTTGGCAGCGGATGGGGAACATTTTCAGCATCTACTGTAAGCATGGTGAGTAAAAATGCATGATACTGATTTTAAGCACAGTATCATGTCGTACATACGCGCTCGCGGTCGCCGGGAACTGAGCTGTCACTGGCGGAGCACGTGAGCGAGAATGTCCTTGCCAGGCAAAAATAAAGACCCTGTATTTCCAGTTCTAATTAATTTTTACAACGATTATATAGAATTTGTGACATGATTTTATATGTGATATCCAAAATGGAAATTCCTCGATAGTTGTCAGGAATTGATTTTTTCCTTTCTTGTGTAATGGATGTATTGTAGTTGTAGTCCAATGGTTTGGCAGTTCTTCTTTGATCCAAATGTTCACTGTGCATTGGTGTAATGAAATCTTTACTGGATCTGCTGCATATTTCCACAATTCTGCAAATGTTTGCTCATCTCCACTCGCTTTGTAATTTTTGAGCTCTCTCAGAGCTTTGTAGACTTGTTGGATTGTGGGTGGATGTATGTTTTCTGATGGTGTTTTAATAGTGGTGTTTGTATTTATTTATAATAACAACAATAAAATTAATGGATTTACATCCCTTTTAACTAAAGCCTCCGTGGCTTAGGCGGCAGCACGCCGGCCTCTCACCACTGAGTCCGTGGTTCAAATCCTGGTCACTCCATGTGAGATCTGTGCTGGACAAAACGGAGGCCGACAGGTTTTTCTCCGGGTACTCCGGTTTTCCCGGTCAAAATTTTATTCCAGCAACCCTCTCCACTATCATTTCATTTCATCTGTCATTCATTTAATCATTGCCCCAGAGGAGAGCGTCAGGTTTCGGCAACCGGCACAGTTCATATCCTCGCCGCTAGATGGGGGCTTCATTCATTCCATTCCTGACCCGGTCGGAGACTGGAAGCAGGCTGTGGATTTTCACATCCCTTTTAACTACTGTGACTTTTAGAGATGCTGGGATGCAGGAATTCATCCCCAAAGGGGATCATTAACGTGCCAGTAAATCTACTGACATGGCTCCCTCGCATTTGTGCACCCTCAAATGCCAACTGTCTGTGCCAGAATTTGATCCTGCAACCTAGGGCACAGCATGCGAGAACATAACCACTGCGGCACGCAGCCAATCATATTGTTTTATTTAAGTTTGGGGCATCATTATCACCAGATTCATATACTTAAGTGTGGGTAGAATATGTCTGAAACCCATGTTATTATGGTGTGTATACTAGTAATTGCCAGCCCCGTGGTGTTGGGGTAGTGTGCCTGACTTTCACCCGGAGGCCCCAGGTTCGATTCCCGGCTCCGTCAGGGATTTTAGAAACTGATGTGAGGGCTGGAACGTGGTACACTCAGCCTCGTGAGGACAATTGAGTAGCTGTCTGACAGTGAGGCAGTGCCCCGGTCACAAAAACCAAGATTAACGGTCGAGGGGACCCGATGTGCTGACCCTGTGTCACCCCAATATCTGCAGGCCAAATGGCTGGGCAGTGGTCGCGTTGTAGGCCTAGGCCCTTCATGGCTGTAGTGCCAGGGGTTGTTGTTGTTATACTAGTAATTAGGGTTACTCCATGGCATTTGCCTGGAATTGGAGGGAAAAAATCAAAAACTTCTTCTAGGAGGGTATTGAATATGATTCAAACTCTTCTCTTTTCAGTTACCCTTTGAGCAAGTTGTTGTAAAACTCATACCAGGATAAAATCCTACACTGCAAAGCCAGGTGCAAAATCCAAGATGTCTGGACTGAGAGCTGCTACAATTACCCCATGCATGGTTGCTTTGATGCACATTCAGTCTTAGTGCAACAGGCAAACTCTATTTTAAAATAGCTGCCTACATTCGTAAGTGAAATATGTCTAAAATGTTTGGCAAACAACTTACAAAACTTAAAAAATTGTGACATCAATCAACTCTGATAAAAACTCAGAGAGCATTAATTATTCTTATCAGCCTGACCTAAAGCAGGACCTTCAGCAGTTTTAATCCAGTTCATTGTAATGTGTCACTACAATAATAGTATACATACAAAGTTACGACATTATGCCGCTGTGATTAAACCGGAAGCTCTTTATAGTTCTGAAGCTTATTTTAAACAAAAAAAGGAGAAACAGAGGAGTTAGAAAAGAAAGAACGAAGAATCCTAAGGAAAATATTGGGGCCAGTACAGAGAGCTGATGGCTTATGGAGGAGACGGAGGAATAGTGACTTGTGCAAGGCGGAGAAACACGATGCGTAAGAGAAGGATTAAATTTTATGGCCACCTCACACGAATGAGTTACAATAGGTTAACCAAAAGGATATACACTTACATTAGCAAATTAAAGTCCACCACAAAATGGGTTGAGGAAACACGAGCAGATCTCAAAGAAGTTGGCATCACCCAAGAAGATATTCTCAACAAATCACTGTTTCGAAAGAAGGTTGATAAGGGTTTCAGGAAAAAACTTGCTCAAAAACCAAGGTCATGTGGTCTGAAGAAAGAAGGAGGAGACTCAGCGAACTTCTTCTTACTCGCCTTTTCCCGTTACTCGCGGTCGGCTTTCTTAATCCTGAGGCGCCAGTCATTTCGTTGTAAAGCATCATCAATACACTCATGTCCCTTTGGACATTCGTTATCCATGTTGTTTGAGGTCTGCCGCTCCCTCTCTTTTCTGTAGCCATGGAAAGGCACTTCTTCACTACATGATTTTCCGGTCTTCGCATAACATGTCCATACCACCTTAGCCCGGTTTCTAAAAGTTTCTCAGTTATAGGCGGCTACTTTGAAACTGCCTCGTACATGTTCATTACGGATTTTATCTTTGAGAGTAACACATTTCAGTGGTATGTAGCTTTTGCTCATGTGCCTTTGAAGTAGCCCATGTTTCACTACCATAGAGTACGGCAGTTTTAAGAACTGTACCCTTGGTTCTTATGGGTATTTTCAGAGCACATAAAACTCCTGTTAGTTCATTTGTTCCACCCAGACGTGGCCCTATGGATTATATCGGCGGTTGTCGTGCCATCTTCAGCAATGATAGAACCTAGATATTTAAATTTTGTTACTCTTGGTTAGAGCCCTGCGCGGATAAACAAAATGTTATCCGCATCTGCACGCCTGTTATCCGCATCCGCCCCGCATGACTTTTATTCACATCCACCCCTCATCCGCATGACTTATCCAAATCCGCTGATATTTCAATATTATGTTTAATTTATTAGATCAAGCATAACGTGTTAAACCAACACATTTAGACATTTGAGGAGAAAGTCGTACCTGACAATTTGTTTTCATTGCAAGGAACTTCAAGTTGGCATTCAAAGGGACTTCAAGTTGGATGACACTTCTGGTTCCTTGACCTCCGCTTTAGACAAAAAATTGGCTATACTTTATTGGCTACTTTCGCACTTGTGCCTCAGTAAGTTTGATGAGCCCGATTTGTGTCCTAAGTATGAATACACTTTTTTACATGTAAACCATCCTACTATATCGTTCACCTTTTCGTTTCAATTGAAAACGTAACCAAATGTCTGCCATATCGTTTCAATTGAAAACGTAACCAAATGTCTGCCATATCGTTGACTTGAGCTTTGTTTCACGCGCTATTGAATATTCACCTTGTTTTATTTTAATATAATTTATTATAGTTTATCCATGTTGGTGAAATGATGTTCATATGGTCGCGGTAACATTCACTACGTGAACATCTCTTGACGCTTGGAGGATGGGATTGACATTTGGCCGGAAATTCCAAGTCAGTCATCACTCATCATCCTTCTGCTTCTGGACCCATCCATATTCGCTTAAATGATATCATACTAGTAGTTGATGTTGCAATATCACAGCCAACGTGCTTCAGTGACAAGTTGGAAATAAATCTACAGATAAACCTGGATCCCGATCTTCCAGGATAGCTTAGATGGTGAAATAGCTGACATGAGGAATCTTAATGATGTCACCGCGATGAACTAACAAGCTTATTGACAGCATTATATCTCGTATGTATAGTAATAATGGCATTGAGAATTGATGATGATGAGATGTCAAGACCATCTACTACAAACATACGGTACTTAATAAAATGTAGTTGAAAGCATATGAGTAAAATGATCTTCTCGTGTTTAAGTGCAATACGTGCCTGAATATTTCGTACGCAATAGGCTATAGGAGTATTCCTCTTTTAAGCATGAAGCTGTAGACTGGCATATCAAATATGTAATATTAACGTAAGTTTGTATTCTAAAGACTATCCGCAAAATTTACTCGAAACATTATCCGCAGCGTATCCGCTATCCGCACAGCAATGCAAACTATATCCGCGTGGCGAAAATATTTGCGGATATCCGCATCCGCGCTGGGCTTTACTCTTGGTAAGGTTTCACCATCTTAAGTTCCATATTTGTCATACTGGGTTTATTGTGGTGGAAGTCGCATACCATATATTCAGTCTTAATACGTAGTCCATTAGACTCGAGAGCTCTTCTCCATTGGTCTAAACTCTCCTGTAGGTTATGAATACTGTCAGATATTAGTGCCACATCATCCGCGTACAAAAGATTCCACGGTAAGGGTTTCTGAATTTGTTTTGTTAGGGTGGAGAAGAAGAGATTGGCAAGTCGGCCGATTGTTCAACGCGGTCCACAGTAGGCCAAATCGACAGAAGAAGAAGAAGAAGAAGTATACATACACGTGAAAGACACAAAATAAGTATTCTTGTATATATTGGTTTATGAGCGATGTTTGTAAATAACAGCTACAATATGGCCCAAGACACCAAAATGTTATGCTTTACAGATCAACAGTACACTGGTATTCAGAGATCCAGACAAGACAAAAAATAAGCTACCACACAAATCATACTTTAACAGAACAAGAATTGGGCCAAGTGGCACAGTTGCTTTTAAGCATTGGTCTCTAACACCCCACATTGGTAAGTTTGATCTCAAATCAGTCAAACGGCATATCATCATCATCATCATCATCATCATCATCATCATCATGAGCCACTTTATCTGATAGTATGACATCCCAGAGTACCTTGTTAACTGGGTGAAGTTGCTATATGCAGAACCAAGCAGCTATGTCTGAACTGCTGCTGATCATAATCAGCTCCACCAAGGTTCTGCACCATCACCACATTTGTTCATCCTTGTAATGGACACTACTCGTATTACAGTGGATTTAAACCAGCCATTACCCTGGACCTTTCTCTACACTAATGATGTCATACTGACTGCCGAAAGAAAGATTAAACTTCCACGGTGAAATGTTTCCAGAAATCATGTATGTTATGCTACAGCAGTCTACTCTATGCACTATGTTCATTGGTAGTGATAAAATGCAGAACTAAACTGACTATGTACTGGTGATATGCAAGATGGCTGACACGGCCGTGGAACTTTGTAGTGGTAATATCGTGAACTAATGGCATAAGAGTGTAGCAAAGAGTGCCTACTCTAATTTTTAAGGATTCCAGAGAAAAGAGACAACAGGATGGTAAAAGAAAAGAAGATGGTATGAGACATGTGGTGAGAGGATATACAGGGTGTTACAAAAAGGTACGGCCAAACTTTCAGGAAACATTCCTCACACTCAAAGAAATAAAATATGTTATGTGGACATGTGTCCGGAAACGCCTAATTTCCATGTTAGAGCTCATTTTAGTTTCGTTAGTATGTACTGTACTTCCTCGATTCACCGCCAGTTGGCCCATTTGAAGGAAGGTAATGTTGACGTAATGTTAGAGCTCATTTTAGTTTCGTTAGTATGTACTGTACTTCCTCGATTCACCGCCAGTTGGCCCATTTGAAGGAAGGTAATGTTGACGTCAGTGCTTGTGTTGACATGCGACTCATTGCTCTACAGTACGAGCATCAAGCACAAAAGTACGTAGCATCAACTGGTTAGTGTTCATCACGAACGTGGTTTTGCAGTCAGTGCAATGTTTACAAATGCGGAGTTGGCAGATGCCCATTTGATGTATGGATTAGCTCGAGGCAATAGCCGTGGCGCGGTACGTTTGTATCGAGACAGATTTCCAGAACGAAGGTGTCCCGACAGGAAGACGTTCGAAGCAATTGATCGGCGTCTTAGGGAGCACGGAACATTCCAGCCTATGACTCGCGACTGGGGAAGACCTAGAACGACGAGGACACCTGCAATGGACGAGGCAATTCTTCGTGCAGTTGACGATAACCCTCATGTCAGCGTCAGGGAAGTTGCTGCTGTACAAGGTAACGTTGACCACGTCACTGTATGGAGAGTGCTACGGGAGAATCTGTTGTTCCCGTACCATGTACAGCGTGTGCAGGCACTATCAGCAGCTGATTGGCCTCCACGGGTACACTTCTGCGAATGGTTCATCCAACAATGTGTCAATCCTCATTTCAGTGCAAATGTTCTCTTTACGGATGAGGCGTCATTCCAACCAGGGGCGGCTGGCTCTAACGGGCCAGTGGGCCAGGGCCCTCCTTACCATTAACCTACATTAGTAATTCATTTATTAATCCTTAAAGCTCGAAATACTGGCCAAGTTGTGCGCTCCTCACTAAGAAAAGGCACCAGCATATTTGAATAACGCGCTACATATCTTGTCACGTAATTCGCCTTGCTGCGGGCTACTCGGGGCCCAGGCATTACTGGGCCCAAGACTCCATTCAACTACAAACAAGGAGAGGTCTATTGCGCGTGCGCGCAGACGCTCTTCAAACGTCGGCTATGGGCCCAGAGATTGCGAGCCCATGGTTACAAGGAGGAATAACAATTGGAGCAGTTGTATGGGCTCTGGAGAGAACGTTGGAATGCTGAACTGCTACGTTCAACTCGAACTTACAACATCTAAGGGCATACCTTGCCCTTTACCTCCCCTTCAACCGATGCTGTTTGAAATGATTAGCAAGACGACCACTAGATGGCAAACAGGACACCACCCCGGTGTCATTAGTTCCAAGGTTACGAAAAACGAAAACGAATGGAAGAATACCTTAAATGGTGCAGTGACAAAATCGTTCATACCTAGTGTCACGGATATGTTGTAAATAAACTTCCCATTAACTAGCAATGTAACTACTTTTTAACAGGACATGGTAAGATAAATTCGTATTTTTTCGTTTCAAATTAAAATACAGTCCATTGTGTGCGTGTGGCAATGAAGAACAAACAGTTGATCATTTATTATTTAATATTTACATGCGTGAAACTGGAAGAAGAAAGATAGTTGTTTAAGGACAATATGGTAAATAAACATGGAAAATGGACGTTCGAAAAAAATTAAGCTAAAGAAGCATTATATAATTAATTTTATATTTTAACTAGCTGAAGTACCCGTGCTTCGCTACGCGTCATAATTAAATTAAAATGTGAAGGTGACAGTGTTAAAACAGGGGATAGGCGAGGTGCTGCGCAGAGGGAGATTAAGGATGGAATATTTTGTCCAACTACACCGCTCGGCGTTGACCGTGTTTTATAGCACAAATTTAGGTTTTACTCGCTAACCGTTGGAGATACCTTTCGAATAGAAAATGTAATTTTAAACCTCGCATATCCCATCAAAAGTTTGCTATTTCTTAGCGTTCTCTTTTTATTTGAAATGGAAATATGAAAGTTTTAAACCAAAGGGTGTAGAGACGTCACTAAAATGGTCGCCATCTTTAAATAGGGCAAAATATTGAAATCAAAAGAAACCTATATGTTAACCAGGTAAATCAGCTACTTTCATGTAAAATTCATGTAAATCGGACCAGTGGTACTTGCGTGATTGAGTAATACACAGACACACACCATCTAATTTTTTGCCTCGCTTCGCTCGCGTCATAGTCGTGTCATATTGTTATTCAATGAAATGCAGGTTTAACCCCGTTAACACCCCTTTAGAACCTGAATATCCAAAAATCCCTCCTTAGTAGACTTTTTTGACACACAACAAACATATCCCCAAAATATCATTCTTCTAACTTTAATAGTTTGGGTTGGTCGATGAGAGTGAACATCCAAAAGTCCTTCCTTAGTGGACGTTTTTCTTCCAGAATTTCACCCCTCCCCATAGGCCCCTTAAATTGGATTTATGAAAAAACGGTCGAACACCTATTTATTTTATTTATTTATTTATTTATTTTT
Source organism: Meconema thalassinum (assembly GCA_946902985.2). Taxonomy (NCBI): domain Eukaryota; kingdom Metazoa; phylum Arthropoda; class Insecta; order Orthoptera; family Tettigoniidae; genus Meconema; species Meconema thalassinum. The sequence continues at coordinate 137,127,590 of OX336390.1, read as the reverse complement.
AATCTGATTGATTTCCTCCGAGTTTCAAACTCCTCGCCTATGTCGTTTAAGAGATACACGCTCCGTTAAGAATCTTTCAACCCCCACTTTTCATCCCTTTCACCTCATAATATAGACTACATCGAAAAACCATTAGACATGTGTCAGCTTATTTTTAATGATTAGTATATATGCCAAGTATCACATCCCCAAATGAAACCACTCGTGAGATATTGTTATTCAATGAAATGCACGTTTACCCCCTTAACACCTATTTGGAATCTGAATATTCAAAACTCTTTCCTTAGTGGACGTTTTCGACATACAACGAACATATCCCCAAAATTTCATGTTTCTAACATCAATAAGTTTGGCTGGGCGATGATGAGTGAGTGAGTCAGTCAGGACATTTTCTTTCATTTATTTTTGATAACTTCACCCCTCCCCATGAACCCCTTAAATTGGATTTATGAAACAAACGGTCGAACACCTACTTACTTATTTAAAACTGTTTTCCCCCTGAGTTTGATGAGTGAGTAAGTGAGTCAATCAGTTAGGACACTTTCTTTCCTGTTTTTTCCCCCAGAATTTCACCCCTCTCCAAGGGCCCCTTAAATTGGATTTATGAAAAAACGGTCGAACACCAATTTACTTGTATTTTAAGATGTTTTCCCGCCGAATTTCAAACTTCTCGCCTATGTCGTTTAAGAGATACACGCTCCGTTAAGAATCCCTCAACCCCCAATATTCACCCCTTTCACCTCATAATATACACCACATCGATAAAACCTTAGACATATGTCTGATTATTTTTAATGATTAGTTTATATACCGAATATTACATCCCCAAAGAAACAACTCATGAGATATCGTTATTCAATGAAATGCACGTTTACCCCCTTAACATCTCTTTAAAACCCGAATAAACAAAAATCATTCCTTAGTTGACGTTTTCGACACACAGGGAACATATTCCCAAAATTTCATGTTTCCAACTTTAATAGTTTTCGCTGTGCGTGATGAGTGAGTGAGTCAGACAGGACATTTCCTTTCAATTATTTTTACCACAATTTCACCCCTCCCCATGGGCCCCTTAAATTGGATTGCTGAAAAAACGCTTGAACACCTATTAACTTATTTTTTAAGCTGTCTTTTTCCCCTGAGTTTGATGAGTGAGTGAGTTAGTCAGTCAGTTAGGACATTTTCACTCCTTTCTTCCCCCAGAATTTCACCACACCCCATGGGCCCCTTAAATTAATTTATGAAAAAACGGTCGAACACAGATTTACTTATTTTTTTAGCTGATTATTTTCCCGCTGAGTTTTAAATTTCTCGCCTATGTCGTTTAAGAGATAGGCCAACGCGCTCCGTTAGGAATCCTTCAACCCCCACTTTTCACCCCTTTCACCTCATAATAATACACCACATCGATAAACCCTTAGGCACATGTCTGCTACCGGGTGAGTTAGCCGTGGTGGTTACGGCATGACTGATGGCAGTCGCTCACATCCGGGAGGCGAGGAGGTTCGAATCCCCCCGCCGGCAACCTTGAAGATGGTCTTCTGTGGTTTCCCATCTTCCTTCCAGGCAAATGCCGGGGTTGGTCCCTAACTATAGGCCACAGCCACTACCTTCCAACTCCTCGTCCTTACATTCCAACTTCCCTCCCTCCCCAACGGTACTTGTAGCTCACCCATTGGGTGTCCGTCTCAAAGCGGCTACCAAAAAAAACTGGCGAGCCGAACATGTCCTCGGACACTCCCGGCACTGAAAGCCATACGCTAAAAAAAAAACATGTCTGCTTATTTTTAATGATTAGTTTATATGCCGAGTATCACATCCACAAATGAAACCACTCGTGAGATATTGTTTTTCAATGAAATGCAGGTTTAACCCCCTTAAGACCCCTTTAGAACCAGAATATCCAAAAATCCTCCCTTAGTGTACGGTGTTGACATACAACGAACATATCCCCAAAATGCCATGTTTCCAACTTCAATGTTTTTGGCTGGGCGATGATGAGTGAGTGAATGAGTCAGGACATTTTCTTTAATTTTTTTCTTCAGAATTTCACCCCTCCCGATGAACCCCTTCAATTTGATTGATAAAAAAACCTGTCAAACAGCTATTTACTTACTTTAAAGCAGTTTTTCCCCCTGAGTTTGATGAGTGAGTCAGTCAGTCAATCAGTTAGGACACTTTCTTTCCTGGTTCCCCCCCCCCAGAATTTCACCCCTCCCCATGGGCCCCTTAAATTGGATTTATGAAAAAACGGTCAAACAAATATTTACTTATTTTTATGCTGATTTTTTTCCGCTGAGTTTCAAACTCCTCGCCTATGTCGTTTAAGAGATACACGCTCCGTTAGGAATCTTTCAAGCCCTACTTTTCTCCCCTTTCACCTCATACTATACACCACAACGAAAAACCCTCAGACACGTGTCTTCTATTTTTTAATGATGAGTTTATATGCCGTGTATCACATCCCCCAATGAAACCAATCGGGAGATATTGTTATTCAATGAAATGAAATGAAATTCAATGAAACCTGAATATCCGAAAATCCTCCCTTAGTAGACGGTTTTGACAAACAATGAACATATCCCCAAACTGTCATGTTTCTAACTTCAATAATTTTGGCTGGGCTATGATGAGTGAGTGAGTGAGTGAGTGAGTGAGTGAGTGAGTGAGTCAGGACATTTTCTTTCAATTTTCTTTTTTCAGAATTTCACCCCTCCCCATGATCCCCTTAAATTTGATTTATGAAAAAAAAACTGTCGAACAGCTATTTACTTACTTTAAAGCAGTTTTCCCCCTGAGTTTGATGAGTGAGTGAGTCAGTCAGTCAATCAGTTAGGACACTTTCTTTCCTGTTTCCCCCACCAGAATTTCACCCCTCCCCATGGGCCCCTTAAATTGGATTTATGAAAAAACGGTCAAACACATTTACTTATTTTTTATGCTTATTTTTTCCGCTGAGTTAAACTCCTCGCCTATGTCGTTTAAGAGATACACGCTCCGTTAGGAATCTTTCAATCCCCACTCTTCACCCCTTTCACCTCATAATATACACCACATCGAAAAACCCTCAGACCCGTGTCTTCTTATTTTTAATGATGAGTTTATATGCCGACTATCACATCCCCCAATGAAACCAATCGGGAGATATTGCTATTCAATGAAATTCAGGTCTACCCCCTTAACACCCCTTTAGAACCTGAATATGCAAAAATCCTCTCTTAATGGGTATTTGCGTCCCTTGAGGAAGCTGCAAACCAAATTTCATTCCAATCCGTTCGGTGGTTTCTGAGATTTCGTGATAAATGAATGAGTGAGTGAGTGGTATTTGACAAATATATAGTAGAAGATGGTGTCAAGTCTTTGTTATGCTAAACTCGGTTGACAGTGCTGTGTGAGTAGTTGAGTAACTAACGGGATTTCAAGTAAAGATCCTCATTTTCTATACCGGTAGTGCAGAGCGCAAATGGCATCCAGTCGGCCGTGTCTCGACTTGAGCTATGTTGCCATGGAAACTATCTGCCGTGCCATTCCTTCATGAGTATATTTTACGATTTGATTAGACTGTGCTTGAGTGCAAAAGGGCCGAAATCAGAAGAATGAGAAAGACTATCGAAAATTCATGTAGCCAGCGGTTCGTTGTGGGTCCTAAACTATGTGTATGCAAAATTTGGTTGAGATTGGTGAAACGGTGTAGATTTGTATACGGAACAAACCCACCCACATACATACATACATACAGACTTTCACTTTTATTTATAAGATTTAATAGATTTATAAAGAATGTCAAGTAGTTGAACAGATTCTTAATATTGGTGTAGCTCATAAAAACAATAAGTTAATAGATTTAGACAGTTCCTAGAACAATATATCACCAAATAGCCATAGAACAATAATGAATAATACATAAGTAAGTTAAATGTATGTTATTAAAATTTTAAACATTTTGTAAACATAGCATGTAGTATTACTTTCATTGTAAAGGAACATGCTGTTAAAAATAAATAAATAAATAAATAAATAAATAAATAAATACCGTAAATAAAAAAGGTTATGTAAAGAGGTCTCTTTTGGAATTCTGTGACAAGTGTTACCGATTAAATAATTTTGTTTTTCATCTAGGTCTAGAGTTTTTGACGAATGTCTTAGTGATAGGCTATCATAAATTTGGAATTAAATAGCGATTTAGAGGGTCATTTAAATTATATTAAATGTAGAACATAACATTTTCCCTAATGAGACACAATTTAATGGATATTGGCAAACACCTAGCATGCTAACTAGTAATTTTTACTGTACATGATAATTTATTTTGTGCCCTCCCAAGTGCTAAGACCACCAGCCGCCGCTGATTCCAACGTGATCAAATTGTAAATTTTCACAATCAACATGTGTGGGCTGACGAGAATCCGCACGCAATTGTGCTATCACGTCATCAACACAGATTTTCTGTGAAAGTTTGGGCAGGAATTGTTGGTGATGTCTTGATTGGGCCCCATGTTCTTCCACCTACCCTCAATGGAGCACGTTATCATGATTTCATACGGGATACTCTACCTGTGCTGCTAGAACATGTGCCCTTACAAGTACGACACAACATGTGGTTCATGCACGATGGAGCTCCTGCACATTTCAGTCGAAGTGTTCGTACGCTTCTCAAAAACAGATTCGGTGACCGATGGATTGGTAGAGGTGGACCAATTCCATGGCCTCCACGCTCTCCTGACCTCAGCCCTCTTGACTTTCATTTATGGGGGCATTTGAAAGCTCTTGTCTACGCAACCCCGGTACCAAATGTAGAGACTCTTCGTGCTCGTATTGTGGACGGCTGTGATACAATACGCCATTCTCCAGGGCTGCATCAGCGCATCAGGGATTCTATGCGACGGAGGGTGGATGCATGTATCCTCGCTAACGGAGGACATTTTGAACATTTCCTGTAACAAAGTGTTTGAAGTCATGCTGGTACGTTCTGTTGCTGTGTGTGTTCCATTCCATGATTAATGCGATTTGAAGAGAAGTAATAAAATGAGCTCTAACATGGAAATTAAGCGTTTCCGGACACATGTCCACATATCATATTTTCTTTCTTTGTGTGTGAGGAATGTTTCCTGAAAGTTTGGCCGTACCTTTTTGTAACACCCTGTATGATTTGGGATATTCTGTCGTTTCTACTACGTTGCATGGGTTATGTATTACTAAGGCATATCATATTTCTCCTCAATAGAAGTAAAACAAGATTGAATGTACACAACGAAAATCGATTGAGAACACTATTTTCCATAGTAGTGTCATGGAATATCCATCATCATCATCGTCCTTAACTTGAATCCGAGTATAAATCTTCTTCCTTCAGTCCAGTTTGAGGATGAGTTTACGGTGACTAAAGAGTCTTCATGAATAAAGATCTGTCCATGAGTACAAAGCTTATGGTGTACAAAGTAGTAGTCATTTCTACATTGTTGTATGGCTGTGAAACATGGACCCTTTACCGACGTGATCTCAGGAAGCTTGAGTATTTCCACCTACAAAAACTTCGATCAATCCTGAGGATTAAATGGGAAGACCGCATTACCAATATTGCTGTTCTGGAAAAGGCTCAACTCAACAGCATAGAATCATCCATAATAGGTCACCAATTTAGATGGATTGGTCATGTCCATCGGATGGATGATGGTGAGTTATGCTATGGCACCAGACCTCATGGTGGTCCTAAGAGGCGCTACAAGGACCAATTTAAGCAGACCCTGAAATTGACAGGTCTTGATTCACAAACCTGGGACATGCTGGCTGAAGACCGCTCAACTTGGCGCCATACCATCTCGGATACTGTAAAGACGTTTGAAAGGGATCGACTCACACATGAAGAGGCCAAGCGTCAAGCTAGGAAACTTCGGGCAGCCCAACCACGTCCTCCTCTAGCAATACTATGTGACTTGTGTGGTCGCTTGTTCCATGGAATATCCACATCATTGAGTATAATGCATTCATATGGTCAACTTAGGAAGCATTTTGAAAAAAGAGACAGTATGATTGATTGGTGCTATAAAATGAAAATGATTTCTCTTTATGAAAGAGTTACAGTTACTGCTTTTGTTACATCTCCTTCTTCTACCACATAGTAAGTTATATTTCAATAAATAATAGTTATATTACAGAATATTTTATCTTGCCTTGTTATCTAATGTGTCCTGGTTCGTGATCAAATCCCACCATCCCTTGAGATGGAAGAGTTCTCATGTTCACTATCGAATTAATATTTGTTTACAGTATTTGTTCATTAAGTATACTGTTTACGAACTAGCACCCTCCCGGATATCTCATTATAACTACAAAGAGGTTAAGAGCTAACAACCTAGTAATAAACAATTATATTTGTCACCACAAATGTGGGGAAAGATAGTTAAAGAAAACTATTACAACGGCAAACTCAAGAATGGAACAATCCACTTGCACAATGTGCCCTGCAACTCAACAAAGAGAAAACAAAATATATGACAAGACACCCTCAGGAAATCAGAACCATCTAAGTTGACAGTAAGGACCTTACACGCGTGTGAAGTTCTACAATTATTGAGGATGGCCGACTTTCCAAAGAGGTTATCACTAAAACCAATGCAGCCTGGATGGGCAAATACAGGAATCACTGGTGACTACCAGTTGAGGGACCAACATAAATCCAAGATCTATGCACTGTTGTGCTCTGTTGTACTCTAGTTAGTTAGTTATTGAGGTTTCAAGGGGCAGAACTATGAGATCATCTGCCCCTAAGCTATGGTAACAAATGTTGGTCAGCAACAAAAGAGCCAAAATGACAACTAAGTGTCATGGAAACAAAGATGTAGGCAGTAGGCATCACTAGACTGGATCATGTTTTCGATGAGAACATAAGGCAATAATTCAGCATCAATTCAATACAGGAAAAATTGTGCAAAGGTCGCCTGCAATGGTTCGGGCATGTAATGCAAACGAAATCCAACACAATTGCAAAGACAGGGTACTCAATGTATGCTACTGAAAGGGGTGACCAAAACAACAGTGAGCTTATGCACTACACAACAACCTGAAGAACATAAAACTTCACCGTGATGAGGCCTAGAACCAAGTCAAATGGATACAAAAGACCCACATAGTGGACTTTGCCACCTGACAGGACAAAAGCTGAAGAACAAGACTAGAACATAAAAGAGAACTAGGAGACATGGTTCTTCTAATCAAACAATTTGTACATCCCAGAGATCAAAATCTATCCTACATAAATTCACTATTGGCTAGTTCCTTGTTGACTGGTAAGTCCCTAATTTGGTATAGGGTATGTTACTTCTGTCTCAGAGCCAATGACAGCTTACACCACATCTTGTGAATTCATCATATTCCTTCATAACTCATAGATAACATTTTCTTCAAATGTCTGTTTTTCGTTGTATTTTTCATTTTAACATACAGATTGCCTTGCTCATTACGTGAAGAAAACTACTATGTTGAGGTCATGTTAAGGTAAAGGTCAGTTATGGCTGCTAGTTCTGTGCAATAGCAGGTATGGTGTAAGGTTCACCAAAAAGCAAGGATGCTATTATCTCGAGGAGCCAATGCAGAAGAACAAAATTAGTTCACCCAAAGCTATGCAAATGAGGAGTGTGATATACATATTTACACAATTCACAAGAAGAAAAACCTCAAAATATTTAACTATGCCTATCATGCATGGAATGTATAACAATTTTTTAAAAGCATTCCTAGGATGGTTGAGGTGGGAATTGAACCCTGACCTCAAGGGCGACAGCCAAGAAAGCTAGCCATTACACCACAAGGTGATAACATGAATCATTACGACAGGGTTGAGCAAGTGAAGGGTTCCAAGTGTTGCTCCTACTCACAGAGAAGGAAGCCTTCCCCCAAGGAAGTAGACATATGAAGAGAAATACAGACGACTTTCTCCCAGCCAACTCATGAGTAAGTGACTGTGCTCTTGTTCACTTTTGCGGCAATTTAACTGACTTGCATCAAGATACCGTGACACTTATGATACCTTCCCAGAATTAGCTTGGAATCAGTGAGGAGGATATCTTACTCAATGTGGATAAAGTCTGGATTCAAGTCACTGATATCATTTGGTGCAACTCCTCAGTAAAGATTAAACTGACCACCTAACTTCTGCAAGTACATTACATTCAGTGATCTTCAGTAGCCTCCTGGAGTGCTTAAAAGGGATCCCGTAACATAGATCAAATCTGCCATTTATATCAATTAAATGATAACACTGCAGAAGAAAATTACTGTCTTACACAATAGGAGACATAAAAATTCTAAAGGATTAGTCACAAGGGTTTGGAGCATGACTTCATTTCCTGCCTCAACAATGGCTCCTTCCAACCAAGCACAAGTAATGGTATAATTTCAGTTCTCCAATAACAATTTGATGAATGGTACATATGAAGCATTAAACCAAATGCTTTATAGCACACTGAATCAGCATATCAATGATATTATTATAATTTTTTAAATAGGTAATGCAATTTCAAAAATGAACAAAGAATATTGTGTTATGTTTGGCCGTGATGCTTCAAGCTCGGTTGCTTCGCTGACAAAGCTAATACGATACTCCTTACTTAGTTTTAAATTAAAGGGAGGAAAGAATCCATGGTTATTTGTGTCATACATGTCAGCACATTAAATAATTATATCACAGGTTCCCAGACAAGAGTTTCAGTCAAAACATAATGCCCAAATTGGTATGTAGATTGCCTTAAAAGCATCACCTCAAAATATCTACACCTGGTATATGATTTCTTTTATTATTATCATTATTATTATTATTATTATTATTATTATTAGAATCAGACAACAGAGAATACTGTAGCTCCCCTTAGAACAGTCAGTACTATTGAGTAGGACCACCTCATGATGTAGTGACTAGCATTCTTGGCTGTCACACGAGAGGTCTGAGTTCGATTCCCGGCTCTACCAAGAAATTTTAATTTCGGTAAGGGGGCTCTCAAGTCTCGTGAGGCAAAACTGAGAAGAGGAGGGATTGATTCCCACCTCAGCCATACTGGAAGTGGTGTTCCATAGTTTCTCCACTTCTATTCCAAGCAAATGCTGGAATGGCTCCTAACCTAAGACCACAGCTACCTCCTTCCCAATCCCATCCCCAATTTACAAATACACACTCTAGTACAGCCATCACAATAACACAGGTTATCACACACACACCCAAATCCACAGGGCTATATTACCACGATATCACAGTCCCTAAAATAAGCAACAACAATACTATTGAGTAGGACTAGAAAATGAGACCACAATCTGGATTCAAACCCGAATCACCTGCTTTCCAAACAGGCGTGTTTAGCTGCTTACACCACTACAGGCACACCATGACCAGGACTCATTTCCAGGTCTAAGATAAAGAGGGCAATGAGGAGCGACATACTGGATAACAGAGATGACCATGCTGTAAAACTTGGAAAACAGTCTCATTTTCAAATCTCACTCAACAATGTTACCCAGTCTTGCAATGAATACTGCTACACATTTTTGACACAAATGTACAAGTACCCTTCCAGCAATCCTAATCCTAATTTGTGTGCAATGTTTGAGGGCATGGTTTTCAAGGAGAGACACCCCAATATTAGCATTGTAAAATGCTCTCTCCTCTTCCTCCACATTATTTTGGAATGAGATATTAACTATTACAAAAATGACCCAAGCACCACATAATACTATTAAACACCCAATACATTCTTCATAACTCAATTCTAGCACATACACTCCACCAAGCCATAACCGAATAGAAAGGGGGTAACTTCAGTTATACAGTACCCATTTGATTATGATATGAACTCAAAAGTAGGCTATGTTATATCAGCTGTTGCTCCGACAGCAGTGATTTAACCATGGAATATCAAACTTCTATATTTTCGGTATTTTTCAACAGTCAGGATGTTCTTCGAGGAACATTCACGTTCCAAGAGGACTATGATAATATAATGTTATTGGTCTTACGTCCCTGTTAACTACTGAAGCTTTTAGAAACACCGGGGTGCCGGAATTTTGCCCTGAATGGGATCTATGAATGGAGCATTTTTATTTTTTAATCTAGTGATTTTGTTGCTACATATCATGACTAATTTCATTTAGAAACCAGATGTTTAAAATTTTCTTTTCTGTGAATAAGAATTCAGAGACTTCTTAAATTCTCTTTAGCCACTGAAATAGTCATTCCTCTATTGATAAAATCCAGGAACTTTTGCAATAAAGTTAATTTTTTTTACATAAATTCATGTTAAAGTATTAACTAAAAAGTATGTAAAAACAGGTAGTGTCAATAACTATTCATTGTTTTGGCATTTGGTAAATACAATCAGTCTTTAAAAATTAGAAATGTTAAGCTTTGACTCTCGGTCAAGACCACCGCTACGTGCAAGCGATATTTATAGCCAAGGCAATTCACCAGCTGGCCGGTATGCAATTCCTCCATAGTTATGAGCTCCCCTTTGAATGAGTGAGCCAGTAGCAAATACTTAACCACATAGCACTGGTTGAGGAAGATCCTGTATATTGGCATTATCATAGGAGAATACGGTAGATGGGGGGCAGCCAGACTCATAGCACTGCATGACACTTTGAGAATTTAAGGGGAACAGGAGGGGTTAGAGAGCGGCGAACTGCAAAGCCCAGCATAGTTCTCTCTCTTACATTGCCCAACTTCTCAGCCAGAGAAGACACATAGGTCTCCACTTAAGACACATGTAGAAGTTGCAATTCTTGCTTGTTATGACACAACATGCTTAGGCTGTGCTGTACATACAAGCTGAAATATAGAAGCAAATTCAGCTCAAAACTGATTCCTATGCAATGTCAAGTTTTGCCATAAGGATCCAAATTTGGAACTATACTATCATGGAGTTACTTGTATAATAGGGCATAATCAGCATGCAAATTTGTTATTATCATGCCATGAACCTAAATGTTGTTTAATGGCATAATGGGAAACAAGCAATTTTGAATACGGTAGCTACAAACTAAATCACTGACAATAATATTCATACAAGTTGAACATGTGGTTCAAGTTATAAGAGTGTATTATGTGGGTTATAAATTGGCTATTTTATCATGAAAGTAGATCATATTACGACATTATAAATTATAATTAGCCGTTACCAGAGTCTATGTAGATACACCTCCCAGTCTTTTATATAGAAAAACCAGGAAGACTTTCCAAAAATTAACTATTGAAATATTAGAAGCAATTTTTCAGTGTTGCCTATATAATCTACAAACAGAATTGTTTTTCAGACGGTCAACACACTTGTGTTAATAATAATTAGCCAAATATTTTCATATAAAAGTGAAATATGAGTAATTCACAACCGACCACAATCTCTTTTCAAATACACAATGAAGAATCATTGCATAGTAGTCAAGGATCGTCATCGTGACTCAGTTGAGATACAAGAGATCTTTTACGCGCTGACATCATATAACTCCGAGTGCTGAGGATTTTTGCTGCCCTTAAAAATTCTGACTTATGGTATTCGGCCAAGAATCAAACCCGCGATTTGGGAATCATGAAGCGGACACTCTACCACTGATCCACCAAGAAAGCCATGCAACGTGGACTCATAAGTAGGTTCCCGTCTTCGTAGAACTGGTGCTGAAAATGTGGCATTGTCATGTGTAGTCAGGGTGGTGTAATGACTGGCACACCTCTATAATAGGAACCTAGGTTCCGGTGTAGATCATGTCTAAAGTCTTAGCGCTTCCATTAAAGATTAAGCTGATAATTAATGTCATACCAACAGAACTGTAATTTGCAACATGGGAAACTACCAAGGTCAATGCACAAATATGTGTAGGGATCCAGACTGACCCGACTTTCTTATTATCCTCTTGTTCAACTCTCAGTTTGAAACACTAATATTTTAGACTTCAGTACAGGTAATAAAATAAATGCTTTACAGTACATCCTACCTTTATGTAGGAGCAGAGTGCATCTCCCTTAGGCTGACTTGTCCCTGGATCTAGATATATTTTCACTTTCATCTTTCCTGAATCTGCATCCCGCATCACCAAGCCACACTTCTGCATTAAGTCCACAAACTCTTGTTCCGTGATATCTTCAGGCAAGTTGCTCACATAAACCTTAGTGTTATGTTCCTCATCCATTTCAAACCAGGCTATAACCAACAGAGAAATAACATTCTTTAACAAGTGGGTGTTAATCATGTCACAAGGGAATATTGAGAAGTTAGACATCGAATCTCAGAAAAAGAAAAGCTTATTCATGAAGGTAATTTCAAAGTGAAACAAGTTTGTGGGACTAATTTTTTGCTTTTCCACCCCTTAAAAGAACAGTCATTCTCATCATCATCATCATCATCATCAGGGCTAGGATTTATATGTACTAAAATGTTTCAAAGTATGTACATAAATAAGTGAATATATTTTTGCCAAAATATGGACAGTAAAAATAATTTAATCACTAAACACTAATTTTTTTACTTTTACAGCCTACAAAAATACATTAAAAATACTGGACTCATAAATTAAATTATTCAAATTTGTTTTCAGTTAACTTACTTTTTATTTGTTAATTGAGCCGTTACCACTTCTACGAGCATAAGAAGACCTTAAATATTGACGCTACTTCCATCTACCGGTTATTCCTTGAATTTCTACTTATTGATCATATTAACCGGCAATTACTTGAAATATGAAATTCCCTCGCTACGAAAATGTCATTGCAATCAAAGGAACGCAGGCTAGCAATAATAATGTTGAATTGTTAAAAGCAGATATAAGAGATGAGAAGGGAATCAACAGCCATTACCATCAGTAGCAGCTTGGATCAAGTTAAACATGTTTTAATATTATTTTTAATTCATATCCCTGTGATCAACCCATACTGGGTTGCGTCTCGATGTTTGTTCTTGGTCCTTTGGCATGAAGCCTATTAAAAATGTGTTAATTATGTAGACTACTACGAATGAACTACCAGAATGTCTCCAGGAAACAATAAGTCATATCTTTCTATTACTATTATAATTCTGTATTATCGTGCATGTGCTCCAATGAAGATGTGTCGGTCAAAATACTTACCCCCCAATTTTTAGTGTTAACGGTTCTCTGCTTTCCATTTTGAATGTAAATCAAGGGTGTTGTCCGTTCAAGTTTTATTGTGGTTAATCTTGTCAATTATTTATGTTCTTCCCTTTTAAAAATATACACAAGTAGAGAAAAATCGCATTTCTTGTTTTAACCCCAATGCTGCCATGTTCGACTACTGGCAATCACACTCCGTCCCCTGCCGTATTCGACTTTAGTCCACGACCTCAGAATTTTATCACAGCTTGATACAACGTTCTTCTGACGTTATAGGTGAACGTCTAGCAGCGCCCTTTATCACGGTGCAAAATTTCAAGGTGATATCGGTAATAGTTTCGGAGATATAGAATGCCGGTGAAATATTTCGCACAGACGCCATGTTGGATTGGTCCGACGAAATAAAATTTCAAGGGCACGGTCAGGGTCGGACAAAATAATACTATGACCTTACCGAGTTTCATTGAAATTGCTCCAGCTGTTAAGAATTTATTAGGGGGGAGGTGACACACACACAAAAGGTGATCTCATAAGCCTATTTTTTATAAATGAAAATAGGCTAAAAATTGTGATCAATTAGAAGAAAAAAAGGTGATCATGACTAAAGTCATCAATTAGAAGGAAAAAAATGAAATAAATTCATATACATACATAAAAAGAACGTCCACTTTTTCATTTTTGTTTTGCCTTTCTTTTTGCAGTGTATGTGCACCCACTAGAAATATTTATGTCATATTAGTATTTATTAACAAGAAATTACATCCACCTGAATCAATACTATAAAGAAAAAAATAATTATTTAACTTGTTTTCAGTACATGTTTCGAGGATTAATTACATTTTATCCCCTTCATCAGCTATTGAAAAAAAAAAGCATAGCACAGTAATAAAATACGTATTGAACATTCTCGGTGCCACGCGCCGATCAGGTCGGCTCTCGCTGCTCGCCCCAAAAGTGCCAAAGCCGATTGAATCGGCGCGCTGTTTGTCTGATATTTGTATATTTTTCTCTAGGCATATGTCCGTGATTATTTCATACAGTTAGAAAGGTGAGGTTGCAAGCTTGCCTGTGCGTTTTTTTTTTCTTCGAAGTCCGATACGCGATTGGTTTGAGTTGGTATTTGCACTCCCCCAATCACGCGCGTTCCCGCCAAAATTGCGGTGCAGTTGTTTTCTTCTTGTTGATGTTTTCTGCCTACATAGCCTATGTATCTAAGAACTTTCTACAGCTGGAAGTGTAGTGTTTCTTCGAATATGACACTTAGGTGTCCTTAATTTCGGCTCAAAACTGATTTTTTACACACAAAAAATTGAGACATTGAACAATTATCAGAATAACCTCAATTAAAAAGGTTTAGATGTCGTATTTACTTTTATGAGCATAATGTATGAAAGAATGAGGTTATGGTTATAATGCAAAGCAAAAATAATGATTCCATCGTTGGAAATGTGGTATTTATGATTTTTTTCAAATACCGTAGTCTGGATGACCATTGAAAATGACTTGGCATTCTTGGCAAGTATTTCAGGGAATGGCTTGGCACTAAGAGGGTTAAACCAAATATGGTGCACCAAAAAATTTAGGTAATAAGAACAGAATAAAATGAAATGAAATAGATGGTGACGGTGATCAGCTGATCATGACAAATAGTAGTTCCGTATTGAAGCTTGAAATGGTAACACCAATACTTCACCAATCCATGTAGGTCTATAACTAATGAAGAGCCTGTATGCTTAAAGATCCAAATTTAGCCAAATCATTTTCTAAATGTAACACTGTCCTAACCTCATACACCATATGCTTTGAACTAACCTCTCTTTACCTAGAGATCACCTTCCATCACGTCGGGTTTCTTAAAGCCGCTTTGTTTTGAAAAGGCTAAATTTGGATCTTTAAGCGTACAGGCTCTTCGTTAAATATAGACCTACACGGATTGGTGAAGTATTGGTGTTACATATCTACCGTTTCAAGCTTCAATACGGAACTACTATTTGTCACGAGCAGCTGATCACCGTCACTATCTATTTCATTTCATTCTGTTCTTATAAACTAAATTGTATGGTGCACCATATTAGGTTTAAGTACGTATCTTATTACTGTGATACGCTTTTTTTTAATAGCTGATGAAGGGGATAAAATTTAATTAATCCTCGAAACATGTACTGAAAACAAGTTAAATAATTATTTTTTTCTTTATAGTATTGATTCAGGTGGATGTACATTTCTTGTTAATAACTATTCTAGCATATCAATACGGAACCACCATGAGTCATTTAAATAATGTAAGAATAGTATTTATCAGTGGTCTTGAGTATGTATGTAAACCGAAAATAAAGTTATTTGAGATAAGAATAAAAATTAATTTTTCACTGCTTAATTCAATCTTTTGAGAGTAAAGTTCAAAATTTAATTCGGCAGCATAGGGGTTAATTGTCTTAAGGGTCTCCTGTTTGTTATTTTAAGTTTCTGTACGTTTTGCCTTATTATTATTTGTACGTGTTTCCTTTGTGTTTTTGATATGCTACGAAACGTAATTATGTTTTGGAGATGTGTTTCCTACCAACTCTTAATTCCCTACGAGGTTATGGGACTTTTTATGGGTCTTTAAGAGTTGGTTTTCTTAGTGTTCAAGTTGTCATGGGTTTTATGATTTTGGGGAAGGTTACCCTTTGTGTTAAGGTGTGCCGTTCTTTATACTCTCGGATTACCGACGGGTTTTAATATTTCCTTTGGGTCGGAACGGATATCAATTTGATTTGTGTTTGTGGGTCGGTTTGTTTTTCCTTATGCGTTGTCTGTCAAAGTGCCCTCGGAATGCCTTCGGGGTTTTGTATTTTCCCTTGGGACAGGACAGACAACATTTATGTTTGTGTAAGAAATATATTTCCTTCATAATTACGGTTCTGGACTAATTTGTTATTATTGTAGGAGGGTAAATCTTATTAATTAATGTGGGTCTTGACTGGACACCGGGTCATTACTGTATTTGTTCTCTTGTGTTTTGTTTGCATCCAGTCAAGAATCAACGCGTGACCTTTCCTACGTTATTAAATGAGGTGTATCGATTAATCTTTTATGGGGTGATATGTGTTTTGATTTCCGGTATCCGGAGACTGAACCCGGTACGCATCTTACTTCTTGTTAGATAATCTAATCTCTTACTTCGTTCGTAAAGAAGATTTATTCTAGAAGTTAATGAAGTTATTTTAATTACTGTAGTTGTTTTATTTAATTTGGTCTTTTCTTGTAATTCTTTCTATACTCAGGATTAATGATGAACAATTTATATTCCTTTTAAAGGGTTTGTATGTCACGTCAATTTGGGGAAGTTCTGTTTCTTGATTATTGTGATGAACCTTGTGAGGTTATTGTTTTTCTTTGTAATGTGTTTCTTGGGTATTTGTCTTGTTGGTTCTGAAGTGGCATACGTTGTATTAAGGGTGGTTTGATAGACAGTTCGTGAGAATGTAAGACATAAGTTTGTTAGGGTATTTCTTCTAACTACATTCCTGCAGTAGCCTGTGGTGGAACGAAAGTACTATCGTGTTATTTTTAAGTTACGGTATTGTAATGCTTACCTGCCCTTTTAATAAATCTTGATAGTCAGACGATCTCCAACCCTCCACTGCGCAACTACCATAGGGCATCTAGTCTCTTCTCTCTATTAATTTCTATATATTCTTTGATTCTATTTGTATTTACCTTTTGATAATTTATATTTTATTTCAGCCCTAGAAATCATCCCCATATTCCATTTCATCTGTCTCTCGTTTTCCCTCTTTATAGTTTCTTGTATGGTTTTAATATTTTTTTATATTAAACTTGAGATCCTTTGGTTTTCGACCTTTACATGAAACGTGTTCTAATTCCGTAGTTAATCTCCATCTATTTCATCTTCCAAGTATACTCGACACAGTTAAGGTTCCACAAACCTCTGGGTGTCAGTCTCCACCCTGCGCACATGTGGGAGCATTCCTCCATCCATCGCGATGTGGGATCGTCACCATAGCCCGCAGGCATAAAGACAAGATTAATTTCTTCTGACAAGATCATGCCAGATTATACACTCGCGGTATAAGCTAAATGACGAAGCTTGCCGCTCGCATCCCAGTTCATAGCCCGCAAGCATAAAGAAGAGATATTTTTCTTCTGACAAAGTCGCGGCATCATGTGCAACTGACTGGCGCACAAAATACGAATATGCTATGCGATTAAATTTTATAAACCTATTTCAGTGTTTGAAAAGTGGGGTGCGACGATTACTCGGTGGCGACGGTTATGCGAGGAAATACGGTAGTACCTTTTCACAGAAGATGCTGAAAATGTTCTCCTTCAGCTGACAGACAGGCGTTGTCCCGTGTAAATAAAATAGCGTTTACACATTGTAATTCTCCTTCTGTAATGAGGGATATCGGCTGCCGTATATTGTTGATCTCAGCTGAAGAATGACAATAGCCAACATTCCTCAACACTTGAATTTTAAATCTTTGGAAGTTACATTATGTAAATACTCCTTTAGCACCCTGCGTGTTTACTGTAATTAATCGAAGCACGGACCTCAGCCCATTTGATGTTTAATTGTGGGGTAATTTAAAAAACTAAGTCATTATCATCATCTTGCACAGTTTCCAGCCACTGGCCGGGTCTGTTTGGAACTGTAACGGCTACAAGGGCTTTAGGAATATCGTCCCATTGTTGGGCGTAATTTGTAACGGCTAAATTTGTCGTTGGATATCGCTCTACAAGTTGGGCGATCATTTATAACGTTTCTACAGCTATTACAATCAATACTCCTTAAAACCACCTCATCGTTCTTATTTAGCATTGGCCTGTCTAGACAGACGACATACACTTTATTAATTTAGTTTTACTGGGCACCAGTTATCGTTAAGATAACAAATTAAAATTTTATTTAGCCACGGCCGCTCCCTTCCTTGAGCCAAGATCTATCATCGGAGCGTAGGGCAATAAACTTGTTCTATGAGATACTCTTTGCATTCCAACTATCCTATATATTCAACTCCCAATGAACAAGACATTTTAACTAATACTGGTTTATTTACAACAAAATTATTAATAACATTTGATCTGAGGTTTCGAGCTGTGTACAATATGTGCATTAATATTCCCTAATTGCTGGGCAATATTGACTGTCTTCTCGCTAGCGCTGATCTTCTGTGTTGATAATAACTCTGTCCACATACCTGGTGCCTTGTGGTTCAAAGTCCATCTCGTTGGTCTGCTTGTAGGCTAATTTGAGATCTTACGCCAACACGCGTTTATTGACCTTTGAAAACATATGTTTTCACTTTGCTAACTGTACTTCGTCTAGTTGTTGTGGTTGTTGTTGTTGTTGTTGCTGCAGCTGCTTGTTTCTGAGTTTGATCACCATGGTAAGCAAATTTGAACAAACCAGGCTAATTTAATTCACTAAGTCCCATCTTACTGAGGGACTGACAGAGTCTACGACTCACAAAGTCAATGAGTGAGTGCGTGATCGAATAAGTGAATGACAGAATAGAATCAATAGAATAGCCAGTGCTGAAGTCGCGCTGGGCTTTTATACACTCTGAATGGTCCCAATGTTTCGCGGCATAAATTTGCCCGCTATCTATCAGACCAATTATTTTTCAGACATTTTCAGCATCTTCTGTGAAAAGGTTAAGTTCTTAAATCATGATTTGCTGATGAATTTACCATTTATTAATGTACTCTGTTACGGTTTCGACCTCCGTGCAATCTGCGGCTCGAGTTCAGATGCCTGGGGGAAAGCGTCCATGTGCCTAAAGCTGGCCCCGCTCCAGAAAAAAAAATCACCCTGTAGTTTTACAATACACATTCCCTCAAAACTTGCACATCTCAAGGTACAGGTCTATTTTTATAAGCACTGGTACCTGACTCAAAGGGATGCTTGCTGTTGTTACAGCCACATACTTAAGAAATCTTTCTTTGCTCAAAAACCATTTATGTACATCATAATTGACAACTTGTCCTGTCTTGCTATATTTTCTGTCCCTGAAAACAACAATTCTATACACTTTTACTTCTAACAATAAAATATATGCAAATGTTGCATTAAAATCACAAAATATGGAAAAAGATTCATTTTACATAAAAATATGTACCATTGTCAGAAATATGGAAAATAAATTTGTTTAATTTGAATAGAGGACAACATAATCGATGGAGATAGGTTTAAACAAGAAGTTCCGTGAAGAACTGAATAGCCTATTTTCAAATATCCTACTTTTGTATATTGCCTCTATCAACATCAGTGGCAAAGCTACATTCATGCAACTGGGTATTCTAAAGTTCATACCTTATAGTGTTTTATAGAGAAACTCCAGTTGTGTTTTTCGCTCTGATAGGGCATGCTCTATTCTGTGTTGCCTCAGAAGATGATATCGTTCCCAATTAAGAATACCATGTTTCTTAGAAATATGATGCTTTCGTGCTCTATGGTGAAAATTTTTAATACATGCAACCCCAGTTTCACTCCATTCTTTACTATCACCACCAAACCAAATACAAACATAACAATTCATCGTGGCGGTCGTTACACTTGCTGTTAACCATTCATACTGCTCATACCACCGAGACTGGAATTTACATGATCGATTTTTATCTCTCTGTACAATATTTAGATGAGGTTTTGGTCTTCTCTCTCTCTCACTACACATTTCTCTTCATAGAACAACGAAGAACATTGTCTTGATTTTAAATAAATTACACTGATTCATGTTTTAAAACTCACAAACGAACATGCAGACGCTGAAATACAGGTACCGCCTGCCTCACGAATGCACTGCATGGAGCCTAGACTCTCCGCTGACGCATTCAGATATCGACCTTCCGCTTCGCGCTTGCGCAATTGCCTTTTCTACCCACAGAAACTTGAACCTGTTTAAAAGGAGACTCACTGACTGCTCAGTCCCGCGCTGAGAAGCTGACAAAAATCCCACCGTGGCTACAGAGAATTATACCGAAAACAAGAAATTTAATTTGCGTATGCCAATGAAAAATAGGAAAATTTTAATGTGCACATTCCTTGAGAATGAAATGGATATTCTAAGCCTCAGAATTTGGCCAATTATAGACCGCTTAGAATCTAAGACAATGGTACATTATTTTTTTTCTTTTATTTTCTTCACAGAACTTTTTTATTCTGTGGCTAATCGTTTCCCGTTGTTCCACCGACATCACCCTCGTAAGCCGTCGTTGGACTTTGAAACGTGTAACATCTGCTGAATGGACCAGCCGCCGAAATTCCCCCTGTCCGAGATGATAGCATTATGCTTATATATATGGCTCAGCGGTCTAGCTGTATGCCTCTCACCAAGGCGGTCCGGGTTCGATTCCCGGTCAATGCATGTGAGATTTTCTAAGTGAAATGCCATGTCCTGTGGTTCGGATTCCACGTAAAAAGGAGGTCCCGTGGCTCATGATCTCGAGATTAACGGTCACGTTAAACTACAAGCTTGCTTGCTTTGCTTATATATATGCTTAAATTTTATTATGAAGGCCATGGAGTTATGTACTATCAAATGATGATTATTGCGTAGGTTCATTCTTCAAAAGTTGACTCTGATAGCATGATAAAGACACAAGAAATAAAAACTTAATTTTAAAATTTCACACAGCCGCCATCTTGAGGCTATGCAAACAATTGAACTAAATTAGATGTCAGTACATTACAATGTGTATAACCAGTTGCTGTACAATGTTTGACTGCGCTCGGATGGTTAAATCACGAGAAAATTCTATTTAAATAATTCAACTTCGCTAGCCTCCATATTCGTTTTGTACTTTACAGGATGTTGAAAGTCACATAAGTGAACCTCTAGTAGTGCCCTATATCATCGTACAAAATTTCAGGCTGATATCAGTAATAGTTTCGGAGATATAGAATGTTGGTGAAATATTTCGCACAGCCGCCATGTTGGATTGGTGATATATAATAAAACTTGAAGGGCAAGGTCGGGGTTGGACGAAATAATACTATGACTTTATCGAGTTTCATTGAAATCGCTCCAGCCATTAAGATTTTTTTAGGGGGGATACGCAAACACACACAAAAGGTGATCTCATAAGCCTACTTTTTCATGAATGAAAATAGGCTAAGAATATTTCTGTGCAATAAAGAAATATGTAAATACACATAAATCCTAGCTCTGCTTATCACCATACTGTTGATTCCTGCCAGTAGTAGATTATGATCTTACACTCTGCCAGTGGCGGTTCTTGCTATAGCGCAATGGCGCAATGAACCCCCCATTAAATTTGACAATATATTTAGCATTTTGTCCCTACACGTAACAGAAATATTTGTCAGAAAACAGCGCGGAGTTCAACTGCAGTTAACGAGCGCGAGGAAGTGAAGCCGGCGCAAGATCTGGTTTGAACCCCCAGTCTTGGCCAATCTTTCCTGCAGAGAATAGGCGAGTGAGGTAGAGCGGTGGCATGGGACATGTAGCGGGGGTTAGAAGGGAAGAGAACAGTGGATACAAGCCAAACTTGTATCCATCCTACACGCATGCGCAATAAGATTGCTGATTTCGTTCACTAGTCCAGCGGCACAAGCCCTTCAAGGTTGCGAAAAGGTATACACTCCGCCATCCCTTGACGTGTTTGTAAAATAAATGCGGCCAATCACCTGGGCCATGGGGCCAATGGGCCAATATGAACATACAGCGAAAGTGCTCACCAGGGGCGCTTTTGAAAGGGTGCTTCATGGCTGCCACATTAGACTGTTTATATGCATTCGTAATTTATCCATGAATTTATCTATATAAATTAAACTACCTAGCTATTTATTGTATTTGAAGGCTAATTAAATAAACGATTCAGTTAGATTGAAATAATACCAATAAAATAGCGGAAGAAGGTGTCTTGTTAGTTGTTACGCTCCGGAGTTATCCAACTCACTACTGTAGTTCCACTATTTTCTCAGGTTTAAGTTAGTCACACTGTCAAGTGCTGGAACGTAAATCACTTTCAGTATTTCCTTGTGCCTATTAACTGCGCGAAATTAGTGACTGTGTAATTCGATTATTTTTTCCGCGTCCCCCAGGGGATCACATCTAGTGGGACGTGGGTTGGCGACCACGGGATCCCAGCTGAGTCCGGCATTGCTTCCACTTACTTGTGCCGGGCTCCTCACTGTCTTCTTTCCTGTGGACCTCTCTTGGTCAACTCTTGTTGTCTTCCAACCCCGACGGTATTAGGGTATCCGAGGCCTAGGGAGTCTCTTGCTTTCCCGCCTTCATTGGCCTTCTCTGATCTTTCCCTAGCAGGTTCGTATCTTGGCGCAGTCAGCTGGCATTTGAGGGTGCGCAAATGTGAGGGAGCCGTGTCAGTAGATTTACTGGCACGTTAAAGATCCCCTTCGGGGCAAAATTCCGGCACCCCTGCGTCTCTAAAAGCCAGAGTAGTTAAAAGGGACGTAAAAAACAATAACATTAACATTATCTTATCTTCACTGATCCCTCATTCTTCGTGGGATCAGCTTTCTTTTCATTATAGTTCCTTTTCTCTAACATTCCCGCCCTGTTTTTATGAATTGGCTCCCGGTATCTCTAAATTACATTTTGTGAGTTTTTTAACTCAACCACATTTTGTAAGTTTTTTCAATCTACTTTGTAAGTATTTTCGACCTAAACTCCATTTTGTAAGTATATTCTATCTCAATTGCATTTTGTAAGTACATTATTTTGAATCGCGGGCTTCCACATATTGTGAGTATTTTGAATCTACCATACATTTTGTAAGCATTTTCAAATTCAATTGCATTTTGTAAGTATTTGGATTTCAATTACACTTTGTGAGTATTTTGAATCTGAACCGGACTTTTTAAATCTCACTTGCATTGTGTATTTTCAATTCCAATTGCATTTTGTAAGTATTTTGAACCTCACTTGCATTTTGTACGTATTTTCAATTTCAATTGCATTTTGTAAACATTTTGAATTTTAATTGCATTTTGTTGAGTATTTCGAATCTACATTGCATTTTGTAAGTAATTTGAACCCAAACTACATTTTGTGCATATTTTTCAATCTAAATTCCTTTTATGAGCATTTTCCTTCTAAATTACCTTTACCTTTTATAAGTATATCCATTCCTCATTTTGTGAGCCATTTCAACCTGATACTCGATTGCCGTAAGATTTGAAGTGTTGCATGTTCTTAACCAGGCTCATTACCAGATGGAGCCTGTAATACAGGTGCGTGCTTGTGTGTGTGTTTGAGAGAGGCATCAAGACAGAAAACTTTGATCTTCACTAATAATGCTGATCCAGGGTTCAAGTTCTGGTTGAGGCGAATGATTTGAACTCACAGTGTTTGAAATCGCTCATTGTAATGTTCATAAGTATCTGTACGAAATTTGAGGTACCACATGTATACTGTTTACCTTTGTAGTAGATTAAGGGTCCGCCATTTGAAGTGAGTGCTCTTTTCTATTGAACCCCCAGTCTAGAAAGTCACGAGCCGCCACTGCACTCTGCTGCACTCGATTCAAATGCCAGATTTGATCAAGGCATTTTCAAACTTGATAATTCAAACTTTATGTATGGTATTCCCAAGAACAAACCACATAAAAATAATTGAACAGAAGTTGACAGTGTTACCTCACACTAAACGTCACTTTCTCTTGGGAACAAAAAAGCCTGTGTGCCTTATATTTCCCCTCTTCTGCAAAATTATTGTAATATCTGATATACCAGAAGATGAAAAACAAAAATCATCCCTCAGGGCATTGCATAGGATTACTGGCTAATACCGTTTAAACCAGGATGACAGCAAACCAAACTACTACCTCTGCCCAACCTTAGATACATTAATGAGGAAGGTAGAAAAGTGGTGGAGGGAGGGAGGGAGGAAGGAAGGAAGCTTGTAGTTCTATGTGACCATTAAACATAATATCATAAGGTATTGGACCTCCTGTTTATGAAGAATCCAAACCAACAGCCATGACACTCAACCTTGAAAATCCCACATGCATTAACCAGAATATTGTAAAACCTACTTGGCTCCTTTGGTGGCAACTTCTTCTTTAAATCAACAGGTTCTTCAGCTGTTTCAATTATTTCCTTCTTTTCTTCAACTTTTGGAGTTTGCTTTGGATCGGTAAATCCATAATTCATTTGGTAGTGGGCTAAGAAATCATCATCAACCTGTAACAAAGAATAACCAAATACAGTACATGAAATAATTTAAAAGAAAACAAAGAACAATTACTTGAAAATGAAATGTAGTTTCTTGCAAGCTTTGTCTACTGGCAACCTACAATTTATTAGAGAAAGTAGAACGAAGTTCTATTTATTCTCTAACAGTGACTATGTCTTTGGAGAAAAGAATACTCCTTCAATAGTTTAAATGGGTTTATGAACTAGGGAACAAACAAGTACTGTACCGTAGTTCCATGACGAACTAAAGAGCCTCTGTAAAATTTAAGATTCAATCCTTATTCCTCTAATTACGACCACCTCGTGGTGTAGCAGCTAGCGTTCTTGGCTGTCGCCCCAGAGGTCCGGGTTCGATTTCCAGCTCTGCGAAGGAATATAATTCTGGTATGAGGGCTGGAATGAGGTGCACTCAGCCTCATGAGGTAAAACTGAGAAGAGGAGGGTTCGATTTCCAACTCGGCCATCCTGGAAGTGGTTTTCTGTGGTTTCCCCACTTCTACTCCAGGCAAATGATGGGATGATTCCTAATGTGTTACAAATGTCATGCCATGTCTGAGGAAATGAGAGGGATGCAGCTTGTGCAAATGTCTTCCTCAACGGAGGTACAAACAATAAACGGTTATTAGGAGAATTACGCTCAATGCCCCCCAGACCCAGAACTTTATAGCCGGGGCTAATGGTCAAAGCCCATAGTCCTATTATGATGAACAAACTATGCAATACTTCTTGTCCACCTGGGTGAATAATCCACCAATCCATCCAACAAATTCAGTGTGGAACTATTCACTGTTAAGAGAAATATCAGTTAGCACACTTCTAAAGAAGTAACTAAGGAGATGATATAATGTGACTTATTATACGCAAGATTCAGATGCATGGCAGAAGAAATATGCTTCTTGCCTTATCGTGGGAGTGCTGAAAGATTTGCAGCCATCTCCAAGAGCATGAAATCCTGTCTGAACCTACAGTTTGTGCAATTCTCTCCTCCCCTGTTTATCGCATTATCTCAGTAAGAGGTCATTCAATCAAAATGTTATTTGACTTGAAATTTACATAATTAAATTTACAATAACCTTTGTTCTAAATATTTACAAAATTAAACCACTATTTTAAAAAAATAGTGTGAAACGATTAAGGGCAACCAAACTCCCTCATCCTTCAGTACTATATTGTAGCTATTTTTATTGTGGAGGTGCTTTCTACTTAATTCTTGCCATTCACTACAATAATTTTGATGCCAAGCCATAACAAACAACAGACAAACAGACAAAAATTAAACTAAGGGTATATTTGATTGTACACCTCACCCTGGATAAATACAAAATTATAGCTAAAAATTCAAAGTGTGCAGACAGAAAGCTTACGGTACTTAGGTATATAAAGACTAGCTTTCATTACCCTTCATTGACGGGTTCATCGAGTAAATAATTTTTATTAATGCAGCCAATGTCCATGTACTTTTCTTTTCAGGACGGGTCAGGGAAGGGATATTGGAAGGAAATCGGCCGTGGACCTATTGAAAGGAACCGTCCCGGCATTTGCCTGGTGGTGAAAATGGGAAACCACGAAAACCATTTTCAGGATGGCCGAGGTGGAATTCGAACCCAAGCTCTCCCGATGCCAGCGAGATAGCGCGTTAGTGCTCTCGACCACCAGGGCCGGTAAAGGAAATCAGTTTATGACAACTTCTGCGGCATATCCCCATTACCAAAAAAAAAAAAGAAAGAAAGATAAGTCCTGGCAGTCCTGTCCCCTAAATAGCTAATAGTGGAGTAAATTACACTATCCCAATATTCCATGAACAACATACCTACTGGCATTGTAATCTACACCAAGAAACCAATGTTAGCACAACCTTTGTCGAGAAATACCAGTGGAATTAGACATTTATAAATATAAAATAGTACTGAAGACAATTGATCTTCCCTACTCTTGGCCAGAGACAGAGTTTAAGTAGCCTACGTATGGATTTACTCAACGGTTCGTGCAAAGTGCATGATTAATGAAAATCCACAGCCTGCTTCCAGTCTCCGACCGGGTCAGGAATGGAACGAATGAAGCCCCCAACTATCGGCGAGGATATGAAATGTGCCGGTTGCCGAGGCCTGACGCACTCCTCTGGGGCAATGATTAAATGAATGACAGATGAAATGAAATGATAGTGGAGAGTGTTGCTGGAATGAAATTTTGACAGGGAAAACCGGAGTACCCGGAGAAAAACCTGTCTGCCTCCGTTTTGTCCAGCACAGATCTCACATGGAGTGACCGGGATTTGAACCACGGACCCAGCGGTGAGAGGCCGGCGTGCTGCCGCCTAAGTCACGGAGGCTTGCACGCATGATTAATATTATGCCAATTTATATATGCTTGATTGGTTGAGACATATGCATTCAAAGTGTGTTGAGACATTAACGTAAGGAAGGCATTCTTCTCACCTCGTGATATTCTCAGATTAGTGGTTTCCATGAGTCACCAAGCCCTTCCCACACCTGGCCTTGCCTAGCTGTGAATACAAATTGTGCAATTGCTTATTAAGGGAAGATGAGGCTTCCTCATGATGTTGATATATGAAGCAGAAATTTAACACCCTAATTGTAATGAATCTTACTCCTCAATACGAACAGATGATAAAAATTAAATAACGAATTTCAAAGAAAATAGGCCAAGTGTGACTTATGGAGCATCTTGTTTTTAATTTACCTTCATCTTGGGGTAACAAAAATTGACTCTGATTAACCAAAACATTGGTACTTCATATAAATTAAACACTTACATTTATGAAATAAACATATTTTGAGTTAGATCTTATATGGAAGAAAGGGATACATGTCCGTTTATTTTCAAAGCACTTTCTTCTCGGGTGTGTTTTATTAGTAAGTGAAACATCACTCTGGTACCATATTCATGTTAGTCGAAATATGCATATTTTTAACATCATGTTCTACTATGCATCCATCCATCATGTACTGTACTTGCCCTGGAATGTCGCTCTACCTCTCTTTCTTTCCCCCTTGCCAACTTGATAATGACAACATGACAATGATTACCTTTGGGAACCAAGCATTTTTTTCCTTGTCCCAGATGTAGACAGAACCATCAGATGGATCGGTATAGAGATGGGTGTCTCCCTCATAACTGTAGTAGCCAGCTGTCATGTCTTGTCTGATGACCTTATCCTCCTCCTCTTCATCATCACTGTCACTTTGACCCTTCTTTCTTTTCTTAGAGCCATCCACTTTTACAACCCATGAATTCTGGGTGTTATCATATTTATAGGTGACACCTGGAAATAAATATTCATCAGTAATAAGAAATACAGCAGGCATACTTTCAGACAGATATACTACAAATAATGAATTAGTACCCAATCAATATTTTAAAAGCATCAAATACATAATTCACAACACTGCAATTCTTTTTTTAAATCAGAATATCAACAAGCAGTCGAGTCTCATTAATATATTTAATCTTGCAATGTACCCTTCCCCATGCAAATCAACTTTCAAGAGAGTCTTAATGTTTCTGATAAGCTACAGTTCTAGTTCGTGCCATCTGAAAGATGTAAACCTACCCATACGAGTTAAATGTGTGACTGAGTGAAATATTCTTTTAATAAAATTGATTATGGAACTTTTTAAAAGGTACTTTTTATATGGCTACACTGTACACTACATATAAAGCCCATTATAGTAGATCTTGCTACATGTTAGCAGTGATGGAGGTAATAGCGTATCACTATCAAACTGTATTTTGTAGTTTTCTAATATTATTTACTTTTTTCTTAGCATGTATCAGAAACAGTTATTCGCAAATTATTCATCAAATTGGAAAAATTTCTTTTTAGATGTATTTAGTAGTAGACTATACCCATCTAGAAGGCTTCAAGAGTGGATTACAATGTATCTCCTTGCTAATATTAAAGTAATGGATTTAATGTCCTTTTAGCTGCTGTACTTTATTGTAGACACACCATAGTGCCAGAAGGTTGAAGCACTAATGAATACAAACCAAATGTGCCAGCATTTGATCTCACAACATTGAAGAAAGATGTCCTTTTTATAAGTATAACAATAAATTTTGTTTAGTTTGGACTCCATCGTCTATCATCAGCTAACTCTTTACTATATTATGCAAGCAGCTTCTTTTTAATCATATTTGGTTTGTAGGTGTCCCATCAAACAATGATTTCTTTAACTTCGTTTTTTTAATGTATGGTATCCCTTATGCATGATTTAATGTTAGCTTGATATGGATGCATGGAGCCAGTTCTGGTTGTCAAAAAACTGGATTGGGTTGTCCACCACAAAACATTAGTGGTGGACAGTATGTTTTGATGCTGCTGCAAGGTTGGTCAGCTAGACAATAAGGTCCAAAATATGTAAAAAAGACAAAAAATATAAGCACGTGTATTGACTATTGTCGACCAAAATATTATGTGCACTCGAGTTTGAAGGTTGTTTGTGAAATAACCAATAGACCTACATAAAATCCAATAACATCATTTTCATCGTTCTATTTTACGTTAAATTATGTAGGTTTGGAATTTTTAATTTATATTTTAATATTTTTTATCACAGTTGAAACACAAAAAGTGCCCGTTTTTAAGAGTGTTTCAACCATGCGTCACATTTAAGAATTATTATCTCACAAACCCGTCATCACATCGAATCCAAATTTTAACACAATATACATTGGAATGTTGTATAAATGGTTTATTAATTTCAAAATTTTGTGTGTTCAAGAACGAAAGTTGTTATCATTTTTGTAAGGTAACTTTTTCTCGGCTCGGGGTCTTTGGAAAATGTAGTTCTTGGTTGCGTTGTAATCCTTATACATCGAAAGTTTATGCTGTAAGACTGTGAAATACGTAAATTAATTCACTTATTTTATATCGGTTTGTATTTGTACGGGGAATTAAGACATGGTTCACCAGCTAGCCGCTACGGGAAATGCTGTACAACGTTGCTGATATGGAGCCCATCACTTCCGAGCGAGGTGTGCCATGACGCGAGATGGAGCCCATCCTGGCAACGTTGTACAGCTTTCACCGGAGTGGCTAACTGGTGAACCATGTCTTAATTACCCGTACAAATACAAACCGATATAAAATAAGTGAATTAATTTACGTATTTCACAGTCATACAGCATACCTTTTGGATGTATAAGGATTACAACGCAACCAAGAACTACATTTTCCAACCACCCCGAGCCGAGAAAAAGTTACCTTACAAAAATGATAACTTTGTTTCTTGGACACACAAAATGTTGAAATTAATAAACTAGTTATACAACATTCCAATGTATATTGTGTTAAAATTTGGATTCGATCTGATGACGGGTTTGTGAAATAATAATTCTTAAATATGACGCATGGTTGAAACACACTTAAAAACGGGCACTTTTTGTGTTCCAACTATGATAAAAAATATTAAAATATAAATTAAAAATTCCAAACCTACATGAACGTAAAATAGAACGATGAAAATGATGATGTTATTGGATTTTATGTAGGTATATTGGTTACTTCAGAAACAACCTTCAAACTCGCGTACACAAAATATTTTGGTCGACAGTAGGAGGACCCGTTTTATTGTTACTCTTATATATATAAAAAAAAGCACAACTTCCTATTGCAAGTCAATATGGATCCAAAAACAAAACGTATTAATTTCAGATTATATTACTTACAATATCAGGCATAGAAGGCAAGAGTCTTATTAACTGAGCCAAACAGCAAGCCTTGTCTCTTTAATAAGAAATGTATTCTAATAAGGCAGCAATGTGAAAGTCAGCCACTGGTGACTTCGCTGGGTTATAACCTGAGTTCATACAATACTTACATTTTTTTTGGTAGCGTATGGCTTTAGTGTCGGGAGTGTCCGAGGACATGTTTGGCTCGCCACAATAATTACCCACTTTAGCAGTAACTTAGGTCTGTCTATATCAGTGGTTCTTAACCGGGAGTGGTCTGCGGAAGAACAGGGTCCACCAGCACATATAAAAAAGTGGCCAATAAATGGGGATTTCGAAAACGGTGTGCGTTGAACGAGAATCGTCTGAATGTATTCGCGGCGATGACTATCAGATTTTGAATTGAAATATCTTTAAAATAAGTGTTATTGTGGAAGGGTTACAACTGATTAAGTGTATTGGGGGTGGGGCTGGGTGTGGGGTGAGGGGAGGGGTCCATACATGATTAAATTTCAGGTTGAGTGGTCCGCAGACTTCTACGGGTTCAGAACCACTGATCTATATGAATCCTCAGTGCCCCAAAACTAGTTTCCATACTACAGTATGCCACGGTATGCCATGGCCGTATGTTTTGGGACAAAGATCTTGCTTGACACTCCACAAGATAGACATGAAGATTATACAGGACAGTTGGATGTTCTCAATAACTTACTTTGGCCTAATTGGTTTGGAAATCATCTTGTTCACAAATGGGCCTGTGGCTTCTATCAGTTCATTATTTGTGTATTTAACTTACTAGTAGAACTCGCCACATGATAATGATAATTATTGTTTTAAGGGGCCCAACATTGAGGTTATCGCCTTGTGGATAAGGACGAGTGAAAACAACATAGATAATCAACACAAAAATGTAAGACTGACTAACCTGTTTTGGAGTCCTTGTAAGTATATGATTCACCATCAAAAACATAATCTTTCTCTGAAATTGTAGAATTGCTTGCAGAGTCTTTGGAAGCAGCAGACTTATTTCCATTGTCTTGGACAGTAGAATCTGCCTCACTCGTAGTACTGCCAACAGCTTCTTCACTTTTATTTACACCTGCTACCTTTGGAACCCACTCATTCTTAACTCCATCCCAGACATACTGGAATTTAGAAGCTGGATCAGTATAAACACACACATCACCTTCATAGTGAAGATTGGCTTGATCTATATCATTTTCTGATGAAAGTGGTTTGGCAGAAGAATCATCAGAAGAAGATGGAGTGTTTTCTGGTTCTTTTTCTGGTGTAGATGCCCGTTTCAAAGAATTACTTCCTTCACATATAGTATGTGGCTCATTAACACAATTGGCTGATGTATCAACTGTTACTTCATTTGTTCCCTTCTCTGGTGTGGATTCTCCTTTTGAAGTAACGCTTCCTTCACAAATAGTCTCTGGTTCATGAACATTATTTGCTCCTTCATCAACTGTTGCTTCATTTGTTCTATCCTCAGCAGAGTCATCATCCATAGTCAAACTGAAGACTACAAAGTGTGTTATGTATCTGAGAATGAAGAATAAAAGAAGAATCTAACAAGTTGTAAACACAATTACAAAGCACATAACGGAGAACAGAACTCCCATCTCACTGTCTTTCACAATATATTCTTTTGTTATTTCAAATATATACCCTACTCTAATATCTGCGTTCGAATCACTCAAAACAAGAAGTTCATATACAGAGAGTTTGTTTTATATGCGACGGGGACCCTACCTCTCCCGCTGCGAGCCTGTCTCCCGCCAGGCACTTTCCCGTAATGCGGCGCTCGCACGGCACTGAGTCATTGAGTATAGGAATTTGTACTTCAATTTGTACTTGAATGTGATCCTTGACCAACTTTTTGACGAACTGACTTACGGAGAGCTATTGTGAACTTATTTTCAACAAGATTCTGCCACTGGTCACACTGCCGAAGCATCCATGACAAATTGCGTCGCATTTTCGGTACTAGGATTATAACTTTGAAAGAATAATAGATTTTCCGCCTTCAATACTGTTTATTTCTATTACTTACAGGGACTAGTTTCGGGGGTAAATACTTCCCCTTCCTCAGCCTGTCCAAGAAAACTTCACAATGGAAGTTTTGTTGGACAGGCTGAGGAAGGGGAAGTATTTACCCCCGAAACTAGTCCCTGTAAGTAATAGAAATAAACAATATTGAAGGCGGAAAATCTATTATTCTTTCAAAGTTATAGTTACGTCAATACGGACCTGAATAATCGACACTAGGATTATAAGTCGGACGTGTGTCCCCCGCGAATCCCAGACTTATCACCATGTGACTTTTATCTGTGGGGAAGCTTAAAAATAGTGTATGCGAGAAACCAACACACTATAAATGAGCTTAAAGAATATATTACACCTGAAATACAGTCAATCGGTGCTGAGGAACTTCAGAAAGTAAATGACAATTTCATAAAGAGGTGCCAGCGATGTGTAGCAGTGATTGGCGAACATTTTCGGCACCAGCTGTGAACTACGTAAATACAAATTCCTACACTCAATTGACTCAGTGCTGCGCAGCAAAGTGCCTGGCGGAAGACAGGTTCGCAACACGAGTTAGCGGGCAATCGAAGGTCCCTGTCGCATATAAAACAAACTCTCTGTATTACACCAGTCTTTACCATTTAAAAATTGCATTTTCCATATGATGGAATAAGTAGCTTTGGGTAAATGGCCTACATTGTGATAAAGGATAGAGCAACAATTACGAACTCAATGTTCAAATGTTGTAGTCATTTCAGGCAAGAAACATAAAAATATTTTAAAACAGCAAAATGGTCTTCCTACGGTACCAGTAAGTTACTTAACCCGTCTTACTTTAAACCTTTTGTCATTACACAAGGTAAGTCACACCAGCACACAGTCATCACTGAAAAATATGTTTTCAAAGACACACGATGAGACTTGTCTATATACATTACATGAATACAACACTAAAGAATTGTGTACCAGTTCATGGTACTGGTTTATTAACTTACATAAAGTAACTTAATAGGAACAAACAGGTTTAGAAAGTGCACTTTTTTTTTTCACAAGGTGAACATATACCGGTAACTGAATAATGATAGTCTATTTTTGGCGGCTTCGGTAGCGTAGTCAGTAGCATGCTGAGCTTCTATGCCCAAGATAGCGGGTTCAAACCCGGCCGAAGCCGTCGGATTTTTTAAGAGCGTTAAAAATCCCTCAGTATGCCCTCCTTCGGAGGGGAAGTTAGGCCGGCGGTCCCATGTCATAGATTTATGGCATGTTAAAGAACCTTCCACTAATTGCACCTGTGTGAAGCTAAATTGGATAGGTTAAGAATGTAAACAACGCTTTTAGGTTTCTACGTTCGTTCAAGATTAATTGGAGGATTATCCATTTCACAAGGTCCGTATTGACGTGTACAATAACGAGACCCCCTCAACCCATTAGAATCGTTATCTACGTTCGTTGCCAAGAGCCGACTGCGGTGGCGTCTAGTAGCTAAGTTCTGAACTTGGCCAAGTAGTCGTTGACGGTGGCGCTTGGCGGCAAAAGTAGGAACTATTTGAAAAATTCTAAGTTGCAGTACTTAAATTAAAAAACAGATAACACACACTAATACAGTCATCACAATTAACACCGGTTATCAGACAGATTCTACACACACCCAAAGTACATGGGGCTACATGACCGCATTGTCACAGCCCATAAACTTAAGAACCAACCAATCTATTTTTATAAAGCAATTATGCAAAAAATGTACAATTTTTCATAAATGTATAACTACATTTCCGTATAATGTTTTTGACTGATGAAGGCTAATTTGTGTCGATAAAACGTGTCCCAGTAGAATGGAATGGATTATTTAACAAAAAAATTTAACAGTGCTGATAAGGGGGGAAAACAATATTTTTATTCTTCAGCAAACCTTTTAGGTTTTTAGGCAGCATCTGTTGCAGGGTTTCACCTACGTGCACCAAGTCGGGCTCATCAGCGTGCACTTAGTGGCCTGACCGGACCACCGCTGGGGCATCGCTTCTTGCAATACATCCTATATTTAAAGCACACAGTTGTGCTATACTTTACTACAGGAACCAAGAGTTCTCACCGTTTTTCTCGTCCGTATAAAGGTTGGGAGTATTAGTTGCCATTTTTGGTCCGTATTGACAATTATAATGTATCAAGGTTTCCAAAAAGATGACTATTGAATTAAAGTAGAAAAATTTCAACATACGGACTCTTAACAATTTTTTGACGAATCAAATGTAAAGGTGCTCGAGAGCCGACAAAGTTGCACGCAGAGGAAAGACTAGAGGCATGCTAGATTTCACAATACCTCTAAACAGCTCACTCAATTCCAAGTTCACTTTCCTCCACCCCCCTTCACCTACCCAGTTTCTCTTATGACTACCATTCTTCCCTTCTCTCACAACTGTAACCCCAGCCTTTTGTACTTCCCAAAGAAACAGAATGTAGGATATACATTTAAGCAATAAATGGAAAGTTCCCAACAACTTTAAAACTATGAGAGGATATAAATGAAAGCTCCACAGGGGGAAAAATACATATATATATATATATATATATATATATATATATATGAAAAAAGTACATAAATAATGGGATTGATTTGACAAGTGGCAAATGAATTTTAGGGATTGATTCAATGATGCTTTGATTGCAGGGTCACTTCACAGACTCGTCATTTTAATCATCACTTGAATCGGACTGTTTGAATAAATCCTCAGGGTTGTTAGTAGCATCGGAAATATCAACTCTCAAGGAGAATGTAATAAAATCTGAAGACAAAAAAAAAATCAGTTCATAGTGCAATAAAGTTTGATTAAAAATGTTTACAGAGAGAGAAAGAGAGTGAGGGGTGGTGAGTGTAGGACAGAGAATGCAATATTTTCTGGATCTGAAAAAGCTGAATCTGTAAGTTCATCAGATTGCCCGAGAAATCTTCACCTCTATCTAACAATTTGAGGGTCACTACTTGAATATCTTTATCGTCATTATTATTCAGATCTGTGATGACTTCTTCAGGAATTTCACATTTGTTGTTGCAATGGAGGTACATTACTGAACATTCCACACTGCTAGTCTTGCCAATGATATTTGAAGCAAATTACATACTTAATAAGATAAAAATGACTGCCTACAGATGTAAGTGGCAACATTTTCTGTCATCATCATCATCATCATCTTGCACAGTTTCCAGCCACTGGCCGGGTCGGTTTGGAACACAAGCCTCTCCAACGTCTTCTGTCTTCCCACCATCTCTCAGCCTCCACCCTTGTCCAGTCTTCTCCTCTCTTCTTCATGCGGGGGGCGTGGTGGCTCAGCGGTCTAGCTGTATGCCTCTCACCAAGGCGGTCCGGGTTCGATTCCCGGTCAATGCATGTGAGATTTTCAAAGTGAAATGCCATGTCCTGTGGTTCGGATTCCACGTAAAAAGGAGGTCCCGTGGCTCATAATCACACGATTCACGGTCACGTAAAACTACAATCTTCCTTCCTTTTTCATGCTTTCTTCCACCCCCTTCAGCCACCTGTCTCTCGGTCTTCCTCTCGGTCTCTTTCCTTCCCACTTCGCCTCGTGTATCCTCCTGGGTATCCTCTTCTCCTCCATTCGTTTTACATGTCCATATCATCTAAGTCTAGATTTCTCTATACCATCCTGTAATGGTTCCTCCTTCATTAATTCTCTGGTCCTCTCATTTCTTATTCTGTCCATCTTTGTAGCTCCAATACTGCTTCTCAAGAACCTCATCTCACTGGCCTGTATTTTGCTCTTCTCCCTTCCTTTCATAACCCAGGTCTCCGAGGCATACGTGAGGATAGGGACATAGTACGTCCGATATATGATTTTTATGCAGTTCTGAGGGACATCCCTGCTCCAATCACACTCCTCCGGAATGCTTCTGCCTGTCTCCCCCGCTCATTTATTTCTCTATCGTTTCTTCAATATTATCTTGTATCAGGCTTCCCAGATACTTGAAACTCTCCACTTTCTTCAGCTGTTCCCCACCAATTGTTAATCCCGTTGTGGTTCTTTCCTTCTGTCTATGCCCCCCCATCAACTCCTAAATGGCTGCAGCTATCGAAACCAAATTTGGTACGAGTAATGATCTATACCGGAATATTTCAAGGCCGTATTTGAAATTGATGTCAGTGCTACCAACTGCTGAAATATCCCAATTGAAATTTGAGCTCTATGTTGGATATCCCAGAAGTTAAGCATGCGAACTATTCCTTGTTGTGATCACCATCACCATCTCACTCTGATTTATGCTAAATTTTCTGTACAGTATCTAAATGCAGTTCTCAGTTACCCATATGTTCTGTTTTAACAAAATGTCTAACGAGTACAATTTCTTTGAAGTACTAATAGGAGCAGATGATCTCGGTGTTCTGCCTCTTAAAACCTCAATAACTAACTAGAGCTCGAGTCAGCCAGAAAGGCGGTGCGCTGAACATAACGCTACCATTACGTCATGCCTCACTTCCATTACACCAATCACAGTCAGTCTGTCTTGAGAATCTGAGATAGTGTGTTGTCAGGAAAGCGAAGTGATTATATCGTATTATTTAAAGATCCAGTGAAAGCAATTGTGTACATTTTGAGTGCTATGGAAGCAGAGGGAAGTAAACGACAGGTTGGGCATAGGCTAGCCCGAGAAATAGTTTACAAAGTGCACGAATACTTTAAAAGTAAGAAGCGTAAAAGAGACGGGCTCGAAGAGTTAAGCGGCGGTGTTGACACACTGCAGGAACTCACGGCAGCAGCTTGCGGTGTGGGGATGCGGACCTGGTGGACCTGTTGCAACAGTGGACAAGTGTATCTGTCTCTCTAAGCGCAGTTCCCGGAGAGCCGGACGCCTTCCCGGCTGACCCGAGCTCTAGGCATAACTAACTAGCTGAAGTACTAAACTCACAATTTAAGGTCTGTGCTGATCCAGCTTTGAAAGGTAATCTTCAAATATTTCAGCATATTTTTGGTAAATGTCACGATTTTGAACTGATAATATCACCGATCTATCTACTGTAGATTCAAAAGAAAAATTATTCCAAACCAGCCTTGAGGTCAGCAGAATAACCAATGGAAGATATGATAATTGTTGTAAGAGCACAGTATCCTGAAAAGTTAGCATTATTAGAGTGATGTTCGAGATGTGTCCAATATGAAAAATTACCTATTTATTTAAAAGCAATTGAACACAATTATGATGTCGAAATAATTTTATTGAAATTCTACAACCCTTCAGCTACTTTTCTACAATAGTCACCATTTTTGTCCAAACAAGTTTGGTAATGTGACACAATTTTCTCCACACCAGTGTCGTACAAGATTGGGTCCTGTGCCCGTATCCAGCTGTTCACTTAAAATTTGACATCATCATCTGTGTGGAAGATGAAATCTGAATAGGGGAACATGCGAATATCACTTGGGGCAAGATCTGGCAAATATAACGGAAAATTTCCCAGTTGAATCTTCTGAGCTTTGCCTAGGTCCTGAGTGAGGATGAGCATTGTCATGCGGGACGACAACTTTGTGAGACAAAAGTCCCGAACGTTTTATTTTGTTGGCAGCTCGGAGATTCCTCAAGACATCACACTATCTGTCTGCTTTCACTGTGGTGCTGCACAGCAGGTAGTGAACAAGTAAGACCCCCTGACAGTCCCAGAAGACGTTGCCATAGCTTGCCCTACCGAATGTGTGACCTTTGCCTTTTTGGGGGGGGGGGGGGGGGGCATTTTCTCCATGATTCTTCCACACCATGCTCTGACATTTTGCCTCGAGAATCGAATGATGAACCCAGGTTTTATCCCTAGTAAGAAGCTATTTGAAGAGCAGATAGCCCCCTCTCCGGTGCATTTCCAAAAACGTTTTGGCCATATCCATCCATAGCTGCTTGTGGACATCACTCAGCAAGCATGACACCCATCTTGCACAGACCTTGCGGTAGAGAAGATGGTCTGTCAGGATC
The DNA here is from genome assembly GCA_946902985.2 of Meconema thalassinum. Taxonomy (NCBI): domain Eukaryota; kingdom Metazoa; phylum Arthropoda; class Insecta; order Orthoptera; family Tettigoniidae; genus Meconema; species Meconema thalassinum. The sequence continues at coordinate 137,089,611 of OX336390.1, read as the reverse complement.
TTTGGGGTGGGTGAGCGTCCAATTTCAAACCCAGGAGGTAGTCCACATTAGGATGTTATTAATGGAAACAAACAATCTTCCTCCAAAATATTGCAATTTTCAAGAATTGTATCATTGCATGTTGCTGTTGGTTACCTCCTTGTGGGCTGTTTGTCATGCACATCTTGGTACCCTTCCATAAACTTACATGCTAATGCCGAACAATTTGGATTCTCATACAGTCTTCCCCGTGGATAGAGGTTAACACCCGATGGATATCAACAGCGGTTTTTTTTTCCACTGAGCGAAAACAAGTGACAGAGCACAGCTCACAAGGGAACACAACTCCATGCTGCCAAGCAGCGTACTGGCGAGATGCTGCAACATGTATCATAAGCCAGTGTGAACTTTGCCAACATACACCCATCTAACCTATACTCTGATTTACAAAAGATGCTCGGTGAAAGCTGTCATTCCCTTGAAGGGTGAGGTGAGGAGTGGAGACGAGAGGGGTAACGGTCTCCATAGCAACAGCAAGCAATGTTGAAATGTATGCCGACACAGCAGTAGCCTACACACATGGTTTGACTCAGTGTGTCTTCACTCATCACGGTCATTAGAGCACCAGGCAGGGGGGCTAACTTCCCCAGTATTTGTGTCTTCCTGCAAGCCTCTTGGAATGTTATGAGTCATGATCTGCCTCAGTGGCAACGCAGCATTTCCCCAAGTGCTAGCTTTGACAGCTGTCAGCGATCATTATTGGTAATTCAGAGTATACCAGCCCTCCCATTTAACACACATATTTTGAAGGTGATAAGGTTGGCATGGTGTTTTGCCTCTGATAGCATTTGAAAGCACATCAAAAATCTCTAATGATTGCAGCAATCTTGACTGTCCACCAACAAAAAAGCTTCCATTGAGAGATGCTGGATAAGGAAGGTATAGTTTCCTCCGCAGCAGCCAAAATACCATTCATTATACGATTGCCGCTACTTTCAAAAGTATTGTCAGCAAAAACTGCATGTGTCGTGAATTCTCGCCAGTTAACCAAACGGAGCAGCCATTGACTGGGTAATTCGACAACTTTCTGTTTCAGAAGAGCAAGAAATATTGGGAAATATTCACTATCGTAAAGGTTGTCGTGCACATCCAACAGTAACAGGGAAACTAGAGCATGAGAGCACATGGTGATATGTACACCGTGTGTGGTAGAGAAATATATAGGTTTCCCTGTGTTCAACGAACAACAAACACAGGTCCAGCTGCCCGATCAGCTTCTCAAAATCTCTCCTTCTACTACTAATTTTACCGGAGTCCCAAATAATGTTGTGGGCATTAAGTTAACATCTCTGAGAAGAGGAAAAGGAGGGGAAGCTGAACTAGATCTACCAGCTGGTTGTAATCAAGCTGATAATCTGGTGCGATGTAGATGTTACATAGAGTTGCCTTTACTGGCAATGAAGTATGAACTGTATCGGCTTCTAGCTGAGTACCCAGCAGTATCTCTTCACTGAAGAGAGTGGACAAGAGTGCAGACATTACCGGAAGCCAGTTCCATCCATTCAGTCCCTAGAGAAGAGTTTGAAATGGTATCTTTCCACTCGGAGCTTGAGTCTTTCGTCATGCTAGTTATAGTTGTTAGCAGCTTTAATGACTTAAACCTTTACACTTGTGAGGTAGTTGACGCCACGTCTGGAAGCCTCTTCCTTGTTTCTGAGCTCATCCCAGATGGAAAGAGCATCAACACAGAACGTCTTTATAATTGCTGCTGCTCCCAGCCACTCTAGCATACAAGGAACTTCTTCAAGAGCTCAAGCAAAAGAGGGACAGCATATGGGAGGACTTCTAGCTGTGAGATGCGATGAACAATCACGACTGGACACGCGGAGGTTATGCGTTCAGACACGTGAAGACTATGCTTGTGGTGCATGGGATTCACCACCTTTGGTGTCAAAGGGTGGACTTCTATGAACCAAGTCTGGACTGTAGGTGAAAGAGATGTGGCAAGCTCTGAGGATAATATGTACTTATGTGCAACTTGAGGGTAGAATCCCTAACAAACTTCTATATTGAAGACTGTTCGTAAGAACCTTATTCATGCAGATTGTGCGTAGTCAAGTACTGTATTTATTATAATTGTAACTCATGTAACCAACCAGTGTGGCCTACAACATGTTCAACGACTGGAATAAATAGCTGCACATTTGGAGATTCAAGTTTTGACGCCACAGGAAGTAATTATCATGAGCTTTTCCTCACATAATAACCCCTGGCACTACAGCCCCTGAAGGGCCTAGCCCTACTTAGCCATTTGGCCTGCAGATATTGGGGTGACGCGTGATTAGCGCATCGGATCCCCTCGTCAGTTAAAATCTTGGTTTTCGTGATCGGGGCGCTGCCTCACTGCCAGACAGCTACTCAATTGTCCTCACGAGGCTGAGTGAACCCCGTTCCAACCCTCACGTCAGATATAAAATCCCTGACGGAGCCAGGAATCGAACCCGGGGAATCCGGGTGAGAAGCAGTCGCGCTACCCCAGCACCACGGGGCCGGCTTTTCCACACATACTCTTGTCAAATGCTGGGATGGTACCCAGTCTTTGACCCAAGTAATAAGAGTTACACACTCTATTACAGGTACCAGAATATCATGGGTTCAAGATTAATTGGAGGATTATCCATTTCACAAGGTCCGTATTGACGTGTACAATAACGATTCTAATGGGGTCAGGGGGTCTCCGCCCAATCAATAAATTTTATTACTGGCAATTAACAATTTATTGCCTCTGGGGACATGTTTCGGGCCTCATGGGTCCTTCTTCAGCCGTATAGATTATGTACATATTCACATCCATCATATTAATTAGACACAAATCATGCATATTTTGAGAAAAACATTAAAAGTAACACTCTAAAAGCTATTTCTAAAACATCATCTTAACCATATTATAAAAACAAAAACAAGTACAGCTAGAAGTGACACGTGTGGTCTTAGTGGCCTTCTTAATGTTTTGATCTGGTATAATGCCCAATTCAAAGTGCTATTAAAATATTTATTAAAATGTTTAAAAAATATTTGGAGATGATTAGAAAATGACCAATGGGCTTATTGGCTCTCCTTTGTAGTTCTGCGTCCCATTTTTCAGCCATCTTCATGGTTTGGCTTGAGAGTATATTTTGAACAAAGCTGGACCGTTGCCTTTCCGGCCTTTTTCCTTAATGCTGGATTGGGTAGACACATTACAACCTTGTGATGAAACGTCAATCGGAACCTATGAAGGGGGTGAACCAGCCAAAGGGTATGTCTGCTGTCCAAACTATAAAGAGATAATAATGAGTCTTAGAAGGAACGGATGCATCAGAAAAACGAGGGATAAAACGAAAGTTTGTAGTGTTAACTTACTAAGCTCGAATTGAAGGTATAACTGACTGTCAGCCTTCCTACCTGGAGGCTGTAATAGGAAGAAAATGAAGTATCATTATAGTCGCCTACACGTATGAACATGTAAGAGGATGACTCAAGCGCCGGATTGCTTACCTTTACTTAAGCTGTTGAAGGTTCAGAGTGTGCTGTGTCTGACGGCACGTTGCTGTGTGAACTAAGCTAGCCTGACCTTGTAGCAGGTCAGGAACTGGAAGGAGGGGAGGGGGAGGGAGGAGATGTGTGTGGGGGTAATGATAGACTTGTTGCAAAGCGGAGTATGTCTTAGGTTTGTGGTCTTAATTGGATATGTGTGAGGGGCGGGGGGGGGGGGTGCCTTTACGTGGGGGAGGAGAGATAAACAAGGAGGCTAACGAACGGATCTGAGCTTCAATAATTATGTTTATGTTTTGACTGCTATGATTGTTGTGGCGAAGGAAAAAATTTATAAATATTTTCAAAAAGTATGTTAGCATCGAAATTGATTTTGTTTAGATTATGTGTCGGATTAGTGCGCTGTGCATTATCTATTTCAATTTGCTCCAATATATTCATAATAGGCCCTTTCCTGACGTAGTGGATAATTTCTAAATCTTTCATATGGTTCCCCATGGCCGAAAATTTTCTATGTTTGATCGCATTTACATGTTCAAGATATCTCGTAGTGAAACTACGTCCGGTCTGTCCTAGGTAATCTGAGTTACATTGCTGGCATTTGAGTTTATATATGCCTGAGGAATTGTATTTGTGGGATTCATTTATTTTATTAGAATTATAGATTATTTTATAGTTATTGTTGTTAGTCTTGAACGCGATTTTGGTGTTGAATTTCTTTAGAATGTTTGCTATGTCATAGGTGTGCCGATTAATATATGTAAAGACAGCAAATTGAGTTTTTTCTTTTCTTATGGGGGTGAGTCGGGAATTGGGTGCGTTTTTAATTTTGTTGATGATTTTATCTATTTCTGTTCTGGAGTACCCGTTGGCTTCCGCTATTTGCAAAATGACGTTTATTTCATGCTGGTAGTCTTGTTCGGTCATGGGGGTGCTGATGACCCTGTTGACAAAGCTAATAAAAGCTGCCCTTTTATGGCTTTGTGGATGGTTAGAATTATTCTTTATAACTGTGCTGGTTTGCGTGGGTTTCCTATAAATGCTATATTGGAATTTCTCGTTTTTGATGGACAGATTGAGATCCAGGTAATTAATCGAATTGTTGTTGTTGGTTTCACCTGTGAATGTAAGGTTAGGATCTAGGTTATTCAGCCTAATGAGAAGCTGGTCTAGATTGGTGACCTTTCCGTCAATTATGACCAATATGTCATCCACATATCTTCCCTAGAATTCTATGCCTTTTATTTTGTTTAAGATTTCACTCGCTTCTAAGTGGTCGATATACATGTTGGCAAGAATCCCAGAGGCTGGGGATCCCATTGCTAGACCTTGGTTCTGTTTATAAATGTTATTATTGAATTTAAAGTAATTTTTGTTGAGAGTGAAACTGAGGATCTCGTTAAATTCTTCGATTTCTATTTCTGAAAGTTTGTCGTTATCTTTTAAATTGCTTTTGATAATTTCTATTGTATTTTGTATTGGTATATTTGTATACAGCCCAGTTTATACAGAAATTCCTCCAGAATAATTACACATTTAAAGCAAATAAATCCTTCAAAAATTCATTACAGTCTTGCGAAATAACCAAAAATCTGAATATTAAACCTACACATTCATGTCACACAATTGACATAAAATATATATTGATCTGGGCGCGTTAGGCTGTAACCATTGTCAAAAACCATTGGATTGTACAAAACGAAGGTCAGAAGATCGGGTGTAGGTACGGCCATTGCCGAGCGCAGCTAGCGGGGCACGGTTGACACAAAACCATTGATCTGGGCGCCTTAGGCTGTAACCATTGTCAAAAACCACTGGATTGGACAAAACGAAGGTTAGAAGGTCGGTGGTAGGTGCAGCCTATGGCCGCTCGCAGCTAGCGGGGCACGGCTGACACAAAACCATTGATCTGGGCGCGTTCGGCTGTAACCATTGTCAAAAACCAATGGATTGGACAAAACGAAGGTCAGGGGTAGGTGCGGCCTTTGGGCACGCGCAGCTAGCGGGGCACGGCTGTCACAAAACCATTGATCTGGGCGCGTTAGGCTGTAGCCATTGTCAAAACCACAGTTGTGCGGGAATAAAAAAAAATATTTATTACAGCAGAGCGATATACTGCATAGTAAATACAGAGCATAATGACACTCAAAATACAGATCAGATAAAATAAAAACACTCATTTCAGCCGTGGAAAGAAAAAAAAAACATATTCATCACAGAAAAGAAAAATATAAGTTTAATCACAGAACAGGTAACTTAAATAAGTTTCACTATGAAATAGAAAAAAAAACCACTCATTTCAGTCGTGAAAAAAAAAATCATCACAGAGGAGCGAAATATTGCACACACTAGCCTAATTAGAGCGGTGAATTGAGTGCTGCGCACGAATGATGCGCACTCGAGACTGAACTGGGCGCTTCTTCGTGTTACATAGTACTGTAAGGGCGAGGTTGGCAGTATTGTTTTGATGACAGACCAGCGGACCTAACGAAGAGACCCGAATACTCGCCACTGCAACCGATGTTGATTGATTTGGACTAATAGCAGCCACAGCTGTAATTTTGGCTATATAAGTCGTGATCCTATTTGGGATGGTTGGGCGGGTCACAGACAGCTGAGGAGGAAATATCTCTCTTACAACATCGCTCCCTGATTTATTTCTCATCGTTTCATAAGGTATTTTGGCTAATTCATGTATTGTACAGAATTTTATCGCGCGTTCTATCTTCATTCAGCGCTACCTTTTACTCTCCTCTTCCACCTTGCAATTTTGGCAATGTTAAAGTTTTACGGACTTGGCTAATTACCTCACATCACTCAATAGTATTTGCGGCGGTAGATCTAAGTCGATTGAAATCCTCGGGAAAATCGAATATTAAGAGTACAACATTTTTATCTTCATCCTGGGTGCCACTGTTAATTTATTTTCGTTTAATCAGCAATACAGTATCGAGCTTAGAGGTTAAAGTTCGGTTTGTGAAATGCAAGTTTGGTTGACTGTGAGTGTAAGTAGTGAAATAACAAAGGTGAAATAAATTATTTGCTGTGCGTGATAATAACTTTTTAGTTCTGAGAAATAAATTGAATAGCCTATTTAATAACATCATCTATTTGAATTACCGTAGCCTGAAAGTTTGTTTCTCGATTAAGTTGCCATCCAAAATCTGAAGGTCTTTTTCTTATAAATATATCCGTATCTTATTAAATCTATATAAGTCTACGATGTACACTCTGAATAACACTAACACTACATCCACAAAAAACGTAAACACAACTCACATTTCTTTCCTCAGTAAATATTAATTTGTACGCAATTTACGCACAAACTGTGTTCACCTCACTTGTTCTTTACGCACGCAGAGTCACCAACCACCAAATATTTCCCCGAAAACAGGGAGTCGTAGTAAAAAACCTTCGAAACTGCATGAAATACTCTCTTCTAGTCGGATTTCTTTAAGGACATCGGATAAGAATGCCTTACATTATCGCTTCATGCAAAAAACCGTCTTAATTCAACAAATGTCAAACGCAAATGTGTTAATATAATCCGCGCCCTGGATTCTTTGGATTCATACCTAACAACCAAAACAAACCAGAGAGAATCAACAATAAACAATATGGCGGGCGACGAAGAAATTGACATTCCAGGTAAGGATAATAATATTTGCAAGATTGTGTATGACATGGTTTCATTCCCCCTGAAATTGTTTTCCTGACGATTATGAATAGCTCTGATGTAAATAGTATTTATAATTATCTTTAGATATCGTTCAAAGAGTTTTAATTTTAAAACGCGATTGTTCATCTGTCAAACCATGGTAGAAAATCGCATGTTACACGATGCGAACTTAATGATCATGTATTATTTTGCTGTAATAATTGTTCCTGTAGATTAGAGTGAAATTTAGAATAATCACTGGGCAGAATGTCTCTGAATCAAATCCTGGTTGATGTATCTTTTGATAATCACCTTAATTGTGTGAGAGAAAATAAACTTGTCACCCTACTTCATTTATCTCCTGGCTTGTTATACCTCCTAACCACTGCCTCGTTTGGAGAGGGGTGGCCTATTAACCGTATTCTCAAAATAACGTGTCACCCTGTTTCATTTATCTTCAGACTTATTATACCTCTTTAACTTAACAGTCTCGTTGGGGGAGGGCCAATATGTCGAATGTCGATCATATTCGGAGAATAATTTCACAGCCTACTTGAAATACCTCCTGACTTATTATACCTCCTTATCACTGCCTCGTTTGGATAGGACACCTTATACCCTATAAGCATGTACTGAAACTTAGATTGTTGAGTTTTGAGGATCCTACCAACCTTCAAGGTGATAACAGAACAGATCCATCAGAAACAGCCTATGTTTGAATGCCATAGACTGTGTGCTTGTTGCCTAATTGTGTCTTGATTGGCCTAAATGATAGTATTGTAATTTAACTTTGTGTTTGTTTTAGATACAGGGGCCATATTTACGTTTGGTCGCAGTCGTTTTGCTGAAAATGTGCCAAGCCATTTCTTTATTCGAAATGATCCTGTAGTGGAATTAGCGTGTGGTGATGAGCATACTGCCCTCGTTTGTGGTGAGTAAACATGTTATTCATTTTTAGAACATCCTGTTAAGCTGCCTTTATTTTTTGTATCAATGATTTACTGTCCCCCGGTCACGAAAACCGAGATTAACGGCCGAGGGGACCCGCTGACCACGCGTTACCCCAAAATCTGCAGGCCAATTGGCTGGACAGCGGTCGCTTGGTAGGCCTAGGCCCTTCAAGGGTTGTAGTGCCACGGGGTTAGTTAGTTAGATTTACTGTCCTGTAGCTCAGGGAAGTTTATCAGCTCTTCAAGACAAGCACTTCAAAGTGTGATAATATAAAGAAATGAGTACAATCAACATATAGGCCTATTCTTAACAGTAGGCCTAATGAGGGACATCCCCTAAGTTTTCCCACCCCCTTCTCCCCTCAGGGAAGTTTATCAGCACTTCAAGACAAGCACGTCAAAGTGTGATAATATAAAGAAATGAGTACAATCAACATATAGGCCTATTGTTGACAGTAATGAGGGATATCCCCTAAGTTTTCCCACCCCCTTCTCTCCTAAGTTGAAGTACTTACACAATACAACAGCTCCCCCACTCACTCACATATACTACACATTCGATAATATTAGGCTATTTCCTTATAATTTTACTGTACTGGATTTGCCGACATATTGGGACCAGAAGGGTATATAGCTTATAGTCTATATATATTAGGGTGGTATTACCAAGAACTTAATTAGTTTTTATAATTTGGGCCATGAACAGTTTTAAGGCAGGGGCAATAGAGGCAGTGGCATATGCAGGATTTCTTTCTGGGGGGGGGGGGGGGGGGTACGGGTTACATTCATAATTGATTATGCTACATTATAAAAAATGATATTTTGATTATTATTCATTGGGGACCATAGAGCTGTGGTGGCAAAATTTAGATGGGGAAAATTGGAAAACCTAAAGGAGATCAGAGAAAGTAAAATAAAGGTATGGAAATTGAAAGACAAAGCTGTACAGGAAGATTTTCAGGAGAGATTGAAGCAACAAATCCCAGTTACTGAAGTGGAAAATGTAGAAGAGGAATGGTCCCACTTTAAAAAGGCATTTGCTGGTGCAGCAGAGAGGGTTTTTGTGGTAGGACGTCAACAAGAGTGAAAGAGAAGGAGACACCGTGGTGGAATGAGGAAGTGAGGAAAGCAGTGAAAGAAAAGAAGTCTGCATGGAAAGAATGGAACCGAGATCAAACAGAAGAAAGCAAAAGGAAGTATCACGACAGCAAACGGAGGTGTAAGAAAGTGGTAGGAGAAGAAAAGAAGAAAAGTTGGGAAGAATTTACACGAAGAATGGAAACAGATGTAAGTGGCAGTAAAAGGATGCTGTATGGGCTTCCAAGAAGTAAGAGGAAAGAAAGAATTACTACAAAGCTGGTGAAAAAGGAAGATGGAGAGTTGTTAACACACCCAGAAGAGATAAAGGGACGATGGAAGGAGTATTTCGATAAGCTATTGAATGTGAGCAATTGTACTGGTGAGATCGAAGTGACACAGCCTGACGAATCTATAACGGAAGATGATATAACAATGCTGGAGGTGGAATTAGCAGTACAGAAAATGAAGATGGGAAAAGCAACAGGGGTGGATGAAATCAGTGTAGAAATGATAAAGGCTGCTGGACCTGTTGGTATGCAATGGCTGTATCGACTGCTAAAGTGTGTGTGGAAACGGAAATGTGTACCAGAAGACTGGGAGAAAGGGCTAATAATACCAGTGTTTAAGAAAGGGGACAAGAAAGTGTGTGTTAACTATAGAGGGATCACCCTCATATCACAGATAGTAAAAATACTGGAAAGGATATTAGAAAGAAGAATGAGAAGAAAAGTGGAAGGAGAGTTGCAAGAGGAACAGTATGGCTTCAGGAGTGGAAGATCCACAGTGGACCCAATCTTTAGCTTGAGGCAGGTGATGGAAAAGAACTGGGAATATGGAGAGGATTTGATCATGACTTTCATAGATCTAGAAAAGGCATATGATAGTGTCCCCAGAGAGAAGGTATGGGAAACCATGGTTAAGAAGAGACTGGGAAGAGAAATGTTGGAAATGGTGCAAGCAATGTACAACAACTGTGTTAGCAGGGTACTGACCCCAGTTGGAAAGACAGATTGGTTTAGGAACAAGACTGGACTAATACAGGGGAGTGTGCTGTCACCTCTTTTATTCATAATGGTAATAGATGAAATTGTAAAGGAAACAAAGGAAGCATATGGACATAAAGGAATGAAGTTACTATTATTTGCAGACGATATTGTGGTCTGGGGAAGGAACACCGAAGAAGTGCAAAAACAACTAGATGCACTGAACGAAAATATTCAGAAGTATGGCCTGAAAATCAGTATAGAGAAAAGCAAGACCATGGTGATGACAAGAGGGGAAAGACAAGGAAAGGGCACTGTGAAAATTGGAAGTCAGAGTTTGGAAATTGTGGACACGTTCAAATACCTAGGAAGTGAATTGATGCAAACTGGTAGGTTGGACATGGAGATTGGCAGGAGGGTACAGCAGAGCAATGCATTCTATCAAAGTGTAAGAAAACTTGTTTGGGATAAGGAAGTACCAAGGAAAAGCAAGGAGGTAATGTATAAAATGTAGTATGTACCCATATTAACTTATGCAGCTGAGACTTGAACCCTGACGAGCAGGCAAGAGAGTAGAATCCAAGCCAGTGAAATTAAATTCCTGAAAGTTGGGATGGGAAAACTAAATGAGAGAATTGAGAAGAATAAACTAAGGTGGTTTGGACATGTAAAGAGGATGGAGGAAAATAGAATACCAAGACAGATGCTGGAGGCCAAGTGCAAGGGTAAGAGAGCAAGGGGAAGACCTAGAACAAGGTGGATCGATTCGGTGAAGAACAGCGTGAGAAAAAGGAATCTGGACTGGGACAAGATTGTGGAAGAAGAATTGTGGAAGGAAAGAGGAAAGTGGAGAAGTGCCATAAATACCCCGACCCGGCAGGAGCTGGATAAGGGGAAATGATGATGATGATGATGATGAAAAGCAATAATTAAATAAACATTCTCTTTGCATGAAAACTATTTTAATTAGGCTATATTTTCTAGCACACTAAACAAAATTGCAAATACTATTGATAATATGCAAAATTAATAAAGAATATGGAAATAGTAACTAAGGTAACTGTACCGGTTTTCGTCACTGATCCAGTCTTCGTCACTCTCGTATATAAGTACAAAAAATAAGCATGTCAACGGGTCTTTCTCAACGCACGAAGTCTTACGAGATGCGTCATACCTTCCTTGCCGATAAGGAGCAACTTTGCGAAATCATGCGTGTGATGTAATAGGTGATTCCCTGCGTCAAACATCTCCTGTGAGCTGAGCTGTCTTGACGCGCCATTTGCTTCTCGCATGTGCTAAGCACGCGCGCGAGTTAATTATGTGCATGCGTGTTATGTTCCGACATTTTAAAATGTTACAAGTGCGTGATATAGTTGGTAATTGTTTCTGTAACATACCGGTATGTGATTTGTTTTTTCGTGCTCACGTGCCTAGTTTTGTTAGAAATGCCGGTGACGAACACTGGATTTTAAAAAATGCACTTTACCATTGCTCGTCATTTGTGACGAAAACTGGCACAGTGTCATTTCTCCTTGCAAGACCTAACTAACAGCGGCAATATACTTATAATGTAGCTCTAAAGTACCCTGTATTAATTAAATTATCATTTGATCATCGTGTCCAGTAGTCGTCATAGCTGACGAACCTTAGAGCACATTCGTGACGAACACTAGTGCACGATAATGTTAATGTTTGTGTTAACGTTTCGCAACCAATAAACATTTACAGGGTATTGTTATTATTACGTAGGTCTCTCTTCTTGACGGCCGCACCTCAGTAGGCCTAGTTTTTTTTTGGCTAGGCGTGCTACAGAGGATTTTTTTATTTTTATTGAGATGATAAATAATATATTATTCTAAGACTAAATTTTTGCTTTCAGGCAATATGTTAGATAGTTATTGTTGTTTTAAGGGGCGGAACAACGAGGTAATCTGCCCCAGGCAATATGTCGAAACGCACAGTTCTGAATTATGATATTGAGCAAATGGAAGCTGCTATTAAGGCCGTTGTGGAGGACGGCATGAGTATTAAAAAGGCCGCGGAGAGGAATGGTGTTCCGAGAAACACCCTCTCGGACAAAATTAAAGGAAAATCCCCTAGAGAGATTGTTCCATTTTAACAAAGGACGATTGGTAATGGGTAATTGGTTCAATGGGTAATCTCACTACGAAAAGCAGGGTCCCAGTAACAAAGGACGATTTGCAAAAGCGTCCAGTGCCTTACACAAGAATTGAAGCGGGACTTTCCTTTCAAAGATGGCCACCTGGAAGGAAATGGTGTGAATCTTTCATAAAAAGAAATCCAGGTCTATCTTTTACAAACACCTCAAAATTTGACAGTAAGCCGTGCTGCAATTACTGAACATCAAAATAAAACCTGGGTTTCAGAAGTCTACAGCTATTCAGTGGAAAACGACTTCCAGTCTATTTTGTCAGACCCTCGGCGACTGTTCAACGCTGACGAGACGATTTTCTTTCTCAATCCGAAAGGTAACAAAGTGCTGGCGAACAGGGGTTACAATACAATATATCAGCAAGTGAATTCGGATGAGAAAGAATGCTTGACGGTACTTCTAACAGGCAATGCCCACGGCGATATTTCTCCTTCCCTTGTAGTGTTCAAGTATGAACGTCTGCCGCAAGACATCATTATTGCCTCAATGCCAGCACACTGGGGCATTGGCAAATCGCCAAACGGGTGAATGACGGGGGGAAGTGTTTTACGAATTTCTCAGCAACATATTTCATCCTGGGTTGGTTGAGAAGGAGATTCCTCTCCCTGACATTATTCATAGACGGGCACTTCTCACACTTGACCATACATACTAATAAATTTTTTGAGGATCATGGAATTGTTTTGGTCGCTTTACTACCTAATGTCACACACGTACTTCAACCCACGGATGTAGGGGTTTTTAAGCTACTAAAGACTGCCTGGAAGAAAAATGTACATGAGAGGCGAATTCAGAGGGTTTCTATGGCAACAATCGGTGTTAGGCCTCGGCGAATGGTCATTTTCCGGGCTGTTATGCCATGGTCTCACTTGTTTAGAGCAGAATTACGATATTTTCATGCTCGTATGTCTTCTACCCACCAATCCCGCTTCCCGTTGCCATCTCTCTCTCTCTCTCTTTTTTTTTTTTTATTACCGGTACTGTTTTATTCGTAAATGTTAGTTAGCCTCCAAGTCGATAAATCGGTGTATTATGCAACAATTGACAGAAATGCATTATAAACAGCAGACAAGGAAAATTAACAATGTGACGGCAATTGGTGCAAACGGGTGACGAATATAGGAAAAATCCAAATACATCGTGCCGAACACTGGCGCAAAAACACACTTTTTTAAGAAATACCCATTTTTCCTAAAACGAATATCTTTGATATTTGGTCATTCCTAGTGTTTGAGTAGAGTTTGAGGTTAGGTACAGTGATTTTGTTGATTAAATTTACCAAAATGTGTACGGTGTATATGATTTCTTGTCTAAATCTCCCTTAACATGACGACCATTATGAGGTGCATTTACCTTAAATAAACTGAAAAGATGCATTGGTATCAACATGTTCATATGTGACTGCTTATAATATTGATATTATAAAAAATAAAAAATTTCTTCGGCTTTTCCGAATTAATTGGGGTTGCCGGAGCCAACGAGGCTCATTTTGGTTTTGGTCAGGGATTTAAGGCCGAATGCCCTTCTTGAAGCCACGTGATTTTTCAGGTAAAAATTTCACCCTGCTGTTACCAGGATTCGAACCCCGGCCGTTCGGGTGATAGACAAGTAACTAAGCCACTGCACCATCACGCTCCCCTATATAATATTGATATTATGTGTGAGAAAAATAAAGTTTTGCTCTCCATGTTCTTACTGCCATTACTATTGACTCACAAACTCTGCCTATCTTGATGGTTTTATTTGCATACAATCCTTTCTTACAGTATTCTTTTTAATTTCCCAGTTCCAGTGATCTGGGTCGGGATGTGAATCAAGGACCTCCATACTTTTCTGTCTCTCCACTACTCTTGTCCCTCCAGTATATCTTTCACTTTCACTCCTCTTTTCTCAATGCTCTCCTTCACTGTATCCATCCACCTCATCCTCGGCCTTCCCCTTTGTCGCCTTCATGTGATTTTCTTGGTACAGTAGAGTCTCGCAAACTCGGCACTCGGTAACCCGGCACTCCGGATTTCTCGGCCACCCTGACAGGAGAAAAAAATCATGATTTTTGTTTGTTTTTGTGTTTTCGCACAGAGCGTTATTAATTGTTTTTTTTTTTTTTTCGCCTTCTCCATCAATGGAATTATCGACGCGAAGCAAGTTGACCTACAGTACATAGTAAGAAGAGTAACGACGACCTGATAAATACAGGTAGTTGTACAGTACAGTACTGTAAATGCACAAACTGTTGGCAGTAAGATGTATACAAACAGTTTTCGCGCAGAGCGTTGTATTTATTTGATTGTGTATTCTCCGCAATTCTGTTTCTTCGCCGTCTTCGTGACGAAGCTGCAAGAAACAGGTTTCAAAGTATAATAAAATTGGGGTATCCGCCTGATCAATACACAAAATTTATATATGGGTCTATTTAATATTTAATATAGAAAGAAAAATGTACATGAGAGGCGAATTCAGAGGGTTTCTATGGCAACAATCGGTGTTAGGCCTCGGCGAATGGTCATTTTCCGGGCTGTTATGCCATGGTCTCACTTGGAAATTAAAGTTAAAATACAGAAAGCTAACAAAGTGTACTAAGTTACTCTCTGCAGATTTTATTGGGATCCAAATTTTTGACAAGAGAGCAGAATTACGATATTTTCCTGCTCGTATGTCTTCTACCCACCAATCCCCCTTCACGTTGCCGTCTTTTTTATTTTTTTTATTTTTTTTATATTCCATTTTTATTACCGGTACTGTTTTATTCGTAAATGTTAGCCTCCAAGTCGATAAATCGGTGTATTACGCAACAATTGACAGAAATGCATTATAAACAGCAGACAAGGAAAATTAACTATGTGACGGCAATTGGTGCAAACGGGTGACGAATATAGGAAAAATCCAAATACATCATGCCGAACACTGGCGCAAAAACACACTTTTTTAAGAAATACGTCATTTTTCCTAAAACGAATATCTTTGATATTTGGTCATTCCTAGAGTTTGAGGTTAGGTACAGTGCTTTTGTTGATTAAATTTACCAAAATGTGTACAGTGTATATGATTTCTTGTCTAAATCTCCCTTAACATGACGACCATTGGTGCATTTACCTTAAATAAACTGAAAAGATGCATTGGTATCAACATGTCCATATGTGACTGCTTATAATATTGATATTATAAAAAATAAAAAACTTTCTTTGGCTTTTCCGAATTAATTGGGGTTGCCGGAGCCAACCAGGCTCATTTTGGTTTTGGCCAGGGATTTAAGGCCGAATGCCCTTTTGTGTATTGTTCAGGCGGATACCCCAATTTCATTATACTTTGATTGTGAATCAATACGGAACCAAGACCGAGTCTATTGTTAACAGGTTTCAAAGCGAAAAGCAAAAGAACGTTACTTGCATTTTTGCAAAAAAGTAAATGGTAATTTTCATTAATTG
Organism: Meconema thalassinum; assembly: GCA_946902985.2. Lineage (NCBI taxonomy): Eukaryota > Metazoa > Arthropoda > Insecta > Orthoptera > Tettigoniidae > Meconema > Meconema thalassinum. Next base: position 137,073,829 of record OX336390.1, on the reverse strand, counting down.
AAAAGACTATTTGCCTACGGGAATTGTTTTGTACATATACTATACAGTGTACTTATTATAAAAATAATTTGTAGGCCTAGTTTTTCTTAGTTTTCTTTAATAATTTACAGTAATTGTTTTCCTTGATTCTTATGCAGTCCAGTAGTACAGTACCGGTACTGAACTATATATTCAAGTACTGTAATGCAGTGGCTTAATCATTTTAAAACTTGTGTTTCTGTTAAAAACAAATACATGTACTGAATTGCATTACTTTTAAACCAAAACAAACAGCTTATTTCTTTATTTTTAACACATTTCCCGATAACCCGGCATTTTTGCGAACTCTGCCACCCTTCGGTCCACATTAGGCCGAGTTCGCGAGACTCTACTGTAAATAATCACTTCGGGTCTCTGTCTTCTTCCATTTTCATTGTACGTCCATACCATTTTTGTTTACTGATCTCATGCAATTTCTTGAATTAACTAAATAAATGTACACAGCAAACGAAGTGGGCTCCTTCTGAGTAAAGAAGCCTCACTGGTGGTAATGTAAAACATTTAACTGGTGATGGATGGAACAGTATATTCAGGTAAACAAATGCCCTGTCGGTACGCCACTGAGTAGAGGTGGTCACTTCTGCCAAAACTATCCCATATAAATTATGACATTTGTCCAGAAATGAAGCACTTCACTAGGTTTTGATTTTAAAGACAGCATCCAGTGATATCTGCACAGCACTGCTTGATCATATCTCTCCACCAGCCTTCTTTAAAGAAACCTTAAAAAAAAAAAAAAAGTTGGCAAGTATCGTTGCGCATTCACCGTTGTCCCATGCTGCAGGAAGTCCTTTTGGTGAAAGAAAAGGCTGAGCATAACCTTCCCCATACTCGTGCGGACAGCCTTGGACTTTATGGGTGGCGGCAAACTTGCATGCTTCCACTTGCGACTTTCTCGTTTTGACTCGGATTCAAAGTAATGGCGCCATGTCTTGTCTCCTGTGACCACCCGTGCCAGGAACACATTCCCTTCCTTGGCATAGCGCAGTAGATGTTCCAGATTGAGTCCTATTCGGCAAGCTTCCTGCATTTATTTATTGTACGTGTGCAGGAAGACTGGTGTTCTCTGCGATAAGAAGATTCCAGACCGCCTCAAGTCGAAAATATATCGGTCCGTAGTGCGACCAGTCGCTCTATATGGTGAAGAATGCTTGCCCACTACAAAGGAAGAAGAACGAAGACTTGCTATCATGGAAACGAAGATGCTTCGGTGGATATCTGGTCTGACACTTCACGATCATATCACCAATGATGACGTCCGTAGGCGATATGGAGTAGCACCAGTCATTGTGAAGATGAGGGAAAGCCGTCTGTGCTGGTATGGTCATGTGCTTCAAGCGGACAAAACAACAGTTGCAAGCACTGGATTGAATTTGCTTGTAGATGCGAGGCAACCAATGATGGCTTGACACACTACATGAAGACCTTAAAATTGCTGGACTCCATTCCGATATGGCATACGATCGTATAAAATGGCGACGGAGCCAGAATAGCAGACCCTGCCTGTGTGCGGAACAAATGCTAGGAAGAAGAAGGCGGAAGACTGTGAGGCACCCTTTGGGCACACTTTTTGCGAAATTGCAATCGGTCCTTAATGATGGTGTGAACAGTTCCGCCACTCTCTTCGACCTCTGCAGCAATGACTGCTACCGTAACTCGCCGGTCTTGCATAATGAGGGCATCTACCTGGTGGACAATGTCATTGGAAATGTGGTGTGGTGCTCCAGACCGTGCATCATCGGCCAGCGTTATTTGTCCTTCCCCTAATCGCTTGTGCCACACCTTAACCTTTGCCACGGACAGGCAATGCTCTCCGTACACTTGTGCCATTCTTCAATGAATTTCCGTTTTCCACACTCCTGCTGTCAGGAAACGCACTACACCCCTTTGCTCTTCTTTTGAAGCCTCCATGTCACTGGTTTCTGCACGACTGAGTGAAGTCGACTGTCGACGTTTGTGCTTGCTCACTCTGTCGTCATGTGGGTGTGCGCCCATGTCCCTCTAGCGGCAAGTTTGGTACCTCAGCGCTCTCATAGGGACCGCACCATCGTCCCCAGGCCAGGGCATTACAATCCGTTTTTATAGCTTCCTTCTATAAATTTAATCCACCTAAAATTTAACATCATCAATTTCCATTTTCCAGCTTAGACTGGATCAGAGCAAATATGACACCCCTCCACTTAACTCTATCTGACCACCATCCTTCCTCAACCACTGAGATCCACTCCAGGTTCCGTTCTCTGACACTATCTTTCACTAAATCCATCCACCATACTCTAGGTCCACCGTACTCTAAAATTAATGTCAAATAAAAATACAAGCTGAATAAAATGAACTTAGGGCTCTCTTTCCTCTCCATATTCATAAATCTTCATACTTTCTCTCCAGGCTCACACAGGTTAATTCTCACCCTTTAACTTTGCAGTGCCGTAATAGCTCAGCAGGTTATGGATGTTTAAGCTGTGGCTGCTTCCTTCAGGATAAGAGGAATGAACGGCATGCTCTGTTAATAGACAGAACTCGCTGTTGCTAGGCTTAGGATTGGTCTCCAGAAGTTCTCAAGGTTGGCACACTGTGGCTTTCTGAAATGTATAACTAGTATTGTTTCACTCTCTGTTATGCTCTGTTACAAAGTTGTTTTGATTGATGTTTTCTGTTAAGAAATGTACATGTGGTACAGCCCTCCCCCACTCAATACTACTGGGTGGTGGAGTTAGTGTTTTATACTCACTCGCTCAATCAGAAGGCTTCTATGGAACATGATGATCCTGCGCCGATCTCACAAAATGCCTCCACTCAACTCTGTTTTGGGCGAGTTCTTGCTAGTTGTCCACAGTCACATGTCTACAAAGTTTGGAGATTTCATTTTTCCAGGAACTTGTGGTCTTCCTACTGGCCTTTTTCCTCTTGATTCTTCTTTAAAGATTTGTAAGTCCATCCTATCATCTCCCATCCTTAGTAAATGACAAGCCATTGAAGCCTTCTGGAGTTAATGATGTTGAGTATTGGTGCTTGCTGTGATAAAGAATGTATGTCTTTATTTGATTTTTTTCCAGTTTTGAGATGCGGAGTCTGAAAATGGTCCAAAAATGTTCCTATACACTTTATTTTCGAAAACCTGTAACTGTTGTTCTTCCTGTTTTGTTCAACTCCATGATTCAGCACCATAAGTTAGAACTAGCCTAATGATGGTATTGCATATTTTCAGTTTTGTATCTCTTGTCAAAAATTTGGATCCCAATAAAATCTGCAGAGAGTAACTTAGTACACTTTGTTAGCTTTCTGTATTTTAACTTTAATTTCCATTTCTCTATGATTGTGTTCATCAATCATGACTCCTGAGAATTTGAAATGTTCAACCTGCTCAAAACTATGCTTGCCAATAAGAAGAGGTAACCGATTCCCAAACACGTCAATATTTCCCTTCATTACCATGTTTTATAGTCAAATTTATTAACATTATGTCAACAAAATTTTTGTGATGTGTAATGGTTGAATTACTTTTCTGGGCTTGTTGGCTGTGGTCCAGTGGGATTTGAAATTCCTAACAATACTGTGTCTGGCATCTTCAGGGGGTCCTCTGTCGATGGCAGGCAGCAGTGAACTGAAGAGGTCTCTCTGCATCTTATATTTATATACTGGTTGCTGGCTGCAGTTTAAGTGGGCTTAGCCGGAGCTGGGGTATGGTGACCAAGGACACATCTCCGGGTCACACCTTGCCCACAGCTTGCCACCAAACTGAAGGAACATGGCAGACACAGTCCACTGGGGCTGATCGAGAAGTCATCGGTTATAAAGAATTCTCTTTTAGCCAATTATTACGATATACGTTACAAAGAACTGGCTATGTGGCGTAGCGGTAACGTTCTCACCTGCTGTACCCAGGGTTGTAGGATCAAATCGCAGCGCAGTCAGTTAGCATTTGAGGGTACTTAAAAACAAGGGAGCCATGTCAGTAGATTTACTGGGACATCAAAGACCCCATTTGGGGAAAAATTCTGGTATGCCGGAATCTCTAAAAGCCGCCGTAATTAAAAGGGATATAAAACAAATAACATCTCTACTAGTAAAAAACAAAGTCCCCAATTCTTGGATGTCACGGGTAATCTCGAGAACCACTGGATGGATTTTGATGCGATTTTCACCATTCTGTAAAGGATATCTCGAGGATGATTTCTGTGGAAAATCATTTATTTGTGATCAAAGGAAGCCGAGCAGTAACGATTTCAGTGAAAAAGTCGGGGCAAAAACCTGGCGTCCGAGCGCTTTGTAAGCTTATGCTGGGCAAACCGTTAAAAATATCCAAATACTATGAGTGTAAGAATTGTTCAGCATGAAAAGTTCTACAAAAAAGGCCGCGAGAGCATACATCTATCTTCAATACATCGCCCACTATAAGTGTTTTTACGTCTTCATTTCTTCCAACCATGTCCATTCAAATACTGAGGCGACAGTTTACGAGCTAGCTAAGGGCGAGTTTATAACCCCTGTTACAGCCTAACTAGCGGGTGAACCTATTACCCCAGATACAGCCAGCAGCAAACCGTCGAGTCGTGTTGAGTTAAGACTTCAGTTAATAGTCCAGTCTGTGATCTTAAGCCATCATGCCGAGATGTAAAACGGATATAGGTCATAGTTCATTGACATCGAAAAAAAAAAGCATTTTATCACCTAACAATGAAACAGAGCAACAAATAATTTCTCGATTGTCACAAGAGAAAGAAAGACTTCGTCCTCGGCTCCTTCAATCTGTTGCTTAAGAAGAACACCTTCTGAATCACGATCAGAAACAAGCTTATGACACCATCATATCTAGCATCACTAAGAAGAAAGGTAAGATATTTTTTCTCGATGCCCCTGGAGGCACAGACAATACGTTCTTGATAAATTTGTTGCTCGCTAAAGTGAGGCCTGGTGGTAATATTACTCTTGCCGTCACATCATCTGGAATTGCAGCCACTCTTCTGAAAGAGGGAAGAACAGCACATGCAACATTTAAACTTCCTTTGAAAGTCAGCAGTAATGATGGAAGCGTATGTAATATTTCAAAACAAAGTAACACGGCCAGTTTAATCCAAAATTGTTCTTTAGTTGTATGGGATGAGACTACAATGTCGCACAAAACTTCCGTTGAAGCTGTAGACAAGACCTTGCGTGATCTAAGGAATCGGAACACACCTATGGGTGGCTGCACAGTTTTGTTCGCCGGAGATTTTCGTCAAATCTTACCAGTTGTTACCAGAGGAACGAGAGTCGACAAAGTGAACAATTCATTAAAAAGATCTCACATCTGGCCGGATATAACAAAATTGGCACTCAAAATTAACATGAGAGTACTCTTATCTTCAGAAGATAATAGTCTGTTTGCTAATTGTTACTTGAATCGGAAATGGAGATTTACCGGTCATTGACGGGAAAATTACCCTAGTCACGATTTCTGTGTTTTAGTAAGCAGCATTCAAGAATTGATTGATAGCGTTCACCCTAAAATCCATGACCTATCTAACAAGTCTCATTCATGGTTTAGAATTCCTAAATTATTTACTTCCTTCTGGCTTGCCACCACACAAGCTTATTTTAAAAGTGGGAGTGCCTATTGTATTGCTCCGTAATTTACATCCACCAAAGTTATGCAATGGGACGCAATTGGTAGTGAAAACTTTGAAAAACTGTTTCATTGAAGCAGTGGTACCAGAGAAACGTTCTTAGTACCCAGAATTCCTATGATTCCTTCAGATTTGCCTTATCATTTCAAACGAGTACAATTCCCAGTAAGAGTCTGCTTTGGCATGACTATAAACAAAGCACAGGGTCAGACACTTAGAGTGACTGGAGTTGATCTCAATGGAGAATGTTTTTCTCATGGACAGCTTTACGTGGCTCTATCACGTGTTACATCAAACCAAAATCTTTTCGTGTTCACTGCTGGAGGGAAAAAAAACTAATGTCGTATACAAGGAAATCTTATAAGACCTCGGCTAAAAGTAGCCTATCACCTTGCATTCTTAACTGTTCCCGGGCGAAGCCGGGGCGGGTTGCTAGTTACAGTATAAAAATAAAACTGAGTACCTGGAAACCATCCCCAGCATTGGCTTTATCCAAGTTGATGGAGAGACAATAATGAAGACCAGAAGCTTTAGGTATTTAGGATTTTTCCTGCAGTTTGATGATGGGATAGTGATTAGTGTGCAGTAGAATAAAGATAGCATGGTTGAGATGGAGGGAAGTCATAGGCGTGCTCTGCAACAAAAGTATGCCTCTCAATCTGAAGTCCAAAATGTACCGTATGGTAGTACGCCCTGTTGCAGAAACATGGGCCATAAGCCACCTGCATGCAGACAATTCCCAACTGTTTGTTGTGTAACGTGGGTTGCCACTGTTGATCGAATTTGCAGTACTGTTGCGCAAGCGTCCATCCGAACTATCCCAAAAATGTGGCGATCCTCCCTCGATGTGCCCTTTGGTGTAAAAATGAAAGAAAATCCACAGTCTGCTTCCAGTCTCTGACTGGGTCAGGAATGGAATGAATGAAACCCCCATCTTGCGGCGAGGATATGAACTGTGCCGGCTGCCGGGGCCTGACGCACTCCTCTGGGGCAATGATTAAATGAATGACAGATGAAAAAATAAACATTCAAATCTCCCCCTACTCAACGAAATATTAAATGCTTACTTCTAAGCCTACTCCCCAAAATGGCATCTTAAAAAAGTCCGGTGATCTGCTCGACGTTCCTTTGACTCGTCACCACAGCATAAAATTATCGGTATGTTTGACCAATGGGCCAAGTGCAACGCCAATTATGAAACCAACTCACGACTTTTTACTGTGACCGACCGCTAACTTGTGACTGCCACTCTGCTAGGACAGTGGAAATATTGCCAAACGGACCGAGAATGGCGCCGATAGCATAACATGCAATTTTTTTCCGTACACGATCGCAAGTATAACGAAAATCTCATCAAATGGGCCAGAAGCAGTGCCAAGATGTTTTATTTGTTCAACACAATTATCATCCAAGCCTGCTGCCTTGTCATTCTGCTTCTTTCAGTTCATTAAAATTGAAAAAGGTAGTCAAGACACTAGTGTATTCTTTATCCTTTAATTCCAATTGCTAGTTAGAAGCTATACTTTTTTGTTGTTGCCGAACTAATCCTTCAGGTTGCTCTTCAGTCATTCAACGCATTAAATTAGGTTGCCAAATTCTTTCTATAAATTCAGGAACCCTTCAAATTTTATGGAAACTATTTTTGATAGAAAATTGAGGGCTTAATTATGCTCTTCTTACGGTATCCATCTGTTTCTGAATTTAACATTTCGTTTTGAAAGCCTTTCTTTCCTTCTTTGTTTGTTTGTTTGTTTGTTTCTTTCTTTCTTTCTTTCTTTCTTTCTTTGCCTCCTTCCATGAAGCTCACAGTGTTTATAGATTTTGTTTCTTATTATTGCTGTGAATAGTTAGTTAAAAACATACAGGTGGTAATTAGCTTCCATTGTTGCATCTTCCATTTTTTATTTCCTTCTGTAGAAATCATCATCACCAGGCTTTCAAAGGCTCCTTATTTGCAGGTGGTTGCCTGATAAAAATAAGAATGTTGTATGAGCATGAGATTGTTTTCCTAAAATAATTTTCTATTTGTTTTTTACATATCTCATACTGCCTTTTCAATTCTAAATATTATGAATCTGATAGTATTTGTTGTATGTTAATTTTGCCATTAGAGTTTAAGTACCGGTAACATATGTCATGTCATGGAGCCTCATTGTGTGTTTGGTATGTTATTGCTAAGGTAATTAGTTTTTTCCATCTCTCTCCCACTTCTCTTTGTTCTGGTGTGGCTTGTCTTATTGATTTTCATTGTTCACCTGAATAGGTGCCATCTGCTATGTTTGGATAGCCTACTGAACATGGGTGTCAAAAATATGGCTAAGAATATATTGGCTCATAAAGTAGAAGTGCATATTTCTCTATTTAATGGAGCTCAAAGTTAGTTTCTACAAAGGGCTGAGAAACTTCAATGAACCAATGTTTGTAGCCATATCTAAATTTTAAATGGAAGCATTCATTTATTAGGCCACATATTATACAGAAAGTACAGGCCGTTTAGATGGAAGGATGATGATGATGATGATGATAATTGTTGTTTTAAGGGGCCTAACATCTAGGTTATCGGCCCCTAATGGTTTGTGTGATCGTGAAGATGATAATGAAATGTGAACTATAACTAAAACTAACAACTAACTTATGTACTAGAAGAAGAAATGGAAAAAAAAGGGAGAATAAGGCAAATAAAGAACAGGAGGAAAAGAAATGCCCTCAACCCTCGAAGAATGTGGATTGAGGGACTTGGAAGGAAGGAGAGCCATGAAAGGCATATAGGAAAGTGAAAGAGGAGAGGGTCCTCCCCAGAGGTAATGAAAAAAGGGGGGAAAACAGACCCAGCTCAGGAATCCCTCGGGGTCGCCAACTCCCGAACCCACCAGCCGTGAGCCCCTGAGGGTGTAGCAATATCCAGGGTGTACCAGAAGTGGTGGGGCTACATACACCCAGCCTCCTTCAGGGCCTTGAGCAGAAGGCAGGAGTTAACAAGAAAAAGAAGGCTGACCCCTCGCAGAAGGAGGGTATCAGAAAAGATAAGACAAGGGCCAATTAAGGCGGGAAAGGAAGAGACTCCCTAGGCCTCGGATACTATAATACCGTCGGGGTCGGAAGAGAACAAGAGTTGATCAAGCGAGGTCGACAGGAAAGAAGACACAGAGGAGCCCGGCACAAGTAAGTGGAAGCATTGCCAGACTCAACTGGGGGCCCGTGGGTGCCAACCGACGTCCCACTAGATGTGAGCCCCTGGTGGGTAGATGGAAGGTAGGGAATTACAATGTCTGACCTATGTGGGACTCAAACCCATGACCTCCAGCTTTGATATTCCATGGTGTAGTGAGTTAGTACACCTGCCTGGAATACAAGGAATTCTAATGGTTGTCTCATTTTCCAATTTCCTTATCAAAAGTGAAAAAGGCAGGGTAATATTTAGAATGGTGAGAATATTATAAAAATAAATTCTTTGGCTTGTCCCAATTATTTGAGGCTGCCAGAGTCAACTTGTTTCATTCTGGTTTGGGCCAGGGAGTTATGGCCAGAGGACATCTATTATAAAATGACCTTTTCAATGTGCTTTTTATCCTCCACAGCCATAGAGTTCAGCTCATCCATTAACTTTTCAGCATTAAGAATGAGGAAAAATAATGGTGAACTGCTACAATATTGTACTTCTATTTTTGAATTTCCTCAGGGGAGACAAGAATCTTGAAGGAGTTACGGGCACAATATCTTCCTTGTGCTCCCTCTGGTTATGGGCAAGGGAAGAGGTGACAAGAAATGGAAATGCATTCTAAAATAAAATAAAAATCGACATAGTAAAATGCTACTTGTTTTAAACTATTGTGTGTTTTTATATTTTTTGTCAGACAGATAATATCCTCTAGTGGTAATATAATAAATAATATATAAAATAAAAACATGAACACAAATATGGAAGATAATAGTTACTATCAAGTCACAAACATACAGTATAGGTGCAGATGACCTTGCTGTTCCGCCCCTTAACACAAAGATTAACATCATCTTCAAACATACAAACCTAGAAAGATTGCTGAGTTTTAATTCACTGGCCGTGAAAGCCAATATACCATCTCTTATACAATCGTGCACTTACACATCCGTGAAGAAATTTCATATAGCAGTCGTTTGTTTGTTCATTCATTAATCCATTCATTCAACCAAAATGTTTTCAAGAAACCTTGAAAAAATGAAAAATCCAAAGCCTGCTTCCAGTCGACCGACTGGGTCAGGGAATGGAATGAATGAAGCCCCCATCTAGCGGCGAGGATATGAACTGTGCCGGCTGCCGAAGCCTGTCGCACTCCCCAGGGCAATGATTGAATGAATGACAAATGAAATGACAGTGGAGAGTGTTGTTGGAATGAAATTGTGAGAGGGAAAACCAGAGTATCCAGAGAAAAACCTGTCTGCCTCCGCTTTGTCCAGCACAGATCTCGCATGGAATGACCGGGATTTGAACCACGGACCCAGCGGTGAGAGGCCGGCGTGCTGCTGCCTAAGCCATGGTGGCTCTTCAAGAAACCTTAAATACTCCTATTCGTAGTACTGGTTAATTAAGAGCTATTTAAATGCCAAAAAATTGGAGACAAAGGAAAATATATGCAAAAGGGATAAAACTCATTAAATGGGTGGGAGGGGGTAAGAAACAACACAGTAGACAAAAGTAACATCCAAGGATGTAGAGAACTATTATAAACCATTAATATGAAGGATTTGTATTTGTAACTACTGTTCTTCAGTTTTCCAGTGGGTTATATATGACTTGTAGAATTTTTTGTAGAGGAAAATAGTCATTGAAAACCATTCTTAAGTCATTGAACTTGCATGTTGATAAGCTTCAAATGGTTACAGAATAAGTAGGTATTTGTAAATTTACATCTTCATGATTTTTATCAAAGTTTATTTTTCATAGACTGGAAAGTATTTCTTACAATTATATTTGATGATTGACAGCCAAGTAAAATCTTGGATGTCTCTCCATCGCTATGACTTGGCTTATTTTTTTGCTTGCTACCTCCTAAATGCAGTTATGTTCTATCTGGTTAGAAGCAACACAGTGGGCCTAAGTATGTGCATATTGATCCATTTTGAAGAATCAATATTCTGTTGCTCTGACTGTTTTCATTAATATTTGATGTAACAAAGGGAAACGCACACACATGTTGGTAGTTTATAACTCTAATGACCTACATTTGTAAAGACTTGCAATTGAGACAGACAGCATATGATAGAGCTAGTTCTTTTATCAAAGTGTCAAACTTATTATTAAGTCCAGAGAATGTAACTTGAAGAGAAAGTCAGTTTTTGTTGTTGTTGTTTGTCAGGAAGAGGTTAAAAGGAAATAATAATGTAGGTTGGACTAGCATAATAGATTGATATGATAAATATTATGAAACTTAACAATGAGTCACCTTCATAGTTAAGTAGTAGGCCTATGTATTGAGATTCCTGTCAAAGGTCCTAGGCTTGATTCAAGTCCCTGTCAAGAATTATAATTCTATTCTAGTCTTAAGTGTTGGAATAGGGGTACTGCTCGGTTCCAAGCTCTGTGAACTTGCGGGATGAAGGGGAGAGGCAGGGTAGGAGCAGGCGTGAATTGAGAAGCCTGTCGACAGCCCGCCGTGTTACCTGACATTCTCATCTATTCCAATACTGCTAACATGGGTCTTTTCTGAAACCAGTGTGGCGTTGGGAATGAGTGACTGAGTCACCGACTAATGTATTTGCTTCTGTTACTACGCAAGGACCGAGAAAGCTCATCACTCGTCACCACTACTACTATTAGTCTGCAATGCACATTCCTCTCAGGTCCATGCAGCTTAGACCCGAGCAGTACACATAGCCTCATAGTAAAATACACCATAATCACTCAAAACGTTAGGCAAATATCATACACACCCTAGTACACATGGCCAATGACCATGATTGCCCAAGTCCTTACAAGAAATAACAACTTAACAGTTACAGATAATTTAACATTCATTGCTTCTTTGGTGACAGCTCTCCCATTCTAACAACAGAAAACCCACTTCTTTAATTGCCCCTAAGTGTATGGTTCCCTTGCTTCAGTTGGTCTATGAAAATGTACCAGAGCCTTCTTCACAGTTTCTTACCACCTGTCTGCATTCCACTATGTAATAAACCTCCATGTCGCAGCATGTACCCTATTCAGATTAGTCGTCTTCCGTGGATTTGTCAAGTACTCTTTCTTCACCAACTCGATTGATTCCATCTGTCAGGGAATCTTTAGCAAGCATCTCCAACACTACATTTCAAATGACTGAGTACAACTTGTCAGTTTGGAGTTCAGTGCCCACATTTCACCACCCAATCACACTGGCCAAACAAATATCATAACGTATCGCTGCCTAAGTTCTAGATCAATGTGAAGTTGGTCAGCATTTTCTGGTATTTAAAAAGCACTGCTCATGCCATTCCAAGCCACACTTTAATATGTATTTTTTTGACAGTAGCCAGGTAATTAAATGAAGGTACCTGTTTGTGTGTCTCACCACAACTGGAAATGTTGATGTTCTTTTGTAATTAATTTACTAACATCACTTTTGTCTTTGTTATATTGCTTTTCATTCCATTTTTATCAGACACTCACATATCCATCGAATCTTCCGTTTGCAGGTATTAGGGTTATATGTTAGAAATGCTCCATCATCTGTAAATTTTACATATAGATAATAATATTGTATTGAATCACACACCACTACCATGATGGGATGCTGCAGCAAGTCTGGAGATTGGAGGTTGTAATCCCAGCATTGTCAGAGTGTGTTTTATCCTGGAAAATACCTTTATAGTACCTTATTTCAACTCTTGGGGCTCCTACCCATCTCTGTCCCCTATACAACTACAAACACTACTACAGTCATCACTGAAACAAACGTTGACAAATTCAACACACACCCAAGTACACACAGCTGATGAGCAAGACATCCGAAGACCATAAAATAAATTAACAACTATGTTACAGGAAAGAATAGGGAATTTTCTCCTTCCTGGCATTATTTCCTGTGAAGTATGGAGTCTGCCATTTTGCATCCTCTCCTCTATTTCGGTCAGTCTGCTCTGTTGGCTGAGTGAATGCCTACCGTTTGCATGTTCTCACACAGACAATCCACCCATGCCTTCTAGGTCTTCCTAAGAGTTACTGTCCATCAAACCGTGCAGCATAGCCATGTGCATGTTAAAACATGCAAGGAAGGAAGCTGAAAATCTGAAGATCGAATCCCGGCATTGACATTGACCATCCTGAGTATGTTTTTCCCACAATACCTCCAGAAAAAATGTTCAGATGGTACCTTATTCCAAGTCACAAGGAACTACCCCAATCCTAGATCCTAATAATTACAGCTACACTATTAGAGTCATCACAGAAAGATACGTTATTAGACAAATTCAACACATATCTAGATACACAGGGCTGACGACCAAGATGTCCTAAACCCCTAAAATGAATTAATAACAATTTAACTGTCAATCAAGTCTGGGCAACCAAGCCTGTGTCAACTGTGGTCACTTGTTCATACCACTTCATTTTTCATTCCGGACAAATTATTATTTTTATAATTATCATCATCAGTTCTACGGTACATATGGTAAGTTAAAATTAGAAAGGAGACAGAAATTACAATATTTTAGTTTCCAGAACTCAGATGATAAATGGGTTTGAACTCCAATATCAGCCATCTTTGAAATTATTTGCCATGATTTCTTATTTCTACTCCAGGGAAATTTTGGGATGGTCCCTTTCTAAAGGCCACTGCTACTGCCACTTTCATCACATCCAATAGCACAGCCAAGCTTGTTAGGTCATGAATTAGGCGGTGTTTCTTCCAAAAAATTTGTTCCCAAATGACAATTTACTGAAGTCTCCATTTGTTATCATTTTGAATTTAGATTTGATATATTATATTTATATGTACCATATGATTTCTTCTTTAAATATTAAACAAGTATCATTAATGACAAGCTGTTTTAAATAATCAATAGGTTATCAATACAATTTCTTTATTTTACCAATATAATTTGTATAACAAAGTGGAATATTATGGCATGTTACTATTGCATAATTTTATTGTTGACATATCATCATACTGCTTGCTATCCACATGTGAGTATTCATTGAAAGTGGGAGCCAGAGGAGATGGGAGAAAAAAATGGTTTGATAATCTGGTGTGATAATAGCACTTACAGCATCCATCCTGATAGTTGCTTTTCCCCGGGTTTTTCCACGGAATGCTGTAATGGGATCATCTTTTAAATACATGGGCACCTACCCAATCCTTGATCCAAATAATTACTATTACTGTCACTACAGAAACACAGGTTATCAGACAAACTCAATAGATACCCAAGTACAATGGGCTGATGGCCAATATGTCCCAAGCCCCTAAATGAAGTAACAATAACAACTAATATAATAAATACATCAGTACAGGTACTGGTAATAATAATGCAGGTAATCAGACAAATATCATACTTACAGTAAGTAGGATGGCTTGCCACGGTGGGTGAGTGGTTATAGTGTCGGACTACCAACCCCAAGATCGCAGGTTCGCCCCTGGCCATGGTAAGTGATTTTTGAAGGCGACAAAAATCACGATACTCATGTCATACGTTGTTGGCATGTTAAAGAACCCATTTGAATTCAGTAGGCCGTGTTCAATGGCAAAATTAATCTCGGGATTTTCCGCCAACACAAAGTTCCTCCATTCTCTACTTGAAAGCGCTGTAGTGTCAAGGAGTTTAGATATCTAACCTCCTTGACTTTCATAGCGTTCAAAGGAACGACGAAATTCGACATGCAAGCTACCCTCTGGGTGTCAATTAACAAAGCTTGCACCAGGCACCCGAGACCATACGATATTATTATTATAGTAAGTAGGATGTCCACAAAGTTTTCACCTGTGTGTACTTAATACAACAACACGGAAGTAAAATGGTAACTATTGTTTGTAAAACTTACCTTACTCACTCACTCAATCAAAATCCATAGGGAAGCCCTTGTAGAATTTGGGAGATAGGCTTGGCATGACTCCATAGTTTGTGCACTCTGTAGTCCTTATATCATTTTATGACAGCCGACCTTTAATATTAGAAACCAGTGAATTATGTTTCGATAGCACCAGAAAGAGAGGGAACTCTCCTACATAGTTGCAGTGGCGAAACACATGCTCAAACGTGACTCGATCTTACCTATGTGATATGTGTTCATATTGAGTTTTATTTTCAGAGAGGGGCCGTGTGTTTGTCTTTGGAAACAATGACTGTGGACAATTGGGACTGGGCCATAGAAACATCATGACAAAACCAAGTTGTGTAAAAAGTGAGTACAATATTTGTATATTTTTAAATACTGGCAAGTTACTTAATAAGAAAATATCTAATTTCCCTCCTCTTGATGCTTTTTTCAGACTTGAAACCAGAGAAAGCCATTCACATAGCTTGTGGAAAGGCTCATACTTTGGTTGCCACAGGTAAAGTAATTTTTTCTACTCCAGTATTATTGAGCTTTATTACACAGTGTGCCAGGAAAGTTCTCGGACTATACTTTAAAAGAACAAATCACCACATGCATTATTCTGTTAGAACCACATTGCATTAGTTTCTTTACTCTCAGTATCACTCCATACAGTATTTGTCACAGCTTGTTCAAGGCATTCTGGAAGTGTGAAACTGGAATAGAATTCAGTTCCTTAAGTGCTTCCACTATGTTTTGTCATATTCTGAGAGAAGTGTTCATTTATTTATTCATTTTGTGAACAAATATTATGTATAATGTTAACTTGATTTAACTCTAATTCAACTGTGATTCAAAATCTCAGTTAGGAGCTTGCTCAGTTTATCATATAGGCTTACAGGATGGAACCGCATTGTGTATTGGTGTTCACCGATACACGACACAGCTCCATCCTGTAAGACTAGATAATAAAATAAACACCGGTCGTGAAAGCCTACGATCTAAATATATTTACTCAATTTGTATTGAGTTCCTAGTACCCCTACCTATATTATTCTGCTAAGGTCCCATTCCAGTTTTGTACCGAAAATAAGGTCCCATTAACACCAACCTACACATATGGGGTACCTACAGGTTCAGCATAACCCAACGTGTAAGCGAAACACACTCACTTATTCTTTAAATGCCTCACAATTAAATAAATACCTTAAAACATGTATATTTACAATGAAATAATGAAAGAATGCAACACGGTAACCATGGTAACAGAATCTCACAGGTCCATCTATATCTGTAAGACGCAATGCAATTCCAATTATTACATTACTGTGAAAGTTTCCAGGCGGTTATAAGGTTATCACTGAACCAAATTAAGCTGTAAAATTCATCAATACATACAGTATAATGCGCTTAAGGGGGTCAAGGGCCACTCTAGAATTTTTTCACGCAATTTTCACATGTGAGTGTGGTACGAAAGGTCTTTTTCACCCGACTATAAAGGGTCTCCGAAAACCATATTTAAAGGCCCTTAAATTAACAGTGTCTGTGATATTCCCAGAAAACTAACTTCGCTCTGATATACCTATGAAGGAATGACAAACCCCTAACTACTGCACCATTAGCTGAATTGATAAAGTCTGATTATTCATACCAAGGATAAATCAGTCATAGCATTCATGATTGAGAATTTGCTAAGTGTACTCTTTACAACTAGAATATTCGCGGGCGAAGCCGCGACGGGTAATGCTAGTTATTACTTATTTATACAAGGGTCGAGTCATAAGTCATGGCAACTATTTTTTTTCTTGCGAACAGGAAACAACACGGAAAATCCACGATATGCATTTGGAAATATAGCGCATGTGCGTATGCATAGTGCCTGAAGAGAAATTCTGACGTCAGGAGATGCTCGTAGGTAAGTGACAGATCACAGGCCATTGGTAAACATTGTTTTATTATGGTTTAGACAGCAAATACACAAGACTAAGTACAAAGGACAGGTCTCCACTGGTTACAGACCTCCGAAATAATCACCCAAGGTGTCTACACTACATTGCCAGCGGTGGGGCAGGCTCTGAATACCATTCTCTGCATGTGTATCACTAAAGACTGGAAGAAGATCGAGTCTTATTGTGGCATCCAATAAATTGCATGGAAATTCAATCCTCCCACAGCATCGTGGTGGGGTGGCTTTTGGGAGAGACTGATCGGACTGCGATTTTAATATACGATCGTTGCTCCTGCTTGTTGACTTCCATTGTGTGACACTCTCACTCATACACTGAACTTGGGGGCATGCGCAAACCCACACTATTGTTTATATACACCATCAAATGGCATCCTACTCAAGTACATACCATACGTTTCCAAATGCATATCGTAGATTTTCCGTGTTGTCTCCTGTTCGCGAGTAAAAAAGTTACCATGACTTATGACACGACCCTCGTATTTATTTTTTGAACTATGAGAATGAGCAGAATATTATGAGTGCATGTAAAATAAAATATTTGTATTCTTGTTAGAATCTGGAAAGCTGTATACTTGGGGAAACAATAGTGAAGGCCAGTTAGGTGTTGGTGACACACAAGACCGTGTTATGCCCACTCATGTGCTGGACTATGAAGGAGGTACCATCCAACAACTGTCTGCTGGTTGTCTCCATTCTGTTGCACTTACAGGTAATTTCTCTCAATTATCATGCACTTACAGGTAATTTCTCTCAATTATCATTGCAACTTATGGTCACATGGAAGTGCATGTTTTGAGCTGACAACCTTCTTGTTATATCTTTAAACAGCATTTGTATCAATCTTCAACAAAACAAAACTACAGTGTTAATAACAACTAGTTGAAACCCGTCAAAACATGACGGTTGGACTAACATATCGATATTTGAATATAACAAGTTGCAAAGTTTGTTATATTCAATTCTAAACGTCAACACGGAACCTGGAATGGATTCTTCTTCGAATATCGATATTTGCCGTGTGACACGAGGAGGGCACATCGAGAATTTGTAGCTAACAGACTAAAATCCTTCATGATTTTCTCTTTTAAGTGGTATATTTGTCAATGCTGTAAGCTAAGGTACTTATAATAATAATAATAATGCATAGGCATGAAATCGCTTAAATCATTTGTGCTAACCCTGTATATGAAATCTTAAGTTTAAAACGAAACAAACAGAGACTTTAAGCTATTTAGTCATGTATTGTACAAATAAAGCAAGCCATTTAGATGAGAGATGGAGAATTAAAATGGCTGACTCATACAGGACTGATGATCCCAAGCTAGATTAACTTTGGCAATCAATATTTCAAAAACTATTCATACTCATATTTATTTATTTATTTATTTATTTACATATGTTACGCCCTCATTGGAGGACTTAACCTAAACAAGTACAGTATAGGGAAGGGCGGGGCTATTTCGATCACTTCAATTAAAAGCAGAAATAAAACACATTCAATATTTTCTTATCGCTTCATAATTTACTGTTGAGAAAGACTAACTATCACTCTCTACATTAGCATACTGTATTTGGTTAAAAAACTACATTTATGTTGTATATATAGTGTTTTCCATAAACTGACATAATGGTTCTTTGGACAAAAAATGTGGGGTAATTGCGATCAGCCATGGGGCTATTCTGATCACGTACATTTTCCGCAAACTAACTGCTTTCTACCAACTGCGCCGACACATATTTCATGAAAAGACGTTTTACACTTCTGACATTGAATCCAATCACCTCTACTGGCAGACTGGCTCCACTTAATTCCACAAAACCCACAAGGGACATTCTCTTCATCTTCCATTTCTTCCCCGGGAGAAATGCCATCGTTTACTTCGACCTCGAAGAGCCTGTGCCTTTTCAGCTTGTTCATTTCCAGGTGGCGCATTTTCTTCATTCCGTTTTCCATCTTCAGTCTCATTTTTTCAATGGTTTCTGATATATTTTTCTGTGAAGTGAGGTGGCGGGCCTGCTGTTTTCTATTTGGCTTCTTGCGGTTACAAGTTGATTTTTTTGGAGTCCGAATTATTTCACTGAATACAGTGATGGAGCAGGTGCTACAAATAAAGATAAAATTATGTGAGAATTGTATTTATTTGCTAATAATATCTTATTTTTGAGATGCAGAATTTAATTAAAGTAAGAAAGGTGGCACTTGTCCGAATTAAATTTTATACTAAGGGTAGTCGCTAAAGAAAAAATTCGTTTTTAAATATTCATAATTCGTATTACCAGTTTTCTATAGATCTGCAATCTGTTAATAATCGCAAGTATGGGTTACAGTGGTATGCTTCCTTCCCACGTGTCAATATACTGTATTTTTAGTTATCGCAATTACCCCAATATTCTGGTCGGAATTACCCCGCAATGTCATGCTTTAGGTTTTTCCGTATAGCTGGAAAAGTGTTTGACAAGTGCTGCTATATATGGCAGGAATGTAAACTAGAGTCCTTAGACTAGGAGCGTGGAGTATGGGTAAGTTGGAATGTTTGATAATCATTACACTAAACCTTATGATATGTGACTGGCACCTTATTCGAGGCTATAATGAGCAGTGTGCTACATACCTTGCGATGTATTCTGTCGAATCGCTGTCAAACAAATGGGAATTGAGATGTCATTATCCAACGCACTGAACACAAAGGTGGCTGTCGCGCGACTTAAGGTAAAATGGCGGCCGACAAACACTATGCGGTTGAGCAGCAGCAGCCTTTCTTATGTTGATCGGAATTGCCCCATGATCGAAATAGCCCCGCCCTACCCTATACATGTCTCAAAAACAATATTAAAGTTTCAGCTTCTTATTTTTCTTCTTTCAAAACATTTTCATTCTAGTCGACCTTGCCGCTCTCTCTGCATGGCTTATGGTGTAAGTTTTGCGGGTAAAGGTTTTTAAGGGAAGTCGGATGTTCTTGTTTTTCAAGATATTCTTCTCATCTTTGTTAGCGATTTGGGACATTGTCAAGCCGAGTTCATCCAGATCATTTTGAATTTCCATAAACCAAGAGTTCTTTGTTTTACTTTTGAAAAAATAATTAAATAATACTTTTAATTGTATGGTATCCGGCAGGCGTGAGAGATGACAAAAAAAAAAGCAATTCGCCTTTTTCGCATAGTATCGACTATAGACTCAGTTTCTTTATAAACCACTTCATTTGGTAATAGACGCCATTGACCATCCACCTGATGTTTTTTATTAATTATCGTTCTGAGAATTCTTCTATCAGTCTTCTGTAATGTGTCAGTAACTGATCGAGTGTTTAACTTGAAAAGTGTTTCACAAGCACATATTGCTTCTGGTTTAATAACTGATTCGTAATGTTGTAATTTGGCATTTATTGAGAGTGTTTTTTTTTTTTTTTTTTTTTAACTAGACCAAGTAATATATTTTGCTTGTCTTAACTTTGTTGATCTATTTTCGATTGACGCTTTCTCATTCAAATTCCATGTTATAATCTCCTCTAAATATTTAAATTTATGCACAACTTTAATTTCTTTATTGTTAATTATTGTAATAGCTTGTGTTTCCACATCAAAGGATGCCATTATTTCAGTCTTTTCAAATGAAATTTGAAGTCCTACTTTTACTGCAATAGACCCAAGTTCTTCAATTTGGTGTTGAGCCTCATCTATACTGGTTGCAAGCAGTGCAAGGTCATCCGCAAAAGCCAAGCAATTCAGTTTTATATTAGTACCAATCTTTACATTTGGAGGACAAGTTTTGTTCCACTCACGCATGATCTTTTCAAGAACACAATTAAATAATAACGGTGATGGACCATCTCCCTGTCAAAGTCCAGTCCGGATATCTAATGGTTCAGACAAGGCTCCTCGAAATTTAACCTTTGATTTAGTATCTTTCAAAGTAACGCTGATGAGGTTGATAAGCTTTTGATGTAACCCAAATTCCCTAAGGATGTTAAGTAATGACCCATATTATTATAAATCAACATGAAATTATCTGTAGCAATTCATTCGCTACTTAAGGAGTGAAGTAATTTGTTTTATTCTCTCTCTCTCTCTCTCTAAAATCTTATATTATTGGAGGTTGGTGATTTATCTCTCACATCAGGGACAGATGACCTCGCTGTTCTGCCCCTTAAAACAACAATAACTAACTAACTCCATCCTCAACATTTGTGAAATCTGCTATGCTTAATGGAAATAAAATTAATTATCTGATGGTTTCTCATTTTCCCTGCAGATACAGGTATGGTGTATGTATGGGGCACCAACTCCGATGGTCAATTGGGACTTAATGATGGTTCTGAGAATGTGTTAATCCCTCAGGAACTATCATTCAACAGACCAGTAACTCATATAAGTTGCGGATATTATCACACAGCCTTTGTCACAGGTAATATGTTTCTTATGTTTGAATCTCTGACTGATGATGTAGTCTGTTGCCGTTTTACAGTTCCATATTGTATGTTTAGTCGATGGAGACCTGTATGTTTGTGGAGAGGGTGAAAGTGGCAAGCTTGGTCTACCCAATAGTGTCTCCAATTGTCCTTCACCCACACGAGTCACCATGGAGTCGCCCGTGATTACAGTATCATGTGGGGGAAATCACACACTAGTAGTTACAGGTAGGAAGCTCAGATTACAATATTTTGCAAACAACTATATGTTAGATTTGATTCTTATAGTTTCAAAACCAGTCAACTGCATCTGCCAATAAGATATATTTTGATTCTCATCTCCCTTATTTCTAAGTGATGAAACAATAAGACTAGACCTCCTTTGATTGAAAATGTACTTCTTGCATACTGAAAGAAACAAATGTTTACATTCTTTAAAGTATAATAGTTGAAAAGGAGACCACTCTAAAGACTTGACCAAATCCTTTGCATTCCAGGTAGATGCATGAATCGATTACACCACAAACAGTCCATGTTCAAGGAAGCTCATTTGTAACTCTTGATGTACAGTAATGGTTAGGACAAGGAAATGGTGGTTTTATTTTTTAGCAGTTTTTTGTGTTATTTTTACATGTGTTTATGGTTGATATTGTAACTTTTCAGTCAGTCAACACGATTATGATGCTGCTAACACATTCTACAGTAATTTGCAAGCCAAACATTTCACTCTACATTCATGCTGGGGCCAGACTGTGGAACCTAACCAACATTAAATCAAAAGTTCAGAGACCTGCATGTGGAGTTGCAGTCTTGTTGCTGAAGAGAGTTCAAAAAGTTGTAATATTGCTATTTGAACACAACAGAGAATATCCTACCACTGAAGATATTTACAAGACTATGCAAATTGCCTTGTATTTGGCTGCAATGCTCTACAAATCACCTAACAACCCCAGGTGTGGAGGTTAGGTATAATTTTGATTGAGGGTTTTTCAACCTAGCTCGACTTCACTCACAGAGACTAACTCAGGTTACAAAGGTCCCAAAATGTTGTTTGCAGATGACGCTGCATCGTCTACTGTACACTCACACCAGATGACTTGCAACTGTCTGTTAATTGCTACAAGAGTGCATGTGATCGTTTTGGTCAAAACATTTACATTCAAAAGACTAAGGTCCTGGCACAACCATCTCCAGGCACACCTCTTCCACATTTCAACATCTTCATCTCAGATACACCATTGGAGCAGGTGGATCACTTCTCGTACCTAGGTAGTATCCTATCTGAGCACGGTAATTGTGCGCAGGATGTGGAAAAGAAAATTGGCGCTGCCCATGCAGCATATGGGCTACCATCACACGTTCAATAAAATTCTTCATCAATGTCCTCCGCTTTCTCATATCGCTCCCATATAAGATCCTTATATGTGTCCATTGCTGGTAGAGTAAACTTCAGTCGTATGAGGAAAGGCTCTCTTGCGAGTACATAGACAAGTCTGGAAGGAGTAAATTATGAGACCCCCCATTGCACTTTTTAAGAAAGTGGCTTTAAGATTTTCCCAGGTTTTGAGATTCTTTATCTTTAGGTGGTTCCATAAAACATTGATTCCGTATGTTAGTATTGGTGCTATTTTGGTTGAAAAAATGGTTACTGATGTTTGTAGAGATAACTTTTGCAGGTGTCCGATGTCATTGATGGCTCATATTGCAGCTGTATATATTTTAATTACTTGTAATTTTTTTCAGGTTATTTTTTCGTATCTCCCAGTAATTGTACTGACCGACTGAAAAGTTGCAATATCAATTGTCAATAAGGCAACACTGAAAAAATGGCTTCAAAGCTATTTATTTTAGCTTCAACACTGATGGATATTTTTTCCCCCCTGATATTAGTCCCATTTTAGAGGGAATTGCACATAACTGAGTGCAGGTAACCTTGGTTGAAGCATGATACAAAGAACTGGTTTGTTTTATCTGACTATAGTGCTGATACATGCATTTTGCTGTGTGTACCTTATGCTGCATAGTCTAAATAGCATCACTTGGAGGTATTTGTTAATTCTCTTGTTAGCATACATGTCATATTCCTTGCATTACCTGTTGTGTGTGTGTATGCTTTCCAATCAGGAAAAAGCCTCAGAGTTTTAAAAATGCAAGGGATTTTAAAGTTCAAATCCAGAGCATTTTACATATATTTTTGCCTGATAATTAGCCCTTTGGCGAGGATGATGACCTTAATATTTTGTCCCCTAGAACAACAGTCACTTATTAAAAAAAGAGGTGTATGACATGAGTGAAAACCACCATTGTTTATTTGCATGTTTTCTGTCCATTATATCAGTCAGTGACTTACATTAAAAAAATATGTTCCAGAGGGGGGAAAAGTATTTGGTTTTGGCAATAACTTCAGCGGACAGCTGGGACTTGGAGCCGACATATCACAAAGTATTCTACCTACAGTTGTTACAATACTTAGTGGATATGTGATAATGGATGTCACATGCGGAGAAAACCATTCGGCCTTCATAACAGGTACAGTATATTCTGTATATAGTATCAAGATATAACATTGGCATTCTTTGGCAAGTGTTGCAGATGTCTTGCACACACCTACCTCATGTACTCTCCATCACCATGTTTCAAACCCTGTAATTTAGAAATTTAAAACATATATAAATAAGAAAGTAGATTTTAGATGTAGATAATAAATTTATACTGCAGTAAAAGCTCTTTTATCTTGTATCTTTGAGTACAAGGGTGTACAATACCCAAGGGGTATGCACCCCTTAGAGATCATCCCCCCCATCATCTGTCTAAATCTCATAAAAGGCAACCCTTTAAAAGCCTACCCAATATCCATCAATACTATAAGGGCAGCTGGCTACTCCATAAAGCAGCTCAACCCTTGCGTAATTGTGACACACAGCGACATACTACAAACTGGTTCAACTATGCCACAACGCGCTGACAGAACAGAGGCTAAAGGTATAAAAGGTGCCTTAAGTGGGTCACGAGGATCTCTCCATTGTCAGTGCTCCATCAAGACGGCCGAAGCTACGCTGGTGTCAACCGAGGTGAGTCAGTCAATCGTGTTCAGAGTTCCTATTTATGTAACCTGCAACCCACAACTTGTATCACATTATAAACATAATTTCATTCCCTACGAGGGACTCACACAAAGAATATCACAGACCAATAAAACACTTGGGCCACACTCTACACTAGCATTACTGTTATACGCCTCTTTACATCCCAACGCCCTTCCTTACTCCCGTCACAGTCAGACGTGACACACCGTAGTAATAACGCCAACTCAGACGTCATTGTATTCCTCACAGCGGCTCGCGTGCTCAAGTGAAGCGCGTGCCACCCGGCTGATACGAGCAGAGTCGATTACATAACAAGCAGTCAGCTGAGCGACTAGTACAGCGACCCTTTGCAGTGGGTCCCATCCCCTCAAATACTACCACATTATTTATAGGAACGCCCCCTAGTTCCTAGCACACCACAACACACTACACTGGTCAGCTTGCCCTGTCAAGGGGAGCTACCCTTCTTTAGGCACAAACTCATAAATTAGTACAGAAACTCTCCCTTTTAGATCCACCCCCAAATAAGGGATCTAAAACACTGGTGGAGGCGCGGGGGATTCAAAAACTACTACGACAACATCCCAACCCCAAGTGCCCTTCCCGGTCGCGAGGACGCGACCAAATGGAGGAAGAGGCTTGTACAATACCCAAGGGGTATGCACCCCTTAGAGATCATCCCCCCCATCATCTGTCTAAATCTCATAAAAGGCAACCCTTTAAAAGCCTACCCAATATCCATCAATACTATAAGGGCAGCTGGCTACTCCATAAAGCAGCTCAACCCTTGCGTAATTGTGACACACAGCGACATACTACAAACTGGTTCAACTATGCCACAACGCGCTGACAGAACAGAGGCTAAAGGTATAAAAGGTGCCTTAAGTGGGTCACGAGGATCTCTCCATTGTCAGTGCTCCATCAAGACGGCCGAAGCTACGCTGGTGTCAACCGAGGTGAGTCAGTCAATCGTGTTCAGAGTTCCTATTTATGTAACCTGCAACCCACAACTTGTATCACATTATAAACATAATTTCATTCCCTACAAGGGACTCACACAAAGAATATCACAGACCAATAAAACACTTGGGCCACACTCTACACTAGCATTACTGTTATACGCCTCTTTACATCCCAACGCCCTTCCTTACTCCCGTCACAGTCAGACGTGACACACCGTAGTAATAACGCCAACTCAGACGTCATTGTATTCCTCACAGCGGCTCGCGTGCTCAAGTGAAGCGCGTGCCACCCGGCTGATACGAGCAGAGTCGATTACATAACAAGCAGTCAGCTGAGCGACTAGTACAGCGACCCTTTGCAGTGGGTCCCATCCCCTCAAATACTACCACATTATTTATAGGAACGCCCCCTAGTTCCTAGCACACCACAACACACTACACTGGTCAGCTTGCCCTGTCAAGGGGAGCTACCCTTCTTTAGGCACAAACTCATAAATTAGTACAGAAACTCTCCCTTTTAGATCCACCCCCAAATAAGGGATCTAAAACAAGGGATTGTCAGAACTTTGGTTTCATAATTTCTTTCAAAATAATTATGATAGATAGTAGCAAATTATGTTTCTATATCTTGGTTGAGGTCTTTACAGCCTAGAATACCAGATGCTACTGTACAGTATGTTTAGATGCATCATTTTAACTGTTTTCTAGATAAAATAGGTGCATTAAAAGCAGAAAGTTTTAGATTGCAAATAAAATCTGTTCTGGCTTCTCGTGCACAGTGTAAGTATCCATCTGGATATCACACCTTCTACAGGGAAGTAAATTGCCATTGTATGTACAGGGCTTTGAGATAAATCCATGAAAGGTAACTGGAAAGGGGAGAAAAAATCAATATATTCATACAAAAATTGACACTAAAATAGTTGACAGTATACATAAAAGTTGAAAGGAGGATTGGGAGAACCTGCATTAACAAAAGATATCATAAAGATAGCCAGTGGCGGATACTACCTAACAATGTCATGTACAAAGATCTAGAACCCATTACAGATACTATGGGTAAGAGGAGACTGGGATTCTTTGGACATATTATGCGGATACAGGATTCAAGACTCCTAAAACAACTAGTGCATCACCATATTATCTCAAAAAATACCACAACAGGATGTGCATGGATAAAAGAAGTGACAGTGGATCTAAAGGAGATAGGCCTTACAATAGACGACACCACAAATAAGATAAAGTTGAATACAAAGCTCAAGAATACAAAAACCTACTTTACCCTTACAAGAAACAATCCCACAACATGCACATTTTCAACCTAGGATAGGGCACGACAATCAAAACGTCTTAAGAAGTACTGGGAGGAATGCAAAGCCCAAACAATCCCTTCAAAGAAGATCTGAACGATGGACTGACTACAGTGATCCTATGTGGTCATAAAAGAAGAAGAAAGAATTAAATTACCATATTTTCTTGAGTACCAGTACCTTATACCATCACGTATGTATGGACCCTGATTTTGCAAAGCAAAATTCGGAGGAAAAAAATTGTTAGATAGCCCTAAGAGGAAAATTTATGATAACAGGATGTGTCTAAACAGGATAAAAGTTCCGCCTGATCAATACTTTATTATTAAAGATCACTGGGTGGTCATTAATGGGACATGTTTCGAGGCCTAAATATTATTATTGGCCCCTTCATCAGCCGATATGACAGAACGATACAAGTTTTTTTTTTTTTTTTGCATAGCACTTAAAATTCCCCTTTGTGTTTTACTCTCATAGGGGGATGATGGGCCTTTCTTTTGGTATGCTTTCATGTATTGATCAGGCGGAACTTTTATCCTGTTTAGACTAATTAGTTTATCAATACGGAACCAGAATGAACCTTTTAAGTTCTAAAAACAGGATGTATCCACAAAATGTGGTCATCACATTATAGAGTCAATCATAATTTGTTTTAACAAAAGAAAAGACTTGGTAATTAATACATGATTTTCAGAAATTGAACTCGGCACAGTTTCTTTCAACTCAGAAATGTCAGCAACTGTTCGGAGTCTCCAAGCCATGAACTTCAGCAATTATCACAATAAAAAAAATAAACAGAGAAAGATATCAGACTCTGTGTAACTCCATGTTCGTATGTATCAGGATATGTCGCCTGTTGTGTTCCATTATTAAAACTTTAACCCCTGCAGGGTATTCCACCCGCCAATCACTGCTGCTGTACAAATCATCCGTATTTACCCCTGTGCAGTAGGCTGCACTCCTGTCAGTTAGGGCTAGGACTAGGATTATGATAGAATTGCAACTATCTATGGTAAGCCAAAAACATTGCTTCTTCGGTATTTACACTAATACACCCGAGGTGGTATTTTTGGGGGGGGGGGGGAATTTGTTCATTTCTGTGAAGAACTATACAGCCTATTTCCATATATCCTACTTATGTTAATTGCCTCTATAAACATACAAAATTTCAGTTTGATTGCTGTAATAGATTCGTAGATATTGAGAACCGACTAAATATTTCGGATGGTCACCATATTGGATTTATATACAGTGGAATCTCGTTAGTACGTTTTTCAAGGGACTGAAAAATTTGGACGTCATATGCGGGAAAACGTACTACCGAAAAACGCCATACTGCATTTACAACGCATAAGAAAGAACGCGGCATATATATGGACGTTAAATCGCCGACCTTAGTAAGTGATTGTATGCACTACTACAGTCACGACATAAACATAGGTTATCAGTAACTTTCACGGAATAAATAACATAAAAATGAATTATTGTACCTCTATACTACAGTATAATACAGGGTCTTTATTTTTGCTTAGCAAGGACATTCTCGCTCTCACGCTCCGCCAGTGACTTCTCAGTTGCCGGCGACCGCGCACGCATATTTAGGCCTACGGCAGAATACGGTGCTTAAAATCAGTAGCATACCATGCAGTTTTACTGGCCATGATTTACAGTAGATGCTGAAAATGTTCCCCAACCGCTTCCAAACACATATAATACAGGGTCTTTCTTTATATTTGATCAGCAACGACATTCTCGCTCTCGCGCTCCGCCAGTGACTGCTCTGTTGCCGGCGACCGTGCACGCATATGTTTGAAGCACGGGCTTGCTTGAACCACTTCAATAAAGCGCTTATAGTTCAGGAAACTGTCCCTCTCGCACACGTTTCCTTTTGCCGCTCACCCCTTCTTCAAATGCACGTTCGATTTCCCTCCATTTGCCGAGAATCGTGTTCAGTGTAGACGGAGGAATGTTCCACTTTCGCGCTATATCCACACTCTTCATGTAAGGATTGTAGTCTTCGTCTCGAAGGTATTTCATCTTCTCATCATTTGTTATCTGCCGTACTTTCTTCTTATCCATTATGAAACACGCAATAAAATAGGTCATAACTGGACGTGAACACTAAGAACTAGAAGACAATAATGCGCCTACGTGAGAAATAAACAAAGGGAAGGGGGTGAAGGGCAGCGGGAGAGAGACACGTCACCTGTGTTGCGTCATAGATATAGCCACTTTTACGCCGTCAAACACAATAAAATCATCTGTACTGTCAATAACTATCAGAGAATATGAGGCTATATCGCGTCGTGTTTTCCAGAAGCTGAATTTTATAATAAAATAAGAATAAAATACGGTTCACTAACAAATAGTTCAACGGAAATTTGATCGTTGTAAGCGGGAATAGAGAACGTATTAAGGGGATATATCAACATGAATTTAGTAGGATAGGGACTTGAGAAAGGAGCGAAAGGGCAGCGGGAGAGAGACACGTCATCTGTTTTGCGTCATAGCTATAGCCACTTCTACGCCGTCAAACACAATGAAATCATCTACACTGTCAATAACTATCAGTGAATATGAGGCAATATCGTGTCATGTTTTCCAGAAGCCGAATTTTATAATGAAATAAGAATAAAATCCGGTTCGCTTACAAATAGTACTTATTTAAACACAAATTTTCTTTTGAAAATTATATACAAATAGTACAACGGAAATTTGATCGTCGTAAGCGGGAATAGAGAACGTATTAAGGGGATATATCAACATGTATTTTGTAGAATTGGGACTGGGACTTGAGAAAATCATCGCGCTCAACGGGAAAACGTCGTAACCGAGAACGTGCTAACGAGATTCCACTGTATATGTAGGTCTTCGAGTTATGTACTGTTACATGAAGATTGGTTGGTTGGTTGGTTGGTTCCTTAGTTTAGGGGCTGCGACAACGCGGTCATGTAGCCCCGTGTACTTTGGGTGTGTGTAGAATCTGTCTGATAACCGGTGTTAATTGTGATGACTGTATTAGTGTGTGTATCTGTTTTTTAATTCAAGTAGAGACTGCAACTTTGAATTTTCAAATAGTTCCTACTTTTGCCGCCAAACGCCACCGTCAACGACTACTAGGCCTAGTTCAGAACTAGCTACTAGACGCCACCGCAGTCGGCTCTTGGCAACGAACGTAGCAACCTAAGAGCGTTGTTTACATTCTTAACCTATCCAATTTAGTTTCACACAGGTGTAATTAGTGGAAAGATCTTTAACATGCCATAAATCTATGACATGGGACCGCCGGCTTTACTTCCCCTCCGAAGGAAGGCATACTGAGGGATTTTTAACGCTCTTAAAAAAATCCGACGGCTTCGGCCGGGTTTGAACCCGCTATCTTGGGCATAGAAGCTCAGCATGCTACCAACTACGCCACCGAAGCCGCCATGAAGATTATTGTGTACGTGTCGTATTCAAACTTCAATCGCATAATTAGGACACAAGAAGTAGAAACGAGATTTTAAAACTTCGCACAGCTGCCATCTTGTGGTTATGGAAACAATTGAAAAAAATTAGATGCCAGTGGATTAACATTTGTATAAGGATTTACTGTACCAAGTGTCACTGCACTTGCGAGAAACGACCATGTGAATATTTATACTTTGCATCGCCGCCATGTTGGATTTGTGATCACCAGGTTATTGAAAGTCCTATAGCTGAACTTATGTTCATAGCCCTCCTTCTTCTTCTTCTTCGTCTTTTCCCGTTCATGCGGGGTCGACGTTTCTGACAAGTCGTTTCCATTTTCCTCGGTCCCAAATAGTGTTTTCTGTTAACTGCTTCTCCTGGAGATCATCATGCACGCAGTCCATCCATCTTCTTCTAGGCCTGCCTCTTTCCCTTTTGCCTTCCACCTCCAGACCAAGCACTCGCCTTCCTACATAACTCTCATCCCTGCGCTTAGTGTGGCCATACCAGAGCAAGCGTCTTTCTTGCACCTTTTTTGATATTTCAGTCACTTTTACGCTGCCTCGTATGAAGGTGTTTTTGATGTGATCGTTCCTAGTAACACCACACATCCATCTTAGCATCTTCATTTCAGCTACTTCCAGTCGCTTGCACTGTGACTGCACTGTTGGCCAAGTTTCTGCTCCGTATAGCATTGCAGGTCTCACTGCACATTTATAGGCTTTACCCTTTACTTGGATATTCAGTCTCCTGTCACAGAGAATACCAGATAACCTTTTCCAGTTTAACCAGGCAGCCTGAATTCGGTGGGTAATTTCCAGATCTAGATTGCCATCGTTAGATACAGTGGATCCCAGATACTTGAAACTGTCCCTTGCCTGTAGCCGGCTACCATCCATCTGAATAGTTTCATTTCCAGTTCCTCCAAGGCACAGGTATTCGGTCTTATTCCTACTGATTTTAAGGCCTCTGTCCTCTATGGCTCTTCTCCAGCATTCCAGTTTACATTCAAGTTCTTCCCTGTGTGTGCTACATAAGACAATATCATCTGCAAATAGCATACACCAAGGAGCTGGTTCCCTTAAGTTTTCAGAGAAGACATCCATTATTAGATCAAAAATATAGGGGCTTAGTGCAGATCCTTGGTGAAGACCTACTTGAACCGGTATAGTATCTGACAATCCTACACTGCTTCTAATTCGTGTCCTTGCTCCACGGTACATATCCTGAACAATGCGCACATACTTCTCCGGTACTCCCTTGCATCTCATGCACATTAAAAATTCAGTTTGACTGCTGTAATAGATTCGTAGATATTGCGATCCATTTAAATATTTCGGATGGTCGCCATGTTGGATTGTTATATGTATAGGCCATAGAGTCATGTACCATTAAAGGAAAATTATTGCGTAGGTTCATTATTCAAACTTTCACTTCAATCGCATGATTATGACACAAGAAATAAAAACTTAATTTTAAAATCGCACAGCCACCATCTTGAGGTTATGTAAACAATTGAACTAAATTAAATACCAGTGTATTACAATATGTATAAACATTTCCTGTACTATGTTTCATTGCGTTTGGATCATTAAATCACGAGTAAGGTCTATTTAAAATTTTCAACTTCGCTTGGCCGCCATATTTGTTTTGTAGTTGACCGTTTTTTTTTTTAGTCTTATAGATGAACTTGCAGTAGTGCCCTTTATCTCCATACAAAATTTCAGCGTGATACCGCTAATAGTTTCAGAGATATAGAATGCCGGTGAAATATTTCGCACAGCCACCATCTTGAGGTTATGTAAACAATTGAACGAAGTTAGATGTCGGTGCATTACAATATGTATAAACATAATTATACTGTACCAAGTTTTATTGCGTTTGGTTGGTTAAATCTCGAGAAACGTCTATTTAAAAGTCGCAACTTCGCTTGGCCGCCATGTTGGTTTTGTAGTTACCAGGTTTTCAAAAGTCACATAGGTGAACTTCTAGTAGTTCCCTTTATCACCGTAAAATATTCCATGGTGATATCGATAATAGTTTCGGAGATATTGAATGCTGGTGAAATATTTCACACAGCCGCCATGTTGGATGGTGAGACGTAACAAAATTTTAAGGGCATGGTCGGGGTCGTCTGGAATAGTGCTATTAACTTACCGAGTTTCATTGAAATCGCTCCAGCCGTTTAGAAGTTATTAGGGGACACACACTATCACACGCACACACGGACAAAAGGTGATCTCGTAAGCCTTTTTTTTTTTTTTTTTCCATAAATGAAAATAGGCTTACGAGATCACCATGTGTGTATGTATGCATGTGTCCCTCCCCCTAATAAAATATTAATGGCTGGAGGAAACATAGTACTACGTTTTCAAACCCCAACCGTGCCTTTCAAATTTTAATATGTTTCACCAATCGAACATGGCAACCGCACAAAATATTTCACCGGCATTCTATATCTCCGAAACTACTACTGATATCACACTGAAATGTTGTTTGGTGGCCAAGCAAAGTAAAAAAAATTAAATGGCATTTTCTAACCATGTAATTATTCCGGGCCGACTGTCCTCTGTGCGACTGTGCAACCGGGGCTGACTGGCCATATACGGTGGCGTAAACTGTATCATGCATATTTCTTTTGCCAGTGCCTCATTACTAGAGCTGGGATTTTTATGTAAGATCAAGTGGCATAATATGTACATAACTATGTAACAAAAAGCACCAAAATATGTTGATTGGGCAAAATATGTAATATCATATAATTAATATAAACTTACCATTTTGTCAGTTACTACACACTAAACACGCTTTATATTACATTTTGTAGCACAGTGAACAATTAAGTATTTTTCAATGATATTAGGAGTCATATTATGTGAATATATCACACACATATTCAATAGAAACTTATTATTTTCATAACTCAAAGCACGTTTATTCATTAAATTTTGTAGCACTGTGAACTATTAAGTATTTTTCGATGTTCTCTGGGGTCATAGAAAGGCGTTTGTCACTTAGGATGTTCTTATATGCAGAGAAAGATATTTCAACATCACATGATGTAACTGGGCAAATTTTAGGAGAGGAATTTTCCCCGGAGAAATGTCCTAGGGAGGATCAACGTCATCTCCATTTAGAATTCGGCACACACTGAGAAATGTTGAATAACCAGGATTTCTCTTCAACACTTTTTGCAATTTACTCAATACACTTGCACCAGTTTCCCCATGCACAGCACTTAGTTTTTCAATAGTATCCTATATGATGGCAATAGAATCTTGCAGTGGCAGTCCTGATGTTTCTAGACGTTTGATGCTTTCTGGAAGCCAGCAGAAGTTGCCCCTGATGTAGGTGATTGAGGAGACTACTTTGGAGTCACTAAAGGCAGTTACAGCATTTTCAGGATCAAAAGAACCTACCACAGTCTTTATAGCATCTAGATGTTCACTATAGAAGTTAACTGCTTCTGTCCATGTCCCCTACCTCGTTAACACTGGTTTCGGCGGCAGTGGTATCACTGGCCACTAAGACCTTTTCCTCTTTCATCTCAGTCAGCCACAGGGCTTTTAATCTCGCAATAGTTGAGTGATTTGTATAGTCTAGCTCTATACAGCAGATCACGGTTTTGAGGCGCTATCAGGTTGTAGCTTCCCCACCACAAGATTTGCAATAAATCTACCCTTAGCATCCGTTGTTTCATCAACAGCAATTATATGAAAGAATTCCCTATATGCTGTCTTATGTTGTGCATTACCTCGTCGTAGCAGACTTGAAGATAATTCTTGCGCAGTGTTAACTGGTTAGGAACATGTTGTTTGCAGTATTTTTCCAGAAAAGATGTGAATTCAGGCACTTCAAGTTAATATGGTACCATGGCATATTGGCTGCAATCATTGCACTGCATAAGTCTTTATAAAAGTGGTTACTTGATGGTAAAGGCTACATCTGTGTTAAAGGATATGTTTCTTTTGTAGACCTAACTGTTGGTTTTTTCTATGCAGAGCACTTCGTGCATGTTGCTCAATTTGGAATTTCATGGAACATGCTTGGCAAATCACTACTTTGCCATCAGTTGCAAAGGACTCGTCAACTGCAATCCATGATTTTAACTTTGAAGCCAGCGAGGACGCTACTGGTGCCATATTGACTATAGAGGAAACTGATGTCCATGAACTATATTCTTCAGCTGTTCAAAGGACATTAAAACCTAATTGACACATTTCAAAGGAAGATAGCTCTAAGAATAGATTTGGAAATTCCTAAGTACATAACAAAGAGGTTGTGGCAGTTTGGCTAGCCCACACTGTTGGGAGATAAATGTAACTGTTTACCTTTGCCTAACCTATGTTGTTTTAATGGGCGCCAAGACCTCAACGCAATGTTGAAATCTAAATTTGTATTTAACAACGTCTAGCTCTGGCAGAACACATTCAAGACTCTATTCACTCAGATCGTGGTATGATTTGATCATTAACCCAACAAACAATTGTATCAGGAGAAGGAATTGGTCTATCTCTAATGCTACCTACTGAAAGCAAAGATTGCATTGTAAAAGAAATGAATTTATTATATAAAACAAGTATAGCAAAATTAATAATAACAATAAGTTTAAAATTTAAATTGGAGCGTTGCGATTTTAATATTACCGATAGAAAATTACATGAAAACGGAGTCTGATAAATTATTGATTTTACACTTATTCCCAAGCTATGAAGTTACTGAAATATGAAATATAAAACCAAGAGAAATGAGAGATTGTGTATTTCTGCGTCATTGGCGCTTACCACTGGAAATGCCCGAAGCCTTTCCCTCGTACTGGATGATGCTGTGAGCTTCCCACAGTCTCCTGGATGTCGTCATCTTCGTCGATGTTTGATGGGATACTGGTAGATTAGATAATTCTATGGTCCGTACCTCGGACCCAAACACTCGTACAACCGCACTGGTTAAGTTTTACCAAAGTTAGTCTTCCACTCCACGGAACATCGGAGCGATTCCCGCGTACAACCGTACTCCTCAAGTGTTTCACAGATTGTTACTAACTCCACTGAACATCGGAGCCACTCGCACGCGCACCCATACTCCTCAAGTATTTCACAGATTGTCCTCGCTCGACGGCGCGTCGAACGATATATGCACCTGTCGGCTCCCCCACTCTTCAGCCGGCTTCTAGCTTGCGTGGTCCTCATTGATTGGCTGAGCACGCCGCGCTATCTTCCCCTCCTCTGGGTCATTACACTCGGCGGGAGGGTTCCGTTCCAACAATTCGCCTTTCCTGGACGATGCGAGCCCGCTTGCGTAATACTTCCCGACAGGATTAAGCTTGTATTTGAATTTCCAGTGACTCATGTCTCTCAAATACCCTAACTGACAAAACTCCGTAAAATTCCGTAATCAGATAATTTTCTATGATATCGTCGTTCGTAATAATTTGCTTGATAGCGTTTTCTAAGACATAGAAAACCTATCTGTATGCTAATAAGTTTTATAAAATGCTCCGAAATATCTTAATAATAATTATAATAAATTAACATGAAAATTTATCTTGGCTGAACAATTTGCCGCATAAATAAATAGAGAATGGCTTCCTACTGACTTATGCCAGTGGCATAAAAACCCCTCGAAAAACACGTTACATATTCGCCTCGGATCATCGGATGATTTACCGTGACGACGGTCCATTATCCGATTATCCCAGACACGTTAATAAACCCCATCCAAAATACATATTACATAAATGAAATCACCCTAAATCACAGATATATATACACTCATAATTTTTCTTCATGCACTTTGCGTCAAAGTTTGTTGTCACTATGGATTGCACTTTGCAACCAGTCCAATGTTTTACATATAGAATAGTGTTCCACGGATATTTCCGCCTCTCAAATTTCTGTATGTTGGAGAAATAGACATAATTAATGTGTGAGCACTATGTATTTATGATGTCATATCACACGCATTGAAGGTGTTCTGATATATTTATATCACCATAGAACTTCCTAATTTCACTGGAGGTCCCTTCCTTATGGTGAAATTTAATCTCACTTATCACTGAGCACACGATCACACTATTGTGGCAGCGCCTCGTGACCATAATACTTAATCTCTCTTTAAAGTAGATTAAATTAATATTGACTTCTGAAAAAAAAAACAGTAAATGCGCATTACATATAACACCAAATATTTCTGTGCCGTAATCGCCCTGTCTTGTTAAGTTCCCGTAGACCATATTCTACTTAATACTAGTTCTCAACACAGACCAGT
Source organism: Meconema thalassinum (assembly GCA_946902985.2). NCBI lineage: Eukaryota > Metazoa > Arthropoda > Insecta > Orthoptera > Tettigoniidae > Meconema > Meconema thalassinum. The sequence goes on along the minus strand of OX336390.1, from coordinate 137,037,751 downwards.
TCTCCTCACACAAATAATACCTTTTTACAAATTACCTTAAATTACACACTTACAAATCTTACATGGCGAGGCCGTAAACAGAAATCACGTGTGCTGATATGTATGAGTTTCATGAAGGACTGTCTCGCATTCTGATGGCCCACCTTTTGCCTCGTGGACGCCTTAAGCAAAAATACCATGTACAAGCGCTCACCCATCTCTTGGAGGCAAATGGGAATTCACCAGCGCTACCAAATTCTGGCCTTGGTGTATCGAGACATTTTAGTGCTCAAGAGCATCCGACAATCCCGTCATATTTCCCTGTACCTTAAAAACTCTCATTTACTTACATACTACCCCCCTGTGCGACTTCTGATACGCCTGCCTTGAAGACCAGATCTTCCACGCACCAGACACCACACTTACTCATTTGATAGGCTGGCTCGCCAGCTAAACACACTCACTTTATGACACATATTTTCGTAGACTATGAATATTATACGTCCCGTATAATCTGTTTCCCTCACTATTCTCCAGCACATATGCTGTTTTCCCAATACGTTTGGAAACTATAAATGTTTCTGCGTCACCTGCTTCCAACCTTGCAAGTGGCTCCCTTAAATGAACGTCATCACGTTGCTCTACCTAGCATATTTCTCAGTGTCTGTAACGATGCCCTGTTGCTACTGTCCACACATGCTAATCCTACTTTCCTCTGGTGTAACACCTCTACTTGACACTCTATGACCTAAAAAATGTCACTTCTGACTGACAGAATGACGACTTAGACAGCTTCAAAGTGAACCCTGCCTGATCTAACTTCTGAAAAACTATATCTAAATGACGTAGATGCTCCTCAAAACTGCGTGAACTAATTACCATATCATCAATGTAAATGGTTACAAACTCTCCTGTGTCATCCCCTAATGCGATGTTTAAAGCCCTAATTAAAGCTGCTGAACTACTCTTTAACCCATAAGTTGTTCTACAAAATTGATAAAGGTTATATTTATGACTAAAAACTGTAAATGGTCTATCTTCGTACATAAGTGGCACTTGCCAAAAACTGGAACTCAAATCTACACAAGTGAAATACTTCTTCCCCTCAAATGTTTGCATTAATTCTTCTATTGACATAGATTTCAGCTGATCTGAACTACTTCTACTGTTAACCAAACGAGCGTCTAAACAAATACGAACAGTGCCGTCGGTCTTGGGTACCGTGATCAAAGAATTAACATACGGACTGTTAGAGTGCTCAATAATCCCATCTTCAAGCATCTGATTAATTTGTGCCTCAACTGCACTCTGATAAGCGAAAGGTACAGGATATCTATGTCCTGTGAATACTGACCTATCAATAACGTTCAATGAATGTGTATAGCAATTGGCCATACCAATGCGATCCTCAAAAACTCTCCTATTACACAATAACACATCATAGAGCCGAACACATTGTTCCACCTCTATATTACCCTGAAATGCAGCATCACGTAACGAGTCCTCTAGACTTCCGTTCGTAATCACACTGCCCACAAAACATGGAGAACCCCGCTCTACGGCTGGCGATATCTCATTTAAAGTACAAATCACACCAACAATACTACTCCTCTGAATATGGTCATTGAACGCTACTTCTACTTCAGAATCTCCCCATTTAAATTTCAAACTCCCTACATCATAACATAAGTTACCAGACACTCTACTTAGCCACTCTGAACCCAAGATAACACTGAATACTAAATTTGGAATTACAAGGCAAATCTGCTTCTCTACATGATTATTAATTTTAATGTCTACTAAAACTTGCTTAGAAATTACTTTAGACCTCTTCCCAACAGCTGTGATAACAAAAGTGCTTTTAATTGGCATCTCCTCAAAATTTACTCCAGTTCCTTTCATTTTATCATAAAATGCACTACTTATGCAACTCTTCATACAACCACTATCAATTAAAACATCTGTGTACGCCTCGGACACGTTAAATTTAACTATGGGGCTCTTACTAGCCACTTCCTGAATAATACCTTCATCATCTAGTTCATGTAATAATTCATTTCTTACATTTAGGTCATAGGGTTCCTGTATAATTGTATGGACAGGGCATGCTACAGACTGAGATTCTGACCTTACTTCGCAGCCTGGTTCACGTTTAAAGAACCGCTACAGCTGGCCGTAGTACTATTAACTACTGAACTGGTCTGGTTGTTCTGGGCTGTGTTGTCATTGTTTGGCTGTATATTACTACCACTAGGCTGTCCTCTTCCTTGACCCCTATTCTGGTTGTAATTATTGTTATTATAATTTCTCCCTTGATTTCCCCTGAAATCATTGTTTCTCCCTTGATTTCCCCTGTAATCATTGTTCCTCCCTTGATTTCCCCTGAAATCATTGTTCCTCCCTTGATACTGTTTACCATAGCCATTTCCTCTGTTCTGATTTAGCTGATTATTATTATTTCTATTTTGAGCGTTGGCCCCTTCGCCACCGTTCCCTTGAACTTCTTGATGCCTGGCTTCATTAGGTCTATTATTATTATTACCCTGGTTCCGATTGAAATTGTCCTCATAACCCCCTCTCCCTAGTGCATCAAATGTGCTTAACAAATTTTCTACTTGTGATATAGTCTTTACATTCTGGATACAAGCAGCCTCCTTGATCCTATAGGGAAAGTGCCTAAGTAGCAACCTCACCACATCACTTTCCTCCTTCAAGCCATCCAGATATTTACACACTAATACCTGCCCTAAAAAGTATTCGGTCATGGTGGAGCTTCCTTTAGAGTTATATTTACCACACAGTACTCCCTCACGATGCTGCGACTGAATAACCTCATTCCAGAACTTTTCACAGAATTTCATTTTAAAATCATTGATATCAGTAAACTTGTCTCTGTAGACAGCAAACCAATTCCTCGTTTCCCCCACAAACACTTGTTCTAAAATTTCAACTACCTGGCACCACTCAATACTACCATTTTCCAACCTCTCCCCGAATTTATTTTCTATGGTGTTCATGAACTCCATTGGGCACCCCTGTCGATTGCTGAACTTACCCAGTTCTACCTCCCTGTGTGTGCTATTCACAAAAACTGGCCTATTCTGACTATTTTCTTGCCTGATCCTAGCTTTTAATTTTAACTCTAATTCTGCGATTTTCTCCTCAGCCTTCCTCTCAATACTGTTTACTGTTAATTTAATGTTTCCTTCTGATTCTTCTACTTTATCATATAGCTTTGCTTGTTTCTCCTCAATCTTGCTAATACTCTCTCTATTACTCTCTCTTAAATCATTTACTTCTGCAACTATTTGCGAGTGGACTTTCTCAATTCTACCCCCCAGCTGTTCCTTAACCTCTTTAGTAGCTACCTGAATTTTGTCAATTTCTCCCCCCAATTGCTTTTTGACCTGCTGTGTTTCCAGTTGCACTAGTTCTTTTAAATTTTCAGCCTGTGTACTGATTCTAATTTCCAACTCCTCCTGTACTTTTCCTAATTTTCTGTCTACATCTGCAATAATCTCTTTAGCCTTTTCTTCCATCACCCCCCTGATCTCACCTCTAATCAGTTCGAATTTGTCACTCATTTCCCTACTGTTTTGTTCTAATTTAGCATTTAAAGTTTCAGTACTCTCTCTATTTTCCTTACTGTTTTGTTCTAATCTGGCATTTAAAGTTTCATTACTCTCTCTATTTTCCCTACTGTTTTGTTCTAATCTGGCGTTTAATGTTTCATTACTCTCTCTATTTTCCCTACTGTTTTGTTCTAATTTAGCATTGTTTTGTTCCAGTTTAGCATTTAAAGCATCTGTACTTTCTTTATTTTCCCTACTGTTTTGTTCTAATTTTGCATTATTCTGTTCTAATTTTGCATTTAAGGCATCACTACTAACTTTGTTCTGATACATGAACTCGAGAAGTAAAGTTTTTAATTCTGGTTGGCCGCCTACACTCCCTGTTTCAGTATCGGGATTTACCTCCGCTACCCCGGTACTACCATCACTCGACATACTGCTCGTATCATCACTCTCCCGTTGATGACCACTACGTAACCTCATCTGTCCTTCTTTCTCATCCCCCATAATGATATACACTGATACAGACAAATAACCCCCAAAATACAGGCACAGAAATATATACCCTTCTCCTTCCACAAATGTTATTAGGTTTTCAGCCCCAAGTGGTCGGCGACAAATGTGGCAGTTTGGCTAGCCCACACTGTTGGGAGATAAATGTAACTGTTTACCTTTGCCTAACCTATGTTGTTTTAATGGGCGCCAAGACCTCAACGCAATGTTGAAATCTAAATTTGTATTTAACAACGTCTAGCTCTGGCAGAACACATTCAAGACTCTATTCACTCAGATCGTGGTATGATTTGATCATTAACCCAACAAACAATTGTATCAGGAGAAGGAATTGGTCTATCTCTAATGCTACCTACTGAAAGCAAAGATTGCATTGTAAAAGAAATGAATTTATTATATAAAACAAGTATAGCAAAATTAATAATAACAATAAGTTTAAAATTTAAATTGGAGCGTTGCGATTTTAATATTACCGATAGAAAATTACATGAAAACGGAGTCTGATAAATTATTGATTTTACACTTATTCCCAAGCTATGAAGTTACTGAAATATGAAATATAAAACCAAGAGAAATGAGAGATTGCGTATTTCTGCGTCATTGGCGCTTACCACTGGAAATGCCCGAAGCCTTTCCCTCGTACTGGATGATGCTGTGAGCTTCCCACAGTCTCCTGGATGTCATCATCTTCGTCGATGTTTGATGGGATACTGGTAGATTAGATAATTCTATGGTCCGTACCTCGGACCCAAACACTCGTACAACCGCACTGGTTAAGTTTTACCAAAGTTAGTCTTCCACTCCACGGAACATCGGAGCGATTCCCGTGTACAACCGTACTCCTCAAGTGTTTCACAGATTGTTACTAACTCCACTGAACATCGGAGCCACTCGCACGCGCACCCATACTCCTCAAGTATTTCACAGATTGTCCTCGTTCGACGGCGCGTCGAACGATATATGCACCTGTCGGCTCCCCCACTCTTCAGCCGGCTTCTAGCTTACGTGGTCCTCATTGATTGGCTGAGCACGCCGCGCTATCTTCCCCTCCTCTGGGTCATTACACTCGGCGGGAGGGTTCCGTTCCAACAATTCGCCTTTCCTGGACGATGCGAGCCCGCTTGCGTAATACTTCCCGACAGGATTAAGCTTGTACTTGAATTTCCAGTGACTCATGTCTCTCAAATACCCTAACTGACAAAACTCCGTAAAATTCCGTAATCAGATAATTTTCTATGATATCGTCGTTCGTAATAATTTGCTTGATAGCGTTTTCTAAGACATAGAAAACCTATCTGTATGCTAATAAGTTTTATAAAATGCTCCGAAATATCTTAATAATAATTATAATAAATTAATAATAATAATAAATTAACATGAAAATTTATCTTGGCTGAACAATTTGCCGCGTAAATAAATAGAGAATGGCTTCCTACTGACTTATGCCAGTGGCATAAAAACCCCTCGAAAAACACGTTACAAGGTCACAGAAATGCACTTAGAGAAATATTCCAAGAAACTCCAACATGAAAGTGGCTAGTTGTAAAGCAATTAACTCTAAAAGGGATGAAAGATTTAAGACTGGCACATCTAAAGTAACAGTTTTCCTACAGCTAATTTAGAAAAACCTATTTCGCACCTATTATCCTCTCAAATACCTGTCACTCATAATTACCTTAATCCTCCTGTTGAGAGGACAGACAACAGCCCCACATTCAGCATTTTTTTATATGAAAGCAAGAAAACGCTGAAATATGTAATTTTATGTAATATCACTAAGAATATGTAGAATACCCACAAATATGAAAAAAACATGTAAAATATGTAATTACATAGAAATCCCAGCTCTACTCATTACACAAAGCTGCCACTCATCTCTGGAGTTTGCATTACCTGTATGTGACATTTTTCTGTTCCAATACACTTGACAGAATTTGCAGATGCAGAGTGAAATGAATGCAAAACTGACAATCTGGAGCACCAGTAATTTTTATGGTTAATACAGCTTTCCAAGTTATTTAATGCCAGATAAAAGGGCTTTGACTGTAATAACACTGATGTAATTATTAAAAGAAATGTGTAAGATCTTTGTTCTCCCTTTCCCCCTAACTTGTATGTCTTATGTATGTATTTTAACAGATAAAGGCCAACTGTTCATGTGCGGCGAGGGAAGATACGGAAAGCTGTGCAATGAAGACATTGATGCTGCTAAACAAAGCCTTCCAGTCAGAGTATCAAAGTTCAGAAATTTCATCGTAAAAGGAGTAAGAGCAATTTACACTAAAATATATGTGTGTTTGTGATTGTCACTACAGAGTTATCTTTTTGTGCATCTTCCATGCCTCTCCATGTATTTTGTTTATGTATGCCTATGAGTAGGAATTTGTTGTTGGAAATTGTATTTTATTTATTCATTGTGTTTTTCTTCAGCAGAATTCAATAGATATTGATGAAAGAAAGGAAAATTATATCTCTGTACTTTTGTCTTAGACAATCTATCATTTACAGCTATGTACAAGTTGTCGAGGTTTGTAGACCGTGGTCCAGGCAGGATGTTATCTCCTGTCGATTCACCGAAAACTGTGTCCGGCATTATCAAGGGTCCACTTCTTCTGTTAGTCAGCAGTGGACTGAGGACCAGCTCCACTGCTCGCCGTATATATACCCAGTGAACCAAGAGTTCTCTGCGAGGCCTGACTGGAGCGTCCGACCTCATATATAAGTTGCGTGGCCTGGGTGCATGCTCCTACCGGGGCCGATAACCTAGACGTTAGGCCCCTTAAAACAACACTTATCATCATAATCATCATGCTTCTACTGTGGCGGCCGACTGCCTGGCTGCAGCGATAGAGTTCTTTTGGTTGATGTGTGCGTATCATCTTGGCCTTGGTGTTCCTAAGAACCAGGAACCATCTGTTAATACCGATTCGATTTCTTCTTTCCTATTGAAGTTAACTCGGTATATGAAGATTTCTATAGCTTCCCTTTGCAGCCTGGCGTGATAGTATGTGGTGGTGGAGAGTATCTCAGTGTCCCTGTACTGTACGTCGTGGCCAGCCAGGAGAGAGTGCTCAGCGACTGACGATTTCTCAGCTTGACCCAGGCGGCTGTGTCTGTTGTGTTCCTCAAGTCTTGTGGCCACGCTCTTCTTCATAGTTTTTGTGTACCCCTGTCTGCAAGAACTTGGTATTCTCTAGGTAACTTCAGTGATGTGTGGATGGCGCTTGTCTTTAGCAGATCGCAGCAAATCCCGGATTTTAGTGGTGGGTTTACAAGCTGTCTTCACCCCATGGGTCTTTAGTAGCTTGCCATCACCTTCTTCACATGCGACAGAAATGCTGTGGCCAGCGGAGTCTCTTTCCTCGTGCTCCAACGCCTGGGATGAGCAATCTCCTTATTGCTGTACCCATTGGCGCATAGGGCCCTCTTTAGATGTTGCAGCTCTTTGTTGAGTCAGGATGGCTCACAGAGCCTCGTAGGGCAGTCTACCAATATTTTAATCACTTCGTGTTTCTGTCGAGGGTGATGATTGGACGACTTGTGTAGATACCGGTTTGTGTGTGTGGGTTTCCGGTATACGGTGTGTCCCAAGCATAGGTCGTTAGTCCTGGTGATCAGCACGTCAAGAAAGACGAGGCAGATGTCATTCTCCTTCTCCATGGTGAATTGGATACTGGTGTTGAGGCTGATGAGGTGGTCCAGGAAGCATTCCAGCCCTTCCTCCATGACTCCAGACTACGAAGGTATCGTCTGCATAACGTAGCCATACTTTCGGTTTGTGAGGTGCAGCCAACTGCTCAAACTCTTCCATTAAAAAGTTCGCAATCACATGGCTTAGTGGGCTACCCATGGCAACCCCCTCTATTTGTACATCAAAGTTTTTGAATGGACAATCAAGATAAGGAATTATGTATTTAATAACATTTAAAGGGTCTAATTTTACATGCATTGCATGACACTCAATAAGTTAAAGACATGAATTTATATACTGTGTAACTGTTCCATTTATACCAACCACATTGACTGTAACCTGGAAATCACATTTTGTACATAGTAATACTGGACAACATAAATGCTCAACAATGAGATAGGTTATTTTATATGCAATAGTCCAAATTGACCTTAATTTTGAAAAAGTTTTTCAAAAGCATTTAACAGAATTAAGATATAAACAGTCAACTTTTATAATTTTAATATAATATTTTAGATACAATATTTTTTAAATTAATAATGAGATCAATCCTCTACACAATAGTTCAATTTGGCCTCAGCTATTTGAAAAAGTATTTTTATAGAACTGATAGTCATCTTCATCCATTTTCCTCTCCAGCAAGCTGGGTACGGGTATAAATGAGCCTCTTCCAATTTGTCCGGTCCTCCCACACACTGCGCTCCAATTTCTTCTGCCAAAGTCTCTCCAGATTTGCTTCTCCCGAATGTCTCGAGGCCTTCCCCTCTCTTACCTAGGATGACCTGGTCAAAGTATAATCTTGATGTTCTGTCAGGGGTCATTCTCTTTGCATGCCCATACCATTTCAATCTAGATAGTTCTAGTGTGTCAAGCAAACTTCTCTCCAAATTGAGCTGTTGTCTAATTTCCTCATTTCATATATTATCTCTCCTGGTCTTCTGGAGACAAGATCGGAGGAACTTCATTTCAGCAGCTTGAAGTCTGCTACTGTCAGGTGCTGTTAAAGTGGCTGCTTCAAGTCCATAAGTCAATATTGGCATGAGATAGGTTTTGTAAAGTGTGATTTTGGAACTGATAGTATCCAGTAATAATATTGAAACGTGTCACCGCGGGCCAGACCGGCAACCCTTGGGGGGAGGGGCAGTTCGGCGAATTCACCGACAGGCGAGACAGTTTTCAAGCACGCATCCCCACTTGGTCCCTCCCAGGTCCGCCACAAATACAATAGCCCTACGAGTCAGGTAGATCATTGGTGCAAGGGTTACCAGACTGTTCTGTTTCTTGAACCTACTGGGTGCAACAGGAAGTTCCAGAACAGCCATCTAGAAAGGACTGGGCGGCGCTAGGAGAGAATCCGCGAGAACATACTCGCTATTGCATGGAGTCCAGAGGATATAGGAACATGAAGAGTCAACTGGGATACAGTCCTGAGAGAAGAGTGGTACATGGACTGACAGAAGTAGAGAGTGCTCGTATACCACACCCGGGCAACTGGAGTGGATAACCGATGATATTATTAATGGTTACTATCAGTGAATATTTGGGAAGTGAATTGATGGAAAATGCAAGATTGAATATGGAGATCAACAAGTGAATACAATGTGGGAGTATTTTCTATCATCAGGTTTGGAGTTTAATTTGGGATAAATACGTACCACTGAAGGCTGAAGAAGTGATGTATAAGACTTATTACTCACCAATAATGATGTATGGCTTAGTGGAAGTAAATTTCCTTGGCACCCAAGGGTGAAAGGCTTGCATCAGGCCTCTCTGAGATCCACATGCTAGTATAACGGAACAAGTTAGATCTGAACCTTCCTATGCGCATGTGCGTCCAGTTGCATTACGTCTTCCCCCCGCCTGGATTCTTTGTCAACCAGTGAGCACATACTTCGTCACGCACTGGTTAGATGTTGCCAAGTAGTCATTAATCCCAGAACCTTGGCAGGGTACAGATGCTGTCAAGGCATGCGAAGCAAGACTGAGCGGCTCTGTTCTTTGACGAGCACGGCAACAAGCTTGCTGTCAGGAGTGTGTGAAGTGGGCGCGCTCTCAGTTCATTACCACCAATACCAATGCTATGTCACTGAGAATGCTCCTATTCGATACTTTATGCTTGCATAATATAACCACGATGAGCAGCGAGCAGCCCCAAACATTGTTGCACCAAAGAGGGGAAATCGCATTTGCGCCTAGTGATCCCACTACTTCCCCTCCTAGACGAGACTCCGCCATGACAGGCCAGGTCTAACTTGCCACGCTATATTACTATTTAATAGTTAATTTTTTTTAAACATAATGGTGGATAAAGTGGGAATGACAGGCAGTTATTACCTGCAGTTTTTGACAATTCAATATGAAAAAATTAGTGATTGTGTTCTTAAACATTTTTTTTAAATTTTTATTCTAAGGGCTTGACTATTTTAAAGGACAAAAATGAAAATCTTGCTTTAATTTAAAATTCAAAGTTTAAAATTAATTTAAAAATTAAAATCAGAATTATATATAATACAAGACTTATTTCCTCTCGCTGTGATTATAAGCCAGCATCAGATACTCGTACTAGAGATGGACATAATTAAAGTAGGAGTGATCCAATTGAGAAAATAAGATCAAAGCAACTCAAGTTCAAGAGAGTTTGTCGTGCACATCAGTACCATATTGCTGCTTTGAATATCAAAAATGTTGATTAACACTTAGTGGAGTGAGCCGTATGATGCTGTCTGATGGAACACAGAGGAATGTCTGATCACATGGCTGGAAATGAGACAACTGTCAACTTACTCTATAAAAGCAATGAACTGAAATAACACAGAATAAAGTTATACTGTAAAATAATGGACTGCGGTAATACAGAATAAAGCTCGTATATATACAGTAATGTTTAATGTGTTACTTCTACGAGGAATTCATAAATTTACTGATGTTCCCTTGACTGCAATGATGTTTGATGTTACATGTAGAGGGCTATAGCCTGGACGTGAAAACTGCTGACCATGATATGAAAATAATCTTTGACAGACATAATGATTATAGTTGTTCTCTCAGGAATGTGATATTCACTGCCTTGGAAAAGTCATTCAAGTTGCCTTGACAACTTGATATCTGGTGATTCCCATATCCTAATTCATGATAATTTTTATGACAGACATTGAAGTATAAATCTCTCCGTATCTCTTGACATCCTAACATATTTCGGAATGAAACCTATACCCGTACTGGTTGCAAGGTATTTGTAAGTTTTCCCTGAAAATTTCATTAAGGTCAGTGGGGTCATTTAGGCATCAATCCCAGACAAACTAATAAACATACAGGACAGAACAGCATTATCTGCCCAACTTTATATGTAGAGAAAATATAATATATTTACCTGCATTTCCCCCACCCCCTCTTTATGTATATTCAGGATTGTGTTATTCACGATACTGCCAATGAATACATTATATTAAATTGCTGTTTCAGGTGGCTTGTGGTGGATGCCATACCATGGTTTTAGCAAATGTCATGGAGAATGGTGAAGAAATAGATTCAATCTGTTTGCCATATGAAGGAGACCATGTGGTAAGCTGTAGTAAAAGTAGCACTAAGAAATCTATTTAAGTACAGTATTAAATATTTACAGATACAAATAAACAGCAAAACGTCAGATGGTGTTGATTGTTGTTTCCGTTCTAAAATTACCCCAGGAGTGTAGTAATTTATACATCTGCTGACTGGTGATTATGTCCTCACACGACATAAGCAAATCCAAAACGGTAGTGATGCCCGTTAGTCGACAAAACATCTGTACTAACTTCACTGTGAATGGTACAAAGTTAAAACAAGTACATCAGTTCTGTTACCTTGGCAGTGTAGTGTCCACAGATAACCAACCATCTGCAGAAATCACTAGTAGAGTTCAACATGGAGCACAATTTTATCATCTTGTGAGAGGGCTTCTTTGGGATAAGCAAGTTCCTTTTAGATCAAAACTAATACTCTACAAGAGCTTCTTTGTACTACATATAGCTTAGAAACCTGTACCCAATCCAAGAGAAATACCAGCAAACTACAGGCGGTGGAGATGAAGTTTTTAAGAAATATGATTCAGAAGACAAGGAGGGACAAAATAAAAAATGATGCGATATGCCATCGTGTCCAAATAGAACAATCTCTTAATGAGATGTGTGTTGAAGCCAGGCTGAAATGGTTCGGTCATCTCAAACGAATGGACACACAAAGAACAGCTAGAGTGTGGTTTGAGAAAGAATTGAAAGGCAAGAGACCAAGAGGTCGACCAAGGAAGAGATGGATCAACCCGGTTAGGAATGATCTTGCAGGGAGAGGTCTGGATTTGCAGCAGGTCATGGAAGGGGAGACATTCTTTGAGAGAACTAAATGGAGAGGGCTCATTCACCACACCCGGAAAACTGGAGCTGGTTCATGATGATGATGATGATGATGATAACAATGCTGCCAACTCCTAATTTCTTTCACCACTGTACTTTTGCCAAATATCTGTTTAAAAATCTTCTGTCTGAACGTTGAAATTAATGCTGGCATATTTTGTGTTTTAATAATATTACTACAGTAATAACTCACCTAATATTGCATTGGTTTGATGAATACTCATGGCAGATGTGTGCTGTCTCTCTGAAACATCTTCTTGTCATGTTACAAAGATGCTCGACTGATTGTATAGCAAAATGATTTTACAAGAAGCATTCAATTTATAGTTTTAAATCGGTTCAACATGCTTTTTGCCCAATTAGATTAGACACTGGCTACTGAGAAGTGTACAGTACCTAGCTGCAATTAAAATGCGTGTGTAACGACCATACCTGATTTTTAATACTCTAATGGATAATTAATCATAATCATAGTAGGAACTAGTGTGTATTCTCTAATATAGTGTATTGTTGTATCATTGAATTATTTATGGGTGCATACTGCGCATACGTAAACCTCAAACCTATAAAACATCATCATATAATGTACTAGACAGTTTTAATAATGAGTTTCACTGGGAATCGTAGAGGAAAGTACCCAAAACAGGACCCCCATTTTGTTTTCGGTTAATAATTAGTAGAAAATATTTAAAAAATATGTTTTAAGAGCATGTAATATTTACTTCATAAGGCTATGCACCGTTTACATTTTGCTTTTAGAAAATATAATTAAAAATCAGTATTTTAAAAAAATATTTCCTGAAACCTTACACTTGGGCAATATTTAAAAAAGTTGCCAAAATCGGACCCCTTGTAAAAAAAAAATAGAATAACACTAAGCAAAATTAGAAAAATGTATTAAATCAGAGAGAACATAGCCTAATCAGTTTTCAAAGTAGAATATAACTATTACAGGTTACAGTTTAAAATATATGCTAATATATTCCAAACCCAAGAGCCCTGTTATGGAATGTTCCAGTAAGCTTCCTTTCTGACAGTTTGGTTTTGTGGCATTGAAGAAAAAGTCTAACCCCCTTCTTCCCAGCAATTTCGTCTTGAAATGATGTTCAATGCTATTTCTCTCAGCCAATTGCACAGCCTTTTTTCGCAGGTCATTACGAGTAAGCCCAAGAAAGCTTCCATAGCAAGACAATAGTGAACCAGCTCTTCTTCAAGATCTTCACCCAAAACTCTTTTTGTTTTTGCTGCTTCCTCAGGTGTACCATACTTCGTATTGGACAACCTAATGAGTGTTGTTTTCGGAACATTAAATTGTTTACTGGCCTTCTTCCAACCCATCTTCTTTTTCCGAACAGCATCAATAGCTTTAGTCATTTTAGAAGGTCTCCACTTTCTTTGATTAACCTTCCCCATTATCCTCTTGGAACCTGCAGTAGAATTCCAAGAGAATAAGAGTGCGTACAGTTACAGGCAGACTTTATGCATGAAAATATAAGGGGTCCGGTTTAGTCAACTGTAGGGGGTCCAGTTTGCGCGACTATAGCCAACATTTTTTACCACAATTCTATATGAAATCCTTACCATTTAAGATTATATAGAGTTTGAAAGGCTTACCTGCCTATATCTGGGAGAAATAACGGATCATATAGATCAATGTAAAAACTTTTACCACTGCCAAAACATGTAATGGCGAACTGATAAGCAACACGTGAAGCAGGCAGCGTATTTGCTCCACTACAGAGTGGTAGAAGTCTAAACTGCTATTTACACTCGGTCCCGCTCGAGTTCAGGAGAATGCAGAGCCAGGAGACCGGGGGTCCGCATTAGGGGGAGGGGTCCGGTTATGGGCACTTTCCTCTAATAACTAGACAAGTTTTACTATGTATGACAAGAACACATCCAACCAGGATCTGAAGATGGCTGTGTTATGGTCAAAACACGTAATCCTAAATTTCCCCCTTTATTAGTAAATAATATTAATACACATGTAATTTGCTTTTGGAATATCGTGTTACATAGGGCAAATTTGTTTCGACAAGTAAAGACAAAAGTTCTTGGTACTGAAATTCCTCGTCAGATAGCACCATCAAACAGCGACATTATAATAGCAGAGATGCTACCATCTGTTGTAAGATCATTGAACTGCTTGAAATTACTGATCCCTTTTTCGTACAAAGAACGCAATATGTTGTTGCGAAATTAGGGATAGTGTGAAATAAGGAAAGTTTCCCTTATACATAGTTGCCCCACCTAATCTAATCAGGCAAAAAGTGTGTTGACCGACTGAAAAGTATAAATTGATAGTTTGTACAGGCAACACTGGAAAATGGCTTCAAAACTTCATATACAGAGTTAAAGAGACTTCTGCAAACACACATTCAATTGAATGCCTAAATGTACAGTAATTCTAAAGTTGGTTGTCTTTGGTGCCACAGCCTTTACCATAAGTCAGTGGTTCTTAACCGGTGGTCCGCGAGTGCCTCGGAAGTGGTCCGCGGGAGAAAAGGGTCTACCAGCACATATAAGAAAGTGGCCAATACATGGGGATGTCGAAAACTAAGTGCATTGAACGAGAATCGTCCGAATGTATTCGCGGCGATGACTATTAGGTTTTGAATTGAAATATCTTTAAAATAAGTGTTATTGAGGAAGGGTTACAACTGATAAGGTGTATTGGAGGGGGGAGGGAAGGGGTGCGGGGTGGTCCGTACATGATTCAATTTCAGACTGAGTGGTCCGCAGACTTCTACGGGTTCAGAACCACTGCCATAAGTGATTTATCTGTTGGTGTGATTAAATCGAACAATCTTGAACTTATGTTACACTGGCAATTCCCACACCATGCGGCTGTTACATCACTTTGTACTTCAGTTAACCAATCATTTTATCAGTCGTCAAAAAGCCATTCTTTTCCAAATTTCTGACAATATTTCTTCAAGCATTTTAGCACTAGATGAACACATTGAATAACAATACTCATTAAATTTATAAAATACATACACGAGCTTTGAAACTGGAGTTAACCTGCAAAAATAGCACACAGTAATTTGAATGAAACACAGCATATACCTTTTAAAGTTAACTGCAAGATGCTACTCCACGAGCCTACCGTTACCATTAAATTAAATCATTTTTGTGAAAAATAGATAAAAAAATTATTTTATTTAGTTTTCTCTTTTACTAAATAAATATACATAAACTAAACATCTAAGTAGCCTCCGTGGCTTAGGCGGCAGCATGCCGGCCTCTCACCGCTGGGTTCGTGGTTCGAATCCCGGTCACTCCATGTGAGATCTGTGCTGGACTAAACGGAGGCAGACAGGTTTTTCTCCGGGTACTCCGGTTTTCCCTGTCAAAATTTCATTCCAGCAACACTCTCCACTATCATTTCATTTAATCTGTCATTCATTTAATCATTGTCCCAGAGGAGTGCGTCAGGCCTCGGCAGCCGGCACAGTTCATATCCTCGCCGCTAAATGGGGGCTTCATTCATTCCATTCCTGACCCGGTCAAAGACTGGAAGCAGGCTGTGGATTTTCAATTTATCATCTAAGCAGACCCAACCTACGGTTGGAAAATGCTCTAGTTGATGATGATGATGAATTTATCATCTAGGCTTACAGGATGGAGCCACGTCGGGTATTGGTTATTGTTTCCCGACGTTTGGGCTGTCATTGCAGCAAACTTAATCATGGGTAGGTACGAGTTGGTGTCCTTACTCAAACGGACGATTATTGCCATCCAGAGGTGCCTGCTTGCACTGCATTGACGTCACACTGCTCCACGATTGAACCACACCCTTGCTAGTCACGCGTTAAGAGAACTTTCCAAATGTTGCTAAGTCTGAAACCATCTTCGCAATTGAAATTATTGGGATGCTTTGATATCCAGGAATTTTACCAACAGTTTCGGTCTTATCAAATTCTATGGCATGTCTCGTGACGTCAGCATGTTCAGCTATTGCAGATCTGTAGTTTGTCTGTTTTGTGTCTCGAATGTGCTCTGAAATCCTAATGGAAACTCGTCTTTTCGTTTGCCGTATGTATACCTGTCCACGGGAGCAAGGCACTTTGTTAACTCCTGCATCCTAGTTTGGCTGCTTTATCTCGGTTGATTTACGCACCACTTGCGTCAGCTTGTTTATTGGATGCATCACCGTTGTCACATTGTGTTTCCTTAGCAACCTGGCGATTCGATCTGTCAACCCCTGTACATATGGCAGAAAGGCCTTATGGTAGGGCCTATATTTGTTCTTTTCGTCAGTTCTTCGGCTTTGTTCTGCATTCCGTGGGGCCCTATATACATAGGGCAAACAAAAAGATGTCTTTCCACTAGGATTTCAGAGCACATTCGAGACACAAAACAGATAAACTACACATCTGCAATAGCTGAAAATGCTGACATCACGAGACATGCCATAGAATTTGACAAGGCCGAAACTGTTGCTAAAATTCCTGTATATCAAAACAGGTTAATTAGAGAGGCAATAGAGGTCGTGAAGCATCCCATTAATTTCAATTGTGAAGATGGTTTCAGTCTTAGCAACACTTGGAAAGTTCTCTTAGCACGCGACTGGCAGGGCCGCGGACCAATCGTGGAGCAGCGTGACGTCAATGCAGTGCAAGCAGGCACCTCTAACTGGCCATAACCGTCAGTTTGAGTACAGACACCAACTCGTACCTACCCAGGCTGCTGCAATGACAGCCGAAACGTCGGGAAACAATCACCGAAACACGACGCGGCTCCATCCTGTAAGCCTAGATGATAAACTAGACACTGGCCGCGAAAGCCTACGATGTAAATTAATTTAATTAAGTTAAGATCATAATAAAAGCCTCCGTGGTTTAGGCGGCAGCACGCCGGCCTCTCCGCTGGGTCCGTGGTTCAAATCCCGGTCACTCCATGTGAGATCTGTGCTGGACAAAACGGAGGCGGACAGGTTTTTCTCCGGGTACTCCGGTTTTCATAATGTCGATTATTCAGGTCCGTATTGACGTAACTATAACTTTGAAAGAATAATGGATTTTCCGCCTTCAATACTGTTTATTACTATTACTTACAGGGACTAGTTTCGGGGGTAAATACTCCCCCTTCCTCAGCCTGTCCAACAAAACTACACAATGGAAAAACTTTCCATGTACAAGTTCATACACTGAAGGCGGAAAATCCATTATTCTTTCAAAGTTACTCCGGTTTTCCCTGTCAAAAATTTCATTCCAGCAACACTCTCCACTATCATTTCATTTCATCTGTCATTCAGTTAATCATTGCCCCAGAGGAGTGTGTCAGGCCTCGGCAGCCGGCACAGTTCATATCCTCGCCGCTAGATAGGGGCTTCATTCATTCCATTCCTGACCCGGTCGGAGACTGGAAGCAGGCTGTGGATTTTCATTTTTTCATTTTCATTTAAGAACAGAATAAATTTGATGTCTTAAAATATAAGAATGCTATGATAGAATGCTTTATGAATGTTATATTAAGGTTGAATAATAATGGATATACACTACAAAGTGAAACTTCTTGTTATGCTGTGGTCTTGACTAATTGTTGGACATACATTTGCAGCTGAAACTAGTTTGTACAATACATGACCTAGCCGAAAGCCTCCATTTCTCATCAATGCTGTTGTGAAAATCCAATTCTTAGAATGTAAATACACTATATGACAATTTAGTATGTCTCCTGTAAGAATTCCCATCTTTCTTTCATTCTTTCTTTCAGTAGCATACTAAATGAGCAGGAATGAAATATATAAGACCCCGATATAATGCTCCTGCTTATCATAAAAATTTGCCCCCTTTAATGCCCATATTTTCTGGCCCCTAGTCTAATTCTGTTAGACATAATATTAAATATCCCACGATTAATGCACAATTTCACTAGTCCTGGGCAAAGTTGATCTCACATTTAGCACTCTTTGTCTGTCAATAAACAAGTTTTTAATAATAACCTTCAACAATAATAGATTTAAGGATGTAGAGTGAAGAGCCACACACACTGCCAAGCCAAGTGCCATGTCTACCTACGTCATTGAAAATACAGACACCCAAAACCAGCGAATTTTGAGCATATCAGATGTACTTCACTGGCTCAATGCTGCATGTGATGATGCCGATCTCACTAAAATCGAGAATTTCTTCAAGAAAGCAGGGATTGGAGGTGATGAGGATGGCATGGTCCTGGCTGGCTGCGTGTAACGTTCTCGCTTGCTATGCCCAAGGTTGCAGGATTGAATCCTGGCGCAGTCAGCTGACATTTGAGGGTGTGCAAATGCGAGGGGCCGTGTCAGTAGATTTACTGGCACGTAAAAGATCCCCTTCAGGGCGAAATTCCGGCACCCCGGCGTCTCAAAAAGCCTCAAATGTTAAAAGGGACGTAAAACAAATAACATTATTATTATTATTATTATTATTATTATGGCATGGTCCACTTCAGTATACTGTGACGAAACATTCTTTAAATTGATCACGATGTGGATTGTATTAAATTGAATTCGTTACATGTCTGGCTTCATGATTCGTGCTAGCCTCAGATTTGATTCCTGACCTGGTTATGGGATTTAACTGGGGATGATTAATTCATCTGGCTTGAGGACTGGGTGTTCGTGATGTCTTCATCATTCATTCATCTTCTTCACAATGCACGGGTCACCTACAGACCTTTTTGGAAGACACACACAATTATTTTTTATGTTAATTCATAAAATGAACCCACTAGTCTATATTCAAGTGAACAAGGTACAATGTGTACAGTACTACAGCCTGAAATAAACCAAGTAAATTTACGCACATTACTGTACTTTACAAGTATCTTGTGCCATTATTGATGAGGATATGTCACTGTAGGAACATGTCGGTGTCAAGTTGTTCCATAATTTCATAGCAGTTGATAACGATCTCATTGCTATCAAACAACAGACATTATCGGAGATCTTTGCCAACAACACCAACAACCAAGAACACAGTGACAATGATAATTTTTCCAGAAATCAAGTTCACATCTTTTCAACAATTCTTGTGATGATTAATAGCTCAAGATATACTACTTAAGTGTTTTCTGACTTCAATATTTTTGTGTTGTTCTTTAAGACTCTAAGACCTTTGTCACATTCAGATCTGGTTTTTTTTTTTTTTTTCTGTACTACTTGCTGATGAGCTGATATAGCTCAAAACATTTCCAAATAATAATCACATCTGTTTTTTTTTTTTTTTTTTTTTTTTTTTTTTTTTTTAACATATGCTGTATAGATATTTTTATTGGCCAGTTGGAACAATTGTTTAAAATATTACCATTATTAAGGACAAGGACGCTGATAATGACTTGCCATCGCCTTTGCCATCAAGGATGCGTTGGCCACTGTCAGAGCATATTTGACTTCCCATCCTGATGTTACAGAAGATTTACTTCATAATCTCTGTCACATTGAGACTGTCACTATTAGTATGGGGACAAATTGCATGGGACTATAATAGAATACATGTACTTAGCTAGTGCACAGTGTTCATTTTCAAGTATATTGTTAACAATAAAATACATGTAGTCTGTAAGATGTGTTAAATTCCAGATTCACACTTTTAACAATTTTCTTTTTAGAGCATGCTTGGTTCATAAAGGTGTGTTATACCAAGGTTTTACTGTTTACTAATTTGGCCCCTAATAATTATTACTCACATTGCCATCATCCTGATGTATGTAATTGTTTTGTGTTAAAGCAACAGAATAACTTGTCTGGGCTTCCACCACTCCCTCCTCTCCAATCACCCTCAAGCCTCAACAACAACACAACTGAGGCAGAAGAGGAGGATGGGATGTCAACTATTGTGGAGCACAACAGTGTGCATTCCAAAGAAGAACTCATGGGTAGTATAGAAAGTGTTGATATGAATGGAAATGGGGAAATTGAAGAAGATATAGATGATATGGTAATGTATCTATAAACATAACTATCATGCCATTGCACTTGTATATAGTACCGTTAAACCCACAAAATACAGGGTGTTCACCAGGAATCGCAACCCACCCACTCTCTTGCACACTTCATCCCTTTGTTAAAGGCCTGCCACAGCTTCCAACGAGCAGCCTTAAGGCTGGAAAGTCTCAGTAACAGTTCTCCACAATCCATGGTTGGCAACCAAACTTTGTGCAAAGCTCATCCCTCGCTTGCCGTCAGCTATTTTTAGTGATGCCTTCGGTGGTGGATTGCGTTTCCCAACAAACTTCCTGTATTATTTCTTGTTTTTTAAGTAGGCTACTATAATTTTGTATTCTTAGAAATGATTTGAAGTATAGCCCCTTTGAAGCATAAGAGTTGAAAATGAGACCAATGTTAGGACTCAAACTCCATTCATTCTTGATGAGAGTCTCATTTACAACTCTTACCGGCTACGGAGTCTGAGAGCGTTAACGCGCTACCTCGTGCCTTGCTGACATCGGGAGAGCGTGGGTTCAAATCCCACCTCGGCCATCCTGAAAATGGTTTTCATATTTTCCCATTTTCACCACCAGGCAAATGCCAGGACGGTTCCTTTCAATAGGTTCACGACCAATTTCCTTCCAAAATGTCTTCACTGACCCGTCTTGAAAATAAAATAAATGGGCATTGGCTGCATTAATAATATACAGTAAACAAGAGTTTAGTGCTTTTCAGTCGGTCAACACGAATGTACCCAAAAGAGCTGGGTTATGCCCTAAACCTTGAAATAAATTACATGAGATTAATAAATACACTAGGAAAAATTTATTTCAGGATTAGGGCATAACCCAGCTCCTTTGGGTACATTCGTGTTGACCGACTGAAAAGCACTAAACTCTTGTTTACTAAGGCAACACTGAAAAATGGCTTCAAACCCCACAATATACAGTAAAATAAAATTATTTACAACTCTTACAGTATGCCTGCCAGACAGGCTATACTCGAAAATAATTTAGAAGAATCTAAAATAGAGATGTCTAGCTACCTGGTGCATGAGAATAAGCAAATAAAGCTGCCTTGTTGCCTGCATAGTGTTCTGAAGCTTAAGCCATTATATCAGGGCTTCACAGTGTGCACTGCACTGTGCAAAGCACCTTGCATTTGCATAAGAACTGTGCCTCTTCTGCATGCTTCGACCTTCACTGCAAATCATACGTTACGGCACATTGTGTAATTAACTGATGTTGCTGTAGTTGGAAAATAAGTATAAATGTGTTCTAGGAGTGTTTGCTGCCTATGAATATTATGAAGATTATTTTTTATTACAAGTTCCAATAGTTAAAGAAAAGTTATTTTAAGTTTCTCTTCACTTGCTTTGCTATAATAATGGCTCTGCAAATTAAATACCGTGTGTTGCACTCATGTCTTTCACTACAAAAGAAATGCAAATCACTTTTAAATGTAGTGACACTATTTTTCGCTATTTTTGTAGTTGAATGATCTATTCCCACCTATCCATTTAACAGTCACGTCATGTCAGGCAACAATGCCGTTGGTTGATGCTTATGGCTTCCTGGGGCTCCATTTTGACAGCAAATTATTGTGGCAGCACCATATACGCCAACTAAAAATGATGTGTCGTAGGAAACTGAACATGCTCAAGTTTCTTAGTGGCACTACGTGGGGGGCTGACAGTGCGGTTCTGCTACGGTTCTACCAAGCCCTTGTCCTGTCCCGGCTAGACTATGGTTCTGCGGTATACGGTTCAGCAAGGCCGGCAACCTTGAAAATGCTGGACAGTGTCCACCATAGTGGCGTTAGGCTGGTGCCTTCCGGACCAGTCCGATACCCAGCCTACTCGCCGAATCGGGTGTTCCACCTCTAAATTATAGACGCCAACATATGCTTTTAGCATATGCTGCCAATGTGCGTCAAATGCCGCAACATCCGAGCTATGGAGCTTTCTTCAGTACCCAATACCACCAGAGGAACGCCAACCAGCCTCGTGCCACTCGGCCGGTTGGTATTAGACTCGATAGCTCGTGTACTGAAATAGGAGTGGCTGTAGGTCCCTGTATGATCCGGACACCTAGCGAGGTGCCTCCGTGGCAAGTCTTGCGTCCGGAAATTCGGTTAGATCTACACCAAGGTCCGTTTATCGGAGGCAGTTCCACAGCATAGTTCACCAATTTCCGGACGCTGGCATTCTCTACTCGGTTGGTTCGAAGGTGGACGAGAAAGTGGGTTGTGCTTACGTTATTGATGGTGCAAATACCAAGATCTCTTTGCCTGAGGCCTTCAGTGTGTTTACTGCGGAGCTCGTGGCCATCTATGAAGCTCTGCAGTGTGCACTACAGGATGCACGAATCCACTTTCTCGTGTGTACCGACTCTTTGAGTTTGTTGCAGTCAATTGCTACATGTTTCCCGCAACACCCCTAGTGCAGCGAATCCACGACCTACTAGCCGGGTTGTGCAGTGCTGACACTCGAATCAACTTTTTGTGGCTTCCAAGCCACATGGGAATTGCGGGAAATGAGTTAGCGGATCAAGCTGCGAAAGAGGCGGTATCACTACCACCTCGACCAATGGAGGTACCCGCTAGAGATATTCGCTCTCAGTTACGCCCACAAGTTCTCGCATTTTGGGAGAGTCAGTGGCTAGCTGACCCACTGTCCCGTAAACTGAGAGGGATCAAGGGAACTACTCGCGTGTGGCGGAGCTCTTTCCGGTCATGGAGAGAGTCCGTCATTTTGTGTAGGCTAAGGATAGGTCATACAAGATCCACCCAATCGTACCTAATGAGAAGGGAAGAAACCTTGGTTTGGAGATGACACTCAAACTTATATTAGCCGATGACGCGGTGGCTGCTGATCGCGTTATCCGCTTTATAAGTGAGAGTGGATTAGGGCCAGCAATCTAAATTTTCCAGTGTACATTGACTCAACGACTTGTTCGTTTTTGAATGATAATTTTTTTGTTTTTCCGTAATTTTTGTTTATTTTTATAATTATTATTTTTATTCAATTTTTTGTTTCATTAATTTTAGGTGTCCACCTCAAAATTTTAAATTCAATTCCAAATTTGTATTTTTTAATCTGTGTTAAGAGGGGCAGATGACCTCGTGGTTCCGCCCCTTAAAACAACAATAACTTAAGTCCTGGTTGCACTACTCATTGCACCATTGCACGGTGTTATGCACCCATGTAATTTGTAGCATTTGTTAAACTCTACATTACATCAAGTGGTATAATTGAGATTTCTTCAGGTGAGACCTGTCATAGTGTAGTAGGTTAGCACCACTGCCCAGATTCAATTCAGGTTTGTGTTCCAATGGCAGTCTTATTTTCCACTCCTGTGCTTCAAAATCCTATGCATTTATTCATCTTCATCTGACACTTCACAATCTGCTTATTTCTATTTTCTACTTTTCTATTCTATTTTCAGGGAGATACAGCTAGTTCTGGTACTAGGCCTCTTGAAGATGTTCCTGAAAGAAAGCAAAGCAGTCTAAACTTAGAGGATACTATAGAGAGAGATGATTCTAATGTTGATGAAGAAGGCGATAATGATGATGTAGCAGTTGAACCTGAGGAAAAGAAAGGTACATACTTAGGTAGTTCAATAAATAAGATAGCAATGTCCCTCGCTTGTGTATGCTAATGTTCCCTATACCCTGTATGCTTCAAGAATTTGATTGACATTTCTCGTCTCACCATGCGATCTGAGGAAGAGGTTGCCAATCTTCTCATCTCTACCGCGCAAGTAAATGCAATACTGTTCATTCAATTAGCTATAATACCTATAATAATTATTTCAGTGGTAAGCTACATAACTATTTAGAAACTAGAATAGTCGCTACAGATGTAGAGCATACAATACCTCCTCTTGTAATAATATTAAGGGGCTTCAAGAAATACTGAAAAGTTAGGTAACATATGATAATATGACTCTGTCACGAGTTATTTCGATTCAAGTCCAGCTAGGCATTTGGTTTCCGGTTTCCTGCTGCTTCCTTTTTAAACCACCATATAAACCAGATCTAAGTATCACAAAAATTTTAATCCTCCACTCGTGCATACATTTATGTCACAAGCTTTCAACTACAGTTTATTACGTACTGTATGTTTGTAGGAGAAGGTCTCGACATTTCATCAGTTCTCACTATCATTATTACTGTACCTATGAGTCATAACACGCTGTCATTAAGCTTATTAGTTCATCATTGTGACATCATCAACATTCATCAAGTTAGCCACTTCACTTGACGTCCAAAATATGCAAGTTATTATTCAAAGTAAAATCATCTTTAAGAAAACACGAAAAAGTAAAAGTAAACTGTCATTTCATTGATAAAAAAGAACTTGCCATTTAAAGTACAGCATGAAGGACCTTTCCTCTAGTAGTTAGATGTCTGGCTCTAATGGACCGCTTTTATCTCTCTCCTACTGGAAATATTCCCATAAATTACATGCCAATTCATGGGACTGACCTCGAAGTGCGATTCCTCAGCCTGTTGTTTTCAGTTTCTTACAAGCAGAGCTCTCATCTGTGAGCTCACCCAGTTCCGACATAGCAAAACATAATATGTAAACCGACTAATATGAACAAAATTATAGGTCATCATCATCATCTTCCTTCCAAGTATTGGGCCAAATGTCCCGTTACGGTCTTGCACTTTCCCTCCATCTCTTCATCGGACGTCCTATCGATCTATTTCCCCGTGGCTGGTAGCGAAGGATCTCCTTTGGAAATCTTCCAGGTTCCATCCTTTGGACATGATGCTTCCAGTTCTCTTGGTAGTCACAAATGTATGCAGTTATTGGTTTCACTTTTAGTTCCTTCAGCACATCCTCGTTTCTCTTATGATCCCATTTAGTATAGCCTGCTGTTCGGCGCATAAAGGTCATTTCGCGTGCTGTGAGTCTGGAGATGTCCTGACATCTTATTGTCCATGCCTCGCTGCCATAGCATAGGGTTGGTCTGGCTAATGTGTTATACAAACGCAAGCGTGTATGCCTTTGGACAAGAGATGGCTTCATGACATGATTAATGATTCCTGTTGTTCTGGTATAATTAGTTATTTTTGCAGTTATGTCTCGTTCTTCTTGAAAAGATAAATGATATCCTAAATACTTGAATTCGTTAACTCTTTCTAAAATTTTACCATCCAGACAAATTTTACTGGGGATAGGGTCCTTACCCTTAAAGGCCATTACTTTAGTCTTTTCAGTAGAAATGCACATGCTGAATTTTGATGCCACTTTCTGGAGGTTGAAAACTGACCACTGCAGATCATCTTCAGATGCTGCTACCAATGCAACATCATCAGCAAATAGTATAGCATCTAAATTTTTTAGATGCCTGCTGATAGGTATTGAACCATGTCTTTCACACCTCCATTCCTTTATTATAGCATTCATGTAGATTATGAATAGCAATGGAGAGAGTCCACAGCCTTGTCTTACCCCTCTGCTGATTGGCTTCCACTCGGATTTATGATTATAGGTATGACACAAAAATACTAATTATTCTCCTGTTACTACTACTGCTCTACTACTCCGTATTACTAAAGCCCCAATGCACAGATACGGTAACTTTCAAATCAACAAGTGAACACATGGTAAGTTACAAGTCCCAGGCACAGCTGACTATACCAAATGTCAGGTCAAGTCCTGAGGAAAAGACCCCTCCGCGCGTCTCCTCTTTCTGTCCCTTCTTGTGCTTCCAGCAACTCTAGAT
Organism: Meconema thalassinum; assembly: GCA_946902985.2. Lineage (NCBI taxonomy): Eukaryota > Metazoa > Arthropoda > Insecta > Orthoptera > Tettigoniidae > Meconema > Meconema thalassinum. The sequence goes on along the minus strand of OX336390.1, from coordinate 137,011,955 downwards.
TGTCATCCCTCAACCTACTATTTGAAAGTCCTTTGTTTGCACCTTTTACTCAACTTCTCTCCACTTTTATTACTATTGACATATTTTATTGGTGACACAAGCTTTACGGCTGCAGTTTAACCACGTCTACTTGAGGAGCCCATCTTGAACATTTTGCAATCGTAAGAGTGTTGCCAACCTTTGAGCCTGATTCACCATAAAAATCGATTACTCTGGTAGTCTTTTGCAGCTCAAATACGGTTCATACACAAGAAAAATGTAATATAATATCAAATTCCTACTGCATTACTCTGCCTATCGTTCCAAATACCGTAAAAAAAGAAAACTATAATCACATGCACAATAAATTCATCACATGGAAAGCAAAGTTGGTAAGCTCCCTATTAACATGAAAATGAAAATCTTAGTTTTTTACAAAGGAAATTCTGAAAAGTAATTTAGCCAGCTTATGGAAACAGCAAAATTCGCAGGAAAATCTTTTGTGCCAAAAACAAGCAGAAACAGTGGGAACTATTTCCTGTCGCGTTAGCCTCTTCACAGACCAGAACATCAAAAGGACCGCTTAGGTCTTGAGGTGACTAGAGGTTTAGGAATTGAAAGCACATGGGCTGTGAGATTGCAATGCATGGTATCATGACGAACTGGGATGGGAGGAGAGGCAAAGAAGTGATGGCTGACATGCTATTTCTGGCCATATGTCAATCACATTCTTGAAGCATAGCCTACAGAGTATAGTTCACTTTAGTTTTCTGTCAATCCATCCAAGAAAAGGAGAATTTCTGTTTCGTAGACTTTTGTGGCCAGATTTAATTTTGTCCTGGGCTGCTATGTTGTGTCCATAGTGTTTTGATACTGAAGTTTGCTCTCATAATTCCAAACAGTGCTGGAACAAAATAAAAATCAGTGGGTTTTTTAAAACCTTTTTTGTTTGTTTCCGTTTAAATTCATTTAAACCAGTTGCGGCCTCTTATTAACTATATATACTTATAAGTCCAACCCCTCGTCCACGTCGTGGGAGACGGGCAACGGCACAAAGTAGGGGATTGCCTGTAGGGGCGAAGTACAGTGGGGACTTTGTGTGCCCCGGGACCGTTACGGTAGCTGTGAAGGTCCTACAGGAACCCTGAAAAGTGACGGCTAACGGGGCTCTGGTGAAGCTACGATAGGCCCAGCAAGCCAGTAGTGGATGAAACCAAATGCTTTCAAAAATGGAACGAGCCTCGGACATGATGGATTTAATAGACGACGACACGGCTGTACACACGGACTAAGATTTGGAACTTTAAACCTAAGAACGCTGACGGGGAAGGTGGAGGAGATAGTGGATATGATGGAAAGAAGGAAGTTGGATTTATTGGGATTGGCAGAAACAAAGTGGAAAGGGGAAGGAAGGAGAGTACTGAGAAAAGGCTATAGACTGTACTGGAGTGGGAACGAAGAGGGAAAGAGGAATGGAGTGGGAGTAGTAGTACGAGATGGTTTAAAAGAAGAAGTGAGGAGAATAAGTGATAGGATGATGAAAGTGAAAGTAGCACTGAGGGGAGAGACCGTAGAAATAGTGCAAGTGTATGCTCCACAAGTAGGCTGCGCCTCTGAAGAGAAGGAGGAGTTTGAAGAGGAATTGCAGAAGCAGCTGGTAGGAAGAAATATGATTGTTATGGGGGACCTCAATGCCCATGTAGGAAGAGAAAGACAAGGTTATGAGAGTGTTCTAGGACCAGAGGGTTGGGGCGGAAGAAATGAGGAAGGAAAGAGACTGTTGGACTTCTGCCAGAGGAACCGCCTGCTAGTTGGGAACTCCTGGTTTAAGAAAAGAGAGAGCCACACAATCACATGGTACAGTGATGACTTGACCAGGAAGTCGGTGGTCGACTATATACTGTATGAGAAAGAACTAAATAAGAACATCACGGACATCAAGGTTATACCATCGGAGAACCTGGATAGCGACCATCGATTGCTGGTAATGAACCTGAGAGGGAGTAAGGAGAAGAAAGGGACTGAGAACCAGGAAAGACGTATAAGGATATGGAAACTGAAAGCAGGGGATAGAAGGGTCGAGTACCTCAAAATGGTAAAGGAAGGAATTCCAACAGATGAAGAACGAGGGGTGGAAGAGGAATGGGCAAGATTTAAGAAGACACTAGTAGGTGCAGCAGAAGCAGTATGTGGGAGGACAAGTAGTAAGAAGAGGTGGAAGGAAACACCATGGTGGAATGAGAAGACAAGATATAGTAAGGGAAAAGAATAGAGCCTTTAGGAGGTGGTATCAAAATAGGACGGTAGAGACAAGGGAAGAGTACCAGGAAAGAAAGAAGGAGGCGAAGAGAGTGGTGGCTGAGGAGAGAAGGAAGTGGATGGAAGAGTGGACAAAGATGATGGAGGAGGATAGTGAAGGTACAAAAAAGGTCCTGTATGGGATGGTAAAAAATAAGAGGCGGAAGGATCCTACGGATTATGTTAGAATGGTGAACATAAGGGGACAAGAGATAGAAAATAGGGAAGAACTGAAGAAAATGTGGAAAGAATATTTTGAAGAACTTCTGAACCCAAATGGAAAAGATGGTGAGGAGGAAGAAATCGGGGAAGAGGAAGATGAACTGCAAACAGAAAAGGACTTAACATGGAAAGAAGTGGAAGATGCAGTGAACAAGATGAAAGGAGGGAAGGCACCGGGTGTGGATGAGTTGAGTGTGGAGATGGTGAGAGCAGCAGGAGAGGTGGGGATACAGTGGCTCTACCGAGTGATGAGGACAGCATGGAAGGAAAGGAAGACCCCAGAGGACTGGAAAAAAGGAGTCATTGTCCCGACCTTCAAGAAAGGTAGTAGAACAGATTGCAGAAACTATCGGGGAATAACACTGATGAGTCATTGTGCAAAGATCTTCGAGAAAGTTTTGGAAAAGAGAATTAGGACAAGGATAGAAGGAGGGATGAGGGAAGAACAACATGGCTTCAGAGCAGGAAGGTCCACAGTGGATTTGATTTTTGCTGTAAGGCAGTTACAAGAACAGCACTATGAGTATGGAACAGATCTACTGATGGCCTTCCTGGACATTGAGAAAGCATATGACAGTGTATGCAGAAACAAAGTATGGAAGTCCCTGGAGGATAGAGGAGTAGAGAAATGGACTATAAAGAAGATAAAGGAGATGTACAAGGGAAGCGTGAGCTGTGTGAAAGTGGGAGGAGAGAGATCAGACTGGTTGGAACAGAGAAACGGCCTGAAACAAGGAAGTGCACTGTCACCGTTACTTTTCATTGTGGTGATGGATGACATAATGACCCGAGTGGCACAAGTAATTGGGGACGGAAAGATGAAAGCAATGGTGTTTGCAGATGATTTGATGATTTGGGGAAACAAGGAGGAGGAGGTACAGGAACAGTTGGACGTGTGGGAAGGAATAATACAAGGATATGGGATGAAATTTAGCATAAATAAGAGTGAGATGGTGATCACAACAAGGAAGAAGGAAAGAACCACAACGGGAATAACAATTGGTGGGGAACAGCTGAAGAAAGTGGAGAGTTTCAAGTATCTGGGAAGCCTGATACAAGATAATGGAAGAAACGATAGAGAAATAAATGAGCGGGGGAGGCAGGCAGAAGCATTTCGGAGGATTGTGAGAAGCATGTTGTGGAGCAAGGATGTCCCTCAGAACAGCAAAAAGATCATATATCGGACGTACTATGTCCCTATCCTGACGTATGCCTCGGAGACCTGGGTTATGAAAGGAAGGGAGAAGAGCAAAATACAGGCCAGTGAGATGAGGTTCTTGAGAAGCAGTATTGGAGCTACAAAGATGGACAGAATAAGAAATGAGAGGACCAGAGAATTAATGAAGGAGGAACCATTACAGGATGGTATAGAGAAATCTAGACTTAGGTGGTATGGACATGTAAAACGAATGGGGGAGAAGAGGATACCCAGGAGAGTACATGAGACGAAGTGGGAAGGAAAGAGACCGAGGGGAAGACCGAGAGACAGGTGGCTGAAGGGGGTGGAAGAAAGCGTGAAGAAGAGAGGAGAAGACTGGACAAGGGTGGAGGCTGAGAGATGGTGGGAAGACAGAAGACGTTGGAGAGGCTTGTGTTCCAAACAGACCCGGCCAGTGGCTGGAAACTGTGCAAGATGATGATGATGATGATGATGATGATGACTTATTCCCAAAGAAAAAGGGGAAACCAATGATAAAAGGAAAAATGTCAAGCAGGAAGGATGTGCTTTGTACCATATTCTCAATAAACCAATACCTAATTTAGACATTATTATAGAGTTCAGATCATGTTCTTAATTTGGCAGTTTGATATGTGGGCGATCCGTTTTGTGAGTGATGAACCGATAGAGATTGCCATAGTTGATAAAGTCTACAACCATTGCCATACACCATTATAAGTTAGGACTCATAGCCTGCTCCACACACATAAGAAAGTAAGTTGCATGATGTAACAAGAGATAGTGTTAGTATTGCCCAATATAGTTCAAGGTACAGCATCAAATAGCGCTAGCAACCAACCAGCAAGTAGGCACGATGGGAATAGATGTATAGTCCACAGTGAGACATGTAGTGAAGTGGACACCAGTACAGGAACAGCTGGTTGGTTCCTAGGTTTATGGGCTGCGACAACGCGGTCATGTAGCCCCGTGTACTTTGGGTGTGTGTAGAATCTGTCTGATAACCGGTGTTAAATGTGATGACTGTATTAGTGTGTGTTATCTGTTTTTAACCCTGGAGGGGGCGCGTCACGGTCTTTTCGACCGGGTGCAGAGATAAATGTTTATAGTTCTTAACGTAGTGGGCCGTTAGTTTCCATCCCCTCAGTACCTTACATTGGACTCGTCCACTGTCAATGTGCGAGGGGCGTGGTGGCGCAGCGGTCAAGCTGTATGCCTCTCACCAAGGCGGACCGGGTTCGATTCCCGGTCAATGCATGTGAGATTTTCGATGTGAAATGCCATGTCCTGTGGTTCAGATTCCACGTAAAACGGAGGTCCCGTGGCTTATGATCGCGAGATTAACGGTCACGTTAAACTATAAGCTTCCTTTTTTTTTGTCAATGTGCGTAAACAGTTCACCCCTCTCGCTCCTCAGCTTCAGTCAGAGTGCATTGTTGAACGGACCCGGTCTAAACCTTCTGGCGCGCCCCATGACGTATGTGTGTTTATGAGTTAAGTTTTACTTTTATTTTTCAGTTAATCTAGTGGGAAAGTTTCCATCCCCTCAGTACCTTACATTGGACTCGTCCACTGTCGGTGTGCGTAAACAGTTCACCCCTCCCGCTCCGCAGTTTCAGCCAGTGTGCATTGTTTAACGGACCCGGTCTAAACCTTCTGGCGCGCCCCATGACGTATGCGTGTTTATGAGTTAAGTTTTACTTATATTTTTCAGTTAATCTTTTATTGTTTAAGTGACTTTGAGCATTATTTATAAGTTGGTTCATTATTATTTACTTGTTTTGTAACAATAAAAATAGTTTTTGCGTCATTTGTGTTATTTTTTCGCGACCCGGTCGAAAACACCGTGCGCGCCTCCTCACGTGATTATTCTTTCGCGCCCTCTCCAGGGTTAATTCAAGTAAGGACTACACATGATAATTTCAAGTAGTTCCTACTTTCGCTACCAAATGCTACCATCCATGACCCCTAGCTGTGAACTTGGCTACTACTAGATGCCATTGCAACCAGCGCCTGGTGACGACGTTGGAACTTAAGAGCATTAATCAAACCTAACCTACAAATTTTGCTTCACACAAGTTTAGTTAGTGGAAGGTACTTTTACATGCCATAAATCTATGACATCGGCCCGCCGTCTTTACTTCCCCTCTGAAGGAAGGCTTACTGAGGGATTTTTAACGCTCTTAAAAAATCCCAACAACTTCGACCAGTGTTGAACCCGCGACCTTGGGTATAGAAGCTCAGCATGCTACCAACTACGCCTCCGAAGCCGCTTAGGAACAGCTGCAAATCAGCTAAGTCTACAAAACCAGAGAGTCAACTCAGTTACATTTAACTGTTCAAGTGTTTTACATGGACGATACAACGACCAGAGTGGCGGAAGTGATTGGCGAAAGAAGGATGAAAGTAATGGTGTTTGCAGATTATTTGATGATCTGGGGAAGCAAGGAGGAGGAAGTACAGGAGCAGTTGGTTGTAGGGAAGAAATAGTGCATGGATATGGGATGAAGTTTAGCATAAGTAAAAGCGAATGGATGATCACAACCAGGAAGAAGGAGAGAGTCACAACAGGAATAACAATTGGTGGGGAAGAATTGAGGAAAGTAGAGAGTTTCAAGTATCTGGGAAACATGATACAATAAAATGGAAGAAACAACATAGAAATAAATGAGTGGGGGAGGCAAGCAGAATTATTCAGGAAAAGTATCAGGAGCCTGGTATGGAGTAAGGATGTCCCTCAAAACAGAAAAAGGGTTATACCTAGGTATATAGGACGTACTACGTTCCAATCCTGACGCATGCCTCAGATACCTGGATTATGAAAGGAAGGGAACGAAGCAGAATACAGGCTAGTGAGATGAAATTCTTGAGAAATAGTATTGGAGTTACAAAGGTGGACAGGTTAAGAAATGAGAAGATCAGAGAATTAGTCAAGGAGGGAGCATTACAGGATAGGATAGAGGAATCAAGGCTTAAATGGTATGGGCATGTTAAGCGAATGGATGGGAGGAGGATACCCAGGAAGATACACAAGATGAAAATAGAAGGTAAAAGACCAAGAGATAAGTGGCTGAAGGGTGTGGAGGACTGCATGCGAAAGAAAGGAGAAGACTGGACCAAGGTGGTGACGGAGAGATGGTGGGAAGACAGAAGACGATGGAGAGGCTTATGTTCCAAACAGACCCAGCCAGTGGCTGGAAACTGTTCAAGATGATGATGATGAAGTGTTTTACATAACTAACCTAAGTTACTACAAAAGTATAAATAACTTTGAAGCCATATTTTCAGTGTTGCCTTATTGACAATATTGATACCAGTATTGCAACTTTTCAGTCGGTACACATTATAATCCCAATTGCTGAGAAATGTGGAATCAACCTGAAAAATATTACATGTGATTAGAAAAGTATTTGCTACAGATGACCAGTAATTGGGATTATATTGTGTTGACTGACTGAAAAGTTGCAATAACAACTACCAAAGCTCCACCAAGTAAATAAGAATTTCAAACTAGTAACATTTAATAATAACACAGTCTAGAATGCAATCACTTCAATAGCTCGCAACGACAGAAGTTAATGATTCAAAGATGTCTCACACTTATACACATAAGAAGTATACTAACAAAATAATAATGCAACACTTTAGAAGTGAAGACTCCACGGGAAAAACGGGGTAAGTCACATTCTGTAAATTTTTCAGGAGAGTTAATTTAAACTTTCAACACTAAAAGTAAATACTTAAAGCACCCCAATTGAGGGTAAGCAATATAGTTTTTTATGGCCAAATTTATATCTTACAATGGAAGTACATGTAAAACAAATAAAAACTCAAGTTGAATTATGAAAAAGTGAGATAATATGGGACGTTCTTTTCTTCTCCACTAAAAATAAAATCCTCTGTATCTCGGTGACTTACCGCTTTATTTGAAATTAATTTCAACAGATCTGTAGTGACAATGGCTGGCCACCAGAATGCGCCATAAACTCATCTCTGAAAGAAATGGACTTACCTTTCTTTCTGTGGGGTCTTCAAGTGTAATAGACTAATGAAATATAAAATATAGTTTGTTTAAAAATTCCAACTCGTTACAAAATTAAAAACTTCTGTAGCTTAATAATTGTACATACTGTTTTACATTGGTGGCAGCCCTGCTCTAACCCAAAAGTTGAAAATATTCTTGTTGTTGTTGTTTCCAATGGCTAGCCCGGATTCCAATCCATCAGCTTTCTTGCGTTCCAATAGAGTTGTGTGAGGTTTCCAGAAGTTCTAGCAGTCACATCAAGTTTGTTGCAATGTAGCAGGTGCCCCTTATCCATTTTACTTCCAGGTTCGTGACAAAGTGTGCATTCTTCAGATCTCAGGATGTTGATTAGTTTCAGATGAGCTGCAAGGCAGTCGTGGCCAGTGTTAAGTCTGAAGAAGGCTACAGCTTCTCTTCTTGGTGTTTATTTATATTGATCCCATTTAGCATCAATGTCTTTCCATAATTTGGTTTCTGCTGTTTTCTTTGCCATTTCTTCATACCTGTTTTTGATAGTATTTTTCAAGATCCTTTTTGCTGACATAAAATCAGTCTGACTGACAGGTTGTTGTAGTGTGGTACCTTTTTTTGCTAATCTGTCTGCCTCTTCATTTCCTGCTATTCCAACATGAGAAGGGATCCACTGAAATGAGATCTTTTTGTGGAGTCTTTGAAGGGTTTTTATCATACAAAAATTTCTTTCAGTTCTTTATTTTGGGGCTTATAATTTGATGAGATGGCTTGGATGGCTGCTTTTGAATCTGTAATGATAACGCATTTTTGATAATGTTTCTGCCTAATAGCTGATGGAGTGCATGTGAAATTGCTCTTATCTCAGCATCAACGTTTGTTTTGTTTTGGCCTACTGGGAAGTAGAGTGAGAAGAGAGATGAATGTATTCCTGCTCCAGTTCTATTTTCTTTGTCTTGTGAGCCATCTGTAAATATTTTTAGCCATTGATTAGATGGATATCTTTCTTCTATTGTACAGAGGGCCAGTTGTTTTAGATCTTGTGGTGAAGAGTCTTTCTTGCAGACCTCTTCTAACAAAGTAAGATCTGTAGTCACTTGTATATATTCAATGGGGTTGACTGGCATACAGAGTGGTTCAAGTTTTATTTGCAGATTGCTCTTATTGATGTATTCTTTGGCGAGACTTAGGGATCTTTTTGTGTTTTAAGATTGGGGCTAGAAACTGGTTTTTTGATCCATGTCATTTGAGGTAGTCTTTGTATACTGAGATATGCATTGGCTGTTTGATGTTTCATCTCTTCTTCTATTGGTAAGCTGCTCTAAGTAACTGTTCAATATTAGGGAAACTTTTGCATTACATTTTTCAGTGTAATTCTTTTGAATTTTGCAGCTCTCATAGGTTGTAACTTGTGATGTGACTTCTTTCTCAAACAGTAACTCTAGAAAAGGCAACGTTTTGACTGAAACTTTACAATTAATGGAAGACATGCACTTGATGAGTATGCTGGCTTTGCAAACCCGAATGGTGCTCTCTTTTCTTCTTCAGTTAAATCCAGTGCCGCCCCCGTGTGGGTGCGGGTTAGAATACACCCACGGTATGCCCTGCCTGTCGTAGGAGGCGACTAATAGGGCCGACATGGCCGAATAACTTGCCAGTTTTGATTTGTTCAGACCCCCTGTGGATGGGGAGGGCAGAATTCATCCACGGTATCCCCTGCCTGTCGTAAAAGGCGACTTAGAGGGGGCCTTATAAAGGTCGATTTTGGTTTTCTGGTCCCAGCTCTGGTTTGACCAATAGAAACAAACATGCATGCTGTTAGGGGAAGGGCCACCAGCTTGGCCATCTGGCCAGAAAGCCTAGACGGTATGCCCCATCCCGTCAGGTGGGTGCGCCATGTACCCTACAGTAGTATCCGCCTTACAACGAAGGTCCCTGCATGGCCGAATACTGGAGCTGAATAAATCCTGTGCATGCCGAGGGGGAAGTGCCTGTTCGAGGCACTGGGACCCCGGGCAATATCTGCTATGCCAGGTAGGTATTGCCTTGGCTGGGTGGCGCCCACAGTGATAGCCCCCGTTCGGAGTGGGCAGTATTCGGGGAGGATTTCGTCCGGGATGCCATCAAAGCGATCACGGACACCTGTACAGGGTGGCACCCTTAAAAAGCCGTCTCTGGAGTATCCAGCTAATCCCAAGGTGTATACGCCTTCGGATGAAGCCTTTAATAAACGATTTGCGACAGACAGATCACCTCGCTACCTGGTAGCTACCAGGACAGACGGGGATGATTTCAAGCTCGTAAAATCGATCATTTTTGCTGAGGAAATCGAGGGGAAATTTGGTGATCTTAACGGGATTTCCAAGCTCCGGAACGGGCAGCTCTTGCTGCATACCGTTAGCCGGCAGCAAACCGAAGCGTTGCTGGAATGCACGCAATTCGGCGAAATCCCCGTTAAGATCACAAAGCACGAAACGCTGAATGAGGTCCGTGGAGTTATTTTCCATCGTGACCTCATTTTGAATAGCGATGCTGAACTGTTGCGGGATCTGGGGAAGAGAGGCGTCACAAAGATTAGGCGCATCACCCGAAAGATTGGGGAAAGGAGCGTCGATACCTGCGCTTTTATTCTCCATTTTGAAGGTGATGTTGTACCTAAGCAGGTGAAGGTCACATCGTACAACTGCGATGTGCGACCGTACATCCCTCCACCTATGCGCTGCTACCAGTGCCAGAGATTCGGGCATGTTTCCGCCAGGTGTACTGCGAAGGCCGTATGTAGAGAGTGTGGCAAGGGGACACATGAGGGTGACGAGAGGTGTACGCCTCCCCCGATATGTCCCAACTGCCAAGGAAGTCACTCTCCACGGTCAAAACAGTGCCCTGAATTCATTATGGAAGCCAAGATCCAGGAAATCAGGACTCTTGACAGGCTTTCATATCACGACGCTCGCAAGAGGTACCGTGATATGAATGCCCCCGAATTTCGGGTATCGTTTGCAGCTGCAGCGACGCCCTCAATCACCCCTGCCGTTAAAGTTTCCAGTGCAGTACCCTCGATGTCCTCTTTTAGTACGAGTTTGAAATCTCCCCTCGCTGTACCAGCGAGCACTGTCAGCCCGAAGGAGGTCCCAAAACCTTCTTCGGCCACGGTTAAGAAGGCGCCAGTTTTAACACCTAAACCGGCGAATTCGGAGAAGAAGTCCTCTTCTTCTCCGAAACGGTCGGCGAACAAGTCTTCCCCAGCTAAAGGGGGAAAGAAGACTTTGCCGACCAGGGCTGGTCCTTCTTCCAGCCCACCTAATACGAAAAATATAGGGGAGAAGAGGGAGACGGTTCGTCGCCGTCTCTCTCGTCCTCCTGCTGACGGGGTGGCTACTGTCTCTGCTGGCCTTTCTGCTCCCACTACCACCAAGGGGGCGAAGCCTGCTGAAGCCAAGCCCGTCCGTATGGAGGAACTCCCCTATAGAAAAGAAAATAGATCGGCGGAGGAGAGGGGAACGGTTCAGCGCCGTTTCTCTTCCTCTCCTAAAGGCAGGGCTGCTCACGTATCTGCTGGCCATCCCGCTCCCACCACTACCAGTGGAGCGGTGCCAGCAGGAGCGACCTTGTTTTATAAGGACCCGGCGTCTGTGGGGAAGGGACCATCTACTTCCCCAAACACACGTCGGCGCCGATCCAAGAAGAAATCTCTTCGGGGCGTGTCGGGGACAGACACCCAGTCTTCGGACCGGGAGAAAGTCCCTCGACACCGCTCTCGCTCTTCCCCAAGAGCGAGACTCGTGAGGTCCGACGACGACCGCGCGCAACCCAAGAGAGCGCCCGCTCCATTTTCTTCGTCTTCGGACGGAGATGTGGAGATTGAGGTGTGCTCTCCTGCCCCATCATCTCCAACTAGAGATGGGGAAGGGTGGCAAACGGTCAAGCATAAGTAGAAGACCAACTTCTACTTAAGTCCACACCATGGCACTATTACAATGGAACTGTAATAGCTATTCTGTTCATCTCGCTGAGTTACGACAATTAATATCTTCGTTTTCGGCTACCATTGTCTGTCTTCAGGAATCCAGGTTTCGTCCTGGACATGAGACAACAATGCGTCACTTCAAACTCTTCTCTAAAGACCGGATGGACGGAGCTGTGGCCGCTGGTGGCGTCTGCACTCTCGTCCACTCTAGCCTCTTTAGTGAAGAGGTGCCGTTGCGTACTCAGCTAGAGGCAGTTGCAGTTCGTACTTCGTTGCCAGTAATGGCAACAGTATGTAACGTGTATATCCCGCCTGATTCTCAGCCGGATTACGACCAGCTGGTGGATCTAGTCTCTCAGCTCCCCCCTCCTTTTCTCCTTCTGGGAGATGTTAACGCCCACAACACCATCTGGGGCTCCGCTACCACTAGCGGTAAAGGGAGAGATTTTGAGAGGCTGATCAGGCGGCTGGACCTGTGTCTGTTGAACACAGGGGAGCCTACGCACTTCTCTATTGCACACGGTACTTATTCAAGTATCGATATTACCCTGTGCAGTCGTGCGCTGGTTCCCCTGCTACAGTGGGGTGTACACGATGACCTTTGTAATAGTGACCATTTTCCAATTATCGTTACTCTTCCGAACCAGAGAGCCATCGAATTACCAAGTCGATGGCTTCTCCGTCGGGCTGATTGGCCAACTTTCACGGCACGTGCGGTGTTTGCCGAAGATACCTTTGAGAGTGTCGACGATCATACCATTCACATAACGAATGGTATTTTGACTGCTGCTGAGGAAACAATACCTTCCTCATCCGGCAACTCACGCCGGAAGCTTGTCCCTTGGTGGACAGCCGAGATTGCAGCAGCCATTAAAGATCGTCGACGTGCTTTCAAATGCTATCGGAGGCAAAACACTATGGCCAACCTTATCACCTTCAGAAGGATGCGTGCTAGAGCCCGATATCTGATTCGGGAGAGTAAGAAAACGACATGGGAAAAGTATGTGTCGTCCATGACGGCGCATACTCCTTCATCTCAAGTGTGGACTAAGCTTCGTCGGATCTCCGGACACCCGACATCACTATCGATACCCGGAGTGTCCATCAATGGAGACATCATCACGGACCATCTCGCCATTGCCAACAGCATTGGCTCGCACTTCTCAGATGTATCCTCCTCCGGGAGTTACGATCCTACATTTCTGACTCTGAAGCGGGAGGCAGAGACTCACCCCTTGTCCTTTGCCACTGCTGCTTCGGAGTCCTATAATGTACCATTCTCTGAATGGGAACTGCGCAGTGCGCTTGCACTGTGCAGGGATACGGCTCCTGGACCGGATAACATACATAATCAAATGTTAAAACATCTGTGCGAATCCAGTATAAAAAGACTGTTGATCCTCTTCAATCGTATATGGATTGAAGGGGAGTTTCCATCTCAATGGCGAGAGGGGATCGTGATACCGATTCCCAAGGCTGGAAAGGATCCCAAGTTTGTAAGCAGCTATAGGCCCATTTGTTTGACAAATGGCCTATGTAAGCTGCTCGAAAAGATGGTGAACCGTCGACTGGTGTGGTTCTTGGAGGATCAAGGTCTCCTGTCTGAGTACCAATGTGGATTTCGCTCTCATAGGTCCACCACTGACCATCTGGTGCGACTTGAGAGCGCCATACAGGAGGCTTTTTTCCGAAAGCAGCACCTAGTCACGGTTTTCTTTGACCTCGAGAAAGCCTACGACACCACATGGCGCTACGGGATCCTTTCCACCCTTCACAAGTGGGGACTCCGTGGTAACTTACCGACTTTCATTGCGAATTTCATGTCCGTCCGACTCTTCCGTGTAAGGATCGGTAGGACATTATCGCAGTACTATACCCAAGAAAATGGAGTTCCTCAGGGTTCAGTGCTGAGTGTCACCTTGTTCGCGATTGCCATTAATGGCATTGTTGCCGCCGCCGGGTCCGCGGTAGTTCCATCGCTGTATGTAGACGATTTAGCTCTGCATTACAGCTCTGGAAGTATGGCAGTCGTGGAACGGCAATTGCAGCTAGCCATCAACCGGGTCGACAGGTGGGCTAACGACCGGGGTTTTCGTTTTTCAGCAGCGAAAACCTCCGTCGTCCATTTTTGTCGGCTACGGAGGCTACATTTACACCCTGAACTACATCTCAGGGATGCTGCGTTGCCGTTGGTTGACACTTATCGCTTCCTGGGGCTCCATTTTGACAGCAAGTTAACGTGGCAGCACCATATACGGCAATTGGAAATGACATGTCTCAGGAAACTGAACATGCTCAAGTTTCTTAGTGGCACTACGTGGGGGGCTGACCGTGCGGTGCTGCTACGGTTCTACCAAGCCCTCGTCCTGTCCCGGCTAGACTATGGTTCTGCGGCATACGGTTCAGCAAGGCCGGCAACCTTGAAAATGCTGGACAGTATCCACCATAGTGGCGTTAGGCTGGCTACCGGTGCCTTCCGGACCAGCCCGATACCCAGCCTACTCGCCGAATCGGGTGTTCCACCTTTAAATTATAGACGCCAACATATGCTTTTAGCATATGCTGCCAATGTGCGTCAAATGCCGCAACACCCGACCTATCAAGCTCTCTTCGGTACCCAAAACCACCAGGGGTACGCCAAACGGCCTCGTGCCACTCGGCCGGTTGGTATTAGACTTGATAGCTCGTGTACTGAAATAGGAGTGGCTGTAGGTCCCTGTATGATCCGGACATCTAGCGAGGTGCCTCCGTGGCAAGTCCCGCGTCCGGAAATTCGGTTAGATCTGCACCGAGGTCCTAAGGTGAACACTGATGCTTCCGTTTACCGGAGGCAGTTCCACAGCATAGTTCACCAGTTTCCGGACGCTGGCATTCTATACACGGATGGTTCGAAGGTGGACGAGAAGGTGGGTTGTGCTTACGTTATTGATGGTGCAAATACCAAGATCTCTTTGCCTGAGGCCTGTAGTGTGTTTACTGCGGAGCTCGTTGCCATCTATGAAGCTCTGCAGTTTGCACTGCAGGATGCTCGAATCCACTTTCTCGTGTGTACCGACTCTTTGAGTTCGTTGCAGTCAATTGCTACATGTTTCCCGCAACACCCCCTAGTGCAGCGAATCCACGACATACTAGCCGGGCTGTGCCACGCTGACACTCGAATCACCTTTCTGTGGCTTCCAAGCCACATGGGAATTGCGGGAAATGAGTTAGCGGATCAAGCTGCAAAAGAGGCGGTATCACTACCACCTCGACTAATGGAGGTACCCGCTAGAGATATTCGCTCTCAGTTACGCCTACAAGTTCTGGCTTTTTGGGAGAGTCAGTGGCTAGCTGACCCACTGCCCAATAAACTGAGAGCGATCAAGGGAACTACTCGCGTGTGGCGGAGCTCCTTCCGGGCCCGGAGAGAGTCCGTCATTTTGTGTAGGCTAAGGATAGGTCATACAAGATCCACCCACTCGTACCTAATGAGAAGGGAAGACCCCCAACTTTGTACCTGTGGAGCCGTATTCACCGTGGCCCACATTTTCACCGAGTGTGTGGATCTTGCTGACTTACGAAGAAACCTTGGTTTGCAGACGACACTCAAACTTATATTAGCCGATGACGCGGTGGCTGCTGATCGCGTTATCCGCTTTATAAGTGAGAGTGGGTTAGGGCCAGCAATCTAAATTTTCCAGTGAACTTTGACTCAACGACTTGTTCGTTTTTGAATGATAATGTTTTGTTTTTCCGTAATTTTTGTTTATTTTTATAATTTTTATTTTTTACTTAATTGTTTGTTTTTGTTTTATTAATTTTTGGTCTTTTTAAATTTAGATGTCCACCTCAAAATTTTAAATTCAATTCAAAATTTGTATTCTTTAATCTGTGTTAAGAGGGGCAGATGACCTCGTAGTTCCGCCCCTTAAAACAACAATAACTAACTAACTAACATCCAGTGCCGAATCCTTTTCTTTTGGATCCAGCATGTAAGCTAAGAAATGAGCTGGTATTAGATTGGGTTTTGAATTTTTGTGTGACACATCTGTCCTTTGTAACTTCAAATTCTGTTTGAAGAGTTTCCCCACACATGTACTGAGTCAGAAATAGTATTAGTTTTTATGAGCAGCATCAAAGGCAATGGCAATAGGCTTCAAATGTTTAAGCATATCCTCTTTATTCTGTTTTAATACAAAGTTAGAAACTGTGTTTTCACTGTTTTATCAATAGTTACACAATTTTATCCACAAATTTGTAACAAAGTTGTGCAGCCTTTAAGATACAGTACGTCTCCAGGCAACTATGGTACTCCAGTGCACTTCACTAGGGAGAATGAGTTTTGGGGGACCAGATTTTCTATAATATGTATTAGCAATGTGGTTATTTCTGAAGTACCATACTTCAATTCATCATCAACATCAATTTCTGTTTTCCAGCTTGAGCCGGGTCGGAGCAAATATGACACCCCTTCGCTTTACCCTGTCTGTCCACCATCCTTCCTCATCAACTGAACTCCAATCCAGGTTCCAAACTCTCACCAAATCCATCCACCGTACTCTAGGTCTTCCTCGTCCTCTCTTTCCATCACATGTTTCGGCATTCTTTCATCATTCATCCTTTTCACATGTCCATACCATCTAAATTTGTTCTGTTCCAGCTTATCATTCAGCTTCTGTACATTCACTTCCTTTCGAATGTTTTCATTTCTCACTCTAATTCCTAGTCTTCCATACCATAATCCTCAAGAATTTCATTTCAATTATATTTATCAAATGTTCTCTCATATCTGGAAACTGAATGATGTATTTCTGTATTCTGTATTTCCAGAGTAAGAACCTGGCATGTTTGGCAGGAACGATCGTAAAATGGCCGCCGCGGGCTCCTATTTGCTGGATTTTGACAATTAGCAACACACATTGCCAGCGCATTGCTCATGATTCAGTCGCTTGTTAACCGCTGTCTGTGTCTGAGTTAGTTTCATTGTCATCTTTTCGTTTACTTTTAGCATCGAGTTCGCGGCAGTTGATAATAACTTACGAGTACAGCACAAGTTATTGTTTCCCGTCATACCGTAGTGTTCAAATTACCGTGTGTCATTCAATTGCCAATGCCAATCGACAATGTAAAAACACGGCAATAATGTCGCCACAGAGCAGCTTGATTGTGTGCTCTGCGCTAAATACTTCTTTACCTTAACAATACGTTTGTGGAATCTCAAAAGCTATTTTGTATTAACCGTACTGAGTCTTGATACAGTGAGTGAGTGAATGTGCTTGGTGTTATGATGTTGTTTCATCTTGAAGGATAATCATTGCATGGTGAGTGGTGATATATTCATCATCAGATTACTTTGTGTTTGCAATATATTTGTATAGCTGTCGAGTGTTTGGCCCCTTTCTCGTATTTATTGAATAACGGTGATAAAGGTAGTATAGCTTCGGAGTGTTATTTATTTATGTACCGTATTTCTCTATTTGAATGTCCTCAGCGTTGTCTCAGGATCGACATTTACATTATATTGCGCATAATAGTACTGAAATAATGTCCGAAGTTTAGCCCTGTGTATTATTCGAATCAGCTGATCTACATCTACAATAAAAACTTGGCAACACAGCTCAGCTGTTCCAAGCTCCTGCCATTTCCTTCACATTCTTTCTTTTGAAATACAGAGTATAGTAGATGTAGTACATTTACTAGTATCCATAAAGTGATGGCATTCAAATCTCCATAATTTTAAGCAGAAGATACATTTTTTTAATTATAGAATCCAATACTGTAACTTTTAAAACCCCTAAACAACATCAGATCTTTTGGTATATTGGCTTTCACGGCCAAGGAATTAATACTCTGCAATTTTTAATCAGATCTTTTCTTTAATATTCGTTCCAGTGTTATCTTAACTGTACTTGCATTAAACTAAGTTTCATTGGAGGATATTTATGCTATTTTTCTTCTCAAACAGAAAGTCGAGTGTCTCGTTTCTTCAGTACATTCCGACGGAAGAAACCAAATTCAGCTCAGTCTGTTGGAAGTATAGATGAGAAAAGTGAAGAGGAACAGAGAAGTAAGTTGACATGTAACAGTGCTTACCAAGCTTTTCCTACAATCAATCAGTCAGTGCCAACAAATTTATATTAGGATACAGTAAATTCTCGATGGTTCAAGGTGAAAGGGACTGCGACCGCCTCGACCTATTGAAAACTCGAACTATCGAAATTTATGTGGGAAAAAGAATTACTGTACTGTACAACGATGTTGAAAAGAATACGGGCGTCAAAACTGAACTTTATTAAAACAAAGTGTTCACAGTAGCCATTTACATTGGCAAAATAAAAGTTTTAACTTAAGTCTGGTACAATTTTATCATGTCAATAGAAGAGTCTGCAACTTCCAGGTGGCATGTTGTGCTGGTTGGTTGGTTCCTTAGTTTAGAGGCTGCAACAACACGGTCATGTAGACCCGTATACTTTGGGTGTGTGTAGAATTTGTCTGATAACAGGTGTTAATTGTGATGGCTGTGTTCGTGTGTGTTATCTGTGATTCAGGTAGAAGGACTGCAGACAATCAATTTTTCAAGTAGTTCCTACTTTTGCTACTAAATGCTACCATCATCGACACCTAGCTGTAGACTTGGCTACTGGATGCTATTGCAGCCAGCACCTGGCGGTGAACGTTGGAACTAATATAGCATTATCAAACTAACCTACAAATATTAGTTTCCACAAGTGTAGTTAGTGGAAGGTTCTTTTTCACGCCATAAATCTATGACATGGGACCGCCGGCTTTACTTCCCCTCGAAAGGAAGACATACTGAGGGATTTATAACGCTCTTAAAAAATCCGATGACTTTGGCCGGGTTTGAACCCGCGAACTTGGGCATAGAATCTCAGCATGCCATGTTGTGCTGTGAGCTAGTAGGGGAAACTGACCACTACAGTAAAGACACTCACACTGTTGTTTCTTTGTTTGTTGCTAATTCCACTCGCGTTTTGCGTTTTAGACATCACGGAACAAATTTGTTTTACAATGCTCGGATTTATGGGAAACTCGTAATCCGAGACTCGAAATATCGAGACTCTACTGTATGTTTACTGGTAGGGGATTTTGATTTAATAAAGCAACTGTGGGGGAGAAAGGAGTATAAGGGAGGTAGTTGCCTCAGACAAGAAAATAAGAGGATCTGATTAATACTTCAAGATGCTCTCATGATAGTCATTTTGAGAGACTTTCAAAAATTTGGAACTGGTATATATCATAGAGGCTATTCTGTGAACTGAATACTACAGTAGTTGTCAAGTGGGAAATTGTTTGTGCTCAAGATGTCTGTTGAGTGTTGTGTTCTCTCCGTGGCTCAGACGGTTAGACATCAGCCATTCAGCACTGCATCCCAGGTTCAAATCTCAATCGGTGCATGGGATATTTGTACTGGACAAAGCAGAGGCAGGAAGCTTTTCTCCAGGACCTATGGTTTTCCCTGTCCATTTAATTTCAATAACATTCCATACTTAAGAATGTATCACCATCCTAGAGAAGTGTGACAGGCCTTGACAGTCGACATGTTTCCATTCCTTGGTGCTAGGTGGGGCATCTTCCCTGACCTGACATTTGTCTGGAATCAGGTCAGTATATTATTGTTATTATGTCTGTTGAGTATCCAGCTGCTTATAATTAGTAATCTGCGAACTGTCACAATCAGTGCACTATGCTCTGTTAAGGATAATCTTTGTTTCTGTGGTGACAGTAGTATGTGTAGCTGTAATTATTATGGGGTAGGAGGGAACCTCTCTCAGGATTCAGATCTACAAACTTGCAGCTCTCTATAGTAGTTGTGTAACATGGCTTAGTGCACTTGGTTCCTGTCAGCATACATCATATCTACTATTGCAAATTTTTCAGATTATCAACTTATACTTTCTAATCACAGGGTTAGCACAAATGATTTAAGCAATTTCATGCACATTCATTATTGAAAGTATATAGCTTACAGCATTGACACATATACCAATTAAAAGAGAAACTCAATCAAGTTTTTTGAGTCTGCTTGCTACAAATTCTCGATGTGTCCTCCTCCCACCACACGGCAAATATCGATACGGTAGTCCAACCCCGGCTGCACATGCTGGAGCATAATCCTGGTCAATTTTAGCTACAGCCGCATGGATCCGATTCCTCAGTTCAACAAGGGCAAAACTGATGGCGTCGATTATTGTCATCTTGTGACAGGTGCTGGACTCCCCGGTCGCCTGATCTGATCCCGAGTGATTTCTTTCTATGGGGTTTTATCAAAGATGAAATTTATGTACCACCCATGCCATTTATCACCGTACAAAATTTCAGGGTGATATCAGTAAGTTTCGGAGATGTATAATGCCGGTGAAATATTTTGCACAGCCGCCATGTTGGATTGGTGAGACATAATAAAATTTGAAGGGCACGGTCGGGATCGGACGAAACAGTACTATGGCCTTACCGAGTTTCATTGAAATCGCTCCTGCCGTTTAGATTTTATTAGGGGGGCACAAACATACATATACACACAGTCAGAAGGTGATCTCATAAGCCTATTTTTTCATAAATGAAAATAGGATAAAAAACTGTGGTTACCAAGAGTGCGCCCACCCTTTGTTTAAGCAACTGTATATTTATCTCACTTATACATCATTGTTCCCTTTCCCCTTGAAAAGCATATGACTAAGGTTCATTTGTAGGCCTATATGTTTACCATATTTCACATCAGTATGTTTGTACCTAAATACAGATAATCTGTTCTACCAGTACTTCCAAGATGGAAAAAGTTCAGTTGTAATCCTTATGATCCTTATTATGTATAATGATTGCTATGTGTAGATAAAATGGGTGAATTAATGATTATATTTACTGTGTACAGAATGTTGTGGATGTGTTCCAGGATCGCCAAGGATAGAAGAGGCTCAGCTGCAGGGCGAAGTTGGCAGTGGAGATGCATGCACGGAAGCAAACAGAGGGAATAGTGGAAAGTCGAATAAGAGTTTATCAGGGACACACAAGAAGGTGAGGGAATTTTATCTGATGCTATTCACTGGTTAAAAGAAGTCAGTAGTGTATGTAGTTGTGGAGATTGTGAGGCAGCGGCTTCGGTGGCGTAGTTGGTAGCATGTTGAATTGCTGTGCCCAAGATAGGGACCAAAGTCGTCGGATTTTTTAAGAGCGTTAAAATCCTTCAGTATGCCTTCCTTCGGAGGGGAAGTAAGTAAAGCCGGCGGTCCCATGTCGTAGATTTATGGCATGTAAAAGATCCTTCCACAGACTAAACTTGTGTGAAGCTAAATTGTAGGTTAGATTGGAACGCTCTATCAAAGTTCCAACGTTCACCACTAGGTATCATTGACATCTGGTGGCGAAAGTTGGAACTACTTGAAATTGAACGGAACTTGTAGCTCACCCTAGGGATGTCCACTTGAAGCAGCTCCTGGCGAGCCGAACATATCTTCGGACACTCCCGGCACTAAAAGCCATATGATAATTTTTATAAAAGAGTAGAAAAATCGACAAAATTTTAAAAGTAGAAATAAGAACAGCTAGAACATGCATAAATAAAAAATATCAGAAAGATGGACAGTGGCGGATAGTACCAAATGAAGTGGTATACAGAGAACTGAAGCCCATCACTGATACTATTCGGAAGAAACGGATTTCTTTTTTTGGTCACATCATGAGGACACCAGAAACCAGGTTATCTAGAAAAATTGTAGTGAAACTTTGGAATATGAAACGACAAGTAGGATGGATTAAGGAAATTAGAGAAGATATGAAAGAATTAGAAATAACCTTGGATGATTTGCAAAACAAAACAAAAAATTTAAAAAAAAAACTGAAAGATATAAAAATAAGATTTCAGGCAAAAATAGACAACCGTAATACAATAAAAAGGGTATTTACAAATGAGGAACGCCTGAGAAGATCTGAGCGAATGAAAAGCTACTGGGCAACTCGGAAAGGAAACTTACTGAAGAAGAGGACCAAGAAATGATTGACTGAAGTGGTCCAATGAGGCCATAAAAGCAGAAGAAGATGAAGAGTAGAAAAAACTCAATTGATCTCTTAATTAAGAACATCAATATTTTATATTATATTATATTTAGTCCAGCAGGAAGAAAGGTAAGTTGGTGCAACGACAATGAAGAATGCAACCTGCTTCTGTCATACAAAGACTTTCCCTTAAAAATGTAAGTGGTCATTGTTAGAGTTAACAAACAGCAACCTTTCAACTTACACTTTGAACAAGTGAAATGATTTGCCACATTAGTCACACAGCTACACTCCAGCCCTAATCACTGAAGGCGAGATACAGGTACATACAGTAGCTACTCTCTTGCAGAATGCATATACAGACATTCTGTCGGCCATATGGCTATGTGGAATGCATATCGCATACGGTTTACTTCAAGTGTTGGAGGCCCCATTAAAGATATTCCTACAATAAATCATCTTCAAGTTGTCGTTCTTTGGTGTGAAAAATATTCATTATATCATATTTGCTGAAAACAATCTTATATATTAAAATAGTTTTCAAAAAAATTCACCCTTTACTAAAACAGTACCAAATGCTTTCAAAAATGGAACGAGCCTCGGACATGATGGATTTAGTAGACGACGACACGGCTGTACACACGGACTAAGATTTGGAACTTTAAACCTAAGAACGCTGACGGGGAAGGTGGAGGAGATAGTGGATATGATGGAAAGAAGGAAGTTGGATTTATTGGGATTGGCAGAAACAAAGTGGAAAGGGGAAGGAAGGAGAGAACTGAGAAAAGGCTATAGACTGTACTGGAGTGGGAACAAAGAGGGAAAGAGGAATGGAGTGGGAGTAGTAGTACAAGATGGTTTAAAAGAAGAAGTGAGGAGAATAAGTGATAGGATGATGAAAGTGAAAGTAGCACTGAGGGGAGAGACCGTAGAAATAGTGCAAGTGTATGCTCCACAAGTAGGCTGCACCTCTGAAGAGAAGGAGGAGTTTGAAGAGGAATTGCAGAAGCAGCTGGTAGGAAGAAATATGATTGTTATAGGGGATCTCAATGTCCATGTAGGAAGAGAAAGACAAGGTTATGAGAGTGTTCTAGGACCAGAGGGTTGGGGCGGAAGAAATGGGGAAGGAAAGAGACTGTTGTACTTCTGCCAGAGGAACAGCCTGCTAGTTGGGAACTCCTGGTTTAAGAAAAGAGAGTGCCACACAATCACATGGTACAGTGATGACTTGACCAGGAAGTCGGTGTCGACTATATACTGTATGAGAAAGAACTAAATAAGAACATCACGGACATCAAGGTTATACCATCGGAGAACCTAGATAGCGACCATCGATTGCTGGTAATGAACCTGAGAGGGAGTAGGGAGAAGAAAGGGACTGAGAACCAGGAAAGACGTATAAGGATATGGAAACTGAAAGAAGGGGATAGAAGGGTCGAATATCTCAAAATGGTAAAGGAAGGAATTCCAACAGATGAAGAAAGAGGGTTGGAAGAGGAATGGGCTAGATTTAAGACGACACTAGTAGGTGCAGCAGAAGCAGTATGTGGGAGGACAAGTAGTAAGAAGAGGTGGAAGGAAACACCATGGTGGAATGAGAAGACAAAAGATATAGTAAGGGAAAAGAATAGAGCCTTTAGGAGGTGGTATCAAAATAGGACGGTAGAGAAGAGGGAAGAGTACCAGGAAAGAAAGAAGGAGGCGAAGCGAGTAGTGGCTGAGGCGAAAGAAAGTGGATGGAAGAGTGGACAAAGATGATGAAGGAGGATAGTGAAGGTACAAAAAAGGTCCTGTATGGGATGGTAAAAAATAAGAGGCGGAAGGATCCTACGGATTATGTTAGAATGGTGAACAAAAGGGGACAAGAGATAGAAAATAGGGAAGAACTGAAGAAAATGTGGAAAGAATATTTTGAAGTACTGAACCCAAATGGAAAAGATGATGAGAAGGAAGAAATCGGGGAAGAGGAAGATGAACTGCAAACAGAAAAGGACTTAACATGGAAAGAAGTGGAAGATGCAGTGAACAAGATGAAAGGAGGGAAGGCACCGGGTGTGGATGAGTTGAGTGTGGAGATGGTGAGAGCAGCAGGAGAGGTGGGGATACAGTGGTTGTACCGAGTGATGAGGACAGCATGGAAGGAAAGGAATAATTGTCCCGATCTTCAAGAAAGGTAGTAGAACAGAATGCAGAAACTATCGGGGAATAACACTGATGAGTCATTGTGCGAAGATCTTCGAGAAAGTTTTGGAAAAGAGAATTAGGACAAGGAAAGAAGGAGGGATGAGGGAAGAACAACATGGCTTCAGAGCAGGAAGGTCCACAGTGGATTTGATTTTTGCTGTAAGGCAGTTACAAGAACAGCACTATGAGTATGGAACAGATCTACTGATGGCCTTCCTGGACATTGAGAAAGCATATGACAGTGTATGCAGAAACAAAGTATGGAAGTCCCTGGAGGATAGAGGAGTAGAGAAATGGACTATAAAGAGGATAAAGGAGATGTACAAGGGAAGCGTGAGCTGTGTGAAAGTGGGAGGAGAGAGATCAGACTGGTTGGAATAGAGAAACGGCCTGAAACAAGGAAGTGCACTGTCACCGTTACTTTTCATTGTGGTGATGGATGACATAATGACCCAAGTGGCACAAGTAATTGGAGAAGGAAAGATGAAAGCAATGGTGTTTGCAGATGATTTGATGATTTGGGGAAACAAGGAGGAGGAGGTAGAGGAACAGTTGGACATGTGGGAAGGAATAATACAAGGATAGGGGATGAAATTTGGCATAAATAGGAGTGAGATGGTGATCACAACAAGGAAGAAGGAAAAAACCACAACGGGAATAACAATTGGTGGGGAACAGCTGAAGAAAGTGGAGAGTTTCAAGTATCTGTGAAGCCTGATACAAGATAATGGAAGAAACGTTAGAGAAATAAATGAGCGTGGGAGGCAGGCAGGAGCATTTCGTTGGAGTGTGAGAAGCATGTTATGGAGCAAGGATGTCCCTCAGAACAGCTAAAAGATCATATATCGGACGTACTATGTCCCTATCCTGACCTATGTCTCGGAGACCTGGGTTATGAAAGGAAGGGAGAAGAGCAAAATACAGGCCAGTGAGATGAGGTTCTTGAGAAGCAGTATTGGAGCTACAAAGATGGACAGAATAAGAAATGAGAGGACCAGAGAATTAATGAAGGAGGAACCATTACAGGATGGTATAGAGAAATCTAGACTTAGATGGTATGGACATGTAAAACGAATGGAGGAGAAGAGGATACCGAGGAGAGTACACGAGACGAAGTGGGAAGGAAAGAGACCGAGAGGAAGACCGAGAGACAGTTGGCTGAAGGGGGTGGAAGAAAGCGTGAAGAAGAGAGGAGAAGACTGGACAAGGGTGGAGGCGGAGAGATGGTGGGAAGACAGAAGACGTTGGATAGGCTTGTGTTCCAAACAGACCCGGCCAGTGGCTGGAAACTGTGCAAGATGATGATGATGACTAAAACTGAAATATCTCGGGAAGTATTTGCGCTACGACGACGTTTGTTGTCTTAAAATGTAATGCTCGTCAAGCACCTTCGATTGATACCCACCTTACTTGATTATATAATTCGAGTATTAAAATAATTGCAAATATTACTTCCTTCAAGGTCTCACGAAAATAGAATATCGAATGACTTGACGGACATATTGTCGCTAGGCGACAACGACTAACACTGTATCATGATATTCAACGCCGCCCCAATAATAAATCTAACTTGATATTAACAGAGAGTTCCCTAATTACGTCATGATATCGTTAAATCTACCTGCTCCACTCGGGCGCTAATGTCGCATGTATCCATACATGATATCGTTAACTTCTACCTGTTCCACTCGGGCGCTAATGTCGCATATATCCATACAATAAGTAGAAGGGGATTCTGTGCACATAATTTTATTAAAACTTCTCAAAGAATGGATTACTTTGAGACTGAAATGCTCATGCACAATCAGCAGTTGTTTTGCTAATGGCACTGTCATGTCAACATCTGTTTGAATGACAACAAATACTGTATACGAAAGACAACTAATTTCATGAAGATGCCGCTACAGTCAAATGTTGGAACCGCCATTTTGTATTGTGTATCCGATCTTTCTGTTATATAGTCTTTGGTCTCACCAGCTACAAACTGTCTTCTTTTCGTTTCATAATTCGTCCTTATAGGTTGTGTGCTCAATCAATACAATGAATCATATTATGATGAATGAGAGGCGACACTCAATTACAAATGTTATAAAGATTAAAGGTGACGGTAATTGTCTGTTCAGGTCATTGGCATAGCCTATTGTGAGTACAACAATCAGAGTTTATTTACACAGGTTAGAAAGCGAATTGTAAAACATGTTACAGACAAGTGGAATAATTATTCTTCCTTTATTGTTGGCAACAACGATATGTACGAAACTGCTATCAATACGAGCGATGATTACAAAATGTATATGTCTATGAATGGTGTTCATGGAGGTCATGTTGAGTTAGTTGTCGCTGCTCAAGTTTGCAAAATGGATATTTATTCGTGGATTACTACTGTCGTATGGAAGGTGACCGGTTAAAATATATACGTCATCAACAAACGAAGTTACGAGTTGATACATATGCCGGTTTAGCAGACGCCTTGCATGTACGAGCAGAAATTGAAAATCTCAGAGCCGGTCGTATCGTAGTTTTGCCATCTTCTTTTACAAGTAGCCCAAGGAAAATATTGCAAAATTATCAGGATACGATGGCGATAGTGAGGAAGTTTGGAAAGCCAGATTTATTCATTACGTTCACCTATAATGCGGGCTGGCCAGAAATACTTAACAGCATTCATCTCTGGGAAATAGCTAATAATAGGCCTGGTATTGAAGTGAGAGTTTTCCATTGCAAAGTAAAGGAATTGCTACGATTGATTAATGTTAAGGAAATTTTCGGTAAAAGCATATCTATATACAGTGGAATTTCAAAAACGAGGTCTCCCGCACATCCATTTACTCTTAACATTAACGGAAGATTGTAAGTTTCGAGAAATTTCTGACATTGACAGTGTGGTGTCAGCCGAAATACCAGATCTCGAGGATGAAGCGCTATACGAGTTGGTAAGGCGTCATATGGTACATGGTCCTCGCGGATCTTTGAATCCTGCTTCAGTCTGTATGAAAGATGGCGTATGTAAGAAAGATTTCCCTAAACAGTTTCAGGAAGAGACCAAAGATAATGCCAATCGTTATCCTTCGTATAGGAGAAGAAATAATGGGCGGATTATTATAAAAACAATTCGAGGCATTGACATTGAAGTCGATAGTCGATTCATTGTTCCCTACAATCCATTTCTTTTACTTTACGTGCAAGCTCATATTAATGTTGAAATATGCTAAAGTGTTCGGTGTGTTAAATACATCCACAAATATCTTATATATTAAAATCCACAAGTATGTGTATAAAGGTCATGACTGCTGCATTGTTAAAATATGTCCTGAAGGCGAAACGGTGAACTACGATGAAATTACTTCTTTCCTAAATGCTAGATATGTTGGTCCAACAGAAGCCGCATTCAGGATATTTTCATTTCACATGCATGAACAGTCACATTCTATCGTGTGACTACCAGTTCACTTGCCAAACTTGCAAAATATCTATTTTAAAAATGATAACGCTCCTGATATTTCACTTCAAGCACAGTTGCGCAACACGGAATTACAACCGTGGTTCAAGTTAAATCAAGATTCGCAAGCCAGAAGTTCATATATATATCCTGAAACACCAGTACATTACGTCTGGAATAAGAGCAACTGCCAGTGGCAAAAAAGAAAAAATGTTTCAAAAACTATAGGCAGAATGTATAATGTTTCTCCTATAGAAACAGAAAGGTATTATTTACGCCTGTTATTGCTTCACGTCATTGGTGCTACCAGCTCCCAGGATCTACGAACATACAAAACCGTTGTCTATTCTACTTTTAAAGAAACAGCTAAGGAGCGAGGTTTGCTGATTGATGATTCTGAATGGCAGCGTTGTTTGGCAGAAGCGTCACAATTTCAGATGCCTTCTCAGTTACGACAACTGTTTTCTTACATATGTATCTTTCAGACCCCTTCAAATTTAAGACAGTTATGAGACATTTTCAAGAATTCATTATCAGAAGATTATCTGCAGTTTCACGAACCTAACATTGCGTATCAGTTCACTCTTATACATATTTCTAATACATTAAAGCTCCATGGTCTTCCCATTACTTCTCTCGAATTGCCAGCTATTATTGATAATTTCCCTCAGACAAATTTACCAATGAATTATCCAAAACTTAATGAGGATCAATTAAGTCGGATGATAAACCAAGCAAATGGAAACCAAACGGCTATAATTACAGAAATTTTGGGGTTAGTACAAAACAGCAATGAAAGGATGAGTAATGCATATTTCATTGAAGGTCCAGGGGGCACCGGGAAAACATTTCTTTACCACAGTTGCACAAATTTGGGGTTAAATGTAGTTTCTGTTGCATGGACTGGTATTGCAGCAATGTTACTACTGTACACAGCCAGTTCAAGTTACCTGTATCAGGAATAAAAGTTAACAGCAAGGAAGCTTTTTATATTCGTTCAGCAATATCATCTGGGATGAAGCCTCTATGGCTGATAAGCACGCGTTGATGTGTGTAAATCGGTTGCTCAAGGACATCATGAATAATGACGTGCCTTTCGGAGGAAATATTATCATATTAGGTGGAGATTTTAGGCAGGTATTGCCTTTTGTGCCTCACGCATCTAAAGCTGCATCAGTCCAAATGTCAGTAAGGTTCTCTCCTTTCCGGCCATTATTAAAATTTTTTTAACTCAACAAAGTTATGCGAGCGGTTACAGATCAACGTGACTTTGCAAACTTCTTGATACAAATTGGTAACGGTGAATACCCTCACGTCGATGGAGAAAATTCAGAATTAGTCCCACGCTGAAAAATATTTCACGCTTTTCAAAAATAGCGATTTTAGCACCTAAAAATGAACATTGTAAAGAAATCAATGACAAAGTTTTAGACCTAATCCCAGGATCATCGAGAACTTACATCAGGGTGAATAATTTGATTACTGAAGATGAGAGTGAACTTCTACAATTCCCAATAGAATTTTTAGACAGCATAGGCATAAGTGGATTGCCACCTCATATCCTTCGACTAAAAGAAGGCTCAATTGTGATTTTGTTGAGAAGTATTACTGTTACCCAAGGTCTGTTGAACGGTACTAGACTGTTGGTTTGGAAGATGCATGGCAATTGCTTACACCTGGAAATTTTTACTGGCGTAAATGTTGGAAACAATATCCTACTCCCTCGCCTTGACCTTACGCCATCAGATACTTCTATGCCATTTTCCTTCAAAAGGAGGCAGTTTCCAGTACGTTTGGCTTTTTATGTAACTATCAATAAAGCTCAAAGTCAAACACTAGATCAAGTAGGTATTTATTTACCTCAACCGGTGTTTAGCCACGGACAACTTTGCTGTATGCCGCACTATCGCGAGCAAAATCCTTTCATGACGTCAAAGTTCAAATAGAACTAAAAGGCAAGCGAACAGCAAATGTCGAATGGAAGGAAGTACTATTAGAATTTTGAAACGAATGTTGCGGAGGAGCACAGACTTCAGCAAACGGGGCACAGATTAAATAACAATTATACAAGGACGTCCGCATCCCTGATACGATAACTGTCCTGTGGTAATGGTAAAAAAAAATTACTATTGTCCTACATCGGTGATTACTATCCTACATCGGGGGCGTGGTGGCTCAGCGGTCTAGCTGTATGCCTCTCACCAAGGCGGTCCGGGTTCGATTCCCGGTCAGTGCATGTGAGATTTTCGAAGTGAAATGCCATGTCCTGTGGTTCGGATTCCACGTAAAAAGGAGATCCCGTGGCTCATAATCACAAGATTCACGGTCACGTAAAACTATAATCTTCCTTCTTTTTACTATCCTACATCCTATTATTTCATTCCCTCAGTTCTATAACAAAGATATACACAATCAAATTTACAGCTTAATAAATATTAATTCCTTCTGTTTGAGTTATCTTTTCATTTCTCATCAATCGCCTTTACTTACTATTCTGTCTGTAGGGGTGGAGGCGATAGCTGTCTTTACAGAGAGTCTGGCTGTGTGGCTCAGGGGTAACGCTCTCGCTTACTGAGCCCAAGGTTGCAGGTTCGAAACCTGGCGCAGTCAGCTGGCATTTGAGGGTGCGCAAATGCGAGGGAGCCGTGTCAGTACATTTACTGGCACGTTAAAGATCCCCTTCGGGGCAAAATTCCGGCACCCCGGCGTCTCTAAAAGCCACTGTAGTTAAAAGGGACGTAAAACCAATAACATTATTATTATTCTTTTCAGAGATGTGCAAATTATTAGATTCGATGTCAGTTTTCCAAAATTGCATTTTTACTTTTCACGGTTTAATGCACTAAGTATATTTACAAGGCGATGAAATTACTTCAAATGTTTAACCAAGACTCCTAATTATATTTTCATTTAATAAACTCAAATTAAAATGATTTTTTAGAATTTCCACTAGCAGAGGAGCCTTGCAAATGTAAAATGTCACATGTTTCGTTTTTATTACTTCACTCTACTTGACGTATGAATTTAGAGAGGAGGGATTTGGGGTCTTTTAACTGATGAACGCTATTGAACTATTCAAAGATTCATGAACTATGCATTGAAATCACCTGACTTGAATTCTTAAGTCAATGAAAAATTGAAAATGGACCCAGCTCAGATATCCCTCGGAATCCAATAATCTGAAAGTTTCCAGACGCAATTCC
The DNA here is from genome assembly GCA_946902985.2 of Meconema thalassinum. Lineage (NCBI taxonomy): Eukaryota > Metazoa > Arthropoda > Insecta > Orthoptera > Tettigoniidae > Meconema > Meconema thalassinum. Next base: position 136,981,502 of record OX336390.1, on the reverse strand, counting down.
TTATGGGAAAAGGTGTAATTCCACGGGAGAGGAAACACTACTAAGTAGGACATCAAAATAGGTTGGTCAATAAAATGATTTTGAATAAACGTAATTACAGATCGTGAAATCCAAAATGTGAAGGTCCTGCGTAATGCGAATATAGACTCAGATCATTATCTGTCCCTTATTAAAATGAAAGGTATTCCGTTTAGGAACAAGAGAGCGAATGTTGAAAAGGAAATGAAAACGCAAAAGTACAACATCGGTGGTCTGAAGTCAAATAACAACACTTTTGCGGAAGCACTCCACAACAAACCAAAAGATGGAACATGGTTTACTTTAAGGAACGCCATTGTTACTGCGGCTTCGGAATCCATTCCTCTTGATAGAACGCGCAAGCATCCTTGGTGGAACGGTCAATGTGATCACGCAATAGAGGAAAGAAGAAAAGCTTGGATAAAGTGGAATAACAAGAAAGACGATGTGAACCTTGAGAACTTTCTCTGCATCAGGAAAGAAACTTGTAAAATTTTAAAATTGGCAAAAAGAAATTTCCACAAATTACAAATTATTCAAATTGAAGATGATTTTCAAAGGCACAAAACAAGGGATTTCTATCAAACTTTTAAACACCAACTGTCCAAATACGTCGCCCCTACTCTTCACATCCGAGGATCTGATGGTAAACTTAACCTCAATAATAAAGACTGTGCTAAGGCTTTTGGAGAATATTTTTAAACCCTTTTGAACATGGACATACCTACTGAACAACTTGCTTTCTATCCTAGCGTTGCATACCACGACAGTTCACCACCCTCCGTCGAAGAAATAACACAAATCATCAAGGCGCTAAAAAATAATAAGGCCTCTGGGGAAGATAGTATTGTGGCTGAATTATGGAAATATGCAGATAATGACTCCATCAATTGTCTCCAGAAAACCATTGAAGAAATATGGCATAGTGAAAAGTTGCCGGAGGATTGGACTTCTGCCATCATTCATCCTATACATAAGAAAGGGGATAAATCCGACCCAAATAATTATAGAGGTATTTCACTGGTATCGGTAACGTACAAAATATTTGCAAGGGCTCTTCTGAACAGAGCAGAACCGATATTAGACCGTCAGTTAGGGGAATATCAAGCTGGGTTCAGGAAATCAAGATCCTGTCCTGAACAAATTCATAACATTAAGACCATAATTTCCTACTGTACGGTACGATCAAAACCTTATGTTGCGATTTTTGTGGACTTTCAAAAGGCTTATGATTGCATTCATAGAGACACAATAATTAACACCTTACGTGAGTTTGGCCTAGACAATAAATCAATTAATTTGTTCAAAGCAAGCTTAGAAAACACAATTTCTAAGGTCAAATTTCGTGGTGAATTGTCCGAAGCCTTTGCAATCAAGACTGGCTGTAGACAAGGTGATCTGGGATCACCGATGCTGTTCAACTGTGTCTTGGAAAAAATTATAAGAGAATGGTTAACAATCTTACCAAATAATTATGGTATTCGAATTGGTTATAAAAAAGAAGACCTGAATATAAACTGTCTCGCTTTTGCAGATGACATTGCTTTGTTCGCTAATTCAATGGAAGAGGCCACTGACCAACTTAATAAACTACAAATCATAGCTGCTAAAACTGGACTTAAAGTGGCCTTCCATAAAACTAATTTTATCACAAATGTCAAAGATGCCTCAAAATTCATCACGATTGGTCTGCAAAAAATCAAAAAAGTCCGAAAATTTAAATACCTAGGCGAATGGATTACCCCTAATAATTCAGAAATAGCTGCCATTGAGAGCAGATGTAACAAATTGGAAGGTGCGTTTCAAACCTGCAAAAACATTTACAAAAGTAAAAGCTTGTCCCGGAATGTCAAACTTTGTTATTATAACACAGTAATTAGGCCGTCAGCACTGTATGCTGCAGAATGCTTACAGATGACAAACAAAGGCCCATTGAGAAAATTAGAACTTAAGGATCGGAAAATTCTAAGGAAAATATTAGGACCTGTTAATGATAATGGTACTTACAGAAGAAGACATAACAATGAATTATTTGAACATATAGAAGATTTGGTGAGTGTGATGAGAAAAAGGAGAATGTCTTTCTTTGGACATTTGGAACGGATGGAGCATCATCGACTTTCATATCGAATACACTCATCAATCTCTAAAAAAAATTCCTATTGTAAATGGTCGATGCAAGTTAAAAAGGACCTAACAGAAGCTCGAATCAATCAAGATCTGGTTTGGGATAGGAACCTGTTCAGAAAGGCGGTTAAATCAACCAGTAATCTGCACCCTTTAACATCTGTGATGCCTCGCCCTCACTGCAAGTGGACGGAAGAAAGGAGAGCTGAACATTCGTCAAGAATGAAGATCTACTGGCAGACAAGAAAACAAGCTTTACAGTGATCATATGAGTGAAGAACATCGTGGTCCATTGATGGCCGAAACGACTCAAAAAAAAAAAATTACGACTAATTAAAATTATTTATTTAATTCTATTAATTTGCACACCTCTATATGTTAACCAAGAGTTACATCTCTAAATTCAAGTATAAGAGACCCATCTTTTATTTTACATTGATACCATTGTTCATAAGTAGACAAAACACCAAATTGTACCGCTGTAGCCTTAAATTGTGTGGATATCTCTATCTACTTAGTATAAAACAAAGTTCCCAATTCTTGGATGTAACTGGTAATCTCGAGAGCAACTTGATGGATTTTGATGCGGTTTTCACCATTCTGTAAATGATTTCTCGATGAAGGATTAGGTAGAAAAACATTTATTTATGACCAAAAGAAGCCGAGCATTTAAGATTTCAGTGAATTGAGTTGAAGAAAATCCTAACGTCCATGTGTCTTTAAAAAAAATCGATATTCTCTGAGAAATGTACAGCATGAAAAGTTCTGCAAGAAAATCCACGACAGCTCCCACATCGACCACTGTGTGTTTTTACGTTTTCATTTCTTCCAGCAATCTCCATTCAGTTGAAATTTAAATTACTAGCTTCAGAGTGAGTTTACGAGCTTGCGAGCGACTTATCACCCTAGCTTCAGGCAGCATCAAACTGCCGAGTCGTGTCGAGTTAATTCTTCAGAGAAGAGTATAGCTTATGTGTTTGGAGTTAGCTGTTCACCTCGGCCTGACGTCCGCGCGCCTTTTAAGCTTACGCAGGGTAAATAGTGGGACACACACACAGAGGACAGGCAGACACCCACACATTTGATCTCATAAGTCTACTTCATCATTTACCCAAAAGCGACGGTACCGTAAATGTCTGTTCAGGTCACTAGCATGAAGACATGCAAATGTCATATGGACAGAAGTGCTGTAGGATTGTTGAAGTGAATGCTGCGTAGCAGCACGGGTCTTCTAGTTATGATTTATTAAATCTTCACACTTTTGCTGTATTCTTATTTAATGTAAGCATTCGAGGTACTGTCGGCCAACATACAGCCCTATGTGTAATGTATATCGCCTACGGTTTACTTCAAGGTTGGGAGGCCCCATTAACCCTTTCCACTAGAATTATTGCAAGTCCCGGTTTCTCCCAACTCGTATTTATTTCTGTCAGCATTCTTCATATTTTAAAACCTGGTATTAAGTACTGGTTGTAACAATATATACAGGAAGGAAGTACAAAATTAATGAAAGTATGGCATTTACATGACACAAAATAATGTTTTTAACTTTCTTTATGGTATGTATTGAGTGTGTGGAAGCGTTCAAAGCAAATGCCTGGATTGACCCTGAGTGCTTCACATAATGTTATCGCCTCCTCCATGATTTCTTGCGACGCTGATATCAATATTGTCACTTGAATCACTCACGGATATATCATTTTCATCGCCAGATTCAAACATTGCATCGCTCTTATGGTCACTATCATCAAAATCAGCCGTAATAGACGCCCGGATCTCAGCTTCAGTCAGACTGTGCGCCGTCATGTTGCTTCACCGCGACTGCTCTTCATTTCAAGGAAACGGATCAGTTTTCCCGAGCAAAGAGAAACCAAAACACTCATGTTTCGTTACTTTCTATTTCCGGGACCAGCAGTTACCAAACGAAGTACAAAAGACCTGGCATGCCAGGTAACCTAGAAACGAGCGGCCGAACAATGTGTCGACTCAGGATCGACACACGAGCTATAACCCCATGTTGTTTTACCGCGACTGCTTTCAATGTCAAGGAAACAGAGCAGTCTTGCCGAGCAAAGAGAAACTAAAGCACTCCTGTTCGGTTTCTTTCGGTTTCCGGAACCACAGTTACCAAACGAAGTACAAAAACCCTGGCATGCCAGGTAACCTACAAACGAGGCGCCGCGCCGCCATGTTGCTTCACAGCGACTGCTTTCCATGTCAAGGAAGCGGAGCAGTTTTGCCGAGCAAAGAGAAACTAAAACACTCCCGTTTGGTTCCTTCCAGTTTCCGGAAGGGGCCAGCACTTACCAAACGAAGTACAAAAGCCCTGACATGCCAGGTAACCTAGAAACGAGCGGCCAAACATTGTGTCGACTCAGGGTCGACACACGAGCTATAACGCTAAGTGAAGGCTGTCGACCTCAGGTCGACACACGAGCGGAAAAGGTTAAAGATTCTTATTTAATGACAAAAGATATATATCATTTTAAAAAACTTATCCTGGAACACTAAATTAAGGCATTATCAAACAGTGGTCAGACCTGAAACTCTGTATGCAGCAGAAACACTTAAATTAACAAGATTTGGTGATTTAGACAAATTAGAGAAGATTGAAAGACGAATTCTGAGAAAAATACTGGGAGCTAAACAAAATAATAACGCAGAATATAGGTTACGACCAAATAGAGAGTTATATTTGAAATGTGAAAAATTAACTGATGTAATGAGAAAGAGAAGATTACAGTTTTTTAGGCACATCTATAGAATGGAAAATAGTATACTAACTAAACAGATCTTCAACTTACTGACTAGTTACAAATCCAAACCCACATGGTTCATTGAAATTGACAAAGATTTGACAAACGCCAAAATTCAGACAGACACAATAGCAAACAGATCACTCTTCAGAGAAGCTATTCAAAAGGCAAAATTTCAAGAAAGGAAGAAACAAACAACTGGCAGAAAGTGGACTCAAGAGGAGAAATATTGTCACTCTAGAAGGATGAAAGAAATTTGGAAACAACGGAAATTGAATACAGTGGAGAATAGCCAACGTTAATTCACCGTACCCTCCAAATGGGTTATTCGAAAGAAGAAGAAGTAAGCATTCGAGGTACTGTCGGCCAACATACAGCCCTATGTGGAATGTATATCGCATATGGTTTACTTCAAGGTTTGGAGGCCCCATTAAAGATATTCCTACAATAAATCATTGGCACTGGAGTTTTACAAGTAGTTATTTCAATGACCAACCGAGCTCACTGTTAACAAGGGATTTGCAATCCCGGCAGACACATAGTAGGATAACATGTCACATGTTACACATCATATGGGACTACTGTAAGGCTCGTTTTTTTTTGTTTTTTTTTTGTGTGTTTTTTTTCTGTATTCACATACAGTATTATATAAAACTGAATGTCTGTCTGTTTGTTATTTATACAAATCCACACCATTTCTCTGAATTGAAACAAATTTATACTTACCTTTTGAAACCCAGCAGGTAACACTGTCTACTTGAAAGTTGGACAACCCTCTCCATTCCCTAGATTTAGGCCCTTTGACACATGGGTAGCATATCAATGTGTCGTAGAAGGACCAATCCAGGCTCATTTTAAGCCTCGCAATCATCAACAAAACTCGGGAAGTCCCTAAGGGACCCGAAAATCACGTTTTAAGGTCCTAGAACCAATCGTTTTCAAGATATTTGCAAAAGAGCATTACCCTTGTGGAAACATTAAGATTTAAATGAGTGTATTGATGGTTGGCAATGCGGGCTGTATCCCACCACCCCTAATGTGTATTGTTAAATTGGATCGTACCTGTATTCTATGAGTGGATGTTCGTTACAGAATGTCAAGTACTGTACGTTGAAGACTTTGTGGCATTATTTTATTATTAGGAGGTAGGTTACATGTGCCAGTAGTTAGTCTTTTCCATTTTCATTATCATTAGGTGCAAATGACCTAGATGTTTCATCTATCATGGGGATCAAAGGGTATTACTTTCACTTTTCTTCATTCATTTGTATGGAGAGCATTTCATCTAAGTTGTCAGCTCCGATGTTACGTCCATTATAGGGATCAAGGGGTATTACATTCACTTTTCTTAAGGGTCAGGTGTACGATCACTGGCCATGCTTGATTGGAGGGAGAAAGAGGCAGGCGACACACCTGTTCGTGCCATTTCCGGCAGAGTGCGTACGCAGGGGTGCCTCTCGGTTGGGAAGTGTATGATGTGATACCTGGCTAACTGTGACTCTCAGAAGCATAGTTTAAAATTTTGCACGTTCTTGTCCCTCACATTGGGGTTGTTCACTCTCTCACCCTAGAGAAAGTCCGACGTCAGACCAGTCTCGCAATCTAGTTATTACCGTTAAATACTACCCTGCAGTGTCTGTGGAACTCAATACAGGTGTTTTATTATGCATTTCTTAATGGATTCAGCAAGCTTTGCTGTATTTATTAATTTAAGCCTGTAGCATGTGTAATTCGGTGTGAAAATTATGTTTTCTTTGTTTTGATGAAGTGTTATTAGGTTAGAATGTGTGCTTGTGTGGTTTGTATTTGTACTCAGCTTATATGTACAGTACATAGTAATTAGGATTTATAGATAAAAAAAAGGAAGGAAGCTTGTAGTTTAACGTGACCGTTAATCTCGCGATCATAAGCCACGGGACCTCCGTTTTACGTGGAATCCGAACCACAGGACATGGCATATCACATCGAAAATCTCACATGCAGTGACCGGGAATCGAACCCGGTCCGCCTTGGTGAGAGGCATACAGCTTGACCGCTGCGCCACCACGCCCCGATTTATAGATAGAAGCGTTCTATAATGTAATAATTTATTCTGGATCTAATGGATGCACTGATGGTGACTCGTGACTGTAGAGTATGTGATGTCTTAACAAGTAGTTCCGTGAAGAACTATACAGCCTATTTTCATATATCCTACTTATGTTAATTACCACTATCAACATACATAATTTCAGTTTGATTGCTGTAATAGATTCGTAGATATTGAGAACCGACTAAATATTTTGGATGGTCGCCATGTTGGATTTTATATATGTAAGTCCTAGAGTTATGTACTGTTACATGAAGATTATTGTGTACGTGTAGCATTCAAACTTCAATTGCATGATTAGGACACAAGAAGTAACAAGATTTTAAAATTTCGCACAGCTGCCATCTTGTGGTTATGGAAACAATTGAAATAAATTAGATGCCAGTGGATTAACTTTCGTATAAGGATTTACAGTACCAAGTTTCACTGCACTCGGATGGTTAAATTGCGAGAAACGTCCATGTGAATATTTATATTTCGCGTCGCCGCCATGTTGGATTTGTGATCACCAGGTTATTTAAAGTCCTATAGGTGAACTTAAGTTCATAGCCCCTATGAACATAAAAAAAATTCAGTTTGATTGCTCTAATAGATTCGTAGATATTCAGAGCCGTCTTAATATTTCAGATGGTCGCCATGTTGGATTGTTAAATGTATAGGCCATAGAGTCATGTACCATTAAAGGAAAATTATTGCATAGGTTCATTTTTCAAACTTTCACTTCGATCGTATGATTACGACACAAGAAATAAAAACTTAATTTTAAATTCGCACAGCCGCCATCTTGAGGGTATGTAAACAATTGAACTAAATTACATACCAGTGCATTACAATGTGTATAAACATTTCTGTACCAGATTTCATTGAGTATGGAACATTAAATCGCGAGAAAGGTCTCTTGAAAATTTTCAAATTCGCTTGACCGCCATGTTCGTTTTGTAATTAACCTGTTTTTGAAAGTCATATAGATGAACTTCCAGTAGTGCCCTTTATCTCCGTACAAAATTTCAGGGTGATACCGCTGATAGTTTCAGAGATATAGAATATATAATTTTCAAAAGAAAAATATGTATTGTCCGTTGAGCCATTATATATTTAAACACAAATTGTGCTAAATGTTCCGGTATAACTCAACAAAATGACAGTGTTTCGCCCCGGTGTGCAAATTGGGCTCTTCAGTTGGTTAAAGCACACCTCACCTAGACACTGTCTAGTACACACTGGGAAGGCCATTGCAAGACGTATTTGATACATGTGTATCCACGTCACGAGCAAAGCCAGTGCACTATGGGAGTCGAAACTCCATTCCAAAGCAATCATAACCTTACCTTGGCATTGAATATATAATTTTCAAAAGATAAATATGTATTGTCCGTTGAGCCATTATATATTTAAACACAAATTGTGCTAAATGTTCCGGCATAACTCAACAAAATGACAGTGTTTCGCCCCGGTGTGCAAATTGGGCTCTTCAGTTGGTTAAAGCACACCTCACCAAGACACTGTCTAGTACACACTGGGAAGGCCAATGCAAGACGTATTTGATACATGTGTATCCACGTCACGAGCAAAGCCAGTGCACTATGGGAGTCGAAACTCCATTCCAAAGCAATCATAACCTTACCTTGGCATTGAATATATAATTTTCAAAAGAAAAATATGTATTGTCCGTTGAGCCATTATATATTTAAACACAAATTGTGCTAAATGTTCCGGCATAACTCAACAAAATGACAGTGTTTCGCCCTGGTGTGCAAATTGGGCTCTTCAGTTGGTTAAAGCACACCTCACCAAGACACTGTCTAGTACACACTGGGAAGGCCATTGCAAGACATATTTGATACATGTGTATCCACGTCACGAGCAAAGCCAGTGCACTATGGGAGTCGAAACTCCATTCCAAAGCAATTATAACCTTACGTTGGCATTGAATATATAATTTTCAAAAGAAAAATATGTATTGTCCGTTGAGCCATTATATATTTAAACACAAATTGTGCTAAATGTTCCGGCATAACTCAACAAAATGACAGTGTTTCGCCCCGGTGTGCAAATTGGGCTCTTCAGTTGGTTAAAGCACACCTCACCAAGACACTGTCTAGTACACACTGGGAAGGCCATTGCAAGACGTATTTGATACATGTGTATCCACGTCACGAGCAAAGCCAGTGCACTATGGGAGTCGAAACTCCATTCCAAAGCAATTATAACCTTACCTTGGCATTGAATATATAATTTTCAGAAGAAAAATATGTATTGTCCGTTGAGCCATTATATATTTAAACACAAATCGTGCTAAATGTTCTTTTGAAAATTATATATTCAATGCCAAGGTAAGGTTATAATTGCTTTGGAATGGAGGTTCGACTCCCATAGTGCACTGGCTTTGCTCGTGACGTGGATACACTTGTATCAAATACGTCTTGCAATGGCCTTCCCAGTGTGTACTAGACAGTGTCTTGGTGAGGTGTGCTTTAACCAACTGAAGAGCCCAATTTGCACACCGGGGCGAAACACTGTCATTTTGTTGAGTTATGCCGGAACATTTAGCACAATTTGTGTTTAAATATATAATGGCTCAACGGACAATACATATTTTTCTTTTGAAAATTATATATTCAATGCCAAGGTAAGGTTATAATTGCTTTGGAATGGAGTTTCGACTCCAATAGTGCACTGGCTTTGCTCGTGACGTGGATACACATGTATCAAATACGTCTTGCAATGGCCTTCCCAGTGTGTACTAGACAGTGTCTTGGTGTGGTGTGCTTTAACCAACTGAAGAGCCCAATTTGCACACCGAGGCGAAACACTGTCATTTTGTTGAGTTATGCCAGAACATTTAGAACAATTTGTGTTTAAATATATAATGGCTCAACGGACAATACATATTTTTCTTTTGAAAATTATATATTCAATGCCAAGGTAAGGTTATAATTGCTTTGGAATGGAGTTTCGACTCCCATAGTGCACTGGCTTTGCTCGTGACGTGGATACACATGTATCAAATACGTCTTGCAATGGCCTTCCCAGTGTGTACTAGACAGTGTCTTGGTGAGGTGTGCTTTAACCAACTGAAGAGCCCAATTTGCACACCGGGGCGAAACACTGTCATTTTGTTGAGGTATGCCGGAACACTTAGCACAATTTGTGTTTAAATATATAATGGCTCAACGGACAATACATATTTTTCTTTTGAAAATTATATATTCAATGCCAAGGTAAGGTTATAATTGCTTTGGAATGGAGTTTCGACTCCCATAGTGCACTGGCTTTGCTCGTGACGTGGATACACATGTATCAAATACGTCTTGCAATGGCCTTCCCAGTGTGTACTAGACAGTGTCTTGGTGAGGTGTGCTTTAACCAACTGAAGAGCCCAATTTGCACACCGGGGCGAAACACTGTCATTTTGTTGAGGTATGCCGGAACACTTAGCACAATTTGTGTTTAAATATATAATGGCTCAACGGACAATACATATTTTTCTTTTGAAAATTATATATTCAATGCCAAGGTAAGGTTATAATTGCTTTGGAATGGAGTTTCGACTCCCATAGTGCACTGGCTTTGCTCGTGACGTGGATACACATGTATCAAATATGTCTTGCAATGGCCTCCCCAGTGTGTACTAGACAGTGTCTTGGTGAGGTGTGCTTTAACCAACTGAAGAGCCCAATTTGCACACCGGGGCGAAACACTGTCATTTTGTTGAGTTATGCCGGAACATTTAGCACAATTTGTGTTTAAATATATAATGGCTCAACGGACAATACATATTTTTCTTTTGAAAATTATATATTCAATGCCAAGGTAAGGTTATAATTGCTTTGGAATGGAGTTTCGACTCCCATAGTGCACTGGCTTTGCTCGTGACGTGGATACACATGTATCAAATACGTCTTGCAATGGCCTTCCCAGTGTGTACTAGACAGTGTCTTGGTGAGGTGTGCTTTAACCAACTGAAGAGCCCAATTTGCACACCGGGGCGAAACACTGTCATTTTGTTGAGTTATGCCGGAACATTTAGCACAATTTGTGTTTAAAGAGATATAGAATGCCGGTGAAATATTTCGCACAGCCGCCATCTTGTGGTCATGTAAACAATTGAACGAAGTTAGATGTCGGTGCATTACAATGTGTATAAACATAAACTGCACCAAGTTTTATTGCGTTTGGTTGGTTAAATCACGAGAAACGTCTATTTAAGAGTCGCAAATTCGCGTGGACGCCATGTTGGTTTTGTAGTTACCAGTTTTTCGATAGCCACATTGGTGAACTTCTAGTAGTTCCCTTTATCACCGTAAAAAATTCCAGGTTGATATCGCGAATAGTTTCGGATATATTGAATGCTGGTGAAATATTTCGCACAGCCGCCATGTTGGATTGATGAGACGTAACAAAATTTGAAGGGCATGGTCGGGGTTGTCCAGAATAGTGCTATGAACTTACCGAGTTTCATTGAAATCGCTCCAGCCGTTTAGAAGTTATTGGGGGGGACGGACACACATCACACACACGGACAAAAGGTGATCTCATAGGCCTATTTTTTCAAAATTGAAAATAGGCTAAAAATAAGCTGGGGGTTAGTTTCTGTCCATTCAAAGAGAAAATTGAATTCTAATCAGTTTTCACACCTCTTGCCTCTTTCCATTAAGACCACCTTGTGGTGTAGCGGCTAGCATTCTTGGCTGTCGCCCCCGAGGTCTGGGTTTGATTCCCAACCGCCACCACCACCAGCTTGTGTAGATGATGTACAAATATGTTTAGTACTCACAGAATAATCATACAGGGAGAGTTTTACTCTAAAGTTATTTATTTATCTATGGCTTTTAGTGTCGGGAGTGTCTGAGGACATGTTCGGCTTGCCTGAGTCTGTAGCTGCTTCCAGCGGACACCCTAAATGGTGAGCTACAAGTTCCGTTCAATTTCAAGCAGTTCCAACTTTCGCCACCAGATATCACTGATACCTAGTGGTGAACGTTGAAACTTTGATAGAGCGTTGTGACGAAATCTGACCTAACAATTTTGCTTTACACAAGTTTAGTCTGTGAAAGGATCTTTTACATGCCATAAATCTGACATGGGACCGCCGGCTTCCCCTCCGAAGGAAGGCATACTGAAGGATTTTTAACGCTCTTAAAAAATCCGACGACTTCGTCTGGGTTTGAACCCGCTATCTTGGGCACAGCAGTTCAGCATGCTACCGACTACGCCACCGAAGCCGCTACTCTAAGGTGGTTTTTGATGATAGAAATTTTAACAAAATATGAGTATTGTTTGATTGTGTTTTTCTAGATGTCCTAGTTTCACTACCTTTTGCCATTAGCTACTAATTTGTCTTTGTGTGGACCATAAGTTATATGACACTTTTCTTGGTAGCATTGTGATTATTTTACCTCTAAATGGGAAATTTTCCTACTCACCTGTTGGCAAGTGAAAATAAACTTCTCTTTATGTGTCCTTGCTTCAAAATGTTTATCCCTTTATTTCTGTCATTTCTAGAAATGAGAATGTTTTCTTTAATTTAGTTCCACATCTGTTTTAATTTGCTGTATTTTTTTTCCCTTCTATTACAGTCAAAGACATGTACAATTCTTTAAGGAAAGATTACCGTAGGTAAGTTATTTTCCCTTATGGTTAGTTGTATGAGGATTTTATGTTAAGGTCTGACAAGCAACATGATATTATTTTCCCTACATATATGATAAGTGCTGCAAAATATCAGTATAATGATGTCATGCAGATATTTTTTATATTTGTTCATTCTATGATATAGTGGAGGTTGGTTCTTCCAAATTAAGAGTAGTTGATCACTTATTGTATCTTATCTTACACCCCAGGGATTTTAACCAAAAATCAGCTTTGCCCTTCAAAAAATATGGTTAAACCGAAAAATTGTACTCTAGTGTTTCTTCATGCCCTGAACAACATAGCAAAAGTCCTCTATTCTTCTCTGTTCTTTTTTTATTTATTTATTTCTTCTTTTTTCAACCATGGACTTATTTATAGTTGAGCATTGATTACCCAAACAAATGTTGAACTGTGTGTCTTCGGATAATTGATTTTTTCGATAACCGATAACTTTAGACTCTGAAATATGGCATTTAAGTGCATAACATAGGTTCTTATAAAACTCTATTTAGGTTCTATGAAATGTAGAATAGGCACTATGATTTTTGTATAACAAGGTACCGCATTTATTCACTGAACACTTTAAAAAACTCACATTTAAACTTTGAAAGTGCTCGTACTCAAATTGAATAATTAATTTATATTGTAGTGTTTTTATTCATCGTCACTACTCCCACAGTTCAGCTCACAATAGATGGCAAGCAGATTCTATACAGAGAAATTACAGCATTTATTGCTCCTCCTCTATCCTCCTGGTGTCTCCATTCAGGGGCAGATGACCTCGTAGTTCTGCCTCTTATATCAACAATAACCAACTGTCTCCATTCAGCAAAGGCTGGTGATAATCCTGGCAATGCGAGATTTATCATTTGCCACATGAAATAGAGAGCATGTGAGTCCAATTCCAAAACTAAGTAAGTCCAAATTATCTAATTGTTGTACAACCACAAAAAAAAGTGTGGTGCATTGTCGTTTTCACCAATCCAAAAATTTTGGACGCTATATAACACAACATAATGATAGTTTTCGAGTTATTATGTCCTTTGAAAGAGTGCATACATGGGAAATGGGATATAAAGGAATATATTTGGCACTTAAGTAGTTTTGGAGCTGTTTCAGGTGTTTATGCAGTTTAGGAGCAGTTTTGCCAGTTTTGAATGAAGAGACATACATATTTTTTTGAGGCATTTATATGGTCTATGTGAAAAATGGAGGTAAATGTTTATATACAATCATGCAGTACAGTACTGAAAAATTAAAGACGGTAAACAACAAACATTTTCTTCTGTAACTTATTCAGAATAAGTTCCTTAAATAATGAATAGTCCACCTTCCACAACAACAGTTACGTCATCCATTGGTTCATCATCCGTAGAATGTACATCTTCATCCCACTGAGATGTTGTTTCATCTGCTTTTGTCAGCACTTCTTTGTAGAACAACAATTTTTCCATATTGCACCATTCAGGGCCATAATGCTTCAACAAAAGGTCCTTGACGTCCTTGACCTTTTTGGGGTTAGCTGGTGCTCCGATCTTTTTTGAAGCGGGATTCATTTCTCCAAGATGTTTCCCTTGTTTCATTACTGATTTTGGTTTTGCGATGTCCATTGAGTATGCGACTTCACCTCGAACAAGACCTCGATCTGCAGTCTTTCCTCTTGTTACAACAAAACGTTTGGCGGCTGAAAATTTGAAGTGCCACTGGTTTGGTTTTTTGACGTTTTCATCTGTAGCTTTCTTCTATTCTCTAAAATGGAAGTCAATTTCCAGCTTGCATATAGTTCCCAATTTTTCGAATACGGCATTGTATTCACACGGCAAGACAATTTCCTCCCTTTTTGACAACTGACGTTCAATATTGCCAAACACCTGAACGGGTGGTAATAAGGAATGTCCAGGCACAGGGAAAAACACAAGAACTTTCTTAATGTTCCTTGGTGCTTCAGGTACTAGCCAATAAACAAGCATGGTAATCATTATCGTATTTTTATTCTATCCCCCACAGCTGTCAGCAAAAAGTCTGACAGTGTGGGTACCAGCAGGGAAGTCTGTGTTTGTCAGTCGGTCATGAACACATGATACTATCTCATCTGAGCCCTTCCTCCCCTCTATCTCTGTCTATGTGTAAATAAATGTGTTCCGTTGAAATCCCCTGAACAACTGTAAAGTTACAGTATATAAATAAAACTGTCGTTTGTAATAAGCACTTTGGTCAGGAAGCTTGGGGAATATTAGGTTCTTTTGACAGTCGAAGCTGAACGTGGTTTCTCCTTCATCCGGTTCCTTAAGAAGTGTGTAAAATTTTTCAGCAGACCTTTTATGGAGTGCAAGCTCTACCTTTAAACTGTCCTTTACCTGTTGTTGAACATGACCACATTTTATTCTTTCTTGTAGTTCCATGCATTTTGAACATTTGTCTGTGGCCGGCGAATTGAAGCTGATATTATAATCTTCAGAAAATACTTTGCGAAAATACTCGTAAGTTACCTTAAGACAAGAATCGTTTTTTTGTGTTTCATTATACATTGACCACAATCTCTTAATACAAAGATCACTACTTAAAAAGAATCGTTTTGTTTTCCCCCTGATGTAATGAGATTCCAAGGGTTGGATGTTTTCAATAAATGTTTTCACACTTTCCAAACGCCTGACAAATAATTCTGACGTACGAGCTCCACCACATCTCTCTCTTGGAGACTCCTCTAAGAAAAATTCCTTCCTACACCAATTAAGCACACGATATTGTGATATCTTCAGAATTCCCAGAAACGTTTGCTGGCAGACTTGTACAGGAATACTGCCTTCTTCTCTTCTTAGAGCAGGAATAAAATAATCAACAGACATACCTCGTTCTTGGGCATTTTCTCTTCTTAACCTATGTCTTTGGGGAATTTTACTGGCTACATACCGAAGAATGAAAAGATCTTGTTGAAGTTTATCACTAGTCTTATAGAAACCTTGGTGAAATCTTCGAATGTCTTGCATAGTCAATTTATGGCACTGATATTTTGCCTTCTGTCCATGACGACATGTTGGAAGCGTCGGGAAACCATGAGAACTGTGTCTGTAACAAAAGTATCAGCATCATGAAGCATTTACAGTTTACTGTAACAATAGCCTAATAATTAAAGATACAAGAAAATAGCATTTTGAAATTGATTTTGTAGCACTTTCATTTTGAAAAATAGCATTTTGAGCATTTTGAAATTTTAAAATTAGCATTTTGTAGCATTTAAAAGTTCGTCACCAGGTACAATAAACAGGTTCAAAATAATATGCACGGAAACTAATTCAAACAAGTGCAGGATTGGAAATATGGGCATTTCTGATAAACGGCATAAGCATTTAATATAAGTCTCCTGTTGTGTGTGTGGTTTTTATTTTTACTAAAGGAGTGTTAGAAGTATTAAAATCATAATATCAGTATTACAGAAATGTAGAAACTTGACATCATACATTTTTCATAAATGTGAGATCTCTGAAAATAAAGGCATCAGCCTGGCTAATTGGCAAGATTGAGTTCAAGTGCTGTCGGTTGGTTGTATGACGTGAGATGAGGGTACCTAAGCTATGCTCAAAAGATACAAAGGTCATGTTCTCATTGTGCAATCAACAATATCAGGTGTTGTGCAGCAACTCAAATATTGAGGGCCGGCGGAGAGCTGTATTAGTTCACTGGTACCAAGGTGCCAATTTGTAATGGTTTCGCTTACGTTGTGAAGACAAATATACTGTTTTCTACTAAGATATGTTGTTTTAATGGGCGCCAAGACCTCAACGCTATGTTGAAATCTAAATTTGTATTTAACAACACCTAGCTCTGGTAGAACACCTTCAAGAATCTTTACTCTCAGATCGTGGTATGATTGGATCATTAACCCAAAAAACAATTGTATCAGGAGAAGGAATTGGTCTATATCTAATGCTACCTACTGAAAACAAAGATTGCATTGTAAAAGAAATGAATTTATTATATAAAACAAGTATTGCAAAATTAATAATAATAATAATAAGTTAAAAATTTAAATTGGAGCGTTGCGATTTTAATATTACCGATAGAAAATTACGTGAAAACGGAGTCTGATAAATTATTGATTTTACTCTTATTCCCAAGCTATGAAGTTACTGAAATATTGAATATAAACAAAGAGAAACGAGAGATTGCGTATTTCTGCGTCATTCGCGCTTACCACTGGAAATGGCCGAAGCCTTTCCCTCGTACAGGATGATGCTGTGAGCTTCTCACAGTCTCCTGGACGTCGTCATCTTCGTCGATGTTTGATGATATACTGGTAGATTTGAAGATTTATGGTCCGAACCTCGGAACCAACACGTACAACCACAACGGTTAAGTTTCACAAAGATCGTCCTCCACTGCACGGAACATCGGAGCGACTCCCGCGTGCAACCATACTCGGCAAGTTCTACACAGATTGTCCCTGCTCCACGGCGCGTCGAACGATATATACCCCTGTCGGCTCCCCACCTCGTTACCGACTTCCAGCTTACGTGGTCTCCACTGATTGGCTGCTCCCCACGTGCTACTTCCCCCTCTCTGGCTCAATACACTCGGCGGGAGGGAGAAGTCGTTTTCCGTTCCATACATCCGCCTTTTCTTGACGCTGCGACCCAAGCTTGCGTAATGCTTCCCGACAAGATTAAGCCTGTATTTGAATTCCCAGTGAGTCATGTCTCTCATAATATCCTAACTGACGAAACTCCGTAAAATTCCGTAATCACATAATTTTCTATGATATTGTCGTTCGTAATAATTTGCTTGATAGTGTTTTCTAAGACATAGAAAACCTATCTGTATGCTTATAATTTTTATAAAATGCTCCGAAAATATCTTAATAATAATTATAATAAATTAATAATAATAATAAATTAACATGAAAAATTCTCTTGGCCGAACTATTTGCCGCGTAAATAAATATAGAATGGCTTCCTACTGACTTATGCCAGTGGCATAAAAACCCCTCGAAAAACACGTTACATATTCGCCTCGGATCATCGGATGATTTACCGTGACGACGGTCCATTATCCTATTATCCCAGACACGTTAATAAACCCCATCCAAAATACATATTACATAAATGAAATCACCCTAAATTACAGATATATACACTCATAATTTTTCTTCACGCACTTTGCGTCAAAGTTTGTTGTCACTATGGATTGCACTTTGCAACCAGTCCAATGTTTTACATATAGAATAGTGTTCCACGGATATTTCCGCCTCTCAAATTTCTCTATGTTGGAAAAATAGACATAATTAATGTGTGAGCACTATGTATTTATGATGTCATATCACACGCATTTAAGGTGTTCTGATATATTTATATCACCATAGAACTTCCTAATTTCACTGGAGGTCCCTTCCTTATTGTGAAATTAATCCCACTTATCACTGAGCACACGATCACACTATTGTGACAGCGCCTCGTGACCATAATACTTAATCTCTCTTTAAAGTAGATTAAATTAATATTGACTTCTGAAAAAAAAAACCAGCAAATGCACATTACATATAACACCAAATATTTCTGTGCCGTAATCGCCCTGTCTTGTTAAGTTCCCGTAGACCATATTCTACTTAATACTAGTTCTCAACACAGGCCAGTTCTCCTCACACAAATAATACCTTTGTACAAATTACCTTAAATTACACACTTACAAATCTTACATGGCGAGGCCGTAAACAGAAATCACGTGTGCTGTTATGTATGAGTTTCATGAAGGACTGTCTCGCATTCTGATGGCCCATCTTTTGTCCCGTGGACGCCTTAAGCAAAAATACCCTGTACAAGCGCTCACCCATCTCTTGGGGACAAATGGGAATTCACCAGCGCTACCAAATTCTGGCCTTGGTGTATCGAGACATTTTAGTGCTCAAGAGCATCCGACAATCCCGTCATATTTCCCTGTACCTTAAAAACTCTCATTTACTTACATACTACCCCCCTGTGTGACTTCTGATACGCCTGCCTGGAAGACCATCTCCTCCCACGCACCAAATACCACACTTACTCATTTGATAGGCTGGCTCGCCAGCTAAACATCCTCACTTTATGACACATATTTTCGTAGACTAAGTATATTATACGTCCCGTATAATCTGTTTCCCTCACTATTCTCCAGCACATATGCTGTTTTCCCAATACGTTTGGAAACTATAAATGGGCCCTCGTAGAGATAAAAGAACTTGGACATGACTTTCTCTAGCTTATTTGACTGTTTCGGCACTCTAAGTAAGACTCTGTCTCCCGGCTCGAATAGGTCAAATTTAGTTTCTTTTTGTTGGCGAATTCTCTTTTGTGCTGACTTAGATAAATTCTGTTTCGCCAACTGGACAATGTAATCCATCCCCGGTTGCTTACCCTCATTTAATCCCAACACCCTCGCTAGTTCATTTTGTGGTCTTTTTCCAAAGTGAACTTCATATGGCGTCAATTTCGTGCTCTCATGCTGGACAGAATTCAGCCAAGTCTCGACCTTGGGAAGATGTCCAACCCAGGCCGTATGCTTGTCATGCACTAGAGTCCGAAAAAGACGAGCCACTTCCCTTAATGGACGCTCTGCAGAATTACCCTGAGGGTACCTTACAGAGGAATGAACGTGTGTTATACCAGCTTCCTGCATACTGGTTCTCCATTTCTTTGCAGTAAACTGTGGTCCACTGTCAGATAGTATCCTGAGAGGAAGGCCAAACTCAGGTACTTACTTATTAATGATCAGACGGCTACACGCTAGTCCCGTGGCTTTCCTTAGCGGATATAGCTTGACATACTTACTGAAAGCGTCAATAACTATAAAAATGTACTCGTAGCCGTACTGTCCTTTAACGATCGGGCCAAATAAATCCACACACAGTAGTTCGCCGGGACTACTTGTGAGAACTGCAGATCTCTCCCCCACTAAATATTTAACTGGATATTTACTCCTCTGACAGGTGTCACACTTAGCTAAAATCCTCCTAACATCCCTTCCCATTTTACTCCAAATGAAGTCACGACCAATTTCATAGAAGACCTTGGCAGCACCAAAGTGTCCTAATTCCCTATGAATGAACCAAATTAGCTCCTCCCGCAAAGTGGCAGGAACACATATTGCCCACCGATTATTCCTACATTTCCGTGCAAGAAGCCCATCCTGCATCTTGTACGTGAACCGTCCTACTTTCACATATTCTTCTTCACTTACTTCCAACCTAGTCAGTGGCTCCCCTAACTTAATGTCATCACGTTGCTCCACTAGCATATTTCTCAGTGTCTGTAACGATGCCCTGTTGCTACTGTCCACACATGCACATATTAAAATACCGTCCTCTGCTTTAACCACAGGATAATCCCTACATAAATTAGTGTCCCTTGATAGCATGTCTGCAAGAATGTTATCTTTATCTTTAATATATTTTACTGTGAATTCGTATTCCTGCAGAGCAAGAATCCACCTACTAACTCTGTTAGAACTGAGTTTACAAGTCCTCATATACAGTAATGCATGGTGATCTGTATGGATCTCAAATTTCCCCCCTACTAAATACATTCTAAATTTCCCTAAACTGAAAACAATACCTAAAAGCTCTAACTCAGTAATCGTGTATCTTTTCTCTGCTGCAGTCAGTCCTCGCGAGGCTAAAGATACAATGCTCAGATTACCCTCATCATCTTTCTGACATAATACTCCAGCAATGCCTATATGTGAAGCATCTGTCATAACCACATATTCCTTATCTTTTAAAGGATATTTCAGCACTACAGCTTTCTCAAAACCTTCCCCTAGCGCTCTAAAAGCCTGATCATGCTTGGACTCCCATCTCCACCGAGTCCCACTTTTAAGCAATTCCCTGAATGGTTCTACCAACCCTGAGTATTTAAGAACGAACCTCCTGAAAAAGTTGCAAATTCCCAGGTAAGTTTTTAACTGTTTAACATTCTGTGGCACCTCTGCGTTAAGTATCTTATTAACCCTACTTTCTTCTGGTGTTACACCTCTACTCGACACTCTATGACCTAAAAATGTCACTTCTGACTGACAGAATGACGACTTAGACAGCTTCAAAGTGAACCCTGGCTGATCTAACTTCTGAAAAACTATATCTAAATGACGTAGATGCTCCTCAAAACTGCGTGAACTAATTACCATATCATCTATGTAAATGGTTACAAACTCTCCTGTGTCATCCCCTAATGCGATGTTTAAAGCCCTAATTAAAGCTGCTGAACTACTCTTTAACCCATAAGGTGTTCTACAAAATTGATAAAGGTTATATTTATGACTAAAAGCTGTAAATGGTCTATCTTCGTACATAAGTGGCACTTGCCAAAAACTGGAACTCAAATCTACCTAAGTGAAATACTTCTTCCCCTCAAATGTTTGCATTAATTCCTCTATTGACATAGATTTCAGCTGATCTGAACTAATTCTACTGTTAACCAAACGAGCGTCTAAACAAATACGAACTGTTCCGTCGGTCTAGGGTACCGTGATCAAAGAATTAACATATGGACTGTTGGAGTGCTTAATAATCCCATCTTCAAGCATCTGGTTAATTTGTGCCTCAACTGCACTCTGATAAGCGAAAGGTACAGGATATCTATGTCCTGTGAATACTGACCTATCAATAACGTTCAATGAATGTGTATAGCAATTGGCCATACCAATGCGATCCTCAAACACTCTCCTATTACACAATAACACATCATAGAGCCGAACACACTGTTCATCCTCTATATTTCCCTGAAATGCTGCATCACGTAACGAGTCCTGTAGACTACCGTTCGTAATCACACTGCCCACAAAACATGGAGAACCCCGCTCTACGGCTGGCGATATCTCATTTAAAGTACAAATCACACCTACAATACTACTCCTCTGAATATGGTCATTGAACGCTACTTCTACTTCAGAATCTCCCCATTTAAATTTCAAACTCCCTACATCATAACATAAGTTACCAGACACTCTACTTAGCCACTCTGAACCCAAGATAACACTGAATACTAAATTTGAAATTACAAGACAAATCTGCTTCTCTACATGATTATTAATTTTAATGTCTACTAAAACTTGCTTAGAAATTACTTTAGACCTCTTCCCAACAGCTGTGATAACAAAAGTGCTTTTAATTGGCATCTCCTCAAAATTTACTCCAGTTCCTTTCATTTTATCATAAAATGCACTACAGTACTTATGCAACTCTTCATACAACCACTATCAATTAAAACATCTGTGTACGCCTCGGACACGTTAAATTTAACTATGGGGCTCTTACTAACCACTTCCTGAATAATACCTTCATCATTTAGTTCATGTAATAATTAATTTCTTACATTTAGGTCATAGGGTTCCTGTATAATTGTATGGACAGGGCATGCTACAGACTGAGATTCTGACCTTACTTCGCAGCCTGGTTCGCGTTTAAAGAACCGCTACAGCTGGCCGTAGTACTACTAACTACTGAACTGGTCTGGTAGTTCTGGGCTGTGTTGTCATTGTTTGGCTGTATATTACTACCACTAGGCTGTCCTCTTCCTTGACCCCTATTCTGGTTGTAATTATTGTCATTATAATTTCTCCCTTGATTTCCCCTGAAATCATTGTTTCTCCCTTGATTTCCCCTGTAATCATTGTTCCTCCCTTGATTTCCCCTGAAATCATTGTTCCTCCCTTGATACTGATTACCATAGCCATTTCCTCTGTTCTGATTTAGCTGATTATTATTATTTCTATTTTGAGCGTTGGCCCCTTCGCCACCGTTCCCTTGAACTTCTTGATGCCTGGCTTCATTAGGTCTATTATTATTATTACCCTGGTTATGATTGAAATTGTCCTCATAACCCCCTCTCCCTAGTGCATCAAATGTGCTTAACAAATTTTCTACTTGTGATATTGTCTTTACATTCTGGATACAAGCAGCCTCCTTGATCCTATAGGGAAAGTGCCTAAGTAGCAACCTCACCACATCACTTTCCTCCTTCAACCCATCCAGATATTTACACACTAATACCTGCCCTAAAAAGTACTCGGTCATGGTGGAGCTTCCTCTAGGGTTATATTTACCACCCACTACTCCCTCACGATGCTGCGACTGAATAACCTCATTCCAGAACTTTTCACAGAATTTCATTTTAAAATCATTGATATCAGTAAACTTGTCTCTGTAGACAGCAAACCAATTCCTCGTTTCCCCCACAAACACTTGTTCTAAAATTTCAACTACCTGGCACCACTCAATACTACCATTTTCCAACCTCTCCCCGAATTTATTTTCTATAGTATTCATGAACTCCATTGGGCACCCCTGTCGATTGCTGAACTTACCCAGTTCTACCTCCCTGTGTGTGCTATTCACAAAAACTGGCCTTTTCTGACTATTTTCTTGCCTGATCCTAGCTTTTAATTTTAATTCTAACTAGATGAAACCCGTCAAAACATGACGGACAATGGAAAACAAATTTACTGAAGAAGCTTCTTATATAAGTTACATTCTTTGTACGATTACTTTTTAGCACTATTGCAACTTTAAGGGCGTCAAAAGATAGCACTCTCAGCATTGCAACATATTGCTGGTCATGACTGAAAACGTGATGAGGTCATCATCATCTTGCACAGTTTCCAGCCACTGGCCGGGTCTGTTTGGAACACAAGCCTCTCCAACGTCTTCTGTCTTCCCACCATCTCTCAGCCTCCACCCTTGTCCAGTCTTCTCCTCTCTTCTTCACGCTTTCTTCCACCCCCTTCAGCCACCTGTCTCTCGGTCTTCCCCTCGGTCTCCTTCCTTCCCACTTCGTCTCATGTACTCTCCTGGGTATCCTCTTCTCCCCCATTCGTTTTACATGTCCATACCATCTAAGTCTAGATTTCTCTATACCATCCTGTAATGGTTCCTCCTTCATTAATTCTCTGGTCCTCTCATTTCTTATTCTGTCCCTCTTTGTAGCTCCAATACTGCTTCTCAAGAACCTCATCTCACTGGCCTGTATTTTGCTCTTCTCCCTTCCTTTCATAACCCAGGTCTCCGAGGCATACGTCAGGATAGGGACATAGTACGATATATGATCTACTTGCTGTTTTGAGGGACATCCCTGCTCCATAACATGCTTCTCACACTCCTCCGGAATGCTTCTGCCTGTCTTCCCCGCTCATTTATTTCTCTACCGTTTCTTCCATTCTCTTGTATCAGGCTTCCCAGATACTTGAAACTTTCCACTTTCTTCAGCTGTTCCCCACCAATTGTTATTCCCGTTGTGGTCCTTTCCTTCTTCCTTGTTGTGATCCCCATCTCACTCTTATTTATGCTAAATTTCATCCCATATCCTTGTATTATTCCTTCCCACACGTCCAACTGTTCCTGTACCTCCTCCTCCTTGTTTCCACAAATCATCAAATCATCCGCAAACACCATTGCTTTCATCTTTCCTTCCCCAATTACTTGTGCCGCTCGGGTCATTATGTCATCCATCACCACAATGAAAAGTAACGGTGGCAGTGCACTTCTTTGTTTCAGGCCGTTTCTCTGTTCCACCCAGTCCGATCTCTCTCCTCCCACTTTCACACAGCTCACGCTTCCCTTGTACATCTCCTTTATCCTCCTTATAGTCCATTTTTCTACTCCTCTATCCTCCAGGGACTTCCATACTTTGTTTCTGCATACACTGTCATATGCTTTCTCAATGTCCAGGAAGGCCATCAGTAGATCTGTTCCATACTCATAGTGCTGTTCTTGTAACTGACATACAGCAAAAATCAAATCCACTGTGGACCTTCCTGCTCTGAAGCCATGTTGTTCTTCCCTCATCCCTCCTTCTATCCTTGTCCTAATTCTCCTTTCCAAAACTTTCTCAAACATCTTTGCACAATGACTCATCAGTTTTATTCCCCGATAGTTTCTGCATTCTGTTCTACTACCTTTCTTGAAGATCGGGACAATTATTCCCTTTTTCCAGTCTTCTGGGGTCTTCCTTTCCTTCCATGCTGCCTTCATCACCCGGTACAACCATTGTATCCCCACCTCTCCTGCTGCTCTCACCATCTCCACACTCAACTCATCCACACCCGGTGCCTTCCCTCCTTACATCTTCCTCACTGCATCTTCCACTTCTTTCCATGTCAAGTCCTTTTCTGTTTGCAGTTCATCTACTGTACCTCTTCCCCGATTTCTTCTTCCTCGCCGTGGTTTCCATTTGGGTTCAGGAGTTCTTCAAAATATTCTTTCCACATTTTCTTCAGTTCTTCCCTATTTTCTATCCTTTGTCCCCTTTTGTTCACCATTCTAACATAATCCGTAGGATCCTTCCGACTCTTATTCTTTACCATCCCATACAGGACCTTTTTTGTACCTTCACTATCCTGCTGGTCATGACTTAAAACGTGATGAGGTAAATAGCCCAATACGTTCAAGAGTTTCTCCTTGAGCTTGATTGATTGTGATAAAGTAGGCCGAGCGAATAGGACATTGTTGCCTATTAAAAGAAAATGTACTGTACCTGCAAGTGTTTTATCGGAAGGTGTTAAATCAAGTCGTAGGATTTGAGCTCTCTGCCTAATATTACTGCACCTATTATATCCGAATCCAAGCAATTTCTTACATATTTCTTACAATTAATATATTACCATATATGAGTCCTTGGGAAACGTTCAGATTTCTAAGGAGCATAACTATGGCTCAAACGTTTGGAGTATGTGGAGGCGAATCACTTATTTCCAAGGAATTGAAAAATTCAATAATAGGGAAATGAAGTAGCTGGCTTTCATCTTCAGTATCCAATCTGTTAACGCTCATGTATGTGTTTGAACTACTGGATATAAGTTCAATGACTTTTAAATTAATATCATTACATTGTTGCAGCTTGGCAAATATTTTATATTCCAGCAGATCAATTTTACCCTCACAACAGTAAAGACCAAAGTAACCACGCATAGATTTTACGCAAGAGAAATACAATGTAGAATAATGTTTACATTTGATCGTCAAAGACCTTGGTTGGTTGGTTCCTTAGTTTAGGGGCTGCGACAACGCGGTCATGTAGCCCCGTGTACTTTGGGTGTGTGTAGAATCTGTCTGATAACCGGTGTTAATTGTGATGACTGTATTAGTGTGTGTATCTGTTTTTTAATTCAAGTAGGGACTGCAACTTTGAATTTTCAAATAGTTACTACTTTTGCCGCCAAACGCCACCGTCAACGACTACTAGGCCTAGTTCAGAACTAGCTACTAGACGCCACCGCAGTCGGCTCTTGGCAACGAACGTAGCAACCTAAGAGCGTTGTTTATATTCTTAACCTATCCAATTTAGTTTCACACAGGTGTAATTAGTGGAAAGATCTTTAACATGCCATAAATCTATGACATGGGACCGCCGGCTTTACTTCCCCTCCGAAGGAAGGCATACTGAGGGATTTTTAACGCTCTTAAAGACCTTACAGTACACTGTAAAGCATAATATCTGGAATTGTTTCTGAAATGGCGTATTTATATTGGATTTTAAATGTGGCTTCGTATTATTCGATAACACTATAGTGCCCTGCAATAACGGAGCCGCTAAATATTAAATGGCAAATAATACTCCCATTGCCGAAATCAATTGCGTAGTTAGACTCAGTACTCTAAACAAATAATCATTAAACAATTGTCTTATACAATGAAGTTCAACATGACCGTCCAGAGACTTTCATACTCAAGTTGGTTGGTGAGGAGAATGCGATGAGACTGATCGCTTAAAATAAATTCCTTATAATTGTTCCTGCCAGCGAAATTTTTTGCGATAGCTTGAAAACTCAGCTCAGAATGACGTTCTTCATTTTGTTATAAACAGTACGAAACTGCTCTAAATAAGCAATTTCCATCACCTGTTATAGGTTATGACAGTACATTTTGCAGGGGAACATAAATCACTTCGCCAACTACTGGAACGACCATAGGACTATACTCAATACTCACTTCGGCAGTCACCCTAATGGAGGCAGTTTTTGAATTATATGTCCCGTGCATGTCAAACATCGTATTAACACATGGAGCCCCACCTATTCTTGTCTATCTCCCCGGAGACCCGGGTTACATTTCCTGCTCTGCCAAGAAATTGAATTCTGGTCTGAGGGCAAAAACGGGGCACATTCAGTCTCTTGAGGTATAACTAAGAAGAGGAAGGTTTAATTCCCACCTCGACAATCTTGGATGTGGTTTTCCGTGGTTTCCCACTTCCACTTAAGGCAAATACCGGGATGGTTCCTAACTTAAGGCCTTGGCCGTCTCCTTGCCATTTACCACCTTAATTACAAATACACACAGTAATGCAGCCATCACAATAACACAGGTTATGAGAGAAAATTTCACACATACACACCCAAGTACACGGGGCTGAGTGACCACGATGTCGGAGCCCTTCAAACGAATTATGTTTGCCAAGTGTCTCTTATGGCGAAAGCAATTGTGGACACGCGCGAGTGCCTGGAAAACTACTTTTTTCTTTAATAATTTAAGAGTATATCGACGATGCATAATTATAACTTTTAGTCTAGGACGCTAATAACTTGACCACCGAAGCATTGGGAAGAAATTGCAATATTAAGGTACATAAACAACATAGCCTACACATTCAACTGTCGGTTAATGTTCCTCAAAATTTCCCTTCTTAAATATTCCCCTCCTTTATAATTCTCCATCACGTGAAAACGTGCCAAGTCTTGGGTTTTAAATACACCGATGCAATGGTGCTGCCATCTGCTGTCAGTTACTGGAACTATATGGGCGATGTACTGCCATCTGTTGTCAGTTATAGGAACTGATTGCAGATATTTAAACGGCGTACTGAGGACAACAGTTTGCTCTTTTGATCACATGCTGTAATGCAATGGTAAAACGGAAATAAAACGTATTGAGAGGGAATGTAGAAATATGTATCTTTTACAGACATAAAACCTTACTAATACTCCTTGATTAAACAATATTTCAGTGGTAAAAAATATATATATCGGCGAGGGCTGGAATCGAACCGTTGAACCTTGGAACCACAGTCAGTCGCCTTAACCACATAGCTACTCACGCACTCTTGTTCAGTAGCAGACGCAGCCATTCATTATCTTGAAAAGCTGCTGTCTAAAGGAAATAACCCATTTCATTATCCAAATAAATCAATGTTGCACATTCGTATACGTTCATACTGTTATTATATTTTATTGTCAGAACTTGGTTAATGTATGTTTTCAATTACATGGAAGCTTATTAAATAACTTACATTTTAATGGACTTCTCACCGCCATTTTGTCATTACCTCAGGCGGATTGTGCGCATGCGTGAGGGGCTAGAATTCTGCTATTTTCTATATTAATTCAAAAATATACCGAGAGGGAATGTAGAAATATGTATCTTTAACAGACATAAAACCTTACTAATACTCCTTGATTAAACAATATTTCAGTGGTAAAAAAAATATATATATATCGGCGAGGGCTGGGATCGAACCTTGGAACCACAGTCTGTCGCCTTAACCACATAGCTACTCGCTCACTCTTGTATTGCAGCAGACGCAGCCGTTCATTATCATCAAAAGCCGCTGTCTGAAGGAAATAATCCATTTCATTATCCAAATAAATCAATGTTGCACATTGGTATACGTTCGTACTGTTATTATATTTTATTGTCAGAACTTGGTTAATGTATGTTTTCAATTACATGCAAGCTTATTAAATAACTTACATTTTAATGGACTTCTCACCGCCATTTTGTCATGACCCCAGGCGGATTGTGCGCATGCGTGAGGGGAGAGAATTCTGCTATTTTCTATATTAATTCAAAAATATACCATAATATATTTGTTTATTTTATAGACACTCTGCAAATCTAGAGGCCAAGAGCTTTCGTTAAAGTGCTCTACGAAGTAAATCGGTTCTGTCGTTCTCTCAATCTCGTGGTAACAAAAATCACCTTACTGTTTTAAATATATAGATTCTGCAATTTTCTCCTCAGCCTTCCTCTCAATACTGTTTACTGTTAATTTAATGTTTCCTTCTGATTCTTCTACTTTATCATATAGCTTTGCTTGTTTCTCCTCAATCTTGCTAATGCTCTCTCTATTATTCTCTCTTAAATCATTTACTTCTGCAACTATTTGCGAGTAGACTTTCTCAATTCTACCCCCCAGCTGTTCCTTAACCTCTTTAGTAGCTACCTGAATTTTGTCAATTTCTCCCCCCAATTGTTTTTTGACCTGCTGTGTTTCCAGTTGCACTAGTTCTTTTAAATTTTCAGCCTGTGTACCGATTCTAATTTCTAACTCCTGCTGTACTTTTCCTAATTTTCTGTCTACATCTGCAATAATCTCTTTAGCTTTCTCTTCCATCACCCCCCTGATCTCACCTCTAATCAGTTCGAATTTGTCACTCATTTCCCTACTGTTTTGTTCTAATTTAGCATTTAAAGTTTCAGTACTCTCTCTATTTTCCTTACTATTTTGTTCTAATCTGGCGTTTAAAGTTTCATTACTCTCTCTATTTTCCCTACTGTTTTGTTCTAGTTTAGCGTTGTTTTGTTCCAGTTTAGCATTTAAAGCGTCTGTACTTTCTTTATTTTCCCTACTGTTTTGTTCTAATTTAGCATTTAAAGCGTCTATACTTTCTTTATTTTCCCTACTGTTATGTTCTAACTTTGCATTTAAGGCATCACTACTAACTTTGTTCTGATACATGAACTCGAGAAGTAAAGTTTTTAATTCTGGTTGGCCGCCTACACTCCCTGTTTCAGTATCGGGATTTACCTCCGCTACCCCGGTACTACCATCACTCGACATACTGCTCGTATCTTCACTCTCCAGTTGATGACCACTACGTAACCTCATCTGTCTTTCTTTCTCATCCCCCATAATGATATACACTGATACAGACAAATAACCCCCAAAATACAGGCACAGAAATATATATCCTTCTCCTTCCACAAATGTTATTAGGTTTTCAGCCCCAAGTTGGTAGCGACAAATGTAATGGTTTTGCGTACGTTGTGAAGACAAATATACTGTTTTCTACTAAGATATGTTGTTTTAATGGGCGCCAAGACCTCAACGCTATGTTGAAATCTAAATTTGTATTTAACAACACCTAGCTCTGGTAGAACACCTTCAAGAATCTTTACTCTCAGATCGTGGTATGATTGGATCATTAACCCAAAAAACAATTGTATCAGGAGAAGGAATTGGTCTATATCTAATGCTACCTACTGAAAACAAAGATTGCATTGTAAAAGAAATGAATTTATTATATAAAACAAGTATTGCAAAATTAATAATAATAATAATAAGTTAAAAATTTAAATTGGAGCGTTGCGATTTTAATATTACCGATAGAAAATTACGTGAAAACGGAGTCTGATAAATTATTGATTTTACTCTTATTCCCAAGCTATGAAGTTACTGAAATATTGAATATAAACAAAGAGAAACGAGAGATTGCGTATTTCTGCGTCATTCGCGCTTACCACTGGAAATGGCCGAAGCCTTTCCCTCGTACAGGATGATGCTGTGAGCTTCCCACAGTCTCCTGGACGTCGTCATCTTCGTCGATGTTTGATGATATACTGGTAGATTTGAAGATTTATGGTCCGAACCTCGGAACCAACACGTACAACCACAACGGTTAAGTTTCACAAAGATCGTCCTCCACTGCACGGAACATCGGAGCGACTCCCGCGTGCAACCATACTCGGCAAGTTCTACACAGATTGTCCCCGCTCCACGGCGCGTCGAACGATATATACCCCTGTCGGCTCCCCACCTCGTTACCGACTTCCAGCTTACGTGGTCTCCACTGATTGGCTGCTCCCCACGTGCTACTTCCCCCTCTCTGGCTCAATACACTCGGCGGGAGGGAGAAGTCGTTTTCCGTTCCATACATCCGCCTTTTCTTGACGCTGCGACCCAAGCTTGCGTAATGCTTCCCGACAAGATTAAGCCTGTATTTGAATTCCCAGTGAGTCATGTCTCTCATAATATCCTAACTGACGAAACTCCGTTAAATTCCGTTATCACATAATTTTCTATGATATTGTCGTTCGTGATAATTTGCTTGATAGTGTTTTCTAAGACATAGAAAACCTATCTATATGCTTGTAATTTTTATAAAATGCTCCGAAAATATCTTAATAATAATTATAATAAATTAATAATAATAATAAATTAACATGAAAAATTCTCTTGGCCGTACAATTTGCCGCGTAAATAAATATAGAATGGCTTCCTACTGACTTATGCCAGTGGCGTAAAAAAACCTCGAAAAACACGTTACAAATTGTTAGAATAAAGCGATTTGTGGTCAGGCAACCATGCTTGTCTTACGAAGTTTACTGTGTGGCAGGTGGAATGACGACAATACCAGGCTGTCCTGGACTCGATGGACGAATTTGTTCAAATTCTGAGGATGTCTATGAAATCCTTTTGTGTGGTTTTCCTACTAACTCCTTGCCAAGTTCCATTCATTTCTTTTAATAACTTATCTTATGAGGTAGGATTCAAGAAGTGCCATTTGACCATTAAACCACCAGCAAATAGAAATTCAATGCCCCTCATCCATGGCCCTCATTGAAAAGGAAGTAATAATGTGAATCATACATTTACTTAACTTTGTGTAAATATCACACAATGGATAATTAACTAAATAATGAAATGTATGTTTACTCCCTCATTATTTCCTGACCACACTGTGACTCTTGACTGACACGGAGAAATCGCCGGACGACATGTAACATAACCTATAACTCACACATGGCGGAGAATACTTTCATCATATTATACAACATTTCCCAAAGCAAAGAGAACGCCTAACAAAAATTGTCTATTCATATCACGATACGTACTTGAGAGTTTTCATTTTCATTTCAAATACAAGAAATTAGGGCCGGCGCGATATAAACCTATATAAGCATAACCTTATTGCTCTAATTTTTAAAAAGAATCTGCACAAACGATTGGGATATTCCTATTATTAGCACAACCAACTGAAACTACGAAATAATTTCTCCAAAATCATAGTTTTACTGGCGATAAACAGTGGATATTATGCGGCAATAACAGCACCATTTTCAAATTAATTTTTACCGTAATCGATTGTTTTCACGATAATAATCGATGTTCGTACATATCGATTATTAGCCTACTCGTAAATATCGATTATATAGCCGATATTTTCATTGCTGGGAACTCGCAAATTTCAAAGTTGCGGCGCGAAAATGTAATAAAACATAATATTCAACATTAATCGGTAAATTCGGCACTTTTCGCATTTATCGCATTTATGGGAATAATTCGCAAGAACCCTTAGTTATCGCACTTTGTCGCACATTCAGTTTAGCAAATTTTGGGTATACATAGTCATATTAGTTACCAGGTAGTTGAAAAAAGGAGAAAAAAGAAAAATTCGCATTTATCGCAATTGCGATTTTTCCGTATCTCTACTAATAATGAAACCAGCCAGGTAAATAACACGAACACTAAAAAAGTAATAAAGAAAGGATGGACATGCTTAGCTCTAACCTACATTGTTTTCAATCATTCATCATCATCTTCATTTCCCGTTTCCAGCTTCCTGGGTCGGGTTGTGAATTAAGGACCTCCAACGTTTCCTGTCTCTCCACCACTCCTCTCCTGTTTTTAGTACTTCTTCAGGTTTTCCTCCTCTCTTCTCTACACACTCCCACACTGTATCTGCCCATCTCTTTCGGGGCCGTCCTCGTGGTCTCTTCCCTGTCATCTTTTCACAGAAAGTTTTCTTTGGTACTCTCTCCTCTCCCATTCTCATCATATGTCCATACCACTTTAACTTTGTTGTTTCTATCCTGTCCTGCAGCTTCAAGATTCCTGTCCTTTTTCTAATCTCTTCATTTCTAACTCTATCTCTTCTGGTCTTGCCCTCTATACCTCTTAGGAATTTCATCTCCGCGGCTTGTATTCTACTCTCCTCTCCTCTCTTTTTGTAGTAGTCCACGCTCCAGCTGCATATGT
Organism: Meconema thalassinum; assembly: GCA_946902985.2. Classification (NCBI taxonomy): domain Eukaryota; kingdom Metazoa; phylum Arthropoda; class Insecta; order Orthoptera; family Tettigoniidae; genus Meconema; species Meconema thalassinum. The sequence continues at coordinate 136,948,887 of OX336390.1, read as the reverse complement.
TAGTATGGGTCTGTAGTAGGTTGAATATAATACATTTTTACATTTCTTTGGGACATCTCGGTTCCACAGAATACCCCTTATGCTCTGGTAAAAACTGTTCGCTTGTTGTATTCTCTTTCCAATTTCCTCAGTTATCCTTCCATCTTCTGTGATCACACTTCCCAAGTACTTGAAACTTTTAACCACTTCTAGAATTTTCCCATTCAATTCTATCTTTCCTCTTCCTTCCTTCCTTCCTCTTGACATTACCATTGTCTTGCTCTTCTCTGTGCTTACTTTCATCCCAAATTTCTCTATTTCTTGATTCCATACATCTAGTTGTTTTTGTACTTCCTTTTCATCCTCGCCCCATATCACTATATCATCTGCAAACAGCATGGCCTTTGTTGCCTCTTGTCCCCATCTCTGTTTAACATTCTTGTGAATTTCATCCATGACTATGATGAATAGTAAGGGGGACAATACACTTCCCTGTCGGAGACCTGTTTCCACTTTAAACCATTCTGTTTCTCCTATACTGGTCTTCACGCTACTCACACAATATTTGTACATAGCTTTTAACATTTGGACATCAGCTCCGTTAACTCTCCTTTTCCTTAATACATTCCAAACCACCTGTCGAGGCACACTGTCGTACGCTTTCTCAATATCAATAAATGTCATCACCATGTCTTTTCCAAATTCCCATCTTTTCTCCATCATTTGCCTTAATGCAAAGATTAGGTCAAATGTTGATCTGTCTTTCCTAAAACCATACTGTTCTTCTTCCATCTCTCCTTCTATCTTCCTCCTCAGTCTGCCTTCCAAAACTCTCTCAAAGATCTTAGCTACATGAGCGATAAGAGTGATCCCTCTGTAGTTATTGCATTCCTTTTTGTCACCTTTCTTAAAAATCGGGATAATTAATCCCTTTCCCCATTCTTCTGGAATCTCTTTCTTCTTCCAAATTATTCTAAATAATCTATACAACCACTGTACACCTATTGGTCCCGCTGCTTTTATCATTTCCGCGGACACCTCATCCTCTCCTGCTGCTTTACCGCTCTTCATCTTCTGTATGGCTTCCTCTATTTCTAGCATAGTGATCTCCTTTTCTTGTTCTTCTTCTTCTTCCATTGTTTCTTCTTGTTCTTTTTCATCTTCCAGTTCAATGTATTTAACATTTAGTAGCTTTGAAAAGTATTCTTCCCATCTTTTTAATATATCATCTCTTTGATACAATATCTGTCCTGCTTCAGTTTTTACAAATTTTGTGTTTTCCCTACCTTTAACACTGTTTTTCACCAATCAATATAGAACCCTTTTACTTCCTTGGATATCCTCCTTCAAAGTTTCCGTGAAACCTTCCCAACTTTTCCTTTTTTCTTCTTGTACAATTTTTTGGCATGCCTTCTTTGCTTCTCTATATTTTTGCCATTTGTCTGCATTTTTACTGCCTATCCACTTCCTCCATGGCATTTGTTTTTCTTTAACAGCTTCCTTTACCCTGTTGTTCCACCAAGGAGTCTCCCTTTCCTTTTTCTTCCCTGATAGTCTTCCACAAGTGTTTACTGCACACTTCGCAAAACAATTTCTAAAACATGCCCATTCCTGTTCGACACTTTTTGCTTCGTCTTTGGGAATTTCCTTTTTCAAGTCTTCTTGGAACTTTTCCATTGCCTCTCTCTCTTTTAGCTTCCACACCTTTATTTTTCTTTCCCTTTTCTCCGCAAGCTTTGTGATTTTCCCAAGCCTTAATTTGGCTATCACCACTTTATGGTCTCCTTCAAAATCTCCTCTTGGCATAGCTGTCACATCTACCAGTTGTCTACGTTTATCCTTTTCCACTAGGATAAGATCATTCATTGTTTTTGTCTTTCTGTCTCCCCATCCATACCTAGTTATTTTTTGGGAGTTCTTTTTCCTAAACCTTGTATTTCCAACAGTTAATCCATTCCTTCTACAGAAATCTATTAACATTTCTCCTTCTTCATCCTGATTTCCATAGCTAAATGGGCCAATTATCTCTTCTTTTCCCTGCCTATCTGTTCCCACATGTGCATTCATATCCCCATTATTATAACCTCTTTGTCTTCTATACCCTTTTCCAGTTCTTCTAGGAAATCCTCTAAACATTCATCTACCTTCCCTGTCTGGGGTGCGTAAATCTGTATAAAATCCTTTGTTCCACTCTCAAGTCCTAGTCTAATTTTCATCATTCTGTCATTAATTTGGTCTACTTTCTCAACATACTGCACTAAGTCTTCTCTCAATATTATTGCAACACCATTCATTGCCTTATTTCCTCCACTCCAATATATTCTCTTTCTTGACTTCTTTCTCACCTTTTCCCTTCCATTTCGCTTCACTGACTCCCATCATTGCTATTTCCTTCTTTTCAATCATTATGGCCTATTAATATTCTAGAGATGAAATTCTCATCATTGTACTTACAGCTCCTTCTTCTTCTTGGTCTTCTCCCAGTTATCTTTGTCACGTTTTCTTTTCCTAGGCTTATCTGTAGCACGTATACACTGATCTGATACTTTACCAGCATTTTCACTAGATGCTTGCTGGACATCCATTTTGCCTCTGTTTCCCGCCTAAGCATAATACTGTCAATATTACAGCAGTATTACCAACCTTCATCTTTAAAATTTCTTACAGAATTAGTACTCTTTCAGTTCACTGTAGCTAGGAATTATAATATAAATAATAATAATAAAGATGAGTTGGACTTACAAAGTTTTGATACTATACCACTAACCACCATGATGGTCATTATGGACTTACAGAGTTTTGAACTATTTTACACACCCAGGACTTACAGAGTTTTGGAGCCACAGAGTAACTGGACTTATGTAGTTATGCTGCAGTGCCGATTTTTCAAACACATTTGCTAATAGTTTTTTACCAACTTTTGGAACACATTAACTATCCACATTGTGGGCCTTGGTGGCAAGAATGCATATCAATGGAAACCTCAATTTCGAATTTTTTGGACTTACTAAGTTTTGGAATTGGGCGACTCGTGTATCCTGTTGGTAACAATCACTCATGTTTTGCAACCAAGGCATCCTTCTTCGGCCACGTCCACGTGTGCCATTAATTATCCTTTGCAAAACTAGCTGCAAGATCCTATACTTACGATCTTGATGGCTGACCTGGGGATTTTTAGCACCCTCTGACGATTGGAGATCTGCCAGTGCCTGAGGGCCAAAGTTAATTGATTCTCAGCCATTATGATTCTACTAGGAATAATAATAGGATGGTTTCCCATTGCCTGCTAGACCACTCATACTGCTGCTCCAGCTCTGTGTGATACTGTCCAGTTCTGAACCCTTTTGCTTCAGTCTGGTATTTATGAAACTGTTGCTCTCCATCAAGATGGGTTCCATTTGTGTCTCTTCCAAATTTTAGGCCATCTCCATCTGACATCTGCCCCAGTCTTGAAACAGATACCTTTTTCTCCATTAATCCCAAGCACTGGGCTGCCACCGCCAGCCACAATGTACGAAAGTCCATCTTCCTCATGGCATCTCTCATTGAGGTCTTCACTCATCACCCTGAGCATGAGCCCTCCATATTTATAACCCCTGGAGAGATAGTGTCTCAGCATTATAAATCCCCCAAAAGTTGAGCTGCCTGTTGGTCCACTATTCATTTTCAGGATGTCTGAACAAGTCTATATTTCTGTTGGCCCTCCATCCGCCACCTGGGGACACGCCCTCTTGGGATCAACAGGCTCCACCGAGGGATAATAATTTACAAGCCAAAAACCTGCGCCCTTCATCGGTTGGAGAAATGGTACAGTATTTTAGATTTTAAATGAGGCGAACTGGCAATTCAATTCCATCTTTGTTCTTTTTTCCCTTTTAAATGTTAGCAACACTGATTAATATTTTGAGTTCTATGTTTTCCTTCAGCAGTTCACTGCTTCAGAAATCTTCTGCTTTGTTATGTTCAGTAGCTCAAGTTGTTCTTAGAGAGACTTCCCATTACCTACGTCAAAATCAGTGTTTACCTCCCTGTAGCAACTTAGTTGGTAGCATGCTGAGCTTCTATGCTTGGTCGCGGGTTCAAACCCAGCCAAAGTCGTCGAAATTTTTAAGAGCGTTAAAAATCCCTCTGTATGCTTTCCTTCGGAGGGGAAGTAAAGCCGGCGGTCCCATGTCATAGATTTATGGCATGAAGAAGAACCTTCCACTAACTACACTTGTGTGAAGCCAAAATTTGTAGGTTAGGTTATTTCATAATACTATATTAGTTCCAATGTTCGCCACCAGGTGCTGGCTGCTATGGCATCTAGTAGCCAAGTCCACAGCTAGGTGTCATGGATGGTAGCATTTGGTAGCAAAAGTAGGAACTACTTGAAAAATTGATTGTCTGCAGTCCTTACCAGAATCACAGATAACACACACTAATACAGCCATCACAATTAACACCGGTTATCAGACAAATTCCTCACACACCCAAAGTACACGGGGCTACATGACCGCGTTGTCTCAGCAGCCCCTAAACTAAGGAACCAACCAACCTCCCTGTAGCAAACTTGGCAAAAATTATCTTCCCACCCATCGATTAACATGGAAATTCATATAGCCCCTGATGAACGAATTAATGAAGCTTTTATTGATTTCATGTTCAACACTATGCAATTTAGGCTGCTATGCACGCAACCGATTCTAAATGCACATTACTCGGAAGTCAAGTAACGAACTGGGTCGTAGTACAGTGCCGTTGCCATTTTGGTGAAACCTGGAATGTTAGGAAAAGATGTGATTCAGGTACTTAATTATCTTGCTAATGGCTAGATTTACTGAAGTGATTGTTATGTATCTTGAAATGTAAGCGGTACAGGCTGTTAGAAAAAATAGTAGGTGGATGCAGAAATTCAAAAGAAACTTAGAAATTATTAATAAAAGTAATAAAAACTTAAAAATAGGCAGACATCAAATTAGGCATTTTTAGGTTCTATTAAACACCTTTATTTAGGCATAATTACCCATGATAATTATGCAATTGTGTATGTACGGGGGCAGAAGTTTGGGGTACACTAGCAAAAGTTTGGAATAAGCTCCTTCCATGAGATGAGTCTTATCACTGCACTTGAAGATCCATCAAGCAGTCAATTTGTATCAAAACTGGCTGGGCTGATTAAAGAATCTTCAAAATTTGAAGAATATGATGAAAACATTCAAGACTGACTCAAATGTGATGGGACCTTTAAACTTCCCCTACTAACACCCATCCCAACCCCCTCCCTCTGCCAAACCCGGAAATCGTTGGGACTTGATTACACATTCAAGAGACCAGCCCCTACATATTCCTAAAACTTTTGCGACTACATGTTTTAATGCATCTATTTCGACTTTTTTGGTCTAGTGTGCCTGGACTATGTCTAAATACTGGTTTTCTGTACAAGCTTCTGTCTTCACTGTCAAGTAACCAGACAAATTTTAAATTGGCACTAGTGTGCTTTGTAATGTTCGATGTTATGGCATTTCCAACTTCATATTCCTGAGCTAAACTTGATCCACTAGCACCCTTCTACAACAAGTCTAATATTTTAAGCTTATTAGAAACACTGAGAACAACACTTTTACATTTAGTCACAATTGAGAACGTTACAACAACTACAACACAATCTGTCACAAGTGAAGGCTTGCACGCCACTGACGAACTAACGTTGCTCATGCAGGCCAGTTAGTAGAGAGGGGGAAAGCACTGTAGTGACTGCTAGCGAAACTTCATGGCGTGCAAATTTGAAGTTGCCAACTGGAACATTTTCGGTTGATCGGTATTCGGATATTTGATGCTCTACTGTAATTAGAAGTAAGCTCACTGGACAAAAATTAGGCATCTTCCTGGAAGCATTGGCCATCCCCCTGGTGTTGTGGTAGCGCGCCTTCCTTGCACTCAGAGGCCCCGGGTTCAATTTCCGGCTCTGTCAGGGATTTTAGAAACTGACATGTGGGCTAGAACAGGCTGCACTCAGTCTCATGAGGACAGTTGAGTAGCTGTCTGACAGTAAAGCAGCACCCCGGTCCCGGAGACCATGATTAATGGCCGAGGGGACCCAACGCGCTGACCATGCCTCACCCCATAATCTGCAGACCGAATGGCTGGGCAGTGGCCGCTTGGTAGGCCTAGGCCCTTCAAGGGCTGTAGCGCCATGGGGTTTTGGGTTTGGAAACATAACTCTAATACCATGTAACACTTCCTTTAACGTTGATAACCTCCTTGATTCAGCAAGGAAGGCAGTCTACAAGTTTCTGCCAGTGTGCCATATCTAGTTGAAGCCACTCACTGATGATTAGATTCCACAAAGCCACCAAATTGGTCCAAATAGTCCCACACATTTTCTTTGTGATTGAGATCAGGTGATTTAGTAAGCCTGTCGATTTGTGACAGGGTGTATGTGTTCGTCAAACCAGTCAGTCAATACAAATTGTTCCCAACTAGATTGGGCCTGGAATAACAATTATTTTAGCACCTTAATACCTGGGATATTTTTTTTTTACATGAATTTTGACTTCTTAAACAAATGAATGGGAAAATTAATTGGTTAACATGTTTTGTTCGTCAGGTGAACATCATCAGATTCTGTTCACTTAGGCTTAAACTATATTCATATAACTCTTATGTGAAAATGAAAATCCACAGCCTGCTTCCAGTCTCCGACCGGGTCAGGAATGGAATGAATGAAGCCCCCATCTAGCGGCGAGGATATGGACTGTGCCGGCTGCCGAGGCCTGACGCACTCCTCTGGGGCAATGATTAAATGAATGACAAATGAAATGAAAGTGGAGAGTGTTGCTGGAATTAAATTCTGACAGGGAAAACTGGAGTACCCGGAGAAAAGCCTGTCTACCTCCGTTTTGTCCATCACAGATCTCACATGGAGTGACCGGGATTTGAACCACGGACCCAGCGGTGAGAGGCCGGCGTGCTGCCGCCTAAGCCACGGAGGCTTCATATAACTCTTATGTACTATATATAAAACTTACGTTATCCACCAAATTTAAGTCTAAGTGAACAGGATCTGATGATGTTCGCCTGACGAATGAAACATGTCATCCAATTCATTCCCCCCTCCAATTATTCGAGAAGTGTGTTAATAAATGTCAGCGATGAAGGGTCACATGACCACCTGGTACCAGTGCAACACTAAGAATGATCGTTCATTTACAGGAGGAAATAAACTGAATTTGTGATATCCCTTTCCAGTTCTTTACCTTTGGGTCCTTTAGTTTCGTGTTCCATGGTCAACGTTTGCTTGGGTTTGGTTAAAACAAGAATGATCTTTCAATTACTGGAAGAAATAAACCTCCAAAGCGACTAGTGTGCTTTTTAAACAGGGAGACTAATATTTTTGTCCGGTGAACTTTCGTACAAGGCACATACTAAAAAGACTTAGCTGACTGAACTAGTGCTCTATGTCTTATCCTCTTTTGCTTATATAATTCAGGAAACATCCTGGAATTAAATGGAGAATCAGCCTACTTTAGTAATATTACAGATGGAATGGGGGAGTCTGTGTATATGGATATCTGAACATTTAATGAGTAATATCTTCTGATAATTCCTAAGCTAGAATATTGATAATGATAATATGTTCTTCCATACAGGGTTGGTTCCTGCAACATGGAAGGCATCAAATAGCACAAGATGGTGGCTGAGAATTTCTAAATTGTCACTGTACCCAGTAGCAGCTGTTTGAAATATGGAGTTGAATCAATATGGTCTGTATGATGACATAATTGAAGGAGATCTTTTGTTGTACTGCTTTGGAAAGCTTCAGTTGTAGACGAACATTCAGTAAGGAAAGTTTGTAGAGTTGTTAGTTTCCATAATGCTCTGGAGGATGTCATTTTTGTGATATCCCTTTCCAGTTCTTCCCCCTCGGCTCCTTTAGAGAAGATAGTTTCTTGTCCCCTGGTCAGCATTTGCTTGAGTTAAGTTGAAACAATTACAGGAGGAAATAAACGAGTCTGGTTATGCATTGTGTACTAAAACAGCAAAATACTCATAAATCCCAAAGAAGAAATACGCATATGGGATCTGGACGATTACATACAATGCAAGAATCATAGGCACCAAATATCTTGGTGTCCTTTTCTAATTCATCTTGCTGCCACAGCTCAAATTATTCTACCAAATTTTATTAAGTAGCCCAAGAAGCAGGAGAGGAAGGACACTGATGTTTGTTGGTTTCGCATTACGCTCAGGGACTATTTAATTACTAGGCACCTCAACTTCACAGCTTTAGTAGCATATTCACAACTGCTATTATTGTGTGGAAATGTCAAATGTGGCATCTACTAGTAAAGGTGTATATTGTTTCGAGAGGTGCAAATGAGGCACCTAGGTAGCTTACCTCTTCTGATCTATTTTCACACCAACATTCAACTTGTATTTTGTTAATTGAGCTGTGGCAACAACAAAAATAGACTGTATTGTACTATATTATATTGGCCTTGTAATTAAATGAAAGACAGAAAAGGCAACCAGCTAGACCATGGTTCCAAAATTCTGGTTTAGTATTGTATACTTTTACTATATTTTAAATGGGTAAGGAGAGTGTTACAAGATATGTGCACCCATTCCGGCTCTAGTCTCTGAAATTGCTTGCTCTCTCATACCTACTTTCATTCTTTATTGATTATGAGAGATGGGACCATACCTGATTTTTTTAATGTACTTTTTGGGCTTACTTTTAAAATTGATTTTGATACATGGAAATAGTGTTTATCCACTTTATATAAATGTTTGATATTTGATGTCAAGAGTTAGTTATTTAATACATTTAGTGTAATCGAAGACTCTTAGGGCCAAATCTTAGTGCAAGCAAAAGCACAATGCATATCATTTATATTTTAATATCCAATTCTCACTGTGTGGTAAGAAGTGTTCTATTTATATTGAAATACAAATGCAAAAAGATGTATATTATTAAAAATTGTAGTTCTTGCAAGAAAATTCTTTTAAATCAAGTATGATGAAGTTTATCTTAAGATTTAATTTCCAAGTACATATAAATTATATTAGAAAAGTGTGCATTTGCTTGCATCTCATTAATAAATCTACATCTAAGAATTAAGAATTTACAAGTCCCACCTGTCATGAGAATGTCTATGAACAGTTAGTTCCTCCATAACATACAATTTGACCTTAGTTATACTTTTTATATTTTTATACTTTTTTTTAAATACTGATTTTGAAAATCTTGAATACAATGTAATTTTTCTAGTCTTCAGTGCAATATTTATATTTTTTGTTTCATTGTACAGTATTTTTAAATTGTATAGTTTGTTTTTATTATATTTTCAGCTTTAATGATTTGTAAGTGATTTTGGTTAAGTATGTAGTTGATGAACTTTTGATAATAATTGATGAGATTGCTAGAATTTGTGAGCCATAAAGTGATTACTTTTGACTGACATAAATTTTTGTAGTATTTCTTTACATGATATTTTACATGACTGTTTCTTAATTAATCTGCAATTTAAGTTTTTGGAAGTATTATGGAATTATTTGTGAAAAGTTATCAGTTAATGGACAAACAGACCACTGGCATAGTTTCATTGTGATGTTTTTTAATTTTGTATTTTAGAATATTTTGCTTCTTGAGAAAGGATTGTATTATGACCTTTCCTGTTGTGCCTTAAGTGTGCTTCATTTTGAAGCAGCTGTAATAATTTTGCTATTAAAGATAGAATTTTAGCTTTTGCCATACTCACAGTATACTGAAATTATTAAAATTATTTACGATTTTGTAAAACATGTCCTTTGTAACAGTTGTGCATGTGCCTTTGCGTATAAAATTATATTCTCATCAGTTTGTTTCAATGTTCTGTATATAATTTACATTTTAAGTTAACTTAAATGTATAATACAACTTTGCTGTAGTACAGTACCGTATATGGTGGCATTTTCGACAAAGATTATGAATTTGGTGCTTAACGTTTGCTTCTTGACCTTGCATTTACTGATGTTAAATCCCTTCCTGCTGAGTGGGACATCATGTGATATACCGGTACTAGTTCTTAATGCATTTAATCTCTGTAAGGAATTAATTTGTGTTGGAATTGAGATCACTCTTACCATAGTTAGAAAGTTAAAGTAATTCTTTATAAAAGTTGTTGGGGTAGGCCATCAGTGAAAAACTATAGTTGCATGTAGTTTTCTCAATTCAAGCAAGTTTGAGTCAATCAAGAGGAAGATTTGGGGATTGAGACCAATTGGAACCTAGCATTTTCAACTCATTGAATTTATGACCAAATTTGGACCAAAGGTGTGTAGCATGGGGGTATCCCAACTTCAATTATAATTTGGTGCACCCAGGTCATTGAATTGCTTAGGAAAGAGTTCATTTAAAACATATTCTCACCATCACAAATGTACTCACTAGGTAGGGCCTACCTATGAAATATGGAATACATACAAATCTTGTGACAGGTGAAGTCTTTCCAAGATTCAGAGAAATTTTTGTAACTTAGATCTGAAGCATCTATATACTGTATATAAAGCACAAAGTTTGTCTGTCTGTCTGTTTGTCTGTTATGTATACAAATTTACACCGTTTCACCGATCTGAACCAAAATTTGTATACTTACCCTTTGGAATCCTGCGGGTAACCCAGTCAACTTTAAATTTCGGACAGACCACCCCATTCCCTGCATTTAGGCCCTTTTGCACAAATCTACACCGTTTCACCGATCTGCACCAAAATTTGTATACCTACCCTTTGGAACACTGCGAGTAACACTGTCTACTTAAAATTTCGGACAGACCACCCCATTCCCTGCATTTAGGCCCTTCGGTCCAAATCTACACCGTTTCACCGATTTGAACCAAAATTTGTATACTTACCCTTTAGAACCCTGCGAGTAACACTGTCTGCTTGAAATTGCGGACAGACCATTCCATTCCCTGCATTTAGGCCCTTTGTCCCAAATCTAAACCGTTTCACCGATCTCAACAAAAATTTGTATATTCACCCTTTGGAACACTGCGACTAACACTGTCTGCTTTAAATTGCGGAGAGGCTACTCCATCCCCCGCATTTAGGCCCTTTGGTCCAAATCTACACCGTTTCACCGATCAGAACATAAATTCGTGTTCTTACCCTTTGGTACCCTGCGAGAAACACTGTCTGCTTGAAATTGCGGACAGACCACTTCATTCCCTGCATTTAGGCCCTTTGGAACAAATCTACACCGTTTCACCGATCAGAACCAAAATGTGTATACTTCCCCTTTGGAACCCTACGAGTAACACTGTCTGCTTGAAATTGCGGACAGACCACTCCATTCCCTGCATTTAGGCCCTTTGGCCCAAATCTACACCGTTTCACTGTATATTTATCCTTTGGAACACTGCGACTAACACTGTCTGCTTTAAATTGCAGAGAGGCTACTCCATCCCCTGCATTTAGGCCCTTTGGCACAAATCTACACCGTTTCATTGATCTGAACCAAAATTTGTATACTTACCCTTTGGAACCCTGCGAGTAACACTGTCCACTTAAAATTTCGGACAGACCACCCCATTTCCTGCATTCAGGCCCTTTGGTCCAAATCTACACCGTTTCACCGATCGGAACCAAAATTCGTATTCTTACCCTTTGGTACCCTGCGAGAAACACTGTCTGCTTGAAATTGCGGACAGACCACTCCATTACCTGCATTTAGGCCCTTTGGCACAAATCTACACCGTTTCATCGATCTGAACCAAAATTTGTATACTTACCCTTTGGAACCCTGCGAGTAACACTGTCCACTTAAAATTTCGGACAGACCACCCCATTTCCTGCATTCAGGCCCTTTGGTCCAAATATACACCGTTTCACTGATCAGAACCAAAATTCGTATTCTTACCCTTTAGTACACTGCGAGAAACTATGTCTGCTTGAAATTGCGGACAGACCACTCCATTCCCTGCATTTAGGCCCTTTGGAACAAATCCACACCGTTTCGCCGATCTGAACCAAAATTTGTATACTTACCCTTTGGAACCCTGCGAGTAACACTGTCCACTTATAATTTTGGACAGACCACCCCATTCACTGCATTTAGGTCCTTTGGCACAAATCTACACCGTTTCACCGATCACAACCAACATTCGGATACTTATCCTTTGGTACCCTGCAATTAATACTGTCTGCTTGAAATTGCGGACAAACCACTCCATTCCCTGCATTTAGGCCCTTTGGCACAAATCTACACCGTTTCACCGATCAGAACCAAAATCTGTATACTTACTCTTTGGAACCCTGTGTGTAACACTGTCTGCTTGAAATTGTGGACAGACCACTCCATTCCCTGCATTTAGGCCCTTTGTCCCAAATCTACACTGTTTCACCGATCTCAACCAAAATTTGTATATTAACCCTTTGGAACACTGCGACTAACACAGTCTGCTTGAAATTGCGGAGAGGCCACTCCAACCCCTGCATTTAGGCCGTTTGGCACAAATCTACACCATTTCACCGATCTGACCCAAATTTTACATACTTACCCTTTGGAACCCGACAAGTAACACTGTTCGCTTTAAATTTCGGACAGACCACATTATTCTCTGCTTTTTGCTCTTTGGCACAAAACTACACCGTTTCACTGATCTCAAATAGTTACCCTTTGCAACTCGACGAGTAACACTGTTCACTCGAAATTTCGGACAGACCACTCCATTCCCCGCATTTAGGCCCTTTGGCACAAATCTACATCGTTCACCGATCGAAAACAAAACATGTATACTTATCCTTTGGAACCCAATGAGTAACACTGTCCACTTGGAATTTCGGACAGACCACTCCATTCCCTGCATTTAGGCCCTTTTCCACATATCTACATCGTTTCACCGATCTGAACCTAAATTTGTATACTTACCCTTTGGAACCCGACGAGTAACACTGTCCACTTAAAACTTTGGACAGACAACTCCATTTCCTGCATTTAGGCCCTTTGGCAAAATCTACCCTGTTTCACCGATCTGAGCCAAATTTTACATACTCACCCTTTGGAACCCGACGTGTAACACTTTCTACATGAAATTTCGGATAGACCATTCCATTTACCGCATTTAGGCTCTTTGGCAAAAATCTACATAGTTTCACCCATCTCAACCAATCTTTATGTAAGTTACTTACCCTTTGGAACCCGACGAGTAACACTGTCTGCTTGAACTTTCGGACAGAGCACTCCATTCCCTGTATTTAGACCCTTTGTCACAAATCTACATCGTTTCACCAATCTGGATCAAAATTTGTATACTTACTCTTTGGATTCCAACGAGTATCACTGTCCACTTTAAATTTCTGACATACCTCTCCATTCCCTGCATTTAGCTCAGGAATCCCTCGGGGTTGCCAGCTTCCTAACTCACCCGCCATGAGCCCTTGAGGGTGTACCAGAAATGGTGGGGCTACACACACCCTGCCTCTTTGAGGGCCTTGAGCAGAAGACAGGAGATATAATGAAACGGAATAGAAGGCAGACCCCTCGAAGAATGAGGGCATCAGGAAAGATGAGACAACGGCCAATTAAGCGGGAAATTGAAAGACTCCCTAGCCCTCGGATGCCCTAATACAGTCTGGGTTGGAAGAGAACAAGAGTTGACCAAGGGAGGCCGACAGGAAAGAGAACTGAAAGGAGCCTGGCACCAGGAAGTAGAAGCGATTTCAGACTCAACTGGGGTCCGGTGGTCGCCAACCCACGTCCTACAAGTTGTGAGACTCGGGGGGGGGCAGTTGTGAGAATTGGCAACTCAAACTAACACTTGGGGCGCTGCGGTCAGTCTGGATAAGTAGGGTTTAAAATACTCAATAACACGCGTTTGATATGGAACACTTTTTATTTTTCGGTTATAATCAGTAAATGTGGTCTCTAAAGTAATGACAGTGTTATTTTTAATTGTATATATGTATAACTGTGCGTTACACGTGATCTAATTTGTGTGTTCCAATGGATTTTTGGTGTCATTTGCGTATTATCAAGCATCAGTTTTTATGGTTGATGTAGATCAGCTGATTCAAATTTACACAGGGCTACACTTCGGACATTATTTCGGTACTATTATGCGCAATATAATGTAAATGTCGATCCTGAGTCAACGCCGAGGACATTCAAATAGAGAAATACGGTACATAAACAAATAAATAACACACCGAAGCTGTGCTACTTTTATCATTCCGAGACTAGCATCCACGCAAACCAGACGCCACTGTTCCAAGCTCCGATTAATATCGTGAATTGATGTCAAACTGATGATCCGCCAGCCTTTCCGCCAAGCCTACACCTCGTAATCGCTAAGTTCTTCGATATTCGAGCTATTCCACTACGAGTCATATAGGCCTGATTTGCCTAGAATTTGCACTGTAGAATGAGTGATTCCGCTACAATTCAAATATTCAACAACAAACCCACCTTTTAACCATCCAAATCAAGCAATTCCTGTCGCCCCACGAGTTTTAATACAAGTTAAACTCATCCCTTCTCCCTACCAAGCAGCCAATAATTAATTATTTAATTAATTATTCAAGTAACTTCAATCTTACCAGCGCGCCCATCGTAACAGCTGTTTTTAAACTGAATAACCTTCGCTGGCTTTACGTCGCAGGTCTTCTGTCTGTCTACCTCGACAAGTGTTAGATCCTTCCCGGGGTGGAATGGTATTATTATTAGGTATTATTAGGTATCATCACATTTCGGCTATCCTATTTGCATCTTTTGGAAAGTGATGAAAACGTATATCCGCAGCCCTCTTATACATCGACTTACAGCCGTAAACTGAGCAATACACTTTGCTTTTACTCATTTTTCACTCTATCAACGAGTAAAACTTATTACTTATGTATAAAGACACGAACAATTTACCACGATCTGTTGACCAATACAAGAAACCATATACAAACAGTCACCACGTGACAAATGTACCCTACTTGGTAAGTTTCTCATTTTTACCGCTAGATGTCATATCAGATAGCTGGAGTTGCCAATAGCTTGCCGATTCATCGCGAGGTGACATGAGAGGACTTTCCAGAGCTGTCTATACTGATGCCAGCACAGGGCCGTTGCTCAAGCCACTGTTGTGTTGCGAAAGAGTGAGTGATTCCCCGGCCAATCTAAATACGACGGGGAACCCCAAACGTGTGTCATCATATTTCATCATCATCTACGATCATCGCAGGTTCGTGCAGCTTGGACCCATTTTCTTTGCCGAGCACTACGCCATAAACTCTTTCACTCGACTCATCGAGTACAGGCCTAAGCCAGAAAATAAGGTTGAGACTTTGGAAGACATCGAAGCTAGACATCTGAATTACCTATATCAGTTGTAAATTACACCATGTTCGTTTAGTAGTCATTTTTTCATTACCTTATTATTATCATCAGCATAAGTGCAAATGACCTAGATGTTACGCGCATCATACCACTAATCACCGCCGCATAAAGTCTTTCTCGAATGTGATTTTTAAAATATTTATTTTTAATTACAGTACATTGTGTACATTATAAGTTGAAGTGTCAATTCAATACAGGTAGTAGTTTCCCTCATCATCCTCATCATAAGGGCAAATGACCTAGATGTTACCCCCATTACACCATTAATCACCACACACAATAAGTCTTCCTCGCCTGGGAATTTTGAAATATGTATTTCTATTACGGTAGTTTGTAAGTTTGACGTGTCAATTCAACAGTAGTTTTCATTATCATCTTTATCAAAAGGGCAAATGACCTAGATATTACGCCCTCATTGTCTTTGGGGGGGGCAAATGACCTAGATTTTATGTCCATTATATTTCTAAGGAGACTTTGATACATTATCATCATTCCACCGGGCGAAGCCGGGTACTACTGCTAGTATTACATATAATGTGCTAAGTGACGATGCTGTCCACCCGCATCGCGTGGTCATTGCCTGCAGGCACAGATACGAGATTTCTTTCTTCTGACAAAGTCACACCAGGTTATAAGCTCGCAGCAGCATGTGCAACCAATTTGCGCTTAAATATGAATATGCTATGAGACGATGCTGACCGCTTGAATAGCGGGCGTCATGACCGGCAATCACAGAGGCATGGGCTCCTTTGTTCTGACAAATTCACGCCAAGTTATAAGCTCGCGGCGGCGTGTGCAACCGACCGGCGCACTAATACAAATTTTATTAACCAATTTCTTGTGTTTCAAAAGTGAGGTACGATTATGCGATGGTGACGAATATGCTAGAAAATATGTATTATTGGAAGCACTCTTTTTTTAATACTCCATTGGCTAGCAGTGTGGTGCAGCTGCAATGTTCTTGCTTAGTATGCCCAAGATTGCGGGATCGAATCCCAGCGCAATCAGTGGCCTGCCTAAATGTGAGGGAGCCATGTCAGTAGATTTACTAGCACATTAAAGATTTCTTGAGGACAAAAATTCTGGCATCCGCATCTCAAAAAGCCACAGTAGTTAAAAGGGACATAAAACCCATATCATTATTATTATTACTGTCATACACCCTGTGTAGCTCTCCATCCATGCCATACATATCAAAATGTAAAAGAATTTGCACGATACACTAGATGCCTAAATGGCAGTATTCTCTCTCCTTCTTCTTCAAGTGCCGTGTTTGGTCTTCCAAACATTTATTTATTTATTTTATGTCTTTAGTAGTTGCCAAGTTAGGGCTCATGGCCCTCTCTTACACTCTTTGAATGTTCTGAAGCCAGGACATTTGTCTTCTGCCATGTCCTCATTAGGGGCAGATGACCTAGCTGTTAACTAACTAATATGTCCTCATTTGGCCATCTATTTTGTCTTACAATATTAGTTGGAGCAGCTGATATTTTTGGCCTCCAAGCAAATAGGCAGTTTTTCGACAGTTAATGGCAGACAAAAGTTGAAGATCACTATTTGATCTTCTGAGGACACATCTGTTCATAACTTTATAAGTACAGGGTATTTTTGTTTAGCATTCTTCATGGTGCTAGCCTTCAAGTTTTTTTTTCTTTCTTTTTTTTTTTGTGTGTGGGGGGGTTACATGATGGTGCAGTGGTCAAGCTGCTCACCCCTCACCAAGGCAGATGTAGGGATGATGAGGAGAAGTGTAGGGGTTGTGTTGGAAAGCAGGATCATGGTGAATATGTGAAGGAGGGATGTAAAGGAAGTTGACAAGACCTTGTCTTCCCTCCTTTTCCAAGACATTAGGAAATATCTTTTAATACTGGGTGCATATCAAGTCTGGGAACACTTCAAATCATTTATTGCACATGCTACACAGACATCATTTTAAAGGAAAAGTCTAAAAGTTTGTATGTGCGTAGTTCTGATATTTTTCTGACAGCCTGCGGTTTTTGCAAACATAGTGACTTCAGGAGGTGTGTTAGAATTCAACAGAATCAAGTGTGCCACACAAGTGCAATATGTTTTGAACCAAGTATGGTAAGAGCCCACCAACCAGAAAGGCAATTAGGGCAAAAAGAAATTAGTGAGATATTTATATTTATTCCCCCCCTCCCGTCCACTGTGTTTTACTCTAATATACCATGCAAATGGTAAACAAACTGCACATACACATACACTTTACGAAGCATGGACAACAGGGAATACCCAACAATACAAATGATGGTCTAGCTCATTTTGTTTCCAGGCATTTCACTTTGGTATTCTGTGGTGGAGAGTGATTAGTTTGACAATGATCATTGACAGACGAACACTGTTGAGTTTCACAGTGGTCAGCCTTGTACATATTTCCCAATGAAAGATATGAGAAGTCAAACCAGCCAACATTTTGCTATACTGCAACTGTTTTGTGTCAAAGGGGTCAAAAGTATGGTACTGTATTTACAAAAGATGTTACAGTTAAATTTGAGGAATCTAGTTTCTTTCAGTAGCTTCTCAAATAATTTATTAAGTTACTATAAAAATTATAATTAAGTCGAGTCTCGCCTCATTTCTTGCTAAATCTACAAGATTAGCAAATAGCAGTGTGATAGCACTGACTAGGGGCAACCCCTACATCTAAATTCAGCTCACAGTCCAGCATGTTGTCAGCATTGAGATTTGGATGAATAATCCACAAATAAATGTTGTGGTAAGTGGTTGATTTCAGGAAATTAGTTTAGAGTTGGGGCTAAAATTGTTGTTTTGACACTGTAATCTGTTCACCAATTTTTTAGCTGTGCACTATTATGGTCTACAGAGGAGCTCAAAATAATTTGTTCATTGAGTCACATAGATGTTAACTGTTATGACTGTACAGTGTATAAAACACAATATAGTTGATGTTGAAATGGAATTTTTGGCTATGAAAGCTGTGTGCATGCACAATTTATTCTTGATAAACTACTGTGTTAATATGTCTAATGGAGTGATACCTCTGGGTGTTAGGCTAGTAACTAGAACTCACTCTTGTTCTTTTAGTGAAAGAGAAGGGAAACATTGTATCTACTGATATTTGGTGATTGATGTGTGTTACTTACAAAGGTGTAGTATCCAAATGGCAACTCTTACGTGAAGTTTTTTTTTTTTTGGAAGGTCACAGTCAGGCATTATAATATTTTAAAAACATGAATCAGCAATCAAAAATAGAAATCAGTGTTCAAAAGAAATACATTTATGTCATAAATACTCTGTTTCAAAGTAATCCATGGCAATTTGAAAGAGTTACATACAAAATAACTACTCAGAGTAAACATGAATTTTACTTAGCCTATGTGTTGCATGGATTGGTGGTGGTGATTCATGTTTGAGGATGCAAAATATTGAGGTTATCCATCCCAAGCATGGATTTTTCACTATTATTGTTGATTCATTTAGGGGCTTTGCTACATCATGGTCATGTAGCATCATGTACTTGGGTGTGTATTGAAATTGTTTGATAACCTGTGTTAGTGTGTGTATTTGTAACTGTGCCTACGATTGGGGAAGGAAGTAGCTGTGGCCTTAATTTAGGTGCCATCCCAGCATTTGCCTGGATTATAAGTGCAAAACCATGGAAAACCACTTCCAGGATGTCTGAGGTGGGTATTGAACTTTCCTCATCTCAGTTTTGCTGCACAAGGCTCGGTGTACCCCATTCCAGCCCTCACACCAGAATAAAATTTCTTAGCAAAGCCGGGAATCAAGACCAGACCTCAGAGGTAACAGCCAAGAATGCTAGCCACTGCGCCATTAGGTGATCACTTGTAACTATTGCCTCCAGCTAAAATATGATATCTGTTTAACTCCTCAGTTGGATTAAAAAATAATAATAATAATAATAATAATTAAAAGTACTAAGTATATAAGGTGAATTTGAAGTATGTTCATACTTTTAGGAGGCAATTGGAGATGATTTACCTTCTGTGTAAACAAAATGATTTAAGACCCAGAAATTTTGCAACTCGAAAATTTTGCCTCACAATATACAAATTTGCATTGTACTGCAAATGGGTAACTACAGCCTTATAAATGTGTTTCAGTCTATTTCAACTCACGAAATATCCAAGTACAAGCAAATTCCAGTGTGTAGTATTAACATTGTTTTTATAAATTTACTTTTGATTTTTCCTGCAATGGTATGTTGCTTTTCAGTGAAACACATTAGTTACCCATATACAATGCAAATTTGTATATTGTGAGGATTTCGAAAATTTGCGAGTGAAAACAAATCTGAGTATTATGTGCAAAACTGATATTTACCATGTAGCAGTATTAGTTTCTCTTCTCAATGCAACATATACATGATCTATTTGGTTAACCAAGATCAATTATGAACAAAAAGGATTATTAAAAATCAAAGACCATATGGTACTATTCAAGACCATTGAAGTCTAATAGAATTGTGTCAATAGGCCAACATCACAACAAAACATCCCTAATTGGCTAATTGAATGTTTGAAATTGGTCGCAATGGTTGTGAAGTGTGGGAGGAAGAAGGATGCAGGAGAAATAAAAGGTTTTTTTTTTTTTAGATACGGCTTCTGATATTCTTTAACCATAACTTTGGCTCATCTTTGTTCTGGGCGCTGTCATGTTTTTTATATTTCTGCATGAAATGTGGTTTGAATAACAGTGTTGCCAAAATCAATCTGGCTGACTGCTAAACAGTTCACTGGAGAAGGCCTTATCAAATTAGAGTAATTATTGCTCACTAAAAATTTGACAACTGAACCACCTTTGCTTTAATGGAGCGGGAGATACCTGCCCTCAATTAGATGATGAACAGCATCGATCTTCTCACAGAGCATAAGATGTTAAACGCAGTGGAAATTACGTTCTAGGCAGAGAAGTTGACAAACTGTCATCTCCAGAGGCGCAGACGTGCGTATTTCGTAAGGAAATAAGCACAGCCGAAAACCCCCAGACAACTCACGCCATCACTCGGTCTATCACGCAACCGGGAGGGAAGACAAATACAAATGAAACTCGAAGGAATATGAAACAGGCCGAGAGGATGTATTCATAAAGAATATCAAAATAAAAATTATGTGGAGAGGAACGTGTACAAGCTAAAATGGAAAAGGGTGTTATAAATAACAGTCAGAATTAAGCAGAATTACCAAATGATAAATTAGTACCGAAGTATTGCAATAAATGTGCAGTGACATAAGGTCACAGATAAACAGAACGTGAGGATATGAGTAGACCAGACTAGACGTGCGATGTAAAGATACTAAAGGACAGACATGACGTTACAATAAATTAAGTGAAATGCGTGTCGTTGTGGAAGGATAGGTACATACCGTAATAAGGCAAATAGCGACAAATCCGCAAACAATAAAATACAGAAACTAAAGAAGGAATACTTCGGAACCATATCGCATCAAATGAACTACAGAAATAGGTTACGGTAAGACAAAGGAACAGGACATAAATCAAATCGCAATAAATATGAGATACACAAAATAATCTTGAGGATGCTACGTGATGCAACATAGATCTTATATCACTTTGCTGGTCCTAAAGGATGTGTATTTGCCGGTTCGGTTCCGACCCAGAACGAACGTGGCAAACACAGAATCGTCTGAAATGGCCATAATGGAACACACAAAAACACGGCGAAAAATACCAACATCACATAGTCATATGAGCGTCAGGCAATGCATGATGAAAGTGGAAGGAATCCAACTATTCAACCAGCCCTGACCCCAAGACATAAATAAAAGAGACCCAGCCCAAAACGAAAAGCCACCGGGCAAGGATAACACTCGTGTACCAAACTCAAGAGGAAAGGAAATGAAATTAAGAAATAAAAAACAATTAAACATTTTTGCAACTCACCAAGATGCGGCGTGAATTCAGAAGCTCGAAATAGAACGATGCACAAAACAATAGCAAACATGAACACAATTAAAATGAAGTTAAATTTAAATCACGATATGAACTCACTCCAGAACGAACACGGAAGAAAAAACAGAAGTTAACACAATACGTGGATAGGCCGAGTGCCTACCACATTAAAATAAGAACTTTACATAATGTACGTCTAGCCTCTTACTCGAATGGCGGAGAAATTTGTGGTGTTTGAAGCCATGTTTTCAGTGTTGCCTTAGTAAACAAGAGTTTAGTGCTTTTCAGTCGGTCAACACGAATGTACCCAAAAGAGATGGGTTATGCCCTAATCCTGAAATAAATTACATGAGATTAATAAAACACTAGGATGACCAGTTTCGATCGTCAAGCGATCATCATCAGATCCAATACACTTAGGCTATAAAATCTATGTTTGAAATACAGGTGAAAATATTTACAATATGTACAATTATTTAGTTGCAGTATTGGTACTGCAACTGTCAGTGTATGCTAAATGCAGTATATATGTTAGGTGAAATGCTAAATGGTGATGGCTATCCGGAGATTGTACTTTAGAAAGATTATATGGTTGTAAACTATGGTTAAACTATAAAATTTTAGGCTAACTACTTATCTGATTGTCTTCCGTACTACAGCTATTCGCAGTTTCCGTGCTCACTTGAACTCGCTGTGTGGTCGACTGCGGTGGTTATCTTAACGACTGGTTTTTTCCCTGCCTTCCCCCCCTGTCCCTACGTGCTGTGGGGAGTGATCGCGATGTGTTTATGTGAGGTGTTGCCAACCTAGATAAGATGTATGTTATTGAATGAGGTGGATCTACAACTATTAAAGACCGTGGACTAAGGTGCCGGGACGTCCTCATAAGACCGTCAACGCTTAGTTCGAATGGGTTATGCTCCACGCGTGGCGAGGACTAATCCACGGTCTTTAATAGTTGTAGATCCACCTCATTCAATAACATACATCTTATCTAGGTTGGCAACACCTCACATAAACACATCGCGATCACTCCCCACAGCACGTAGGGACAGGGGGGGAAGGCAGGGAAAAAACCAGTCGTTAAGATAACCACCGCAGTCGACCACACAGCGAGTTCAAGTGAGCACGGAAACTGCGAATAGCTGTAGTACGGAAGACAATCAGATAAGTAGTTAGCCTAAAATTTTATAGTTTAACCATAGTTTACAACCATATAATCTCTCTAAAGTACAATCTCCGGATAGCCATCACCATTTAGCATTTCACCTAACATATATACTGCATTTAGCATACACTGACAGTTGCAGTACCAATACTGCAACTAAATAATTGTACATATTGTAAATATTTTCACCTGTATTTCAAACATAGATTTTATAGCCTAAGTGTATTGGATCTGATGATGATCGCTTGACGATCGAAACTGGTCATCCTAGGGTTTTATTAATCTCATGTAATTTATTTCAGGATTAGGGCATAACCCATCTCTTTTGGGTACATTCGTGTTGACCGACTGAAAAGCACTAAACTCTTGGCGGAGAAATGCCAAGATGGCTTGACAATAAGTAAGGAAGTGACCAATCACAGAATAGATAGATAAGGGTACCAATAGTAAATGAAATAAACGAAAGTGATGTTACGACATGCTCCAACCTACATGGTGGGCGGTAAATTTAAATGTCAGATCGAGAAATATTAAATACAAATAATATCATCATCATCATCTTGAGCAGTTTCCAACCGCTGGTCGGGTCTGCTTGGAACATAAGCCTCTCCATCGTTTCCTGTCCATCCACCATCTCTCGTCATTTACTGTGTCCCAGCACACTCCTCTTTCCTCCACACTCTTCTTAACTCCTTTTGTCCATCTGTCCCTTGGTCTTCCCCTTGGCCTCCTTCCCGTCATTTCCATTCCAAACATCTTCTTCGGTATCCTCTCCTCTTCCATCCTCCTCACATGTCCATACCATTGTAGCCTAGATCGCTCTATTCTATTTTGCAATGGTTCCTCTCTTACCATCTCCCTGACTCTCTCATTCCTTACTCTGTCCATTCTTGTCACTCCTACCCTACTCCTCTGGAACTTCATCTCCACTGCTCGTATTTTATTCTTGTCCCTTTCCTTCAACACCCATGTTTCTGAACCATATGTCAAAATTGGCACAAAGTAGGTCTTGTAGATGATTCCTTTACATTTTTGTGGTACATCTTTATTCCATATCATCCCCCTAACACTCTTGAAAAATCCATCTGCGCACCTTCCCCGCTCATTTATTTCCATCCTATTGCCTCCCTTTTCTTCAATTATGCTTCCCAAGTACTTGAAGCATTCTACTTTCTGCAACTGCTGTCCTCCAAGTGTTATATAAATATATATAATATAAATGAAAAAATCCACAGCCTGCTTCCAGTCTCCGACCAGGTCAGGAATGGAATGAATGAAGCCCCCATCTAGCGGCGAGGATATGTACTGTGCCGGCTGCCGAGGCCTGACGCACTCCTCTGGGGCAATGATTAAATGAATGACAGATGAAATGAAATTATAGTGGAGAGTGTTGCTGGAATGAAATTTTGACAGGGAAAACCGGAGTACCCGGAGAAAAACCTGTCTGCCTCCGTTTTGTCCAGCACAGATCTCACATGGAGTGACCGGGATTTGAACCACGGACCCAGCGGTGAGAGGCCGGCGTGCTGCCGCCTGAGCCACGGAGGCTTCATATAATATAAATATAATAAATAAATAAGTCATGTTAAATGCACCAAGAAAATGGTTCACAACCCAAGAAGTTTACAATTTTTACCAAAGTAGGTCTACCAGATCCCTAACAATGATATTTCCCAACATGAACAACAATTTATGGTTTAAAAAAAATGAATTACGGGTATGTACTTAAGAAGTTGAAAGTAATGGTACAGGCAACCTATCTAAACCTGTAAGTATAAGTTCAAGGCTCATTATCCCATTAATGTACACTCAAAAAAAAATGTAAAGGACCTAGAAAGAATGACCTGACTGGCAAGGAGCTGAAACTTTGAGAATGGTCACCAGAGGGCAAAAATGATGTTATCTTGAGTGGAGCGATGTGTTATCAGGCAGTTGCTAGTACATTCAACAGTCAGTCAGCCCCATGAGGAAAGGTCACCAAACACAAGAATGCTTTGTGGAGTTTGACAGGGGTCATATTGTGGGTTTGCTTAGGGCTGGGTGGTTGTATAATGCAATTGGCCAGCATGTGGACATACAGATAAGTGGCACGATAGAAACCAATGGGTGTGTGAAGGTTCCAGTCATCCAAACCAGACCATATCAAGGGGTACTGTTGATTTTTCACCAAGCATTGTGCATGCAACCAAAGGACAAATGGCTGTGTTTGGAGTAGTGCCATAATCAGGAGCCATGGACTGATGACAAGTGGCATCATATCATGTTCAGGGAAGAATCTCGATTCTGCCTGACCATGGGTGACCATCTTGTTCAAGCGTGGTGGCAGCACTGTGCCAAAGGATCAATCCTGTCAATCTTGGTATCATGGTGTAGGTAGCCATTGGGTATGACACTAAGTTCACTATGGTAGTGAATTGTGTGAACTTGTAAAGATTTGAAGCCATTCTTTCAGTGTTGCCTATACAAACTGTCATTTGTAGTTCTTTAGTTGGTCAACACGAATATGACCAATGAATGGGCAGGGAACAAAATATAAATACGTAAATACACTCCTGGAAAAAAAATACATGTATTAGGTAATTGCCCATTTAATAGTGATAATTACCTAATACATGTAATTTTATCCAGGAGTGTATTTACATATTTATTTTTTGTACCCCGTCCATTCATTGGGCATATTCGTGTTAACCGACTGAAGAGCTACAAATGACAGTTTGTATGAACCTAACGGCAGAATGCTAGGTCAGTGGCATCCTGCACTCTGGTACAGTATTTCAACAGGACAATGCCTGTCCACACATGGCTTATGTCTTCATGGACTGCTCGAGTCATGTAGAGGTCCTTCTGTGGCCAGCATTGTCCTCTGATATTTCCGTAATCAAGCCTGTGTGAAATCAGTTCGGATGTTGAATCCAACCCAGTGCCAAACTGCTGAATCTCGAGGATCAGTTACAATATGCATGGGCTGATTTGTCACTGGCTATATGACTCCCTTCATACTGAATCTGTGCATGTATCAAAGCACTCAAATGGGACAAATCCATTGTCTATTTGATCTGGTATCTTAATCATTTACCATGAATCCTTCAGATACATGGAAGGCCTAGTGAAAAAGGGTAAGCCTCTCATACATTAAATAATGCTTCACAGACATGGCAGATGTCCTTGATGTTCTGCACCTCAAAACAGCAATCATCATCTTATATCTACATTTCATATATACATATGTTACATATTTTAAAACATTAAAAACAAAAATTTACATTCCTGCTCACTTGGTCTCACATCGAAATAAAGTCATATGAACTTTCAACTCGGTTTCATTTCAGTATTTCTGGGATTACTACCTTCCACTTAAGTACAACTCTGCCGTGAACCACTTAAATCCTGCTATGAGTGTTGAAACAGTGTGCACTCAGCCTAGTAAGGCAATTAAGAAGAGTGGTGGTATTGAATCCCACTTTCAGTCATCCTAGATCTGGTTTTTCATAACTTTCCCCTTCAACTTCAGTCAAATGTTGGGATGATTTCCAACTTAATGTCTTGCTACCTCCTTGATTTTCTTTTAATTCTAACAGATAATTTTGATCTTTAGTGATAATGATGTCTGACATGGGTTGATACCTCAAAAACTGCACCACTCTGGGCAAAAGTTCTGTCTAGTTTTATCATTTCACAGCGTAATAGTCTTATTCAACTGTAGCATACCAATTCATGAAGAGAACAACCTTACAGACAGTGATTCACCAGAAAGTGTGTCGTGTTGGGACTAGGACTATAATATGCAATTGTCTAAAAAATTACAATTCATTGAATTATATGGCAAATTACATTATCAGCTGTTAGTCAACAAATACTACCTTTAACACTTCCAGTTCATCTTTATCATAGGCTCTGTCACATCCTGATTTTTAAGGTTCATTTTTTGGTGAGAAACAAACTCTCCAATCTCCCAAGTACCTGTATTGTAGTCCACGATACACTGTCACTTGTCATGTAGCCAGATTAGCCAGCCACAAGTTGTCCACGACTCGTCCTCTTGTTAACTAACGAGCTAGCTTTGGCTAACATGTTAGCTAAGCGAGATTCTAGCCACTGTGCCGACCCCTGTCATAGCCAACATAAACATGCTGAGTTTTGCTGGTAAGTATAGTAAGTTGAATAGTTTCACATTACAAGTCTTGTTGTTATATGGTGGCCATTAGCTCTTTACAAAGCTTTGCTCTCTGGCCTTAATAATAATTTTTTGTACAATAGCTAGTGTTAAAACTGAGGACATATTCAGTGCTATTTTTAGTGCCATTATATGAAAATAGAATAATACTATGTGTAAGTGTATTAATCATCTTGTCAATACTTTTGTCATAAAATTAAGATAATTAATTTTCTAAAGAAATTATTGACCAGCTGATTACATGCCTACTAAGTTGGTCATACAAACAATCAATGGATTGGAAAAGAAGGCTAGAAACATGCAAAAAGGACAAACAAAAGATAGGTAGGTGTTGGCAGAGGGAGAGAGAAATATGTCATCATACATTTTTGTTTCATACAAAGACACTCTGCTCATCTAAGAGGTATGAGCTTTAATTTGACATTATTCCACGCTTGAATAGGTTGTACCATTTCTGCAGATGAACTGTTACAATAGAAATATGCTGCTCCAAGTCTCATGTGATATTCAATCTCATTAGTTTTTTTTCTTTTTTTTTCCAGAAATTATATACTACCAACCACTATTACTCAGTTGTGAAGCATAACATGAGTAATTAATGATTTCGATCTTACTGGTGTCAAAGACAAATGTTTCACTGTGATAATCAGTTTAAATTTAATGTTCTGCAATGTCATACATTCTTCAAATTCACCCTGTACACATTGTAGTTTTGTGAGTTACATTAATGTGCCTGTCATAAAAGGAGGTAGTGAAAAAAGATAGGAGCAAGAGGGTTTCCCTTATTGGCTGAATCATCTTCATCATCATCATCATCATTTCTCCTTATCCAGCTCCTGCCGGGTCGGGGTATTTATGGCACTTCTCCACTTTCCTCTTTCCTTCCACCATCTTGTCCCAGTCCAGATTTCTTTTTCTTACGCTGTTCTTCACTGAATCAATCCACCTTGTTCTAGGTCTTCCTCTTGCTCTCTTACCCTTGCACTTCGCCTCCAGCATCTGTCTTGGTATTCTATTTTCCTCCATCCTCTTTACATGTCCAAACCACCTTAGTTTATTCTTCTCAATTCTCTCATTTAGTTTTCCCATCCCAACTTCATTCCTCACTCTGTCTTTCCTATCATACTTCTTAGGAATTTCATTTCACTGGCTTGGATTCTACTCTCTTGCCTGCTTGTCAGGGTCCAAGTCTCAGCTGCATAAGTTAATATGGGAACATAGTACACTTTATACATTACCTCCTTGCTTTTCCTTGGTACTTCCTTATCCCAAACAAGTTTTCTTACACTTTGATAGAATGCATTGCTCTGCTGTACCCTCCTGCCAATCTCCATGTCCAACCTACCAGTTTGCATCAATTCACTTCCTAGGTATTTGAACGTGTCCACAATTTCCAAACTCTGACTTCCAATTTTCACAGTGCCCTTTCCTTGTCTTTCCCCTCTTGTCATCACCGTGGTCTTGCTTTTCTCTATACTGATTTTCAGGCCGTACTTCTGAATATTTTCGCTCAGTGCATCTAGTTGTTTTTGCACTTCTTCGGTGTTCCTTCCCCAGACCACAATATCATCTGCAAATAACAGTAACTTCATTTCTTTATGTCCATATGCTTCCTTTGTTTCCTTTACAATTTCATCCATCACCATTATGAACAAGAGAGGTGACAGCACACTCCCCTGTCTTAGTCCAGTCTTGTTCCTAAACCAATCTGTCTTTCCAACTGGGGTCAGGACCCTGCTAACACAGTTGTTGTACATTGCTTGCACCATTTCCAACATTTCTCTTCCCAGTCTCTTCTTAACCATGGTTTCCCATACCTTCTCTCTGGGGACACTATCATATGCCTTTTCTAGATCTATGAAAGTCATGATCAAATCCTCTCCATATTCCCAGTTCTTTTCCATCACCTGCCTCAAGCTAAAGATTGGGTCCACTGTGGATCTTCCACTCCTGAAGCCATACTGTTCCTCTTGCAACTCTCCTTCCACCTTTCTTCTCATTCTTCTTTCCAATATCCTTTCCAGTATTTTTACTATCTGTGATAAGAGGGTGATCCCTCTATAGTTATCACACACCTTCTTGTCCCCCTTCTTAAACATTGGCTGAATATCAAACAATATATACCAACATGTGACTCCATATCTGAAGAAAATGCTATTTACTCCCATTGTTCTTTTGCAATAAGGATAAGGACTGCGAGAGTTAATTTTCTGTACACAGATCATGCAAGAACTTATTTATATTCAGCGGGTACTCAGGTTTGTAGACTTTTTGACTTTTAGCCTTTTAGCTACACTAGTGTCCAAACTTTAAGTATAAGTTACGAATAAGCAGGGCAACAGGAAATAAACCGCAAATCGCACGACATATGCACCTACCAACCTTACGTTTTCGCTCTATATAAGAAAGGAGTATTCCCTGCTTTGACTAGCTGTGTAACCGCAAGGAAAACACAGCCAGTGCCTGTGCCCCATATTCCCTCAGTCGTGTTATAGTGTACGAAGTGTAGCCTCGTGTTGAACGTGACAACATAATGGCACAACGACGCCATTTGGACCCCGTTTTGCAGGGTAGAATACTCGGCGGCCTGGAAGCAGGCCAGACACAGACCGAAGTCGCCATATCCTTGAATTTCTGGCTGGCGAAGACATTCATCGCATGGACTGGTCAGCAAGGTCTGTGGATCTGAATCCAATAGAACATGCCTGGGGTGCATTGGGGAGTCAAATTGCATCCCGTCAGCCTCCACCAAGGATCCTCCAAGATCTTCGCATTGCCCTTTCGGATGAATGGGATCGACTGCCACAAGAGCTCTTGGACCATCTGATAGAGAGCATGCCACGTCGCTACGAAGCATGTGTGGCCGTTAGGGGTAACCATACACCCTATTAACAGCATATTTTGTTGTGGAAGACATTGCCAAGTTTTGTTAATTATTGCCAAAGGTGTACCTTAGCTATCAGGACCTTTCGTCACTGTTTCTTTGGACAAGTTGTGTGACGTATGGTGTGTGATTCAACTTCTATTTGTTCAGCAATCCATCTGACATTCCTATCAGGCGGTATGGCCTCGTTCAGTGATTATGCTTAACTTTTGGATACTAGTGTAATAGGAGGCAAGTACAAGAAAAAATCTTTGCAAAGCTCAGATTTTATTTCATTCCATCTAATTGTAGGAAATTGCAAAGATAGTTCCACCCCTTAAAACAACAATAACTAACTAGATTGCAAAGAATTGTGGCCTTATTTATTTTCATATATTTGCTATTACCTCTATCATGCAAGGAATTGATCTGCTGTTGCATTTAATCAGCCAATATTTACTAATAGTTTCTACTGCCTCTTTGGTACACTGATTTATAAAAGATAATTTCTGAAACTTAGCCTATATTTCTTGTGCTGATTTGTCACATGTTAAGGTTGTGAGTTTGATAAAACCAAAGGGCATCTATCTGTACATAAAGTTAGTGATTAGAGTAATTCCTTTATAATAAATCATATGTTTAAGTTCCATTCCAGTGTTCAAGCATTGCTATGTACAGTAGACGTGGAGTGTAACAGCAATTTCAGTTGCAGCAGAGCAATGTTAGTCCTAGCTTGGGAAACATATGTAGTCATCTAGAAAGTAGTACAACTCAACCCATAAATAAACAAACTAAAACAAAAGTGTTATGAATAATGTTATCTTAATGACTAATGGCTAACAGATTCAGCCAGCACAAATGAAGCATATAGAAAAATGGGATGGAACTTAATCCTAAATTAATTGAGACTATAACTTTCTTTTGTTGTGTCATGGTCTTACAGTTGTGATTATTGATTATAAATGTAATTTTAATTAGATATTTAAAACTTGGTGTGTGTCAACGTACTAGTCATTAAGGTTCTTTTAAGTGTCAATTAGTGTGTTGATATTGAATAAAGAATTTATAAAATGTTGTAAGAGATCGGGTGAATTAAGTTTCTGATTTTGGGACCATATAAGTGACTGATTTTTTAATATAAATGAACAAGTGTACCGGTACTTCGTCTGGTCTTGCTGTTGATTCAACCAAAAAAGTTGTTATTTGACTAGTTTTCTTGTGTTATATACATTGTATATAATGTATTACATACCTAATCTTATGCGACAATTTGTTTATATAACTTACAGGTAATATACTAGAGGTTTGACACTTGTTTTAAATTAAATGGTGCAATTTTCATGTATAAATATTTGTTATTGTGTTGTTACAGTAATAGTAAAAGAAAAAGAATAGTTTTTGTGAGAAAAAAAAACTGCAAATGTGGCTTTATGTTAAATTATATATATAAAGACTGTTTGATTATTTATTATGCTATGAACAGAGCAATAAAATAAAAGTATTTTTAGTTCACATTTTGAAGTTGTTGAATGCAGCTCACCTGCCTGTTGATCAAGGTAACCCCTATGCCAGGTAAGAATGTATGAACTACTATTCTCCAGCTGTAGGAATCATCCTAAATAAAAGAAGAGATTAGTCCTTTTACCCTGTAATCGGTAGCATGCTGAGCTTCTGTGCCCAAGATCGCAGGTTCAAATCCGGCCAAAGGCGTTGGATTTTTTAAAAGCGTTAAAATCCTTCAGTATGCCTTTCTTTGGAGGGGAATTAAAGCCGCCATTCCCATGTCATAGATCTGTGGCATGTAAAAGAACCTTCCACTAATTAAACTTGTGTGAAGCTAAATTTGCAGGTTAGATTTTGTTGAAACGCTCTATCAAAGTTCCAACGTTCACTACTAGGTGTCAGTGACATCTGGTAGCGAACATTGGAAGTACTTGAAATTGAACGGAACTTGTAGCTCACCCCATGGGTGTCCGCATTGAAGCAGCTACAACCTCTGGCGAGCTGAACATGTCTTCGGATACTCCTGGCACTAACCGCCATACGCTAAATAAATAACCGTTTACAGAGATTCTTAGAGAATTTAAGGTGATAAACCATAGTCTTCGTTAGGGAAATGTTGTTGCATATAGAACCAATTTGTTCATAGACTTGACAGTCAGTTTGACTATATTTGGGTTACCAACCTGGGCTGATGACCATTGCTTCCCTGAGTGGCCGATATTTGTTTCAGTAGAATCTTCAGTATATTGTATTATCTAATTGTAGTATTGAATTTAATACCGAGTAGGTTATTGTTGTTTTAAGGGGCAGAACAGCGACGTCATCTGCCCCTTACCGAGTAGGTGATGGATAATTAGTAAATGAGATTTTGTTAAATATTTCCTTTACCGTTCAGACCTATAGTAGGTAAAATAATAGTAGTTATTTATGGGATATTGATAGTTATGGTTAATGACCTTAAGTTGATGCCAGTAATACTGCAAATTAAATTTAACTTGCCTCAGCACCTTTTGGTTGTGTTAGTGTAGTGTATGGGAATGTGTAGTTTGTGTGTTTGTAGCCAATGAACATTGTGTTATATGAGGATGGATCAAATATAAACAGGAGTATGAATGTAACGCTGCTGTTAGTAATACTGTAAATCTGCTTTGCCAGGATGTTGGTGGGGTTGTCTGAAGAAGGGGTTTGAGTGCGCACGCACGGCGGGGAGCTGGGCTTCTTCAGTACGATATGAGTGAGCACATGTCTGTTGCGCAACGCATCATCAGATTTCTCGCAAAAGGGCACCAAACCTTCTGAAATTTTGAGACAGCTCCACGCACAGTTTGAGGAAGAAACACTGTCGCAGACTCTAGTGTATGATTGGGCTAAAAATGTTGTGGCAGGAAGAGAAGCCGTGGAAAATGAACCTCATGGAAGGAGGCCGCAGAAAAACATCACTGCAGACAACATTGTTGCCATTCGCAACATTATTGAAGAAGATAAGCTCATAAATATTCCTGAAATTGTTTTAACCGTAGGATTAAGTTACGGAAGTGTTCAAACCATCATGTGATATGGAACTCCATTGCAGAAACAATGCAAGGCCGCATACTGCCGCTTTAACGCGGGAAAAACTGGGAGAAATTCATTGGACACCTGGAACACCCTCCATACAGTCCAAAATTTTCGCCCTGCAACTACCATTTGTTTGGACCGCCCAAACAAGACCTAGGACAACAGCAGTTTGAAGATGATGCAACTGTAGAAGAGTTCGTGCTCAACTGGCTCTGCACACTTCTCTCTCCTATCAGGGCGGCTTCAAAACTTGCCAATCCGATGGAGAGAATGTGTATCGAAGGAACGACACTATGTAGAAAGTGATTTCTGTTTGTGTATTTTCTTTTTGGTTGTTGCAATAAATTTTAAAATATAATTCCCAGTTATATTTGATTGACCCTCGTACCGTAAGAGTTTGAGGCCCAAAGATGCTGGATGGAAGAATGGTAATGTTTCCTCATTTTAAACTATTCGCTGGCAATGTGTACAATATCATAAGACCCTGCGCTTTGAACCAGGTATGCATGAACCCCCAGTCCTTGTCCCTACCTGGCAGCATGACTAAATACAACATAATTTTATTTTCAAGAATTTTTGTCATATTGTCGGTGAAGACACCAAACCTAGTTATGTCACATTATATGGAAATATTCCATAACTGGCTCTTTCCTATGGAACATTTCCATGTAGTGAACAAGGTCTGTCTTCTTCATTGAAAATTTCTTCATAAAAGCATTGCTACAGAAATAAAGCAAGAAACAAATAGTTCCGTGAAGAACTATACAGCCTACTTAGGTTAATTGCCTCTATCAACATACAAATTTTCAGTTTGATTGCTGTAATAGATTCCTAGATATTGAGAACTGTCTAAATATTTTGGATGGTTACCATGTTGGATTTTTATATATAGACCTTAAAGTTATGTACTATTACATAAAGATTATTGAGTAGGTTTATCATTCAAGCTTCGTAGCCGTGGTTCAAATCCCGGTCATTCCATACGAGATTTGTGCTGAAAAAAAGGAGGCAGACCGGTTTTTCTCCGGGTGCTCCAGTTTTCCCTGTACATATTTAATTCCAGCAACACACTCCACTTTCATTTCATTTTTCATTATTCAAACTTCAATCGCATGATTAGGACACAAGAAATAAAAAACAAGATTTTAAAATTTCGCACAGCCACCACTTGTGGTTATGAAAATAATTGAAATGAATTAGACGCCACTGGATTAAAATTTATACAAGCATGAACTGTACCAATTTTCACTGCCCTCGGATGGTTAAATCTTGAGATACGTCCATTTGAATATTTAAATTTTGCATCGCCGCCATGTTGGATTTGTGCTCACCAGGTTATTGAATGTCCCATAGGTGAACATGGCGATCATCCAAAATATTTAGATGGTTCTCAATACCTATGGATCTGCTTGCCACGGTGGGTGAGTGGTCAACGTTTCGGTCTACTAACCCCAAGCTTGCAGGTTCGCTCCTGGCTGTGGTAAGTGATTTTTTGAAAGGCGGAAAAAATTACGACACCATGTCATACGATGTTGGCATGTCAAAGATCTCATTTGAATTCAATAGGCCGTGTTTATAATGGCAAAATTAATCTCGTGAGTTTCTGCCAACACAAAGTTCCTCATTTCTTTACTAAAAGCGCTATAGTGTTCGAGGAGCTAAGATATCTAACCTCCTTGAATTTCATAGTGCTTCAAGGAACAACGAAATTCGACATGCAAGCTACCCTTTGGGTGTCAAATAACAAGGCTTGCACCCGGCGCCCGAGGCCATAAGATATTATTCTTATTATATCTATGGATCTATTACAGCAATCAAACTGAAAGTTGGTATGTTATTATTATTTATTTAGCGTATGATGCATACAAGACAGTAATCTCTATATATATAAGAATGAAAGTTTGTCTGTTTTTTCTGAATTTCTACAGAAATTTGCGTTATTTACGCGTTTTAGACTGTTTTATGACGGATGCGCGCGAAAATGAAATTTTTGTCTGTCTGTCTGTGGACAATTTTTTGTGTCCTTATAACTCGAGAACGGCTGAGTGGATCAACGTAAAATTTGGTACAGATATCCTTCAGAGGCAAGACACCAATCATTGATGTAACCCTTCTCTGTACCTCTCATGAAACGGGGCCTACCCCCTTAAAATACATGCTGAAATAGGCGTAGAAGGGCAAGACAAAGCTCATTTTCAGCCCCTCAATGTGAGAAACGAAACTCGAAGGCCCTAAAACCAATAGTTTTTGAGATATTCCCAGAAAATTAATTTCATTTAATACAATAATGAAAGGAAGTTAGCCGGTAACCATGGCAACATAAATTCACAGGTCCATCTATTGATGCAATATAAGACGCAATACAATTCCATTTATTACTTTACTGAGATAGTTTGCAAACGGCTATAAGGTTATAACGGAACCAAACTAAGCTGTAAAATTCATCAATACATATAATGCACTTAAGGGGGTCAAGGGGTACTCTAGAATTTTTTCACGCGATTTACACGTGCTGGTGTGCTACGGAAGGTCTATTATATCCCTATCCCTATATTGTTATATTATTATTATAATTAATATTATTATTACACTACGGAAAGGAAGACCCCAGAGGACTGGAAAAAGGGAATAATTGTCCCGATCTTCAAGAAAGGTAGTAGAACAGAATGCAGAAACTAACGGGGAATAAAACTGATGAGTCATTGTGCAAAGATATTTGAGAAAGTTTTGGAAAGGAGAATTAGGACAAGGATAAAAGGAGGGATGAGGGAAGAACAACATGGCTTCAGAGCAGGAAGGTCCACAGTGGATTTGATTTTTGCTGTAAGGCAGTTACAAGAACAGCACAGTGAGTATGGAACAGATCTACTGATGGCCTTCCTGGACATTGAGAAAGCATATGACAGTGTATGCAGAAACAAAGTATGGAAGTCCCTGGAGGATAGAGGAGTAGAAAAATGGACTATAAGGAGGATAATGGAGATGTACAAGGGAAGCGTGAGCTGTGTGAAAGTGGGAGGAGAGAGATCGGACTGGGTGGAACAGAGAAACGGCCTGAAACAAGGAAGTGCACTGGCACCGTTACTTTTCATTGTGGTGATGGATGACATAATGACCCGAGTGGCACAAGTAATTGGGGAAGGAAAGATGAAAGCAATGGTGTTAGCGGATGATTTGATGATTTGTGGAAACAAGGAGGAGGAGGTACAGGAACAGTTAGACGTGTGGGAAGGAATAATACAAGGATATGGGATGAAATTTAGCATAAATAAGAGTGAGATGGTGATCACAACAAAGAGGAAGGAAAGAACCACAACGGGAATAACAATTGGTGGGGAACAGCTGAAGAAAGTGGAGAGTTTCAAGTATCTGGGAAGCCTGACACAAGATAATGGAAGAAAGGATAGAGAAATAAATGAGCGTGGGAGACAGGCAGAAGCATGTTATGGAGCAAGGATGTTCCTCCGAACAGCAAAAAGATCATGTATCGGACGTTCTATGCCCCTATCCTGACGTATGCCTCGGAGACCTGGGCTATGAAAGGAAGGGAGAAGAGCAAAATACAGGCCAGTGAGATAAGGTTCTTCAGAAGCAGTATTGGAGCTACAAAGATGGACAGAATAAGAAATGAGAGGACCAGAGAATTAATAAAGGAGGAACCATTACGGGATGGTATAGAGAAATCTAGACTTAGATGGCATGGGCATGTAAAACGAATGGAGGATAAGAGGATACCCAGGAGGATACACGAGACGAAGTGGGAAGGAAAGAGACCGAGAGGAAGACCGAGAAACAGGTAGCTGAAAGGGATGGAAGAAAGCGCGAAGAAGAGAGGAGAAGACTGGACAGGGGTGGGAGCTGAGAGATGGTGGGAAGATAGAAGACGTTGGAGTGGCTTGTGTTCCAAACAGACCCGGCCAACGGCTGGAAACTGTGCAAGAGGATGATGATGATGATACTACGGCCTACAACGACGAGACAAATCTCATTTTCAGCCCCCTGGTGTCAGAAAAAAACCTCGGGGCCCCTAAACAGTCGTAAAGGGTCCCCGGAAACTACATTTTAATGCTCTAAAACCAGGAGTTTCTGAGATATTCCCAGAAAACTAATTTCATTTAATAAACTAATGTAGGAATGCAAGCCAGTAACCATGACAACAATGTCTCA
This sequence comes from Meconema thalassinum, assembly GCA_946902985.2. Lineage (NCBI taxonomy): Eukaryota > Metazoa > Arthropoda > Insecta > Orthoptera > Tettigoniidae > Meconema > Meconema thalassinum. Next base: position 136,912,213 of record OX336390.1, on the reverse strand, counting down.
AAAAGGTACATCCAACTTTCCATCTATTTCTGCAAGAAGTAATGCCACTCCATTTATTAAATTTCTGTGAAAGTTTGCAAATGGCTATAAGGTTATCACGGAACCAACAAAAACTGTAAAATTCATCAATGCGCTTAAGGGGGTCAAGAGGTACCTTGGATTTTTTCACAAGACTTAAACGTGCGATGTGTCGTACAGAAGGTCTATTATATCTTCAAACAGCAACATTATTTTCAAAAATTCCTGATTTGAAATACTGTAGTTTATTTTTTATTTCATTTTTTTGCTTTTAGGAATTTGGGCCATTGGAGGCTAAAAAACCTGAATTTTCATGCAGCACAAGCCTATAAAATTTATTAAAGGGGTCTTCCTCTGGATGCGCACTTGACACAACAGTGTGGGTCAGTTTTTATGTGACGTGAATTGCATTTCGTCTACGAGGTTTTCAATTTTATTTTCACGTCAGGAAGTACACGTTAGGTAAATTAGTTTCTGAGCATATTTCAACTAATCATTTATCTTTGTCGACAAACAGGTTCCAAGCCCCTAACCATTGCAACAGTAGCTCAATTGATTACGTCTGGTTATTAATACCGACGACCGTTCGAAGAATGGGTACTTCTGCTAGTTAATATATATAAATTTACAAATAAACACTTTTCAGCATTAGGATCCTTCATATATGAGCTTGTGGAGTGGCTGCATGGGAGCTCTTCTAAGGTCCCAGAGTACATATATAGAGGGCATTCCTGCACGATGTGCTTGATGGTTTGCACTTCATATCCACATTCACGAGGCGAGTCTATCCAACCCCACTGATGTAAGGCTGCTCTAGTTCGAGCAGTGCCACATCGAATTCTGTTGAGACGGGACCAGACAGCTCGAGGGAGATGGAATCCAGGTAGTTTGATGGTAGGATCAAGTTCTTCCATTAGGCCACGAGGTGGAGAGGTAGACCATTCAACTTTCCATGTATTTCAGGGGTTGAACGAAGCTGAAGTAAGTTCCATAGCCGTCTTGTAGGCTGGTTTCCGTGACTTCAACCTGGATGTAGAAGGTTGATTGACGTCTTGGTGTATTGGGAGAACTTCACTATCCATAATTCTGCACCACAGTCGAGAAAGAGATTGCTGTCTCCTGATGTGAGGAGGAACAATATTACACAGTACAGGTAGTCACTGTGAGGGAGTGCAATGTCGAGTGCCAGAGATAATCCGCATTGTCTGGCGGAGTTGAATATCAACCAGCTGGCAATGGGAGCTGGTCAACCATATGCCTCTGGAGAGTATACGATAGCCAAAGCAGTAGTCCTGAGTGTGTTGGCATCAGCACCCCATGATGTTCCAGCTAACCTACGTAGTAGGTTATTATGGCTTTTTAACTTAGCTGTTGTTTTTCCAATATGCTGTCTGAAAGTTAATGGCCTGTCCTATGTTGTTGTTTGAGTCTTCAGGCTTTTGACTGGTTTGATGCAGCACTCCATGCCCCCAGTCCTGACCTAATAGTTTCATCTCTACATAGCTACCACATATTCTAACCTTGGTCTACCCCTACAGTTCTTGCCCTTCCTTCCATAACTAAGCTTGCTATTCCTGGGTGTCTTAGTATGTGTCCTACCAACCTATCTCTTCTCTTCATTAGCAGTCGCCAGAAACATCTCTCCTCTCCCACTAGTCTTAATACCTCTTCGTTTGTAACCCTATCTGATCTTCATCATTCTCCTGTAACACCACATTTCAAAAGCTTCAATTCTCCTCTTTTCTGCTGCACCAATAGTCCAAGTTTCACTTCCATAGAGTGCCACACTCCAGACAAAGGCCTTCAAAAATGACTTCCTAATACCTAAATCTAGATTCGATGTCAAAAGATTCCTTTTATGTAGAAATGCTTTCCTTCCCTGAGCTAACCTACTTTTTATATCCTCTTTGCTTCGTCCATCACTGACTATTTTGCTTCCTAACAGAAGTCTCCTACTTCCTTTAGTTTTTCACCTGCCAATTTGATGTCCATAGAGGTTTCCGATTTATTTCGGCTGTAATCCAGTATTTTTGTTTTATATTTATTAGTTTTCATCATGAAATCTTTCCTCAAGACAGAGTCCATACCATTCAAAAACTCATTCAAATCCTCAGGCGTGTCGGCCAAGATGACTACGTCATCGGCAAATCTCAGAGTTGAAATTATTTCTCCTTGAATCTTCACTCCCACTTTAAACTTTTCTCTAATTTCCTTCATTGCTTGTTCAATGTAAAGATTGAAAAGTATGGGTGATAAGTTGCAGCCTTGCTTTACACCTTCCTGAATACCAGCCTCTCTCTAATGTCCTTCAGCTCAAATGACTGCTGTCTGGTTTCTGTATAGATTGTAGATCATCCTCCTATCCCTGTCCAATATCACTCCTAAATACTTAGGGGAGCTGTTGTACTTCAGATATTGGTTCCCGAACTTCACTCTAGGTTGGTAGTTTGCCTGTAAGTTGTTTAGGTGAAATGTGGTTACCTCAGATTTAGAAGGACTTGGTTGAAGCCGCCACTTTCTGAAATAAACGTTCATCTTCGTAAGGTCTTCTCTCAGCAAATCCTCTGCTTCATCGAATGTGGCGCACTGGACTGTAAGATTTATATCGTCTGCATAGATGAATTTACGGGATACCATTTCTGCCAGATCATGAATGTATAAGTTAAATAGCATACGGGATAAAACTGAACCCTGAGGTAGACCATTACTGAGTGTATGGAACCTGCTCCTGGCACTTTCATTGTGAACTTGGAATAGTCGATTACTTAACATGTTGCTGATGAGAGTGACTGTTTTAAGACAAGGGACTCTACTTTATGAGTTTGAGGAGAAGTCCTTTTCTCCGGACAGTATGATATGCCGCTGAGAGGTCAAGAAAGGCAGAAACACTTTTAAGTTTCTTCTCAAAGCCAGTTTCTAGATATGTAGTTAAGGTAAGGACATGATCAGAGCAGTCTTGTTTTGGGCGGAATCCAGCTTGTTCAACAGGAATCTCTTGCTCAATTGCAGGAGCAATTCTATTCAGTAACAGTCTTTCAAGAAATTTTCAGGTGACACTGAGTAAGGCAATTGGCCTGTAACTTTGGGGTAGCTTTGGATCTTTTCCTGGCTTCAGTATTGCAATGATTTTGGTATTCTTGAAAGACGGTGGAAGACATCCTGATAGTTTGTACGGTATGTTGATAGAATGCAAATACATTTGCCATTGAAAACAAATGTTTTTAAATATCTGTATTGATGTTAGAATTAAACGTTTAAATTATACGCCAAATCAATACACAAACAAATATATATTTTATATATTAGTACATGTTTCGACCCACAGTGGGATCATCCTCAGCCTAAAAAGAAAATCAATTAAGAATTGAAAAACTAAAATGGCATATGCGCCTTAAATCTAAATTAAAATGAAAAAATAATGATAATAATTGTAATAAATAAAATATAGTAATAAAATGGATATCCTTACAAAGTAGTATTAATTAAATAAATATAAGATTGGTCTTTTAACAATAATTTTAAAAAAGTAGTTAGAAATAAGAACTATTAACGGTGAGTGTAAGAATGTTAAGCTTTAAATTTTTTATCAAAATATACACAAAATAATTTAGAAAATCAATAAAATAATTCAGCTCGGCGCTTGAGTTAAATAAGTAGAATCCTCTTCAATACGGAGACTATTAACGATTTTTAAAAGGTGCCAACCAGTATTATGATGACATGAAATAACCTCGTTGTATGGGATGTAGAAATTCGGAAATTCGTCCAAGAATTTGAGTTGAAATGCCCAATATGGATATGTGGCAATTCTAATAAATGTCCAAAACGTTTAGAAGAGAAACCGGGAATCTTGAAATGGAATTACTGTATCAGAAGTTCCACTTTAAATTTGCCAAACAGTGTTAGGTTATGTATATGCTGATTTAATGCAACCGTCGTGTTGAAAATTCAATCAATGATTGATTTGATAAATACTTAATGTATGCAGTAAATACGGTACTACGGGAGAATTTTCAACACGACGGTTGCATTAAATCAGCATATACATAACCTAACACAGTTGATTTGATAAATACTTAATGTATGCAGTAAATACGGTACTACGGGAGAATTTTCAACACGACGGTTGCATTAAATCAGCATATACATAACCTAACACTGTTTGGCAAATTTAAAGTGGAACTTCTGATACCGTAATTCCATTTCAAGATTCCCGGTTTCTCTTCTCAACGTTTTGGACATTTATTAGAATTGCCACATATCCATATTGGGCATTTCAACTCAAATTCTTGTACGAATTTCTACATCCCATACAACAAGGTTATTTCATGTCATCATAATACTGGTTGGCACCTTTTAAAAATCGTTAATAGTTGAACCCTTTCCAAAATCAGTCCAGTTATTCAAGAGCAGAATAGACAAAACCAGGGAAAAGAAAGAAGTGGTATAACTAGAAGATGGCGATGTTAAACGCAAGTCACGAACGGTTATCTCTTGAAAATTGTTCCCAATCGAGTGATGTAAGTGTTCAATGTGATAACAATTCTTTATCCATTGAAGAGGTGTGTCTTAATTGTGAAGACAAAGCATGTAGTGGCGAAAAAATTGTGAGATGTGAAGGAAATCAACTGGGAAAAAAGTACGAGTTGCCGCGAGCGGCGAGTGAATCTGAACTCCTCAAATTAGAATTGGCCTCCAAAGAGGAAATAATCAAAATGCTTGTGGTTGATTTAAAAAACGCACAATCTCAAATAAGTTTCCTTAAAGAAAGACTACAAGCAGAAGAAGATAGGCCTACTCAGGCAGACTATTTAGAGGTTAGGTCTAAAACGAATGCACGCTTTCCAAGACGTAGGCCTACCTTGGTGAAATCTGGGAATATTCCTAACAACTTTATCTCCCAGAATCCATTTGAAATCCTCAGCCGTTCCGATTCCCAATTAGAAGAAAGACAAGATACCGGTATTGAAAACGGGACATCCAGATACGACAAACCTATCCATAACCTTACTAATAAGAAAAGGAGACGTCCCCGTGTACTTGTCATGGGTGACTCAATTCTGCGAAATGTAGGCCCAGTAGTTGATGATGCCGCAGTCTATTGCTATCCAGGAATAAGAACTGAGCAATTAACTAGAAAGGTATGTGCAAACGAGGTTCGTGAAGACCCTGAGGTGGTAATGATTCATGTAGGGACCAATTGTTTGAACAGTTCTCCAACACCAACTCACATTATGAATGACGTGGACAAGCTCGTGGACGAAGTGAAAAGTGCCTTTCCGAGTGCAAAAGTGTGTATTAGTGGTGTATTGCAAAGACGTGACATAGACCCACGATACATTAATGCAGTGAATTCAACACTGGATTGGTTGTGTGGTGAAAAAAACATTATGTTTTTAGAAGGGAACTCTTGGTTACAAGACAGGGACCTTGCTTATGATGGTCTCCACCTCAATAGAAGAGGAACAATGAAATTTGGAAAACTTTTAAACAGAGTTGCCAAGTTTTTACTCTCGGAAAACTAATTGCTGGAACGAGTGATGACATTTTAATGTTTAGAGAGAAGAAAGCGCTGACTACAAGTGGACACCTAGGTGAAGTACAGTGCAGTGAACATAAGTACAACTGTTTGGATGATTTCATGCAACAGGACTCTAATATAAGTGCATGCATAAACTCATTAGAATTAGGTGGAGAGGTTAGGTGTTTGTACATTAATAGCAGAAGTATTCGGAATAAGCTCGATGACATTGAAATTCTCGTGCAGATGATAGGTCAGATAGATGTATTGGTAGTTACAGAAACCTGGGTGAAAAGTAATGAGGCAGATTTTTATAACTTCAACAATTTCACAAGTGTGTTTGCTCATAGAGATGACAAAGTTGGTGGGGGTCTGGGTATTTATGTATCACACAAATGGAAAGTGAACGTTAAAAGAAAGTGTGAAATGAATCATAGTTTGATGTGGATTGAGGTATTCAGAGATGATGTTAAAAGTAATAGGCCAACATACAAAAGCATTGACATTATTGCAGCATATAACCCCAATAGAAGCAATGCCATACCCTTCTTAAATTCATTTGAAAGTTTTCTTAGCCAGATAAACAATAAATTATGCATCTTCCTCGGAGATACCAACATTGATATCCTAGCTGATGATCAATTAAGAAGGAAATATCTAAATTTAATAGCATGCTATGGTTTTAAACAATGCAACACTAAATATGCTACACGACTTTGTGACACTGCAGCTACCTTAATAGACCACGTGTCACTAAACAATTCAGAATTAAGTTATAAAATATCAAATGTCAGCAATGATATTAGTGATCACAGTATATTAATTCTTGATATTTCCAAGACCAATTATAGCACGTACACTCTGTCACATAAGCCGACAAAATCAACAACACACGAGGACTCTTGGTATAGGCAACACACTCCTGAAACTAATATATCTATAAATGCAGATTCCCATAATGATGCAGATAGTACTGTTAACTCTCTATATAACTCTTTCATCAAACAATTGAATCTAAGGAACAGGCATAGCCAAAGAAAAATAACAAACAATACTAACAATAACAGACAGACTACTAACTTACCATGGGTCACAGCTGAACTCCTTACACTTATAAAACAACGAGACACTCTGCATGCAAAGCTCAAAAATCCCCTTCACAGAAATAATAATGATATGAACCAAGAATACTGTAGATGCCGGAATAATGTAACAAACTTAAAAAGAAGACTAAAGTCAAATTACTACTCAGATAAATTCAGAACATATGGAAACAATTCTAATAAAACTTGGGAGACTATCAAAGAAATCATACACAACAAAAAACCAACAGTTGAGACATGCACTTCACTTGAAATAGACAACAAAATTATCACAGACAATCAAGAACTATGTGAATCATTTAACTTGTTCTTCACAAACATTGCTGGAAGTCTAGCAAAAGCTATTCCTGAACAGAAGGAAATCCTCAGTAAGGACCACAATCAGTCAAATTCTCTCTACTTATATCCGACAGATGAAGCAGAGGTCAAGTCCATCATCACAAATTTAAAGAATAAAAAGAGCTGTGGATTAGATAGGATCAAGACAAATTTCATTAAAAACAATATACAATCATTTATTAAAATCTTGGTTGAAATGATTAATGAGTCCTTAGTTACTGGCATGATACCAGATGACTTAAAAGTGGCCAAAGTAGTTCCTATATTTAAGGGTGGTGACAAAAGAAATCCAAATAATTATAGACCTGTTTCTATTTTATCAGTAGTTTCAAAAATTCTGGAAGAAGTGGTAAAAACAAGATTGCTTTCATTTCTGAACAAGAATACATTCTTTCATAATATGCAATATGGATTCAGGGAAAATTCTAGTACTGAGGCAGCAACTATTGACCTAATAACAATGCTACAAGAAACTATTGACAAAAATAATATGGCAGTTGGGTTATTTATTGATCTCACAAAAGCCTTTGATACAGTAGATCATAAAATACTGTTATCAAAATTAGAAAATGCTGGTGTCCGAGGTATAGCACTAAAATGGTTCCAAAGCTACCTTATTGGAAGAAAGCAGCATGTAGCTTTGAATAAATGCATAAGTTCAGGAAAATATATAACTCATGGAGTTCCACAAGGATCTATACTTGGACCTACATTATTCTTAATTTATATAAATGATATTGTGGAATGTAATTTGAGAGGGCATATCAAATTGTATGCAGATGATACAAATATCTTCTACACTGGGAAAGACATAATTGAAATCATACAAAATGTGCAACAAGATATAAATACTCTCTCACAATGGTTCCAGGCCAATAAATTAACAATGAACCTACAGAAGACCAATTACATGGTAATTTCAAAGCAAAGCATGAAAGAAATCACACATGACAAAATATATATAAATAATATTGAAATAAAAGAGGTTAATCAGGCGAAGTATTTAGGTCTAATCATCGACAAACACCTGACCTGGATTGAACACGTTGAACGAATTGCTAAGAAACTCTCACCTATAGTAGGGATCCTAAGGAAACTTCGGTATCTTATTCCCCTAAACCTTGTAAAACAAATCTACTATTCACTTGTACATAGCAAGCTCCAATATTTAAATGTTATTTGGGCTCACTGCAGGAAATCCACACTGAATGATTTAATGACTATTCAGAATAGGGCTATTAGAAACATATTTAACCTTCCTTACTGCACTCCAGTAAAAGATCTGTACATCAGAAGTAAAATTCTACCCCTCAGCATAAGTGCAGATCTCCGAGCAGCTATGCTAATATACAAAATTAAACACAACACAATACTCTATAGCTCTCCCTACATCTTGAACTCGGACAATCATTCTTATGGAACTAGGCATGCGAAGGACGTAGCCTTGTATATCATTCACTCTTCTAAATACGGTAGAAATAGTTTCAAGTTCTCTGCATCACAGTCATATAATAAACTTCCCGATGAAGTAAAAAGTGCACCAACTTTGTCAGTATTTAAGAGGAAAACTACGAAAGTATTGTGGGAAAAATTCGATGCATCGTAATACATCAAATAAGCTTAAAAATCCTGTGCTTATCATTTTAAGAGACCTTGGTCTAAACAATCTTAGATATAGTATCAACTTTACTAATAGGCCTATGCCCTTATTCATCAATTTGTGTTACCTTCAGAATTTTCTTCCTGGTGTGTAAACACACATATTACTGTACAATTCCTCTGTACGAGCCTATGGCTCTTTGGAATTAATTGAATTGAATAAAAAAAAAAAAAAAAGGCTACCATTTAAACACTGTAACTTAGTGCTGTATTCCTAGAAACATTACACGTGCTATGTAATTCCTACAACAGTTGTGAGAGGGGAGTTCAATCAATGTGTGAATAGTACATTAACTTACTGTATTCTTTTAATATTGTGTAGTGTTTGTTACTGTATTCTTTTAATATTGTGTAGTGTTTGTACATTAAGTTACTGTTTTCTTTTAATATTGTGTAGTGTTTGTAAATTATGTACCTCATTTGCCACCTCATTGCAAATAAAGTGATTTTGATTTGATTTTTATTGAAGAGGATTCTACTTATTTAACTCAAGCGCCGAGCTGAATTATTTTATTGATTTTCTAAATTATTTTGTGTATATTTTGATAAAAAATTTAAAGCTTAACATTCTTACACTCACCGTTAATAGTTCTTATTTCTAACTACTTTTTTAAAATTATTGTTAAAAGACCAATCTTATATTTATTTAATTAATACTACTTTGTAAGGATATCCATTTTATTACTATATTTTATTTATTACAATTATTATCATTAATTTTTCATTTTAATTTAGATTTAAGGTGCATATGCCATTTTAGTTTTTCAATTCTTAATTGATTTTCTTTTTAGGCTGAGGATGACCCCACTGTGGGTCGAAACATGTACTAATATATAAAATATATATTTGTTTGTGTATTGATTTGCCGTATAATTTAAACATTTAATGTTGATAGAAGCTACTAACACAAGTTCATCTATGGGACTTTCGATAACCCGATGAGCACAAAACCAAACGAAACGCTGCACGGCCACCAGTTGGCGGAAAGTGTGGCAACCTAAACAATACATTACAATTATGATCAAAAATTAATTGAGGCCTCGGAAACAGCTAGGGCGACGCGCAGCTCCCGGTGTCCTGGGGGAGCTGTGAGAAGTAGGCTACCAGACGTAACGAAGGTTGGTTTCATTAATGTCATGACACTCAATAGAAAGGTAGAAGAGCTGGTTGATTATATGGAGAAGAAAGATATAGCGATGCTGGGAGTGAGTGAAACGAAATGGAAAGGGAAAGGGCGAAAAGAAGTGAAGAAAGGGAAAGGGTACAGATTATATTGGAGTGGAGGACAGAAGGCAACGAATGGCGTTGGTGTCATATTGAGAGAGGACCTAGACCAGTATTTTGAAAAAATTGACCCGATTAGTGACCGGATTATCAAAGTCAGGCTTGGACTTGAGAGTGGTACAAAAGATTTTATACAGGTTTATGCTCCCCAAACAGGGAAGGTAGATGAATGTCTAGAAGAGTTTCTAGAAGAGCTGGAAAAGTGTATAGAAGACAAAGAAGTGATAATAATGGGAGACATGAATGCACATGTGGGAACAGATAGACAGGGAAAAGAAGAGATTATTGGCCCGTTTAGCTATGGAAATCAGGATGAAGAAGGAGACCTGTTAGTAGATTTCTGTAGGAGGAATGGATTAACTGTTGGAAATACGTGGTTTAGGAAAAAGAACTCGCAAAAAATAACTAGGTATGGATGGGGAGACAGGAAGACAAAGACAATGATTGACCTTATTCTGGTGGAAAAGGATAAACAAAGACAGTTAGTAGATGTGACAGCTATGCCCAGAGGAGATTTTGAAGGAGACCACAAAGTGGTGATAGCCAAAGTAAGGCTTGGTAAAATCACAAAACTAGTAGAAAAAAGGGAAAGAAAAATAAAGGTATGGAAACTAAACGAGAAGGAGGTAATGGAAAAGTTTCAAGAGGAACTAAAACAGGAAATTCCCAAAGATGAAGCAAAAAGCATAGAAATGGAATGGACATGTTTTAAGAATGGATTTGTGAAGTGTGCAGTAAACACTTGTGGAAGATTATCAGGGAGGAAAAAGGAAAGGGAGACTCCTTGGTGGAACAACAGGGTAAAGGAAGCAGTTAAAGAAAAACAAATGGCATGGAGAAAGTGGATATGCAGCAAAGATGCAGAGAAATGGCAAAAATATAGAGAAGCCAAGAAGGCATGTCAAAAGATTGTACAAGAAGAAAAAAGGAAAAGCTGGGAAAGTTTCACTGAAACTCTAGAGGAGGATATCAAAGGAAGTAAAAAGGTTCTATATGGGCTAGTAAAAAACAGTGTGAAAGGTAGGGAAAACACAAAATTTGTAAAAACTGAAGCGGGACAGATATTGTATGAAAGAGATGGTATATTGAAAAGATGGGAAGAATACTTTTCAAAGCTACTGAATGTTAAACACATTGAACTGGATGAAGAAAGGGAACAAGAAGGAACAATGGAGGAAGAAGATGAAGAGTGGCAAAGCACCTGGAGTGGATGAGGTGACCACAGAAATGATAAAGCAGCAGGACCAGTAGGGTTGCAGTGGCTGTATAGATTATTTAGAATAATTTGGAAGAAGAAAGAGATCCCAGAAGAATGGGGAAAGGGTTTAATTATCCCACTTTTTAAGAAAGGTGACAAAAAGGAATGTAACAATTGCAGAGGGATCACCCTTATTGCCCATGTAGCCAAGATCTTTGAGAGAGTATTGGAAGGTAGACTGAGGAGGCAGACAGATGGAGAGATGGAAGAAGAACAGTATGGTTTTAGGAGAGACAGATCAACTTTTGATCTAATCTTTACACTAAGGCATATGATGGAGAAAAGATGGGAGTTTGGAAAAGACATGGTGATGACTTTTATTGATATTGAGAAAGCTTATGACAGTGTGCCTAGACAGGTGGTGTGGGATGTATTAAGAAAAAGGCAAGTTAACAGTGCAGAAGTGCAAATGGTGAAAGCTATGTACAAATATTGTGTCAGTAGCGTAAAGACCACTATAGGAGAAACAGAATGGTTCAAGGTGGAAACGGGTCTCCGTCAAGGAAGTGTATTGTCCCCCTTACTATTCATCATAGTCATGGATGAAATCCACAAGAATGTTAAACAGAGATTGGGACAAGAGGCAATAAAGGCCATGCTGTTTGCAGATGATATAGTGATATGGGGTGAGGATGAAAAGGAAGTACAAAAACAAGTAGATGTATGGAACCAAGAGATTGAGAAGTTTGGGATGAAAATTAGCACAGAGAAGAGCAAGACAATGGTAATGTCAAGGGGAAGTAAGGAGGGAAGAGGAAAGATAGAAGTGAACGGAAAAATTCTAGAAGTGGTGAAAAGTTTCAAGTACTTGGGAAGTGTGATCACAGAAGATGGAAAGATTACTGAGGAAATTGGAAAGAGAATACAACAAGTGAACAGCTTCTACCAGAGTGTTAGGCGTATTCTGTGGAACCAAGATGTCCCAAAGAAATGTAAGCAGGTATTATATTCAACCTATTATGGACCCGTACTAACATATGCAGCTGGAGCATGGACCACTACAAAAAGAGAGGAGAGTAGAATACAAGCAGCGGAGATGAAATTCCTAAGAGGTATAGAAGGGAAGACCAGAAGAGATAAAATCAGAAACGAGGAGATAAGAAGGAGGACAGGAATCTTGAAGCTGCAGGACAGGATAGAAACAACCAAGTTAAAGTGGTATGGACATATAATGAGAATGGGAGAGGAGAGAGTGCCAAAGAAAGCTTTTCTGGAAAAGGTTTCGGGGAAGAGACCGCGCGGAAGGCCCCGAAAGAGATGGGCAGATACAGTGTGGGAGTGCGTGGAGAAGAAGGGAGGAAAACCTGAAGATGTACTTAAAGGGGGAGAGGAGTGGTGGAGAGACAGGCAACGTTGGAGGTCCTTGATTCACAACCCGACCCAGGAAGCTGGAAACGGGAAATGAAGAAGAAGAAGAAGATACATAACCTAACACAGTTGATTTGATAAATACTTAATGTATGCAGTAAATACGGTACTACGGGAGAATTTTCAACACGACGGTTGCATTAAATCAGCATATACATAACCTAACACTGTTTGGCAAATTTAAAGTGGAACTTCTGATACCGTAATTCCATTTCAAGATTCCCGGTTTCTCTTCTAAACGTTTTGGACATTTATTAGAATTGCCACATATCCATATTGGGCATTTCAACTCAAATTCTTGTACGAATTTCTACATCCCATACAACAAGGTTATTTCATGTCATCATAATACTGGTTGGCACCTTTTAAAAATCGTTAATAGTTGAACCCTTTCCAAAATCAGTCCAGTTATTCAAGAGCAGAATAGACAAAACCAGGGAAAAGAAAGAAGTGGTATAACTTAGTGCTGTATTCCTAGAAACATTACACGTGCTATGTAATTCCTACAACAGTTGTGAGAGGGGAGTTCAATCAATGTGTGAATAGTACATTAACTTACTGTATTCTTTTAATATTGTGTAGTGTTTGTTACTGTATTCTTTTAATATTGTGTAGTGTTTGTACATTAAGTTACAGTTTTCTTTTAATATTGTGTAGTGTTTGTAAATTATGTACCTCATTTGCCACCTCATTGCAAATAAAGTGATTTTGATTTGATTTTTATTGAAGAGGATTCTACTTATTTAACTCAAGCGCCGAGCTGAATTATTTTATTGATTTTCTAAATTATTTTGTGTATATTTTGATAAAAAATTTAAAGCTTAACATTCTTACACTCACCGTTAATAGTTCTTATTTCTAACTACTTTTTTAAAATTATTGTTAAAAGACCAATCTTATATTTATTTAATTAATACTACTTTGTAAGGATATCCATTTTATTACTATATTTTATTTATTACAATTATTATCATTAATTTTTCATTTTAATTTAGATTTAAGGCGCATATGCCATTTTAGTTTTTCAATTCTTAATTGATTTTCTTTTTAGGCTGAGGATGACCCCACTGTGGGTCGAAACATGTACTAATATATAAAATATATATTTGTTTGTGTATTGATTTGCCGTATAATTTAAACATTTAATGTTGATAGAAGCTACTAACACAAGTTCATCTATGGGACTTTCGATAACCCGATGAGCACAAAACCAAACGAAACCCTGCACGGCCACCAGTTGGCGGAAAGTGTGGCAACCTAAACAATACATTACAATTATGATCAAAAATTAATTAAGTCTTCATACTCTGCCGTATTAACGGAATTTATCCATTTTGACAAATTTCAGAAAATTGTAACGGATTCATGGATTTTGTTCGCAGATTTGCACTTTTTTTCAATTGCAATGATTAAAATCTTATTGGTTTTATGGCCCGTTTATGTGTTGCAGCTTTTCGACACATAGGAGTGCTGGTATTTTGCCCAGAAGGGGATTTTAAACGTGCCAGTAGATCTACAGATACGGCTCTCCCGCGCACTGGGATTCCATCCCACAACCGTACGCACAGCGGGTGAGAAAGTTACAGCTGCACAGCCAGTCGTTTAAAAATATTATTCATTTGATTATGGTACAGTATTTATACCCTGAATATCTACGTTTAGAATACGTGCGATGAGATGTGGTACTCACAGTGAACATTTACGATGAAACATATGCTTATTTGTCGTAAGAAAAAATGTACTGCGAGCAGTAGGGCCTATGTGCAAGTGGGCGAGATACAGGAAGCAATGAGTTGCTGTTCGCGCCCAATTGGGTATTAAGTGCGTGGTAGCACCTACTGATTGAATCTTTCCCCGGCCCGATTGGCGAGATTCCTGCTGTCTTTACGGTTAGGAGTTTGCAACCAGAAAAGGAAAGATAACGTGATATTTTGCGTTCAGCACCACTCTCAATCCGTTTGACAACATTCCCGCTGTCTTAGCAGAGTGGCGGTAACTATTTTGCGGTCGGATACGAGGAAAGCTCGCGAGATAGTTTTCTGATCGGCACTGCTTTCGGTCCATTGAACAAGGTTCCCAATGACTTGATCCTGCGGTAACGAGTTGCAGGTATTTCGAGCGGACCACCAGTCGTTTTTCAGATGTCATTCATTTTTACTCAGCTAGGTTGGTTGGTTCCTCAGTTTAGGGGCTGCAACAACGCGGTCATGTACTTTGGATGTATGTAGAATCTGTCTGATAACCAGTGTTAATTGTGATTGCTGTATTAGTGTGTGTTACCTGTAATTCAGGTAAGGCCTGCCGACATTCAATTTTCAAATAGTTCCTACTTTTACAACCAAATGCTACCGTCAATGACAATTAGTTGTAAACTTGGTTACTAGATGCCACTGCAGTCGGCTCCTGGCGACAAACGTTGGAACTTAAGAGCGTTAGTCAAATCTAACCTATAATTTAGCTTCACACAAGTTTAATTAGTGGAAGGTTCTTTTTCATTCCATAAATCTGACATGGGCCCGCCAGCTTTACTTCCCAAACGAAGGATGGCATACTGAGGTATTTTTAACGCTCTTATAAATTCCGACGACTTTGGCCGGGTTTGAACCCGCATCCTCAGCTATACTACCTGACTAATGTGCCCCATTGCGTTATTAAGCCTCGTTTTCGAAGGCTGGTATTGGTACAGCAACACTACAGTTGCTGTCAACATACCGACAATGACTGGGGTATCCAGCAATGAGTACACAAACATAATCTTTGAAAATCTGGTCGTAATGCAGCCCAGCTCGCCGACTTATGCGCACGAGTTTCCAAATTCCTAACAGAGATGTCCACCTTTTGTAGACGTATTTTGACGAGGCGCTGCAATTAAGAGCCGGATGATGATTGTTCTTTCAAGGGGCAGACAGCCAGGTCATCAGCCCCTCAATTAAGAACCAATAGATTGTTCAAGGCACATGCTGCGACCATGCTGACATGCATAATGTACTGAAGTACTTTCAACGCATCCTTCACACGACAAGTTGAATTTCATCTTACTGTGATGATTGTTACAATGCTTAATGTTTCTTCACGCAAAAAGGAGCAGCACGTGAGCTGAACCATAAAGAGGATTCTGAACAAGAGAAAATGGCATCCGTATAAGGCACATCTGCATCAGCAACTACAGTATATGGGAATGATTTTGATCGCAGTGTAACATATTGCCAAAGAATGGTCTTTGCATTGCAGCAAGATCCACATTTTACCAGGAATATCCTGCGGAGCGATGAATGTTATTTTGCTAACGATTCCACTGTCAACACACTCCTTCACCATTATTGGGCTCCAGCATTTGCAAATTCATTAGGACGTTGATGTATGGTGCAGTATTGTGTAGACCGCATCACTACATAACCCTTAGGCTCACAGGTAGGCTTTATCTGGAATTTCTAGAGACCGACTTGTTTCTAAAAAACCCTCTAGAAGATATTCCACTGCAGCTAGTACCGTACTGCAGTATTAGTTCCAGCATGAAAGAGCTACTACTATGGGATGCAGTACTCACAGTGAACACTTACGACAAAAAGTATGCTTATTCGTCGTAAGAACTTTCGAACCATTATGGAAATTCTTGAAACACGATATCCTGAATGGTGGACAAGTTATAGGGGAACCCTGTCGGTGGCCACCACAATCTCTTTATCTAAACCCTCTGGACTTTATTTTCTGTGGGGCAGTATCAAATTGAAAGTGAACCTAACAGTATATGACTAGAATAAAATGTCAACAACCTTGATGTTAACATGTCTGAGAACGTAACAGTGCCAGAAAATGTTGATCAATTACAATGAATTGCAAACACTGCATGCATCATCTGATATCTTCAAGAAAATTCCATGAATAGTTGTAGAAGGAAACGTTTTGGTGAATCCAAGTGTAACTATTTTATTTACTAAATCTTTGAAGCTCTTATGTAGTTTTTGTTTCATATAGCAAGCAATTCTTTGGTCGAGCAGAATGTCTGGGCGTGTATAAATTAATGAGTTACTAAGCTTTCTTTTCTGCAAGTTGAACCACTCCTTTGAAAACAGAAATCAAGCATCTCGTTAATTACTCATACATGTGGGACAGGAAGACGACCTGGTGTAGGTCTATTTACAGTTTAAAACCCCAGAACGATATTTATCAATATAAAACAAAATACATGGCGAGTCATATATATATATAAAACTCTTTATTTTCTTCATCAGCGTAGGTAAAATCATGTCAAACTGAATAATTTTGTATATATCCCTGTGTACTAAACCATCACATTCTATCCCACGTTATCGGACGAAGTTTAGAAAGAGTTGATCTTTAATTGAACAGAAAATAGAGTCAAGGAGAACTATATTGCAAACTCAATTTGCAGCAAAGTGTATATGTCGTAGTCAGATAGTGAAACCCATCATTTCACGAAAATCCTAGGCACTTCATGAAAAGCTGGCATTTGATGTAAAAAGGGATACTGTAGTTGCACTATCTGACAAGTGGTTTCATGAAATTACTCAATTTCGCCGTCACATAGTGTAATTTCTTGTGTACATTATCTGACGGGAAATTCATCCAGTCACTTCATCATGGTGTCAACAGAATTTTCCTGAATATTCCTGACCACTTTTCAACAAAATTCCTGACTCGTGAAGTCATCGTACATCGGAAAAAAGGTATATCAAAATTGCCATTACGGAAATAAGAAATATCAAGTGATTGGCATTTAAATTTTCTTGTTTATGAATGTCAAGTCACAATATTTTAGAGGCTGATTGGAGACACGTAGTGCAATGTGCTGGGCGATGGGGTCGCCACGTCCCTACACCAAAGCTAAAAAAGCGTACAAAAAATAGGTAAAAGAGGTTTTTACTATGATTTACTGTCAGAAGGGAAACTTATCATAATGTCCAGCGAGTTATTACTTTTTATCTTCAGAGATTAGTTGAACTAGTAACATCAAAATATGGCTATAAAACACTAAATACTGTATGGTTAATATAAAATTCCTGACTTTCTAATACTTTTTGCCATTTTTTCCTGACTCATGCCATTTTTTTACACTTTTTCCTGACTAAAAACAAAATTCCTGACTTTTCCTGCCTGTGGACACCATGTTCATGAAGTAACAGCAGTGGTTTACACGTGAGAGGGAAGTGTGATTTTCAAGAATTAATCGGATAAAATAGTGGACACCAAAGGGCTGTTATTTCCTCAGAAAGTGAACAATGTGACATGGTACAAATGTCTATTGGTCCGGACCTCATTTATCCCCTAAATTCCCTCCCCAGCATCTTGGCTTTGCGCCTAGAAGGAATATTATGCTACCGTACTGTGAACGGAAGGAGAAAGTCGTTCAGATTTCATGCATTTTGTTTCTAAAACATGAGAGATAGAAAACTGATAGTATAGTATGTCTTGGCTTCGCTCTTCCACCCTTCAAAATAACAAAAGCTAACTCAGCCACAGACGTGCAAAATGAGATCTTGTACAGCTCTTAGCTGCAGACTCGAAGTGCAGTTGTGGTCTCGGAGTATTGTGTTAGCTTCCGGACCACTACGTGGTGAGTTCCATCCCCACCAAGAGAGAATATTTTTGCCAACTATTTCAGATTTTTTAAATTCAGTCTGCACATCTGGAAAAAAAGATAAAGACATACACTCACTATCACAGCAAGCACCAAAACTAAACATCATTAACTCCAAAAGACTTCAATGGGCTGGTCATTTACTAAGGATGGGAGATGAAAGGATGGTCTTACAAACCTTTAAAGGAGAACGAAAAGGAAAAAGACCAGTAGGAAGACCACTAAGTTTCTGGAAAAATGAAATCTCCAAACTTTGTCGACATCTGAATGTGGACAACTGGCAAGAACTCGGAGGCATTTTGTGAGATCGGCACGGGATCTTCGTGTCCCATAGAAGCCTTCTGAGTAAGTGAGTGAGTGTGTGTGTCTGCACATTTTATTATAGATCTGTTGTTTTCTTGTATATTTGTTTTAAGGGCCTGGGACATCTTGGTCATCAGCCCAGTGTATTTGGGTGATGTTTTCTGATAACCTGTTTTTGTGTGGTCATTGAACTACAGTGTGTAGCTGTAAAGGGTAAAGAATTTGGGAATGGGTCCCAGGACTTGAAATAAAGTACCATCCCAGCATTTGCCTCTAGAGTGTGTGGGAAGACCTGGAGGAAAACGCCACAGTCAGTGACGGGATTCGAACCAGCATATACTCGTTAAGTAGAATAATGAAATCAACTATGGTTACCAGGGGTAGGAACTTAATTATGGTCTGAGGGTTGAATCGGGGTACACTCAGCTTCATGAGGCAAACCTAAGAAGAGGCGGGTTCGATTCCTACCTGGAAGTGGTTTTCCATGGCTTCCGCCTTCTCCTCCAGGAAAATGCTGGGTTGGTTGCTAACTGAAGGCCATGACCACCACCTTCCCTATCTTAACCTGAACTAAAAATACACACACTACTACAAATACCACAACACAGGTTATCAGACAGATTCTACACTCCCAAGTACACAGGGCTAAATGACACCGATGTCGAAGTACCTCAAATAAAACAACAGCATCATACTTCGTATATTATCTCTCAGTATAGTTCTGTGTTCTGTGGTGTGACACTTCGTTTAATGTCACTAGAAGTAAGAGGTGCATACACAAAAACTTTAAGCTTGGTTGATATAGTGGTGTGTTCACCTTCCAGAAAATCTCGAAATTCAGCCTATTTATTATAGCCAGAAATTTTTGAAAGAATGATTCTTCATTGTGTGTGTCTTACCTGTTATCGTTCCAGTTTTGTTGTTAATTCATTTGAGGGACTTGGGACACTTCGGTCATCATCCCCATGTGATTGGGTGCAAATTGAACTTATGACTGTAGGGGTGTGTTTTACTGTATTAGGGAAAGGGTTGGGGTAGGCGCCTCGATACTAAGTAAGGTACTATCCCGGCATTTGGGTGAAAGGAGTGTGAAAAAGCCACGGGGAGTAACCACACTCTGGATAGCCACTGTCATCGCCGGGTTTTGAATCTACTATCTTCCGACTTGCTGCAGCTACCTTCGTGGCCGGGGTGTAAGATTTATACGAGCAAGTCTGTGCCGCGGGATTCATTCCAGTTTAAACGGGCTTGGGGATGATGTGCAATAAATTTCTATGCGGTAGGCGGTTTTAAGGCCAATTGCCCTTCCTGAAGCCAAACTAATGAAAAATTAATGAGAGATTTAATGAAACTGGACTAAGAGATGGAAGGAAGCGGCCGTGGCCTATTAGAAGGTACCATCCCAGCATTTGCTCAGTTTAAAATGGGAAAAATCATTTTATTGACCGCTGTAAGTGGGGTTTGAACCACTCATCAAGTCTGTATATAGATTAGTTTCATAGCCTAGAGCGGAGTTCTCAACCTTTTTGAGACCGTGACCACCACCATCATGCCATACCAAGTACTCGAGCACCATTAAATAAATAATAATAATCACAACAATGCAACAAGCATGCGCCTCTCTTTCCTTTTCCTGTCTCTCCCCCTCCGAGTGCTGAAATATCTAGGGATTCACCACTCACCAGGCATGCTGCAACAGCCTGCATGACTCGTGCAGATAAGATCATTTACATGTGGACAGTCGAGTCAAATCACCATCTTTCACGTTGCTCATAAAAAGGGATGTCCAATTTTTAATTATGATTTAGTTTATTACACAAAATCTATAAGTTTTTGCAGAAAAAGGGCAACAAGATCCAATTGATACAAACAAGCGGAAAAGGACTTGGCTGAATTAGGTTTTCCCAGTCTCAAGGATCGGGAGGAAATTAGGAAAATTACTCATACACAGGGTTTTGAGGGAGAAGACAGAAGGCCTTCACGTCTTGTTGCAGCAACGAAAACTTACTCAATCGTTGCGCAAGAAGAGTTATAGGGCAAGCATCAAGGCCAATAAGTGTTGATTCCGCGTGGTCCCAGGAGACCCATTCACGCAGAAGAAGAATTTAGTTATTAATGTGAATAAGCAGTACTCACGACTCACCGACTGCTGAAGCATTACAATACACAACGAAATATCTTCATGACATTTGTCATATCTGGCTGAATATCCAGGGAAAATAAATTAATTTTACTCAACAAGTACATGAAGTATTGTATTTTAGTTGAAGCGTATTGATATTGTTAATTTCTAGTCCCTTTTTTAACTTGGGCAATAGATTCCATACTTTAATCCCGGACTGGTTATTTACGTAATCTAACAAATTTTCTCATTTAATTATTAGCTTATTAACTGTTCTACTATGTATACTACTTCAGCTCCTCCAAGACATTGGAGATGATATGGAGATTCATTTATCTGGGTTTCAGTAGATGAAAGTACCGACTCCTGTGTGCAGATGACCTCGTAGTTCTACCCCTTAAAACGACGACTCCTGTGAAAGGTATGTGGTTAATCTAGTTTTGGAAAAGTTGGATTCCAGTCGTGCAGGATCTCCCCATCTAATCATGTGCAGTCTTAGGAAAAACAAATCATTCTACAATAGCAAGGATAATGAGAGTTGCTCGATTTCTAAATTATTAAACTTCAGTAGTTATTTCATTTCTTGATACCTTAGTGCATTTCATTGATGCATTTGTTCAAATTGCACTGTAAAATAAATGTCTACAATTTATACAATGCATTAAAATACACACATCAAAAAAAGTTTTGCATCACCTCGGTTCCCAGATCTCCGGCATATAGACGTTGACTGTGTATATTGTATCCAAGATACAGTCCCTTTGACTGTTCATAGATGTCACTAAAACTGCTCAAAGATGTAAACAACCATGCATGAGCAGGGCCTATTAGACGGAGGGGGTACGACAGCCGATCAGTTCCAGTCATTCCACCAGGACGAAGGTACGCTGCTCATGTTGTCTGTAGTTCTACCATGCCTAGAAGGTCAATACCGCAGTTCGATCGCGTCTGCATTGTTACTTTGTGTCAAGAAGGGCTCTCAACAAGGGAAGTTTCCAGGCGTCTCAGAGTGAACCAAAGCGATGTTGTTCGGACATGGAGGAGGTACAGAGATACAGGAACTGTCGATGACAGGCCTCGCTCAGGCCGCCCAAGGGCTACTACTGTAGTGGATGACCGCTACTTACGGATTGCCGCTCGGAGGAACCCTGACAGCAATGCCACCATGTTGAATAATGCGTTTCGTTCAGCCACAGGACGTCGTGTTTCAACTCAAACTGTGCGCAATAGGCTGCATGATGCGCAACTTCACTCCCGACGTCCATGGCGAGGTCCAGCTTTGCAACCCCGACACCATGCAGCGCAGTACAGATGGGCCCAACAACATGCTGAATGGACCCGACGGAATTGGCATCACGTTCTCTTCACCGATGAGTGTCGCATATGCCTTCAACCAGACAATCGTCGGAGACGTGTTTGGAGGCACCCTGGTCAGGCTGAACGTCTTAGACACACTGTCCAGCGAGTGCAGCAAGGTGGTGGTTCCCTGATGTTTTGGGGTGGCATTATGTGGGGCCGACGTACGCCACTGGTGGTCATGGAAGGCTCCGAAACGGCTTTACGATACCTGAATGACATCCTCCGACCCATAGTGCAACCATATCGGCAGAATATTGGAGAGGCATTTGTCTTCATGGACGACAATTCTCGACCTCATCGTGCACATCTTGTGAATGCGTTCCTTCAAGATAACGACATCGCTCGACTACAGTGGCCAGCATGTTCACCAGACATGAACCCTATCGAACATGCCTGGGATATGTTGAAAAGGGCTGTTTATGGACGTCTTGACCCACCAACCACTCTGAGAGATTTACGCCGAATTGTCGTTGAGGAGTGGGACAATTTGGACCAACAGTGTCTTGATGAACTTGTGGATAGTATGCCACGGCGAATACAGGCATGCATCAATGCAAGAGGACGTGCTACTGGGTATTAGAGGTAGTGGTGTGTACTGCAATCTGGACCACAAATGCTGAAAGTCTAGCTGTATGATGGTACAACATGCAATGTGTGGGTCTCATGAGCAATAAAACGAGCTGAAATGTTGTTTGTGTTGATCTCTATTCCCTTTGTATTTAACGGTTCCGGAACTCTTGGAACCGAGGTGATGCAAAACTTTTTTTGATGTGTGTAGTAAAAAGTTCATATAGACTGCAGCACATTTGGTGTTAATTTACATTTTTCATTGAATTTACTTACCATAATTTTATTCACTTAAGCAAATCTCTTAAATCCATATGCTTTGCCACATGTATCGATTCTTGAAATGTTAGAAGCCATTTCCCACTGTATATCAATCAACAGAATTGCTCTTCAGTCGGTCAACACAAGTGTGCCCAAATAGACTGGACGGAAAGTAATTATTTTATCACCCTTTTACGTGAAAGAAAGGATACATGAATTATTTACACACTCATTAACACACTTCTCCACAACCCCACAATCAAGTTTTGAGAGTTTCCTTTGGCAAGTTCTTCATTGGATTAATGTTTGGTGAGTTCCCTGGCCACTCTCAAGACACAAATATTGTTCTCACTGAAGAATTTATTTGCTTACTTTTCAATGATTTCATAATGACTTGTACAATGCAATATACAGGACAATTATGATACCCATCGTAAGATATTTGGAGACAAATCCCGCTAAAAAATTCCATCACCATCTGGAAATCTCTTCTTCACCACACCAACTCTTCTTTCCAGTATTTGGATGTACTGGCCATTATCCCATCTACTGCTACTAAGGGCCTCAGTCCTTCAAGAGTGAAACATCCCCCCAAAAAAAATTTTCACAGGGTGTTTTATGTTCTGTACAAATGTACTGAAGTTGTTGCCTCATACTTTGACCGACTGAAAAGAGTCTATATCAATTGAACATACTGTATTGAACTTGTTGCCTGTGAGATTCAAAGGGACTATCATCATAGAAAGGAATTTTCTTCCAGTGTTCCATTTTCCAATCCTGATGGCTACATACCTACTAGGGAAGTATCCTGCAAATTCCTTTGTTAGCAGGGGTTTCTTTGCCTTCACACAGATTGATAACGTTGTTGTCATTCTATTAAAGGGCCTTATACATCGTGGTTATTTAGCCTTGTGTTCTTGGGTGTGTGTAGAATTTGTCTGATAACTTCTCTCATTTTGAACTCTGTAGTAGTATATGTACTGCTTCGATGCTATGTTTTTAGTGTCCTGCTCTATGGAGTTGAATCATGGACACTTACCGAGGTTTTAAGTAAGAAACTAATAGCATTTGAAATGTGGACGTATCACAGGATTTTAAGGATATCATGGGCAGCTTAAGTCACAAATGTGGAAGTACTGTGGCGTATGAACAAAGACTCGGAAATTCTCAGTATCATCAAAAGGAGAAAACTAGAATACTTTGGTCATTTCATACGCAACAACAAATACCACCTCTTGCAATTAATTATCCAAGGGAAGAATGATGGCATTAGGGGTCCAGGATGCAGACGAATATCCTGGCTAAAGAACTTAAAATACAGTGTCACTGTTTAGAACAGCTATGGACAAACAGCAGATAATGCTACTGATCGCCAATGTTCTTGGAGAACGAGGCACTTGAAGAAGAAGAAGAAGTATATGTATTTGTAATTTAGGTGAGGTATGGGAAGGAGGTGGTCATGGCCTTAAATTAGGAACCATCCACAATTTGCTGAGAGTACAAGTGGGAAACCAAGGAAAAACACTTCCATGATGGCAGAGATGGGATTTAAACCCATTTGTTGGAAATGAGAACCTTTCTTAGGGACCTTGGAGTGAAAATGGAGTCTTGGTTCACTGGAATGATATGTCTTGTTCATTCATGTTTGTTTATTCTTTGAACAATGATAGTTGCATCTTGTTGATCAAAATAAGAAAGCAAAGTAGAAGCTGTTATAAGATAAAGAGTTAAGGTATTATTTTAGCGATATTGGAAAGTGGTGAATCGGGCAGATTCTTCGACTTTCCAACACCATTTCTTCCTATTTTTGCCTAACAAGCTTGAGTGTACCCCATTCCAATCCTCATGCCAGAATTAAATTTCTTGGTTGAGCCAGGGCTAAGAATGCTAGCTGCTACACCACAAGGGGTCACAGATTAATAACCAATGAAGATCAGTGAAAAGAATGCAAACAAAACATGAGATCTACAAAAACGTAATGTGTAGCACATAGTTGCTAACCATTGGGAAAATTACAAGGATGAAGAAGAAAAACTACTAACTTGTTCCGATTAATTTACACAAGACCATACAATATGAACTTGAAATCTAAGGGACCGTGAGATACTCTGCAACCGTTCATCATACAAGACCAGTGTTGCAATGACATCATGGATATGCATTGGAATGAAATTCTGTAGTTTCACCTTAACTTACATATACATCTTGATTCTGTTTAAGCTCTTTCTCAACAATTTAAATTGGTTCACCAGTCTATCTCACTTTCATCTGTCATCAGATCTGTCTTTAAATATCCCTTTCTTGCCACGGTGGGCGAGTGGTTATCATGTCGATCTACCAACCCCAAGCTTGCAGGTTCACACCTGGCCATGGCAAGTGATTTTTGAAAGGCGACAAAAATCACGACACGCATGTCATACGTTATTGGCATGTTAAACAACCCATTTGAATTCAGTGCGCCGTGTTCACAGTGGCAAAATTAATCTCGGGATTTTCCGCCAACACAAAAAAGTTCCTCCATTCTCTACTAGAAAGTGCTATAGTGCCAAGGAGCTTCATAGCACTCCAAGGAACAACAAAATTCGACATGCAAGCTGCCCTCTGGGCGTCAAATAACAAAGCTTACACTCAGCACCCGAGGCCATACGATATTAATATTATCTTAAGCAGGAATTGAATTATATTCAGCCAGTCAATATAATACTTTTCCGGTGTGGAATTAAACCTGGAGTGCAACATATAATTACATTCCAACAAGAAATGAAATTTGGAATGAAACATTTAATTTAATTCCAACAAGGAATTAAATAGGTTATGAATATTCCCGAATGGGAATATGATGTTATTTCCGTTTGAGCAGATAAATTATCAATTAATATGATAAAATTGGTCCGGTCAACTCAAACAAAACACTGGCATTTTATGTTTGAGTTGACCGGACCAATTTTATCATATTAATTGATAAGGAATTAAATATTTAATTCCATTCCTCTCGGACTGAAACTCTAGAGGAGATATTCAATTTTATTCTGGCGGAGGTGAATTATATACACAGATGCTCTTCTATTCCTCTCAGAATGAAATTGTGATTGAACGTTTATTTCTATTTGAACAGAATGAAACTCTGAGCAAAACATTTAATATTGAAATTAACAGAGGAATATTAATAATTTTGACCCCACTGTCTATAGTGTTATTATATGTCAAATATTGTAACAAACCTTACAAACAACTCTTTACTGATAATGATTCTAGCTGAACTGAGCACTGCAGTTCACCATGACTGATAAGGGATATATTACCATTAGAAAACATGAATAACAGACTAATTTAAAGCAACTTTTGTTTATTGGCTTCCAAATGAGTGAACTGTTCATAAACAAGATATTACCAACAACATTTTAACATTTTCACTGAGTAGTGGTGGGAGTGGAAGAGAAATTAACAGTGCTCATACGGTATATTTTGGTAAAAGAAAATTGGTGCTTGTATATACATATAACAATTAAGAAATCACAAGTTCATTTACTTAATCGCATTAGCTTATTATTAATGAAACCATCTAGAAGATGCTTTATAACTTGATCACAATTAAATTAGCCACCTACCAAAATGTGCTTAATTGCGTCCCCGACTGGATATTTTCCCCAGGACAATTTCACAGCAAGTTACAAAATTGAATGAAAGTCACATTCAAATGGGATGGAAAAATGCTGGAAACCTTTAAAAAATATGCTGAGAAAATCAGACTTAAGACTCAAATGGCATAAAAATGATTTGCTAGAAAAAAAATTCTAAATACAATATTTACATGCAAATACATCATAATTTCTATAGTAATACCTCAGTACAAAAATTCTTTATTTTAAAGCTGTTTTTTATGCTCGAAATAACAATAACCTTAACTTAAGTTTTTTTATACTAAAAAGTTTTAGTCCCATTACTCAATTTTTGGAATGTGATGATACTTAAAAAAAAAATTATACAGTAATTTCATGAAGAAAAAAAAGGTAATATATTTTCCATTAAAAAACAAAACAGGACTTCCAAACTTACATATACATCTTGATCCTGTTTAAGCTCTTTCTCAACAATTTAAATTGGTTCACCAGTCCATCTTACTTTCTTTCATCTGTCATCAGATCTGTCTTTAAATATCCCTTTCTTTTTAAACTAAAATACATTCAAAATTAAAAACATTATTTCTTTAAAATTAGTACATTATTCGATCTACTAACAACTATCTTTCACACACACATTTTCAGACTTTCATCACTTTGTAGCATTGCATGTGCAGCTAGGTATCTACTCCCTTGCATTATTTTACATCATTCGCAGCTGCCATTACAAGAGGAAACAATTTCTGACATGGAAAAACTGGGGAACAACTTTCTTTATTAGGCTTCTAAACTGTCACTCATTCTTTAAAACAAAAACGACAATATTTGAAAGCACACAATTGTAAGCGTTTTGCTTGTCTAGGATATCGTTAGAAGTAAGCCAGTACATTTTCTCTCCGTAGAGTGTACAACCCACACAAAAATGACCACACAAGCATAAGTACTGGAGTAAGGGAACTGCCATTTGGTGAAAGATAAACATTTGCACATTGCAAATGAGACCATTAAAGAAACAAGAATAAAGAAATGAAAATCTATTTGGATCTCTTTTTTTCCCTTTAATTTTATATCACAAGTGATTTGAAATGTTCCAATTTAAGTCAATAAAATAATTAAGACTGTAAATTAAACTGAAGTGAGACTTTTTTTTACAGCTTCTCAAAACGTTTGTCCAGTCAACAAGCAGTAGAAGAGATGATCAGAAATTTTCGAAGTAATTATATGCATGTTGTTGTAACATAGGCCTATAAGTCTACAAATACAGGGTCTTTCATATAAAGTAAGAACGGCAAGCAGCAGTTTTGTTATTCACTGCTGGGGTGGCCTTGGCCGAGCTTGTGGCAAGACATGGCCCCCTGCTGTACTATTGAAAGCGTGCGCATATTACATACGAGGGCAGCTTTTTTTTTTTTTTTTTTTTTTTTTCAAGTTCCGATGGACTGTATAAAAATAACAGATTGACATACCAAACTTAATTTACTACTAAATGTTTGCTTGTTTTATTCTTATGTCTTAACATAATCGCCAAAACGATTGAAACATTTGTCGTATCTGTTACACCGGCTTTCCAATGCCCTCGGCAAAATATTCTGCCGCCACTGAGGTGGGTACATCTGGACAATCTCCTGAAGTTTTTCCTTTTTGATGAGGCGTTGCCGCCCAACCATACCTACAATTCTCGAAACAGGTGAAAATGTTAATGAGCTTCGTTCTACCAAAAAAAATATTGTAGGTTTCAGGTCGAAGTTTTCATTTACAATTGCTCTTCATATTCTTATATGGCATGTCCGTGCATACAAATTGGTACAGTCTGTGACAAAATAGCTTTACTATTCCTTGCTGTAGTCCATTAATA
The DNA here is from genome assembly GCA_946902985.2 of Meconema thalassinum. Lineage (NCBI taxonomy): Eukaryota > Metazoa > Arthropoda > Insecta > Orthoptera > Tettigoniidae > Meconema > Meconema thalassinum. The sequence continues at coordinate 136,883,977 of OX336390.1, read as the reverse complement.
ACCTAGTGCACCTCTTGCACACAGTTAGATGGTATCTGGGACAATGTTGATCATGTAAACATATGGTCATTATTAGGGTAAAACATCAGTCAGCTAAAATACCGTATTTCCTTGTATAACAGTGGCAACTGCACAATCGTTTCACCCCACTTTTAAAACTAAAAAAGGTTTATAAAATTTCATCGCATAACATATTCGAATTTGTGCACCAGTCAGTTGCACACACACTGTCGCGAGCTAATAACCTGCCGTGACTGTCAGAAGAAAGGAGTCCCAGCCTCAGTGCCTGCGGGCTATATGACCACGTGACAGGAGCGGGCAGCATTGTCACTTAGCCTGTTCATATTTGTGCGCTCGGTTGCGCATGCTGCCGCAACTTTAAAACCTGGCGTGACTTTGTCAGAAGAAAGTAATCTCGTCTTTATGCGGGTTATGAATCGCGAAGCAAGCGGCCAGTATCATCACAGCACATTCCGCAACTTTAAAACCTGTCAGAAGAAAGTAATCTCGTCTTTGTGCCTGCGAGCAATGAACCTCGACGCGAGTGGCCAGCATCGGCACTTTGTACATTCCGCGAGATTATAATCTGGCGTGACCTTGTTAGAAGAAAGAAGCACGTCTCTGACTGCAGGCTATGACTCACGATACGCGAACTGCTGGCCCACGGCACACTAAATAGCAATCGCGTTCATTGCCACTCTAGGGGAGTGAAACTTGTGTGGATCTGTCGCTTCCGTGAGTTGACCTTGGAATTACTAGATTCAATAAGCCACCATACGAAGTGCTGCTAGCCCCAGTTCCCCGACGTTAAAACAGGCCCAAATGCTATTGGCGGAATCTTACGCACCAGTCTAGCATCGGCCACGTCCGTGTAAACATCGCAACAGAGACCCATGCGTGATGTTACGCTCGTGGTGTCCACAATGAGAAAATACAAGAATTATACGGTGATCTTGAAGAAAATGAAATACACTGAATTACATAACAAACAAATAATATTGAGAAAGCGCACAAGCGTTCAGCAAATAATGATATAGTATATATTTAAAAATTGTGGGTTTCTTCTTTGAACTTAAATATTCTTCGTATAATCGTGCCACTCTACTTTTTTCCACGAATTTTAGGCTAAAAATATGCGACGATTATGCGAGGAAATACGGTATGTTGTTTTAGATATGATATGATAGATCATTTTTAATTAATTAATTGTATTTTTCTATTTCTTCTATTTTTTCTATTGTTACCATATATAAAAGCCCTTATTATCCTATTATATGCAGGGTGCTACCGTAAGGAAATTCTTTTACGCTCTAAATGTAGCCGTGGAATAAAATCAATCGATCACTCACTCCCACTACAAAATCATGAATTCCAATCACACGATGGGTAGGTTTCGAACTACAACTAATATCCAGTTGCAATTCAATCGTCATAACCATAATCTTTCACATAGTGTGTCCTTACCACTGGCACTACAGCCCATGAACAGCCTAGGCCTATCAAGCGACCGCTGCCCAGCCATTTCGCCGGTAGATATTGGGGTGTCGCTTGGTCAGCACATCGGTTCCCTCGGCTGTTAATCTTGGTTTCCTTGACCAGGGCGCTGCCTCACTGTCAGACAGCAACTCAATTGTCCTCACGAGGCTGAGTGAAACCCGTTCCAGACTTCACTTCATTTTCTAAAATCCCTGACCAAGCCAAGAATCGAACCTGGGGCCTCCGGGCAAGAAGCAGGTGCGTTACCCCAACACCACTGGGCCGGCCTACATAGCATGTCTTAGGATGGTTTATTGTTATTGCTGTGAAACCCAGTTGATGGAGGTTTTAAAACAAAACAGAAGAAAACAAAAGCCATATTCTGCTGTGTAGGCCTTTAATCATGTAACTCAGTAGCCCAGAGTTAAGGATTAACCATGAAATTCAGCTACAGTACTGACTATTTTCGATCATAATTTTGAACTGTTGAATGAAGCACTAGATTAGCACCATTATAGAATCTTATCTTCTAAATCCCTGCAGCCAACTGTTAAATGGACTTCTCAGGCAGATTTTTGAGATGAGATGTCCCAATAGCACATTTAGACATTCCCAAGTGAATAATCACAAATGTTAGATGAGTACATCTTCAGTCTAAACACATTCTCAAAACTCAGCATTAGTTAGTTATTGTTGTTTTAAGGGGTGGAACAGCAAGGCTCAGCATTAGTCCTTAGCACCTTAAAACTGGTAGTAATGTGCTGACATAAGAATGCATAGCAGTACATGAAGTAATATCGAAGGTATTTGTGAGAGGTGCCGTGTTGCTCCAGCTAACTCGGGATTGACGATAACTATTTTTGTCAGGAATTACTGCCGTCTGACCATTTTCATGTCAATCGCCACATTGTATTTACTGTTCTGAGTGATTAAATCCAATGATAAATACATGTAGGCCTACTCAGTAAACATGGTTAAAAATATACATGCTACTCACTGAAAATGGATAGCAGCAACCAGTCTGAAGAAAATTATATTCTGGCAACGAAACCATTCTCCACAGTACAGAATTTCTGGCTTGATTTTAACACTGTTCCAGAACTGGTGTGTGAAAAGTATTGTATTATGCCATTAGCTGTTTGCTGGAATAAGCTGCTTCTTCAGAATGGGGAACGATCAGAGGCAATTGTCTAAATGGTACATAGTAGCATTTCAGAAATAATTATCAATGTTCATCCAGTCTCCACTGTGCATTTCAAGGGGAATGACTGAGTGAGAAAAATGTTTCACTGAACATTTTAGAAAAGTGATATTCTGATGGTTATTATGATTGTAGTTTTCAGGGGTGGAGCAGCAAGATTATATGCCCCTAAAGTGATATTCCGGCATGCCCTGGTTTGAAGAAAAGTCATCCATTTTGAGGTTTCACAGCTTTGTCCTGATCTTGATGCATGTTACTTCATTTTCTTCTTCATCTTCTTCTTCATTTCCCGGTTCCAATGATCTGAATTGGAGCATGAATCAAGGACTTCCATCCGAGGCCTCGACACACACACTATCATATTTACCTCATTTTCTTGTCATTCCTAATTACTATTATAAAAGTGGAATAAGGAATCCCCAAGAGCTGAGATATTGGTATCATATCCATTAACCAAATTGATTATTTCAAAATTTCTTGTCAGAGGAACTAGTTTCCTGCTATTTTACAGCAGTAAGTTGACTAATCTCTTTAGTTATTATTTTCGGATTCAGATATGAAAACTATCCTTAAAGCTTACTGCAGCTCTGGCTGAGACTTTGCGTTCTTATATCTCATATATACAGTATGCTCCTAACTAGAAATAGGCTTTTAAAACTTTATTTTGATAATGCATAAATGAGAAGATTTCTAAGGTTTGGACCAGAATAATGTAGTGTATTATTAAGAAAGAATATAACCAACATTTGGCGCCTAGAAGATATGACATGTAGTAGCGCAAAATGAACAATGGAGAAACGTATAACTCAGGCTCGCTGGTATTTATACGGGGCATTACTGCTGAACTAGCAGATCTTAACTTCAGGACATGCTTGTGGATTATCGTATACTAACAGTATATATTGTGGTTTTTTTTTCCTTCATAAATTAGAAGTGAAAACTTGCAGTGCAAGCATTATTTGAGTCCCATCCAAATTTCGATGATGTCATTTGCCAGCTAAAAATACATCGATCCTATCTCCAAGAATGTTTGTACAGTAACATTGTGAGTAACAGTGACCTGATTTCTGAGCACTCAAGCATTATAATATACCTAGCGATATAAACTCCCGCAGCCACCGAAACTGCTGATGGCCAGAGAAATGAAGGTCTTCCTGCGGATATAAACCTTAGGGGCAGGAGAGGAGGCCGGAATCGCAACTAGCCGGAGAGTGGCATCATAACATCGTGATACCCACTTTCACGGCTGCTAAAAATCACAAAACTATGTATAAAAAAAAGTTAAGGAAATTTTCTTCCTAAAATTAGGGCACACAAATTATTCACTTAAATACCAAGATTTAAAGACTTTTTCTTTTTCCCATTAAATAACACATTCAACATGCTTTGTCATTGTGCACATTATTGTTAAACAGTCTTGTGATTAATCCATTGGAAGGAGTAAATGTGAAAATAAAAAATAAAATTAAGAAACTAGATCCAAATCAATATTTCCAGGTCTCTTGATAACTTCAACTCATAAGTACAACCTAAGTACTCCAATGCATACAATAGTAAGAGTACAAGAATAATTACTTCTCTGAATTAGGCATTTCCCCTACACCTTTCCAATGCTTTCAAGAAACTCAAAACGGACAGTAATATACATCTTAGAATTACCATTCAATATAACTCAATATTGTTGCTGCAAATACAGTACAATATTACAATTATATCAGCACCTGTAACATCAATAAGCAAAGCAACATTACCATGCATACATTTTTGTAACCATAGTTTTCACCACAGGTAGGAAGAATTAGAAGAACCAAAAATAATACAGCAATGCACTTCTGTTTACATATTAGAGAGATCTACCAGAGAGCAAAACTGAAAGACATGTAAAAAAAATAATTATTAACTCTCCAATCACCAAGCCATATTATGCAAGCAACAAACCACATTAACAACTTTCAGGTATCTTACAAGGCTACATTACACCACTGAACTGCCTATGAAGTTGGAAATTAAATCATTATCCATGGCACATCACTAAATGAACAACAGAAAACTTTCAAAACCCAGGATCTTTATTATTTTAGTGTCAACTAAAAATTTAGCAAGTCTTCAAACATTTTTGGTGTAATTTAAATGGAATATGTTGATTCTCACTTCCTACAAGTTCCACAAACATAATCACTTATACTGCCTTCGAATTTTTGAAACAAAAAGGGAATTCTACATTTATGGAAAAAAGAAAATCCACATGACATGTCCAAGAAATCTCATGCAGATCATGAATATCTACAGTTACAATACTGAAGCAGAGATATATAGCTTGTAATTCTAAAGCAATGAAGAAACACCCACATTCCACATCATTTATGAATCAAAGAAAATGTTTTCATCAAATACAGAAATATTGAATAGGCCTTACATTCAGTCATACAACAATATTAAATTTCATGATTATTTAAGAAATATTCTTCACTATTTACATCCATTTTCAACAAATAACCAAGCAGTCAGAAGTCTGAATAACTAGAAACATTGAGCACTGTATGAAAGAAGAGGTAACAGTTAAGTACATTTGCTCTAAACCAGTTGCCAGGGCTTCACATATTTCCCACAGAATACACATAAAACTAATACACACTAGCAATGTAATTTAATTAACATATTTACAGCAATATCCTGCACAGAGAAGGTATGTTCCTTAAAATCAGGCATTACTGCATTTCACAGGTTTATCAAAAATCAATCTACCTATGGTAAAAACTTTACCACAGCAAACCCATAATTTTGAGAATTTAAGAGTGTACGACATTGCAATTTACAGAATTGAGAGAATAATAAAGTACCAGAAGGTGAGACATCTGTTCATATAAGTTCGATAGACAACCTAAAATGATCACCTAATTGATACTGAATGGTAATTCTACTTCACAGAATCGTGGCTTAACACTAGTTGCATTTGCATTAAGCTGTAGCAAGCGCATGTAAGTGACTAACTTTTGGCAACATCCATGGGCGAGGGAGATGGAGTGCTGGGCGGAGGTGGCGCCACCTGATTGCCGAGCAGCGAGTTGTTGCTGGAAGGTACCATAGCAACAGGAGGGATGGCTGGCTTGATGAAGCGTTCTGATGGCCGCCGGCCAGGCTGAGTGACACCACAAAATTAGTAACATAAAGCTTGTAATATTTTAAAGAAAATAGATCATATATCATCTTGAAAGAGCATCAACTCTGAGGTTATTTGCCAAAGGCTGATATGTCATGGACTTTGATATTCACCTGCTACTGATACTGAGCTACAGATTAAAAGAATTTTTCTTTCAATCTTCTGTTAAGGGGATACATCACAAAAGCTATTCCACTCTCTACCAGGACCTGTTACCGCAGCAGGCAGGAAATATCATAAAAACTGACATATCAGCTTTTGATAAATAACCACAGAACTACTGCGTATTTACAGATATTTTCGCTCAATCTCTTCCGAAAGCTGGAAAAACAAGATCAGGGCAATCATAATAGAAGATTATAATTAAAAACAAATAAAGAACATGTAGCCTACTCATCTTTGGTAATCATAATTTCAAGGATACAACTCAACTTCAGTACAGAGCCATGGGACGCTTTCATCAACGTTTGAGATGAAACAACTCTTAGTTTTTGTGCGTTCAACAAACTTGTAGATGGCTTGATAGTGATACAATTGTGTACGTCAAGATATTTCAATATTTTCTACGATACAAATTACTTCATAATGTCAGTAATTGAGGTCCGTATTGACTAACTATAAATTAGAAAGAAAATAAAGGTATTCTGCCTTACCAATACTTGTATTGAACCTATGCACAGGTACATATTTCGAAGGTAAAACTCCTTCTTCCTCAGCCTGTACATAAAAATAACAGAGATAAATTACCTTTATAAGAACATATTTTACATGAATAAAGATTTGTGAAATAAATAATATGAAGTTCAATTGTTTCCGTTTCTCCTTGGAAGATCTTCCAATTGGATATCCAGGCCTGGGTGCATTAAAGAGCCGCTGAGTCAGGCCGGTGTTGTGAGTCGCTATTTGGTTGCGTCATCGTTATTTGAACTCGTCTCTATGCTGCCCTTGGAGAACATCATGGCAAAGAAATCAACATAATTCCTGTAGTAGTGCCATGTCCCGCTGTATGTAGTGTGTTTGGGCGTGAACAACAGCAGATCAAAAAACGTGTCTCAAACAAATATCACTCCTTTGCTTGTCCAAAGACATACTAGGTGAGAAGGGGAAAGGAAATAGAGGACGGGAATAAAAATTAAGGAAAAAATAAATGTGGAATGTTTATGAAGTGCCGATGGCTGTTGTTTTGGGGTGGATGAATGCGAAAATAGGGAGATATAATCATTATTGAATTTGGAAAATAAATGGTATGAATGGTGGAATACAGCTGATCAATTTATCTATTACTATATAATGCGTCGATTAGTATTCTGTATAAAATACTGGTTTCAAAAACTATTTCATTAAGATTGTGGGAAGGGTTAAATATCTGTACTTTGTCAATCTCTATTTGTTCCAGAATATTCATGAGTGTGCCTTTGTTTTCTTGATGTAAAATAACTACAGTAGAACCCCTTTTTAACGAATCTCAGGGGGATTTGATATTTCTTCCTTAGAAGGGGGTTTTCCTTAACCCTTTTAGTGCCAGAGTCGCTGTGAGCGATCCTCATAAAATGAACGAAACTTGCCAGCGTCGCTCTGAGAGACGCTTCGTTTTTGTATTCTTAGAAGGGCTTGTAGACCGAAAATGGCGTCTAAACTTGACGTGACCATTAAAGAGAGTTCTAGCTACCATTTTCTGGCAAACATCTTTTGTTTTCTGTCTATCGATATACTCGAGCGATATTTGAAGTTCCTTGACTTGTTTACGCGTGACTCGTAAAAGCATGGCGTCCAAGGGAAGGAAGCATTGTTTGAGAGAGGAAGAAATTGAAGAATTAATGATTGATGAGTCAAGTGGTGAACTCTTGGACTTCGTGGACAGTGATTGCGATCTTGTGTGTAACGAATCAAGTGCCGATTCCGCTTCAGAATAATGCGATCGTACATAACCAAACAAATGATAGTGATGGTAATGATGTTGATAGTAATAGTGACTGAGAAGAAAGGATTGTTGACCAGGACAATCCTCCACAGGCTACACAACCACAAATGTGAAAGATAAAACTACAGGGTGCCCTTCTGTTTATTTATTTTCACTGTAATTATTTTTATTTTATTTATATCAACAATGCCATTATTGGTGTACGGTATTTTATGAATATGCTAGATTTTAGAATTTCGGATTTTTGACACCCCTGCTGATATTTTTTAAACTAAAAAATACTGCATTTCCTGGTTCTTTTGTTATGTATGTGTGCTCTCCAGTGTTCATTTTTACTCCAGTTATATGCGTGTGGTAATAGGAATAATCAAACTTTCTAATTTTATTTTACAGAAGAAATTATTTTAATTAATTAATTAATAAAGAAAGAAATAAGTTTCATAATGATCTGAAAATTTCCCTGAATTTAGATAGCTGTGTTTTGCAATCCCTGACTAAATTTCGCTTTCGTATCTTTCAAAACAGAGGATGTACATATTTTTTTCTGAAAGCCTACATTTTCCATTAAAACAGCCTGGCACTTTTCGACTTCACCTTTACCTTTTCGCCTGGCACTAAGAGGGTTAAAAGGGGGTTCGAAGAAAATAGGCTATATATCACAAGAAATAATGATACCGGTACATTTATGTCTTCAACTAATGTAATGCCAAGAAATAATAAATGAACATGTTAAGAAATACTAAAAAGTCAAATTAACACAAGAATAACAGAAAATATTTACGAAACAGCACAGGTAACGGATTCCTTAGTGGTCCATTGGGAGCACAAGCTGCAGCAAGGAAAGGAGAAATAGGTATTACTGACTTGTAATTTTAACTTGAAGGAACAGAGGCCTAACATATATTAAGGATATTTGTGAAGGCAGACCATGAGAACTATGAGAATAAGCATACACTTTCTGAAGTAGTCCAGTAAAGTAGTTTGCTTCCTCTTGCCCAGATGTCTCACGGAAAGAAGTTTTCTCTCAATTTGGTTGAGTGTGTTGATGAGCTCTTCATCCACACTGAAGGAGGAGAAGTACCGACGGACAATATCCAGTCCTTCCACTGCTGGCCCAAAAGTTGGTTCTGCTGGATCCTCTTCTTCTTCGTCTTCCTCTTCAGTACTTTGCCTTTTTGCATCATCACAAAGGTCTCCAACATCCATCTGTGGTGGTGAGGTTAGGATATCATCATCACAAGTAACAAAATCTTCAAATGTTGTGACAGTAGAATCCTTTGATACAACCCCCCAATCTTCCCCAATGTCATCAGTAGCATCTTCTTCATTAAAAACTTCTGAAATAGCACCAAAACCTGCATGGCCAAAGCAGTTTTGAATAGTGGTCGTTGTGACTAGTTGCCATGCTGCTACAAACATATGCATGGCTTGGAGTATGTTCAATTTCATTACCTCATTTCTTTCGAGGAAAGAAACAGCTCTTTGAACCAGGGCCTTCCTGTACTTCACTTTCACAGAATGAATAATGCCAAGGTCCAAAGGCTGCAGGTGACTGGTGCAGTTAGGAGGAAAGAAAACCACTTTGATATTCCGCAGGAAATACGTATCTGAAGGATGAGCTGGACATCTGTCTATCACCAGCACTATTTTCCTTCCTGCCGATCCCATCTTGGCATCCAAGCTTTGTAAAAATTTTCGAAATATCTCCGATGTCATCCATGCACTTTTGTTAAAATCATATTTACATGGGAGTGTACGGGTGTTCTTGACACATCTAGGATTCTTAAATTTTCCAATTATTAGGGGGGGTAATTTTTCACTCCCGTTGCTGTTAACATATAACAACGCTGTCAGTCTTTCTTTACTTTTTTTTGCCTCCGTGGCATTTTTCTCCGCGAACAGCGTATGTTTTGGACGGGAGCAAGTTGTAAAACACTCCCGTTTCATCGGCGTTAAAAATATACTTAGCATCATATCCTTCAAGAAGTCGAGGCAACGTTTTCTATTTCCAGTATACATCTGTATCGTCATTAACTTCCGCACTCTCGCCGCACATGTTTTGGAACGAAAGATTGTGCCGTTTTTTTTGAAGCGATCAAACCAGCCATTAGAAGCATGGAAATCGACCAAACCGAGCTTAAGTGCGATTTCTTGAGCTTTTTGTTTAAGTATGTTCCCGTCAATTGGAGCGTTCTCACTCCTCTTTCCCTCGAACTATTTCATTAAAATGTTTTCAAGTTCCTCGTACGGCGAAGAATGAATATTCTTCCGTATTTTTGCCCCAGAACAGCACTCAACTTCCGCGGTCAGAATAGCTTCCTTCTGTTTCATGATGCCAAACAGCGTAGAGGGTGCCAAGTCATATTTTTTTGCCATCTGTGACAAAGGTACTTGGCTATCCCTTTCAACATCCCTGATGATGTCTATCTTTTTCTGAAGAGACAGCTTCTTACGTTTTGCAGCCATAATGAATGTGGTCCGCCGTAACTCGCAGTACAACTCTTATCACAGACACAAAAAACTCGTAGCACAACTTCCAACAACACAGGAACAAAAACAGAGAATGAGCCTTCAGTCCGCACCCCTCGCGTCCGCGTGATTCCTAAGCAGCGATTGGAGCAGCGGGACAGAAGTGCCTAGCCAGTGTAAGAGCGCTGCGGCTATAGGTTAAGGCAGCTGACGTCACTGTAGACATTACCCGACTAAAACTATCCTAACTCCCTAACGGTTGGAGATAAGTATATGCGTTCGCGGACTTTTTTGTAGAGCTTGAACAGCTCTACATTTCGTACGCATATACTTGGGGTTTATCAATGACGGTTCAGGCAGCGTAAGCCATGGAAGGCACGACTTTCTACTTATTTCGTAATTTTTTCTAGAATACATTTTCATTTTGTAGAATATCCATAAACATTTTCAGTTTCTTATTGCTTATTGCTTTTAATCTTTCACCTAAATCACGTGAAGTTTGCAAGAGACCTTTGGCCTAAATATTTATATTTCGTGAAATTACCAGAGTCTCGCGGCATTTACGCGTAAGCCCTACGTCAGTCATGCCTCTAGGCTGTATAGCTAGTCTCAAGGTAAACCGCACTTCGTTCCCATACAGCCGTCATTCCAGTACTACCTACAGTTCAATGGACATAACTAACCAACAGCGTCTAGCGTGATAGTGACTGCTGCTTGCTGGTAACAGTGATTTCCAGAGGCCGCGCCAATTTATCACGGTTCTATACATCGCTAAAGGAGCGATTTCGTTTAGCGCGTCAACTTCGGACTGAGATTACGTCAAAACGGAAGTTAATTTACATTCAAAACAAGTTAAGAAAAAGTATCTTATCGACATATTCGTTACAACGGGATGCGCAATCGTAATTTATGTGAAATATATTCCTTAGAAGCAGACTTGTCCTTATATCGGGGTTCGTTAGAAGGGGGTTTAAATAACACTGTGCTTATGGCGATTTGGCTGGGACTTACGAAAATCTTCGTTAAAAGCGGGCACCTTAAAACGGGGTTTTACTGTAAATCGTTCTCTATGGTTGTGAATTTGTGCCCGGTTTCTACAATATGGTTGCTTATCGCCGAAATTTTATTATGTTTAGAGGCATTAACATGTTCCAAAAATCTGGTGTTGAACCCTCTTCCTGTTTGTCCCACGAAATCCGCTTCAAAATCATTACACTTGATTCTGTAGATGCCAGAATTATTATATTTGTTTGTTTTATTGAGAATATGCGAGTTGAAAAATTTATTGTGATTAGTGTTGTTGGTTCTGAAAGCTACTTTAACTTTATATTTTTTGAGTACACTAGTAACATTGTAGGTAGATTGATTCACAAAGGTGAACATTGCATAAGTGGAAGGTTCTTTATCCTCTTTTGCTAATCTGGAAGCGGGTTTGTTCTTGATTTTGTTAATAATACTGTTAACATATTTTCTATTGAAACCATTAGCTTCGGCAATTTGGTGAATTATTGAAATTTATCGCAAGTTGAAATCTCTGAATTTTTAAACACCTTAACATTCGTCTCAAATAACAACCAATTCAGCTTCAATGAGAAAATCTATAAACAAATAGAAGGCCTCGCCATGGGTTCTCCTTTATCAGGAATCATAGCAAACATATTCTTAGACAATCTGGAACACGAATTAATCTTAAACAAAAATGATGGTTTATTTTTTTGGGGAAGATATATTGATGACGTTTTCATAATCCTTGACAACTCGAAAACCAGAATCGAACAATTTTTGCTACAATTGAACCAATTAAACAGTAACATTAAATTCACGTCAGAGAATGATATTAACAGTTCCATAAATTACCTAGATCTACTAGTCAAACGTGAAAACAATCTCTTGAGCTATCAAATATTCAGAAAACCAACTCAAACCAGCACTGTTATTAGACAAGATTCTAACCACCCCGCATCCCATAAAAGAGCAGCCTTCACATGTTTTATTAACAGAGCTTCGAACGTTCCACTGTCTGACATAGAATATCTTAAAGAAATTTCAATAATTCACCAAATTGCCGAAGCTAATGGTTTCAATAGAAAATATGTTAACAGTATTATTAACAAAATCAAGAACAAACCCGCTTCCAGATTAGCGAAAGAGGATAAAGAACCCTCCACTTATGCAATGTTCACCTTTGTGAATCAATCCACCTACAATGTTACTAGTGTACTCAAAAAATATAAAGTTAAAGTAGCTTTCAGAACCAACAACACTAATCACAATAAATTTTTCAACTCGCATATTCTCAATGTAACAAATATAATAATTCTGGCATCTACAGAATCAAATGTAATGATTTTGATGCGGATTACGTGGGACAAACGGGAAGAGGGATCAACACCAGATTTTTGGAACATGTTAATACCTCTAAACATAATAAATTTTCGGCGATAGGCAACCATATGGTAGAAACCGGGCACAAATTCACAACCATAGAGAATGATTTAGTTATTTAAAATAAAGAAAACAAAGGCACACTCATGAATATTCTGGAACAAATAGAGATTAACCCTCTTAGTGCCAGGCGAAAAGTTAAAGGTGAAGTCTAAAAGTGCCAGGCTGTTCTAATGGAAAATGAAGGCTTTCAGAAAAAAATATGTACATCCTCTGTTTTGAAAGATACGAAAGCGAAATTTAGTCAGGGATTACAAAACATAGCTATCTAAATTCAGGGAAATTTTCAGATCATTATGAACCTTATTTATTTCTTTATTAATTAATTAATTAAAATAATTTCTTCTGTAAAATAAAATTAGAAAGTTTGATTATTACTATTACCACACGCATATAAATGGAGTAAAAATGAACACTGGAGAGCACACATACATAACAAAAGAACCAGGAAATGCAGTTTCTTAGTTTAAAAAATATCAGCAGGGCTGTCAAAAATCCGAAATTCTAAAATCTAGCATATTCATAAAATACCATACACCAACAATGGCATTGTTGATATAAATCAAATAAAATAATTACAGTGAAAATAAATAAACAGAAGGGCACCCTGTAGTTTTATCTTTCACATTTGTGGTTTTGTAGCCTGTGGAGGATTGTCCTGGTCAACAATCCTTTCTTCTCAGTCACTATTACTATCAACATCATTACCATCACTATCATTTTTTGGTTATGTACGATCGCATTATTCTGAAGCTAAATCGGCATTTGATTCGTCACACACAAGATCGCAATCACTGTCCACGAAGTCAAAGAGTTCACTCATCAATTATTAATTCTTCAATTTCTTCCTCTCTCAAACAATGCTTCCTTCCCTTGGACGCCATGCTTTTACGAGTCACGCGTAAACAAGTCAAGGAACATCAAATATCGCTCGAGTATATCGATAGACAGAAAACAAAAGATGCTTGCCAGAAAATGGTAGCTAGAACTCTCTTTAATGGTCATGTCAAGTTTAGACGCCATTTTCGGTCTATAAGCCCTTCTAAGAATACAAAAACGAAGCGTCTCTCAGAGCGACGCTGGCAAGTTTCGTTCATTTTATGAGGATCGCTCACAGCGACTCAGGCACTAAAAGGGTTAACAAAGCACGGAGATTTAACCCTTCCCACAATCTTAATGAAATAGTTTTTGAAACCAGTATTTTATACAGAACACTAATAGATGCATTATACAGTAATAGATAAATTGATCAGCTGTATTCCACCATTCATACCATTTATTTTCCAAATTCAATAATGATTATATCTCTCTATTTTCGCATTCATCCATCCCAAAACAACAGCCATCGGCACTTCATAAACATTCCACATTTATTTTTTCCTTAATTTTTATTCCCGTCCTCTATTTCCTTTCCCCTTCTCACCTAGTATGTCTTTGGACAAGCAAAGGAGTGATATTTGTTTGAGACACGTTTTTTGATCTGCTGTTGTTCACGCCCAAACACACTACATACAGCGGGACATGGCACTACAACAGGAATTATGTTGATTTCTTTGCCATGATGTTCTCCAAGGGCAGCATAGAGACGAGTTCAAAAAACGATGACGCAACCAAATAGCGACTCACAACACCGGCCTGACTCAGCGGCTCTTTAATGCACCCAGGCCTGGATATCCAATTGGAAGATCTTCCAAGGAGAAACGGAAACAATTGAACTTCATATTATTTATTTCACAAATCTTTATTCATGTAAAATATGTTCTTATAAAGGTAATTTATCTCTGTTATTTTTATGTACAGGCTGAGGAAGAAGGAGACCTTCGAAACATGTACCTGTGAGTAGGTTCAATACAAGTATTATTTTCTTTCTAATTTACAAATTACTTCTTCGACACAAGTGTCTCAACACCAAGACTTTTCAAAAACATTTTTTAGGATATGACTACCACTGAAGAGTTCAACTCCAAAATTTTCATCAAGACATTCCAAGAATGGATTTCACCTTCTGGACCAAGTGAAACAATTATTTCAGAACTATTATTTCAATTTAAGCTTTGTTTGGTACACTTTTATGCTGACGAAGAAATCATGCTAGTTCAAAACATGTATGTTTTTAGAAAACTTTGTTTTCGTTCTTCAATTACAGTATTATATTGACTAGAAAACCATTCAACGAATGGTTCAAAGCCGGCTGAAATAGTCTGCTTTTAAGAGCTTTAAAATCCTTCACTATGCCTTCCTTCAGAGGGGAAGTAGACTTATGGCATGAAAAAGAACCTACCACTACAATTGGTAGTGTGTAGCTAAATTTGTAGGTTATTCAGTGAGAAACGCTCTATCAAGTTCCAACGTTTGCCGCTGGGTGACAGTGGCGTCTGGTAGCCAAAGTTGGAACTACTTGAAATTGAACTTTCATTCATCTTCATTTCATCGCTCATTAACTCCTCTCGTGAGGTTGGTGTCAGGAAGGGCTTCCGGCCGTAGAAACCACCAGCCACGTGGAATTTTATCGCATCTCATCACAGGATTAATAAGGGGTAGAGAGACAGAACAATGTATAATTAGCACAAAGTAGACACCCACCCAAAGTTCTAATTCATAATGATGAGTCTTCCGCCACTGACATCATTATTGGAGAGAAGCATGCACATGAACTGTGTTCTGACGTTATATTGAATCTTAAGAAACAGCTGTTCTTGGAATTAATACAATCTATAGCATTATATGCTACTCCGATGCAAGTATAACTTGCTTGGCACAAGAAACATAAAACTTGGTTCGAGTGAAACTTTTAGTCATTCATATATCAGCGTGGAAGTGTTGGGTCTTTGTGGGGTATAAGTAGAGATATGGAGAAATCGCAACTGCGATAAGTGCGAATTTTAGCTTTTTCTTGTTTCTTCAACTATTTGTTAACTAAACAAAAAACAAATTTGATGCTTTTCAGTCGGTCAACACAACTGAACCCAAATGAGATGGGTTATTCCCTAATCCTGAAAAAAATTACATGAGATTAATAAACACACTTGGATGACCAGTTTTTATCAAGCGATCATCATCAGATCCATTACACTTCATGAGTTTGAGCCTGAGTGGTTTGAATCTCTTGGCTTCAAGTATTTGCTCGCGTATATCTCGCACTTTTTTGACCGAAAATATGTGTGAAAATTTTCGGTGGGAGATATATGCGGGGAATGACCGTATTCCCGGGGAAAAAATGCATTATTGAAACTAGGCAACTGGTATATGGTACTCGCCCAATTCATTGTCACTGCCGTCACTTCTGCCAAACTCCGAGGTACTCTCGCGTGCATCATTCTGGTCATCATTCCATACCGCTTCATCCTGACTTCTGTCCGATGCATTTGCGATGCACGTATTCAAGAAGCTCTTCACAACAATGTCCGTCGACACCATTTATTATATTCGTCATGCGAAATTAAGAACCTATGAAAAAGACGTCATACGCCCGTTAAGGATGATTCAAGGCTGAAAAGGAATTTAGAGCGCATACGCTTAGCGATCGATACGATCGATCATCTTCCATTTCGATTCCTCGATACAGGCTCAAACTTAGTCGACCGCGGCCGAAGACTAACGATGTACCGCGTGCTATAACACTCACGCCGCGCCGATTGTTTGCACATGGCCGGGCTCTGATACGACGCAATGCGTAAAGGCGAAATCATTGAGATTCGAGAAGATTGAACTGCGTTTCTCTGCGATATAACGGTTGGCCTACTTGCGCAATCTTCAAAACAAACGAGCATGTAGGCGCGAGTGGTATAGCACAGATGTCCTTTATCTTCGAAGTCAGAGTACCGGTACTGATGTCTACAAAGCAACTGACGGACAACAAGAAAGGAAATCTCTGCCGCCAAAACGAACGTATTGATGACTGTAGTGGTGCGCTAATCGCGCTAAGGTATCGCTTCGGGTAAGTTCCTGGACAATGACGACTGTTGTGGCGCGCTAAATCGAACGTATTTCTACCTCAAGGTTATTACGGTCATTTATATGATGGCGTCAGAAATGAAAGAGAGATATATGCGAGTAGTTTTTTCCCCCTGAAATTTCAAATTAAAAAATGGGGAGCGAGATATACGCGAGCAAATACGGTATATCGTCTGATGAAGGGGCCAAAACAATTAGGCCTCGAAACATGTACCCAATGACCACCAAGTGATCATTTATCAAATAAAAGTATAGGCGGAACTTTTGCCACAACTATCACTAATTACTTCATCAATACGGAACCAGCATGAACCTTCAAATACTAAAGTGAAACTTGTCAAATGACCGAGAGCAGTGTTGATTGTGCAACATCGCAATACAGTACCTTCCCGCATTTTTCCCCAGTACCCAGCCTCGACCTTGAAGCCGTAGGAACAGCAGAAATCTCGTTAAAGTGACGGACGGCGACTTAGGCGAAAGGCAAAGTTCTGCTGCTGAATATCCTACCCCATCACATTGAGCTTTGCAACAAAGGTTGGCAAACATACGCATTGACAAAAAATATTAGCTCTGCTAAAAAACAACTGGTCTCCTCTGTGAATAATAATGCAGGCCGAGACCTGTCCGTCATCGTCTAGCAATTAGCAGGGCGCACGCAGGGGGTATGGTCGGTGGTCGGCCAGGCAAAACTGTCTCACCCCACTTAGCGCTCTAAGCGGCGGTGCCGCAAAATGCGGGTGGCGGCGCGGTCTGCAGGAATAATAGAAGGTCGAGTGGCAGGACTCTACCGAGCAGCACTCGGAGGCTAAGCAGTCAGGCATTATGAGACTTTTCAAGATTTCCCAGATCAAATGCAAAACTCCGGTATATTTCCCGTATTTTTTCCCCGATTCACAAAAATTCCTGTACATTTCCCCCATATCCCGTATTTCCTGTATTGCTAGACACCCTGGATTATATTGTGTTGACCGGCAGAAAAGTTGTAATATCAATTCGGTTGAATACTGCGTTCATTAATTACTTATGAATGCCATACTACAGGAGATATTGTTCTGTAACTGCCTCATGTCTTAACAGTAAGCATGGGTGAACTTCACCTGAAGATATTAGTAATCATATGATTATCTCATACATGCTATTAAATTCTAAGTCCCTTGTGTTCAAGGAGAAGGTTGTGTGCACAATGTGAGCGTAGAGATATGTCCTTCCTATCCTTTTCTCACCTGTCTGACACTGCAGCAGCAACAACGCTCGGCAATGGATGAGCTGATGTCCATAGTCGATGTGTGTTTCCTTTAGTGTGTGAATATTGAAATTATTAATAATAAGGCCTGTAAAGATGGGCCATTACCTTGAGAGTTTTCATGAGAACCCTGGGCACTGATAGATCTTCACCTTGAGAGTATCTTATTATTATAATATGCTAAGGTGTATGTTTCACAAATCTCTAGCTCCTAAACCAGAGGGAGTTAGAAGGTGTGGTTTGTACCAAAATCTTCCAAATCGTCTGAATAGTACAGGAAAAATCTTGCATTACTTGAAAATACAACGGAAATATATTTGTTTATAAAGTGCTTTTAAACAAATAAACAAGACAATAGCCCCTGGCAGAACTGTGCCGCGTACAGCCCGCATAGCACTACAGCCGGGCGGATAGTCTGTACACATGGGGCGCACACAACCCATTATGCGAGAGTTTTCGCACGGGTCCGCTAGTAACGGTAAAAACACATGGTTAATTTTAACTCACCACAATTGGCGGGGCAGGCGGTGAGGAAGACACTGGTAGAAATCCCCCGACAGGAGGTCCAGTGATATGAGGCGCAGGAGTCATCACAGCAGAAGGACACAATGGCATAGAGGCATAAGTTGACTGACCACATGCATAGCATCGACCCACTGGAGGACCTGGCTGACCAGGTCCAGAGAAACTGTCTCGACTTGATGAACCTACTAAATTAACACCTGGAAAAAAGCAAAACAAATCTTACTAATACCTAAATCATTGACTTGAAAAATGATATTTCAACAGAAGTGTCTTGTCCTTCGGGCTTCCAGGGCTGTCTTTTTGACTCATCGAGTCCCCCATTTTTCTGTATTGACTTGCAAGTAAGGGAATTAAAATGAACATTTTGGAAGAAATTGAAATAGATTCAATCCAAAGAACAGCTCCCCTAACTAATCTTAATGAGATTAAGTTTGAAAATAATAACGTACTTTATGAAACATTAAGTAATTACAGAACGAAATACAAACTACGCTAGAAATAGTCCACTATTGTTGATTTGGTTTTCCAAAGCACCATACCCCCACTACATTTGTCCTCGCCGCATAGTAGGCCACTGTTAGCTAACCCCACTCCTTCAGTTTACCCGTCACTTTCCCTACCTCGTACTGTACAGTCTCGCTTGCTACTTCCGCGCCGGTATGCCAACTCAGTGTAGCACAGTCTCCATCAAGCACAACACGGCTCTGTTCGACTCTTGCCGCAAATTACGTAAGTTTTGCATAATAAGTAAGGATAATTTTCCAAATTCTTGTTGTCCTATTATACAAATTTTCTTACTCCTAGCATCATTTTTTTCCAGTTGGGAATGGAAACCTTTGACCAGAAATTTCGGAGATAACATCAGGAACTGAATTTTGAAAACCTCAAGAAAGAAAATTAAAACCTTCAAGGGTTTTTTAATGAGTGCCTACCATAATTGTTTTAAACTTTTTTTTTAAACTTTTAAAGTGGTTCAGTGTATAAGTGATTTAAGTGTGTTTTTATGTTAAGGGGATAGTCTGGTAAAAAATGAAACCTTTTCCCTAATTTATCAATTGGTCTCAAATTTCAAACATATAATTTGTGAGTAGTATTAAACTCAATTACACACTTACAACTCAATTGATCGAACCGTTTTTGAGAAAAATATTTTTAATTTTATTTTTAAGGGTTTTTCAAAAATTATCTTTTTTATAGCAAATTTAGTTTAATGTGCTTGAAAAATTGAAGACTGTATCTCATAATATAGCCAAACAGTTTTGTGTAAGTTTTTTTTGGGTATCTTGTGTGGTGACCTTTAAATTAATTTTCAAAATTTTTAATCTTCTTATCGAAATAATTAAAACATATACTTATCAATATTTTTGTTTCTAAATACTTTTTCAAAAAAATGATACTAAGACTGTTAGCACTGTTGGTAGGGGTTTGCTCCACAAATTTCATAAAATTCAGAAAATATTTACTAGGAAAAAGTTATATTTAAATGTTCAATTTCACAAATTAGAGATAAATGCAGTCAAAGTTACACAACACAATCGTACGCCAATCCTTGCTCTAAAATCCACCCGGGCTGTATATTGTTCCTTCTTTTCTCTTTCGAGCTTCCTCAGTGTGTATGGTCGTCAATCTTGATGAATGTTTTCTTCGTTTTCCGAATTCTAAGCACTGTTTTGCCGTTCGTTTCCTTCGTCGCTCGTCTCTTTGCTCAGTGGCTTCCTTATTGCTGACATTGGAGTGGTCTCTGTTGTTCTTGTTGCTTCTGTCAGATAGCATCCTTGATTGAACTGTGAAACAGCTTCTGTCACAGCTAGTTCTACATTTTGCTTGGATACAAATACATCCTTTGGGCACTTTGACCAGATTATACTATGCTGACACTCATTTGTTTACAAACGACTTCAAAGACCTTATGATCACAGAGCATAAATAAATACCTGCATCTCAAAGAACACTGGAATACCTGGAATGCTCAAGAGATGGCACCCAAGTCCAGATTCACTCTTTACATTCATTCCTATAATTTTTTCAGAGCAAACAAGTAACATTGTGACAGCTTTCATATGATGCCACGCCCACTCCTCAGCTGCAGGCTAGTATTTAATTTTTTTTCTACATATCTCTTTGGAATTTCACAAAATCCCTTTGTACTATGAAAGCACTTATATGAATGAACATATTTAGCCAAAAAAAGAAAAACACAAAAATCAATATTTTATTGCCAGATAATATTTTATCACATCCAATGTACAAAGTGATTTTTAAGTACTGCCAATACATTGAAAGGCTGATGATGATGCCAATGCAAATAGACATCGAAACATGTAACGATGTAGATTAAGTGACATGTGATACCACAAAATTTTAATAAATTGTATTGACGAGGCGGAACCAAGGAAATCTTTTGATTATTCCAGGGCTGTGCCACAAAAGAAAAGTACTTCTTTCAATAATAATAATAATAATAATAATAATAATAATAATAGTAATAATAATAAAATGGAAATGGCATACAACCTGACTAAAGACATCTACAATAAGAGATCGATATCCTTAAACGCCAAAATTAGACATTACTGCACTGTTAATCGACCAGAGGCTCTGAATGCGGCAGAGACTCTAATAATGAACAAGAAAGGATTAATGGAAAAATTAGAGGCTAAAGAAAGGAAGATTTTGAGGAAAATCCTTGGTCCCATCAAAGAAAACAGCGAGTACAGAAGGTGTCATAACCACGAATTATACAAGCACGTAGAGAAGATCAGTGACACGATTCGAAAAAAAAGTATTGCCTTTTATAGCCATGTGACACGAATTAGTCCAGGCAGGATATCAAAACGGATATTGACTTACTTTCAAGATAAGAAAACCAAAGGGGCATGGTTCACGGAAGTTGAGAAAGATCTACGTGAAATGGACATTTCCCCTACAGATATCCAGGAGCATGTTCCACTTCAGGAAAAACTACGTATGCACACAGGTTTCCAGGAAAAGCCGAAGCTGAAGACAGGGAAGGCGTGGTCCCAAGAGAGACAAGAACAACACCGGAGACAAATGCAGGAACACTGGGCGGTAGTTAGAGCTCGGAAGAAGAGACAGTTGAATTGATGTGGTCCCTAGTTGGCCGAATCGAAGAAAGGAAAAAAGATGATGATAAATACAATGATTGACTTCATTTAAATTTGTAATGTACCATATCAACTTCACTTTAATTCGTCATGTACCATTTTATACTGCTTCTAAACACGCTCTTACAAAAGCTAATTGTGCCCATCCTCGTGATATACCACTTTGTGTGACCTGTCTGGGACAGGCTGCATTAGTAGGTGAGGCGATACATGCGTGCAGTGGGGATGCATATGTGTGCAAGCGACAATTCAAGGTTACCGACAATCAGTCGCCAGCTGCTATGAATTGTGTTGTCTTGACCTCCTAAGCGGTTAAGTGTTCAGTATTTCAGTAGACATTGTTGGCAAACTCATTTCAGAAATTGAGCGATTAAGAGAAAGTTGCTGTGAAACTTTAAGAGCCCTATCATTCAAATGTGAATATAATTCAGAAACCCAAAACTCATTCACGCTCTTTCAATCGAGACTGGTACAACAAAAAAACTTGGTTGACAGCTAGTGGAAATAATAATGTTATTGGTTTTAAGTCCCTTATAATTGCTGCGGCTTTCAGAGACGCTAGGGTGCCGGAATTTTGCCCCGAAGGGAATCTTTAACATGCCAGTAAATCTACTGACACAGCTCCCTCGCATTTGCGCACCCTCAAATGCCAGCTGACTGAGCCAGGATTCGATCCTACAACCTCGAGCACAGAAGGCGAGAACATTACCACTGAGCTACGCAGCCAGTCTAGTGGAAATAAAAAACTCTTCTGTTTCAACCGTCCGTTGTTTGGTAATGATGCTTCGCTAACTATTCATAGTATAAATGATCTTAAAAATCTCTCAGAAATTATTTAACGTGAAAAGAGTTCTCTCACATTGGAAATGCACAGAAATTTAGTTTCATTGAAAAAGTTTATGTTCGAAATAAAATTGATGAAGGGCTCAGTTACACAATACCATGAGTTAGTTTAAAAAAAAACAGACATAATTAAATAGAATCATTGATTGCATGACATTTTGTGGCATGAAATAGCTTTACGAGGTCATAATGAAGGGGATGAATTGTTAAACTGAGGTACTGATTTGCTAAATTAAATGACAGTTTGAGTCAGCTTTTAGAGGAATCCAAAGAAAACATCAGCCACCATACAAAATGAGCTACTAAAATGTATGTATCAGGTATACAGATAAGAGCTCCATGATGATTCAAATAGAAGTATGTTTCTCTACAAGTGGATGACACCACTGATGTTTCCAATAAAACAAGTGGATGACACCACTGATGTTTCCAATAAAACACAACTGGTTTTCGTTCTTATTTTTGTTCAGGCTTTAAAAGTAATTCAGCATTTTCATGGTTTTGTGCAACTGAGTGATAGATCTGCCTCAGATATATCCAAATGCATGATAGAAGAAATTGAGCCACACAAACTTCAAGATAAGTCAGTTTCCCAGACATACGATGGCAGATCTGCATTCTGTGCACCACTGCAAGGAGTGCAGAAAATTATAAGAGATGTCTTTTCATGTCAATTGTAAAGCACAACAATTAATCATAATGGGACAAGTTTGTTCCATTATGAGAGACCAAGTTTTGATTTGCCAATTTGTCAGAATTTTCCTACAGATATCACACACTAATACAGCCATCACAATTAAGACCAGTTATCAGACAGATTCTACACACACCCAAAGTACATGGGGCTACATGGCCGCGTTGTCGCTGCCCCTAAACTGAGGAACCAACCAACCTTCTCTATGTCTAGCAAGAGGGCAGATATATTTTATCACGAATGTCAGCAACGAATACCACAAAAATGACAAACAATGAGGACTTTGCAGAGCAGGGTAGTTATATCTGTTTTTAATATCAGGGAGCCCTAATACAGTGTTCTGAAATTATTCAAAACAATAATGAAAATAATATCGTATGGCCTCGGTGCCGGGTGCAAGATTTGTTATTTGATGCCCAGAGGGCAGCTTGCTTGTCGAATTTTGTAGTTCATTGGCGCGCTATGAAAATCAAGGAGGTTAGATATCTAAGCTCTTTGACACTATAGCGCTTTCTAATAGAGAAAGAAAGAATTTTGTGTTGGCAAAATATCCCAAGATTAATTCTGCCATTATGAACACGGCCTACTGAATTCAAATGGGTTCTTTAACATGCCAACAACGTATGACATGCATGACGTGATTTTTGTCGCCTTCTAAAAATCAATTACCACGGCCAGGAGCGAACCTGCAAGCATTCAAGAGAATGACTAGCAGGATGGTGTGTCAGTAAGAGCAGCAACTGGACTATTGCAGTTTCTTAAAGAGGAGATCAATTTCTTCTTGAAATTTTTCAATCGATTAATGGCTTTCATTATTGCCATATTTTACAAGATTCTGAAGAAGGTATTTACAACAGGGACATTTGAATTGTGAAACACTGCCTTGGTAAATTTATTGACGACAGCAGTAATATTAGAAACAAATTAACCAACTTACCAGCAGATGGTTCTGAAGCATAGCCTGTGCTATTGAAAGTGGTGATATAATGATATAATTACTCACCAAGCTGAACAAAGATTACATGCTAGTGTTTTAGAGTGCTTCAATTTAGTAGACCCAACAAAATCCAGTGAATTAAAGTTCATGATTTCTGGAGATTTATGTAGCAATTGAAGAAGGAAAACTGAATGTTCTGTATAGAAATTTGCAGTTCAAGAATATATATTCTGTCACTGCTACCTACTATGCCCATTGAAAACAATTTTGGGTATTTACTGAAACTAATCCAAGTTCTAAAACTCCAGTCGCAACTGCTGAAACTGCACAATGTTTCAGCACACTGAAGCATGTGAAAACTTGTTGAAGAAATATAACTTGACAAGACAAACTCGGTACTTTGGCATTGATTACAATAGAGAACAAATATAGCCTATAGGTAACATACTGAACTTCAGTGAAATGGTTGTACAAAAGTTACAGAAGAATAGGAGAACAGAGTGCTTGTTCAAACACATGGCCAACTTTTACAGAAAGTATGTTCCCTAATACTTTTTCATATTTTATGAAGGTACATTTTCATGTAGTTAATGAAAACATTGTACCCAGAAGACTACTTGGGACCACCAGATGCTATCGAGTTTAAGTTCATATTTACTCTAAATGATTCAATATAAATACACTTAAGTCTTAGTAGTAAATATATTTAAATAACATTCCCTTCCATTTGGCAAACCATGGAGACAGCATTTAAAACAGATGAAAAAGATCACTGCAAACATTGTGGTTGATAGTAATTTACTTGCTGTTGTGATGCATCTTGTTACATTCTCTGCTGCCAGTCACGTTTGGAGTCTTAATGTAATTTGTAAGTTGTCAGCACTACCTAACCATCGGATGTTCATTTTACATTTGTTAAGTCACCCATGGTCGCCAAACTTCAAATCTTTAGCAAAGTGACACAATAACATAAGTATAATTGATAATTGGATTTCACAAGTAGACGAAGGGGGAAACTACTTAAAACGAGTAAATTGAAGACCTACTTAAGCACCCAGAAATCGTCAAATGCATGAAGGGACAAGTGTGCAATAATTTTAAACTTTTTTTTTTTAAGAATTCATCTCAGTGTTATCATCATCATAGTTTTTATGTTGTTGTTATTTTTTATTTGCACCCAATGGTGTCAGTGACTTGTATATTGCAGTTGGCTGAAGAAGGTTCAAATAGGACCGAAACATGTACCATATGAGGATATAGATTCTCAACAAAAGTGAGTTGTATTGTAAAGTGGAAAAAGAAAATCATTAATTAATAAGAATAACTTATAATGCAATACCTAACCAATAATACTGATAAATGTTGACTTAACGAAGAATGCAGATTCAGCTACTAACTGTAGTATTGTGCAAAAGATGAAAAATTTGTCTAAAACACGTGTAGCCTTATCTCCATGAGTGAATTTTAGAGGTTGTGAGTTAGTGATAAAATACAAATCTGCACCATAGTTACGAAATGGAATGATGTCAGAGCAAGCACTGACTATGTGGGCAGCATAGACAGGGCAGAGCTCTTATCAGTAAGAGTTTTATATCAGTGGGAATTCAGGTACTGTTGTGTTCTGTGGTGGCTAGTGTGATCAAGTATAATACAATGCTAGATTTCCAGGAGAACAATGGCAGAAGCAGCAACTAATGATAATGAAAGGCCATCAATATCAATGTTTCTGCTACTGTTGGAAGAACTTTTTCTCACAAGGGAAGTATCGGGTAAGACAGGTCGAAACCTATCTTGAAACTTTGTGGACGCAATCACTGTACTATAAGAGGACAACGTGCAGGAAATCAGCCACCAGATTGAACTGCAAGCCTCCAAAATCGTACCTGACATCCTGGTACACAGGCATGATGGCTGGCAAAGCTAGACATCCCTGCGGAACTCGTAGTCGCGTGGTGGGGCGTATAGGCTGACTGGAGCGTGTGGCTGCTTACTACCGGCCTGGAGTGCTTGGACTGTTGGGGCTGTACTTTCCAACATGTACGGTACTCGCTACTTCCCATTGATTTATATGAGATATTCGCCACATGATTTCGGAGCCTTGCAGTTCAATCTGGCGGCTGATTTTCCGCACATTGTTCTAGTACAAGGATTGCATCCAAAAAGCTTCAAGATAGGTTTCGACCTGTCTTAACTGATACTTCCCTTGTCAGTACATATTATGATGGAGGGACAAGTTGCTTTAATTTGTTGTAAAGATCATCACAACTTCCAACAGTATGCACATATAATACAAGGGGTAATTCACGAATTCAACTCTTGATTTATAGAAATAAGACCTTGAACTACACACTCAATTTTGTTGAAATTCACATTGTTTCTACCACACTGTATCTAGTAATGGATTTGCAGAATGACATAGAACTTACAATTTACATTTGTATATTTCAATTTGTTGCCCACTGTTTAATGAAATGTTGGTTATTTTATTTCTCAACGTATCTATACATTATATTTTGGCTTGGCAATATCCAAATTGTTTCATACGTCTTGCATTTATATAAAATACTAGGTCAGTTTGGATTAAGATTATGTACTGCATTACCAAATTGGACAGCTAACTTCAATAGAACGATCCAACTAGTAAGAGTATTCTGGTTTATTTCAAGGTTAGACAGCCGTATCCATTAAGGTTGATTTGTAGTCATATTACGTCCGATCGTGATATAACTGGAAGATACATCATATAGCAGCGACTTCCAATTCACAGCAATCGAACCATTCGTATGTTTTTTAATTCTTTTTTGTGAGCTTTCTTTTTTATTTAAATTTCTAATAGTGTTTTGTAAGGATATCCATTTTTTCTTTTGAAAAATGAAAATCCACAGTCTGCTTCCAGTCTCCGACCGGGTCAGGAATGGAATGAATGAAGCCCCCATCTAGCGGCGAGGATATGAACTGTGCCGAGGCCTGACGCACTCCTCTGGGGCAATGATTAAATGAATGACAGATGAAATGACATGATAGTGGAGAGTGTTGCTGGAATGAAATTTTGACAGGGAAAACCGGAGTACCCGGAGAAAAACCTGTCTGCCTCCGTTCTGTCCAGCACAGATCTCACATGGAGTGACCGGGATTTGAACCACGGACCCAGCGGTGAGAGGCCAGCGTGCTGCCGCCTAAGCCACGGAGGCTACATTTTTTCTTTTATCTTAGTAAACTTAGTTTTAAGATTATTTTAATTCAATATACGTTGACGAAGGTGTCATTGAACACCGAAACATGTACGTTTAAGCAGTGATTAAACCACATTCTTTAGTGTTTGACAAGGCGGTTTGGAACAAGATAGTATTATCTTGTGTTGTCGTGAACCACGTGTGTAATCAAATGTAGGGTTTGGTTGTGCATTTTGCTGGTAGGCATTTATTTTCTTTTTCCTTATAATTACAATGGAATAGGTAGGTGGGATAAAATATGCCGATTTGTGTGATTTTTGTGTTTTGACGGTTTACTGTGGTTCCTTGCGTAACTTATGTTACTTGTGAGACTTATTTCGCTATGTTTCCTTAGCTCTGATAATTCCTTAGCATACATTAGTGCTGTTCTGCTCCTTAAAACTCCAATAACTATCTTGATACATTTTTTCAACTGTGTCAAGTTCTTCAGCTGACAATGGACCAAAGTTGCATTCTAACGACTCCTTGCGGCAGTTTGATATGAATCATATGACATATCCAATTGTACATTGCAGTTTGAGTAATCTCGAAAATCTTCTAATTGGCCACACTCGTGTTGACTGATTGAAAATCTTCTAATAATGGTAATCAGTATTGTAATAAGAATATTCAAGGTATTGACTGAGTGAAACCTTAAAAACTTTAATTAAAGAAATTGTCAGAATAGATAGATTAATTCAATAATTGTTTTAATTAATTTCCTTCAGATGTGTGAGATAAGATACGAGGGCTATTCCAAAACTAAGGTCCGGTTAAAAAAAAAACATCCAAAATTAAAATTGTTTCCAAAACAATTGTTTTATTGACATTCCTTACGTCTTTCTCTATTTTTCTACCTAACTTCCATACTTATTTACACATTTGTCACATCGTTCCACAAGCTTTTGAATGCCTAAGTCGTAGAACTCGGCCGCCTGCGAAGCTAACCAGTCTTTAACAGCTTCTTTCACTTCATCATCTGTGTCGAAGCACTTGCAGCCAAGAAACTCCTTCAGGTAGCGGAACAGGTGGAAATCACTTGGCTCCAAGTCCGGACTGTACGGTGGGTAGTCCATCTGTTCCCATCCAAATTTCTTGATTCGAGTTTGGTTTCATTCGCAGTATGGGGTCTGGCATTGTCATGCAACAACAACACTCCAGACGACAAAAGACCACGTCGCTTATTCTGGATTGTACGTCGAAGTTTAGTCATGGTAGCGCAATAGGCGGCTTTATTGATCGTTGTCCCTCTTTCCATAAAGTCGACTAACAATACTCCATGCCTATCCCAAAATATGGTCGCCATAACCTTGCGTGTAGAGATTGTCTGCTTTGCCTTGACCTTGACTGGCGATGACGTGTGATGCCATTCCAGTGACTGACGTTTAGACTCGGGGGTTATGTGAGAAACCCATGTCTCGTCCTCTTTGACAATATGGTCTAAAAGACTGTCTCCTGCCACATGAAAATGCTCCAAAAATGCAAGAGCAGAAGCCATCCCTTTCATTTTATGGGACTCTGTAAGCAGCCTGGGAACCCAACGGGAACACAATTTTTGAAAATGCAAATGTTCAGACACAATTCTGTACAAAGTTGTTCTACTCACATTCGGGAACTTCCACCTCTAAAACTGGAATAGTGAATCGTCGATCTTCACGAATGTTGTCGTCAGCCGCATGAACCAACTCGTCTGAAATCACTGATGGTCTGCCAGAGCGAGGTTCATCGTGCACATTTTCCCGTCCTTCATTAAAGGCTCGCACCCACTTGCGCACTTTACTGTAACTCATTATGTTAGGACCGTACACTTCAGTAATCTGCCGATTAATTTCTGCCGCAGAATTGTTTCTTGCAGACAGAATCCGTTTCACTGCCCTTACTTCACAATCGGCGGGCTGACTGTCTTAAACATTGTGAACTGACACTATCAACAGCACACAGCAACAGTAACAACGCTACTGGCGGCTTTTGCCGCTCAAGGCATGCCAGGAGTCTGCGCGCATACGTGTTTTGCCCTTGGCGCCGCTTTCAGATATTTACGGCGAATCGGACCTTACTTTTGGAATTACCTTCGTATGTAGCCCAAATCCAAACATCTTCACTCAGTTGTGGTAGAATGAGAATTTTGTTTGATATTGGCCTGTGTAATAGTTTTCAAAACACAGGAGTGACGTTCGCTTGCCATGTCCGACACAAACTTGACAACTTCTTTGTACAGTGACCCTAGATTTAGCAATTTTCCATCACATTACTGTAATTACTCGAATGTAATTGCACCCTTTTTTCCGGCAAATTATATCTTGAAAATTAGGGTGGTCATTCGAAATGACGACGCACTAGATTTGAGCACAATCTTGGAAGCATCCATTCTCTGCTAGAGTACCCATGTCGCGTCTGTGTCTTTCATGCAGCTTATTAATACTGCCTTACTGTGCAGACAAGCCTTCACGATGGAGTCTGTCCAGAAGCTGGTTACAACTTTTTTTAAACTCCATAAATCGTTACAAATGGGCAAAACTATTGATCAAGCCCGAACGATGATTATGAAATTCACGACTTGCCACAACATGGCTTCAGAGGACGAAGGTCCACAGTGGATTTGAATTTTGCTGTAAGGCAGTTACAAGAACAGCACTATGAGTATGGAACAGATCTACTGATGGCCTTCCTGGACATTGAGAAAGCATATGACAGTATATGCAGAAACGAAGTATGGAAGTCCAT
Source organism: Meconema thalassinum (assembly GCA_946902985.2). Lineage (NCBI taxonomy): Eukaryota > Metazoa > Arthropoda > Insecta > Orthoptera > Tettigoniidae > Meconema > Meconema thalassinum. Next base: position 136,854,048 of record OX336390.1, on the reverse strand, counting down.
GGAGGACAGAGGAGTAGAGAAATGGACTATACGGAGGATAAAGGAGATGTACAAGGGAAGCGTGAGCTGTGTGAAGTGGGAGGAAAGAGATCGGACTGGTTGGAACAGAGAAACGGCCTGAAACAAGGAAGTGCACTGTCACCATTACTTTTCATTGTGGTGATGGACGACATAATGACCCGAGTGGCACAAATAATTGGGGAAGGAAAGATGAAAGCAATAGTGTTTGCTGGTGATTTGATGATTTGGGGAAACTAGGAGGAGGTACAGGAGCAGTTGGAAGTGTGGGAAGGAATAATACAAGGATATGGGATGAAATTTAGCATAAATAAGAGTGAGATGGTGATCACAACAAGGAAGAAGGAAAGAACCACAATGGGAATAACAATTGGTGGGGAACAGCTGAAGAAAGTGGAGAGTTTCAAGTATCCGGGAAGCCTGAAACAAGATAATGGAAGAAACGATTGAGAAATAAATGAGCGGGAGAGACAAGCAGAAGCATGCATTCCGGAGGAGTGTGAAAAGCATGATATGGAGCAAGGATGTCCCTCGGAACAGCAAAAAGGGTCATATATCGGACGTACTATGTCTCTATCCTGACGTATGCCTCAGAGACCTGGGTTATGAAAGGAAGGTAGAAGAGCAAAATACAGGCCAATGAGATGAGGTTCTTGAGAAGCAGTATTGGAGCTACAAAGATGAACAGAATAAGAAAAGCGAGGACCAGAGAATTAATGAAGGAGGAACCATTACAGGATGGTACAGTACAGAGAAATCTAGACTTAGATGGTATGGCCATGTAAAACGAATGGAGAAGAAGATACCCTGGAGGATACACCAGACAAAGTGGGATGGAAAGAGACCGAGAGACAGGTGGCTGAAGGGGGTGGAAGAAAGCGTGAAGAAGAGAGGAGAAGACTGGACAAGGGTGGAGGCTGAGAGATGCTGGGAAGTCGGAGGACGTTGGAAAGGCTTGTGTTCCAAACAGACCCGGCCAGTGGCTGGAAACTGTGCAAGAAGATGATGATGCTCGCAAGCGCAATTAGGGTATACAGAAAGAACATGAATATGTAGTAGAATATTGGGTCTGGGAGGGACATCGAACATGGCATGTTCCAATTAGTCGTACAAAATAATAATACGGGTTTTGTCATATACAGAAAGATATATGTGGCCGAAACAAGTCCAACAACAGAAGATAATTGGCTGCTGGGACAAATAAAAAGGAAGGAAGCTTATAGTTTAACGTGACCGTTAATCGCGCGATCATAAGCCACGGGACCTCCGTTTTACGTGGAATCCGAACCACAGGACATGGCATTTCACATCAAAAATCTCACATGCATTGACCGGGAATCGAACCCGGTCCGCCTTGGTGAGAGGCATACAGCTAGACCGCTGAGCCACCACGCCCCCCTGGGACAAATAGATGGGAACAATAACATGAGAGTATTTGTAATGAAGAGATAAAGACTTTTTTAGAAATGAAAATGTTATGAATGAAGTTGCTCGTTTTAACAGACTCAGATGGTGGGGTCATGTGATGAGAATGGGGGAGGAGATATCACCTAGGAGGTTAATGAACTCTGCCATAGAGGGTAAGGGAAGCAGGGGTAAACTTACGAAGCGATGGTTAGATTCAGTGTTTAATGTCTTCCAGGTGAGGGGTGTAGAAATACAAGAAGCCGCGGTGCTAACTGCTAATAAGGGGACCATGGAGACGATTCATTCACAAAAGGCAGACTAAACTGGAAGCTGAAAGGCAAACGGTCTCAAATGAAATGAATCTTCTTTGCCAAAACGATTGTTTCTTTTTCCAGCATAGCATTTAGCAAATATTTTCATGAAATGAATTAAAGGTGAATGCATGTGCCTTGAATAATTTTATTATTGGGGTGAAGGGGGATTGTTTTCGTAAATTCATGAAAAATGTGAATAAAAGTGAACTTTTCCTTGTGGGTTTTATTTGCATTTTTCTTATGGCAAGTGTAATGGGTCCCATGGAAATATTTGTTATACTCTGAACACATTGATATTTAAACGCTATGCTGGATAAAGAAGCAATGCTTTTGGCACAGAAGATTCCACATTGCCGAAGTTAAAGAGTTCGTTTACGATAACTTTGCACATTTTGAAAGCTAGGGTTGCCAACTTTCATAAGGAAAGACTCATATTTATAACCTGTAGTCCATTACAAATGTATACATGTTTTATTCACATGTAAGTTTTTTCAGGTTATTTTTTCACTTGTCCCAGTAATTGGGAATATATTGGGAATATATTCTATCGGCCAGACTGAAAAGTTGCCTTATCAAACTGAAGAACCACGTGATCGTGGCATGGGTGTGCGGTTGGTAATGGACACATTACCGTGTTCATCCACCTGTGCAAATAACGTGATTATTATATTAAATTATTTATTATAATTGATAATATTGCGCAAAGTCATCTGAAAGTATTATTTCAATTTGAACGAGTGTTCATTTTTCAGATAAATATATAGTGGTTATCTTAAATGTTGAGTAAATATGTAGCCTGATCAGGCAGAGGTGTCTGTCTCCAGGTCGGACATTTTTGTTTTGACTATCGAGTCGGAAGCTGATACGGAATTTCGTGTTCAGGATTTACTTTATTTCTCTCTCTTTAAAGGTAAGAGAAAAGGCAGCAGAACTCTTGAAAATTTCCCCCAAGGACAGTGGCCAGGTGAATTATTTTCACATGGCTTGATTTGTGCAAAAAATTAGGTCTAAAATATAAGTTGTTGTGTAGGCCTAAAAGTTAACTTACATGGTGAAATTGTTCGTACGTTTTATTTTAATATCAAGCCAGCAGTTCAAGTAATGATCTCATCGTCTTAAAAACATCTTATACCGTACCTTGGCAAGCATTTTCCTGGAGCTGTGAAATGACGAGTCTAAAAATAATTCCACTCGTATCAGCTGCTGTGTCATAGCACGCCTAATGATGTAGCATTCTGTCAGCAAGCCGTCAGTGGGTATCAGGTGTGCTGTTTGAATGATTATTTGATAAATGCCACAAAGAAATGCAAGTTTCCATTAAAATGGGCAATGAATTGATATTGCGAGATGAATGTAGGTTTAGGCAACTCATAACAGCTGTTCACCCCTTGACAGAATACACGCGGCCAATGCTGGCTGCAATGTGGCTGTTGGCTCATTGGCTGCAATGCACGTGGCAGCGGCGGATTGATCTGTTTAGTAGGACTATTTGTTCCCGCAAGAACTGTCAGAAAAGTGCAAAGTTACAGTAAACGAACTCTACTTGTTTACTGCACGTGGCTTCAAGAAATTATTCAGCTGGTATGGTTACCAATTGCTGATATTGCGTGGAAATATAGTTGACTGTCATTTGTTTTAAACTTGGCAAGATCAACTGAACTGTCAAGAACAAACTTTTTCTGGGGGTTTTCTTACAAGCGGAAACATTAAATATCAAATAGAAAAAAAACTGAAAACTTTCAACAGCAACATAGTTGAAATCAAAATGAATTTGTAAAGTATTCTTAAATCAAAATAGTTACAAAACAATGTTTTCATTGGCATGACTGAGAACTTACTAGGAATTGACAAGATTAGCTTACCAGGACTAAGTGGCCTAGATGAACTAGGTGATGGGTTGTAAGGAACTGGACTAGATACAGTCCTAGACCTCACATTCCCGCCAGACATGGCTATCTCATTGTAATGACGTTCTTCCTCCATTTCTAAACTGAAAAGAGTACAAAGCACAAGTTTAATAAATACAGTACAACTACAATAGAAGTCATTGGTATACTTCCTCACATCTGCTTTTTTTTAATACTCTTATGGCCGAGTGCACCAACCTCGGTATTCATCAGTCTTTACGAAACCGTGGTAAAACTTTTACCGTGGTATTGTCGTGAAAGCAGTGCACCATTACTATCGCTCGGTTTCGTTACCGCGGTTTCTTGACGCTTGCTTTTCTCGCGATTATTCCCCTCGGAAGAAATTCGTTAATTTCGATAGTCACTTCTCTTCAGTTTATCCAGACGGCCAGCAGATGGCAGTGATCGTTTCGACAGTCACTTGTCTGCCATACTGTTTACATTTTGTCTCAACGCGAGTAATCAGCTGTGCAAAACAATGGAAAATAAAATGATGAAACGTACTCGAGCTCCCAATTTCAGCCCTCATGAACATTTCGTGTTGCTGGATTTGGCTGAAAAATATAAATCGATAATAGAAAAAAAAGGCGGATGGCGTGACAATAAGTATCTTAAGTAAAAAGTCTGTTAATTACAGTAGGTCTGGTAACTTGTCCTGGATTATCATCATTCCTGAGATCCAGATGCACAGCAGGAATTTGTAAATTGACTTCTTCTTCTTCCTCTTCTTGGAGTAATTCATGATTAATTTCAGGGTCATCAGGAGGCTCTATTTCTTGAGCTGCAATGGCAATGTTGTGAAGCACAGCTGTGGCAACAATAATGTTTGACATGTTTTGTATGTTGCATCGAAGTCCTAAACACATGGAAGGGAACCTTTTTTTCCATACACCATATTGCCTCTCGACAACATTTCTTGTGGCAATATGAGCTCTGTTATACCATTGTTCTGCTGGGGAGGTGGGATTTTGAATAGGTGTAAGGAAGAAGGATTTACATGGGTAACCTCCATCACCCAAAAGATAACCATTAGCTATTTCTCTCGTTTCGAGACGCGCTCTCAGCCGAGATTCGTGAAATATGGTGCTTTCGTGAGCCGAACCTGGCCATCTGGCTACTATATCTCTTATCATGAGGTTCGAATCGCTCACAGTTAGCACGTTTAGAGAGAAATAGCCTTTCCTGTTTCTAAATACCTCCCCATTTTCACCTCCGGCAGACTGTATTCTCACATGAGTGCAGTCCAGCGCACCCAATACACCAGGAAACCCAGCTATTCTGTGGAAGCCTTCCATAACCTCTCTTTGTTCCCATTGGGTAAGTGGTAGTTTAATAAACTGTGGCGATAACGAGGCAACTACATTAGAAACCTTGTGTATTATGCGGCATGCTGTTGTTCTGTCAACATCACACACGTCACCGATCACTCCCTGAAATGTCCCAGTTGCATAGAACCGCAGTGCTATAAGAAGACGATTTCTAGGCGATATCGGATAGTTTCTCCCAGTAGGGAATTCCAATCGTTCACCAATTATGTCCAAAATATAACTTACTGTCTCCTTCCGTAATCGAAATCTTCTCTGGAATTAAGCATTTATTCTTCGAATAAATCTCGCCTCTCTTCTATAACCCTCCCTTCATTCCTTTCAAATCGAGTAAGATACTGGAGATATAACCTGTAGTTGTTAAGCTCCATTTTGGAATCTTTACCACAGAATACAAATAAATAAAACTTTACCACGGTTTTCTTAGATAACCGCTCCCTCACGGGCGGTAAATATTTTACCGCGGTAAAACTCGAAACCGAGCTTGGTGCAACAGAAATACGGCTTTACCCCGGTAAACTAGGAAGTTTACCGCGGTATTCTCTTTACCGAGGTTGGTGCACTCGGGCATTAATGTAGCAACTATGAAAAAGATTGGATTTTAGCAAGCTCTTGGGTATCTCTGGAAAAATATAGAGGAAACATATCAGGATTGGGCTGCAACATGATGATCAGCATGTCTCAACTTGAGGGCTGTATTTATTTGTTGTTTTCAAGCCCTCTGTCTTTATATGTGACGTTCTTCAGTAATAATAATAATAATAATAATATCGTATAGCCTCGGTGCCGGGTGCAAGCTTTGTTATTTGACACCCAAAGGGTAGTTTGCATGTCGAATTTCGTTGTTCCTTGAAGCACTATGAAAGTCAAGGAGTTACATATCTAAGCTCCTTGAAAACTATAGCGCTTTCTAGTAGAGAAATGAGGAACTTTGTGTTGGCGGAAACTTCCGAGACTAATTTTGCCATTATGAACACTGCCCACTGAATTCAAATGGGTTCTTCGACATGCCAACATTGTATGTCATGGAGCAGGTACACGGGGCATTCAAAAAGTTAGTTACATATGAGGATGGCAGACCAAGTACCGTTTATTGAATGACGCACTATAATGCAAAGGGACACAGATACATCAAACTTTTTCGACATAAGTCACCAAATCTCTGCAAACAACCTTCAGCACGGTCTATTAATCGTTCAATACCTTGACGATAGAAGTCCGCTCCTTGGTCATGGAGCCATCGGAGAACCACTGTTTGGGCCTGTCCACTTGTCCGCCCAGATGGTCCTTCGGCTTGCCGAACAGATCGAATCGCATGGAGCCAGATCGGGGATGTATGATGGGTGCTACCATACCTCCCATCGAAAACGTTGCAGCAAAGCCTGTGTTGTGCACGTTGTGTGCGGTGTTGCATTGTCGTGCAGGAGAACAATGCCTCGTCTTAACTTTCCACATCTCATGTTTTTTACAGCGTTGCGCAGCGACGTCAATATTTAACGTTAAGCATTGGCTGAAATGGTTGTGCCCTTCCGCATAAACTCGGTGTACACAACGCCTTCACAAAGAACACAGTGGCCATGACCTTCCCAGCCTGTGGCGTAACCTTGAATTTCTTCAGCACTCTCGAACGTTGCCGAACAGGCATTTCGTCCTTTTGTCAGTCATGCCTTTTACTTCCAACTTCTAAGGTAGGTTTGGAGGAAGATTATCTGCATCGCAAAGCTTTACAATTATAGTCAAGCTAGAAAGACAACGGGGTTTCCCTGACCAGGATCCTCCGCTGGTGGTCCACATACATTAAAATTACCATTTACAAAATATGCAGCCCAGTACATGAATTCTATAATAAATTATTGTAACTATACATTATCTTGAAGGACGAGCTGGTTATTTCGTATTTTGGCCCAAGAAAACAGTGCAGGAACATCACTGAATAAACCTTACCTTAAGTCACAATGTTAAATTCCCATTGCAACTTAAGGTATGGTTTTGTTAAATTACACAACCTGTTTCCAAGGTTATTTTGAAGACTTTACCATATCGTGATGACACAGTCAATGTTCACATCATCTAGTTCAAAGATCCGGCCAACAGATGGTGCTGAAATCTGAAAATCGATATTTCTCACCCTTCTTGGTTCTTTGCTTCGTAGCGTAAAATATTGTCACGCGACTTAAGGTATGGTTTCCTGGAGAGCGTCACATATGAGGATCAGAGTAGAATATACCAAAGATACAGATGATGATGGTACCTTTGAATTAATAATAATAATAATAATATCGTATGGCCTCGGGTGCCGGGTGCAAGCTTTGTTATTTGACACCCCGAGGGCAGCTTGCATGTCGAATTTCGTCGTTCCTTAGAACGCTATGAAAGTCAAGGAGGTTAGATATCTAAGCTCCTTGACACTATAGCGCTTTCTAGTAGAGAATGGAGGAACTTTATGTTGGAGGAAAATCCCTAGATTAATTTTGCCATTATGAGTGCGGCCTACTGAATACTGGTTTCTTTAACATGCCAACAACGTATGACATGCATGTCGTGATTTTTGCGCCTTTCAAAAATCACTTACCACGGCCAGGAGTGAACCTGCAAACTTGGGGCCTGGTAGTCCGACACGTTAACCACTCACCCACCGTGGCAAGCACCTTTGAATTAATGTACTCTATTTTATTTGTTGTTTTAAGGATTAGGTAATCGGCCCACCAAAGGTACATTTTAGCATACCACTATTTATAGCAGATAAGACCCTCCCCATATTTTAAGTCAGAAAGAAACATAATCCTTTGCATAATGTTAAACCAAACCCCGTGGCACTACGGGCCATGAAGGGCCTAGGCCTACCAAGTGACCGTTCCCAACCATTTGGCCTGCAGATTATGGGGCGATACGTGGTCAGCGACCGGGGTGCTGCCTCGCTGTCAGAGAGCATCTCAATTGCCTTCATGAGGCTGAGTGCACCCCATTGTAGCCCTCACGTCAGTTTCTAAAATCACTGACGGAGCCGGTAATCGAACCTGGGACCAATGGCAATAACTTGACTCGCAGGAAAGGTAGCATTATGAAATACAATTTTGGTGATTATTCACCCTTTTAGACTAGTTGTGTTTAAGAAAAGCATGAAGTATGGTAGGTTATGATTGTGATTGTGTGGACATAAATTACCGCTCTTCGTAACATTAATCTTAGGCAGGAATGGTCATACTCTCAGAAAATATATCACTGCCAAGTCTTCCTTTAATATTCATAATTATTTCCATTTTCAATGCACATAATTCTTTTTCAGTCTGCAGTTACCGGAATTTCACAGTAGCAAATTAAAATACTGCCATCTATATTTCTTGAGGCTAAGTTAATAATTTTACTATAATAAATAAATAAATGTTCTTGCCGAGTATGTTGGGAAAAAAAAAAGAAATCGTGTAAAGGAATACATAAGAGAGAGACTGAGAATAAACAGTCTCAGTGAAAGGATAGAATGGTCACGTTTGAGATAGTTTGGACACCTGCAGGAGATAAAGCAAAAACGCTAAGACAAGTGCTGTATTTGAAATGAAAGTTCAGGAACAAGACCCAAAAGGAGTTCCAGAAGAAGACTGTTGGAGATAGAACCCATCCACCATGCATTACAATAACATATTTTATTTTGAACTTTTGCTGCATGGATGTTGTGGTGAATCGTTGATAATAAGATGTAAACTTTGTATATTTCAATTCAAATTCTCATATTCACAAAACAATTGATTTTTATGCAGTTCACACCTATAGGATCCTCCTCCAATTTTGGAAATAAAAAATACAGAAAAACAAGTAGTTCCATGAAGAACTATATGGCCTATTTTAATATATCCTAATATGTTTATAGCCTCTTATCAACATACAAATTTTCAATTTGATTGCTGTAAAATATTTCGGATGGTCACCATGTTGGATTTTTAAATATAGGCCTTAGAATTATGTAATATTACATGAAGATTATTATGTAGGTGTATTATTCAAACTTCAATCGCATGCTTAGGACACAAGAAATAAAATCCAGATTTTAAAATTTCGCACGGCCACCAACTTGTGGTTATGAAAAAAACTGAAATGAATTAGATGCCAGTGGATTAATATTTATATAAGCAAATACCATACCAAGTTTCACTGCGCTCGGATGTTTAAATCGCGAGAAACGTCCAATTGAATATTTAAATTTCGCGTCACCGATATGTTGGATTTGTGCTCATTAGGTTATTGAATGTCCCATAGGTGAACTAATGTTTATAGCCTCATCAACATACAAAATTTCAGTTTGATTGCTGTCATAGATTAATAGATATTGAGAACCGTCTAAATATTTCGGATTGTCGCCATGTTGGATTTTAATATATGTAGGCCATAGAGTTATGTAGCCTACTATTAGATGACTATTATTGTGTAGGTTCATTATTCAAAGGTTGACTTCAATCGCATGATTAGGACACAAGAAATAAAAACTTAATTTTAAAATTTCGCACAGCCTAATCTTGAGGTTATGTGAACAATTGAACTAAATTAGATGTCAGTGCATTGCAATTTGTATAGTCATTTGCCATACCAAGTTTCACTGCGTTCGGATGATTAAATCGCGATAATAATCTGTTTAAATGTTTCAACTTTGCTTGGCTGCCATGTTCGTTTAGTGGTTAACAGGTTTTTGAAAGTCACATAGGTGAACTTCTAGTAGTACCCTTTATCATCGTACAATATTTCAGGCTGAGAGTAATCGTTTCGGAGATATAGAATGCCGGTGAAATATTTCGCACAGCCGCCATGTTGTATTGGTGGGACGTAATAAAATTTGAAGGACACGGTCGGGGTTGGCCAAAATAGTACTATGACCTTACTGAGTTTATAATCTATAAACCGCAAGTTTTATCCTCGCTTCAACAGAATTTACTTTGTTTTGAGGCAACTTACCTCTTCCGGGACATGTATCAGCTCATCTCTCGAGCCATCTTCAGCTGGTTTGATAAGCATCAGAATGTGCATAATATTGACTGGAAGTGTGAGAAAGCTGAAAAGGACTGAACTGAAATATGAACCCCAGGTAAACGTTGTCCATGCCAGATAAAGACAGAACTCAATGACTTTGATGAAAGTGTACATGGCATTTGCTAAAGGATTATCGTAACGTAAGTCTGTGTCCAGCTTCATATTATCTGCATTTAAATTAGTAGTGGTAATAGCTTTAACAGCTTTAACCGTTCTTTCCACACAGAATTTCAGAATATTGCAATACAGTGGAATCCCGTTACTACGTTCCTCACGAACACATTTTCCTGCATATTACGTCGAATTATAAAAGTTGATGACGATGTTCCAGTGTGTGAAACTATGACAATAGATGACATTTTTGAAGAACAGAAGATGGAAAAAGCGTCAGTGCAGGATGAAAGTGATGACGAGCCATATCCGGAGCCAGTTCCCACGGTGTCAAAAGTGATGGAGGCAATGGACATAGTGAAGCGATACGTGTGTAGTTTCGAAGTTGATGAAGTATTGACTATATTAAACAGGATGGACAGTACAATTTAAAAATTAAAACCAAGAAAGCAATCAACCATACAAATGTATTTCAAACCAGTGTAAATATTCGTGTTCGACTGAGGTAAGATGAATTATTAGGATTAACCCTTACCCCTCGATTTAAAATTCTCTTGGCTCTCCCTACAGCTCGCATTTAATTTCTGAACTTTTACCTTCTATTACTTGTATTTATTTATCCCTGCTTTAAAACTATAACTAGCTCCAAAATTACACATACTGTATATGACCACACTCTTCTACTTAGTCATTATTAAGCAAATAAAAGCAGTATGCAAAATAATTAATGTATAATTTTATTAATAATAATAATAATGAAAGCCTCCGTGGCTTAGGCGGCAGCACGCCGGCCTCTCACCGCTGGGTCCGTGGTTCAAATCCCGGTCACTCCATGCGAGATCTGTGCTGGACAAAACGGAGGCAGACAGGTTTTTCTCCGGGTACTTCGGTTTTCCCTGTCAAAATTTCATTCCAGCAACACTCTCCACTATCATTTCATCTGTCATTCATTTAATCATTGCCTGAGAGGAGTGCGTCAGGCCTCGGCAGCCGGCACAGCTCATATCCTCGCCGCTAGATGGGGACTTCATTCATTCCATTCCTGACCCGGTCGGAGACTGGAAGCAGGCTGTGGATTTTCATTTTTCAATAATAATAATAATGATTACAATTATGCTTGTCAAATTCAGCAAGCTATGTTTACCTCGAAATTCTATCAATTGGAACACTGTCAGTCACCATCAATATGTATACATGAAGTAGTTTTGCCATAAACATGTAGGTCATCAGCCTGAAGTGAGAACAAATAAGAACTAGCCATAAGTGAAAACAAATAACAACACTGCAAAATAAAAATAAATTGTATGCACGGATAATACTTCAGTGATGAGTGCCAGCAGTTCAAAGATACCACAATGTTTCACCTATCGATACTGTACCTTCGTATGATACATCTCAAAACATTTTCCAGGATGTAAACCTGGCTTCCGAGTATTTTCGTCAATATAAGAGTCGTTCTGATCAGTGTCACTGCTATCACTGTGTGTGTTATCACCTTCACTGCTTATTATGTCGCATTCATCAAATTCAGACTCAGATATGTCATCACTATCATCAAAAACTTGCAGTATTTCACCCTCCGTCAATGTCCGATCGGCCAGGTTTGCTTACTATCAGTATGGTGGTCGCCTAGTAACAGCTGACAGGTTGCACGGCCTTCCAAATAAGTGTTTAACAGTTGCCTGCTTCGCAATATCAAGATTTCACAACGTTCCTCACGCAACCCGCAGCACAAAATAGGAATGGATAATTTGTCGGGGCAGAGACGACAGACGAGCTGTAGAGGACACAATTATGATGTCAGGGCTCGCCCGACACACGACTGGAACGGGAAATTTGTTATGTCGGGGCTCGCCCGACTGACGAGGGGTAAGGGTTAAAGTTCATATATTGTACTGTAATTCATTTTTAGTTAGTTGCTGACAAACCTATATTTATTTTGTGACTAGTAGAGTACCAAGGAACAAGACTGGACTAAGACAGGGGAGTGTGCTGTCACCTCTCTTGTTCATAATGGTGATGGATGAAATTGTAAAGGAAACAAAGGAAGCATATGGACATAAAGAAATGAAGTTACTGGTATTAGCAGATGATATTGTGGTCTGGGGAAGGAACACCGAAGAAGTGCAAAAACAACTAGATGCACTGAACGAAAATATTCAGAAGTACGGCCTGAAAATCAGTATAGAGAAAAGCAAGACCATGGTGATGACAAGAGGGGAAAGACAAGGAAAGGGCACTGTGAAAATTGGAAGTCAGAGTTTGGAAATTGTGGACACGTTCAAATACCTAGGAAGTGAATTGATGCAAACTGGTAGGTTGGACATGGAGATTGGCAGGAGGGTACAGCAGAGCAATGCATTCTATCAAAGTGTAAGAAAACTTGTTTGGGATAAGGAAGTACCAAGGAAAAGCAAGGAGGTAATGTATAAAGTGTACTATGTTCCCATATTAACTTATGCAGCTGAGACTTGGACCCTGACAAGCAGGCAAGAGAGTAGAATCCAAGCCAGTGAAATGAAATTCCTAAGAAGTATGATAGGAAAGACAAGGAAAGACAGAGTGAGGAATGAAGATGTTAGGAAGGAAGTTGGGATGGGAAAACTAAATGAGAGAATTGAGAAGAATAAACTAAGGTGGTTTGGACATGTAAAGAGGATGGAGGAAAATAGAATACCAAGACAGATGCTGGAGGCGAAGTGCAAGGGTAAGAGAGCAAGAGGAAGACCTAGAACAAGGTGGATTGATTCAGTGAAGAACAGCGTAAGAAAAAGAAATCTGGACTGGGACAAGATCGTGGAAGAAGAATGGTGGAAGGAAAGAGGAAAGTGGAGAAGTGCCATAAATACCCCGACCCGGCAGGAGCTGGATAAGGGGAAATGATGATGATGATGAGAGCACCAACTAATTCTTAAGGTCGGCAATTTCACGCACACCTCTATGACGAGTTTTTTTTTAAATTATTTTTACAAGATTCTTAAGGTCGGCAATTTCACTCCCACGTCTATGACGCGCTTTTTTAAAATTACTTTTACAAGATTCTTTAGGTCGGCAATTTTACGCACACGTCTATGACGAGCTTTTTTAAAATTATTTTTACACCTAAATACAGTATAGAGTTTTCAGTAGGAAGTTTTCCCGCTTTTGACGTCCAATTATTTTAGTCCCTTCAAAAACATACTAACGAAGTTCCACTGTATTGTGACTTTTCTGCCAGCCCCGTGGTGTTGGGGTAGCATGCCTGCCTTGCACCTGGAGGCCCTGGGTTTGATTCCCGGCTCCGTCAGGGATTTTAAAAACTGACGTGATGACTGGAACGCGCTGACCAGGCGTCGCCCCATAATCTGTAGGCTAAACGGCTGGTCATCAGTCGCTTTGCAAGCCTAGGCACTTCATGGGCTGTAGTGCCACGGGGTTTGGGTTTGTGACATTTCTACTATGAGATCGGATTACTTCACATGATTTCTTCGGAGGCGTTTCCATTCTATAACTAAAAGTGGAAACTACTCTCAAGAGTATAAGACCCCCAGAAACACCTGGGTCTCTTTAATTAAATCTTACCACCTCGTAGTGTAACGTCTAGCATTCTTGGCTGTCCCCCAGGAAGTCCGTGTTCTGCCAAGTAATTTAATTCTGGTCTGAGAGCTGGAACCGGGTAAACTCAACCTCGTGAGGCAAAACTGTGAAGAGGTGAGTTTGATTCCCACCTCAGCCAACCTGGAAGTGGTTTATCATTGTTTCCCCCCATATCTACCCCAAGCAAATTTCGGGATGGTTCCTAACTTAATGCCACGGCCACCTCCTTCCCATTCCTTACCAGAATTACAAATACACATTGATACAACCATCACAGTGACACAGGTTATCAGGCAAAAATCCACACACCCAAGTACACAGGGCTCAATGACCATGATGTCCAAACTCCTCAATTGAAGTAACAACAATAATAAATAAATCTTGCAGGGAGCTATTGTTTATATCTTTTTCTGTGTGTAGACACTTCACTTCACAACCTCACTAAGGAATGATTAGTGGCCTGATTATCGTGCCTAGTTTGGATGAAATTCTCAAGTGGACTGTCAGACCTCGCATTACAAGTTATAATACGAGAGTATTTTTTTGTCAATGGTTGTTGAACGCTCAGTTCAAGGCTCAAGAGGCTGGTTCATCGAGCTTATTAAAACCTACAGATGCCGAGTTTGGAGGATATTAGTGAACTGTTAAATGACAAGTGTAGTTATATTGAAAGAGTATTGATGACAATTATCTACTGACAGTGGCAACTGTGCTCACTGGTGCTAGACCATGGGACCCAGCTATCTATGGACTCCATAGGTGTGACGCCTAATAGTTGTCCCATTTCTCCTCGCCTGTCTCCTACCCCCGGCGCCTCCTTATTTGGACTTAAAACAATATTGAATTGTTTTCTCCTACATTCAAACTCCCGCCAGCAACGCGGCCATTTGACGATCTCGCGATTGGACTGCGAGTGAACATTTTGGTCAAGGTTTGAATCCTTTCATCTCATTGGTGGGACCATGCAAGGAACTATGGGTGACTGTAAACTGTGCTAAAGGTGTCATGCTACCAACTTAAATTGCGCACTAGCAATTGTTTCTTACGGCAATACCTTGCCTGTTATCTGTGTCAAGGTTGGTAAGTCTCCGGCCGAGCGTTTGTTTTCGGTTAAGATCAACCCGGCTTTGGAATGCTGGAAGGTGAAGGACGCTCAGATCTCGTATTCAGTTTGAGACAATGTAACCATCAACATGTGTTAGTGCCCGGTTCCTTGGAAGCCGGGCCCTTTTAGGCCAGCATGGCCTATTTACTGCAAACCAGGTACTGTAATGATCTACCTTCTTTATGGGACTCTCTACCCTCGCGTTCGAGTTATTATTTCATCTACTCTAGTGTGGTTTAGAGTTGTGTTCCGGTATGGAATTTTACGAAATTTTCTTGAAACCACATGGACTTTGAAAACTTTCCGTGAGGGTTTAGCATTGTAGCTTGCCCGGTTCGACATCGTGACGAGTGTGGTTATTTTCAATTATCTAAATAGTACAGCTTAACTTAATGCTTGTCTTATTTTGGTTAATATTTTATTACTTCAGATATGAATTATGTACTTTTGGTGGGTTTAGTTCAGATTTCGGAAAGGCCTCCTTCCTGGCCGCGTGGCATGGAAAAACATGACGACCTTGTTCATTGTCGTCAGCCATGGCGATGATTATTGAGAAAAATGAAATGATTTTTAAATCATTATGTTGATGCTGGTCAAGCAAGTCGAGCGATGTTGCGAGTTCCGCTCGTAGGCAAATGTTGGCCTTCGGATATTTAAAATATTCCCGATACGGATTGTATCTTCCTTGCGTATATTCGACACTTGTGGTTTCCTAACCGCATTTAATTTACGAGCTTACTAGCTCTTATTCTAATTGAGATTGGGTTTGGTAATCCAATTAATTAATTTTTCATACGCCTGACGGTGTATTTCCTTTCAGGAGTTATTCTCCGTTTGATTGTGGGCCTGATGCCTCATTGGTTTGATTTAGCCTGTTGCTTGGGCTTGGTAATTCACGCAATCGTGAAATGCACGTAATTAAGCGTTTTCTCTGGGCGCCGGCTACGCTTTGACCTAACTCACATAACCATACCACGCGGTAGGTACACCTTGCCATTGGCTAAGCTAGGAGTGTTCTTATTTTCTTGTTATTTGTTGATCCATGTTATTTATTGTTCCATGTTATGTTTTTCAATTCTATTTTGCAATTATATTCTCTCTTTTACTAAAGTGCCTGGTTTTATTCCATTGATTAGCGTGCGTGTGTGGGGTAGCCCGGCCTTGAGGATTAGGGACCCGTTCTACTTCACAGGATTACCTGAAAGATCCTGTGGGCGTTTCGACGTGCTGGGGCAGTTGTGTTCGCAGAGCGTGGTTATCTTGTTTTCATGCTACCCGCACTGTATGCGATCGGTGTCATAAGGCCAGTGTGCAGAATATTGAGAATTTTGTTTTCTTGGGTGTGTCGGCAGTCAGCAGTAAATGTAATATTTAAACTTATAATTCACTTAAACATCTAATGTTGTGTGGAACAATAGGTATCTAGCATTAGGGATCTGGGAGATTCCTTTGTCTAATATATATTTGGTTTGAATTGTTTCATGAACACAAAATTATGATGGAACGCCATGTGCCTAAGATCCAGTTCTTGGACAATGAAGAAGTTCACTATGAACTCTCAATAAGGAATCTTGTGACCCCAGTGGAGGCAGAGGAGGCTCGTGCCTTATTACTATCATCTTTTCTGGATCCTGTTTCCTTGCCAGAGCTGTCAGATATGGAACTCCAACTTGGTGAGTCATCGATTGCCTATAAAGTTGATATTTGTGCCAACATGATAAATCTGTTCTTCCTAGAAGACTATGGTACATCTGCCCAATACAAAAGACTGCATGCCCGTTTGCAATACTTGTTCACCCGGTGTGAGGATATCTTAGCCGTGTCGGACCATCGTACTGATGAAATGTTGTTCAATGTTTTCGAGATTCAGCGTAAATTAGTAGAATGTGCTGGTAAGATTTTTAATGATGCCACTACTGATGGTTATTTTCTTGGTAAATCCCAGCTTGCCAGCTTAGATGGCGCTGATGCTGCTTTGCTGTATAATGACAGACATTCGCCCCGCACTGTTTATCTTGGTGGATCTGAAGGTTATCATGCTAATGGTGATGTTAATAATAGCCTTTCAGTTGCTACTAGCATTGCTGCCTTGCTTAATGCAGTTGTTTTAAGAGATGATGGTTCGAATGGTGTAAACATACCTCAGTCTAACCAGCTTGATGAAAATTATTGCCCCACCTCTTTTAATTGAAATTTTGCTCCTGTAGTGAGTAGCCGTGCTGAGTTGCCCGATGTTTCTGTCAGTAGAGTAGATAACTCTAATGCTTTGTCATTACCTCCCGTGAACAATTTATCTAGTGTGTATCGTGATATTGGTTCTTCAGCCAGGTCACGTGTTGTGTCAATGTTGCCAACCTGTAGTGTCGAGGCTGTTGGTGACAGAAGTGCTCGCCCTGTGTATACTCGGTTCCCCTCAGTCACGGAGAGAGTACATGTTAATTCTGATCTAACGCCTGAACTTGGGCAATTTAATATAAAGGAGAAAATATCGAGCGGTACCAACTTGGTCGGAGTATCGAACACTCCACACTATGATTATATGGGCGCATTTTCTAGTTCTCGTGACCCGTGGTCGGTTCGTTCTGTTTACGCCGCCAATAACGGTGACGTTGGTGTTAATGTTAATCTGCCGGTTTCTGGTATTGTACAATTGAGTGCTAGAGGGCTGATCATGTCAAACGAGGTACCTCAATCTGTGTGCGTTACTTCTCCTGTGTACACCACTAGTAATTCCAATCGTGGAGTTACACTTTCATACTCAAGTGCATTTTCTCAGCCAACTTGCAGTGTTCAACCACCTGGTACGAGGGGGGATCAACAAGTCAATTTAATCCGTCCGGTTGCCTTGCGTGCTCCGAGGCGAAATATTACTCCTGATAACACTGTTAATAACTTTCGACCTTCATTAGGCGTTAAACCTGTTTATGCTCCTGTCCGTTGGACAAGGGATGGAGTCCGGACCGACTGGAACAGAGGTTCCTCTCGTTCAGAAGTCAGAGGTTGGGATGTCGCTAGCCCAGGTAATGATGTGAGTGAACAGATTCGTAACGAACGAAGGGTTCCCAGTTCGGGTCGTTCTGTGTTCTCTACTCGAAATTTCAGCAATCTTTCGCACCCATTGTCAGAGTGTGTTGCCAAGTTAAAACATGTTATGACTGATTCTCGTGATGGCACCATTGCTTTCCTGCGTGAGTTAGTAGAAATAGACAAGCATGCCGCGCTGTTCGATGTGAGTTGTACTCAGGTTTATCAGCTGATGTTTCCATTTACGACTGGGATGATGAAAAGTATGGTAGTTGAAGCCATGTCCATGAACACTAATATTGAGTTGTTTTGTGAGCCGGTTATTTCTAAAATTGTCCCTTCGAGACAAATGGGTTCAGTGATTGAAAGACATTTTGGTCGTATGCAACTTAACGGAGAGTCTTTAGATACCTACATCCAAGACATGGTTAAATTCACTAGGGTGTTTTCCATTAATTTCATCGAGGTGGAAATGGTGGAACATATTCTGGATGGCGTGACAGCTGAGTATCGTTCTCTTTTGAGTGTAGGGCGTCATCTCACTAGTTGGTCAGAGTTGTGTGCTGCCGCTGTGCGAGCGGAGTCGATACGCCAATCTGAGTCTCGTAGAGGCACCATTAATCAGTGTCACAGTGATAAATTCGGTAAACCACATGGTCAGTCGGAACGTTGGAGTGATAGTAGACCGCGAGGTCAGTCTGGTCATTCCCAGGGTCGACCAAATGCGTGGAACTATCAAAAACCTCAAGAAGTAAGAGGTAGATGGTCTAATAATCAGTCTCAAAATGCGCCTTTTAGGAAAGGTGATGTCAGTGGCCCTGATGTTGTTGGTCGTGAGAAGAATGTTAGATTCCAAGATCCCGTGAATCACGCAGGGGTTCAGGTTCAAGGTCATTCTGACCAGGAAGGTGGTGATCAACCTGAAGGTAATCCTAATCATACTGAAAATTCGAATCAACAAGGTGTTCCTGTTCGTCGGAAGTCTAAAAACGTAAGGTGTGCCAATTGTGGTCGTTTCGGTCACTCTGACCAGAAATGTAAATCTCGTCAGCAATGACATAAAGAGTCTAAGACATCGTGGTGTGTGTCCAGGTGGGACAGCGATGTCAAATGTGTCTAGCGTTCGGGACAATAGTATGGGAGTGTGTTCTAGGGTCGCTGCGAATGTTTTGTTGACCACACCTATTATAGGCGTTCTGATTAATGATGCCAGTGAGAAAGCGTTATTGGATTCTAGTAGTGCCGCATCTCTCATGAGCGAGGAATGGTACAAGGCCATGAAAGGCATCTGTAAATTTCAGGGACTGTCCAAGGTTGACGTTCGCCTAATTTCTGCGAATAACTCTCAGTTGAAAGTTCTTGGCGTTGTTAAACTTAAGGTGAAAATTCACAATTTTGCCTGGAAATTTCCGTTTTGGATTGTGTCAAATTTATCCTGCCCTGTTATTTTGGGGGCTAATTTCCTTGCCCATTCTGGGTTGTCCTTAGATGTGAAGCGTGAGAGATTTTGGTTCGATGTCTGTCCTGAATTAAAATTAGGGTTTTCTGAGACGGAGTGGTACAATGTTGGCACCCGTGTGGTGGACGTTGACGAGGTTGGGTCCCCCAATCTGTCTGTTGGTGTGGACGACCTCGACCTTAGTAATCTGTCGGATGGTCAGGGAGCAGTTATTCGTGATTTGTGTAAGCGTTTTCCCGAAGTCTTTACTGACAAACTTGGTGTTACTGACCTGTTGTCATACAAGATTGTTGTTACTGATGACATACCTGTTAGGCATCCGCCGTACCGACTAAATCCTCCAAAGATGAAGGAGCTTACGAAGATAGTGGACCAGATGCTGTCGGATGGGGTCATCCGCCCTTCGATTTCGTCGTATTCATCCGCGATTTTCTTGGTCCCCAAGCCGAATGGTGGGTTTCGCCCGGTAGTCGACTACCGTCGCTTGAACAGGAAGGTGGTGATGGAGTCCATTCCCTTGCCTGACCTCCACTCTTGCTTTTCTTGGTTCGGGAAGGCTCGCTACTTCAGCTTGCTCGACCTGAACCAAGCTTATTATCAGGTTCCCCTGGCGGAAGAATCCAAACACCTGACTGCCTTTGCCACTGATTGGAACCTTTTTGAGTTCAACAGGTTGCCCTTTGGTCTATCTACTGGCGGAGCAGTTTTGAGTAGGTTGCTGGACAAGGTCTTCTGTGGTATAAAGTTCGAGTTCCTTTATCATTACTTGGATGATGTGGTCATCTATAGTCAGACGTTCGACAATCACGTGCGTCACCTCGGGGAGGTTTTTACTCGTCTGAAGAAGGCTGGGCTTACTGTCAAGCTGTCAAAGGTTTCTTTCGCCAAGCCTCAAATCTCTTTTCTGGGGCATATCATCTCAGCCGCAGGAATTTCCATCGATAGCACTCGAACCCAAGGCATTCGGGACTTTCAGAGACCCGTTAATGTCAAGGGAGTGGCCCGTTTTGTCGGAATGGCCAACTTCTTCCGGAAGTTCATCCCGGATTTTGCACGCAAGGCTATGCCGTTAAATAAATTGCGGCAAAAGAAAGTCCTGTTTGAGTGGGGCGAGTCTCAGCAGGCAGCTTTCGATGAATTAAAGGAAGCGTTGTGTAGCGCTCCCGTTCTCGCCATTCCTGATTTCAGTAGGAGGTTCATTGTACAGACCGATGCCTCGTTAGGCGCTGTTGCAGCCGTTCTGCTACAAGATGGAGAGGAAGGACGCCGTCCCATTGCGTTCGCTTCACGCACCTTAACGGTCCAAGAATCTCGATATTCCGTCTATGAATTAGAAGGTTTAGCCGTGATGTTCGGCCTGGAAAGGTTTAGGTTATATGTTGAACATGTCCCGTTTGATCTCGAAACTGATAACCAGGCCCTGAGCTGGGTTCTGGCTAGGCCAAGAAACACGGGTCGCATCGCTCGATGGGCCACCAGAATATCCTCTTTCAATTTTACTGTTCGTCATATTAAGGGGACGGACAACGTTATTGCTGACTCTCTCAGTCGTATGTATGAGGAATCCCCCCTCAGGAAACCTGAGCAGGGTTCCGTTGAACCTGTTGTTGTTAAGGTGCGTTCCGCCCAACACATGATGAACCATTCTCCGATGCTGTTTAGGGACATTGCTGTTCACCAAAGGGAAGACCAAGAGTTGGGAGCTATTATGTCCAAATTGAGTTCTGGTGAACCAGTGAGACCTTACTTCTTAAGGTCAGGGGTATTATGTTGCATTGCCAGGCATGACAGGAGACCGAAGGTTGTCTTGCCTGTTCAGCTAGTGGATGTGATGCTTAAATACTATCATGAGTCACCTGCGGGTGGTCATCTAGGGGTCTTTAAGACCAGGCAGAAGGTCAAGCAATCATTTACGTGGAAGTACATGGACAGGGATGTGAAGAGGTTTGTGTTGGGATGCCGAGATTGTAACGTCAGCAAGCCTATCGTTAATAGTAAGGTAGGGTTTCTATCTTCTGAACCTGTGATGTATCCTATGGAGAGGCTGTACATAGATTTCGTAGGCCCTTTTCCGAGATCCAGGTTAGGAAACCGTTTTGTTCTAGTCTGCGTTGATGGTTTCTCGCGATTTTGTTGGATATTTCCTTCGAGAATGAGCAACACTGCTGCTGTGATTAAAGTTCGTTCGGTCCTTGTCATTACCTTGTGTCTGATAATGCCCGCACCTTCACATCGAATCAGTTTCGAAACTTCTGTTTTGATTTCTCGATATCCCACGTCACTACTAGTCCATACTACCCAAATCCTAGTTTGGCCGAAAGGGTTAACAGGAACCTAAGGGCTGCATTGATCGCCTATCACCGTGACAACCATGCATTGGATTTCATTTGCGTTCAATACCGCTGAGCACGAGTCTCATGGTAAGACTCCATTTAGCTTGATGCACGGTTTTGAGCCGAACTCGCCCCTTTCGAACCTTTGGTCGCTGAAGGATCTTCTTCCAGACCAACCCTGTCCCGAACGTGTTAGAGAAGTTTGGAGAGAAGCTCAACGCGCCATCAAAATATCCCACGACAAGCTCGCTCAAAGGTATAATAAAGGTCGTGTTCAATGCAGATTTAAGGTCAATGATTTGGTCTTCGTAAAAAAATTTTGGAGGAAAACTCCAGGCCATCAGATATCTGGAAAACTAATGCCGAGGTTCTGTGGCCCGTTTAGAATTCTGTAATTTCCGACTGATGTCACTGTCCTGTTGGAGGAAAACCAGAGGAAACGCATATTCAGAACTCACCTGAGCTACTGTAAAGCTGCTGGTGAGCGTGAAACTGAGGGAGCAGAAGAAGGAGCAGAGGTTTCTGATTGCTGAGTGTGTGCTTGCGTTGTGATGGGATTGCATTAACCTAGTTATTTTAGTAATGTGTAAAATTTCCGAACCTGGTGTTGGTTCTAGTTCGTGTTTACCTTATGCTGCTGTTGTCGAAGGATTCTCTTGTTGAGAATTAGTGTGTCTCCTGTCTATCATGGTGTTTTGGTATAGTTAATCGTGTGTTTGATTTTGTGTTTTGGTAAAATTTTCTTCCCTTAAATTGTTTTGCATCCTGTCGTCGAGTGTGGTGTTGATGTATTAAGTCTTGTTGTCTGCGTTCTGTTCTGCTCGGTCTGTATGTTTTTCTTCATGGAACGTCTGTATGTCTACAGGGCATTTGATGTGTAAATTAATACTAATGTAAATAAGGGGCAATTTCGATGACGCCAAGTGTGGTGTGTCTGTGTGGAGGCATGATTACCTCGTTTTCTCCTGTTAAAGTGAGAGCTGAGCCTTCCTCTGCTAACATTTGGGTCCCTTGGTTTCTATCTCATGGTGTCCCCATTTAATAATTTTAAATCAAAGCCTTAGAATTGTAAAGGTCAGGATTTTGGAAGGGAACCAGCTAGTTAACTTGGTAATTCTGACAAAGCAGAAGAGGAAGTGGTCTTTTAGTGAACACCAGTAAGGTGCTTCGTACAATCTTGAAATTTATCATTAATTCACTCTGTTGTTGTTGTTTGAGTCTTCAGTATTTTGACTGGTTTGATGCAGCTCTCCATGCCTCCCTGTCCTGAGCTAATCGTTTCATCTCTACATAACTACCACACCCTACATCTGAGGCAATCTGTTTAACATATTCTAACCTTGGTCTACCCCTACAGTTCTTGTCCTCGACCCTTCCTTCCATAACTAAGCTTGCTATACCTGGGTGTCTTAGTATGTGTCCTACCAACCTATCTCTTCTCTTCATTAGCAGTCGCCAGAAACATCTCTCCTCTCCCACTCGTCTTAATACCTCTATGTTTGTAACCCTATCTACCCATCTGATCTTCATCATTCTCCTGTAACACCACACTTCAAATGCTTCTATTCTCCTCTTTTCTGCTGCACCAATAGTCCAAGTTTCACTTCCATAGAGCGCCACGCTCCAGACAAAGGCTTTCAAAAATGACTTCCTAATACCTAAATCTATATTCGATGTCAGCAGATTCCTTTTTTGTAGAAAAGCTTTCCTTGCCTGAGCCAACCTACTTTTTATATCCTCTTTGCTTCGTCCATCACTGGTTATTCTACTTCCTAAGTAACAGAAGTCTTCTACTTCCTTCAGCTTTTCATCTGTCAATTTGATCTCCATAGAGGTTTCGGATTTATTTCGGCTGCATTCCAGTATTTTTGTTTTACATTTATTAATTTTCATCATGAATTCTTTCTGTAAGACGGAGTCCATACCATTCAAAAACTCATTCAAATCCTCAGGCTTGTCGGCCAAGATGACTATGTCATCAGCAAATCTCAGAGTTGAAATTATTTCTCCTTGAATCTTCACTCCCACTTTAATTTTTTCTCTAATTTCCTTCATTGCTTGTTCAATGTAAAGATTGAAAAGTATGGGTGATAAGTTGCAGCTTTGCCTTACACCTTTCTGAATACCAGCTTCTCTCTCATGTCCTTCAACTCGAATGACTGCTGTCTGGTTTCTGTATAGATTGTATATCACCCTCCTATCCCTGTACTTTATTCCAATCGATTTCAAAATGTCAAACAATTTAGTCCAATCAACGTTATCAAAAGCCTTTTCTAAGTCTACAAAAGCCATGAACGTTCTCTTATCTTTCCTTATTCTACCTTCCAAAATCAGCCTAAGACTTAGTCCAGCTTCCCATGTTCCTACATTTCTCCTGAAACCAAACTGGTCTTCACCCAACTCCGTTTCTATCTGGCTTTCAATCCTCTTGTAAATTATCCTAGACAGGATCTTTGAAGCATAAGTAATCAAGCTGATTGTACGGTAATCTTCACATCTGTCAGCTCCCACTTTCTTTGGTATAGGGATGATTACATTCTTCTTGAAATCAGGGTTACCTCACCTGTCTCATAAATCCTACACACCAAGTGAAATAACCTGATCAGACCTTCATCTCCTATGCAGCGTAGCAACTCAATCGGTATATCATCTATGCCTGGTGCTTTGTTCCGGCTTAAGTCTTCCAAAGCTCTATCAAATTCTGATCTCAGTATTAAATCTCCCTTCGCATCCTCATCAATTTCCTCCTCCCTTTCCATTACATGATTCTCAATCTCCTTTCCCTTATACAAACTCTCTATGTAAGCTTTCCATCTCTCAACCTTTTCTTCCCTATCTGTTAGAGGCTTTCCATTTGTGTCCTTAATATTACAGCACTTGGTCTTCTTTTCCCCAAAAGTATTCTTAATCCTTCGATAAGCTGTGTCTACTTTACCTAATTTCAGACAATTTTCTATACCTGCACATTTCTCTTTCAACCATTCTTCTTTCGCTTCCTTGCACTTCTTGTTAACCTCATTTCTCAGACTTCTGTATTCTGCTTTCCCCTTCTCATCTCTTACATTCTTGTGTTTCCGCCTTTCATCCATCAATTCTAGTATATCCTGAGTGATCCACGGTTTTCTACCTATTCTTTCTTTCCTACCAATGTTTTCTTCTGCGGATTTTGTTATTTCATTCTTCAAAAGTGCCCATTCGTCTGCAATTGAAGTTTGTTTATGGTTTTTCATTAGTCCTTCCTTCATACTCTTCTTGAATCTTTCGTTTACATCCTTCTCTTTCAGTCTGTCTATTGCCCACCTTTTTGGCTTTTGACTTTTCTTCAGTTTCTTCAACTTTAATCTGCATTTCATTACGACCAGATTGTGGTCAGAGTTTATGTCAGCACCAGGATATGCTTTACAATCCAAAATCTGGTTTCGAAACCTCTGCTTGACCATAATGAAGTCGATTTGGTAACGCCCTGTATCCTGGTCTCATCCATGTGTATATTCTTCTATTGTGGTTATTGAATAAGGTGTTAGCTATGACCAACTCATGCTCGGTGCAGAATTCTACCAGCCTGGTTCCTCGATCATTCCTTTCACCTAATCCGAAATCTCCAACTATTTTCCCTTCTCGCCCTTTTCCTACCACAGCATTCCAATCTCCCATTACTATAACATTTTCATCACCCTTGATATACCTCAGAATTTCGTCTATTTCTTCGTAGACCTTTTCAACATCCTCATCATCAGCTTGACTGGTAGGCATATAGACTTGTACCACTGTGGTGCAGGTAGGTTTAGTATTGATTTTTGCTACAATAATCCGTTCACTATATTGTTCATAATATTCCACCCGCTGTCCAAGTTTCCTACTCAATATGAGGCCAACCCCTGCTTGGCCATTGTTTGATTTAGTGCTAATGACCCTATAGTCTCCTGACCAAAAGTCCTGTTCTTCCTGCCAGCGCATTTCACTAATCCCAACCAAATCCAACCTCAACCTATCCATTTCCCTTTCTAAGTTTTCTAACCTTCCACTTCCTAGCAGACTTCTAACATTCCACGCTCCGATCCGTAGAATGTCAGATTTCCTCTTTGTCACTTCTGTGATGTTAACCCCCTCTCGAGTAGTCACTCTGTGTAAAGTAAAGTTTCGCGTGTGGCACTATGAGTGCATCGCCTATTACTCAATGTAAAAGTGATCTCGTATCACAAGGCAAGTGAATTGCCTAGACCTCCCTTGTTCGTGCTAGTCCCAGTGTGTGCTTCGGAAGTCTCTAGTGCTCTCAACCTGGTCTCATGCCAGACCAGTGGCCACCTTCGTTCATGCGTGCAAGTTTCCAGAGGTGAAAGACCCTGACTCAGCCTTGCGTTGGAAGTCACCCTGCGTGCTGTGTCTGCTGTTTTCTTGGTTGTTACAGTGGTGGTCCGGTGTGGGGGTCGCACCCCTCACATTTGGAGACGGTGGCCTGTGCAAGGGTCACTGTCATGATGACATCCAACACCTGGTAGCGGATCCTGATGCCTGCTGGTCGGTGCTCTGGTGATGCCTCCTCCTCGTCTACCCATGGCTGCTGAACATCCTGGAATTGGGTACATGGTTTGCTGTGGTGGTGTTGGCGCCTAATCTCCTCAACATCTGGATGGTTCTGCTCGACATCACCTGCCTGGTCACTGCTTATCTCCTGAGATTTCGAATGATGTACTGGTGGCGTGAGTGACGCATGAACTTGTATCTATTCTGCCTGCTTGATCTATGGTTGGAATCAACTATAAGTCTACTGAGGGCCTTCTACATGTCACCCTCACCCCTGGGTGAGCCTTTACGAGGGGGAGGCTGTGACGCCTAATAGTTGTCCCATTTCTCCTCGCCTGTCTCCTACCCCCGGCGCCTCCTTATTTGGACTTAAAACAATATTGAATTGTTTTCTCCTACATTCAAACTCCCGCCAGCAATGCGGCCATTTGACGATCTCGCGATTGGACTGCGAGTGGACATTTTGGTCAAGGTTTGAATCCTTTCATCTCATTGGTGGGACCATGCAAGGAACTATGGGTGACTGTAAACTGTGCTAAAGGTGTCATGCTACCAACTTAAATTGCGCACTAGCAATTGTTTCTTACGGCAATACCTTGCCTGTTATCTGTGCCAAGGTTGGTAAGTCTCCGGCCGAGCGTTTGTTTTCGGTTAAGATCAACCCGGCTTTGGAATGCTGGAAGGTGAAGGACGCTCAGATCTCGTATTCTGTTTGAGACAATGTAACCATCAACATGTGTTAGTGCCCGGTTCCTCGGAAGCCGGGCCCTTTTAGGCCAGCATGGCCTATTTACTGCAAACCAGGTACTGTAATGATCTACCTTCTTTATGGGACTCTCTACCCTCGCGTTCGAGTTATTATTTCATCTACTCTAGTGCGGTTTAGAGTTGTGTTCCGGTATGGAATTTTACGAAATTTTCTTGAAACCACATGGACTTGGAAAACTTTCCGTGAGGGTTTAGCATTGTAGCTTGCCCGGTTCGACATCGTGACGAGTGTGGTTATTTTCAATTATCTAAATAGTACAGTTTAACTTAATGCTTGTCTTATTTTGGTTAATATTTTATTACTTCAGATATGAATTATGTACTTTTGGTGGGTTTAGTTCAGGTTTCGGCAATGCCTTCTTCCTGGCCGAATGGCATGGAAAAACATGACGACCTGGTTCATTGTCGTCAGCCATGGCGATGATTATTGAAAAAAATGAAATGATTTTTTAATCATTATGTTGAGGTTGATCAAGCAAGTCGAGCGATGTTGCGAGTTCCGCTCGTAGGCAAATGTTGGCCTTCGGATATTTAAAATATTCCCGATACGGATTGTATCTTCCTTGCGTATATTCGACGCTTGTGGTTTCCTAACCGCATTTAATTTACGAGCTTACTAGCTCTTATTCTAATTGAGATTGGGTTTGGTAATCCAATTAATTAATTTTTCATACGCCTGACGGCGTATTTCCGTTCAGGAGTTATTCTCCGTTTGATTGTGGGCCTGATGCCTTATTGGTTTGATTTAGCCTGTTGCTTGGGCTTGGTAATTCACGCAATCGTGAAATGCACGTAATTAATCGTTTTCTCTGGGCGCCGGCTACGCTTTGACCTAACTCACATAACCATACCACGCGGTAGGTACACCTTGCCATTGGCTAAGCTAGGAGTGTTCTTATTTTCTTGTTATTTGTTGATCCATGTTATTTATTGTTCCATGTTTTTTTTTTTTTTTTTCAATTCTATTTTGCAATTACTGTATATTCTCTCTTTTACTAAAGTGCCTGGTTTTATTCCATTGATTAGCGTGCGTGTGTGGGGTAGCCCGGCCTTGAGGATTAGGGACCCGTTCTACTTAACAGGATTACCTGAAAGACCCTGTGGGCGTTTCGACGTGCTGGGGCAATAGGCATGGGTTTGAAACCCACTTTCGGCTGTCCTTGAAATAATTTTCCTTGTTTTTTTATTATCCCTGCCACTTCCTTCCAACTCCTAGCCCAGTTTCATTCATTTCATCTCTTAATAACTCCTCTTGTGAACAAGGTTGGTGTCAGGAAGGGCATTTGGTTTTAAAAATCACCCATAACGTAGAACTTCATCACAGAACCCATTGAAAAGGGAATGATAAGGGCAGGCTTACACACATTAATGATTATACAGTGAGTTCCTCTCATGACTCGTCCGGCCAGCGCACCGAGCTTATCTCCCGATGACTCAGCACTCCCCGCTCGGCATGCATAGCAATAACAACAGAACAGCACTGGGCTCACTTTATCCGTGCATGACATGAGATAACAATTAAAATGAAGAAAGGAAGAATTAATAAACTAAGGTCGTACCTTATGACAGGAGATGTTCTAATCTTTCCGAGATTTCATTTACTTTTTCCTCATTAAGTACACGTTTTTTAACACTTGGCTTCTTATCGAGTAAAGAACCAGTTCCTCTCAATTTGTTTACGAGATTCCGCACGGTATCTCTATGTGGGGAGCGTACATCTGGAAAATGTGTTATGAAACTTCTAACGACTTCCCTGCAAGACTGTTTTCACATAATTATCGTACATAAATACCCTTTCCTCTACTGTGTGGAGGAATTTATGAGAATTATACCCTAAGTAACACTTCACAACTCGAGAACAGTTGGAGCGACAGATCAACACTAACTTAATACACGTTATAAGCACGGACCAGAACTGGGAAGTGCGCACTGTGTAACAGGAAGTGATCAGTCAACGCGAGGCAGATAAGCTCGATCCGCTGGCCGGACGAGTTATGAGAGGAACTCACTGTATATCTGACAGTGAACACAACAGTGATACTGAGGAAGAATTAAGTGAAGGTTGTTATCGGGAAGTATTAATGATGGGGAAGGCGAGGAAGGAACTCGGGAGATACAATCACAGAAAGCAAAGTTTAAATGGGCTTTTTTGGAAACATGTTATTCATAATCTGCATAGTGTAATTTACATTGTGTATAAATTTTATAGTTATCAGAGGCATGGAAGTTCATTAAAAAACATTAAATGCCAAACTCTGCACATATACTTGGTGTGAATCCAGGAGTGTTCACCATAAAGGCGTTCAACACCATTGACAAGAATTGAGTCATGAAAGCTGAGAAAGGTATGTCTGATTTTGAGCTGGAAGCCAGACAGAAAATAAGAGGGCAGAAAAGAATGTTGGAGGATGAAGAGTATGAATATGGAGGATTTTAAAATCAAATAAGCATTTTTCATGTTTGAATATGGTAACCAAATGTTTAAATGCATTTTTCTCTAATATACATTTTTTGTAGAATCTCAAAAACTATAAATCGCAGAGCTATGATTTTTTCAGTTGTTGTTCATTACACATTGTGGAATATATGGAACTACAATTGTAATCATTACTTATTTAAATTTTTATTTATAGGGTTTTATGTGATGAAAAAATGTCTTATATCTGTGACAGTAAGTTTAAGATTTTTTAAGTAAAGAACTAATATGCATATGTACTTTATTTTAATTCAGTATTCATATTGTAGTGATAGCTTCATACAGTAAAAATTTCAAAGTGATTGTATCATTAGAATTCCTCTTATGGCTTTCATGCAAAAAGGGCATAACTGTTAATACTCTTATAACATTAATGTATATGCCTTACATCTAGGTGCCGGCCCCGTGGTGTTGGGGTAGCGCGCCTGCCTCTCACCCGGAGGCCCCGGGTTCGATCCCCGGCTCCGTCGGGGATTTTAAAACTGACCTGAGGGCTGGAACGGGGTTCACTCAGCCTCGTGAGGACAATTGAGTAGCTGTCTGACAGTGAGACAGTGCCCCGGTCACGAAAACCAAGATTAACGGCCGAGGGGACCCAACGCGCTGACCACGCGTCACCCCAAAATCTGCAGGCCAATTGACTGGGCAGCGGTCGCTTGGTAGGCCTAGGCCCTTCAAGGGCCGTAGTGCCACGGGGTTAGGTTAGTTACATCTAGGTCTCTACTTATATATTTTTTCATTTATTACAGTTATCTATCCACACACAAAATGTTATGCCTTTAACTCAAAAACTATGGTTGTAATGATTTTTTAAGGAAAAGCTTGCATTTCCGATTACATCCCCCCCTTAAGTTTGCTTCTTATCGAGTAAAGAACCAGTTCCTCTCAATTTGTTTACGAGATTCTGCACGGTATCTCTATATGGAGAGCATACACCTGGAAAATGTGTTATGAAACGTCTAACGACTTCCCTGCAAGACTCTTTTCACATAATTATAGTACATAAATACCCTTTCCTCTACCGTGTGGAGAAATTTATGAGAATTATACCCAAAGTAACACTTCACAACTCGAGAACAGTTGGAGCGACAGATCAACACTAACTTAATACACGTTATAAGCACGGACCAGAACTGGGAAGTGCGCGCTGTGTAACAGGAAGTGATCAGTCAACGCGAGGCAGATAAGCTCGATGCGCTGGCCGGAAGTGAACACAACAGTGATACAGAGGAAGAATTAAGTGAAGGTTGTTATCGGGAAGTATTAATGATGGGGAAGGCGAGGAAGGAACTCGGGAGATACGATCACAGAAAGCAAAGTTTAAATGGGCTTGAAATAAGCCTGCAAGATTGTTCGAAGACCAAATTATGATGAAAAATGAAGGCTTTAAGCTATTAGGTCGTGTAATGTCAATGGAAGTTAGAGAATAGACATGTCAGGTTTAGGTCCTGCTTAGGTCAAACATATTAATTCTCTAACATCCATGTACAGGATACGGTTTGCACTATTTGTGTATTACACAACGTAACAGCCTTCATTTAGATCATTGCAGTCGTGAAAATCGAATTCCTGGAACTAAGTTACAATATTGAATGCTTTCGTTTCCCAGCACTCCATCCCCATAGTCGAGGTACAATTATTCTTTGACATACAGTACAGACTGTACCACCACCTTTGGGTAAACAGATTGTGCCTCATCGCTGACAGCCCGTAGTTCACATCACTGCTGGCAAGAACTAGTCAGATGCACAATACTCCCACAATATCAATGCTGCAATGTACAGTGGGACTCCATTTATTGTTTTTAAGTTCCCCTGCTGTTACAAATTCTTGTTAAAACAGACTTTCACTGTACCGGTACTCTGTTATTTTATTCTTCTTGCACTTGAGTCAATTTTCACACAAATACCAAATTCCAATCACTGTATACTGTACAGTTTATCACTGTTAAAGCATCAATTTTGAAATCTGTATGCAATGTCACCCAATCATTCATTTGAAAGACAATAACGAAACAAAGTAAGAATGAATGAGTTATCAGGCAAAGCTCAGCAATTTTGCCAGATATCTGTCATTCTTTCAAAATCATTCAGGGCATAGGCCTAAATACGATGACAAAATGATACCAATCTTTGTAATTTATTATGTTGTCGTCCTTAAACATAAGCAGAGGCAGATTGTGGGAGAGGGAATGGAAATAAACAACTGTGCTTTTCTTTTTCAGAGTCTTCGAATTATGTAACAGTATTGTATTACCCAGTATGGCCTGAGATGTACTCAAGAATTAGAAACTTGTTTTGCAAAAGAATATGTGGTCTCGAATATAGTATGGCTATTACCTTTCGGTAAAAACTTCATAAATTGTATACAATTTTCTTTTAATGCAAAAGTTAATTAAGTAGTAAAATTTACCTTAATTTACTCCCATTCTTTTTCTCCCAGTCACTGTCATCATCATTGCTGGAATCACTCGTGTAGTGGAAAGCTGCCATCGGATTTTGCCACCATTGTCTGCAGAAGAATCATCGCTTGATTCATTGCAAAATTATTCTGAATCACTGTCCTCGGAGCCTGATTACTGGCCCCTGACACTCAGGACTTCCCCCAATTTTTCCATCTTTAGCCCATACTGCATAAACTAATATGCCACAGTAATTTTTGGCATGTGAAAAAAAGAAGAAACCTGAACAGTTGACTTTTAAACATTTATAGAGACTTGTAATACACTGAAACAATGACTTCAGGCATGGTGGCTTGAACCCATTTCCATGGTTTTCCATGAGTACCAATTTTGGTCTAAAAAACCAGGCTTGATTCAAAAGCTATTACTTCCTCAGAGCGATGCTAACAGATTTCTTTACTTTCTAAATTTAAAATATGTGCTGGTACTCAGAAACATAACACTTTCAAGCAGTTTGCACCCCTCAAAATGCTCTTCATTTTAAATTTATATAGTTTCTCAACCCCCCTTTCTTCATTTTGAGATGATTGATAAAAATTTTACAGTAGCAATATACCCTGTTAAATTTCCAGTGAAGTGTTACTCTCTGACCTTGAATTCACATATAAGGTGTGTAGTAATCTCCAGAAGATATTACAGAATGCTATATCAACCTGAAAGGAATTTGTTTAATGCCTATTCCAGTGAAAAATATTAGACTGCACATATTGTATAAAAACAGTTTTCAGGATATTCTATGGAAGGAGGGAGGGGAATATTGCTCTGTTTGGGTCAAAAAGGGACTTATCCTTACAAATATATGATTAGGTCCCCTGATAATTTTCTAATAATGTGCCCAGGCCTTCTTAAATGATTTTACTTCTGCTTCGAGTTTCTTGATAGTAGCACTTCCACGATTGTGCACCAAAAGGATATCCAATTCTTTGTTTTGCTTCCTAGAACTTCTGAAACAAATGCTCAGTACATGTTCACTTCCATGGATTCCAAAATGAAAAAATGTCTGTCAACATGCAAAACCATGTGGCAATATCTTTAGAACAAAATAGTGGCACACACAGTTCTTAGAATTGGTTGATTTAGTCCTCTCACAACACATTTTAACTATCCCATATTTCAGCAACTTAATCATAAGGATAAGAATAATGTTTTCTATTTTGATTTCTTAATATTCTATATATCCTACAATTTATCAGAAATCTATCTGTTTGTCATTACAGGTTACGCCTTCTAACAAGAATGGGCCAAAGTGATAAAATAAAAACCTCAGACATTTAAATGTTCCCAAATTTCCTTTACACAGTTTCCACGAAGTCTGTAAACGGACCTTAAAATCAAACGCTGAATAAATTAGAATTCACAACCTATGAAGAAAATAATCATCAACAAGATTCATTTGAAGATCTAACATATTAATCAACATTATGAAATTACTTCCACCACATTCCCACTTATTTCTAAAAAACAGCCACAAAGACGGAAAGTCTGATTTCACAGGCCAGGAAAAATTTAACTACACTAGGATTTTAAGTTAGGAATGGGACATTTTCAGGATGTTCAATTACATAGGAACATTACCTGCTTTCAGATTCTGATAGATGGCGACATAATGCTTCCCTTCGTTCCACTTCCAGCTGAAGCTTCCGCTGCAACCGTAAATTCTCCTCACGAATATTCCTTTCTTCATTAACATATCGCTGCATCTTCTCCGTATCTAAAACCACAATTTTATCCACTCTATACTGCATATAATGAGCCTGATCCAACCTAAAGATAGAATAACTTCTATTAGTTCAATGGTCTGATATCGCAGATCTATCAAAAAATAAATGAGAGTTCTCTCTTAGCCAATTCTTCCTGTTCATTCTTGTAATATCTGAAAATCACTCACGCTCTTGTTGAGCAATTGCTAACTGGTTCCTCAGTCTTGCAACCTCACTCCGCAATGTCTGGATGTGTGTGCTGATATTCGTAGCAGTATCACCATTACTAATTTCCCGTGGGGACGCTGGATCAGATACAGGCTGGTCCAACTTAATCTGGAGCATCCTGGCCATCAAGAATACACAGAGAAAATACAGGATTTAATTCGTGAACAGAATACCGTTATCAATATTATAAAAATTATTATTAATAAGTACTGGCATGCTTCTCTTTCTTTCAGAAGAATACTTTTGAACAGAAATACAGGGTCATTATCTTTGTGCGCCCCGGAAATCACGGCAAACTATGGCGTCATTTGGCTGGCCAGGTGCGGAGCGTGTGGACCTCGCAATACCCCGCTCCGCTGACTCATATCGTTATTTCACATGTGTTTTGTCATTCATATGGATGTGTATCTGCAAACCTTAGACGTTAGTGTTGCACGTTTAGTGAGTTGTGAATACTGTGATTGTTGGTCATGCATTGACACCATTTCACATTGCACGTACATGTGTATATCCCTAATTCGTATATGAAAAGCAGAAAGTCTTGTTCTGAAATAAGACGAAAATTTCGAATCAAGTTTCCAGGCAGACCTGTGCCTAATGCCAGTACAATTAGGAGGCTCGCTAAACAATTCAAGAAAACTGGCTCCGTAAATAATAAAAACGTTAACAGACAACGTTGTGTTCTTACAGAACAAAAATTAGATGAGATTGTTGTCCATTCTTTCATCAGAAGATGTCAGGTATGTGTTACAAGAGAGGGAGGACATTTTCATCATCGACTATGAGCCCTGTAAGTACACTTTATTGAACATGTTTGATAAAAATGTAAAAGTGCACGCCAACCACCGGCTGAACCGTGTACGTGCGCCCGCGATCAGTGCCAGTCAACGCCAGCTTTGCTTACCAGGTTTACTGGGGCGCACAAAGAAAATAACCCAGTATAAGTCACTTACTGTACAATCATCAGACAAGAAATAAAGGATAGATGCTAGTCAAGGGCAAACATAACTGACAAGTAGGAATGGAGAGAGAAAAAATAGACAGGCAAGGACAACACATACAAGGGACAATGATAAGCTCAACAACAGGACACACAGCTAGCTGTCTTCATAGTCAGGCATTCACTCACACCTTACACTGAATACATTCAGTGATGTAGCCTCTAATCAGAAGGGTGTGTACTATTACATAATTATGTTGTCACTCACAACAGTGTGTAGAGGGAGGGGGAAGGGGCGGGAGAGGGAAGGGGGCGATCACCAACAATATAGGTGAGAAAACCAGAAAAAACAGAGCAAGAAAAGAAACAAACAGATAAAGTAGGAACATAGAACATGCATGGCAGTAGCAAGAAATTACTACACTGGAAAACATCACAGGTAAACATACGATCATCTGACAGGATGAAAAGTGGAGAAGGACAAACATATTGACAGGCACCACCCACTTCTGCCATTTCCAACTGCTCATCATTGTGTTGATCTTCCTTCACATTTCTGACCTTCTCCCCTCCCTATTATATGATTGCCTTTACATTTACCAGCAATATTTTTCCATACAGTGATTTATAGCCAATTATTTTCTGCAGAGAAATCCTGCCTGTACAAGGACATGCAAGCAGTAGGAGTCCGCCTAGCCAACCAGGTGAAATGGAGGGCAAAATAAAAGAAGTGCGGACCCCACACCTCAACGGGTTTAATACCAGGAGGAAGAAGAAATGAACTTTATCAGAGTATATTTCTCATGGTTCCTCTAGCACATGCAGAATGTTACCTAACCCCCATTTTTCTGTATGGGATAAGGTCTTTGCTGTATTATCTAACAATTTGTACAGATAAGCCAAATAAAATATCAATAAACATAACCTTACCTTTTTTCTGCCTCCAGTTTGTCCATACGTTTCCATAGCTTGTTTACCAGAGCCTCTTGTTCCTGCTCCAGAGTATTTTCAAGTTCCACTTTCTCCCGTCGTAGCTGCTCCAAATTACTTTGTTTTGCAAGTGTCTCAGCCTCTAGTTTTTCAATCTTCCGCATCAATTTATTCACTAGACATTCCTGCTCTTGTTCCAAGGTCTGCTCAAGACGACACTTCTCCTGACGAAGCTAAATACATAAAAGAAGGCATGCTATAAGTCACGACTCATGAGGGACCCTTGTACCAACCATGCAGGCGGAAGAGCACATTTTGGTTCCAGCAAACCATATGTTGCTACTGCAAGACACGGCTCTCTACGACCTAACGCATGAATGGATAATGTTATGCAGGGAGGTACAGGTAAATGTCTCACCTCACCAGTTGTCCAATGGTTTAATACCAGTACCACTGAAAGTAACCACGCAAATAGTTTACTAAAACTATTAAACATACATAATATGGCAACTCATTAGTCTGTATAAATATGTAAGACCCCTCATTAGTCCAGGTAAACTAGATAAAAAAGTCGAAATAGACACATTAAAACATGCAGTTGCAAAAGTTTCAGGAATGTGTAGGGGTTGGTCCCTTGAACAACTTAAGTTACACTGCCGGAAAAAAAAAATCAGGTCACCTGAAAAGACGAAGTCGATTTTGATCTCACGACGGCAGATGCCACCTGGGGGATAGTAGGAGTACGGTACAGATAAGGGTTTCAACGTCGTCCGCCAACAAGATAGCGTAGTGGCATAGCTCTCAAAGAGCGCATTCGTCCAAGACACACCGGCCCCAACCCAAGCCTTATGGTCTGGGGTACGATAAGCTACAACTCTCGTTCACCTTTGGTGTTTGTGGATGGAACGCTAACCAGCGCTCGGTAAGTGCAGGATGTTGTTAAGACCCGTTCTTGAAAAAGGAAGGGGATATGTTGTTCCAGCAGGATAATGCTCGCCCACACATTGCCCGTGCAACTCAACGTGCACTGCAAGACGTGCAGCAACTTCCCTGGCCAGCACGATCGCCGAACTTGTCACCAATCGAGCACGTGTGGGACATGATGGGCCGACAAGTGACTCATGCGACTCGTACACCCACAACTCTTACAGAACTGTGTGAACAGGTCAAGCAGGCTTGGAATAACGTATCCCAAGACAGTATTCGCCATCTGTATGATCGACTGGATGCAAGAGTCAGTGTCCGCATTTCCGCCCGTGGAGGCTACACGTCGTACTAATATGAGTGATTCAGCATGGGTCGATACCTGGTCTCTGAACCGCTTGACCTATTGGTCTGTATATTTAATCATTTCATGTACTCCATATGCACTGTTGCCACAATAAATCTTGAGTGAATTGGTAACCTCTAAAAGGGTGACCATTTTTTTTTTCTGGCAGTGTATAATGACGTCCCATCGATTTCCAGGTCAAGAGAGGATGGTGGAGGAGGTTTAATTGACTCATTTTTAAGATTTTTTCATATAATTAGAATGTGGTGCATGGGACAGAAATGAAAGAGGAGTCAATTACTTACAAATTGGTATGCGTACGCATGTTCCATCTGTAATACTTTCAGAGATATCCACTGGTAAAAATGGATAATCTTGGAAAAAAGTTGTTTTGCCTCCCATTTCTCGTAAAACTTGCCCTTCTAGAGTCTCATTCTTTGGTTCTACAGAAACATCATCCGAATAAAAATGTAGAGCATTAAAATGTCTTCAAATATATATATTGTGCCTATGCCGGCAACATCGCACATGCAGTACATTTTTGAAGTAAGCACGTGTACCTGTGAAACGGGGTGTGAAATATCACGTCAGCGAGCCCATACAGAAATTTAGATTATGCTACTTAATGCATAATTATGAGATTTGATGACAAATACTGGAAGTATTCAGAATATGGATCACCTACCATAAATATTGGCCTGTTTTCCATCTCTTGATGATTGCAGTACATTTGCATTTGTCGGTTGGCATAGGCAGAGTAAAATGTGGCTTTTCATCGATGTCTCAGTCTCACTCATGGCTGTGATTGTATGGGTGGTGCTTAGTAATGACATTCAGGGCACAGTCAATGAGTCAATGCCTGTGGATGCTGTGAAAGGTTCTACTCATGGGGTTAGAACTACTTACTCAGTGAGGAAAGCAATGGCAAACTATCTCACTCCTCATTTTGCCTAGCACACCTCAATATAGCACTGCCTTGGATTTTTTGTGGGTATCTACCCACATAACCTAACGGCGTTGCCTATTGAGGATCCAACCAACCTTCGGGCTGACTACCTAACAGACAGGCCATAAATATGGCGATATTTGATAACACTGATTCTTAAATATTGATTTTATGAATCTAGTCTAATAGGTGACCGAGTTTGAGGTGGAGATAGCATGCGTGGTATGACGTTGAAATGTGATGTAGTGACAAGCGAGGATTACAAGCTGAGGTCCAGGGCTATGTAATGTAAATGATCGATTGTCAATTGTGATAGTCAACTGTCATAACACTCGTATAAACACTACACTTTGGAGGAGTTTGTTACGAACGAGCTATGTCGAGAATTTTGACATGTGTGAATGAGCAGGTCAGTGACTTGCAAGCGAGCAGCTGTTCTGTGGAGAGACCTACACTACATCAACCGGAGCACACAGACAATAAGTAAGTTGAATGTGGCAACAGAGGAACTATGTTACGATAAGAGATTTAAGTCCAAGTGAAGTGGAAACAATGGACTAATATACTTCCGACAGTATTATTATTTCGACAATTATGAAGACTTATGCGGGGACTTGTACGACACATAAATATAGACAGACTAACTGCAGTGGCGTAATTCCAGTGGCAATAGGGTAACTTTGGATATGAGTGCTATCTGAAAAGCAAATCAAGATGTGGGAAGACAACACCATGAAGACATAAGACAGCCACCCTATGCGAATGCATGGATGGGACATCAGCGCAGCGGATACCATGATGGACATCAGCCCAGTGGAAACCATGGTGGGTAGACATCAGTCCAGCGGATACCATGGGTGTGCAGCCATTCCAGAGGCCATTCCAGGCGAATGCGAGGATTGGTCACCAGGAGAATTGACTTACAAGGAATGAGGTAATACTGATTACTGGCTGTGATTATATGGAAGCTACTGAGGTATGGGTGGTGCTTAGTAATGGCATTCGGGGCACAGTCAGTGCCTGTGAATGCTGTGAAAGGTTCAACTCATAGGGTTGGGACTACTGTTCTGACTCAGTGAGGAAAGCAATGGCAAACTACCTCACTCCTCATCTTGCCTAGAACGCCTCAAAATAGCGCTGCCTTGGGTTTTTGTGGGTATCTACTCACATAACGTAACGGCGGTACTTTTTGAGGATCCAACCAGCCTTCGGGCTGACTACCTAACAGATAGTGGTAATACTGAAGTGAACTCTAATACACCCGAGGAGTACCACTGCTTCATAACCTGATTGAAGGTCTCACTTGGCACAATTTATCCTAAGTAGTTGATAGTTTTAGACAGTCATGCTTATTCGTTCTCTTATTATTAACTCATATTTAGATCATTACGCCATTATTTACGTTGCAGTAGGGATGCATATTTTGATTGCAATTCACTCTCGCAATTAGATGAAACTTGTATGTCAGATGGGACAGGATAGAGGAGGCAGCAAATGGAACCGGTATTCGGGTCACCTCGATATCCTGAACTTTACACCTTATATATTTTAGGATACCGGCTAATACTATGTGACAAGATTAATTGGAGGATTATCCATTTCACGAGGTCCGTATTGACGTGTACAATAACGATTCTAATGGGGTGAGGGGGTCTCCGCCCAATCAATACCCATGAGGCCCGAAACATGTCCCCAGAGGTAATAAATTAATTGCCAGTCATCATCATCATCAATGTCCCACTCCAGTCGCCCGGGTGTGGTTAACAAGCCTCTTCCACTCGTTTCTGTCCTTCCACTTTTCCTGCTCCATTACTTCCTCCACATCCAATCCAGCTTCTCCGATGTCCTTCCGAATCTGATCCATCCATCTTCTTCTTGGTCTTCCAACTGATCGCTTACCCTTAACTTCTCTTTCCAACTCCCTTCTTGCCGCTCGTTCCTTTCCCATTCTCTTCACATGTCCGAACCATCTCAGTCTTGCTTTCCGTATCTTCTGTACTAACGGTTCCACATTTAGCTCCTCTCTGATTTTAACATTTTGAATTCTATCTCTTCTTGTCTTTTTTACAGATGTTCTTAAAAATTTCATTTCTGCTGCTTGGATCTTACTATCTTGTCTCTTGTTACCAGCGTTTCCAGTCCGTATGTTACAATTGGTATGAAGTACTGTTTATATAGTGTTAATTTCGTTCTCCTGGGCACTTTGTCATCCCATAAAAGCTCTCTGACTTGATGATAGAATGTTGTGCTTTTACTTAGTCTGTTGTTAATTTCAGGGTTGATTTCATTACCTCCGTTAACAATGCTACCCAGATATGGGAACTGTTCCACATTCTCCAACCATTCTCCATCTATGTTCACTTGGCTTCTCTTTTCCTCTTTTCCACAGTGCAGGACTACAGTTTTCTTTTTACTAATTACCATTCCAAACTCCTTCAGCTTTTCATTCCAAATGTTCAATCTCCTTTGTACTTCCTTTTCTCCCTCTCCCCAAATCACCACATCATCTGCAAATACCAAGGCCTTCACTTCATCACTACTGATACTCTGTTTTACACGTTTTATGATTTCATCCATCAATATAACAAATAATAATGGTGACAGTGCACTTCCTTGCTTGAGGCCTTTTTTTGTATAGAATGTTTCAGAATCACCACTACCCACTTGTACACTGCTCTTACTCTCATAATACAACATTTTTATCTTGTTAATTAGTGATTTTGGTACATTCCTTTTCAGTAGGCATTCCCATACATATTTTCTTTTAACTGTATCATAGGCTTTTTCCACATCCAAAAATATAAATATGATTTCCTTGTTCATTTCTAGATGCTTTTCCATTATCATTCGCACTGCAAATATCAAGTCTATTGTTGATCTATTCGGTCTAAAGCCATACTGTTCTTCCTCTAACTGAGGTTCTATTATATCCCTCAGTCTCTTGCCTATGACTTTCTCCATTATTTTTAGCCCATGTGATAACAATGTTATACCTCTATAATTTTCACATTTCTTCCTATTTCCTTTCTTGAACAGTGGTACAATGCTTCCTTGTTGCCAATCTTCAGGTATCCTTTCATCCCTCCATATGGCATTGAGGGTTCGGTATAGCCACTGTAGTCCAATGCTTCCTGCTGCCTTAATCATATCAGCATTGAATTCGTCTTTTCCACTTGCTTTACCTTTGCTCATTGCTTTCACTGTCCTTTCAAGTTCCAACCATGTTATTGGGTTCTCTTCTTTTTCTCCATCTATTTCCATTTTCTTATCTCGTTCTTCCTCTGGGAAGTCATCCCCATTATAAAGCTTTTCAAAATACTTAGACATCACCTTCTGAAGACCTTTTTCATCATGTACTATGGAACCATCTTCTCTCTCTAATGCCTTGATTTTTTCTTGGTCTGCTCTTTTCGATTTTATTACTCTATACAGTAGTTTCTGATTTCCTCTACTATCTTGCTCAATTTTGTTGGTGAACTCTCCCCAGCATTTCTCTTTTTCTTTCCTGATACTCCTTTTTACTTGTAGTTTTAATCTTTTGTATTCCACATGTAACCTTTCTATCCTATCCTCATCTTTCTGATACGTTTTTTGCTTTTCCTTATCCATTTCTTTCTTCGCCTTGTTCCTTTCTTTTATTTCTTGCTTTATTTTGTCTGTCCACCACCGGGTCTCCTTTTCCTTAACCTTTGCTTTTGTTTTCCCACATACCTCAACTGCTGCTTCAACAAATGTCTGTCTGAAATTGTTCCACTCTTCTTCTCCACTTTGTGTTTCTGTGTTAGGCAGCTTCATTTTTATCCTATCTTGGAATTCTATCCTTTTGTCCTCCTCCTCCAATTCCCAAATCCTGATCTTTGGTTTTTTCTTAAGTACAATTTTAGGGATTTTTACTCGTTTTAAATCCACTATTAATAACCTGTGATCACCTCCCATACTTTCACTGGGGATTATCTTCGCATCCATGACGTATCTTCCCCATTCTCGGTCTGTTATCACAAAATCGATGAGAGTACCATACTGTCCATCCCAACTACACCGGCTGATCTTATGGCTATTCCTCTCCTTGAACCACGTGTTCTTTATTATCAGGTTATTTCTGACACAAAAATCCAACAGTTTCTCTCCATCTTCATTTCGATCGCCATACCCATGTGGACCCAAAACATTCTCATATCCCATTCTATCAGTTCCTACATGAGCATTTAGATCTCCCATTATCATGATCCCATCTCCAACAATATGTGATTCCAGTTCACTGAGGAAATCATCTTTTTCTTCCAAGCTACATCCTGTCTGTGGAGCATACACCTTTATTATCTTCAGTAGTTCCTTATTTACGTGTATTTGCATTATTATAATTCTTTCATTTACATACTCAACTTCAGCTATTGGTCCAACATTTTGATTCACTATAAAGCCCACTCCATTTCTTTTCTCTTTACGGTTACCCATCCAGTACAAGGTGTACACCTTACTTAGTTTCTTCATTCCTTTTCCCTTCCGTTTCACTTCACTTAATCCCAGTAATTACCAGTAATAAATTGTATTGATTGGGCGGAGACCCCCCTCACCCCATTAGAATCGTTATAATACTATGTGACATTAATTAAATGAATTCTTAGGCAGTAATTGGTGAAAAGCTGCCTTACATTGTTAATTATGACTTTTATTAGACTTGATGTTGTACTTGTCCATAGCTATGAGTAGTTAAGGAGTGGTTGTATTTTATAATAATGAGGAATTACGATTCTTTAGCACAGTGTTGATATTTCAATTGAATGGAGTTATAAGCTCAATATTAAAAGTATGGATTTGAAGTTGGATTTGAAGCGAGAAGTGAAGCACTGTATAAGTAGGCCCTCCTTCTTGACCGGTACATATTACGTGCACAGTGGTGTCTCCACGAACAGTGAGCCTTCATACCTTTGTGATGAAGGCAAATAAAGAACGCAATTATGTCCTCGGCACCGCATGTGCATATTCAGTGTTCTACTCTGGCTTGAAAAAGAATTTTCATGCGTTTATGACCGGCCACGAATGACTGGTAGAAGTCAGATTTCTCTAGTTTTGAGGGTGGAATACAATTGTGCTCTGAAAGAAGTTCATTTTCCGTATTGACAGATTCACTATATAACAAAGGAGAAACTGTTCCGCCTAGTCAATACATTTATTTACAACAAGTTATAAACTTGCTATTATATGGTACTTGTTTCGGGGCCTCTAGTACTGGTCCCTTCTTCAGCCATAAATTAAGTTGCAAAATCCAGCATAATTAAAGATATCATAATAAAAAATACATAAAATGATGAGTGAATGGATGAAATGAGGCGAAAAAGAACATATTACTCATGAGAAGTAATGTGAGTGCACATCAGTAAAAATTAACACCAGAAGCCCCAGCTTGAACAGCAAGTTTCAGTCAACAGCATTGTAAACAACAGGCTATAAATCCCAAGTGAAGTGATTTCCACATGCACAAACATTAGAACAGTGCTATATAAGTGTATTCTCAAGAACCTAGCAATACCAATGGTGTTAATTTTTACTGATGTGCACTCACATTACTTCTCATGAGTAATATGTTCTTTTTCGCCTCATTTCATCCACTCACTCATCATTTTATGTATTTTTTATTATGATATCTTTAATTATGCTGGATTTTGCAACTTAATTTATGGCTGAAGAAGGGACCAGTACTAGAGGCCCCGAAACAAGTACCATATAATAGCAAGTTTATAACTTGTTGTAAATAAATGTATTGACTAGGCGGAACAGTTTCTCCTTTGTTATATGGTGGAATACAATTCGCTACAGATGCATAAATAGTGTTGAAAAATATTAAATATTGAGATTTATATAATAATGAAATTAGGAGCCACAAGGTTGTCATTACACTAACTAACAAAATTTCTGTCCTTGGAAAGTAAATGCTATTTTCTAATTGATTATGTCCGAAAAGGTACGAAAAATATAATTATTCATGCCAAACTTTGCTTTTGTGAACAGGACATTGATATTCATGACATTAATGTATTTTCATTGCAACTGCATTTCGTGCATCCTCTTGGGAATCCTCTTTTCTTCCATCCTCTTCAAGTGTCCATACCATCTCAGTCTTGATGTCTCAATCCTACCCTGCAAGGTCTCCTCTTTCACTAT
The DNA here is from genome assembly GCA_946902985.2 of Meconema thalassinum. Lineage (NCBI taxonomy): Eukaryota > Metazoa > Arthropoda > Insecta > Orthoptera > Tettigoniidae > Meconema > Meconema thalassinum. The sequence goes on along the minus strand of OX336390.1, from coordinate 136,810,048 downwards.
TTTCCAGATCTTGTCATTCTCACCCTGTCTCTTCTTGTTACTCCTATCCTATTTCGTAGGAATTTCATTTCACTTGCCTATACTCTGCTTATGTCTCTTTTCTTCATTGTCCATGTTTCTGACGCATAGGTTAGTATCGGGATATAGTTATCAATGTATTGAACAAAAATCAATGTTACATGTTGTTGCTTTATGATCAAACCAACTCGATTGCAAGTCAAGTCCAATGCCAGTTTAGCTGTGCATAAACAATGTTTTCTTGAGGGGCAGATGACTGCCCCTTAAACTATAACTAATAGTGTATTCTTGTATCAATTAGACAATGAATATGAAAAGTTAAACAGGCAAGTTCACTTCACCAACCTTTGAATTTGTGATATTTATGACTTAAAATGCATAGCCTGGATAATGTTCACATTATGGTTGTAGTTGTTGCTAGAATTTAGAATGCCAGTTTCCAATCAAGCCAGAAAACAAATTTAAAAATTTAATGTCTTGTTGGTTTTTCTTTTCTTTTTTTTCTTTTCTTCCACAAATGACAAAATTGGCATGAGGACGATTATTGCCTCTCATCCAATGTTATGAATATTTGTTTAAATATTTAATGTATTTAAAGTTGTTAGTGAAAATGTAAGTTTTAAAACAGACATTTAGTTGCCTAGGAAAATGCATCACTGGTGCATATTTATAGAAGTGAACATAAGTCAAGTGCCAAATAAACATTGAACTCTAGATTACATGACTGTGAAATATTTATTATTGGGTGACGCTCAATTAGAAAGGCTAGGTTAGTCTGAGGGATAGGTCAGCCCAGGTGATCACCAATCCCTCCAGATTGTAGGATGGCGACAAGTTTCCTTCCATAAAATGTGAGGTACAGTATGTGATGTTCAGGTTATTTCCATCCTTCCTTATTCCTCACATGGAACACAAAAACAGTGTTTATTACTCGCTCAGACATATACCCAGCACGCCCCAAGATCCGTCTCATGCTCTAGCTGTTCTGTGTGCGGTGGTTCATCGATGCAGAGTGGCTTGCCACTGAGCACTGGTGGATTGACAAGCACAAACTCTTGGTGCTGTAATACCCACCTATCTTCAACTGGTTGAAAGAGTGATTTGAATTTATAAGGTAAATTTCAATTTCCTCATCCCTGTTTTCCATCTTTGAGGGTTACAACTCTCTAGAATATCTCTACTTGGTCCCCGATTCTTGGATACTACGGGTAATCTCGAGAACAACTGGATGGATTTTGACGAGGTTTTCACAATTCTGTAAAGGATATCTCGAGGGAGGTTTCTGTAGAAAAATAATTTATTTATGACCAAAGGAAGCCAAGCAGTAACCATTTCAGTAAAAAAAGTTTAAAAAAAACTTAGCATCCGTGCATTTTTTTTAAAGCTTACGCTGGGCAAACCGTTAAAAATATCTATATAGGCTACTTTGAGTGTAAGAATTGTTCAGCAAAAAGTCCATGGCAGCATATCTCTATCTTCAATACATCGCCCACTATAAGTGTTTTTAAGTTTTCATTTCTTTCAACAATCTTCATTCAATTACTAGCTTCGAGACAGTTTACGAGCTAGCTGGCTGGTGAGCGGGTCTATCATCCCAGACACTGTGAAGTTAATGGGTAAGGAATTTCCGCCCAATCAATACCTTTTAAACTTGAAGTTTAATATTGCTTATTCACATTAGGGACATGTTTCGAGTATCTATGTACTCCTCTTCAGCCTAATACAATAAATCAACTATATACCTATCTAAGACATTCTCAATTAAGTAAAAACATACATGCATAATTATCTTATTCTTTGCAAACACCATAACTTAAATTGTAAATTAAAAAACTTGGATTTAAACAATAAAACACTTTTATGGAACTTTTGTTCCCATTTTGTACTGTGACTCAGGTTTGTGTGGCCATGCTTTAATGGCTTATTCTGATGATAAGCCGTAGAGCGGTGAAGGGTTCTGGGTTCATCCCTGTCCTAACTTTTACATGCTAGGCGATGTTGAATTTGAATAGACCTTTGTTGCTTTTTTGGGGGCAGATGACCTCTCTGTTCTGCCCCTTTTAAACCTCAATAACTAACTAACTCTACTGCTTTGCAGGCCAAGATTTCACACAGCTCTGGCTATGTATTGAAGCAACTTATATGGGCTGAGAGCATTCACCTGTTGTTCCTTCACCTGTTGTAGGTCAATCTATTCTTGGCTGTATCTGTTGTAGGTCAATCTATTTTTGGCTGTATGTCAGACATGGCACTAGTGAAACCGGTTCTGTTATATGGATGCGAGTCATGGCCAACCTCACAAACACCGAAAGAGCGCATTTGTGCATTTGAGAGAAAAGAGCTCAGAAGGATATATGGACCCCTGTATACAATAGTGAGGAAGGAAGATGGGAAAGGAGAGAAAAAAAAGGACTTTACCAACGTTTTGGGAAAGCTGATGTGGGTAGGATCATCAGAGGAAGACGACTCCAGTCGATGGGACATATCGTCAGAGCTGTAGAATCTATCCCTAACAGAGTGTTCAATGCTCAGTTGATTGGCAGACACCCAAGAGGTCGTCCAAGGACTAGATGGAAGGATAGGGTGATGAGAAAGTTGCAGCAGGTGGAACCAACATCAGTCCTGGATGATGCAATGGATAGAAGAAAATGGAACGGCATCTGTAATAAATAGGCTACTCGAGACTGTGATCGGGACAATGCTCCTTCCTGTGTCATTAATTAGGATAGTGAATTTTGTACAGTGTTTTATATGTTATGTTTCTTTTGTTTTCTGTCATGGGCCATAATGGCCTGATATGTACAATAAATGATGTTGACAGACATGGTTGCATACTCACTCCTGTGATGTGCCAGTGCTTTCTTTGGGTCAGAAGAAGGGAGCTGTCGTGCTCCATTTCTGTGCATTCTTGTTTCATGTCAAGAGACATCCCTTCCCCTTGGCCCTTGTGACTGGTTCTTCCTACCTCATTCTAATGTACTTTTGCGACGGGTCTTTCTCAGTTTAACTCATGTTTGGTATGCTATCCTTTATTGGTCCCCAGAGCTACTTTCACCATAGTCCTGGACATAAGATCTCGGGAAACACTCCATCACCTCGAATCCTTTGACTAAGGCAGGGTTGCAGTTTTAACGCATTTATGGATGTTGAGAGGGATAGGCTACATGGATTCCATTTGCAGAATTGCATTTTTCCCCCCTAAATATAATTATTTATCCCATGAATATCTGAGTAGGTCAATCTATTTTTGGGTGTATGTCAAACACGGTTGCATACTCGCTCCTGCAATGTGCCAGTTCTTTCTTTGTGGCAAAAGAAGAATTGAACTGTTGTGCTTCAATTCTGAGCATTTTTGTTTCCTGTCAGAGACATGAGATGAGTCCCGACGCTCGCAGTGAACACTTCGACATTGCGACTAAAAGTTTGCTTACAGCAAGAAGAAATGTACTGCAGACAGCATATGCAAACAGCCGCTTGGACAGAGAGCAACATCTTGCCCATCACTGGAAGCAATGAGGGGCGTGTAGTATCTACATATGCCTGCATAGTGACAAAGTGTGCAGTAACACCTACCAATTGCAGCTTCCTCCGGACTATTTGGTGAGATACTTGCTGTCTTTACGATTTTGAGTTCAGGGCTGGGTACAGGTAAATATCACTTAAGGCAATCGGTGCTGTTCTCAACCAGTCTGATGGATTCCAACTGTACAAGTGGACAAATGTTCACGCGATAATGATCAAAGAAATACCGAGCAAAATAAAGCCGAACGTTTTATCAAAATTTCAGTTATGAAATATTGAGGTGCGACTTACATGCATGACCTTATAAAAATGTCCTCAACGATAACACTTTGCATCATTGTACAGAAATTACAATTCAAACACAGCGCTTGTTTCTCATTTGGAAATACTGGAACATTGACGCTGGTGTCAACAAGCGAGAAGTGGCCAAGTAGTGTAAGGTTACTCTATCGCATACAAATGCAATGTTTGAACTCTGCATTATTGTGACTGTTGTTAATCTTGTACTATGTTTTCCTGTGGCATTCTAGTACAGTAATAAAACAATAATAATGTTAATTGCTTGCTACTATGAACGATTACTGGTAGGCATATAGTTATGATATAGCCTATATTATGGCAATGAATAAAAATGAATTTCTGATTTTGCTTTTTCTTCTCATGGAAACTCACCACATTATCTGATTAACTATAAACAATGAAAGGAGAGTTTAATGTTTTGTTTAATGAAAGAAAAAAATTTAACATTTTGGTATCACTCTTTTTTGTTGTTTTATCTGAGAGACTTGGACATTGTGGTCATATCATCTTCTTCTATATGCCCTGCCCAGTTTCCCGGACGTTGGCGATCAATGTGGACAGTGTTCGACTATCTTCAGCAACACGATATAGCTGTTCAATACTTCTTGTGCCAGTCCTGTCTTGAAGATTCCGTAGACAAGTTGTCCTTTTCCTGTCCGCTCTTTGATGCCCATCAATTTTGCCCTTTAAAATCAGGTGTAATATTGTGTATTTCGCACCACGTAACACCTGACCCAGGTATGCAATTTTCCTACATTTGATGGTAAGCATCAGCTCCCGCTTCGAGTTTGCTCTCCACAGTACCTGTTCATTAGAGATGTAATGCCATGAGTACAAAGCTTATGGTGTACAAAGCAGTAGTCATTTCTACATTGCTGTATGGCTGTGAAACGTGGACACTTTACCAACGTGATCTTAGGAAGCTTGAGCGCTTCCACCTACAAAAAATTCGATCAATCCTGAGGATTTAATGGGAAGACCGCATTACCAATATTGCTGTTCTTGAAAAGGCTCAAGTCAACAGCATAGAATCATCCATAACAGGTCACCAATTTAGATGGATTGGTCATGTCCATCGGATGGATGAAGTGAGATTACCTCGTCAAATGCTATATGGTGAGTTATGCTATGGCACCAGACATCATGGTGGTCCTAAGATGCACTACAAGGACCAACTTAAGCAGACCCTGAAATGAACAGGTCTTGATTCACTAACCTGGGACATGCTGGCTGAAGACCGCTCAGCTTGGCACCATACCATCTCGGATACTGTAAAAACGTTTGAAAGGGATCGACGCACACATGAAGAGGCCAAGCGTCAGGCTAGGAAACTTCGAGCAGCCCAACCACGTCCTCCTCTAGCATTAGTATGAGACTTGTGTGGACGCTTGTTCTATGCCAGGATTGGACTCTTTAGTCACCGTAAACACATCCACAAACTGGACTAATGGAAGAAGATTTATACTCGGATTCGAGTTAAAGCCGATGATGAATGCATCCAAGGGATTTTCAGCATCCCTCTATGGAACCACATTTCCAGAGCTTCAAGCCTTATAATGGAGGACGATTTTAAAGTCCAAGCTTCTACTCCATAATGAAAGGTGGACCAAACATAACATTTCACAATACATTGTCTTAGTTTTAAATTTAAGGCATCATCACAAAATAAAGCTCTCATTTTTTTCGAAAGTTGACCTTGCCATTTCTATAGGCTACTGGTCTTAATTTCAAGATCTGGATTCAAATCCTCTGAAAACCAACAACCAAGGTACTTAAATTTGTCAACTTGTTGGATTTGTTGTCCTTTCAGCGTCAAAATTACTTCAACTCTTCTATGACTGAAAACCTATAATTTTGTTTTCTTTGTGTTGGTTGTTGTTATGTTATTGTTGTTTTAAGGGGCGGAACTATTAGGTCATCTGCTCCTTTTGTGTTGATAGACCCATTTCTTCTCCAACTATATTAAGCTTATTAATGTATAGCTGTAGAGTTTCTATACTACTGGTCATTTAGCCCCACCTAATTGGGTGAGTGTGGAATTTATTTTTGTCTGTTAACTTGTATTACTGTGTTTATTTGTAATTCAGGTGAGGATTGGGAAGGGGGTGGCCATGGTTTGAAGTTAGGAACTTCCTGACATTTACCTGGAGTAGAAGTGGGAAACCATGGAAAACGACTTTCAGGATGACTGAAGTGGGAATCTAACCCACCTCCTCTCAGTTTTGCCTCACAAGGCTGGATGCATCCCATTCCAGCCCTCAGACAGGAATTAAATTTCGTGGCAGAGCTGGAAATTGAATCTGGACCTCTGTGGTCTGATAGTGTGTAGGGGCTTTTTTAGACGGCTATCTGGACGAAAATTACTGCTTGTACTACAAGCAAGGGGGTTTGGGACATGAGCCCCAGGTTAGATTTGTGATTGTATGTAAATCCTCATGAACACAAAGAATTGAACAGGTATGGATCATGTAAACCTTTAGTGTTATCCATAACATCATTTTTGCCGCCACTTTGTGTCTAGGGGAATTTTGTAGTATAAGGTACTCCCCAAATTCGAGTTAAATCTATTGCAATAAACACAAGAAACTTACAAAGAAAATATTGGAGATTTTGGAACTCTTGTATTGTACGGGGTGAACTGCCATGAAAATCTCAAACATTTCTTACAACAATCGGTAATATGACCTAGACGAAGGAATTGATCTGCTTGTCGCTAGGAGGTGTTAGTACATTTTTTTAGTAGTGCCAACATGATTGCATCTGCCATGAGTGGATTTGCGATGCTTGGCACTGAGTGTGAATCAAAGATCCATTTCTTGTGCCGGAGGTATGGCGGTGGAGGCATGGTGCAGGGTGTGTTGAATTAGTGTTAGTACGGTGTTAAGGCTTTACATGCAAAAACATGCCATGACTGGGTTAACGCCCCAGACCCCCTTGCTTCTAGTACAAACAGTAATTATTGTCCAGGCAGTGGTCTAAGCCAGTAGCGACCAATGGTTTTGCCCAGATAGGGGCTTCAAGACATTGCTAAGTTCTGACTGGCTTCAGGGAGTGTGAAGTTGGCAGCATTGTCTTTGCCTTGCATTTTCCAACATAGTGACCAATGTTTTCCATCAGTTTACTACTACAAAATTAGAACTTTCATAATACCTTATTAAAGTGCGAATGTGGTGCTTCGTAGGTGCATTTCTCCACAATAGCAGTGGCAAAGTAAGTAGAAACAACTTTCGGAGTGATGCAAGCAAAATTACAAAATTTCAGACACTCGCCTCATTCACTACAAGAAAGGGTACATTTCAATGGACATGCTTACACCATAGAGGTGACAGCTATGCACTCGTTGAGTGTGCACACGCCCACTGAAATAAATACTACTGTAATCAGCTGATCACCAAGCACTTTTTGCTTACTGCTGTAAATTAACAGGTCTTTTTTGCCCAAAGAGCATTTTTTTTTTTTTTTCAAAATAAAGTAAAACCTCGATTATCCGTTCTAATGCCCGGGAAGGGGTGAACAGTTAAACGAAAAAAATGGATAATCCATACTACTAATTTTAATGGACTTTACAGCACATAAAATACATACTGTATAACCTTAAAATGCAGTGAATTAAAAACCTCTTTAAAACCAAAATATAGTCAAAGCTATAACAGTGCATACTAAACATTCACCTAAATTGCCAGCAGACCATAAATGAATTACCTGGTGTCATTTAAGCTGCTTTAAAAAAATCAGTTACTATTTTTTGCACTCTCCTACAGCTTATTTTCTTCTTCATGTCCATTCTGAGCTTCCTAATTACTAGAATGTCTGAAAAATCTGTATCGTCCTCTTGCTCCAAGAATTCCATTAGCGTTTCAGCCGACTCCAGTGCGGTCTGAAGCGGTACGCGATTGTTTGTGACGCACTCTTCTTCCCTATCACCTTCACTTCCCCTCGTCACTTCGCAGTTGACTGCCGTGTTCCCGTTGGCGATTTTATTTACTATTTCGTCATCAGTTAAAATGTGATGCCCAGGCAATACATCGTCAGTATGAAGTCACTCCTCAATGTTACTTTCATCCACTTCTCCAAAATGAATGTTATTTTCAATAGTCTTCAGGATATCTTTGATCATCAATCCTTCATTTTCATCTTCATCAGTGAACCCATGAAAATCGTTGGCGAGCTGTTCGACGTCAACATACAATTTTCTCCATGATCGAGTGATCTTCTGAGCGGTTACTAGATCCTATGATTTATGGGCAAGATAAAGAGCTCCCTTAAGATTGAGTTTTTACCAGAACTCAACCATCGAAGTTTCTTCAGAAAGCAAGAGGCCTAGCAATTCCCGCTTATAATGCGACTCAAAGGTTGCGATGACGCCGTGATCCATCGGCTGAATTAATGAAGTTACATTAGGTGGCAAATAGGAAACAAAAATGTTTCCATCCTCTGATTTCAACTCTGTATCAACAGGGTGAGAGGGTGCATTATCAAGAAAAAGGATGGCCTTTAATGGCAAGCCCTTGGAAGCCAAGAAATCTTGAACCCGCAGAACGAACTTATTATGGAACCAAGTCCTGAAAATATCGCATGTCATCCATGCAGATTTGTTATGAGAATAATCTACTGGAAAATATTTCATCACTGTTCCTTTGAAAGAACACGGATTTTTTGCTTTACCAACAACAGCCAATTTTAATTTATGGTCGCCACTAGAGTTTGCACAGCACAACATGGTCATGCGCTCTTTACTAGTTTTGTTACCAGGAGCTGATTTCTCTTCAGCAGCTGCAAGTGTTTTACTAGGAAAGCACTTCCAATAAAGTCCAGTTTCATCGGCATTATACACTTGACTTTGAACGAAATTGTAACTCTCAACTATGCGCTTAAACTCGTTTCTAAAGTTTTCTCTGCACTGCTATCACCACTTAGTTTTTCTCCTTCGGTGTTTAAATCTCGAATGGCATGTCTGTCCTTAAATCTCTGTAGCCAACCATTGGACGCTGGTGAGGACCCTGAGAGTCCCATCTTTTCGTGAAAAATTTGTGGTCATTGGACCACTAATAGGTACACCTTCGCCTCTCTTGTGCTGTAACCACGTGATTAACGCAGCATCCAGTTCTTTTAGAGACGATGATGCATTGTTTTTCTTTTAGCAAGTCCATGCGAACTGTCACAACTCGCCGCAAACTGTAACACTTTGTCTTTATTCTTCATTAGGTCCCGCACTGTTGTCACACCCACACCGAACTCTGATACTAAATTTGAGATTAGTTCACCTTTCTTGAACCATTCGATTATATTAACTTTACTTTGTATGGTTAAAATTACAAGTTTTCTTTTCACTGCAGATTTCGATCTCAACATTTCTCGGCTGTTATAACGGAAAAGAAATGTTCAACTTTATCAGTCACTGTCACTTCCTTGCTTTGCACTACAGTACAGAATCCAGACAGAATGTAGCCTACCTGCTACCTGTCTAAAAATAGCGGAGGTTGACAGACGGACCGCTAGGCTGGTTTCCGATCCCTGTGCATTGTGAAATATTAACGATGCAGTAGCCTGTGGTGAAATATTTAACCTTGACAGAGAACGGGATGCAAGATCTATGTACGGTACTCGATGTTACACGCTACCAAGTTGTAGGCATCATTCAGAAGTAGAAATGATCAGCATACCGGACTCGACACTCCGTGGACTGGGAGAGGGCACGTTACAGTACATTATTCTTCAATAATGGAATGGATAACAAAGTTTGTGACTGTTGAATTTGTATAGCATCTGTCTTCGGCACCTCGGTGTCTCCGAAAACCGTCAAAGTAGTTTGTGGGAAGTAAAACCAATAACATTATTATTGACATCAAGAGTATGCTCAATCAATTTTGGAACGACTGTACATCGCTTTTTAAAAAATCGACATATTTTTGGATGACGGACAATCTGCAGGACGGATAATCAAGGTTTTACTGTAAACAGGTATTTATTAGGTTTCAATGTTGTTTAGTAGCATAAAAAGTTATACTGATATTCCACAAATTTTCCCCTGCATGAGCTCCTTACAGTGTAATGAGAATGCTGAGAGTGGTTTTTGTGATTACTTTTTTAATCATCATCAGTTTATCTGCCTGATGGGAGGATTCTTCATGGTCAGTCTCTCCACCTTAATCTCAGCTTTATTCGACTCCATAATGGAATCCATTAGGTCCGTATTGACAAAGAAACTGTTATGCCACAATTTGACAGAGTTTTCCTCAAATTGTGGCATAACACTCTCCACCTTATCCGGTCTTCAGCAGCACGTTTCATCCGCTCATAAGATTACTTTCTTAATATTATAGATAATTATGTGCTCAATAAATTGCAGGATCTGGAGCAGTCATCAGAGTGTTTGTCATATCCAAGGAGCTTACAACCTTGAATGGGCTTATACCTAAAAGCAGACGAGTTATGTTGATGCATCTTGGTGGTCCATGCTATGAAGATTAACTGGAGGGTTATCCATTTTTAAGTCCGTATTGACGCTTACAAATCGGTCCATGCTATAGAAGACGAGCTCTGTTAATGCGTCTTGGTGGTCCATGCTATAGAAGACCATTATATTATTTATGTCCTTCTGAGGGCACTATGAAGCTACCTAGTGGGCACGTACGAGCATTGCAAGCATCCTTACTAAAGCATGAAGCAACATACAAAGATCTTCCATAGCATTACAACGTGCTCTTTGATTACCTGTTGTGGCAGCATAGGATGTTAGGATATACCCTATGGAAAGCCAATATACATAATTTAGTAGGTAAAAGAGCGGTGAACCTGGATTATACAAACTTGCACTTGGACAATATACTGACCGGCAAAGAAAGTGGAACAGTTAAAAAATATATATAAATAGTATAAAATTAGCTATGAAAGAGACGTTAGTTATTGAGGTTTAAAGGGGCGGAACTACGAGGTCATCTGCCCCCATGAAAGAGATGTAATCACATTTTAAAAGCTTTTCACGCATTATAACAAACTTCTGAAACGTCAGTGAAAAGAAATTGATATGACATTTCTTATGGTGACTTATTACCCCCAATCTTCCAAGCGTCTATCTTAATGGTTTTGTGGCGAGAAGCGCACTGAAAGAGTTTGAGGTTTATGAGTGTTGCGGCTCGCTTATTGTTGTTCTAGGGATAACAACTGGCATTTGTTGAACACTTTTGAACCACTGTCATACATTGTAGCAAGTTATCCATGTGCAGTTCACACTAAAACATGCCTCTTAGCCGTGAAAGAGCTGTACTGGCAGTTGCATTGGTGGAGAATGGTCGCAGCTTCCATTATGTCGCTCAGGTCATTGGATCATCTCTCGGTAGCATTCGCCGTACAGTGCAACGTAACAGACTCCAAGCATGCGACAGGAGACGAGGGTCAGGCCGTAGAAGAAGCACAAGTGCCAGGGGTGACATTTCTCACCCTGCAAGTTCTGCGTGATCGCCATACCACTGCAGTGCAGGCACGAAATCAACTTGAAATTTTCAGAAATGTCAGAGTGAGTGAGCGAACAGTAAGAAGAAGGTTTGAAGTAGTTCATCTTTCGTCCAGGAGATCTGCATGTGGACCCTCACTCGAACGACATAACAAAGAGGCGAGTCTTCGTTTCGCAAGGCTGCATCTGGGATGGACCCACAAGCAGTGGGCCTCTGTTCCCTTCACTCATGAGAGTAGCTTTAATCTTAGATCTCTTGGGGCAGATGACCTCATAGTTCCACCCCTTAAAACAACAATAACTAATCTTAGATCACTTGATGGAAGAGAAAGAGAGTGGAGAAGCGCAGAGATCGGTACAACCCTGTTGCATTCCCCTCCAGGACTCCACTTGGAGGTGACTCGATTATGGAGTGGGGTGGCATCAACGTTATGGCCCGCACTTAGTTGGTGTGCATCGATCACAGGACGCTCAATTCCCGAAGTACATCGAAGAGATCCTGATGAACCATGTGATGCCCTTTGCGTCTTTCATTGGTCAGAATTTCACGCTGATGCAGGATAATGCCCGCCCACATACTGCTCGCTGTGTTGTACAATATCTGCAGGAAATGGGGATTCAAACCCTCAACTGGCCAGCTTGTAGTCCTAACTTGAACCCTATCGAACATGTATGTGATATGCTTGGAAGGAACGTCAGACAGCATGACCACACCACCTTGCCACATCGCTGCTGGAGGAATTGGATCGCATCCCGGCAGATGCCATTCAACGAGTTGCGAACAGTATGCCTGCGTGTTTACAAGCTATCATAGACGCTAGGGGTAGAAACACTCGTTTATAGTGATCAGTGTTCTCTTGCAGTGCAGTACAAACATTAACACTGTTTTGTTTGGCAATGTGTTTGACAAAAACCAGCCCAAAAGAACATTATTAAAAATAGTTGTAAGATTTGCTCAATGTAACGAAAATTGTGAGTTAAAGCGTGTTGTAAAACATGTTTTGGTATTTTCTGTAGCCAACCATCTAAAACTTACATGAATAATGTAAATATTGAAAAACCAATACATTTTAGTGGAATTAAGAAATTACATAAAAAATTAAACTGTTCTACTCTTTATGCTGGTCAGTGTATATGATTTTCATTAGAAGAAATGGAAGGAACGCGGATGTCCCACCTGGTACCACCTGTCATCACTGCGGCAAATTGTGTGCCTCTCGCATTGGGCTGTATAGTCAGCTGCGAACTTACCAATGAAGAGACATTCAGGATTGGAAGGCCAACCTACTCAATACGAGTGCTTCCTATGATGATGATGATGATGATGATTTCCATACCTTATTTCATATTCTGGAAGTCATTACCAATTGAAATTACTGTCCATTATCAGTACTACACTGGAATTATGTGCTAAATCTCTATAATTATAAAAATGAATCTTACTGATAATTTGTGTGTGTGTCCTTTATGCGTTCATATATCATTCATCCAATTGTGATGAAACTTTGGTGAGTTGTAGTGTACACTCCAGGGAAGGTTTCTGACTTAGTAAATCCATTTTACAATAGGTAGAGCACGAGTAGCTTCCAACAAATGAATGACGGCGCGTTAATAGTTTCAACAAAGTTCCATATGCATTTGTATACCATTTGTCCGATTGCGATGGAACTTGGGCGAGTTGTGTGTACACTACCGCGAAGGTTTCTGACTTAGTAAATCCATTTCACAGTTGGTTTTGCAAAAGTAGATTCAACAAATGAGCGACATGACCCGAATTGTTTCAACAAAGTCCTGTATGCGTTCATATACCATTCATCCAATTGCTATGAAACTTTGATGAGGGGCAGATGACGTCGCTGTTCCACCCCATAAAACCCCAATAAGTAACTAAACTTTGATGAGTTGTTGTGTACACTCCTGCAAAGTTTTCTGACTTAGTAAATCCATATTACAATGGATAGTGCACAAGTAGCTTCAACAAATGAGTTACAGCATGCGAATCGTTTCAACCAAGTCCCATATGCATTCATATACCATTCATCCGATGGCGATGAAACTTTGGTAGTTGTTGTGCACGCTCCCATGAATGATTCTAAATTAGTAAATCCACTTTACATTAGTTTAGAGGCAGTTAACGGAAAAATTAAAAAAATATAAGCACTTCAACGAACAAAATTACGCCAACAATTTTCTTTGATTGGCATTGCAACGCATGCCGGTTACAACTAGTTATGTATATATGTGTTTTTGTTTCTTGCCAGGGGTACCAGTGAAGGAGACAAGAAACTACGAGAACCTATGAAAATTAGCGATAAATGCCTTTTATAAAGATTCAAAATTGATCTGGAAATGATATAGTTCACTCATCCAGTGTCTATAACCCATCCGCCTTCCCAAATTATATGACGACTTAGGTCTATATGGTAAAGCTGTGTCGGCCATTATCCGCGTGAATTATGCAGTACAGTATTGCCAAACCCACGCATACTGTACCGATTGGACCATGTTATGCATAAAGGAACCAAGCGCCAATTTTACTGTAATTGGGTTATAACTACCATCTTGTGGAGGAAATATTGAACTATCTGACCACCAATATTAACTTATGGACTTCAAGCATGGAATAATTATCTCAAATTTCAAGTGTGAAAAAATTGATTCCGCTGTATCGCAGATTGGAGAAAACTAATAACAGAACCGATGTAATCTCTATGGTGAGGCTAAATTTGTGATTAAATGTTTTGCATAACTGAACTAAGTGCCTTGCCTCTGTTTTGTAGTGCTCTTTTTTTATCTAATTGGAGTTTAGCTGTTCTGCAATGAATAAGTATTTTAAAAGTCAAATAGTGTTTTATAAAAGAGAGGAAAATATTGTAAAAATAGGCTATCAAAAGAAACAATTAAGAAGGGTAGGCACATATGGATTTAAAGAAATACCACGTGCTTAGACTGAATCTTATTATTTACCAATAGATCCCACTAAGAAAATCGAATAATACATAAATATGTTTTTAGATTTCACATGTGTAATAGGAATGAAATATCAAAGCGTAACTTTTAGTGTCAATATCTCAGTTCCATCTTGGTGGTTGGTTCCTTTATGCACAACATGGCCTAATTGTAAAGGCAGTTATAAAAGGCACTTTTGCCTAGAACAATAATTTTGACAATGGCTACAGCCTAAAACATCCAATCCAATGGTTTTTGACAATGATTACAGCCTAATGTGTCGTCAACAGTGCCCCACTAGCTTCCCACGGCCGAGGCCACATCTCAACCCGACCATTCTAACCTTCGTTTTGTCCAAACCAATGGTTTTTGACAATGGTTACAGCCTAGCACGTCCTACGCGAAGATGATGGCAAGAGTGAGTGTGCGTATGTACAGTGCTGTGGCACTTGGTTTCCTTTGTACGGTATTTTTAAAAGTCATGGTGACAAGTTGTGGTCCACAAGACAATATTCAATACTGTGAATCCACAAGTGCAAGTGATGGGGCTGTCTGCGACATGTCTTACCTCAATGGTTAGCAATAGTGAACTGCCTCTCAGTGCTAACGTAAGAATATTTCACAGTGATCATGCTACGAGTGGGGGAGGGGTGTTGCTAGCAGTGAACAGTGCTTTACTGTGCAATAGGAGATCAGAGCTCGAGCGGAACTGTGAGTTAGTGTGTGTGGAGTTACTCTTTCTAGGCCGCCACATATTTGTGGGTTGCTACTACCGGCCACCGGGCAGTCCCCTGTACAGCCTGGAGCAGTGTCTAGACTCAGTGCTTGTAGCTGTATTGCAAGGCGAAGTGGTGTTATTGGAAGACTTCAATCTTCCCTCATTAAAATGGACCTCCCCAACAACAGATACATCTGACTACGATGATGACTCCTTTATAGAAGATGGGACCTGCCTCATATTACAGCAGCATAACATGTATCCAACGTGGGGCTCCAAAGTCCTGGACTACATATTATCTTCACTAAAACTGGAATCCAAAACACCTCACGTGGAGTCGGCAATCGCCCTGCTGTACGTGGCTACTTGGTAGCATCAAAGACTTTGTGCCGGCAGGGCAGCCAACCATCAGCAGGTACCAGTTCCAGATTTCCTATGAAACTCGACTGGCCATGGAAAACATGGAGGCCTGGCACCTTTTGAAGGACTTCCCCAACCCCAATACTCGAAATACATTCAATCACTTTCGCAGACACACAAGACATATGCTCAGGAGACACTACACGGGGCATATAGAAGCCATCACTGAGAACGTCTGGGTAAACCGCAAGCGCTACTAGTCCATTATCGACTCAAGGAGGAGGACTGACCAGCGTAAAACACTACGGAACCACAGCGGAGGGACCAGATCTCCATGAACTACGGTATTCTATAGGTATTTCTTTGAACATTTTTCCACTCGCACCCAGCAGCAAATTGCACTCTATCAAAAATAATAACACGAAATTCTTGGTCTACTTCAATCTCTTCGCACCAACAAAGCTACCGGTCCCAATGAAATAGATCCCATCTTCCTGAAAAACACAGCCACTGTTCTCTGTACACCACTTTCCAACCTATTCAACTGGTGCTTTGCCAAGGGCTATTTTCCCACTGCCTGGAAACAGGCCAACGTTGTTCCAATATTCAAATTTGGGGACAAAACAAACGTAGCCTATCATCATACCGACCAGTCTCTATACTGCCCACACTGTCCTTTATATTTGAAAAAATAATCCACCAGCGTCTCCCGTCTTTTATTTTACCGTATATTTCAACCAGCCAGTATGGTTTCCTTCCTGCAGGCTCTTGCCTCACTAACTAGGCCACTATTCACAGATATGCAACTCATGCCATTGCAGAAAGATCCCAGCTTGATATTTGCTACATAGATATATCAAAAGCGTTTTATTCAATAGACCATACCCTTCTACTCCACAAAATCGCTGAATGGTTCAACATGCACGGCAATCTCCTGACACTCCTTGTCGGCTTTCTACAGAACCAACAACAGAGAGTTGTGATAGCAGGCACTTCATCCCCTTGGCTACCTGTGCTCTCCGGCATCCCACAAGGCAGTGCCTTTGGGCCACTCTTATTATCACTATTTTTGGACGACCTACCATCTAAACTCTCTGATACAGCCAATACAGCACCCTACTCTTCGCAGATGACTGCAAGATTTACGAGGAAATTAAAGACACCAGCTGACGCCGCACTCCTCCAGTCCTCACTTAACACTCTAGTTAGTTAGTTATTGTCGTTTTAATAAACATTTAATGCAGCCAATGGCCAAAGAACATAAATACTAACTTAATACCTAAATACATGAATTATAACGTTAAAAAAACTCGCAATGTGCATTGGTATAACTAGTAATCATCCAAGCAGAACTGTGTTAGAGTCTCTCTCCTGTCTGGACACTTCAGCACATGATATCGTTCACAGAAATTGTTGCAACGCTTACACACGCATTCTGAGCACGGTGTGTGATACGATTTAGTCAAGCATAGGCGGTGATGGAAACCGTGTACTGCTAATCGGGTCACCAGGTGACGCAGCTCGTAGTTTGCTTGTGTCCAATCCTGTGTCATCATAGCATCTGTAGCGTAGAACTCGCTCCATATATCTTCCTTCTTCCGCTGCAGCACAGCAAGCGCTTGCGTGTAGCTGGCACTAGATGGCAAGAGCATTTTCATTCGAAGTTCTTCAATAAGGAACGGCTCTCTAGACAGCTCGTATACTGTGCGAGATCTGGTTGTTTTAGATACCCCCAATACTCTTTTTAAAAAATATGCTTTAACTTTCTCCAGTGTATATAGATTATTTCTGGTAAGATCAGGCCAGATAACTTCTATACCGTAAGTTAGTACTGGTAGTATTTTCACTTGGAATAGTCTCATAGCCGTTTCGAGGCTTAGTGTTTGTAAGTTTCTTATATCTTTAATTGCAATTATTGCTTTGGCAGCTCTTTCTGTTGTATGTTTGGTGAAGCACTTGCCACTAGGTAGCAATGTGACACCTAAATATTTAAAGTCATTTACTATTTTAAGTGCAGAGTCATTTATGGTGATTTGTATACCGGACGGTATTTTGCCCCCATTTCTAAAGACCATCATTTCTGTTTTTGTTTGATGTATGTAGAAACTGTTTTCTTGACACCATTTAACCATAACATCGACCGCCTCTTGCAATATGTGCGGGTTACTAGAGCTAACTGCTATGTCGTCAGCGTAAGCATAAATGTAAATATCCTTTCTGTCTTGGATGATTCTTATTAATTCTTCAGATGTAAGAATGAATAATAAAGGGCTCATAGGGTCTCCCTGGAGTACACCATTAGTCTGTAGAATTGTATCTGATGTAGAAAGGCCATCCGATATTTGTATGGTGTTGTAGGCGAGTATAGATCTAATAATTTCAATCCAGATTTTATCAATTCCTAAGGTATTCCCCAGCTTCGATATTATTAGTCCTCTGTCCAGTAGGTCGAAAGCCTTCATGAAGTCTAAGAATACAGTATAGAATTTTTCTTTCTTTTTAACTGCATCTTTGATGTTATTTAATAGTAATTCTACAGCCATTAACGTAGATCTGTTGTTTCTAAATCCGAATTGAGCATCGGGGAGTGATTTGTCGATAGGTTCCTTCAGTCTTTGTGTTATTATGTTAGTGAATATCTTGAAAGTATTACTTTCCAATGCGATGCCCCTGTATTTGTTGGGATCCTCAGGATCTCCTTTTCCTTTGAATAACACTTTAATTGTGGAGTTTCTCCATTGCTCGGGAATTTGTCCTGTTTCTAAACACTTGTTGAATAATTTGGTCCAAGTTGGGAGCAGTATTTCAGTAGATGCTTTCATATGTTCATTAAAAATATTGTCCGGTCCAGCAGCCTTGTCGTTTTAAGGGGCAGAACTATGAGGTCATCTGCCCCTACTTAACACTATATAGGACTAGTGCCGCACATAACAGTTGAAACCAAACCCAGATAAATGCAGCTTATAGGTTTAAACCATTGATCTGAGCACATTAGGCTGTAACCAGAGTCAAAAACCATTGGATTGGACGAAACGAAGGTTAGAATGGTCGGGCCACGGAAGGCTAGCGGGTCACTGTTGGCCCAAAAACCATTGGATTGAACGTGTTGAGATAGGAGTGCTTTTGTTTTACAAAACCGCCTACATCGGTACCGTATGCATGGGGTTGGCAATACTGTTCTAACGCCGAAAATAGCCGACGCAGCTGGAATTTTTACTATATAAGTAGTGTTATAATTTGGGATGGTGGGTGGGTTATAGACAGCCGAGGAGTGAACTACATCATTCCCAGAACAATTTTCAATCTTTAGAAAAGGTATGTTATTATGTTTTTCCCCTGGGTTCATGTCTCCTGCACTGTTACTGGGCAATATTATACTTGAGCATAATTAACACCGATAATGGCAGATACAGCTGGAAGCTTTACTATACTCTGAATTACCAATAAAGCTCGCCGACAGCTGTCAAAGCTAGCACGTGGGGAAATGCTGCGTTGCCACTGAGGCAGATCATGACTCATAACATTCCAAGAGGCTTGCAGAAAGACACAAATACTGGGTAAGTTAGCCCCCCTGCCTGGCGCTCTAATGACCGTGGCGAGTGAAGACACACTGAGTCAAACCATGTGCTTCCTGCTGTGTCAGCAAACATTGCAACACTGCTCACTGTTGCCATGGAGACCATTACCCCTTTCGTCTCCACTCCTCACCTCACCCATCAAGCGGATGACAGTTTTCACAGAGCATCTTTTGTAAATAAGAGTATATAGGCTATAAGGCGTGATATAATTTGGGAAGGTGGATGGGTTATAGACAACGGAGGAGTGAACTAAATCATTCCCAGATCAATTTTGAATCATTATAAAAGGTATTAACCAGCCTCCGTGGCTTAGGCGGCAGCACGCGGGTCTCTCACCGCTGGGTCCATGGTTCAAATCTCGGTCACTCCATGTGAGATTTGTGCTGGATAAAGCGGAGGCGGACAGATTTTTCTCCGGGTACTCAGGTTTTCCAGTCACAAACTTCATTCCAGCACCACTCTCAGCTGTCATTCATTTAATCATTGCCCCAGGGGAGTGCAACAGGCTTTGGCAGCTGGCACAGTTCATATCCTCGCCCCTACATGGGGACTTCATTCAATTCATTCCCTGACCGGGTCGGTCGACTGGAAGCAGTCTGTGGATTTTCATTTTCATAATAGGTATTAATCACTAATTTCAGTAGTTTAAAAATATATATCCTAGGGTCTCGTCGCTTTCACTGTTACCACGGATTCTAATAAGATAATCTGATACACTATATTATAAATAACCAAACCTATAACCATAACGAATAGAATATAAAGTGTGATCTCTTCTCCCTCAATAGCATGTAATGAATACGGATCGGGTTGGCACTCGCCGCTACGCAGCGCTACAGTCGACTTGAGATTGTTGATTTCCACATATGTTTATGTGTTTATGTGCGATATATTAAGTATTTAATCGGTCAGAGTGTTTTGGTGGTATTCTGTGCAAACGTTTATTGATATACAAGTGCTTACACTATTACTTCATAGTATGAATACCTGAAATGCTATTGTAGGAAGCATTAACTGAAATGGAATTTAATTTCTTGTCGTGTGTTGACGTTATCTTCGTGTGTTAATTTTATTGTTATTTAATGTAAGTAAACAGCAGTTTAGCTCTTACATTTTCAAGAGTGCTTAATGTGAGTAGTGAAGATGCCATGATCTTTTGTACCAGGATACAGATCTAGCTATGGGGACTGTAAAGAGGTCAGACGGTTTTTCAAACCTCCTAAAGATTAGGAACGTTTAATCAAGTGCAAAGGGGCCATACCAGGGAAGGATAGGGAACTTACTGAAAAGTCTTGCATCTGTGATGCTCACTTTTCAGAAGATTTAATTGTTAAATTTGACAAATTTGTGATAGAAGGGAAGGAAGTATTACTTCTCCCAAGAACCAACTGGTGATTGAAAGACTATTCTGTTCCACATATATTTCCGAATTTTCCTAAGTATTTGTCCAGTATGGTGTAAATAAAAATGCTCTTGATGCCATTAAAGACCCCTTCTGTGAAGAAAAGGAAGGGAATAAAAAGACAATGAGTTAAAAAACATATATGTACCGTAATGCTGAAGGAGGCGTGATCAGTTTTAGGCAATAGCCTACTCTAAGAAGGGGTCATGACTGTGCCTTCTATGTCTGTTTATTGTTAAGTTCTTCTGAAATGATGGTAGCTTACTGAGTTTGGTGTTTGTGGAGTGAAATTTATGGTTAATATTGAATTTTATAGTAATCTACGGTAAAGTTGAAAGTTGCGTTCGTACGGCTTTTTTTTTCTTTCTGTGTTGCAAGTCTGTTAAGGGAATGTAGAATGTGTAACAATGTGAAGAAATCCTTTCTGATAGCGAGGTTAATTGTACCGTTCTTTTTTTTAATTTACCGACAGCTGGCAAAACTAATTGCATTTTGAACTTGCTCTCTGTCTTTGCTTATTGTCGAAACTGGACTATTACAGGAGACAACTTATTAAATTATAATTGGGCACAGTAAAGTAAGTGGAGATGTCGAACTTATTAGCGCCTATGAGGATAACTTGCGGTGTTTTAACATGTAAAACAGGTCGCAAGGTTTTAAAAGTCTCGTAAGTGACAATGCTAACTTACATCACAAATCGGAGCCAGCGCTGCGCTGTGGCGGACCAGGCCAGTGATATCACTTCTTATTCTATTCGTTATGCTATAACTTTAAATGATACAGCATCAAGGTGCTCAAAAGAAATGCTCAGCTTTAAGGAAATCCACTCCTAACAGTTATCACGAGCATATTTGAGCAATATGGCTATAAGAAAGAAGCAGAAGGTTACAAACTTTTACACAAAAGTCAATGACAATGACAGTAAGCTACATAAATCCAAACAATCAACATTTAAAAGTACTTACCTGATTCAATTTCCTAGAGAGATCATTGGTGAGGCATTCTTCTTCTTGCTCATAGTGGTGAGCCAAAGTCTCCTTCTCCTTCTTTAAAGCTTGGATCTTCTTGAGCAACGTATTACTAATAAATTCTTCCTCCTGCTCAGCTTTAGCTTGCTGAAATGTCAAGTTAATAATGGTAGATAGCACTTGAATTGTCGACATAAAAAATAGACAACTGGCTTAAATAGTCGTTAAATTACGGAAGACAAATGTAAATTATAAAACGGCGAGAGCCAGGAATTAATTTGACAGTTGCCAAATACTGAACTCAGTAAGAATTACAGAAAAACTTACGATAATCACAGAAGCTTGCCGAAGACCCCTATTCTCTTCTTGCAGAGCCTTTACTCGCAATTTATAAGTGTCCAATTCTACTTTTAGCACCCGGTTTTGCTGCTGCAAAGACTCAATCCTCTTTTGCAATTGTTCACGAGTTACAGGAGACGGAGGCATCATTATAGGTCCTCCGTCAATAGAGCTGGAATCGCTCTCACTTGCACTATCCGCCATATTTTCTTATTCCCAACGTGGGACCTGCATCAGAGAGCACGAATTTAACTATATAAATATAAGTACACGGAACAAAAGTCTATCAGGCACACCAAGAATTACTCTAATATTGTTATAATATTCCCTACCTTCAATCACTCTCTAACATTAATTCAGTTCGTACGCTTTTTGAATTATCTCCGACTCTCCCACACCAGAATTTTGACGTTTGTCAATTGTTTTGTTTTCGTCTGAAGAAATTGCCACCATATTCACATTCGTCTTGGGATACCAAACTTGGGAAATAAAATGTGATAAGATTAATTTCCTCGCATTAATAGAATATAATATAAGTTGTATTGAAATGCATAGTCGAATTACAAGTATTGCTATTTGCTATTTAATAAGATCATATTAAACTAATCAATAAAATTGCACATATATTTTTGTGAATGTTATTACCTACAACGATAAGGGTCAATGACCTGAAGCTACACCCCTTTTTGTGGAAATTCACTATGGGATTTCCAACCCCGAAAGTGAAACCATCCAAACTATTGTTCATAAATTAAGTAAAATTGCTCCCCTGGCCAGTACCGGGAACGGAAGATCCCCTACCTTTTTGGTATCCATCACCTAACAATTTCTGAGTCCTGTTGTACGCATGGAGTAATCCACACAATTACACAAACAAACTCATTGGCAATAGACATTTGTCAAAACAGTACCGGTACGGTATTTCAATAAGTCACGACCTCATTGATGACCAAGGAGACTCAGTTATTAGGTCGTGTAGGCCTAAGTCATCATACTGTAGATTAAAATGTCTAATACAATCCCTCGAACTTAAGCGCATTATGATCTTCTCATGTATTATCAGACGGAGGCAATGTTCCTTTCAAGAAATATTCTCCCTGGGGTTACATTCATTCTTCGGGTAAGGGTGAGGGTGGCAAGATATTCTCGTCTCAAGTAAAACAGTAAAACTATAGAACTCTTCTAACATACAGTCGCAATCATAGAAGACTAGTAGGCGCAGATGACCTCGCTGTCCCACCCCTTAAAACCTCAATAACTAACTACTGATCTTATAACACGAACCAGCACTTATGATAAACAGTACGGTACGGTATGTCTATTCATAAACAGGATGCCGTAAAACTCATACTAGCTGATAAACTATGCTATCATTTATATATACGGTAGGTAATTCATTTCAAACATGAACGTTTGTCTTAGCATTTCTATTATCAATCAGAGAATGCTGACATTTCAGTTCTACGTTTGTAGAGACATTAAACCATCCTCACCCAAGCCTAGTCCAAGCTTATACCATGACTGACTTTAAATAAAAAATACTATATTGACCATTGAACTGTAGATACTACACCTAGAGTTCAATGGTATTGACTGACATGAATTGTCTTCACGAGTACCGTACCGGGACTTCAATAAAGATAGCAAATTAGAACATACCATTCATAACAGTAATTTCCATTTAAGATAGGAAATTATATCAAATTTAATGCATTAGTTTCACTCACTGAAGTCCCCTTGGTTGGAGACAAACTCTTGACATTTTCTAAATATTTCTCATGTAAATTTCTTGTTCATATTGTATAGCCTATCAAAGGAGATCAAGTATTCCTCGTTCTTATTAATTTACTCACTCACTCCCTGGCTATGAAGATCCGTCGTTGACGGGTACATCCGTACATAGAGCAAAGGAAGGTGGTAGTTTATTAGGACAACCTCTAGATCACATACCCGTCACCGTAGAAACGAAAGAAAAATCCTATGACAAGCTTTGGCGTACAGCCTTATCCACTAAATTACTAATAATCGAGTAAAATACGCTTCCCGGAAGCTCAGCGAAGATAAAACTAGGCTACTTGGAATCGCTTTTCAGTCGGTTAACGTGAATACTGGATACCCAAATAGATTAGGTGGGGAGTAACAATGAATTTTCTAGTGTCTGATATAAATACATGAATCACAAAAATATACTTCTCATACAAATGGGGAGTTTAATTGGATGATCAGTTTCGTTCGTCAAGCCGTCAAGCGATCATCAGACCTTGCTCACTTATTAAATAGGCTACTCGTCAAGATGGCGTCACAGTGAAAGTGAAGTAAAAATAGCAGCTAGTGTAAATATTTGATAAAAGTGGCAAAATATTATAACAGAGGTGTAAAATCTACAAAGTCACTTTCCTTAGATCAAGTAAAATACGTAATATTGATAGTATTTAGAAATTCGTATTGATAATTTAATAAACTTAAAATAAGTTGTGGGAACATGTATCCAAAGATTCGGTGACTTCTTCAATCACTGTTTGAACCAAATAGAGCAGTGGTGCTTTTATGAGATTTCACCCGATTGGAAGATATACTGTACGTATTTCACATTCTCCTTTATCAGAAGGTAATTAGATTAAATAATTTAGGTAGTAATAATTAAAATACATTTAGTGAAATTTGGTGTAAACATCTAGGCTAACTTAGATCTCTAGTATGACGTCAGTAAACAGTGTTAAGGTCTACCCACCATGCGCTGTAGGCAGATACAGATACATTTTATTAATTCCATTTGATCAAATACATGTATACAATACATTTTTGATATAGGACACGTCAGAATTTACATCTATAAAATAAAAGTACTAATAGGTATATAATACTAATATTTTAACAATTTATAAATTATTATGATAACAGATCTTAAGAGATACAATCTTATTGGACAACTATTTACACCTTACTCTATTATCGTAATATGAAAACTTAATTCTATAAATACAACAACTAGCAGCTAGGTATTACAATTAAAATAGAAAAGTAAACTAAAATTATAGATTTCATCGCTCCTATACACTAAGATATTCAACTACAGAGTAAAAACAATAGCACTGCAGATAAGCTTTCAACATTCTAACAAAGGTTTTTATTTTTGGAACAAGTTTTATATACTGGGGTAGTTTATTGTATAATTTAACTCCTGTGTGAAAAGTTCCTTTTTGCTATATGCTTTTGCGTGTGTGTGTGAAATATGAATGTTTTGATTTTGTCTTGTGTTATGCCTATGAACATCATTGTTTGTTTTAGGAAAAACATACTTATTCATTAAATTATTTTTAAAACCCCTAATACTTTCAAAGATATATATGCAGGGCAGTGGGAGAATGCTTTAATCCTTAAACAGAGGTCTACATGATTCTCTAGTGTTTACATTTGCCATAATTCTTATCGCCCTAAGTAAAAATTTAGACTTTCACGACCGGCGTTGAAATAGGAATCTCTGTTTCGCGGGCTTATAGGCCGTGTTCCAAGGACATTTTGTCGTCCGGACGTTTTGCTAAATACTGCGTTCAGCATGCTCACAGGTTACATTAAGCGAGGTAAAACAAGTAAACAGAAGATATATAAATAGTCAACAACCCACACATAGAGGCTACCATAGCAACGGCGTACCACATAAAAGTAATGCATCAAGGACAGGGCTGCTCGTCTGTTGCATCTTCTCGTCTACGACTGTCAATAAGGGCAGGCTTGAGGGGATTAAGGACTGGAAGCCAAGCTCTGTTCACACGTTCTGCTTCCTCCTTAAGATTGAAGCTGTTAGTATGCTTCAGGATTTCAATGGCCTCCCTTGGTAGCCTGGCATGATAAGACACCGTGGTGGACAGAACTTCGGTGTCTCCATATCTTATATCGTGACCTGCGAGTAGAGAGTGTGCTGCTACAGTGGATTTATCTGTTTGTCCCAGCCGGCTGTGTCGTTCGTGCTCCTTGAGGCGAGTGGCAATACTTCTTTTCGTTGTTCCTATATATATTTGGCCACAGTCACACGGGATTTTATAAACCCCTGCCGCGGCATGGGGATGTCGCTTATCTTTAGCGGACCTAAACATGTCCTTAATTTTTCGTGTAGGCCTGTATATGGTCTTTATATCATGGGACTCGAGTAGCCTCCCTATTCTGTCCGTGACCTTTTTTATATATGGAAGAAAAGCTCTAGCCAGGGGCGGCTTGTCTCCAATTACCCTTGTAGTTGGACGTCTCGGATGGAGTGCTCGCTGGATATCTTTCTGGCTGTATATATTGGCGCGTAAGGCCTCGTTGAGGTGTTCAATTTCTTGTTTTAGGCACTGCTTTTAACAAATTCTTTTCGCGCGGTCAGCCAGTGTTTTTATCACTCCGTATTTCTGTCGTGGGTGGTGGTTGGACGTCTTATGTAGATATCGGTCAGTATGGGTCGGCTTACGGTAAACTGTAGGTCCCAAGGTTAGATCAGCGGTCTTCGTTACCATAACGTCGAGAAAAGCGACATTCTGTTCATTTCCTAACTCCATGGTAAACTGAATGTTAGAGTTCTGGCTGTTAAGATGTTGTAAAAACAGATTTAATTGATCTTTACCATGGCCCCATATTACAAAAGTATCGTCCACGTATCGTAGCCACACTTTAGATTTCCAAGGTGCGGTCTCTAGTGCTATTTGTTCAAATTGTTCCATGAAGAAATTCGCGATCCCCGGACTCAGGGGACTGCCCAAGGCGACCCCATCAATTTGTTCATAGAAATCAGCCTACCACAGGAAATAGCTAGCGGTGAGGCAGTGGCGGAATAAGGCGGTGATATCATCAGGAAAAATCCGTGCGATGTACCCCAGGGCTACCTTTATAGGTACTTTCGTGAAAAAAAGAGACCACGTCAAAACTTACTAGTAAGTCACCAGCTTCTAGTTGAATAGTTTTCAATTTTTCAATGAAATGGCCGGAATCTTTGACGAACGACTGTGTACCGCCGATATGTGGTTGAAGTAAGGTAGCTAAATGTTTGGCAATGCTATAAGTTGGTGATCCAATAGCACTCACGATAGGACGAAGAGGAACATTATCTTTGTGTATCTTAGGTAAGCCATAAAGTCTTGGTGGTAAAGCGTCACTTCTGGTAATTCCCTTCTTTACGTTTTCAGGTAGCGAAGATACCTTGATCAGGCCCTTTGAAGAATCCATGGACGAATACACTGCCAAGGTTTTGGAACTTTTAGACCCGGGTACCTACCGCAAACTACTGAGAGATCCTACCAACCGGATTCTTCGTGAAACAATACACTCTGTCTATGGTTTGTGTAGCAATTATCATAATAATTCAGCGTGGACAAGCCATGTTAAGGCAATAGTTATGTCAGGTAAGGGATTCGAACCCTTGCTTCCTTGTACAGGAAATCTGATCTTAAGTCAAACACTCGGCCAACCTGACAGTTACTAATTTAATTATTCTTGTGGACTTGAGTGTTTACAAAACTTTTCCCAGTATACATTGACTAAACCACTTGCTTGTTTTGAAATATAGATTTTGTTTTGTTTTACCATAACATTGCAGTTATGAATATTGTGAACTGGGTGTTTAATATAGGGTTAAAGGCATTTTAAAATAACTTTAGAAAAGCTCTTAGGTATCGTGTCATGGGTTTTAGTAATGCATTAGGCTACTGTTCGTTGACTAACATTTACCGTTACACAACATTATTTTGGTGAGCTTACATGTTGTTGTTTGAGTCTTTAGTCGTTTGACTGGTTTGCTGCAGATCTCAATGCCCCTGTCCCGAGCTAATCGTTTCATCTCTATATAGCTACCACACCCTACAATTAAGACTATCTGTTTAACATATTCTAACCTTGGTCTCC
The DNA here is from genome assembly GCA_946902985.2 of Meconema thalassinum. Classification (NCBI taxonomy): domain Eukaryota; kingdom Metazoa; phylum Arthropoda; class Insecta; order Orthoptera; family Tettigoniidae; genus Meconema; species Meconema thalassinum. The sequence continues at coordinate 136,782,567 of OX336390.1, read as the reverse complement.
CCCTACAAGCTCTTGGGTTCAATTCCTAGCTTTAACACAAAATTTTAAAAGTGGTATGAGGATTAAATCAAGTATACTCAGTCTCGGGTGGTCCAAAATAAGTAGAGAGGGTTTGATTCACACCTCAACCAAAAGGCGCTGTGTATTTTTTTAAATTTTTTAAAAATAATGATAGCCATTTATTTCACATTTCACACATTGCAATTTGTCAATTTTCCTTTTGCATTTTTTAAAATGACAGTTTTTTTTCAATTTCATAATATGGAAACATGGATTTTCCTTTTTCATATTTACACATTTGTCAATTTCCCATTTATGTATATATTTTTAAAGGTTCGTTTAAGGTTTTTTAAATTTTGTCTATATGGAAACATGAATTTTCCATTTTGCTGTTTACACATTTTTTAATTTATTTTGTGTCTGTTGAAAAACGATATTTCCAATACAAGATTTTTTATTTTTCATTTTATGTTTTTGTAAATGATCTTAATGTGAGTGCTTGACCATGGCAATAGTACAGTCTGTCTATGTGTGTTAGCGGAACCGTAGAGGCTTATTACTACTGCAAGTAAGAATGTTTTACAAAATAACGGCTATCTACCACTGTATTTGAAAAACAAAACTATTGAAAATACAAAAATACTATTTACCATTCATATATAAGTGTTAATTCTCCCTCTCCGCACCCTACCTCACCGTATTTTCTCTGGTCAAACAATCAATGCTACCCATACATACACAAGCTTTCTATATTTCTCTCTATATATCTGTTTTCTCTGTTCCACAAGATAAAAATTATGGTTGCTGGATTGTATCCTGCACTGTTTATGCAACATACCATTGCCAGTTCATAAAACCGTTAGGTAGTTCTATACACATAGCGATTTTACCACTGCTCTACCTACGCCTTTTGCTTGTTTGGCTTTCTTACAGGCTAGTATGCGATAGGCAGCATTAACTGTATATCAAACCCAGTCCACCGTTGTATTTGTAATCTAAGTAATAATTTGAAAAGAGACAAGTGTAATCAGTTTTAAACATTATCTCTGCTTTTTTGTTTGTTTGTTAGTTTGTTTGTTTGTTTATGACATGTATATTAACCTAAAATCAAACCCTAGTCTACCTTAGTGAAAGACTAACAGTTTAACCATACCCTTCTTTCTTAGTTTGATTCGTTCTAGGCCTTAGAGCTAGAAATCGAGTTACGATCTCCAGTGCAAGAGGCACATGTGCTCACCACTATAGCATGTAATGGTTAGCTGGTAACATTAGACAACCGAAAATGATTGTATTTCTGTTAGCCAAGCATTTCTGTCATTTGTCTACTTTGTGAGCACTGCCAGCAAGACAGTTTAGTTTAGAACAAGCGAGTGTGTGTGTGCGTGTATAGAGTATTAGCCTCAAGCATTTAAAGCTTGTTGTGTGTAGCGACCATCTTGCTCAGTAACCACTGAGTAAGTTTTAACAGTCAACTCATAAAAATAGCATAGGATAGTTGTGTGTGTGTGTGGTTCATGTACTTGGGAATATGCATTAGCACCATGCGCTAGCTTTACCTTACCCTCTAGAGGTAGAGCGTTATCCCTTCCTTTGGACATTGCCAATGACTGCATTCCCCCACAAGTTTTACACTTAAGCCCTTGGCTTGTTCTTGATTAGGTTTGGTTTGCTTTAGGCTTGGTTTGGTTCAGTTGGGTTTGATTCGACTTGGTTCAGTTTAGTTTAATGTAGTCACCATTTTTTTATTTTTAGCTACACTCTTTAACCAATTAATTAATGATAGTCTACTCTTAATTCTTGAATCGATAAATTGAATTTTGTGTACACCGTTTGTCAAGCCATGCCTACAACCTATACTCCCTATGTACTACAGTCAGATCTGAAAACAAGTTCCAATGGTCAAAGACGTGTCAGTCACCATACATGTAGCCTACAATAATTCTTTCTTTACCTAGCTAGGTTTCGTCACTCACAGTAAACATTTTACATTATGGGTTTGCAATATATTAAGAAAAACAAAAGTCCATGATCTTGTTGTTTTGGGTCCTTTTTGGGGAAATTCATAAGCCATAAAAAGAATGACATCATGTCAAGTTCTCGGAGGACCTTGTATGCCAAAATCCCATTATCAGTTTATAAAATCTCAAGGCCATGCCCTAGCAGTTTTGGATTATTTCAATCAATGAGTCCACCATAGGAAAGATCAGAAAAATAAATACCCTTAAAACAAGTCGTCACATGACCCTCTCCAAACAATGCTTCGCAAAATATAAATTCATCCATTGAACATTGAACATGATCGGCGACATCATCCTCGCTTCCCCCTCCCACCATGGTTGCCATATCGTTTGACCTTCAAGTGTCCTCAGCATCTCTGTGCTTTTTTCATTGCCTTGTTGTCAAGTCAAGTCAATGCATTCCAATAAGCTCAAATAACATCCACATCCTGTCAGTCTGCCCCAGCAAGTTTGTTTTCTATACTCACTTCAAGCAACATATAACCAAGTTCTATTTGTTCTATCTAAAGCCAACTTCATCTGATCAAGGAATTATCATTTGTCATGTCACTCATAATCGTTTACATGTTAAAGACCCCCTTCAGGAATTCAGGAATTCCATCATAGGAAAAATCGGAAAACGAACCCTCGACCCGCCGTCTCATCGAAATAGCGAATACTGTATTGGTATATCACCACCGTGGCCAGTAATAGCCTCGTTGAAACACGTGCCCAGTGGTATCGTCTCTTTCTATCTACAACCACTCTTCATGAACATTTTAGACAAATTTAAAAAAGTTTTAAAAACTAAAATTTTTTCAACAAAAGTGTCGTCAGATCCTTTTGCAATTTTTCTAAAACATAAATACTATATTCGAAAGGGGGAGTAGTGTGGGGGGAGGGTCACCCCGAGTCCTACGACCCCTCGTATACGTCTCTGGCGTTATTGGTTTGTGAGATATAATAGAAAGTCTAAAATCACAGTTTTACACCAAAAAATTCTGTTTCCCTCATTCTCAAAAACTTTAACCTATTACCAAAATAAAGAGGGTTTCGAGACAAGCCATTTGACACGTCATAGGACCAAATCCGTCCATGCATTCGTGAGATATAGGAAAAAGTCTAAAATCATGGTTTTACCCCAAAAAACATGTTTTCAGCATTCTCAAAACGTTAACCTATTAATAACATATGTAGGGCTTCGAGACAAGCGATTTGACACGTCACGCGTCCAAATCCGACCTTGCGTTCGAGAGATATCGGCAAACTTCGTAGGAAAGTAGGCGACTATCTGGTTCACTCCTCACCACCAAAACCCCTTCTTATAAATCATTTTTTCAAAGAGCTCGCCCGCATACAAAAATCCCAAGTGCGCATGCGTAAAAAACAAAAACAAAAATATTGATTCAGAGCGGCATCCAGCAAAGCGCATGCGCTATATGAGCAACAACGTTTAAGTTCATTTTAGCAGCACACCTTATACATGTCGCATTTGAAAAGAGACTTTCACTAAAAAATTACAATTTCCCCCCTAGTAGGGGTAGGTTTTATTTAGGGATTGAAATGAGTAGTCCACTGGGAGGAGGGCGTCAACCCGAGTCCAACGACACCTCATTTGTCAAAATCGGACCATGGGTTGGCCAGATATTAATTATTTAATATGAATGCCGCCCGAGCAACGCCGGGTGGGTTAGAACTCCTAGCTCACCCCTACTCACTAGAGACCGCACCTTTGAAACCTCAAGTGTGGCTACGGTACGTGGACGATACTTTTGTAATATAGGGCCATGGTAAAGATCAATTAAATCTGTTTTTACAACATCTTAACAGCCAGAACTCTAACATTCAGTTTACAATGGAGTTAGAAAATGAACAGAAAATCGCTTTTCTCGACGTTATGGTAACGAAGACCGCTGATCTAACCTTGGGACCTACAGTTTACCCTAAGCCGACCCATACTGACCGATATCTACATAAGACGTCCAACCACCACCCACGACAGAAATACGGAGTGATAAAAACACTGGCTGACCGCGCGAAAAGAATTTGTTAAAAGCAGTGCCTAAAACAAGAAATTGAACACCTCAACGAGGCCTTACGCGCCAATATATACAGCCAGAAAGATATCCAGCGAGCACTCCATCCGAGACGTCCAACTACAAGGGTAATTGGAGACAAGCCGCCCCTGGCTAGAGCTTTTCTTCCATATATAAAAAAGGTCACGGACAGAATAGGGAGGCTACTCGAGTCCCATGATATAAAGACCATATACAGGCCTACACGAAAAATTAAGGACATGTTTAGGTCCGCTAAAGATAAGCGACATCCCCATGCCGCGGCAGGGGTTTATAAAATTCCGTGTGACTGTGGCCAAATATATATAGGAACAACGAAAAGAAGTATTGCCACTCGCCTCAAGGAGCACGAACGACACAGCCGGCTGGGACAAACAGATAAATCCACTGTAGCAGCACACTCTCTACTCGCAGGTCACGATATAAGATATGGAGACACCGAAGTTCTGTCTTATCATGCCAGGCTACCAAGGGAGGCCATTGAAATCCTGAAGCATACTAACAGCTTCAATCTTAAGGAGGAAGCAGAACGTGTGAACAGAGCTTGGCTTCCAGTCCTTAATCCCCTCAAGCCTGCCCTTATTGACAGTCGTAGACGAGAAGATGCAACAGACGAGCAGCCCTGTCCTTGATGCATTACTTTTATGTGGTACGCCGTTGCTATGGTAGCCTCTATGTGTGGGTTGTTGACTATTTATATATCTTCTGTTTACTTGTTTTACCTCGCTTAATGTAACCTGTGAACATGCTGAACGCAGTATTCAGCGAAACTTCAGGACGACAAAATGTCCTTGGAACACGGTCTATAAGCCGGCGAAACAGAGATTCTTATTTCTAATCGCCCTCTATTGTATCCTAAACGTGCTTAGTACATCTGGCGACATACCCCAAAATATGACCCCATATCTTAAGTATGAATGAAAATAAGCAAAATAAGTATTTCTTAATGTGTGCATGCTAGTGCAGGTTTTCAAAATACGTAACGCAAAGCACATCGAGTTCAGTTTAGTATACAGACATTGTATATGTTTATTCCATTTTAAGTCATGTTGTATCCATAGTCCTAAAAACGTTGTTTCTGATTTATTTTCTATTTGATGACCATTTAATGTTATATTGGGCTTCGCAGGACTCCTATTCTGTAGAGTGTGGAAATTTAGACATACTGTTTTTTTTTATAGTTTATTATGAGGCGATTATCTTGTGACCATTTGGTTAACTCTTCTGTAACGGAGTCAGCAGACTGCTGTATGACCTGTTTAGTTTCACCCTTTATTACGAGTGTTGTATCATCCGCAAACAAAATTTTCTAATGAGAACAAACGTTCTGTGTTATATCATTGATTTATAGAAGAAAGAGTAGTGGGCCCAAAACCGATCCCTGGGGTACTCCAAATTTAATAATTCCCTCATTGGACAATGTTTCATTAAGTAATTTGGTTCCATCATCCTTGTGTCTCAAGCTTCATCATCATCATCATTTATTGAACAATTAATTCCAACAAGCCAGAGGCTCTTACATAGGAATTGTACAATACAAATGTATTGGCGTCTACTACAATTTTATATACATATATACCTTACATACACATTTGCTGCGTGATTAAGTTAATTTTCGACAATGATACTAGACCTAACACTGTAATTAGCTTATCAAAAGAAAATTTACAATGTAACATAAGAATAAAAAGTAAAATAATAATTAAATAATATTTACAAATCACTCTTCACCGAAAAAGCTAAAACGACCACTGGAAAAAAAATGGACGGAGGAACGTGAGAAGGGGCATAGCGAGTCCATGAGGAGATTTTGGGAGAAGAAGAGGAAAGCTCCATCAACCCGAGTTAACAAGTTCAAGCGCGCTCCCTAAGTGGGCAAAACGAAAAAAGAAGAATTAAATAATAATTAAAATAATAAGTTTATCAATGCAGAGTGAAATGAGACATGATGATTCACTAAATTTGGCTACCTACTTTATTAGGTACCGATTCCAAAGTAGTCTCTTTAATTTAAATTTGAAAGTCGACAGATTGGAAATTGATTTTAAATCGCTTGGAAGATGGTTGAAAGATTGAATGGCTGAGAACTTAAAGCTACAGTTACCAAATACATACGAGCGGATTTGAAAGAGAGCGAAGTCATCTGCTTGTCGCGTGTTATAAGTATGAATGTCTGAATTTAGGGTGTATTCACTGTTATGCAGCGCATTGTTTTGCTTAATTCTGTGTATTAGTATTGCTGACCTTAATTATGCACACATTGACATTGGCATTATTTTACTCTTGGCATATAAATCTCGACTGTGTGTATTAAAGGGTAGGTTATATATATATTTTTATCGCTCTATTTTGTATTACCACAAGTTCATGCAGGGCTGTCTTTTTACACTGAGTCCAAATTACATTTAGATACTGCAAGTGACTGTGTACGAGTGAGTAATATACTGTGATTAGAAGTTTTCTAGGGATTAAGTATCTCAATTTTCTCAACAGCCCAGATGCCGGAGCTATCTTCGTCGCAATATAATGAACGTGTGCTACCCAGCTCAGATGTTTATCAATGATTAGCCCCAAATATTTAAAATGTTCGACCTCGTTTATTATTGTGTTGTTGCTATACATATGATTATGTTCAATATTTTTCATACTGGGTTTTGTCATTATCATATATTTTGTTTTCGTGACGTTCATAGTCAATTTATTAATATTGAGCCACTTGGCTATTGCGTTTAAGTCTTCTTGCATATTATTGATTATTGTGCCCACTTTGCTACCAGTATAGAAAACATTCGTATCATCAGCGTAAGGCATAATTTGACCTTTTAAATTAACGTTACTTAAATTATTTATATATATTATAAACAGCGTAGGGCCCAAAAAATAGACCCTTGAGGAACCCCACACGGTACAGCCTTTTCCGCACTTTGATAGCCATTCATGGCAACATATTGCTTTCTTCCACTAAGGTAGCTATGGAACCACTCCAATGCAACGCCTCGAATTCCAGCATTCTCTAATTTTGATAATAGAATTTCATGATTTACTGTGTCAAAAGCTTTAGCGAGATCAATGAATAACCCAGCTGCTATCTCGTTGCGGTCAATGCTTTCCTGAAGCATTGAAATAAGATCAGTAATAGCCAGTTCTGTACTGGAGTTCGCAACAAAACCATATTGGGCTTTATAAAAAAAATTGTTATTCTGCAGAAACTTCACTAGCCTCAGCTTAACAATTCTTTCCAGGATTTTGGAAATAATTGGTAGTATAGATATAGGTCTATAATTCCCTGCATCACTTGTATTTCCTCCTTTGAAAATTGGAATTACTTTAGCAATTTTTAGAGCTTGTGGTACTATGCCACTAGTCATAGATTCATTAATTATAGTAACAAGCATCGTTATTAGTTGATCATCAAACGTTTTAACCACACTAGCTAAGATCCCATCCACACCACAACTTTTTTTATTTTTTAGATTATTATTTAACTTCAACGTGATCTGTTGGATATAGAAAGAGTGATTCTGACTGGTAGTTAGCATTCTGACTTTTACAGTCCTGATCAGTTATCTGGGATGCAAGATTACTGGCTATGCATGTAAAATAGTCATTGAATGAGTTAGCAATCTCCTGTTTATCTGCAACGACCGTGTTATCTATCATAAGAGATGTGCAAGTTTTAGAGCTATACCTTTTGTTATATATAATTTCATTCAAGATTTCCCATGTTTTTTTTTACGTCTTTATCATACAAGTTTAGCTTTTGTGAATAATAATCTGCTTTTAGTTTCCTTTTCAATGATGTTACTGCATTTCTGCACATAATATATTCTTCTTTTAGGGAGTTGTTATCTTTGTATTGCCTAATCTTGAGTTTTTGGTGTAGTGTGTTGCGTCGCTTAATGAATATTATCAATTTAGATGTAATCAATGGACTTGCATCATCTGTATTTGACAATATTTTCTGATTGTTGGAATTGCGCTTGCGTCTTTTTATAGTTCCTTGCATTTGGTCAATAAAAGCGCTGTACATGTTGTTGATCGTAATATCCTGATTAGTTTGTGTGATATCATTATCGTTTGTTTCGTTAGCCATATAATTAGGACTAATCTACGAAGTGAAAATTTTGTTATGAGAATGGGTTCTTTTGTATGGCCAGACGGTGTATGTGATGATTATATTGTGGTCACTTATGTCTGTATCCACATTGGATATTGTGAGCTGCATTTTGTCATTGTTTACTACTACATGATCGAGAAGAGTTGATGATGTGTCAGTCGTACGTGTTGCATATATTTTGTTACACAATGTGAATCCATAGCTTGTTAAAACATTAAGGTATCGCATTTTTAGGAGGTCGTCAGTAAAAGTGTTAATATTTGTGTTACCTATGAAAAGACAAGGAGTATTGTTGGTCTGAGAGAGAAAAGTTTCCAAAGATGTTAGAAATAAAGCTGCATTAGATCTCGTTGGGTTGTATCCTCCAATGATGGATAGATTGTCTGATTTGATTTTACCAGTTGAGGTGTCTCGCCATATCTCCACCCAGATTAAGCTATGGTTCAATTCACACTTATTAATTAGTTTAAAGTTCCATTTTTTATGTACAAATAACCCCGTCCCACCTCCTCTCATATCATCTCTGTGAGCTAACACACCAGAGTAGTTGTTTAAGTTGTAAAATTTAGCCTCGTTGCTCTTAATCCAGGTTTCAGATATAACCAAGACATCTACTTCACCTAAAATATGCAGGAGTATTTCCAATTCGTCCAGCTTATTTTTAATACTTCTACTGTTAAGATACACAATTTGTAGGCCGTTACAGTCATTAGTGATAGTTTTACATTTAATAGTGTAATCATGCACACTCACAAATTTTAGTTCTCTGCAGTTGGTAGGATTGGAGTTGTATATCTGGTCCGTCGTTATCGTCATGATGTCTCCGGGATGGTCTTCTACTGTTGGGTAGTTAAGAAGAGTTGTTATTACTGGAGGGGCTTCCATTGTCAGGCTTAGGTATCTTCTTAGCTAGTTCGCTCTGAAATATACGGATGTTCTCCATGCTGGTGATGCGAAAAGTGCTTCCACTTTCGTCTTTCTTCACAAAGATCTTACAGTCCTTCGACCAAACATATTTACAACCATGTTGCCGGAGGTCTCGTGCTTGTTTGTGCAGATATTTATTCTGCGACGTCAAGTGTTCATTTACTGTATATAAACATTCCGTGACTTTGCCTGAATCCCAACATCAATGGAAGTCATTCTCGGCTTGAATTTCTTAGCCGTCAATAGTTCGTCTTTTATTAAGCGACTACAGAATTTTACCAGCAGAGGAGGCGGTAGTTCTGCTTTCCTTTGAGGGAGTCTGTGGCACGCATCAATGTCATTGGTGTTAATGTCTACGCCGAAACACGTTCCAATATCTTTCACAATTTCCACAGGCTTCTCGTTGTTAATAAGAGGCAGTCCATGAATTTCGAGGTTATTCCTGCGAACATATTGCTGGAGCTCTTAATTTTCAACTGTTATATGTATCGCGCTCGTGTTGTAAAGTACGAACTTCGTTTCGCAGAACGGTGATTTCCGCCAATGCCTTGTTGAAGTTGTCAGACATTTGTTTTAGCTCTAACTTCATCTCATCGAAACTCGCAGCACAGAACGATACCGACCTTTGCATCTCCTTTTGTTCTGACTCGATTGATTCAATCTTAGTGAGCCTGATGTTGATTTGATTAATAACGCTTGCGAGGTCGTTGAGGTTAGGAGCATCACTATCTACATGTTCTTTGACGCCTTCACTCACAGTGTCGTCACATTGTCCACAGTACCATTTACTGGCTTTAGAGGATATTAGTTTTTTAAACTCACTTTTATTAAGTTGTACACACGTTCTGTGATGAAACTTACCACATTTTCCGTCACACACGATGTAATCTTCTTTCTGTGTAATGTTATCTTCGCAGCTCCCACGCACTGACTTGCAATTAGACGCCATGTTACAAATTACTATTTGTTTACGCCTTGTAAAGTAAGACTCTATCCATTTATTAGCTAGACCACTAATACCATATTGATTTAGTTTTTTAAGGAGGATTTTATGGTCAACAACATCAAATACTTTCGATAAATCCAAGAATAGGCCAGTTACATGTTCCTTATTGTCAATTAATTTCAGTATACTATTAATACATTCATAAATTGCTGTCTGTGTAGATTTTTCCGTTCTGAATCCATGTTGTGAGTTTGATAATATTTTATTTTTTTCTATAAAACTTATCAGTCTCTTACACAGGATTTTTTCCACAATTTTTGCAATACCATTTGGTAAGGTAATAATACGATAGTTATCTAATTCTTCTTTTGAACCGTTTTTGTGCACTGGAATTACTTTTGATAACTTCAAAATATCCGGGTAAGTTCCTGAGAGAATGGAACTGTTTATTAAGTGTGTAAGTGGATTTATTATATTTTCTGCACATTTCATTAAAATTGCATCAGGGATGTCATCAATGCCAGCACAGAATTTATTTTAGCTCTTTTATAACAATTCTTACCTCTTCACTTGTGACATGATTTATAAATAAAGAATTACTACATATATTTATTTATTTTATTGTTAGAATTTAGTGTATTTACCTGTGATCTAATTAATAATATTTGTGGAATTTCCAGAAAATAGTCATTAAAAGTGTTTGCTATTTCCTCTGGATTATTAATCACATTGTTATTTCTGGTCAGTTTAATGTTCCTTTGTATTTTAGCAGATTTTCCAGTTTCTTTCTTTATCCCGGCCCACATAGCCCTGTTTTTATAAGATGATTAGGAAATAAAATTATCATTATGCATTTTCTTTGCTAGTCTTATTACCTTATTTAATATGCTAGTGTATTTTGTGTAGTATAAATTGAATTCAGGTGTGGTGTGGTATTGTTTATATAATTTGTGTAGAAATTTCTTTCTTTGACATGAATTTAAAATCCCTGTTGTTATCCAATTGCTAGTTTTGTTATTTTGAACAGTTCTTTGTCTAAAATGGAATGCTTTTTCAATATAGTGTTTTAGGGTACTGTTAAATGCATTAAATTTACCATTTACATTTTCTAGTTTATACATTTCTGACCATGTTTCCTTATTTAATATGTCATTGAAATATGTAACATTTGTTTCAGTGAATGACCTGCACATTGATTTTACTCCATTATCACTATTATTGATTGTTTCGGGTACATCAAAACTCAGTATTTGTCCATGGTGGTCACTAAACCCCGGACAATAGACTTCTATTGAATGGTGATATTTATCTGTATTTAAAAAAAAATTATCAGGAGTGGTTTGACTAAATATTGTTATTCTTGTTGGGGTATTTGCTGTAGGTTTCAGTCCATAGGAAATTAACTGTATTAATAATTCACAATTTCTATCACATTTTAAGAAATCCACGTTTACATCCCCACAAATTATTATATCGAAATTTACTTTGCTCATGTTGTTCAGTAACAATTCTAATTTATCTATAAATAAAGGAAACTTTCCTGACGGGGAACGGTATACGCATACAATTATTAACTTAATCTGCTGTATTTTTACGGCAGAGAATTCAAAATCCTGTTCCATAATTAGATAATCATAAGCTGTTAACTGTTCATGATCTAAATTATTTCTTAAGATGATACAAGTACCACCATGGCTAATATTAGATCTAGAGTATTTACTAGCTTGTATAAACCCTGGGAATTGAATTAATTCGAGTTGTTCCTCTTTCAGCCAATGTTCTGAATTACATAGTGCTGAGATGTCTTTAAGTTCATTTTTAAGCATTAGATATATGTAATCAATTTTATTATACGGCTTCGGTGGCGTAGCCGGTAGCATGCTGAACTGCTGTGCCCAAGATAGCGGGTTCAAACCCGGCCAAAGTCGTCGGATTTTTTAAGAGCGTTAAAAATCCTTCAGTATGCCTTCCTTCGGAGGGGAAGTAAAGCCGGCGGTCCCATGTCATAGATTTATGGCATGTAAAAGATCCTTTCACAGACTAAACTTGTGTAAAGCAAAATTTGTTACGTTAGATTTCGTCAGAACGCTCTATCAAAGTTCCAACGTTTGCCACTAGGTATCATTGATATCTGGTGGCGAAAGTTGGAACTACTTGAAATTGAACGGAACTTGTAGCTCACCCTTTACGGTGTCCGCTGGAAGCACCTACAGACTCAGGCGAGCCGAACATGTCCTCGGACACTCCCGGCGCTAAAAGCCATACGATAAATAAATAAATAAAAATTTTATTGTAGAGAGACTGAACATTCTGGTGGTAAATTTTAAATTTCATACTTTTGCAAGCTTGTGGTGGTGATTTATTTACATTACTATTATCATAAATGTTATTATTATTATTGTTGCTAGACAAAACCGAAATACCATTGTTGCACTCAGTTAAATTTGACATCGAAAGATCTGAATGCCAAACCTCACGTTTGGCTTCTTTTACAAGTTTCTCTGCTTCCACTCTAAATATATTACTGTTGAACTATTCTTACCAATTGAATTTAAATTTTGCAGATTTCATCACTAAGATGCTCTTTTCCTAACCTATTTAAGTGTAGGCCATGTCGAGTGTGGAACTTCCTGTCTAATTTACTTACATCTATAATTTGGACATTTGGAAAACTCTTCCAAATTTTACGAATTTTTCCATTTTAGCCTCTATTTCTACATTTACACGTGATTTGGGAATTAAATCGTATCTCTGCGGAATGTTTACAAAAATTACATTTATGTTATGCATTGATGGCAATGTACCCTTTAAATCTTTGAGTACCTTTTTACTCTCGTTTCTATAGACTTCTTTAGCTCCAGCGATGATTACTGCATAGTCCTTTGAATTGAGGGTCGCACACTCTCCTACCATCCCGTTCGTGACCGCTGCAATTGTAGCTCCTGGTTTTACTGTCGAAGTGACCTCCATTTCTCCGCTTCTCTCCAATACGCTTGCTGCTACATCTCGCCCGTAACTATCCGCAAATATCCGCATCTTCCTCGATTTTCTCTTTATCACTTTCTTCTTTTCTTCTTGAAGAAAGTCATCATTTTCTTCGACGAGCGCTCCAAATGAATTTGAGACGGGAATTTCAGTTACATGTACTGGCCTAAGCTTATTCAATCTTACACTACCAGCAACCACTGTCGACCAAGTTTCCTTGCTTTCCTCTCTGTTTCCTTTTAATTTATTCAACTCTTCCATTAACTTAGCAATATCTTCCTTTAGCAGCTGTATAATTTCATAGAAGAAAGCAGGGAAACATGGTCAACAGTGGTTGCTGGTAGTGTAAGATCGCATAAGCCTAGGCCTAGAAATGGAGTAAATGAAATTCCCGTCTCAAATTCATTTGGAGCGCTCGTCAGAGAAAATGATGACTTTCTTCAAGAAGAAAAGAAGAAAGTGATAAAGAGAAAATCCAGGAAGATGCGGACATTTGCCGATAGTCACGGACGAGATATAGCAGCAAACGTTCTGAAGAGAAGTGTTAACACGGAGGTCACTTCGACAGTGAAACCAGGAGCTCCCATTGCAGCGGTCACCGACGGGATGGTAGGAGAATGTGCGTCCCTAACTTCAAAGGATTTTGCTGTTATCATCGCTGGAGCAAACGACGTGTACAGAAACGATAGTAAAAAGGTAATCAAAGATATAAAGGGTACATTGCCATCCATGCATAACACAAATGTCATTATTGTAAACATTCCGCAGAGATATGACTTAATTCCCAAATTATGTGTAAATGTAGAAATAGAGGATACAAATGGAAAAATTCGTAAAATTTGTAAGAGTTTTCCAAATGTCCAAATTATAGGTGTAAGTAAATTAGACAGGAAGTTCCACACTGGGCATGATCTACACTTAAATAGGTTAGGAAAAGAGTATCTTAGTGATGAAATCTGCAAAATTGTAAATTCAAATGGTAAGAATAGTTCAACAGTAATATCTTTAGAGTGGAAGCAGGGAAACTGGTGAAAGAAGCCAAACGTGAGGTTTGGCATTCAGATCTTTTGATGTCAAATTTAACTGAGTGCAGCAATGGTATTTCGGATTTGTCTAGCAACAATAATAATAACATTTATGATAATAGTAATGTAAATAAATCACCAACACAAGCTTGCAAAAGTATGAAATTTAAAATTTACCACCAGAATGTTCAGTCTCTCTATAATAAAATTGATTACATAAATCTAATGCTTAAAAATGAACTTAAAGGCATCTCAGCACTATGTATTTCAGAACATTGGATGAAAGAGGAGCAAATCGAATTAATTCAATTCCCATGGTTTATACTAGCTAGTAAATACTCTAGATCTAACATTACCCATGGTGGTACTTGTATCTCCTTAAGTAATAATTTAGATCATGAACAGTTAACAGCTTATGTTTATCTAATTATGGAACAGGATTTTGAATTCTCTGCCATAAAAATACAGCAGTTTAAGTTTATAATAGTATGCGTTTACCGTTCTCCGTCAGGAAATTTTCGTTTATTTATAGACAAATTAGAATTGTTACTCAATAACATGAGCAAAGTAAATTTCGATATAATAATTTGTGGGGATGTAAATGTGGATTTCTTAAAATGTGATAGAAATTGTGAATTATTAACACAGTTACTAATTTACTATGGACTGAAACCTACAGTAAATACCCCAACAAGAATAACAAAATTTAGTAAAACCACTCCTGATCAATTTTTTTTAAATACAGATAAATATCACCATTCAATAGAAGTCTATTGTCCGGGATTTAGTGACCACCATGGACAAATACTGAGTTTTGAAGTACCCGAAACAATCAATAATAATGATAATGGAGTAAAATCAAAGTGCAGGTCATTCACTGAAACAAATGTTACATATTTCAATGACTTATTAAATAAGAAGACATGGTCAGAAATGTATAAATTAGAAAATGTAAACGGTAAATTTAATACATTTAACAGTCCCCTAAAACACTATTTTGAAAAAGCATTCCCTTTTAGACAAAGAACTGTTCAAAATAACAAAACTAGCAATTGGATAACAACAGGGATTATAAATTCATGCCAAAGAAAGAAATTTCTACACAAGTTATATAAAAAATACCACACAACACCTGAATTCAATTTATACTGCAAAAAGTACACTAGCATATTAAATAAGGTAATAAGACTAGCAAAGAAAATGCATAATGGTAATTTTATTTCCCAATCATCTAATAAAAATGAGGTCGGTGAAAGAAAGAAACTGGAAAATCTGCTAAAATACAAAGGAACATTACACTGACCAGCAATAGTAAAGTGATTAATAATCCAGAGGAAATAACAAACACTTTTAATGACTATTTTCTGGAAATTCCACTAACAATATTAAATAAATCACAGGTAAATGCACTAAATTCTAATAATAAAATAAATATATGCAGTGATTCCTTATTTATAAATCATGTCACAAGTGAAGAGGTAAGAATAGTTATAAAAGAGCTAAAAAATAAATTCTGTGCTGGCATTGATGGCATCCCTGATGCAATTTTAAAAAATGTGCAAAAAATATAATAAATCCACTTACACACTTAATAAACAGTTCCATTCTCTCAGGAACTTACCCGGATATTTTGAAGTTATCAAAAGTAATTCCAGTGCACAAAAACGGTTCAAAAGATGAATTAGATAACTATCGCCCTATTACCTTACCAACTGGTATTGCAAAAATTCTGGAAAAAATCATGTATAAGAGACTGATAAGTTTTATAGAAAGAAATGAAATACTACCAAACTCACAACATGGATTCAGAAGGGAAATATCTACACAGACAGCAATTTATGAATGTAGTAATATTATACTGAAATTAATTGACAATAGGGAAGATGCAACTGGCATATTCTTGAATTTATCGAAAGTATTTGATGTTGTTGACCATAAAATCCTCCTTAAAAACTAAATCAATATGGTATAGAGGTCTAGCTAATAAATGGATAGAGTCTTACTTAACAAGGCGTAAACAAATAGTAAGCTTGAGACACAAGGATGATGGAACCAAATTACTTAATGAAACATTGTCCAATGAGAGAATTATTAAATTTAGAGTACCCTAGGGATCAGTTTTGGGCCCACTACTCTTTCTTCTATATATGATATAACACAGAACGTTTGTTCTCATAAGGAAATTTTGTTTGCGGACGATACAACACTTGTATTAAAAGGTGAAACTAAGCAGGTCTTACAGCAGTCTGCTGACTCCGTTACAGAAGAGTTAACCAAATGGTCACAAAATAATCGTCTCATTATAAACTATAAAAAAACAGTATCTCTAAATTTCCACACTATATGGAATAGGAACCCTCGAAGCCCAATATAACATTAAATGGTCATCAAATAGAAAATAAATCAGAAACAACGTTTTTAGGACTATGGATACAACATGACTTGAAATGGAATAAACATATACAATATCTGAATACTAAACTGAACTCGATGTGCTTTGCGTTACGTATTTTGAAAACTTGCACAAGCATGCGCACATTAAGAAATACTTATTTTTCTTATTTCCATTCATACTTAAGATATGGTGTCATATTTTGGGGTATGTCCTCAGATGTACTAAGCACGTTTACGATACAAAAGAGGGCGATTAGAATTATGGCAAATGTAAACACTAGAGAATCATGCAGATCTCTGTTTAAAGAGTTAAACATTCTCCCACTGCCCTGCATTCATATATTTGAAAGTATTGTGTTTTTAAAAAAGAATTTAATGAATAAAGACGTTTTTCTTAAAACAAACAATGATGTTCATAAGCATAACACTAGACAAAATCAAAACATTCATATTACACACACACACACACACACACAAAGCTTACCGTATATCAAAAAGAAACTTTTCACACAGGATTTAAATTATACAATAAACTACCCCATTATATAAAATTTGCCCCAAAAATGAAAACTTTTGAAAGAATGTTGAAAGCTTATCTGCAGTGCCATTGTTTTTACTCTGTAGTTGAATACGTTAGTGTATAGAAACGATGAAATCTATAATTATATTTTACTTTTCTATTTTAATTGTAATACCTAGCTGTAAGTTGTTGTATTTATAGAACTAAGTTTTCATATTGTAATAATATAGTAAGGTGTAAAGAGTTGTCCAATAAGATTGTATCTCTTAAGATCTGTTAGTATAATAAGTTATAATTAGCTACGGTATTGTATTAGTAATATATACCTGTAAGTTCTTCTATTTGATAGATGTAATTACTGACGTGTCCTATATCAAAAATGTATTGTATACATGTAATTGATCAAATGGATTAATAAAAATCTAATCTAATCTAGTCTTTAGGTTCGGCGGACACGTATACAGCACTTATCTACAACCAGGGGCGTAAACCTCCTCGCAAAATGGGGGGGGTCAAATTTATAATCTGCGGTTGCCTACCTACCAGTAAAAACCTTTTTCCGTTTTAGGCATTAAAGCTTGAAATAACACGGTACTATAGGCCTAACGCTACATTAAAAAAGTACGTTAATTTTTATTCAATATTCCTAATTAACCCTTCGGATGCCAAGCTAAGTATAATGAAATCACAAGTTTTTGATAAACATTATGTCCTACCTATAATTTTTAAGATGTTAATATTTGACTGTTTAATGTCGTTCATTGTAGTGATCACCGCGGTGTGTTTTGTTTTGTTTTATGTGTCTTCTAAATGCTGTGCCATGTGTTTTGGAAGGTTACTGGAAGGCACGTGAGTTTATTCACCTGTTACAAAGTCTTGCCGTTAATTATGACATCGTCTTTATTTGTGGGTCATCTACCCTTCCTGAAGACCATTAATACTGTCTTGTCCTCATTTATGCGTGTTAGTTTTAATGTAAATCTTTATTTATCAAGTGAGATATACAATACAAAATACAAATCATCTGTTGAGATGCTTGTCACATGTCACGCGAACACGCACAGACTTTGCACTGACTCGTCGTTTGTTTTCTTCTTTATTGTACATGTCTATTTCGCCAGGTGGCGCTACTGTGCTATTTTTCTTTCAAATATTAACACTTCCTCCAAAGAAAAATCAAATACAAATGAAAAAAATAAACAAGATGAACTATTTAACACTTTTCAGCCTCTAAGATGTCATCTTCTGCACGCCAATCCTCTCACGCAGCATCTCGAATCTGACCCTCTCCAGAGGTTTAGTTAGAAGATCAGCTAATTGATTGGTCCCGTCGATGTGCTCCAGCTCAAGGTCTCCGTCCAAAAATCTTTCCCTCACATAGAAATGACGTACCTCAATATGCTTGGATTTTCGATGCTACTCCGGATTTTTAACCAATTTAACTGCACCAGCATTGTCGATGTAAAGCGTAGGAGGTTTGTCAGCAGTTCCCAGTAATTCAGAAAAGAGTATTTTCAGCCAAATCAACTCCTTTGCTCCTTCACTTGCATACACAATTTCAGCTTCAGTTGTCGATGTTGACACAGACTTCTGTAACTGACTTCTCCACGATACAGCTCCATGATTGTAGGTCGAAATGACACCCGTCGTTGAACGACTGGTCCTCTTGTCACCGGCGTAGTCAGCATCACTGTTGACCTTCAAATCGTCCTCTTTCCTATAGACGATTCCATGGTTCGCTGTGCTCTTTAAATATCGAAATATCCGTTTCACTTGACTCCAGTCTTGAACTGTACGATTCCCCATGGCTCGAGCAGCTTTGTCGACCGCGAATGCGATATCTGGACGTGTAGCTGTAGTCAGGTACATCAAGGATCCCACCGCCTCACAATTAGGAACCCTGGCCGAGACCTTTTCTCCGTCTTCACTTTCTTCGCGTCCAACTGGGGTAGACACTCCATTTGACTCGGCCATCCCAAATTTTTCTAGGATTTCCCTCGTATAATCCTCTTGACTGATTGCAATTGATCCATCATGGTTTTGTTGTATCTTCATAGCGGCTTCGGTGGCGTAGTCGGTAGCATGCTGAACTGCTATGCCCAAGATAGCGGGTTCAAACCCGGCCGAAGTCGTCGTTAAAAATCCTTCAGTATGCCTTCCTTCGGAGGGGAAGTAAAGCCGGCGGTCCCATGTCTTAGATTTATGGCATGTAAAAGATCCTTTCACAGACGAAACTTGTGTAAAGCAAAATGTGTTAGGTTAGATTTCGTCAGAACGCTCTATCAAAATTCCAACGTTCGCCACTAGGTATCATTGATATCTGGTGGCGAAAGTTGGAACTACATGAAATCGAACGGAACTTGTAGATCACCCTTTAGGGTGTCCGCTGGAAGCAGCTACAGACTCAGGCGAGCCGAACAAGTCCTCGGACACTCCCGGCACTAAAAGCCATACGATAAATAAATGTATCTTCATGCCCAGGAGAATGTTGAGGGATCCTCTGGTCGTGTGAAATTCCTGCTGAAGTTTTTCCATGACCTGCTCGATGTCTTCTTCGTTGCCAATTACCAGACCATCATCCACAAAGATTACAACAGCCAACCACTTTTCATTTTTGTTGCTGTAAAAGAGACAAGGATCAGCTTTGCTGTTCTTGAATCCAGCTTTCTCCATGAATTTCTTGAAACGCTTGTTCCAGCATCGTGGAGCCTGTTTTAAACCATATAAGCTACTTTTTAGATGACACACTCAGCCAGTACCGTCCTGATGACCTTCTGGCTGTTCCATGAACACATCTTCTTCAAGCTCGCCGTTCAAGAAAGCCGTCTTGACATCAAATTGACCAAGTTTCATCTCCTTTTCAACAGCTACTGCCAACAGAGCTCGAATGGTATCATACCGTGCAACAGGGCTGAATGTTTCTTCATAATCGATTCCTTGCTGTTGGACATAGCCTTTGGCTACCAATCGTGCCTTGAAGCTAACTTCTCCACTGTCCGTTGTCTTCTGTCGTAGAACCCACCGATTTTTCAGGACCCGTGCACCATTTGGAGGCTCAACCAATGTCCAGGTTTTATTTTCCTTTAAGGACTCCAATTCTTCATTAATTGCTTTCAGCCACTGATTTTTATCACTAGACTGCAGTGCTTCAGAGTATGAGCCAGGATTCTTTTCAACGATGGATGGTCCAGCCATGTACTTGTAATTTCCACTGATCATCCACGATGGCTTCTTACTTTCACGTTTGCTTTTCCTTCTTTCTTCAGTCACTCCTTCTTCCTCATCTTCGCTTCCTCCGGAACTGGACGCCGAAGCAAAATCTTCAATTTCGCTTAAGTTCTCATCTGACTCTGACCTCCTCTGTAGGCCTACATTAGACGATGAATTAGACTGATTCCTCTCCACATGTTCTTCAAGCGTGACTTCAACCTTTCCGGCGTTGGCGCGCAGATTGCGGGCAACTTAAGGTTTGAATTTCACATCATGGCTTAGAACTACCTTTCCCTGAGTTGGAATCCAGACTCTAAATCCATCCCTGTCGTTCACGTACCCAACCAGATGTCCAAAAACAGCTTTGTCGTCGAACTTCGAGCGAAAATTCTTGTCGATATGCACGTAGCATTCTGTTCCGAAGATCTTCAGATGACTGAGACTTCCCACTGGTCGTCCATACCACAATTCATAGGGAGATTTGTTTTCAATGGATGACTTCCCAGTGCGATTCAGGAGGTACACCGCAGTGTTGCAGGCTTCAGCCCAAAGTTGTTTCGTTATCTTGCTGGGATTCAGCATAGATTTTGCGCACTCCACAATCGTCCGATTTTCACGTTCCGCAACTCCGTTTTGTTGTGGTGTGCACGGCGTAGTAATGCTGTGTTCTATGCCTCTGCTTGCGAGTAGTTCAGAAACCTTCTTGTTATCAAATTCTTTTCCTCCATCACACCTGAACAGCTTCACGACGTGTCCATTTGTTTTGGCTTCATTCAGGAACTGTTCCAGAACGGTGTACACTTCACTTTTGTGCTTTAAAAAGAAAACTCGTCAAAACTTGCTGAAATCATCCTTGAAACATACGTAGTAGCGTGCCTTTCCAAGAGATTCAGTAGACATTGGTCCATTCACTACGGCGTGGATTTGTTCACCGGTGGCTGTTGGTCGATTCATTCGTGTCTTGAATGACAGTCGATGCATTTTTCCCAATGCACATCCATCGCAGAAATCCTCTTTACACATGTCTACATTGATGTTCATCTGCTTCAGTACATTCTTGACATGCGCTTTGTGTTGATGACCAAATCGTTCATGGTAGATCTGCAGTTTGTCCGACGATGTAGCTAAATTCACTTGAATGGGTTGCGCCGGTTTCACGACGCGCATGTCAAGTACATACAGACCATGACTCACACGTGCAGCCATCATCGCCTTTCCAGTAACCTTGTAACCTTGTCTTCAATTCTAACAGTTTGGTCGTCAAGTCTTGCACAAAAACCTTTCCTTTCAGCAGCTTTCACAGAAAAGAGATGAGCCATTGCCTCGGGAACATACAAAACGTCAGTCATCACAGCACTCAACCAAGAGTTGTTCAGCCGCACTTGAATGTTTACAGTTCCTTTGCCGTGAGCTAGCAAAATCTTCTCTGGTGCAGCAAACTTGACGTTTGTTGTAAAATACTGTTTGTTCGCGGTGATGTGATTTGTGGCGCCACTGTCGCAGTACCACTCGTCGGCTTGAACAAAGTCGCCGTCTAACGCACTCCTAGCACGTGTCAGAAACGAAGCATTGTTCTCCTTATTTTTGTTTCTAGTGTCACCCTCTTTCTTCTTCACTGGACATTCACTTGCCCAGTGGCCCAATTCCTTACATTTGAAACATGGAAACTTCTGCTTTACTCGATGAACATTTTTCTTCGAGTTGTCATCAGCGCTGCCTTTGCCACTGCCATACTGGGAATGTTTCTTGGGAACACTACGTACCACAAACGCAGTCGATTCCACGTTTCCTTGGTCACGCAGTTCAATCGTGCACAATTTTTCAATCAACAAGTTCACAGTTTGATTTTCCGTCGGAATCGTGTCCCACACATCCTTGAAATTATCATATCCTTTTCCCAGCGTGGATAAAATTCGACCGTTCAAAATCCTTTCAGATAACGTGTTTTCGTTGTGCTTTTGGAGTTCGTCGTTCAGATCTTGATAAAGCTTCTGTAACTTCGTGACATGGGAGCTGATGTCCTCCTTGTCGTCACGTGTCAGTCGGAAGAATGACTCGATCAACATGTTCAGTCGCTGCGTACTGCTTCGTTCGAACCGTGCGCTCAATTTTGTCCAAATTTCACTGGCATTGGTGCACGTCAACACGAGCTCGGCAACAGATTTTCCTAGCGCACCTGCTAGCAAACTGGCCGCTTTCGCGTCTTCTTTCAACCACTGCTTATATGCCGCTTTTTGTTGCGCAGTTGCATCTGCCGGCAACACAGGACACGTTTTCGAACCATCAACAATATTTTCCAGTTCGTATGACCGCAAAACCATCAACACATGCCATTTCCACTTTGCCCGGTCTTCAGGTCCTTCAAGTTTATCCACTTGAACTTTGTAGTCACTGCCGGTTGCCATTTTGAGGTTATCCTTAACTCACAAAAAATACAGCACGTGTTCCACAGACGCTCAGCTTCGGATCCACTCACGAGATAATATCATTTACACGTGGCCTTGGCCCATAACCTGTTAGTTTTAATGTAAATCTTTATTTATCAAGTGAGAAATACAATACAAAATACAAATCATCTTTTGAGATGCTTGTCACATGTCACACGAACACGCACAGACAGATGGCGCTACTGTGCTATTTTTCTTTCAAATATTAACAATATGAAAATCATTTTCATTTGCCCATGATGTTAGTTGGTTACAAGCTTCTTGTAATCTGTCTCTTGATCTTGACATTAGTGCCATGTCATCCGTGTAGGTGCATATCTTTACTTCTTCCGTAGCAACTCCTTGTACCACATCCATGACGGCGATATTAAATAGAAGAGGACTCATTGGGACGCCCTGTAGGATCCCGTTAGTCTGGACTAATGGTTCGGATCTTTCTAATTGGTTGTCTATTTGGACGTAGTTGTTTGCTAGTGTGTTTTGACCATTCTTGTGAGGTAATGCTCGTTTCCTAGAAATGATCGTTACCACCTACGAACGACCAGAGACTCCTACAATAAAGAAGAAGAAAGGAAACTAATATCCGAAGCGGGAGAAACCCCCTACAAGACTCTGAACCCAAGGAAACCGAAGTACTCGAGGAATATTCATATTGAGAGATGGGAAGCGCATTTAACTGCCATTTTGCAAGATAGGGATACTCGGCCAACTGATCAGTCCCCACCAAACCAATCTTCCTAAAAACTCTGAAAGGATCACTGAACAGGAGATGATGACTACGATAAGGGATTTGAAGAATCATAAGGCGTGTGGTATTGATCTTATTTACAACGAGCACCTGAAGATTGCATCGGTGGAACTAAGTGGTTGCCAAGCTGCACTGTTTACCTGATGAGGGGGTTCATACCGGTCTGGTGGAGGACTTCGTTAGTAAAAATGCTCTATAAAGGTAAGGGAGACTGCGGCGATCCCAATTCGTACAGAGGCATTGCCCTGGAATCAGTTCTTTTGAAACTCCTTAGCATTATCTTATGGAATCGTCTATCAAAAGTCATTGACGCTCAGTTACCGGAGGAGCAATTTGGCTTCAGAAAGAGAAGATCTGCCACCCAAGCTATAGCCTGTTTACAAGCAAACATAGAGGAAGCCTTGTCACGGAAAAGGGGTAAACTACATGCAGTTCCTGGACTATGCCAAGGCCTTCGATACAATCAATAGACAATTACTAGTGATGAAGTTAGAAAACTTAATTGGTACAGAAAACTATTTTGTGAGGTTTGTTCGATCGTTACTGAGTGAACATTTCCTTGTCATTTCGGACGACATCGCGAAATCGAAGAATATACGACAGACAATAGGAGTTGTGCAAGGAGATCCCCTCAGCCCGATTCTTTTTATTATTGCGACGGCAGATGTTGTGCATGTATTACCCTCAAACGTAAAGTTATATATTTACGCCGAAGACATGGTTCTAACGGCAACCAGTTAAGTGGTGCTACGGCAGGCTTTTAATAAATTGGCGGAGTGGACGAAATCAAATGAACTTCAGTTGAATGAATAGAAGAGAGTTTCCATGTCTTTCCGGAAAGGAGGAAGTGGAGCAACAATTCGTTACGGAAATAAACCACTGGCATGTGTGACACACTTCAACTATCTTGGGGTGACTTTTCAGACGCATGGCAACGTTTTCACAATCCACATCAAGGACAGATCAAACGCGGCTATAAAGACCATGAGTGACATACGGCATCTCAGAACACTTTCCTTAAAGACTGCAATGAGACTCTTCTGGCTGAAAATCGCTCCGATAATTACATATGGTCTGGAAAACATTTGGACCCACCTAAAGTATAAGCATCTAGTGGAGATAGAATAGGTCAAGGCCGTCTACCTACAAAAATCGTATGCCTCTCCAGATTTACTCTTTCTCGTTTGGTTTATGAACTCTCAAGTGAGCTTCCCTTTGTCGAAGAACTGAGACTGCAGATGCTTTTGCCAACAACACATGGTTATGAGGCACTACTTCAGGATATGAAGTCTAAGGAAGATAGCATCTGGCAAGAATTTTACGCGACGGACGCGATGACATTGCGGGACAGGACAGAGAGCTCCTACGAGCTGATGCACCTGGTAACGAGATTCTCGGTACATGGTTTTCACTTCAAAGTGTGTAGTAACAGAATATATCATCAGCCAGACTTAAATTGTGTATGTGCCCTATGTGGTAGAAGATGTGATCGATACCACGCGATGTGGTGTGGGCAGAGGAGGTTATCTCTGTCTCAGTTCTGTGCAAACTAGTTGTAATTTCATACTGCATATTTTGTGCTTTAATAAATTTATTATTAAATGTGAGCGGGAAAAGACAACTATCCCTTACGGAGTATTGTACCAGAGAGTAATTTGCTTGGTCGAGCAAGGAAATTGATTAACCTGTGTACATTGTACAATATTTTATTAAATAAAAATATTTGACTGTAGCAAGCAAATACAGTATATGAGATGCAAAATAATTAAAAGTGTTTAATTAAAAGATTTTTTTATAATTTGAAATTGTCATTTTTCAAAGTCGTCGTTCTGAGTCGAAAACGTACTCTCACACGCTTCACTGAGCGTTAAAACCTCATTTATTTCTCATCGTTCAAAGAGCAAGCCATACTTTTCACTACATATCTCAATTAGCTCCGAGATGCTGT
The DNA here is from genome assembly GCA_946902985.2 of Meconema thalassinum. Classification (NCBI taxonomy): domain Eukaryota; kingdom Metazoa; phylum Arthropoda; class Insecta; order Orthoptera; family Tettigoniidae; genus Meconema; species Meconema thalassinum. Next base: position 136,757,228 of record OX336390.1, on the reverse strand, counting down.
GCTCCGAGTAATAATGTGTAAACAAACATAGTTTCAAAGGTTTCAAAAGAGCACACTTGCGGGTAATCAGCTGTTCAAAGAATACTTATTATGAACCCAGTTATTCACGGAACACAAACATATCGATATCCAGAGAGAGAATAAGTTAGTGTTGTTTTAAGGGGCGGACCTACGAGGTCATCTGCCCCTAGAGAGAATAATTCCTATAGGTGTATTATCCAGATTTGGAATCTGACAGTTCGGTGGAAAACCGCTGAACAGAAGGCAGCGTTGCCACGTATGCTACTGACCACCACGTGCGTAGTTCCACCCTCCCACTCTTTTCCTCATGCTCATAATATCATTAGCATCGTTATTACATTTATTAAATTTTTACTCAGATGGGTTTCTAAAATCTTATATTCTTGGGAGATTGGGAAAGAAAGGGCAGATATAGTCATTCTTGTAAATTAAAATTGAGTCAGTGGAATGGTAACTGGGGCAAATATTCGTTCATTGGGAGGGGGAAGTAGAATGGAACAGTTTGCCAGGGGGCATTTTCATCCCTTTGCCTTCTGATGTTGGTAAATTCAAGGAGTTGGTGAGAAGGCACCAGATCAGGAGACAGTGATGTACGGTGCATAAGTCGAAGCAATAATGAAAGTGTAAATTATTAGTATTTTATGTTTATTTCTATTATTAGAATAATTATTACTATGATTACCGGTATATTCTTTTAGCAACTAATACTTATTTTATAATTAATCCTAATTTTCTACAAATGTTTTTGGTTGTATGCATTTTTTGTGGTTGTATGAATGAATTGTTTTGTGTACCGTATAGTGATTGTAATTTGCCACCATGGACAGTGCCCACATTTGCAAATAAATTATGTATGTAGCCGATGTATGTATGTATGTTACCTGTATATAACCCCTTCGACAATGACTTGTTAATCTATGTCGAATTAAATGCTTTATTGTTATCCGCAACGTATTGCTTAACTTGAGCCCATATCATGGGATTGAAATGGTAGTGGTAAGGTGGAAGCGGATAATCTCATGTCAATGTTTCTTAGCCAGTTCATCAACGTGATAAATAAATAAATAAATAAATAAATAAATAAATAAATAACGGACACTAATCTATTATAAGTATAAATCCTACACGAATAGGTAAATAGTTTTAATTCACCGGCCGTGAAAGCCAATATACCATCTTTTTGGAAGCCTTCATAGGGAGGTTAAGGCTGCTTGAGCTTTTAGTTCTCGCAGTCAAGTGGTGCAGTTGTACCTAATATAAAGGGAGGTGGCGTGCAGTTCGTCACTCCTGTGGGGGTCCGGGTGAGGACACCACGAGCCCGCCGATGAGCCAGCTTGGTGTCCTAGGCGAAACCCCACACAAGACACGGCACAAACCTAGAAGATGTTGAGTTTTAAATAACTAATTAATTCAAAACAATTATAACCCAAACAAACACCAGATTATGAAACGCAGCAAGGTCAATGTGCACACTGGAGGCAACCAAACAAGTGGCTGGTCGGCAACAAGCACGTGGCCAAATAGCATCATTCAACTTGGCAGTGCTGTATGGTTTCCATGGCAACAAGCCTTGCGTGCGATCTAGTCGTCAACTGTTTTTGCCCAGTGGCGCCGATACTTCAGATTTCATCATTGGAAAATACAACTAAACATTTGTCTTGGTTACAACAGTGATAGCACTGCTTGGCTAGAAGTTGTAGCCTAATAATTGTTAGAAATATGTAACCCAACAACTGATCTATGGTTTAAATTAAGCGCCAAGAAGCGCAACGCTCTTGGTGGTGGTTTTAGTTACTAGAATGTTCTTGCTTGTATGTGACGCCTGTATGTTACCCAATAAGTTAGTTCGTATTAAACATGTATCTTGCATACACGCCCAGTCATCATTTTCCTGCCATTTACTCCAACAGGTTATGGGCCCAGGATCATTGACAAGTGTATAGTTTTCTGACCAGTGTGATTCTATGTGAATGAACAAAACTGTGATCGCGTGCAATATGTGTGTGCATCATGGCGGAATTCAGCACCGGTTCTCTTTATAACTTCGAGAAACTGAAGGGGAGATAAAAGTACATTGACTGGCGTTTCCAGATGAAGAATGATCTGATGCACGATGATCTTTGGAAGTGCATATCTGGTTATGCAGAAGATGATGAAACGGGCGCAGAGGTTAAGGTACGACGCGACGAACGTGTATTGTGCAAGATTAACCTTATGGTGGAAAAGAGTGTTTTTCCGTACGTCATGGAAGCAAAAACGGCGAAAGCAGCATGGAATTCCCTCGAGATGGCATATGAAGATAAAGATGCCAACAGCCACACAAGAATTCTTCGCCAACTGTGTTCCACCAAGCTTGAACATTCAAGACTATGGAAGAATATGTCACCAGAGTTTCGGGGTTCTCCCAGCGTCTAGCAGCAGTTAAAAAACCATTTGATGATGAATTTCTAGGTGCCTTGCTCTTGCAGGGACTACCTGATGACTATGAACCTATGATTATGGCATTAGAAAATGCAGGCGCAGAGTCTACCATTGACTTTGTGAAATGTAAATTGCTACAGGAAGACAAACGCAGCTCCAGCAAAGAAACAGCACTCTACACTAACAGGAATACTAAACCCAAGAAACAGTTCTGTTGGAACTGCCGCAAAACAGGCCACTGGAAACAAGATTGCAAATACCAAACAAGCCAGCAGCACATCCAGCAGATGCCAAGCCACTAGAGAAGAATGAAGAAAAGAAGAAGGGTACGGCTCTGCTCACAGCACTTGGATTTGATACCCACTCAGTAGACAGCAGGTACATGGACTCCGCAGGCTCCAAACACATGACTGGTAGAGTAGATTGGATGTCAAAATTTGATGAAAAGAGGGAGGTTGGATATGAAGTCACCGTAGCAAATGATTGTAAACTGTATAGTGGCGGCATAGGTGATGTTCCAGTACAAGCAAATGTTTTTACAAAGGTGAGCGATGTTATGTATGTACCGTACCTTACAGAAAACTTGCTCTCTGTGAACAGTAGGGCCTATTGTTAAAAAGGGTCATATTATTATTTTTGATGAAGTATGTTGCAAAGTGTTTCAAGACAATGACTGTCAAGTTACAGGCGATGTGCAATTATTGATTGAAGAGTCAAATGGACTTTATGTCTTAAATAACTCAGGTTCTGTAAGCGCAAATGCATCAGCAGTGTCTTGTTTAAGTGATGCTAAAAATATTTGTTCAAAAATTTCTAATTCTAGAGAATTGTGGCACAAAAGGTTAGGCCATCTCAATCACGTGGGGATGGACTTGTTAAAATGGTTTGGCTACCGGTATTGAGTTTTCGGGTGAAAAGCAGCTCTGTGTTCCAAGTATAGAAGAGAAACAAGTTCAACACCCCTTCAAGACCACCAAGCATCGTGCCAAGAACTGACTGGACCTGCTGCACAGTGACCTGTGTGGACCGATGCCTGAGGAATCCTGGAGAGGAGCCAGATATGTTCTCACCTTCATCGATGACCATACGAGGAAGGTTTTTGTCTTTTTTTTTTTCTAAAAAGGAAAAGTGAGGTAAGAGAAATCTTTGAACAATTTGCTAATTCTGTTGAAATTGAGTGTGAAAGGAAAATCTAGGTCATATGCTCTGACAATGGTGGGGGAATATTGTAATAAAGCTATGGATGAGTTTCCAAACAGCGTCAAGCATCAGCAAACAGTAAGGTACACACCAGAGCGAAGTGGAACTGCAGAACGCACGAACAGGACTCTGAATGAGAGAGCACTCGCCATGATGCAAGGTGCAGTTTGTGACAAACGGATGTGGCTGTCAATACAGCTGCATATCTTGTCAACTGGTCTCCTGCTGGGAAAACACCAAATTCAACACCAGACCAAATGTGGACTGGAGAGAAAGTAGACCTGACGCACTTAAAAGTGTTTGGTTGTAATGCCTACGTTCATGTTCCAGATCAGCTGAGAAGAAAACTTGATCCCAAGACTGAGAGAACGGTATGTGTTGGGTACTGGGATGAGAAAAGGGCGTACCGGCTCCTGCATCCAGTATCCCATGAATTAATCACAGCGAGAGATGTGATTTTTGATGAGATGTCTTTCTCTGCTCTAACAGATCCTCCAGTGGTACCAGGGAATACAATAATACCCTCACAGAACCTGCTAGCAACACTGAATAGGAAAAGTGAGGAAATTCATCCGACATTCTACAACACAGGAGCCATGGTAGACCGTGCGTGGACAAAGGAAAACGTCGAAATCAGACACGCCATCACTAGGTTGGCAGTCCGAGGATTCCACCACCTGATATGCAAGAACACAAACTTTCACGAACCAAATATAGACTGTGAATGTAGGCTGTGTGAAACGGCATGTGATCGTTATCACATCGAAATATGCACAAAAAGGACAAAGTCATTATCTGAATATGCAAACATGTAAAATTTCAATTTTACTTGGCTATTTGGCCGCAATAAAGGTTTATATAATAATACCCCTAACCACTGAAGTCAGTAAACCACTATGACTGCATGTGATAGGGATGTTCCAGATCCAGCTCCACAGCATAATGAAGAAGTGGATGTTGAGCCTGATCATCAAGATAATCCATCACAGCACAATGAGGAAGCGCGCCGCTACCCCCAGCGAGAAAGAAGACCAAGACAATATCCTGAATACATTCTGCATTACACTCATTGTACTGATCCAAATGAACCATGTACAGTAAGTGAAGCCTTGTCATCACCTTACTCTAAGGAAAGGCATAAGGCCATGAAGTGCAAAATGGATTCCATTATGGTTAATAAGGCGTGGGTTTTAGTTCCTTAGCCACATGGTAAAAACATTGTATAAAATAAGTGGGTGTTTAAAGCTAAGCGTAATACAAATGGTGATGTAGTAAAATGTTAAGCAAGGTTGGTTGCAAAGGGCTTTACACAGCAATTTGGCATTGACTTTGTTGAGACATTCTCACCAGTTGTGCGGCATGGCACACTCAGAATGTTGTTTGCTTTAGCGGTTGAATGAAATTTACAGATTGATCATCTAGACATTGAGACTGCTTTTCTCAATGGAGAGTTACAGGAGGAAATATTTATGTCTCAGCCAGAGGACTTCCAGGTGAAGGGAAAGGAAGACAGGTTTGTTTGCTCAAAAGGGCCATTTATGGACTAAAGCAGGCTGCACATATTTAGCACAGAAAGGCTCATACAGTTCTGTCTACTTTGGGCTACACAAACAGTCATAATGAGGCATGTGTTTATAGAAAGAGTATCGGCAATACTTTAATTCTTGTTGCTCTGTATGTTGATGATTTCTTTGTGTTCCACAATAAACCACAGGAAGTTAGCAAACTTAATGATGGCTTGAAACAAAATTTCATAATGAAAGATCTTGGACCTGCTGCTCAGGTTCTTAGAATGCAAATAGAAAGAACACAGATAACAATATACTCAAAATTTCTCAGACACAGTTCATAAAGAATCTGCTCAATAAGTTTGAGATGAATGATGTTAATCCCATTGGTACTCCTAAGGATGTAAATATGAAATTGTCTAAAGCCAAAAATGTGGACGATAAACCTTATCAGTAGCTGATAGGTTCACGTATGTACTTGAGTGTTGTGTGTACTAGACCAGATATTGCCTATGCATAGTCATATTTAAGTCAGTTTAATTCTTGCCACAGTGAGGAGCATTGGCTTGCAGCCAAAATGGTACTTCGGTATCTTAAAGGTACGATAAACCAAGGGCTCATCTTTAAGAGCACTGGTTTAGATTTGGTAGGGTTTGCAGATGCCAGTTTTTCCACCGATAGTGATAGTAAATCCTATACTGGTTATCTTTTCAAGCTTGCTAATGCTGCCATGTCATGTAACATTAACTTCCCTCATTAGTTCAATATGAAAGCATAGTAGGCAATACCGGTACTTTTTATTTTCCAGTCTGCCTACTTGCCAATGGTTTAAATGATAGCCTATTGTTTAAATACAGTACTTACTGCATCAGGATTGAATGCTTTGACACTACCAGTTCTGACGATGGGGATAACTAACCTAACTCCGTGGCACTACGGCCCATGAAGGGCCTAGGACTACCAAGCGACCACTGCCCAGCATGGGCACCCATAGGATTTTTTCCAGGGGGGGGGGGCAAGTAAATATTTTCGTTTCATTGCCTACCTGTCACCCCCCCCCCCCCTCCACATCCCCCCCCACACACACACACACACAAAAAAGTTCCATTTCTTACTTACTTCGTCTTCGTGATATTCATTATTTGACTGCTCAGAAACCATTGGCTACTTTGTGGCAAGTTTGGGAGGAATGTTTTCTTTGAGTATTTGTCCGTTAACGTTCGCATTTCTTCGTGATTCAACGTCGTAATGTTCAGTTCTTAAAAACAGGAAAAACTAGTGGTATCGACAAAAATAAAAATCAAGTACCGTTGTTCATTAAAGTGGTATCGTTAATCCAGTTCGCCAACTTTCTAAATAACTGGATATATTTTCACATGATCCCATATCACTAAGTTAAACTGTGGAAATATCCCAACATCTGAATCAGACAATTATTTAAATAGCACTGTTTCCAAATACGGCAGGCTACGGTATCTAGTTTGTACTGGTCATTACAGCAGATCGTCACGTCTTTCCTCTTCTAAACAACCAATCGGAAATACTTCGCATTGCTCTTACTAGAATCATGAAACACTTGTAGTTTACGAACTGATAAACTCGAGCCTATGGTTTTAGTAAAAATTAGTTTTGTCAATAAAAAAATATTTCGCCTGATTATTAATAACCACTAAATAAAATGGATAAAAACCACTATATCACTTACTTCTTACTACCATTATTCGCATTCTCGACTGAAACAAGAGGAATTGTGATACAGGCATGGTGATACGAACGTAAACAAACCACTTCTTTCAATGTGTGATTGAGCCTTATGCTCAAGCTTTTCTCTGTTTATGAAAATAATAGACGATAAAATAAAACTAACAGATATCGTACAATTCCGTTGAGTTTTATAAAATAACAAGTGATATATTTCGCCGTATTATTGTACCTGTGACGTAAAAATATACCGTCTAACCAATCTAATACAAATACTTTTTGAGTTTTTAAATTTATGTGTGTTAAGGCTACCCTTGAAGAGGGGAAAATTCAAGGTTCGTATATAAGAGGTTGCCTCGTTCCATGCGCATGCGCACTACTCCCCCGGCTGATAACGTAGTGCTCAGACCCGGCAACAGCCAACACCACAGTCTCCAGTAAGCTGGCAGCTTCAGCTATTCTTTATGGTGTTGTGTTGATGTGTTTATCTTTTCTCGTTACGTGCCATTATATAGTGGTGTTTGATAGTGCTTCATTAAGTACTGCCCTACATGTTTCCCCAAGTAATAGGTAAGTGCTCATTAAATGAAAGAGCCATTTGTGTATCATTAGCTTCGTGGTACGACCTTATAGTTTTGATGTTATTTATTTCACTGTGGCTTTGTGTACAAACAGTCATATTAAAACGAAGCGGGATCCCGGGAGTACGCATATAAAGTATCATTTATTCCCTAAAGACAATTTAATTAGGCAAAAATGGGTGCTGTGTACTAGAAGAGACGGGAAGTGGAATCCGAATACTTCACAAATATGCTCCGAACATTTTACGGAGGTTGACAATGAGAGGGGCCTGAAAGCAGAATTATTGAATTTAATTCCTAAGAGAAAACTAAAACAGACTGCTGTGCCTTCACTTAAATTAGGAACTGATATACCCGAAGAAACCCAGCTGCAGATACGTGAACGTGAAATACGTAGTGAGAAGAGAGAAAATAAAAGAACTGTGAATACAATTTTAGAAAGCTCGTACTCTGTTCAAGAAGTGTGTGATGACGTCCAGACTACAACGGAGGAAAATCAAATAGATGTTTTGAAGATGGAAAATGCAAAGTTGCGACAATAGAACGCATAGCTGGAGAAGAGAATCGTACTGAAAAGCCAAGAAATTGGCAGGCTTAAAAGAGAACTTTGTAAAATGAAGAGAAAAAGGATTGATGAAACCAGAGTGCGTAAAAAGGCCCGGGAAATATTCGGTTCAGTTTTCACCGAAAATCAAATAGACAACCTTTTAAGTAAGAGAAAGAAAGTTAAATGGACAGACGATGACATATCTCTTGCATTTTCCCTCAGATATATTAGTAAGTGTTCATATCTTTTTCTGAAGAATAAATGAACATTCCTTTGCCTGGAGTGTCTACACTGCAAAAATGGGCATCAACAGTCGATACGAACAAGGAGTTCTCCAAGATGTTTTCCGCTTTCTGGGCGTTGCTGGTTCATCTCTGAACAAGAAAGAAAAAAATACGGTTCTTCTTTTTGATGAAATGGAAGTTAAAATCGTCATGGAATATGACAGGAAAGGAGATGAAGTTATCGGGCCACACTCCAAAGTGCAAATAATAATGGCTCGGGGACTTTTTGCTCAATGGAAGGTGCCCCTCTTTGTTGATTTTGACGTGAAAGTAACCCGCGAGATTTTAAACTCTCTTATTTTAAAACTTACCGATATAGGGTACATTGTAAAAGCATGTGTTAGCGACATGGGGGGGGTTGGAAATGTTGTACTTTGGAAGAAACTAGGAATTAGTACTGAAAAAACCTGGTTCACTCATCCCTCTACGGAAGAAAAAATATACACGTTTGCTGAGGCGCCATATCTTCTGGAACTAGTACGGAACTGGTTTTTAGACACTGGGTTCCAGCTAAAGAGCGGGCAGATTGTAAATAGAAATCCTATCGTAGCATTATTAAATGATCAGAAGAAAAGTGATCTCAAAATGTTGCATAATCTGAACGAAAGTCTCATCACCGTGGAAAAGACTCAGAGACAAAATGTGAGGAAAGCGTGTCAGTTATTGTCGCACAAGACAGCCACTGCTCTGCAATTTATGAAACCGGGAGCTGATCCTCAGCTGGCTGAAGAAACTGGAAAATATATTGAAATAATTGATAGGTGGTACGATGTTATGAATACATACACTCCCAAACCTTCAGGTAGACCTTCGAAGAACCCATATGGAAAAGATCTGGAATCTCAAGATGCAATTCTCAACAACATGTTTGAATTAAAGAAAAATATACAGCTTTTTCAGAGAGGAATCATCACATCCATTAAATCTTTGAAGTATCTTCTATTAGATTTGAAGAGTGTCCATGGTATTGAGTACATACTCACCCATCGTCTCAACCAGGACGCTTTAGAAAATTTGTTTTCTCACATTAGGACGAAAGGGGGTCTGAATGATCATCCTTCTCCTTTAGACACATTATATCGTTTAAGAATGATTATTTTAGGGCGAAATCAAGGACTCCTTCCAGCCAAAGTGCTTCGAATGTCTGGTGTATTATGCAAGAAGAAAGAGGATCATCCGGAGAAAGATAGCGAAGTAGATGTCACCAAAGAAATTATTGCCTCTTCGATTCCTGAAAACGAATTGGGCACCCCCTAACTGAAATGGAAGCCAATGCATTGTTTTACCTTTCTGGGTGGGTAGCAAAAAAGCTTAGATCGACATATCCAAACCTTGGTAGCTATACATTTACTAGCTCTGAATCGCAGACTCTGAATCCACAAAATGCATGGATCAAAAGTGTGTCGTTCGGTGGGCTCATATAGCCTTCTGAAAGCTGGGAAAAAGAGGCAAAATTGCTAGAAGATGAATTTAAGAAGTACCATGGTCTCAAGAGCATAAAAAGGGGTAAATTGTACATTACCAATTTGGTTGAATCTCTTTACAAGAAATATCCTGCAATAAATCGTGTAGTGGTAGAGACATTCATTCGACAGAGAACCTTCATACGAATGAAGTTCGTGAATGCACTGAAGACAACACAGGAGAGCTACAAGAGGAGTAATGAATGTTCAGTCTCTCATGACAAAATATCCAAGAAGATGAAAAAAATACACCAGGTGAATATTTTTTCAGGCTTGAACGCTCGATCGAGTTCGTGAACAGTGAGCAAATGTAATAGTTTTCCATGCTTAATCTCAACAGTTAAATTGAGCATGAATTTTAATAGAATTAAAACGGCACTGTGTATTGTACATTATGTGGAACTTGATCAATTATGACTGAATTTTGAAGCTTCAGAATTCTCGTTCTGTGTCGATTCGAATAACGTTTATATTTAATTATTCATGATGATGATGATGATGATGATAATTGTTGTTTTAAGGGGCCCAACATCTAGGTTATCGGACCCTAATGGTGTGGTTGATAGTGAAAATAAAAGATAATCAAATGAAACCTACAACTAAAACTAACTACTCTCTTACAAACTAGAACAGGATGTACACGCTCTGATTATTTAAAGCTCTATTATATTAAACTGGATTTATAGCTACAAGTATCACGAGTTCTTATGTTGAATATCAACCCCGTGGTTACATGCTGCAGTAGTGCAAGGCTAGCCGTAACAGTAGTCCCATCCGCTCAGCGCGGGTCGGCTGATGACGTCACGCAGCAGGGGAGCGCTGTTACCACAGACCTTATGAGAACGAGGCAACCTGTTCTCTACTAGCCTTGGGGAAAATTAACCTTTTTATATTCAATAACTGGCATTGTTGTAAATGTAAACAGGTTTAAACTTCATCCCTTGTACTTGACTGTGAGTGAAATTCTGGTTTATGTTATAACGTGTCATTAGGCGAGTGTGTATATGTAATGTTATTTCAGAGTACCGATAGCGTAGTTTTGACATGAGTGCCCTGGAACATGAAACATGATACGTACGTGGTATTTCCCTGAAGGTAGTGTTGAAAATATCATAGGCCTACTAGGGATGGCTGCTGTCAGCGTCGGCAATCAAATTTCGAATATTTAGGTAACCAGTCGTCATCGTGGAGCTTAAATTGAGGTACTCAACTACACAGATGGGCTTAAAGATCAAATTACTACATTCTGTCCTTTCTTACAATGCATGCCCCGATGGATTTACGTTGCTGCCCCCGACTTGGAATATGCAGATTTATTAAAGTTGTAACCTTCCCAGGTCACAAGGGATCGAACCCTTACTTTCGGGACTTTCGATTTTCATAATCGTCCACATATTTTTATTTGATGCCTTTTTGTGTTTTATAATTATGTAATGAAGTGTATAATATTATGTGATTTATTTCCGATTAATTTGTTTAGGTTTTAAGGGATTGTAATTGGCAGGATCTGAGTCTAGTTGTATGTGAATATTTTAACATTGGAATAATCTTCAGTCAGAGAGTCTGGAATTGTGTGCAAGAACCAGGAAGTAGGCTTGTTGTCGCCTGGGTTTTTCTCTCGCAAGCTCAAGTGCATGATGACTCATGCAGGTAGGAGGCATGGCAACCCTGTGCTAGGGGTGTGCCTAGGGTATTTTGAAGACTGAAAAGGCACTCCTTATATGGTAATGTTTGGTTTGATTGGCTGGACCCGTGAGGAAAGCCAGGTAGGCCAATGATTTGTGGAGGGGAGATGAATGTTATTTGGACTTGACGAAGCTGTGAAGGCGACTCATTCTTAGGACTCCGTGGGGAGTAGTACTCATTCTTTGGACCGCGTGTAGGGCGGTGTACTCATCCTTTGGAGTCCGTGTGGAGTTGTTCGTATTCTCGGTAAGACTCCGTGAAGGAGTGGAACTTGTATTTTGGACTTGTGTGTTTTTGGTGGAGAAGGAAGGTATTTCAGACGATCACAAGTTGGTGTTCGATGTGCAATTACTGAGTTGCTGGCTATACATTCTCAAGGGAATTATGAGCCTAGTTTCAAACAATTAGTCTAGATTGTTTGTCTCGAATCGCATGAAGTATTGTAAACTAACGTCTGTTTACCGAAATTCTGAGACCATAGCGGTAAATTGTTATACGACAAATACTAGTAAAATATGCTATGTATTAGTAAACTCAGGAGCGAACTAGATGCGATAATTCACACGGATTTAAAGCATCTTTGTATAATCAGATCCACGAAACTAGATAAATCGTTGGATGCTGACCATCAAAGTAATAATGTACGTAATATTCTTAGTTGAGAGGATTGCGTGTGAAATATATAGTAATTGTGCTGCGAGTAAGTAGGAGTGATTCTCTGGGAGCAACTAACCCTCGAATCAGTAGAGTTAAGTCGTCACAGCTGAAGTCAACGCCTGTAAGTAGCAGTCATCATTATTTCCGAGGGTCATCAATATGTCATAAGTGTGCCTGTGTGAATATGATAGGGAGTTTTAGATAGTCTGTATGACGAGGTTCGTGCGAAGTGTATTTCATGTCTGGTATCAGAATACATTGTACATATTACCAAATCTATAGTGCTTTTATTTATGAGGTAACCAGTGTAGTTAAGAGTGAATGTTTATTGCTGTTACTCATACCGTACAGGTGTTTAACCCTCACGCAACCAGTGAAGCCGAGCAGTTACAAAGTTTACATAACATATGAGGCTGTTTCTTCGCCTGAGTGTGTATTTAACTATGAATGGCATACACTATAAATATGCGTTTGCTAAAATTACAAATTTAAAAAAATAATACAAAGAATGTAGATTAAATTTTAACAGATATCATACACAACCATTGTGCAAAAACAATTATTTAAATACCGGTAACAAGTTTGGAATTTCCTCATTGGTACAATTTCACATTCAAGTCAGATCAACAGCAAGAACACCAAGGTGACTAAGGCGATCCTTTCATTTATGTCCTTAAATAATCAACAATGCCAAAATATATTCTCTTGTGGAGGGCTTAAACTTAATGAACGTGACGTTTAATGACCAAGCAGTTTTGTAGAGTTTTCCAGAATTTTTTCCGTCCTTAAAACATGCCGCCTAAGCAGTTGCAAGTTTGTCCCCCTGTCAATACGGGTCTGAATATAGTAAATTATCCAATATTGTAAGCACGACCTTACAGGACCAGTGTTTTACTAGTCAGCATAGAAAAGCTTATTTTAGGAGTTAAAAAACGCTATCGATGCTGCAATGTCTAAAAATATCTCCAGAACGTGCTTTTCATATCGACACTGCCGAAGTGAGGTGGCAAAATTAGTAGCCACTCAAGATAGTGATAGGGAAATATACGGTATTTAACACTAAGCATAACCGTATTGAAATTTGGAGCTTACCTAGATATTAGGCCCCTTTAAACATCAATTATCATCATCATCCATTGGTGACAGAGTGCATGGCATCATTAGAACCATATTTTTATTTAACAATTATTGTAAATACATATTACGTCAGCAACATTACAAAATTTTGTTATTGTAACAGTTGTCAGTTGACTATTTGTAACTTCCATTTATGAAATAAACTGGTGTGACAATGAACAATCTTATTTCAACATTCTCGGAAATCCAGGCCCCCTAAGGGCGCCCACGATATTAACCCATGCATGAGTACCAAATGGCCGAACAGACCCACTTAAAGCTTGAATATTCTAAGAAAATTCTTAGTCAGCACCCACAAACTGAGAGTAATTAACATGCAAAATTTCAGTTTCATAGCCCTTGTGGTTACAATGATACGATGATTAACGAGTGAGCACCTCCTTTTTGGATTATATATAATAAGATTGCATTACTTACCTTTAAATTAAATATAAATACATTCGTAGACGAAGTACACAAAATTAATAAATAATACTGTCGGCACACAGACACAGTCTAGGCGGCCGTTCATAGTGAACACAATACACACGAATGGAATGTAGGCTACGCGCATATAAATTACAATATTCCTTTGTAATATTACTCAAGTGTCTAATTTAAAGCGAAAGCACACCAGAACTATTGCATAACTGACATAATATGTAGGATGATTTTAACCTTCCGGTGGGTGCTACTGATCTTATCTCATATTCGTCAAAATATTCGTCAACTACCTTACAGAGTTACGTCTTTCCACATGACATTCAAATCCATATCGGCCAGTTTGTCAATGACCCTTCTACACATTTGCTGTTGTTGCAAAAGTGATATGCGAGGCAGATTGCGCCTGATCGAGCACCATTAAGTAATAGACTATGTAGAGAACGAATGAGTGTTTCACTAATTGAAGCAAAACTATTCTTCAGCAAATATTGTAATTTTTAAAATTCAGATTTCTGAGGTGTGCCAGACAGGCTTAATGCGCCCACTGCCACTATACAGTATTTAATGTTTGGCCTGTCAGAATGTTAAATATCTGAAGTATTTATATTTAGTACAAATTAATTAGAATACTGTAAGCACTTTTGCAAAAAAAAGAAAGTTTGTTCTCAGTCTGATTTTCATATCGTTTTAATTTTCAAGGATCCAGGGGGGGGGGCATGGCCTCCCCCTGCCCCCCCCCCCCGTATGGGCGCCCATGCTGCCCAGCCATTTGGCCTACAGATATTGGGGTGACGCATGGTCAGCGCGTCGAATCTTGGTTTTCATGACCGGGGCGCTGCCTCACTGTCAGACAGCTACTCAATTGTCCTCACGAGGCTGAGTGCACCCCGTTCCAGCCCTCACGTCAGTTTCTAAAATCCCTGACGGAGCCGCGGAAAGAACCCGGGGTCTGCGGGTGAGAGGCAGGCGCGCTACCCCAACACCACGGGAACCGGCCCACGATGGGGATAACATTTCCTCTAATTCTCTCATTTTCTTAGATAAATGAGTTAATTTCAGTTTGTGAAAGTCACCACAATTAATTATAATTAACCAATGACATAGGCCAAGGCCGTGAAGAAATGTGAATATTTGCAGCCTCAATTCAAATACTAATTAAAAGCACTATTTGCCACACAATAGGTGCGGTAGGTATTCTTCTTCAAACTTCTGACGACAATTATTCCCATAACCTAGAAACAAGCTTCAAGGACTGCTGACTACAAGCTTCCACAAATATGATTCGAATTCTACAATTAAAATGAAAACTAATTCTTTCCAAAGCAGTAAAATAGCACTTAAGTTTCTTCTCCAGCAAATAATCGTTTTAGATCGTTTATGTACGGCATCTGAAAACAAAAATAAGTGAAATAATAGCATTACAAGGGACGACATTATTCATATTAAGTATGATATTCACCTTAATTGGCAAGGAAAGATATTTGCAGAGCTTGAAGAATCAAAAATATATGGATTTGTACTTACCTTAGCCCATCTTCAATGACACTGGGTTCTGCCTGCTGTGTGCATCATGCCATGTCATACTCCTTGGTTTGCCAATATCAGCTTTTATCTGGTCACCTGACTTTCTGGCGGGTTTCTGGCACTATAAAGCTCCGGGTTCCTTCCTGGTGCTCACCACATCTCTTCGGCACTTCTCGTCATCACTGATGGTCTGTCAGCTGTCATCTGTTGATGTCGCAGCCCTCTGGTTCTTTCCTTCAAGACGTCCCACTTGTGTGCGGCCCTTCGCAAGAAACTCTGTCCATGGCATCATGAATGCCACTTAGAATCTACTTCTTGGGAAAGAGACCTTTCATCATGAAGGCGGAAAGGTTCAGAAGAGACATCACGAGTTACGCATCGCCGCAGTCAGTAGTTTCTTCAAATGATTGTAAACAATCGCTATCAACTGCATAATTTACCGGCTGGAGGTGTTGAAGCGGGTTGCATATTGTGGCTTCCTATCTACACTACAAAACTGCCCCAGGCAATAAACAAGCACCTCAGTTGAAACAGCTGACAGTGCCTCGCTGCGTTTCTTCATCTTGAGTGATGATTACATTGAAATAAATTCTCCGCACAAAGTTACATTCATACAGTTAAGTGGTTTATTATTATCTTAGAAAAACTTTTTTTAAACTGTTTTAATTGCAAGTGTCATTTTATAGTGGATAAAGTTGAACTTTATTATCAAATATTATAAAGAACGTTTTAATCGAGAATTTATATTCAGAGTGGTTATTTGTTAATGCAGGTCATTTATGTAATACATTATATATTAGAGTAGCTTAATAGCAAAAGCGGACATCTGTAGTTTTTATAATTTTTATACAGCAGCACTTTTTCGTTTCGATATGTGTTCTTCGTAAATTTCTATTAATTTTTTAACATTAATTTGCCTTAAAGCATCATAATTACTTTTTCCCCTTATCAACATCAATTATGTAAATTTATTTAGTGAAATTGAGCTTAAAAAACAGATGTCCGCTTTTGAAACGCAAACTCGTATGTATCCGCTTTTGATGTAAACTACCGCGTAGGAGTCCGTTTTTAAAGCAAACTACGTCTCTTAGGTTCAGAAATGGGTTTTTAATAAAACTTACTTATTCAAGTGGGGATAAATTAAATATTTATATTATATGGTGCAATGATAATTAATTATAAAACTATTTATTTTGTCAAACTTACAAAAAATGGTCATTCACAATCACAGTTAGGAATTAAAAAGTAAACAACAATTTGAAATTATGAATATCATGGCACTAGAAGGTAAGAAGTAAAGTCATTATATTCCACTTCTTGTGCGTTAAAATCATGTTACAATGTATAATACTCAAAGCATTTAAACTGTAAACATAACCCTCTTTTAAACAGTCATTAAGACGAGGTTGTCATCACACAACTCCTCTTGCATCTGAAAACATGCACATTCTTCATCCTGTGAATCTGGAGTATGAAGACTCTGTTCGAGTAGGATTTTGTACCACTCAAGATCTGGAAAATTTCGCCAGTTTTTTCCAAAATGTTTGGAAAGCAACTTGTCAACGTCCCGAAGATTTTCGACTTTCACTGGTACTCCGATGGGAATACGAGGGGGGTTAATATCCCCTTGGGTGCAGCCTGATTTACAAATCGGTGTCTCCCTTTCTGTGTCAATGTTGTATGCCATCTCTCCTCTGACAACCATTTTTTCGTTCTTGGGTTTCCGTAAGATGTTACGTCTGCAAAAGGAAATCTTGAAGTGGAGTTGGCTTGCAGACTTCACGCACTGTTTGGATTTCGATTTCCAGTCCGATGGTGTCCAATCTCTTTCAATCAGCTTAAGTGTTCTATATTGTTGAAAAACGGGATGATACTCCTCTTTCCTAGTAAGTTAATAGTATTCATTTTCTTCAGATGTCTTTCAATCAGTCCAAACGCTCTATCTGAAGGCAGAAAGGAGTGGCCAGTAACAGGGTAGACTAGTTCTATTTTCGAGATGTTCTGGGGAGCGCATATTGCCAACCACTTTGTACACATTGTTAAAATGTTCACGTTTTTATTTTGTCCAGCGCAACCATCTGCAACTAGACGAATGGAGTCACAACCTGAAATATCAGCTGTGTCAATCTCGTTGAATACAATTGAAGCTACCTCATTGGAAGATTTTTTGGCCTCCTTTTCTGTCCATGAATAAATGGATACGTTATCACGATTCAAGGAGTCTGCTGACACACCCTTAACCACTGATAAGTTTTAACAGTACAGCCAGGCCCCGGGCTATAAACGGGCATACTGGGCATTTGCCCAGGGCGCCAAATTTTAGGGGGGCGCCGAAATTTAGGTGACGCTGGACGCAGAAAAAGGTTGACCCAACAATCCCACCATTAAAAATAAGTATGACATGGAAATCTTTAAAAAGTATAATAAAATAACTATACGGTAATTTATGTGAATATAAAATATCACATACATTCGTAGTATTTATGTTTAATCATGATTATATCATAATGCAGTATTATAATTTAATCAGTATTATCTGTAAAGAATACTAGTGTTGGCAACAATGTAGGCAGTGATGCACGGTTGACGCTGTTGGCAATACTCATCGATTTACAACTGGCGCATGCGCCACGTGATCTTGTCAACTTCCTAACCTCAAAGGTTGTTTGTTTGTATTGCGTGTCAACTGTGATTTGTGAAAATGTGTCTACTTTAGTTATTTTAAAATGAACAAAAAATTATGTGGATCAGAATTCAGGAAACCTGCTGTCAAGAAGGAAAGTGATGAACAAGAACTTTTAAAGAAAGTGCCTAAAATTGCATCGTTCTTTACACAAAGAGCTACAACTATCACGCCTACTGCCACTTGAAGCAAGGAAACTCTAGGCCTAAACTATCTCTCACAAGGTACGCTTACATTGACTTTTCCCAATAATGAAGTTAATACAGACACAATTATTTCCAATAATGATGAAAATTCAGATGGCCAGATTGTTTCTGAATCACAATCTGATGATGTGTTGGCTTTTACTATTAACATCAATGACCCTGCAACATGGGACGTCACTTTGCCTTCAACTATAGAACCTATTGCGAACAATCCCCCAAAACAAAACTTTCAATATCTACTCACAATCGTCTGGAAAAGTATTTTGTGTTCCTTGCTGCTTGTTTCAGCCGTTGGACAAGAAAAGTGGATTTTCATCCGGATTCAATGATTGGAAACATGGAAATGAGTTGATTAAACAACATGAACAATCAGCAGACCATCGTAGTGACTCTCCTGTAGTATACGTTGCCCGGTTCGAGAGTGCGTTATTTTACAAAGAGGCGCTCTGAAAATGGTTTCTAATTACTCTGCCACGTTAATAAAGCCATTTACAATTATCAAACAGCGCGTAAACACGTCCAAAATAAGGAAATTGTCAACATAAACTTGCAAGTCATAAACTTACCAAAATACTGTGCGCCATGTTGGATTGCGCAATGCTGCCAACTTCACTTCACTAAACTCCCCTGTCGCAAGGTTTGGCGCTGTCTGGACGATATTCACATTACGGAGATTCACATTTACGAAAATTGCACTATGACTGTCTGGACGAAATTCACATTGACTGTCTGGACGAAATTACTGATGACGGAAACGACTGTCTGGACGAAATTACTGATGCCGAAAATTAAGATTGACGAGAATTGCACTATGACTGTCTGGACGAAAATTACTGATTGCACTGGACGAAATTAAGATTGACGAAAATTGCACTATGACTGTCTGGACGAAAATTACTGACTGCACTGGACGAAATTCTGATTGACGAAAATTGCACTATGACTGTCTGCACGAAAATTACTGATTGCACTGGACGAAATTCAGATTGACGATAATTGC